>CM046064.1:8246000-9587500 GCA_025215515.1 Schistosoma japonicum
GAATGACTTGGCAATATCATGGATAACCAAAGCCCAACCGTTATCTTGTAATTATTGACGATCTATACAATTAGGCTTTCACAATTTTCATTTTCACTATGGAATTAAGCAGATAAAAATAATGTAGTAGATCAAAGATGAATTGATTATCGTCTTTAACTTTTAGAATACGTAAGAACTTCATGCTTCAACTGTTATACGAACTACATGTACAAAGTACAAAATAAAGATATTCTTTCTAGAAAATAGATATGACTGATACTCCATATCAAGTAACTAATAAATGAATGGATAGGTACTCTTTAATAGGTCCAGAAATCAGACCAATATGTTTAGTACATGATCAGTTCATTTCATTCCTTGATTACTAATTATCTCTAATGAGAATAATATCACTTAGTGTTGTTTCTCACACAGACAATCGATGTTTTGTGTAAATACATTAAAAATAATGACACCAATATCGGTATTCACTAGCTTCAGTCTACACCAGGTCTACCATAAGTGGATTGTTTCATGTTTAATCTAAAGAATATTATTTTCTGCTCAATGATGGATTTTACTTTTACATGAGGTATAAGGATGATGGCTTTGTTATTGGTGACATAAAACGTACTCAATATCGTACAGTATATCCCTAATATGTCATACTAGTCTAGTTTCATTCATATCTTGAGCAAATTTTAAGGTAAAATCACATTATTGTAAATGCTTTTACAAGAAGAAATCCCAAGGCGCTCAACGAAAACTGATATGTAAAGGATGTAGTAACATTTACTGTCTATCTAATACCTTACTGTTTCATAATAAGCATTTTATCTTGATTCCATATGGTGTATTATTTCTAAATACATATAAGAACACTACGCAGCATCCATATTCAAAGATTAATTTAAAGCAGTCAACAGTTTTATTACTGACTATTCATCTGTCTTTACCAGAATTTTCATTCAAGTAAACACATTATTCAGATGAAATGAATTCTAAGCGACGTTGTACAAAACTTTATACTTAGCGGTGACTACGGTAACTCAATAATTAAGCCTGATCTCTATGTTCATAAGAAACCTAACCAACATAAAGTATTTTAGGATAGATTTTCAATGTTTTATTGACATGCATTCGTTATTTCATAATCTTTTTTTGTTAATTAAGTAGGCATTTATATTTGGTATCTACATATCATTTTTATTTTACCAGTTTCATATTGCTCAATATTCTTTCAATTTTCCATTTTCCACTGTTCAGTAACATTGCCTAGCTAGATTACTCGTTAGTACATACTATGACAAAATTCATGGAACATCTTTGAGTAAATCTTCAAATAAGTTATCAATAAAAGATAGATAAAACTGGCTTATTAGCTACTTCAATACGAATAAAATTGGGATCCCTATCAAAGATGTTAAAACAGAAGAGCAATCTATGGTGTTACAAATGAAGTAGCTGATTGTGAAGTGATCACGATGCTTATATCACAATACTTGTATGCATTCAGAATGTAGTCAGTCTATGTTACCAATATCTTTTCTTCAAAAATTTCTTCATACATTAATCTACATGTCAGATATCTGATTAAAGGATATGTCAATAGTGTTGCCTCATATAAAAGTAGATGTTGAACGAAGAACGCTCAACTATATGCCTAACTTGACTTCGTAAAATTGTGGTTTTTTCATAAATCTAAATCATCGGTGTTCGATACTAAATCAACTAAATTAAGGAATAAGCGAAATTACTATCTGCTGGCATGATGAAACTACTTAATTTACAAAAAAGTAGCACACAGTCATCAGAACAGAAATTTCATTTTTATTCAGACCATTCAAAAAACACAATGACTTATGCAATAGGGTTCGTAGGAATATACTAAGCTCTAACAAAGTTACACTGGACGCCTTGGTCACTGGCTATTAACGCACTATTTCAACTAGCCCAGACCAACATCATTCACATAAAATTCAGATTCAAAGTAGACACATTGTTTGATGCAGCTTAGTGGTTATTCCTTTTTTCGTAACTCCCTCCCCACCAACTTAAATATATTCCGTTACTATAAGAATGACTTTTATATAAAAGTACTTAAAGAGCAGGATAGTCTAGCCACCAAAACTAGGGTGAACTAGGACTACGAAGTCAGGGAATAGTATAGCATCAGTGTAAGTCCACGCATGTTAAGCAGCCACACTATCCCAATGACATCGAGTAGAGTTGGTTTATTAGTCGACATTGGTCCAACATTTACAAGCGAAATACAGTTAAAAGATTAAAGATTTGTTCATTTATGATATCCTCAATTATAAGGACTGTCTTTTTAAAAAGAACCGTAAACATTCTAATTTTTATTATTAATTCATACTAATGTTTTATAACAATAATAAAGTTGCTACCAATCAAGTGATATTGTGATAAATTACAATTTGACAAAACATTTAGTGTCATTCATCGAATTTCATCATGTATCCTACATGTTCATCATTTTCAGACAGCTGAATCTGTCGAAATTCATTTTCTGCAAACTAGGTTTTGGTATTCTGAAAAAAAATTGTGCAAAACTTCCCTCTACCTTGACCTTCGACAGAGGTTAAAATAAGATTTTCAAAAATATTTTTCTCAACTTTCTCCAAACCTTTCATCATCGTAGTCTTACACCAACCTAGTAGTCGTCTATTTACTCTGATGTAACTATCAGTAAAATATTTTTCTAACTCTATTATCAGTTTCTGTTACAAATCTTTCTTTTCAGGAAATTTTTCAACGATCTACTTCATATAAATTTGTCTCCTTTAAGAAAACATTTCATCTTTCTATTTATCCTTACATATCTAAAATTAATAATCAATCCCTTACCAAAATAGTCTAGTCTATTCTCTTGCTTCTTGTTATGCAATCAGTTAATTTTATATCAACAAACCTTAATTTAGTTGCCTACTAATTATGGTTTCTAAAATGTATTCACTTTGTTCACCCGATCTTCTTACTAATAATTTGTAACTATCTCCATTAAAACTTGAGTACTTGATGTAGTATAATCCATCACCTGACAGCTAACAGTACTCTATCTCGTTGGTTTATATTATTAGTATTTGCCCATATGTGTAGGGTTTCAGATGTTAGCATTTCTTTGCTGGAATTAAAACTCTTAGCTGCACCATGGAAACAAATAATTAAAAAATGAATTCAAATATTATTGACCCCTCCAACTTCCAACGCATTCCATTTATTTGTTGATTGATTCTTTTTAGAGCTATTTATTCTAATCACACAGTTTAACGTGTAGCCATTTGCAATTATACACCCTTCCTTTGACCCATAATCATTATTACATTGATTTACTCCAACTATGATTTGACAGCAAGCCCATCATCAGATTGTCTATCCTTTACCGTGAATAGGATGATGTTCAAATGATTGTAACATGAAGCTGCACACGAAGTACACACCTTCTTTCATCCACAACAATTTAAACATTAGTTCACTTATATATAACTCACTCATATAACAATCTCATACGCTGTATGCAATTGGATATTCATAATAAATTTGACCTCTTATTTACATCTATATTCGATAATTTTTGATTTCGGTTATTACCTTGAAGAAACTCGGACCAGCTTGCACAGCAAAACGTTGAAATTTCTCCTTAATTTCATCCGCTGACATTATATACAAATATATTCTATTTGTGTGTCTTGCATACACTCGGCGCCCAAGTTTTATAAATATTTTCGTTCTCTTTTTTGGACGAAAATACCTAAAAAATTGTATCACTTAGTTTACGTATTATTCAACTTAAAAATAACCTATGAAATTTCTTCTAAAATAGAGGTATTTTTTTTAGATTTCTCTCTATTCCCGCCATTCCCCATTTTGGTAAGAAACATTGTTTTCACAGGTAATCATCAATTTCACATGTGACAGATCTAATTTCACTCATTGTAGTAAACACTTTGATCATGTTTTATAAGATTAAAATACACAGTATGCTTACTAAAACCTACCTTTGTTAGTAGTAGTAGATTCTTGTGAGAACTGTTAATAAAGTAGATATATGGAGCTCAACAACAACAGAAATATTTCATCTTCTTAGATAACATCAAAAGTAATGATAATAAATAATGAAAATAACAAAGCTGTACAGTGGAAATGGCACTGAAAATCAATCAAGGTTCATCGTAATAAAGGTATTCTAAAATTGAATTTATTAGTTTCCCTGAATAGAAAATCCTTTAATTATTGTCAGAGAAGAAAAATGATAATTCATTACACTGATTCCAACATAAACATCGTTAGTTATCTGTAAGTGAATTCATTTCATTGAATAGAATGTTTAATAGATGATTCAGATAATAACTGAATAGAATAATGTCAAGATGCCATCAAACATATTATGTAATAGATCTATGCTTAACTCATGCATATTTAATCTACGCATATAAGACATTTTAGTTCTACTATGATTGATATACTAGTCTATAAATGATGCGTTTACTGAAACATGTAGAGAAAAACACTAATGAAACTCTTTCTAGTGGAGCTTATATTTTATTGCAATACTTGTTAGAAGTCTAATTAGTTTGATATTATGAATCAATCTAGGATAGACAACCAATCGAGAACCAAGAAGTACAGCACATATGCTTTGTCCTAGTATAGAAGTCCTTAACAGTAAGAATATACGCCACGTATCTCACCAAGAAATCGGACTTAAAATATTTAGCTTTCTCAGACAACCATTAACCATGATATCGTTTAACTAGCTTTCGAAGGCTGATATCTCTAACCTTATTCGAATTCGTAAAATATTTCACAAATTTATTCGCCGGCATCTATAAGTAATTGTCCTTACACTTGTTACAACTGGACTACAGTACTCATATTTTCTCAACAGAACTCTACTAATTACCTTCCTGAAATTAGTAACTAGTACGCTACGATGTCTACATTCCGAGGAAAGGAAAGCATTCATAAGTTCCATAGGCTAGACAGTTTAATCTACAGTGAACATATTCTAGATGTTTATAAAGCCCTCAAAATAATTAACACACAAATAACATCACTTTTATTCCACTTTTCAGAGACTATTGTCGTCAAATGTTTTTAACCTGAGCACTGTATACAGAAAGAATGCTTGATTAACCTCTTACTGGCATTGTAAAAGAAAGTAAGTTCTTTTTAATGAAGCAAGAATAACAACATTTACAGGATTTTTTGAACCAATCTATTTCTTTGAATTCTCACCACCTACATATAGGCAATTAATCTTAGATAACTTAAAGTATTAGTACACATGTATATTATGACTTGAATAGCTTAACAGATAACAGCAGACTGTTTGTAAGGCAAAGCTGCAAAGAGATTGACCCTGGATTATATATGAATAAGTTAGATGAATAATCGGGTGTTTAGTTACTAATATGAAAAATAAGTTTGAAAACTAATTCAAAGTGTCAGGCAGGAACGAGAGTTCTATGGATTACATAATTTATTTCAGCTAAGAGTTTTCTTTCCAGTAAAGTCACATTCAAGGTTGTACAGTTGCGAATATACATACTTTTCTCATAACAATAATCAATAATATTAGTTAACTCCAAGCCCACAGTAAAAATCTCTGACGATTTAGATCAATCCTCTCTCGCGGTTGCAACCAATATTTTAATACAAAAGCAACAACGCACTGTCTTTTGACGAAAGAACATCAATAACAACTGAAATTACTTAGAAGTAACAATGACATTAATAATAACAAGTCCTCACAAAGATGCAAGAATATTTCTTATTGACGGGAATGTCTACATCGATTAAGTGACCAATCTATTGTCAGATAATAGCAAATTTACCAAATAAAGCGATGATAAATCAATACCGAATTAATAGAAAAGCAACTAACTGAAGTTCTTGAGAAGATGAATAAAGAGAATATGATCAATGAAGATATTTATGGACACTTTAAACCAACAGGCTTAACAACTACCTAGATAATATGGCTTGCCAAAATACATAAATCTGGATTACCTGTCCTCTCAATCATCTGTGTCTGGTTCAACGTACAACAATGTAGTAAAATGTCTATCCGATCTAGAACCTGAAAAAATCAGATTTCTATTCACTCTCTAAGCGATACGTTAGAATTTGTAGACAGCATAAACAAAATGAATGTTGAGGCCAGATATTTAGTTTCAGTTGATGTCGAATTACTATTCACCAATGTCCTGCTTACAGGAATTATTATTCTGATACACATTTTACGTGCAATTTACATTCAACCGACAACAGATGGTATTGCTGCGAGATCACCTCGAAGTCCATTACTAGCAGATTGTTTCATGGCCACTTTAGAATACAATTAATTTAGAACAACTCTCAAAGACCTCCACTTATATAAAAGCTAAGCAGACGATATTTTTATCCTTTGAGATAGTAAACATGAGTTAAACAATATTTTATCTCTTCAACAACTGACATCCATCAATTAAATTTTTCCTTGAAGTGAAAAAACAGGTTTAACTCCTAATTTCTTTATGTACTAATAACAAGGAAATTCGAGGGAACTCTAAATTGGTCTATTTACATAAACCCATTTTGAAATGGTCAGTTTTCTTGATTTCATAGCTGAGTCCTCATCAGTAGAAAGAGAAATTTAGTTGTATCCCTGTTCAAACAAATCCACAAAATTTGCAGTCTTGATGTAATGAGTATTTCAGTGCATAATTTGTTCATTTTATTACATCGACAATTATTCACTGAAGTCATTTAAATATTATTACCAGCCCTTGTTATATCAACATTCAACTGTCAGTGATTATTATTTTCACTTATTAATGATCATATTTTCTTTATTTGACTTTACGTTGAACATACAAATACCCATTAATTTGTGAACTGGGTTGAATTGGTGATGTTTGTGTATCCGGTCAGTAACTGGAGGAAGTGATCTTGGAAAAAGAGGTGAACTGTCTACAAGGTAAAAAAAACAACAGAACCATCAGCGAGAGCCCAGTAAGATCATGTAGAATCACTCACGTAGAAGTACTTAATTAGCCTACGAGTGCGTCATTCAAGTCTTACTAAACTATGAGTATTTAAAATTTAGATGTTTTTCGGGTTTTGGTCAGTAATCTAGTCTCAACTTCTTCAGGAAACGTAACTAGGATAAAAATTATCCAATTTTATTTAAAAGCAGTTCTATGTTAAATTCTTGTCCGATCATATTCATATATCGATTTTGTCATAGTGAACTCAGGTTGTTCGGTGTCTTTCTATTCTCGGCAATCACTGTCCTCGAAATAGTTCTGATATACAGTTTTGACATCATATGAGGAATCTTGAGATTCAGGAATTTGTGATCGGGCACCTGCTTAGTAACTTCGTATGTATTACCATCTTAACATATCTCTTTCAGTAATATTGAAGCATTTTAAAGTTGACTAAATTGTAGGTTATAGATAACAAATTGAATCTAGGTCTTATGTTTCATCCTAGTTTAGGATTTGTTCATTGAATGTACCGTCATTTACATAAGATTCAATGAAAATAACATCGCCTTCACTGAATTCGCGTCCAATACACAGTATAACTTCAAGTAAACTTGTGATTTATCACCATATCAGAAGAGTTCACTTACATTGCAATTATGCCAACAGTAAGTAATGAGTTTCCACTTCTTCACAACAACAATAAGACGTGAAGATGCAAATCATTACAAAATTTTTACATTTAGTATATATAAATATAGTATTTCATAGATTGTTACCTAGAAAACTAAAGTACCGTATAATAGGTCTTAAATGAGTATCATTTAGATTCAGAGCTACAAATGCTAAGTATTTTTGCTATTCAACTAACATACACGTGTATGCATTCATTTACTCAAGTGTATGCAAAGGCACGTCGTATTCTAAAATCACATTTTATAAAAGTAACCACATTAAAAAAAGATAATCACTTTAAAGAATGTAGTAGTATAAGTAAGAGACTAAAATATTTGAGATATCTAAGTGAATTAAATAATTTTCAGATTGTTAGCTTATTGCCTATTTGACTAAATTATATCTTAAGTGTTTACTATTTTTTTCAGTTTAACATAAAATCTAATGATAAAAATGAAATGTGTTTAGAAATGATCATGGAAACCAAAACAAGAGTACTAGGGTTCTAGTTAATTGATCAATAATCAAAGAAAGGTTAAGAGTTAATCTCATTTAGAAAATAACAGTTAGAGTATTTAGGAATATTGTATGACATGGTTATAAGTGACTGGAATGGATCCATAAGAGATTCTAGTATTAGAAACATTGTGAATACAAGTTACTTTTCTCTAAAGTCACCTACAATGGTAAACTAAAACAAGTCAAAGGCAATGAGCCTCTAACTATTTGGCATTTCTGAAGTATTCCTCACACACAAGAACAAGAACTCTATATTATAAAGAAACTTATCTGATCTTTGCTTCTATCATCTTTACATACTCTAGTTTGTTTCTAAAAGCAATCATTCTAACTCTCATTGTTGACTGAACTTTTATACATAACCAACTTCTGTCACTTTTGTTTCAATATGCATTCTCGAACACATTACATTTCAGTTCCGATATTCATCTTGTTTAATTACACAATGGCCTCTTTAACTAGTTTCTGTAATAACTTGAAGAGCAATCAGTGAATTAACGACAACGTTTACGGATGCCTCATTAAGGTATAATCATAATTTTAGTAGACTTTTTTGTCAGATATCAACCATTTTGGTTTCCACGAATATCTTGAAGAATTAATTGCTATCACAATTTAGCTTATATATATATATATATATATATATATATATATATATATATATGCTGTATAAAAGTAAAGTACTTGAAAGTCTAGTGAATTCACACGATGTTTGTGAAATTGGAGACTCTACAAGTAAGACTCCGTCGAATGTTACTTATCTTCGTGTAACCTTTACTTCTGATCTATCTTGGTCTTCGTATGTTTTGCTTGTATCATAGAGGGTTTTTCTTTTAGTATACTATGTGAAGTAATTTCGACTTTCCGGTAATGCCAAGCACTCATTATTACAATTTGTCAGCTCCTGTGTATTACAGATTATTTTATAGTGTTACCCATTATTTTTTCTGGGTCTTTTGAGAAAAGACTATGTTGTGTTGCGTAGAGTACTGAAAGCTGTTAGTAAAACGTGTGGTGTGAACTATGACGTTATTATAAACACGGTTGTAGACAGACATTTAAAATCCTGTAGACAGCTATCTAATGCTATTTTGTCTGATATAAACCACCATCTTCATTCACTTCTTTCACCATGTATATCTTCTGGCAGAACGCGGTGCTGCTACATTCAAATTCAAACACGTACAGAAAAATATAAATGCTCCATTATTCCTTATTTAGAACATGTCCTATGTGATTAAAAACTTGTAAGGGCAAATCTAATTAGAAATCTGTGATTTAAAAATACGAATTATTATGTAATGCAAAGACCCCTGCTCCTTATGCTACCGTAATCTAAAGTGTTTTGTCATTTTTTTCTTTTTGTTGTTGTTTGTATATCTGCATAATTTTTTCAGACTTATACACGGTAAAAGAGTAACTTATGGAGACATTGTTTGCTAAAAATTCACATTGTACTAAACATACTATTGAATAAAGCTATTATTATTATTTTAATTAATAATAAGCAGATTAATTTGCTGCTTGTAATGAACTACGATTGTTTTAGTCTCATAGCCATGATCACAAATCACTTCAAAGTTTGCCGCCTAAAATATATTCACAAGGAAACTACTATAAGTACCCCAATGGAAACTGATTCCCCAAGTTGAAAGTACTTTCCAAGACCCAGTTATGAGAGATTAGATTAGATTAAATATGTTTATAGTTAAAGCTTAATTATTTACAAGGATCTCGAACATTTCGAAAGTGTGCAATATCAACCTACTGTAAATGACAGTAGTGGTCTATTCACTTAGACATTAATGGATTCATTGTTTTGAATATTTTCTTACCAAAAAAATCTATTGTTTATTATAAACCACTTATCACGGTTAAATACTTCTCTTTTTTTGGGAATAATAGTTAATTTAAGGGACTTAGATATCTTACATTAAAGTTGTCCTTTCATGAAATATTTATTCACTCCACTAAGTAGTAAGCAACTATCTATGATTTCGACTAACAAGTCTAAGAAACAACAGATAGCCAGAAGAAGGATATGTTGAAGGAAGATGGACTGTAATGTTCTGAATAACGTTCTTGAGATTAATACTTTCCTGTAGCTAACATTATATAAGTCGATTTATTTTTAAGTAGCTTATAAAATGAAGTTCAATTGAAAAACAACGTTTTCAACCTTACATGCTAATAATATTAGTACTGTGAAGTGATGAAGACACTATTTATTTGACATTTTTTAGATTATAATATCTTAATCTTTCAATTAGAGCAACATACATTTAGCAAATAATATAGTTTCGCCAGTTTAATCTTCGTCAATCTCTTTTAAAATATGCTGTAGTATTTATATTGTATCTGTGATAATGTAGTTAAGTCAATATGTAAGTCAATGATATTTAGAAATTAGGTCATATAAAATAAGTACAAAAGACAAGATGTATAGATCGAGAGTAAAATGACAAGTGTACTAATGAAAATAAGATCAATATAAACCAACATATATAAATATGTCAATGCTGATATCACGAATTGATCTGAACCAGACAACCATTGATCACCTGGAAGCATTGGACAGCTGTTTCGTCCTAGTATGGGACTCCCCAGTAGTGCGCATCCATGACCTTATTGGGGATCGAACCCAGAACCCTATGGCTCCGCGACGAGCGCCTTACTATTGGACGACTAAGCCGGCTCCTAAAGGTTAATATTTCTAATTCAGTTAATTAGTGTTACGTTTTCGCGACCTCATCCATTATCATCGGTGAGTTAATGTCTCATACCCGACACGATTAAACTCCACCGGTCACGTCTTCACACTAGAACTCCAGGAATTACCTCAAGGAGAAGATTGATATCTGACTGGAATGGACTATTTAAATAACGATCATTATTAAAACGATGTAGTAAGAAGTTTATGAATAGTTATGTTGAAAATATAAATACCGATAATGAAATATACAAAGAGTAAGGAAAATCAGTCAAGTATACAAGAATAATTAGCATACATAGTTTATCAAGTTTCATGCAATTGAGGAACAGGCAGATGGTTTATATATTTCGTTTATGTACAGTGAATAAGGTTGCTTGTTTGAATTTCAATAACTTCGTCTACATTTAAGAGACAACAACAACGATAAGTTATAGGAAAACTGGAAAATTTTCTACAAATATTCTCAACGATTTAAGACCTACCTACTACACGGTCAGTATCAATAAATATGATATCATGAAGTTACACATTGGTTCATAATGTTCCACATCATCGTATATATGTTGGTTTGAATAGTTCTCACTTCAATTAGTATACTTGACATCTTACATCTCAATTTATAATTTTCACCTTTTGTACCGATTTTATATGACCTAATTCATAACTATCAGTGACTCATACATTACCTTGTTTAATTGACTAAATTTTCACTTATGTATATAAATGCTACATCATATTATAAAAGAGATTGATGAAGATCAGCTTGACGAAACTATATTGTTTCTTTAATTGTGTTATTCTATTTATTTACAAAAAAACTAAGTTAGATGAAACGCTTCAATACTTAAATGTGTTCAACAAAATCTTGAATAACTGTTTAACATACACAATTGACAGATGGTAATTCTTGTAGTTCTTTATTGCAAATAACAACTATTTCCTTACAGTATTTTAGCTTATCTACAAGTTTCATATCTTTTCTACTTTCATATCTATGGTTACTGTTATACTTGGAAACTACTTAATTATACTGAGAAGAATTATATATTTAAGATTATTAAGTACAACTACAAATATTTTGCAAAAAACTATTTTCTTGTTACGTAATCACTTCTAGCTAGTCTATTCCGCAGTGAGTTTAGTATATCCCATTCGAATATTTTGTGTATCCAAACACTTCAGTTTACACAAGTATGGCTTTGTTAAATTTGTTCAAATAACTAAGCGACAACTTTCGATACAGCAACCCCATTAGCACTGATATTCACCATGTACTTCAATCAATGTATGCTTTCAAAGGAGTGAAAGAATAAAGCGGTCACTTTAATCCATAAAAAGAGCTCAGAGAACATTCATTAAACTATCAACTGGTCAGCTTTATGAGTATCGCAGCTAAAATACTGTGAGAAATCATCGAGAAAACTATTATGGTCTATCTAGAAATAAATAGTTGTCAGAAAAGGTCTCTTGTGTACCACAATTCTACTACTGCCAAGAGAAAGCAGTGAGAATAGCTGTGGATAGGCACGAAGTAAATTTGAAGTTTCCATTAGAAAAACACTACTGAGTGAAGGTCTCTTCACAAGATACTTCATTGCTTACCTCATATATCGATGACCTCTCTCAGTTTATCACATCTCCAATAATAATGTACGTAGAGGATGTAAAAATATGGTATAAAGTAAGAGGTGGGAATGCTATGTGGCGATTCTGAGCAGACGTTAAAGTGTTGAAAAGTTGTTCCAAGTTGTAATTAATCCCTATTAGTGAAGTTGAGTGTGTCGACATGCTCATGGGCCATGAAAGTGCTTACAACTACCCACTGGGGAATGCTTCCTGCCGTTAGTTTCTAAGCATAGTGATCTAGTAGCCATTACCTTATGATCACAACCCACTGCTATCTAACTGCGACTAATGTCATATCGGTAGTGTTGTTTTCAATGAGGAACCTTCATCAGGTTGAAACCACTCATGTTCATTATGTTTTACTTAGCCCTAGCTGGGTCTAGGCAAAAATGTGGTTTGTAGGTAGCGATCTCCTGTTTAAATGGTGAATGTGACCTCCTAGAAACAGTAAATGTACCTTTACACGCTCCATGCTTGAGTTGAGCAGACTACAGTACAATTTACGGCCTGAAAAGTTAAATCTCTACACTGTCTTACCGTGGCTTTATAGGTGATTTAATTATGAAAAATAGAGTAGTAAAAAAAGAAATTAGTCTTGACCTATTTTCTCCTTTCCCACAGCTTGGTTAAATTATTTTAAAGGATATGGTAAGTAAGTTTAAAAGCTAAGAACAAAGAAAATCTTTGTTTCCTACAGGTCTTTCCACCGAGTAATTAACTCTTGGAACCTACATCCGAAAAAGTTATTGTACGCTCCCTCGATTGACTCACTCGAAAGAAGTCTAGACACTCAAAGAAGCATACTAGAATAGGACTAACACAAGTTCCGCAAACTATGTATCTGTTTCAGTTAATAATTAATTAAATAACTTTATATTTGTTATAGTAAAATTAATACTATAATGTCAATTTTAATAGATTTCACAGTTATACCTGCATATTGCTTACATTAAACTGTAAACGGAAGTAAAATATAAAACAAAACAAAAAACTTAATCTCCAATTTCATACTCATTTAGTAATTGACTTAGATACAATAACTCCATTATTTTTAACTAATCATAATTAATTAATCAACCAAAACTAGAATGATATAAAAGTTAATCATAAAGTAATGCGAATGCCACAGTAAGTTTTCTTTTTATTTATTATTTTTTTCTTTCTACTTTAATGTCTGAATATAGTGGCATATAGTTCATGTATCTATTGAAATTTCAAGTTTTTTTTTGTTGTTGTTGCAGTAAAATGAGTTGTTATGCATGAACTATTAGTAAAACATCAAAGGTATAAAGTATTAGTGTTCATTTTAACTTATTAAAGTTAACTTACTACTATTTAATTATAAATAAATTCATATATGCTACTTATTTTATGCATCAGTAGTAATATATTTTCAGACTTATATTACAAACAAACTTGATGTATAGAAAACAGAATTTAAAATTTAATACAAACGGTGTTGTTTTTCTCTATTAAAATTGTTGAAATAGTCCGCTTTGTCTTTAGTAGCCAATTATTAAAATTTTATTAGATAGAATTCTAATTGTCTATTTGACTTTCTGAATGTAGACAATTAACTGAAAGGTAAATGAATAGAAGATTTAAGAAATTTAATTATAATGGTACAGTGTGTTGGTTTGCATTGTCAACTGAGTATCTACCTGTTTACATATCTACCTATTTATCCCTAATCTATCTACCTACCTATCCATCCTTTTATCTATTTATCTATCAATCTATCTATCTCCAGCAAACTTATTCTCAAAGAATCTAACTTCATTTAAACAGCAATAAATTGATTTTCATAACTTCGCATTTTGAAATAATCCTTATTGAGTTTACTCTAATTAAAGTTTTATTGCTTATCTGTCATTTATGCCAGGAGTTACCTGAATAAAGCGAAATTTTATAATAAAAAAAATCCTTATATTATTCTTTTTATTAGAAGCTGAGTCTAATTGGTTTTATGAAAATTCTTAATTTATTGTTTGCGTTTGTTACATACTGATCTCATCTGAAGATTGTTGAAAGTTATGCAACACTCGACACCTTTTTCGCCATAATCTGAAGGCCATTAGGTGTGTTAACTCCCCCTCCCTAACCATTTTAAAGAACGGGATCTATTCCCTACAGGGTTTTTTAAAAATCCCTTACTGTTAATTTCACTAGACCAACCATTGTCCAATAGTAGGATTACCATTTCAATAAATTTGTCACATAGCCCTAGGATTCTTTTATGTCATTGATGACATCAGTTTCATCCGTAAATAACTAATGATGAACTTTCACTACGTTGTTATTATCACTAACTGTAAATGTGAGGCAATTACTACCTACATATTGTCTTCTGTTTTCAAGATACTAACAGCCGAACTGGATATCTAAATTATATTTAGAACCTGAAAATATGGGTACTCCCCTCAAGTTTTAATGAGAACGTCAACACACCAATATGTATTTATATCCATTTCATGAAACTCAGTGTTTCATACTAATTCTAAATTACAAATTTAGCTATAACTTAAATATACTTAATAATTTTCATTATGAAAATGTGAATATTATAACAGAGATTAGATGAAATGTAGAAATTCACAGGTGGAGTCAAACTAACAGACTTTTTTCATCAAATGATCGCTAATAAATATCAGATGAGTTTTTTCAAGAAAGATATAAGCATAAAATATGCTATTTATTGAAGTATATATTTCACTTCAGGGAATAAACCAGAAAGCGAATGTTGCCATTACACAACAGCCTATTGCAGCTATATTGAAGACATACAATTGTAGTGCAATTATAACTAAAATAATTATTGTTGTAATAATGAACCGTAGGCTAGTAATTAGTATATTTAAACAATAATAGCCCACTTTTAAAGACAGGTTTGTAAGTCTTTCGGCTATCAGAAAAGTGGCTTATATGTTAATGGGAAATTACTAAGATTGTATAGCCTATGGCTTTTTTTGACAGAAACAGTCTTGTTTCGTTCCAAAAAAAACAAGAATAAACAGGTACTTTAGAACTATTTTGTATGATGAACTGAGTAAGACTATTGAATCTAGATTGGTCTAAACTAAATGAACAAAATCATCTATCAACTAAACATTTTAGTAATAAATGCACCGACTTATTATCATTCTTTCTTTACTTTCTGAATACTTCAAGTTAACTTAATTATCTAGTTGTTTCATAGGAACCTCGAGAATCGTTCTCAGTCTGTTAATGATTACTGTAAAAATAAGTATGTACTGATTCATAACACACCCAAAATTTCAAACTCAGGTTATTGGAAAGGCATTGTAGAAAAATCTAGCAGCAATACATCACACAATGACCCAAGTTATACCTTTTTTACCTACTACTTTAAATGATATTGCACAGAAGTATAGTGAACGTGATTACCAGTCATTTAGACTAGTGGCCACATTGTGACTGTTAACTACTAAAATTATATTGGTTACTTGTCAGTGATCAAATATTATGATCAATCAATCTCATTTAAGAGTACTGTATTGGTTCTAATGCAATGCAGATTACAAAATCATTAGTAAATCAGTTTCCTAAACACTAATCTACTGACAGGTCTTAAATGAAAAGATACCTATTTGATCAGGATAACTTGAGGATTGTATTCAAACACTTAACAGTAATTTATGTAATTTATCTTCAATTATTTTTATCTAGATGATTGAATTATGATTATATACAACTATGAACATTGAAATTTGTAAATTATATGTTAAATTAATTCGTGTTTCCTGTCAATTGCCGATCAACTTTATAGATCTCAGTAGTATTACAAAGAAACCTACGTATAGATGTACACTTATTATATTTTTTTGAAAAGATCTACTATAACTAAATATAAGTAGTATAAAATAACTAATAACATTTTCTAAAATCTTATGAATAGGGTGAATAAGGCTATCAATAAAAAAAACGAATGTCTACAAACGATTATGTGAATATGTGAAGGAACCAGTGCACGTGAAATAAAATGAATTCTTTTCATCTCACAATGTTCATTGCTCTCACTGCATAATAATATTATTGTCTAACCTTCATTGATCCACCATTGACTTACGAGAATGATATTTCAACTGAACTTTGACTATCTTCACCTATGTTACATAATACTCGATCGATCAGTCGGTACTTTGAGCGATAACTTTCTCACTCCTGACGAATTTGAACTTCACCAGTAGTTATTTCACACTGGAACTTCAGTGACATCCTGAAGTTAATCACCATTGGGCTGATCATTGTAGGGGGATTAAGGTAGTCTTATGGAGTTAGAAATAAAGTTCAGTTAATAGTATTTGCCACAAAATGATTACGGTTGCGCACTAATTTAAATTAGGGAGTACTGACCAGCCAGTTCTTCATAATACAAAGCTACTCAGCCATGAGCACTCTCAATTAAGCAAGGGAATTTGTGAAGAATAATATCAGCTAAACCTAATATCTAATCTCCACAAAAGTACATTAATTCAACTACAATAATTATCTTATTAGTGACTAATTTCAATATGTTACTGAAGTCATAGTGAGAAGTTGTAACCAGCAGAGTTTAGACAAAATAATCTGTCCAGGTAATATGAAATTAATGTCCACATATTCGAAAATAAGAAAGTGAGCGGATATTAATTTCATACATTTTATGTCATTAGGAAAAGCTGAGCATACAGTCAAGAAGGGGAATAAGGTGGAATAAACATGCTGTCTAACTGTATAATTGAAGGCGGATTGAAATTAGGGACTGAGATGACTAGAAACTCATCATAAATCAAGAAACACTGAAAAGCTATTTCGTAATGGTATGTAAATTACCATGGTTCTACTGAAAAGAAATGACCAGCAGATTTTGGCCATTATAAGTAGTAAGAAATTATCACCATTAGTAAAGAATAATAATCGCACATTATCACAAATGAACTGACATCGGAAATATTATATTTGAGTACCAGCCAATTAGTATAAAGGTTAAACACTTACATTGAAGCCTGATGATCGTGAATGTAATCACTGTTAGGTTCATGGATTCACACTTTAAAGAAGTATTATATTAAGGTGAAATAATTTATCAATGTTTTCTGGTTTTCATTGATTTCATTTACCACCCCCTACCCTCAACTTATTCAGTAATACACATTAACAATTAAACGACGTTGAACACACATGTGACTAAATAAGCAAATATCTTTTGTGATCTGTCAACATTTTAGATCAGATGAACTTGAAAACATTCATAGAAATTACTTAAAAGTATGACAATCAGATCAATTTTTATTCAATAGACCTATTGACTTGGATCCATTACATAAATTTACAATCAAATGTCATTCAAAACAAAAATTATCAACAGCACTCCTAAAGTACATATAACCTATGAAGTAAGCTTATTACTTTACCATACAACATATCATTTACTAATTATAAAGCAAATAAGGAGTTCTTCAGTAAGGGTGAGCACATAACGTCCTGAGTAAAAAAGGGTTTTATCCAAAAAAAACCAATCCGAGGATCAAAATAACTTTAAACTACTTTAATTTGTTCTACTTTCTTTACAATAAATGATGAATCTATCGGGATTGAATACAATTATGTTAGTTGGGGAAACAGCAAAAGGTAAAGCTACTTGTATCCAGAACATGACTGTGTTGCGTTAACAGCGTTGATGATGACTTTGCGTGCGACGTTTCATGTACGTCTATAAATCATGGGATACACGATGATGAATCACATTCACTTTTTTAAATATGTAGTCTGTTTTACCTATATGCATTCTAATCCAGTCCTATGCAAGGCACACAATTTATATTATGAAACGCATACATATGCATATATAGAAAACAAATTGCTGTTAGTAAAGCGTTCGCATCGTGACCTGACAGCCTTGAATTGTATATCCTAGTGGAATCAAGAGTACGTTGTTGAGGAGTTCCGAATTAGGATAAATCAGCTTTCCAGTGCTCCATGGTTTTCGTTAGTACTCAATCAATATCATTCTGTAACAAATAAATGCATGTTGAACCGCTATTCACATGAATAAAAATAGGCTTTTTATTGAATAAATAAATAATTACCCAAGAAATGTATTAATTTCTCATGATTAAACAAGAGGGATAAATCTAAACAATGCTAACGGACCACTGAAAATCAAAAATCACTCGATGTCTATCATATTCTTGTATAGGATTCTAAACCGGAGTAAATTAACAGTTTTGCTAAGAATAGAACCGATAGACTAACCTACTTCATAACGGCTGTTTAATCTTCAGACCAGCGAGTTATCACTTATGTTATAAATTTCTGAAATACTTGGATAAATGAATTACTTTCAGCTGGACTGTTGTAGGTAATTGTTTTAGAAGCCAAAATATCTTATGTATAGCATTGTTTCGTTACAGTGTTGCATAAATCACTCATGACTAATATAGAAATTTTCATTTTACAGACTCATAGATTTCTATTAATGTGGTATAACCACTGTAATTTAAATTACACAGTTACAACCGTTAATTAAATCCACCTAGGGCCCCTCTAGGGTTGCTGTCGGACAAAGCCCGGATAAGAAAGAAGGGTTGAGCATGACGTCAGCAACCTCATCCCGTAAAACAACAACAGTGCTAAAAAAACAATAACAAGTAAAGACCTTTATAACCGTTCCAACTCTGCCATGAAAGTTGGGACGTCTGTTATGATGCCTCATGGGGAAAGCCGAGTTTCTTAGGAAGCCGAGAGGACAATGTACCTTCTGTAAACCAGAGCAACAACTAATATAGATAAATGTAATGTTAGCATGATGTGAGAGAAGCATGCAAATAACTAAAGAAATAAAAAGATACAACCTGAATATACTTAGAATAAGTGAAACCTATTGGTTACAATTTGGAGAGCAACGATTATCTTTGGGAGAAGTGCCTTTATACTACGACCGCGAAAAAGGAAAACGGCTCACACACACAAGGAGTAGCACTAATGTTGTCCCAAGAAGCATGGAAGGCTCTTATACAATGAGAACATGATGAATCCTAGGATCATCAAAGCATCATTCGAGACGAAGAATGAAGAGATTACTATGAATGTCATTTAGTGCTATACACTCACTAACGACGGTCCATGAAGACGACAAAGACCAGTTCTACGCGAGGCTGCAGCCGACTATCTATAAATTCTCAGTCAACAACCTGACCATTCTGATGGGAGACTTCAACGCCACGGTCGAAATGGACTACATCGGATATGAAGACATCACGGGACGACATGGACTGGGAGAGAGGAAGGAAAACGTTGAGATATTTGCAAGCCTGTGCCTTCAACAAAATGATTATAGGTGGCACCATATCCTCCCGAAAACGTATACACAAAGCTACAGGGGTTCAAGCAGGACCACATTACAGGGAACCGAATCGACCAAATCCATCAATAAGAAGTTCAGAAGGACTATGGAAAGCGTAAGAGTAAGAAGAGAGGGCTGACATAGCTTTTGATCATCATCTGGTGATGGCTAAAATGAAACTGCGGCTAAAAGAGTACTGGACAACTGGGGAAATAGTATTACAAAAGTTTAACACAGCCATTCTTCGGTATACTAACAAACGCAGCGAATTCAAAATAATTCTCAACAATAAGCTCCAGGCATTTCACGATCTACTAGAAAGAGGTGGAACTAATATAGAGGATAACTGGAAAGATATTAAGGGAACAATAACTTCAACATATCAAGATGTTTTGGGTTGAAAGGAACAACACCATAGAAAATGGATTTCTGTTGGTACTCTGGACAAGATCCAAGAAACGAGAAGCAAAAGTTAGTAATTAATAACAACCGAACAGGAACAGAGAAAGCCAAGACACAGGCCAAATACACAGAATTCAACAAGAAAGTGAAGAGGAGCATTAGGTTGAATATACGGAAATCTGTTGAGCACCTAGCAATGACGGTGGAAAAAGCTGTAAGAGAAGGAGACATTAGGCACCTATAAGATACAAAGAAGAAGTTAGCTGGGAAATTCAGTAAGCCAGAATGGCCAATCAAGGGCAAGGTTGGCAAACCAATCACAAAAGTGAATGAAAAACTAAACAGGTGGGTAGAGCACTTCGAAAAACTCTTGAATAGACCAGCTCCACTGAACCCACCTGTTCATGGAAGCAGCAGCCACAGATCTTCTCATAATCACCAACCCACCTACAGTCAAAGAAATCAAAATAGCCATCCGAGTGTCAAATCAAGAATAGGCAAGTCAGCAGGGACAGACAACATACCAAGTGAGTGAGGCACTAAAGGCAGATATAGAAGCAACTGCAAGGATACTTTGAATTCTCTTCAGGAATATTTGGGAGGAAGAACAAGTACCTCCAGACTGGAAAGATGGATGCCTCACCAAGGTACAAAGAAAAGAGATATTAGCGATTGCAAGAACTGCAGAGGCATCACTCTTCTTATGATGCCAGGAAAAGTCTCCTACAAACTGTTATTGAATCGAATGAAAGATCAAGTTGACGCCCAACTTCAAGATCAAGAGGCTGGATTCCGTAAAGACCGATCGTGTACCGAGCAAGTAGCAACTCTACAGTTCATTGTTGAACAATTAATTAGACGGAATTCATCACTTTACATAAACTTCCTCGACTACGAAACAGCATTTGATGGCGTGGATAGGAGAACATTATGTGAAGCCTTATTCAACATTACTGCGTACCCGAAAAGATAGTCAACATTATACGGAATTCTTACAACAGACCACACTGTAAAATCGTGCATGGAGGTCAGCTCACAGATTCATTCGAAGTGAAAACTGGTGTCAGACAAAGCTGCTTACTCTTACAGTGTAACCGCGAACCTCTGAAGCAATAGAACTTGACATACGCAAATGGAAATCAGGATCCTTATATGCAGAATAACAAGCACCAACCCAATTACACTTGTCAGGATAACTTTGGAGGAAGTGGAAACCTTCACATTCCCTGAGCAGCAGCGTCATCGATAAACATCTGATCCAGATGTAAAGACACGGATCGCTAAGGTGAAACAAGAGCGTAATTTCTACAATTGAAAAACATCTGAAACCTTAAACAATTGTCAACCAACATCGAAGTCACGATTTTCAGTACAAATATCAAGACATTTCTATTGTATGGAGCCTGAAATTTGTGCGCAGGACTGCGAAAAGCATCATCCAAAAGATACAAGTATTTATAAAAAGGCTATTTAAGCAAGATATTTCGGATTAATTGGCTGTACACTATCAACAACAACCTACTGTGGCAGAAAACAAACTAACCAACATTTAGGTAAGGATCAAATAATGTATTACACCGGGACTTGTTGGCAGACATGGAGAGAATGAACACCACTTGAAAAGAAGTGGAAAGAAAAGCCGAGGACATAATTAGTTGGTGGCATATGCCCTAAATGGGATAACAGGCATTGATTGGTTGATTGATTCCAATGTAAAATTGACCACTTGATGACGCTTATAATGATATATATGTCTAATACTTAATGCAGATATCAATTTCCTAACACAAGTTACCACGACAAATAGTGTAGTAATGAAGTTATATCTGACAAATGTTATATGATTAATATGATACCATTTATGAGTATGCATTTCACTAGCATCTTTTCTTCCTTAGTATCTATCAACAGTGAATTTACCGTTCAATTGAATTATTAATAAAGGACATCTTCATGTTTTTAACAACTCGAACATGCCTGTTAATTGATTTGTACTCTGTTATTAATTTCGGAATTTATTATCAATACTGTTATTATTATTATCATTATTATTATCACTATTATTAATTTAGATATTTCCACAGTTATCACTCAGCCGCATTAATCATAATGCAAACTACTGATATCGAAACCCATGTAGATTTTCCTTCTAACACTGTTGATAATTATCTGTTTATAAGTTTCTCTATATGAACGTATTAAAAATACTTAGAAGTGTTACAACCTACTCATTAATCTTTAAAATTTCTTAGTGTAATTAGTAGTAGATAGTTTATTTGAAAATATTTTCGTAGGTTTTCATTAGATATCTAACTCAGACCAATTTATGATATCAGATTCAATGCTCTCCTCAACACTTACATATAAGTAGTATCAGTTAACTGGTAATTAACTTTCGGAGATAATCTCTGAGGTTCTAATGTCATGGTGTGACCGGTGAAGTTCTATAATGTCGAATGCGGGATGGTTACCTATATATGGCGACGCATGGGGTCATTCAAATATACCGCGAAGTGATTGAATTAGAAATATCAACTACTGAAAGCCGGACGGCTCAGTGGTCTAATAAATGAGAGTTATTCGTAAAGCCTGAAGGTTTAAAGCTTAAATCTCTAATGGGGTCATGGATGAGCACTGCTGAAGAGTCCTATCCTAGGTCAAAACATCTTTTCAATGAATCCTGGTCTTGAATGATCGCTTAACTTATGCCACTTCGTGATATCACATTTAAATCCAACAATCCCAACAACACCTGATCACCATTATGACAGATTTACCATCTTGTACTGATGAATGTAGTAATAAAAACGATACATTCGTATGTATAATACATATCCACTGAATCTAATTCTTTCGCTTAATCTATTCATTAATCTAATTTTATATTATCAATAATGAATAACAATTGAAGTATACAAAGGAAACGAGTGTATCATATATCTATAAGTTTCACACAGAAATTTTATCATTACTTGTTATTAATAAAAAATTGAGATGGTATTATAAAAAGTGGTTTGAATGTTTTGTTTGCATTCGCCACAAATTGATCTTATTTGAGTCTTCAATAACCGTTTTATCTTAATTAGGGACTTATCAGTAATGTGTGTATATTAAGTCACAAGTAGTAAAACCTAGATAATTCAGTCAACGTTCACAATATTTAATCATCAATGATATAAATCGTAAGGCCAGTGTCTAATAGTGGAATTCTCAGCTTCGTTATAAACACTGATAATGACCCGACAACAATGATCTTTGTATAGTTTGGAAGTTCGCATTTTTATAGTTGGTAGTACTGAATAATTTGAAGTGTTGTAGCAACCTTAGTCATTAAAATATTTAAAAGGAAAGCACACAAACTAATAAATACTAAATGCATTTTAAATTGCATCTTTCATTATGAACATGTAATTTAATCCAAAGGTAATGGATAATTCATTTCAACTTCAAACTTGTGTAAATTGGTTTTCACAAATCAAGATGATAGAACAACGTGAACACATATTTTCTTATCAAACATTATTATTTTACCTCATTTATTTGATAAGAATAATATTGTCAAATATTTTACAAAGTCCCTGGCAATGAGCGATTCGTTAATGACAGTGGCTTTCTTGATTTACAATGTGTGTTCAAACGATAAAATTAGTCATACAGTGAACATACAGTCAAACAGTGAAAAATGTATATAATATAGAAGTCATGTAAGTTATATTGTACAGCTTAAAAACATATGAACTTCATAAGTTAAACGTGTTCAGAATAATCATTTTACATTCAAACATATTTGATTTGAGTTACAGACACTTCATATTAGTAAGGATTTGTGATAGTTCTGTTTACAGTAGTTTTAGATTATAAACATAGACAACACAGTATGTTTGTCAATTGTGGATGAAAACTAGACGTTTTTTTCACGTTTGTCCAACTACCTCCAGACTTCACAGAGAGCACTTGATCTTTAGATAAGTAATTGGTACTTAAATGTCAACAGTCCTAACTTAATTCACAATTTTACACGATTCTCGGTAGTATCTGACTAACGCTAAGCCTTTATTATTTACTGACTATTTGAACGCTACTTGCAAGTAGCACAAATATATCTAAACGAAAAAACAAATTTTAAATAAATTCACTCCACGTTCTACAATAACAAATGAGATGAAAGTATAAGTGCCAACATAACGCGTATAGAATAGTAACTTCAATGACTTTAATAAACATTTGAATGTGTTAAACTGGTATTCAAAATGCATAAAATCAACTGTGAGGTTGGGAGGAAGAATAACATAATCAAGGCAGTTATATGATCAGAAACAAATGTAATGCATTGATATGAATGAAGTGAGAAATAAATTAAGGTAAGTGCTTCATGAATTTTCATATAACTGGCTGTTGTGAAGATTAATTAATTTAGATATGGTCATCTAACCTAGGAGAATCCATGATGTCAAGTTCAAATTTAACAATTACCACTGAACCTAGTACACAATCAGCCACAAGCTCACCAGATAGCAACTTCAGAAGGTAATTTCGTAGATGTAGTTAAAAGTCGTAGGCCAACAGATTCAAGTCCATATTGAACTTATATTATTTACCCACGATTGACAATAAGTGAGTATATACGATTTATCCTCTACTGACTGTACTTTGAATTATGTGCCAGATTTGTGATCTATGGATTAAGCACTTAAGAAATAGCTCGACTATCCTAAGTTCGATTCCCAGTAGGTACTTGTGAGCATACTAACTTGGCGCGTAGTAGAACCCACTATCTACCTAATAAATACAGGTTTCAAAAAGCTTTTTAACCACAGCCAGTTCAAAATTTAAATTTCATTATATAATTATGCAATTAGTAAAAGTAACAAAAATGAATTTATGGTTTAAAAATATAATCAGAAAAGCCATATAGGCATCAATTGAATTGTCATCTTATTTTGAAGACAAATGCTGATTTATTTAAGCTGGAGTTATTCAGGATAAGGGAAACAAGTGAACATATTTCTTTCTTATGTAAAGTCATTGGTTACTTAATCCTTATAGCTAATTCATCTACTACTTCAATGATAACTATGAATTCCTCAGATTATTGACAATGATTGATTCATGAAGTGCCTTGACAAATTAAAACTATTCTATAGTTTGAGCTTCTCTTAATGTGAATGTCATGAGTGTAACTTCATTTGCGAACTCCTTCCGGTTTACTTCTGGTTTCAGCTAGTGTCAAGTTCCCTTTAAATCGAATTACAACCATCTTAATAAACTATTAGACTAAAATGATGAAAAAAATGTATACACGGATGAATGTTTTTGGTTGTGTTGCGTTATCTGAGCTAAACTTTTATAACGCCGAATTGTTATGATTTTGGAACTTTTTACTAACTAATTATATGACCTTGTTTACACAATATTACCGTGGTAAACGTCAATGAGAATGCCTGGTCGGTCACTCTATATCTACTTGATGCTTACTCAGTCCCAGGACAGAATAAGAAAAACATGAGCCGATGAATCAAACAGACAAAATCGTATTGTATTTGGAGCACTCCTTTATATACATACAGAACCTGACTACACAGTCCAGCAATTGGAAAATTAACATCAATACAAAATAAGGAAGACAGCAGTAGTGAACCCGAGTATGTATGCACAATTAAGTAACTATAATTTACAAATGGGAAATGACATTCTAACAGTTAATAAGTCAAACATGGGGGTAGGATGAGAAGGATATAATAATGATTGTAATACTGTTTTTTTTGACACAACTAAAGCAGTTGAAATAGTCTGATAAAATGCACTTTGAAAGTTAGTTGTTCATCTAGAATCGCCCTGATATAACATAGACAATAAGACTAACGTTTCACTTCTTGTACACAAGTATTTGTAAATGGTAATAAAAAATGTCATGCAAAGACAACTTCAACAAAGGAATCATTAGATTAAACAAACCACTCCTCAGATCTTATCACAATAGAGTAGAAGAAAGTAATGAAAGCATGCCATCAGATCTTATGAAACACTTGAACAACATTAGGTTAGGGAAATAATATTTACATCTATTTAAGTCATCTATAACATGAACATATGACTAAATATCAACTAGAGAAGTATGTAGTTACAATGGACTACTGTATGAACGCCTCATTGTATGCCAAAGTATGTTGGAATAGGCTTAGTTATGAAGTATCATCAAAATCATTTTTCACATTTTCATTTACGATTTAATCATTTTAAAATTAAAATTAATAAGGAAATGATTACTGGATTTTCACTTCCACTGCACATACAGTACCTGACTGTTGCGTTGTAATTCGATTGCGTTGAAATATAACTAATGAAAGTTCTTAATCATAGCTGAGTGTAAAGATTTCATTTGACGATTCTCACAGTTTTAATAAATTATTGGTAATGGCTGTAAACTGTGAAACTAGGTGAACTGGAATTAAATCAACTGGATACATTAAACCCAACATTATTGTACGTACACCTTGAAGATGAATACTGAATAGTACAACATCTAAATAAAGCAGGGTTTTCTATCTAATAAATATATGCAACCTAACAACAACCACAACACTGCACCCTATGTCCGACCACTTGGATTGGTAGTCTAGTAGGAACTTAGTTAGTAGAATATAATATCTCTACATACCAGATAAACATGATAGTGTTCACCACTCAGTAACTTATCACTGTACTATTCTTAAAACATAATTGTTTATATTTAATTAGTTTCATTCGTTAGAGCTAGTAGACTAGTTAAATAGGAAATAGTAGAGTATACTACTAAACATATGTACATTGATTCTAACACAGTTATTACTCAAGATTAATTCCTTACATTTTATGCTTGTGATATATCACAGGTAAATATACAAAAGCCTCATTTACTGACAAAAATGTAATTACTTCATTTCAAAAAACTTCCTTACTTAACCTTATTTCATAGCAACCCAATATTTGAATTGGACAGTTTATAATAAAAGCATTTACAAATAAATGTCCTAATATACTTAAATCAGTACATTATATTCACTAAAGTAAACATACTAAAATAAGTAAGTGTAAGTGTAATATGCATTTTATTAGAATTCAGGTGATCTATATTTCACTGTATAATAATGTAGTATTCATTATTTTAATTAAAAACAAAAATCTAAGTAATATAGATGATTGTAATGATGCATTTATATACAGTAAACAGGTATTTCATGTAAATGATCATGGAATATTCCAGAAAAATGAAGTATTTTCTAATCTTAAGAATTAAATTAATTTGACCTTATGCATCTTTTGGAACATACTTTATCTTCTGCATGAAAAGTACGTAGTAAAGAAAGTACAGAATAATACTTAATCAATTATAATGTAAAATATTTCTAGGCAAGCGGGGTAGTTAGTTTGTTTGATCAGCCTTGTTTTTTGAATGGTACTCTATTCAAGATTTACACTAACCTTCATAAAATCCTTCTAACAAATTAATAATCGTTTACCTGCAGTAATTTACTTTTACATGTTTTTGAATTTTATGACCTGATTATATTTGGTAATGTAACAGATATAGGGCCTTAAGTCTGTTAATTTCAGATCACCAAGTGTCGGTTAGTCAATGAACATTTCACATTCGTGAGGGACTGAGGAATATACCATCTTATACAAACGACTAAGTATGCTCAAACTATTGTTAGTCTGCCATGAGCCTTGAGCCAAAAATGAAAAAACTCTTAAATGAGCCAAGAGTCTAGTAACAAGGATTACTCAACATTCATATTTTGTACAATCATTTACGTAAATGCCTGCAAGATAAGATTACATAAAAATGATACAGTATGAGAATAAAGAATGTATAATTTGTTAGATACAATCCATCATCGGAAAATGAGTTAATAACAGTCAATAGGTCATAAGGTGGATTCGAACATTATAAACATAAAAACGACAGGGGAAAAATGTTGCTTGAAATTACTTCTAAAAGTTCAGTTATTCTTCATCACTGGCCTTTTAAAATATTCATACTAGTGTACTGCTTAACCACTAGCTCTAATGGTTAGTTCCGCTCTTTATGAAATCTAAAAATCTAAAGTTAATTCTTCGAGGAAGTACTTGTTGAGCATCTTCGGAGAGTTTTACAATCAAATTAAATAACTGTACAATGTTGTTACAGTACCTTTTTCAGAACACTTCATACTAGCTATTAATCAATGACTAGTTAAAAGTGCTTTTACTCATATATGTATCTATAAAATACGTACTGAGTGGACAGCAGGACTTCAAAGTATTAAATCAGCTAAAATGTGACCATAAATTAGTCATATGAGTAGTGAATAATAAATTTGGTATTATTATGTCACAAATTCTGCCTTTTATGTTATCAAGAATAACATTAGAACATCATTATACAATAAAGGTAGGTTGAGGTCCGATCAAAATATTCTATGCAAATGAGTTTTATTCAGCTTCATTAATTAACCCTTTTGAACAGAAACTGTAGCAGCATACAGTTACAGGCGGTAGAAGTTAATATTTTCCTTATTACTTAAAACATAAAGTGTCTTGTATTAAAATGAGTCATGATTGTAATCCTTAAAATGTGAAGCATATTATATCTGAAAAATACTTCCTAAAGAGATTGTGGTATTCTTGAGATTATGTGGTATTCATTTATTCTATAAATTTACATAAAGTAAGCATAACAGTGTTTACAAATTGTGTATTCAGGAAAAGAAAGTCGATTCATTATTTTTTATCAAGAGCCAGAAGTATTATCTGTAACGACGCAACTGAGAAAGAATTAAATGAGTTATGTCAGATACTTATCGGAGATAGTTATCTTTCAAGATTAATTGATTAAGACTTAAAGCCAAATATTTACCCTGAGAGAATAATTAGTGTCTCAAAGAACTACGTTTTCATATGGCTGCCGAAATTCTAAAGAATAAATTTTCAAAAGCTTCATGAAAAACTTTATTTTGTTCAGCTTCGCAATGTTATTACTATTAGGACTTCGATTCATGAATGTCAAAAATAAATTACTTCATTAATGTGAATATACGAGATTACTTATTCCTGTGAAGCTGGTTACAGAAACCACATATAACTAACTTTTTCGAAAGGTATCTCTAAACACTGTCCTGACTGGTTGTTAAAAGTACTATGTGAGTCGTTCAATAGCTTTAATGTCGGACATCTTATAACTTCTGGAAACGGGATCCTATCAAAACTATCTCTTGAAACTATTCATAAAAACAAATAAATTAGCTGAAATGTGTACGAATCAAAAACGTATGTACTGCCAAGACCATGACTGTTTAAAAATTAAATCTAAAATATGTATATAGAAGAAACTTATCAAAACATTCATTGTGATATTATATTGGGCCCCTATTTTACCTATTTTCCATAATTATTATTCCATTATCTCTCACCTTTTTTACTTGTATTTATTAAATTGCCTAATTATTCCTTTCTCCGTTGACTTAAGAGGGTTTTTCTGGAGGTTAATACATAATTTTATTATTTTTATTCTAAGTACTTATTACACATAAAACTGTTATACATCTTACTTAACACCCAATGTCTTTTGATTCCCACTCATTTTGTTTTCGATAACTATATTTTCCCAAGTTAACTTAGTGTTTTCATTATAATATGGATTGTTATACATGTACGTTTATTTTATATCTAATGGAAACTGCACTGACGAAAAATGAATGTTATTTGTTGATTATTCTTGATTCTTTTATTGATGTATATTTAACTCACTTTTTAACCATCCCCTAACATCTTGAATGGCAAAATGATATCGGCCCTCTGAAACCTTAGTGAGGTTGAGAAGGCTATAGAGAATCTAAAATAAGGCAGAGCAGCAAAACCTGACAGATTAACTTCCGAGATATATAAGAATATCTGTCCAGTTCTAGAAGCGAGTTTAACTAAGATCTTGGCTAGAATTTGGTAACTGGATATAATCTCATCTGACTGGTTTCGAACACTAATCATCCCAGTCTTTAAGAAAGGACGGAAGTCCTCCTGTGACAATTACAAAGGAATCAGTTTAACGAATATAGTGTCAAAAATATCGACTTTAATAATACTTTGACGCTTAACTTCAGCTCCTGAAGAGCTAACCTGAGAAAACCAAGGTAGTTTTAGATCTGGACATGGTTGTATAGACAAAATATTCACACTTAGGCAGGTTCTGGAACATACACACACTCTTAGAGGTCTAGCAATAACTGTATTTTTTGACCATAAGGCGGCGTTTGACTCTATAGATCGTAAGGTCGTGTCAATAACTGTCACTGAAAGGCGTACCAAAGAAGTACATTAAGTTTTTATGAGTTTTATACTCGAACACTACCTGTCGAGTCAGAGCTTATGGCGGATTGTTATCAAAATTGATTACCTCAAAGGTGCTCACTAAGGTTATCCGCTTTCCCATTTATATTTAATTTTATCATCAACGTGTTTTTAGACTTAACATTTCCATCGTCTGACCTCTTAGTAGTTGACATCCTTCCAGGAGATAAACTTGTTGACTAAGAATATGCAAATAATATAGCTGTATTGGATGAAGATGCTGATAAGATGCAAAATCCCTCAACTATCTTAAGTATCTATGTAAGCATGTTTGAGATGCGATTTCCTTCATCCAAATTCAAAATAATACTTCAGGATTGGGTTTCCTCGGCATCGAAAACAGTGACTAGGCGAGAAGTAGTTGAATATGTTGACCCCTTCACTTATCTTGAGAGCCTCATCACTACTGACAGTCTGATATCCGATGAAATTTGGGCTCGTATGCAGAAGGCTCGACTGCCTGATGCCAAAATGCGTCACTTGTGTCCTAGGCAAGATATCCGTCTACTAATCAAAGGACGCGTTTACTGCGCAGCAGTCAGATCCGTTTTACTTATTCGATGTGAAACATGGTCACTAAGAATAGAAGATATTCGTAGGCTTCTTGTATTCGACCATAGATGTTTTCGAAGGACCTCTCTTATTTTCTAGGACCACTAAGTATGCAATACGCCGGTTTGGAAATAAGTACTAGGTAAGTGTGGTAAATCTACTGATGAAGTAATAAATCTTTATCAGCTGAGGTGGTTAGGGCATGTGCTACATATTCCAAACTAACACCTACCTCGAAGAGCAATGTTGTTTGGTGTGGAAGTAGGCTAGGAGAATGCTACTGGTGGCCAAACGAAAACATGACACCAGTCCATGAAGTCATTGACAATTGGGCTGATCCATGTTAATAGATGCAGACTACCTGGTTGGAGTCAGCGTAATGATAGTAATAAATGGTTAAAGACTTTAGGTGATATGGCTCAAAATCGTACTCAATGGTGCAGGTGCATTCATTCCTTGTCGTCCCCTAAATTCTAAGTTTCTGAGCTTATCATAATTTTCTTTTTATTGAATCATATTTTCTCAAATATTATCTTTGATCTCTAATTCTATCCATTAATACTAACTTTGTTACTACCTCCACTACTCTGGGATTTGGTCCAACAATTTAATCTCTATCCGCTAACTGAGGCATGTCAACTTGGAGTGATGTACGCATGTACCAAGTTCTACGTTGTGACTGACTGACTAACTGACCAATGAACTCAAACAACATTGTCAATTTCTCATCAACTAAATACACAGCTAATAATGAGAATTAGAATGAACTATTTATCAATAAGACAATAAACTATTTCAAATGTTTTAATTAAGTATTCATTATCATTTGTAATAACAGTACTAAAATATTTAAGATAATTTCATTACTTCATATAAAAACAATTTACAAAGTTAAGAAAACAAACTATTCATTAATTCTTTATTTTTTGAATAGAAAAAGTTACATTTAAACCTCCTGACAGTTATGGTTACAATGAATTATGAAGTTGTATTATATACTGTTATCTATGAATGTATCAAGTGAATTCCTCATGATGTTAATATCTATTTGGCGGTGTTACATTGAATTGCTTAACAATTCATTCATATACAATATAGATTCTTGTTAGTATACTTAATAAAATATATACATCAAACTATAAACTATAATCAATTGATTCTACATTCTACTAACAAAGCTATCGTTGGAAGATTTAACACGTTTAACATAACACTTGAAAACATTCAGAAACTATAGATTATAGAATAGTTAATGATACATGTTTTGTAACTATTACACTAATATGCGTTTATACAACTTTAAGATGTGACTATCTGCATTACTTAATATACATATATATATTCATTTCATACAAACATGTAACAATCTGAATGATAACATTATTAGAAATATAAACATTTCAGTGTTACTATACTATTTCTCAACATTATCAGATTGTATATAAGAAACAAGAAAGAAAGAAAGAATATAATTTTCACAATCAAATCAATACTTTGGTCATATTGATTTTATTGACAAAAAAAGAAAAGATAATAAAAGATGAATATTTTTATAGTTGTTAAATTACTCTCTTATATTGTTTGTAGTATTGTGAAAAGGCCAAGTAGAACACCAACCTGGCTAAAATCTCCTCCCATTTAGCCACATCGCTGGCAAGCTCCACATCGTCGAACGCTGTCTTAGTTGGCCCTCGCGGTAGAGTCCCGAGGACCGTCACCTTCGCCTCTAGCCCACGAACTCCAGCCAGCTGAGTGACGGCCTCGAATTGTCGCAGAAACGCCTCGATGTCACCATCATCGAACGGCTGTGACAATGGCACCTTCATGTTGTCTAGAGGCAGCAACACCGATTGTGTTAAGGCCAAGTAGGACTAGTAAATTGTATATTTGGTGAAAACAGAGAATGTCATGAAATATTACAAACATTACTTCTAATCATCACTTTGCATATTATTCGTGTTCACTGATCCATGTCGATTGTAGGCTTTTTTTCCTTGGTTGTTCTCGATTTCTGTATGTATTCTAATCATGCTCTGCTTCTTGCCACTCCGCAACTCGCCTCATACGCTGTTTCCTGATTCTTTCCTATTTCATGAGACGTTCCACTACTTATGGACAACTTGATTAGTAGTATTCACCACAGTATCAATCTTTGCATGTTCTATTTCTATATGATAGTAACAATTATCAAATTAAGTATTTTCTGTGAATTAGCATTAAACTATTATTAGAACATCAGAGACACTGTTTAATTGTTGCATTGATATATACATTGAACACCTTGACTTCACCTGTAATAATTTTTTTGACTTCTGACCTCATGTTTAATAGTTGTTACATTAATAAGTATTCTATCCACTCTTCGTCTTAACTTTTGTTGTACATCGATTGTGTCTATGTTAGTCAATAGAATAAGGAGGCATATAGTTACTGGAATATAGTACTTGAATCACAGCCTTCTTCCAATAATCACATTCAGAAACTTGCTCACTCACTATATACACTAAATATTTACATAAACTACATGTAATACTATTCAAATATCTAGATATACGTAAATTTTATAAAAGTAGAAAAATATTTTCTTTTAGAAGAATATTTATTTTAAAGGAACCATTCTAATTGATTTATTGATTGATATTGATATGATCTTATTGAATAATTGGTAATTGACTTGTGAAAAAGATTCATGTGTTTATTTATCTATCAACTAGATTATGCCATATGTTCAAAAATACGGTCATTATAGTTTAATATGTTGTTTATGAGATTAGAATGTTTTGTGCATTCATTGAAATGACAATTAACATTATTGCAATGGAATTGAGATGATTGGTATTAAGATCTTAGTCGATTGAATTCGAAACCGATTAATGTTGATAGGGTACCAATGAAAATCAGGGAGTACTGTACAGCCGTTACCGCATAGTATGTCATAAAGTGACGGAAGTTGGAATTCTGACATTTGATACCGGTTGAGTGATACATGGGGGGAGGGGAGGGTTCAGTCGTTTGTAAACTTGAAGTCACGAAGAGGAATCTACGGTGCATATTACTGAGGAGTGACCACACTAGGACGAAATAGATGTTCAGTGCTTCATGGTTTTCACTGGTACTCTGTCAACATTAATCTGTGACAGATTCAGTCAACTAAATATTATCGTAGCTAACACACTCATATTTCAGCATGTAACCTAACAGTTCATGTTCCTATTCACAAACGAGGCATCTTCATATAATTTTATTATATATTATGGTTAAATACAAAATGATTAGAAAAATATAGAGATTAGATAATTAACTAGAAATATGTGTAATATGTATTCAATTCTAAGAAAGTATGTACAGATAACTGTCAGGCGTCTACCATTTTTCAGTGGATGTGTTTAATCTTATTTGAGACTCATCAGATGGATGTACCTGAATTATCGTTATACCGAGGCAATCAGCTAAGGATGCACATATGGCAAGAGAGACTGATTCATTTCAATCCATTATAAATCAACGGGAAAAATAAATTCTAATTAAATAACATCATAAGTTGTATTTGATGAGTATCTACTAATTAAAATAGTCGGTCCTACATTCAAAAATAGTTTCTTTAAAATAAAGCCTTGTACAACGTACTACATTGTATTTTTTAATTTCATCTTCATAAATTTCAATTTCGGGTACCATTTTTTAGCATTGTACTATATCACATCAAAAGATTTTGACATGGAAAACTTTCATCATCATCGTGATCATCATCTTTTCTATAGCCTATTTAAGTAAAATTTGTAATTGGTTCAGTATACATAAATTTTTTCTGTATGTCAAAAATCACAAGGCAATATATGCATTTATATTCACGAGTTTAGCCATATACACCGTTTAATTTTGCCGAACTCAACAACACCGCCTCATAATTATCGGAATGGAAGGTGAAACTTAGTGCACCTAAATATGGATCTATATATTCTGAAGTTGTAAGCCTCAACTTCCATTTCTTTATAACCAGTAATAAGTTATTAGTATTTAATCCAGTGATTGGCTTAAAACTTAAATATTCTTATAATTTATCATTCACGTTTTAGGTTTATCTGCAGACACCTAAGTTACACCGATTTCCAGGTTGTTTATTTCATAGCTTTCATAGCAACGGTTCTCGTGTTATATGTTATGAAGTACATGTTTCACCACTTTCATTTGCATTGATAATAATCTTAGACTGAAATCTGTTCACTGTCGCTTCACACTGTGTATTCTTAGGAGAGCTAGTGCTGTAGAATACAAAACTAAATGTAGTAGTTTAAGACTATACTCTTCATGGAAGCCATGGCTAACAGTGAATTCAATTAATTTCTACATCATCTATTATAATTCGATTTGCAGAATTTTCAAGTTAGAGTCTTCGTAATTCGCCTTTAAAACTAAAACGTTGTTACTCCAAATAACTTAATCTCCAAGTAGATTTTCAGGAACACAGAACAGTTTACCACAATTTCTCAGTGGAATAAAACAACTTTCATTATTTTCACAATATATTAGTAAATTTTTCTTTTCAGATACTGCACTAAATATCCTTGTTCCATCAGTTATCTGTTACTAAGATAATGAAATTACAGGGATTCTATAAGTATGTACATTGTTACTTTTTAATACACTCGACTGATCAATGCTTAAGTAAGCTAAAACTCTTCCCACTCACTTCATTGCTTTCAGAATAACTTTGTTTTTGTTGATCTGCATTCCTTATGCTTCTGTACTTCGTTCTAATTGTAGACTAACGTGAGTGGAATCTCCATACGCCACACAGTCTAATTTTTATCAATAACAAAAACGGCGTTATAGTTTTGTTTACTGATGACATATAACATCTTGATTGCTGTAGTTTAAGCTTCATCAGAAACTCTTAATCGCTCGTGATAGTGAATTTCTACAATTTTCTATGTCAACTTAAATTTACCTGAAATATTTTTTGTAGACAGTCATTTACTTACAACATTATTTCCAATATTTCCAATAAATAAGTAGCTGAACTGAAGTGGTTTGTGTAAATTGGTATTTTTAGTTGACTGAATACATCACAGTGTGATGTTGATTGGGTACCACTGAAAACCAGGAAACACTAAACAGATGTTTCGTTTTAGTATGGTACCTATCTGAAGTACCCCCCTAGCAGGCTTTGCGGCGAACACCTTACCATTAGACTACTGAGTCAGCTCCCAAAGGTTGATATTCCTAATTCAGTCAATTCGTGACACGTATGCTAAACCCCATCCGTTGCATCAGTGAGAAACCACACCACACCCAACATGGTACAACCCCATTGATCACGTCTTTACATTAGAACTCTAGGGATTACCTCGATAACTTATTCACTATAAGTGGATATCGTTTGTGATTTTCCTGGGTTTGATCGTTAATGCGCACTGCCGAAGAGTACCATACCAGGACGAAACAGTTGTCCAATGATTCTTAGTGATCAATGGTTGTCTGATTTAAACCAGTTCGTGATTTCAAATTAACATTCAATAATATTCACAATGCCCAATTGCAACAAATTATGTAAATATTATACAATCACATATGGTAATGAATTTCTTCCCCAACCACCTCCATTCCCTCTAAGTGCGAAGTGTTGCTTCAGAAGTGGTTTGCATCAACACCTAAACTAAAGACAGGGCATAAAATAGTTCGGTGAATTGATCAACACTCATCTTAGAAATCTGATTGGCTTCGATAGATTGGTGTCCAAAGAAATTTCGTCAAGGATTAAAAAACTTGTTTGCTTTTGATAGCTTGCATCACCTATAGTGTAGAAGAAATATACGTTTATCCATTAAAGCGGGAATATATTGGGCAACGGTCCTTTACGCCTTATGCATAAATGTGAAATGTGGCCATTAAGAGTAGTCAATACCAGATGGTTATTGTTATTTTAGATAGATTAAATAGATTTCTTCGAAAAATCGTTAGCGTTTGGTGAGATCACTGGGCAAGTAGTAACGAGGTTAAAAAAAGGTATTTGGGAAAGATGGCGAATCGGTCAGTGACGTTGTGAATCTTCATCAATTGAGGTGATTTGTATGTGTGCTAAGTATGTCAAACCATTGCCTAACTCCACACGCAATGCCGATTGAAGAAAGTTATGAGTGACCAAACTAAAATGTAATGCCAGCCCATAAAGTTACTGACTACTTGTTTCAGCCGTGTTGGTAAATAAAGAATACTTAGCTGGGGTTCTCTTGAATACCACGACAATGGCAAGAGACTCTGCGTGATATGGATCAGAATCGGTCACTGTGGCGCAGGTGGATTTACTCTCTGTCTTCCCTCAATCTGACAGCTTGGAAATATTTTATACATTTCAACAAAATAATCCATCCTCCATGTCATATATTCTAAATAACTATACTTTTTTCCTATTACCACTGAAGTAACTACTAATTGTACTAACAATCTGAACACACTTGTAAATTAGTATGAATTCTGCAATGAATTTTGGAATATATGAATGCACATATATGTAAACATGTGTACATATGTGATGATCAATTGCCAAACATTCTCCATTTTCCACCCAAACATCCAATTTATAGGTTACTAGTAATCCACTAAGTAGTGCACACTTCTCTCATCTTTCTTTCCCTAGAATAAATATTTGAAGCAATTAAATTTCCTTTTAGTTTCTTTAAACTGCTTTCTTCATTCGGCCCAGTAAGCATTGTACTGTTGTACATAAAAACTGAAATTATTCAACATCATTCGTTAAAACGTTTAGAATATTTTGCATTTTGTTTTTGATATCTGTTTATTTATGAAATGGTAAGTCCATTGTCTTTAAGCAGTAATTTGTAATTATTATGAGTTGTGAATGTATGAAGTATATAAACCAATCATAGAGTCATTGAAAACTAAGTGGCCATGTCCTGTTCTAATATGAGTCTAATTTGTAGTGTCTATCAATGATTAGACAACAATCTACTTAATCCGTTTAATAAAATTTACATTTCAACATTCTACATAACATTCAGTGATAACAATCATCATGTATAGGTCTTCATGAACACAACATAAATCAAATTCAATAAGTTCAGACTTGCAACAAGCACTTAATTTTGAGATTAGTAAATCAGTATACAACGATATACATTTAAAATTCTTGGCAGTACATTGTGTTATAACATCCAATACCTACTTCAGTGATAGTAGTACTATGAGTAGGAGTAATTATTATAGCAACATTAAACATAATAAAAGCATTCAGGTCGATGAATTCAGTTTACACTTTTGGCAATGTTAACGCCCCTACTATTAATACAGCAATTAAAAGTGACCGAGAATAGAAATCCTTAATTAATATCTACCTAATAGTCATGTGATTTTTCTTTTTTTCATGTGTTCAATCTGTTAGCGTATATGTGTGTTGTATGTGTGTTTGCTGATCAAAATTTATAGAGCATAAAATTTATGCCTGATTATATGAAATACGTGTAAATCTGACCATACTAAATGACATACTTAGTAACCAACATATAAATCAATGTAAATAGTATCAATAGAAGCACTAAAAGTGCAATAATAATCATGATCACATGACATTAATATAATATTATGTAAGCAAAAAAAAAAATACTATGTATGTAATTAATTAATTGGCTTAGTTAAATAGAGTATTCTAACGTATTGAAATACATGCCCCTACTCAAAAACACATAAACTCATTTACTACACACACACACACTCACACACACACATCTACATACACATTTGTATATTTTCATGATATTAGAACTTGTTAAAAAGTATTTCATTTTATAATTTTACTTTCACCTATTCACAACAAACCAAGTTTTTTTTTCTTCTTCTTCATTACTTACTCATATTTAAATCGTATTCATTAAAACATTTTACTAGAATAAATAATACATTTTAATTGAAAACAAAATAACAAACTGATAAAAAAAGAAATTTTTCAAATTTGACGCCATTCAACTATTTTATTTCTTTAAAACAAAGCAATTTAACAAGTTTGTTTTGACAATAAACATAAGAAAAAGAGTTAATGTTTTCTATTTGGTCAAATATGAAGAATTTAATGTTCAATATTCAGTTTATTTCAATTCATTGGAAATTAACTTAAAAAAAGAGTGATAAACAACTTGATTATAATTTCCATTATTTTTATTTTCTGGAGGGGATACAATATCTGATAAATTATTAAATCAGATAAATGTCTCTACATAAATCGAGGAAATCTGCATGTGTACCGGCGAATAGTAAGTTGTATATTACTTTTACTGATATACATTATCAAGAAAATTCTAAAGTGTTTGCATTTACTAGTTCTTATGACTGCTAAGTAATATACAGTGCCACATAATGAATAACTAACTACCTCTTTTCTGTCGGCATTCAGATAGACTTTAATTTGATGTGCCCTCCTCCTTCCACAGTATATCGTATTCGCTTATTATATAACTGTAGCATATATTCATGTACAGCAAACCTACACCTAGTTTCCATTCACTCTTGTAAACGTCTCTATAAACCATATTTTAGTATTTTGGATGACTAGAGTACCCTACTACAAAAAAATCAGTAATAACCTGAATAGTTCAGTGATAGCTTCTCAGATTAAGAAATTATGTTACCTGGATTCTAATCTCACATCTGTTCTCATTATTTCCAGTGTTACTTTCCAACTAGATTCAGACACTTACGATATTATTGAATTACTGTGATTGTGACGACAAAAAATTTTATAGAGTACTTATTAATTGGATGCTAGAACTAACAGATAGTTTCTCACTTCAGCAAAAATGTAGTCAATATTCGTGTATAAGCCATTAAACTCTGAGGATATTAACAAGTACAAACTACAATGAGTATCAGTACAATTTAACTGTACTTCAAATACCTTATAGTAAATAAAATTCATAACCATGAGAGATTCCGTTAACATGTTATACAGTTTAAATTATTTTTATAAACTCTCAGATAATTAGTAACTCATAAGCAACGAAGAATGTTGTATAAATGTACGTTATTATAAGCTATCATACCATAATGTGGAAAGATCAAAATAATAAATTTGATGACCAGAGATTCGAGATAATGCTAAAGCAATGAAAATGGCCAAAAGTAAGCCATGTCGTTTGAGAAGATGGAATGTAACAATACGTATGGAGGAATACTAAAATTCAAGCTCTTGTGAAGCAATACATCTGCATCACTGAGATCGATTCTGAAATAAGTCATTAAAAGTCTTCAAATTTAGTTATTGAGTGGAATACAATCAGGCAGTTTGCACCTATCTACGTGACCAGGTGATTTTATTGACTAATATTACATCTTGATTTGGCCACGGCTAACTATCTTCCAACTGTCTTCTATACCGGCGTGTTAAGATAGGCGATGGTCTGGTATACGTGTTTTATGTCCTAGTCACTTTAAGTGATGATTACTATTACCACTCCTTCAGTCAACCGATTTGCAATTTTTGCGTAGTGCCCTAATTTTAACTTTAGCATTGTCAGTTTCGCTTCAAAGACATCTGTGATTTATACTTCTTTTCTAGGTTTAAAACTCTGTGAAAGAACATTTTGGCTGTCATGATCGATATAAATATCAATTAATGACTATCAAAGTAAATTATATTAGTAGTTACATCACTTACCAACCTAACTTCTTAATATAAACAGGTCTCACTTATGAGTTACTTTATTTTAACATGAATATAAAGGGGATTATTTGGTTTCAACCATATAACAATAAGAAGGTATCTATTGGGTAAAGTATTTCTAAATATGACTTTCCAGGAACAAAGTTGGATCGCAAAACTCATAATATCTAATAACATTTTATGAAAAAATCGCTTCATAATGTTTCGCTAAGTAAATATTAGATTTCAGTAAAAAGCAACTACTCCCTTATTGATAACTTTTGCAAACGCTAGATTTACGGAAATCTGTCGATTGGTCACAAGCATTTGTTTCAAGGAATGAAAAATCCCTATCAAAAATTAATCAAATAATTCAGGGTGTTTTACTTTGTCACTCAATGCTTTATTGTAAAGTTATTTAATTTATTGATTCAAATGATTGAGTATAATATTGAACTATCAAGGTCAAAGGCATTAAATATTCCAATATTTAATAGCCAATTTGATTAAATTTCGTTTATTTAAACGGTATTGTTTTTTTTCTGCTGATTGGTTTGTATGTGATCCTATAATTATTAATTCTATTAAAGACAATACATACCTAAAAGCATACTTTCCATTAGTCAGTTAACAAACTCGTTATGCAAGATGGAATGCTTAGTTAAGTCAGTTAAGGACAAACTCTATTTTGTGATTTATATATTGTTTGTATGTATTTGTACATACTGTTTGTAAATTTGATTGTCTGAACTCAGCAGTCAAGTGGTGAAATCTCAGGTGCTTGGCACTGTCCTACTGAAAGTGAGTCCGATTGAGAACATCAATATGTTCAGTTCACAAACTCCAAATAGGATAGAAAGCATGTTAGTGATTCTAACTGCCAACAGTAACCTCATTGTAATCACAATTTAACTGCCTTCTTATCGACGAGATTGATTCGGGGTGCTCATATGGTAACAGAGACAAATTAATTTCAGTTCATAACATTATTAACAGGAAGATATAGATGCATTTTATATAATAGATCAGTAATAATATGTTTTTTAGTCATAAATAGAACTAAAGATCTTCTACATTAGGAGTTAAAATTCTATTGAAGTATTCTGTCAATAACGGAACTTCATACATTTGAACTAAATTGACCACTTAGCTAAACATTTATCGTCAGAGATAACTAATCATCATTTATTTCTAGTGTAAAACTGTAGATTAGGGCTGAAGACTGTTAACTTAGTTTTCATTCTTCAATGCAGAGAATATTGTACTGTGTCCAAATATTTAACACTAATATTAAATGTATTTATAACCTCTCAAGTAGTTCTACAGAGGTAGTGAGAATATCAAAATTTTGCTTTTATACAATCATCGTTTCTTCTAGAAGTGTTGTTAATTCTGGATACTCTACATTGTTACAGAGAAAAGTCTTGTACTAAAGTGCTTAACGATAATTTATAAAACTTCTCAGTTTCTCTAAAATAGTTTTCTCTTAGACTCTGATAGATACAAAAATGCGATAGATCTGTACAGACTTAGTTCTGGAAGTATACTTATGAGCTATACTTACATTTATGGTTTATTTAGGTAGAAGTTATCCGATAAGATTCTGTTACACCAAAATGCATAAAATTATTTCGTTTGCGTGTGATGCATTAAAGCATTTTAGTGAATTATTTGTTTTCATTGGCTTTCCGCCAGCTAAGGTTGTTATAATTTATGTAGAATTCCAATAGTCACTTGAATTAGTCTTGGAAGTACAGCTTCTAGAGTAATAATATCATTTTGTTTCACTCTGAAGTAAAGATAAACTCATTGCGGAAATATAGGTGTCGATTATGAAGTTAATTTCTCAAACGTTTTGTGAACAAGAATATAACCCATTAAGTATAATGACAGTTTTAATGCGACAAGAATGATTTTTAGCACAAAAGAATAGGTTTCGGTATAATCATATTTTCTGAGCTACATGATTTTGACTGTAGAGTTTATTAATCGCACTAAAAACAAAACTTTTCAATATGTTTTGTACATAGAGTAAGAAAAGATGGTATTCTTTCTGCCATGAATAATATGTTATCTTACAAGAACAACACGAGATATAACAATCAAAGTCGGTACAGTGAACAATCCTCAACATAAGATTTACTCTTTACATCAAATTCTGTACGTAGTAGACGCCGTTTTAGTGAACTATCATATTCTGATGTATTCAATTTTCGGCAGCAAACCTTAAAACAAAGAAGAATTCGTGAATAAAAGACCAAAATTTTTCAAGCCTAATTGACAATATTTTTACTTTCGTATCTTAGGAATATGCTTCTATCAGATTCAGAGTTTAGTGATGTGTACTCCATAATCAGGATTCAAAATATAAAGTAACAATGATTTAATTCTATCTGTCCAAATATGGTAAAATCATTCCATAGTATTTCATAGACAATAAAAGTATTTGTTATTGTAAGATACTATGGATGGTGAAACTGAAGTTTTACATCATCAAATGACTTTTATAAAATAATCAAACTAACCAAAGAGTAATCAACAACCGGTTCATCTGAGAATGATCTATTAATGTCTAGGGTGAAATGAATATCACTCATAGCATTAAATGATAGTTGTAAAATATTCCAAGTTGACTGAAATTAGAATTATCGAATGCTGACTCTGTCGTTTAAATGTTCCTATTAAGATCTTTGTTCGGTTTATGTATATGCACTACTTAGAAGTTTTAAACAAAGATGTAACAGCTTTCTACTGTTTCTTGCGTTTTGTTAATTGTGTAACTAAAATCTGTTCATGATGGGATATATAAATAGTAATGCCAAACTTAAACTAGAAATTCATTCGTCAGTTAAAATTTAACCAATCAGTAAAATATCAAATATAGACTAACATGGCACAACTATAAATGTTATATGCCCAAAATATCATAATGTTCACTTTAAAAGTTTTTTATTCACTAGAATTCAAATTCTAACTTCTAGTAATGATGTTAATTAGTAGTATATAATTCACCTAGATTTTTCATTTGATCATAAGCCGAAGGAAACTTCTAGGGGTTAGTAGCTTCATGCATGCTCACAACATTAATAGATTTTGAATTTTCCCATATCAAACTAAGTTTAATTTTAAAAAGTTGTAGAAATAGCCATCGTGGAACGACTAGAAACCTATGTACGACGTCCACCATGAGAATTACAGATGCTGAATCTTAATTGTATTAGGTTTGGCTAAATAAATATCTTACGTATATATAATTCTCGTATGTCAATTGACTTCGCATACATATACAATTAGGCGAATGCATGCAAATAAAGAAGACGGTACGGAGAATTAACTTAGAATGTACTTCAAAACTTAAACAATCCAACAAACATCTAAGATTCAAATAAACCGGAAGAGGGGAATTCAATCGCAACTTGAACATACACACACGAAGAAATGTACGATTTAAAATTGATATGTTTAGGCAATAATTTTGGTCTCTACAAGAATCCAGATTGTGTATCAGTAATCCCACAATAAATCAGACTCAACCCCCACCCCCAAGACTTTGTAAACGGAACTAAACTTTTATATTATTCAGACTGAATTTATATACTCTCATTTCGTCACACCACTTCTGAATTATTACCTAGTACTTTTTTCTTTTTTTATCCAGTTTACTGTGAACATACCTACAATCGATATCATGAAGAAGGACTACGTTTACTTGAAAAATACTTACCATATCTAAATCCAGAGACGGGTTTACGAAATCGAAGTTAGTTACTATACTAAATGAATAAATAAATAAATAAATATTATTGATAAGTATCTGTGATCAACTTAAATCAATTGTTTAAATGTTTTCTTTACATGTGACATGTATACATTACTGTTTAAATAATTTAGTCACATTTATTATTTATCATGATTCTTTCTTTTTGACAGTTAAATATGATATACTACTCTTTATTGTTACTTAATTAAGATTAACTACTTTATTAATTATTTACAAATTTGTATACTTTCTTATTTGCTTAGAATCATGAAATGAGTATATGTATTTATTACTAACAATTGTATAAATAGACATAATATTATGTGCATAGTTTTATGTGTATGTTAAATCTTACAGAAAAATTCTTTAAGCTTATCAGACAATTAACTGAGTAGTATATAAAGGGATTTAAAATTGAATAATTATTGAAGTGAAAGATTTAATCACATGTAACACACAAGTGTAAATACATGTTTCTGTTGTTACATGTACAATATATATATATATATATATACATATATAAAACATGTAATTGTTCTTACCAGTGAATGTGTAATACTGAATACTCATATCGATTTGGTTAAATAGTAGAAGTTCTATAATTTATTATTACTATAGTAAATTTTTCAAGTCAGCTGAAACAACAATCTAAATTGTAGAAACTAATACCACTTGAAGGTAATGCAATATATGAGGAATTTGCTATTCTCTGAATATTTGGGTAACATTTTATTACTGTAAATGTTTATATTGTAATGATTACATTTCATTAATCTGTTGGTTCATATTATGTAATATTTTAAGAGTATAATTTAAAAATGGTATTATGTAGATTTTAAAGTCATCATAATAATATCAGTTTTTTTTTCTACCATTATTGAAACTATGTCTGGAATAACAGGTCGTATTTATTTGTTTAGAAGTTTTGTGCTAACAGTGAATCTTAACCAAGCTATACTGTGCATATTCCCACTTGCATTGGGAGACTGATAACTGGATATTAAATGAACTGTTCCTACTTATGAAATCCACCAATTGTTTACACGCAAAACTCAACAAGCAATGTAATGAGCATGTAAGGCAGTACTCTATCCATGTACTCATCATATTACCTTCCTTAATAAATGTTTGGTAAACTGCATCTTATATGATAGGCATTGAAATAGCTACCAGTTTACTGTGGGTTTGATGAAGTAGTTGGTGTTTAGTGTGACTTAATTGTAAAACCTAGTAAACTGAGGTGTAATACTAACCCCCCCCCTACCATCGATTTAAGTGGAGTTTAATTATCAATTCATATTAGTCTAACATTCAAATCTGCAAAGGTTTTAACCTTTAAATTTCACTAAAGATAATTCAGGTCATGTTTATGTATATTTGATGAGTGAATCTTCCATATATTCATATTAGAAGGTCTGTGAAATGAAGCATTTCAATTAAGATTACACCCAACACTCTTTTAATTAAAGAGGAAAATAAACGGAGGTGGCAAGCAAAAAAAATTAAGAGATATGGATAGCTTCAGCGATAATGCTACCGTTACATTATACTTTTTTAAACAGAAATTATTTCATCACTTACAGAAAATTTTAACTTTCGGTTATATCCGATAACGAAGTTGGTGGTGTTACATTTTGCCACTTATTCGGGTATCAAGCATAAATCCCTAAAGATCACCAATCAGTATGGAAAATAAGTTCTGTACACCTTAATTAATATCTGAGAATATGTAACTTTGAAATGGTGTAATATAATATAAAACTACTTAGCATTATCAACATATTACACCATCTTATCAAAGCATTTGCTATAATGATAACAACGTTGAATGCAGTATTATGTCTAATGTTATAAACGTCAATTCCCACAGGTCATTAGGAAACATTGAATTTGTTTTTAAAATCTACACTTATTATGATGTATTTGCAAACAGATAGGAGATTCCGGAGTTACGGTAAGACATAGAACAATTAAATTCATTTGTTTGCATTCTTCATAGAATGATGTTGGTTAGGTACTATTAGAAAAAAGTTGGATATTCGATGGCTATTTCGTTCTAATATGGAACTGCTCAACTGTACACACCCTTGACTCTTCCAGTGGACGCAACCCAGGACTATCAGGTTGGCGAACGACTAGACTTGTGCATCAATTGGCTATTTGGCGTCTAAACGTAGGATTCCCACTTCCATCAGCTTGTGATTCAGTGTAACGGTCATCCGTTGTAAGTATTGGTAATTATCCCTTTACCGACAAATATGAATTCCGACAGTCACTTCACACCAGTAGTACACAGAGTTAGGCGTTCGCTGACCTGAATGACCTGGGTTGGATCCATTCTGGAATCAACAGTGCACACTGCCGAAAAGTCCCGCACTGAGGCGAAATAGCTGCCTAGTGCTCCATGGTTTACAGTGGATCCCAAACAACATCAATCTGGGAAGAATGTAATTAAATACTGGTAATACCAATCTCCACAAAACTACCACGATTTAAATTCACATTTTTAGCAAACTTTTGTTGATGTACTTACTAATTCAACCAAATGCTCCTGACGATAACTTAATCTGTGATACAGTCACACCACCTATGGTTTAAAGTCAGCATAGCGGTTGTGTAAGAGGATAAAATTAAACGGCACAAAGCATAAAATAATGTCCTAACTCCACTGCAAATTATTTGTAACAATGTCAAATAGCTCTCGACACCAGACATTATAATTATCCTGAAAACACTAGTCCAAAATCCTGTGTCTTTCAACATGGCTCAGTTTAAGAAGCAACCATTTCATAGACTGTTGACATTTTTTTCTTCAAAAGCCAGCCAACAATAAATACAGTTAACCGCTGACGCCTAAGCATTAAGATTTACTGAGTCAATATTGCATTCAGTCTAAATATAATATAACTTTGTTAACCACTTATAAGTAGCTTATTCATTGTAGAATTAGATGGTAGAAACCGAACCTGTTCATGTGATAAATCACTTCAAATACTTTTTACTACAAATTGTATTGGTTTTTTAAAACTATGATGGTAACAGTAAATTTGAAGTTTATAATGTTATTCAGTATAGTGTTTGGTCATTATACCATTACCTGATTATTATTTTACATTAACTTTCTATTTTTAGTGATTACTCGTGACCCTGTAACTGGATTAGGTGAACTAGAAGCTGAATGGAATCCTCTCAACGGATGTCATTTGCGTAGAAGACGTAAGTTTAGTAATTTTAAAGTTGTTTTATTGTGTTGACTATGTTCGGAAATCTGTTTATTTAATTTAATGGGTGAGTTTATTTTACACTTTTACCTTCGGTTTAGTTGTACCAGAAATAATCAATAGACTTTTACAAATAATCCTGGAAATCCAAATAACAAAAACTTCACCTTTATTATACCAGCTTAAGACTTACGTCCTTACTTCTTAGAGGTAACCACTATACTCCCATCATGTCTTCAACGTCGGCCTAAATTGATAGACTATTCCATGATCGTCTAGTTGTTTCATACAATGATCGGACTGGTAATCTTGCCATCTGATGATGGATGGTCCAGTGGTTCCGATGTCTAAGCTTTCTACCCACTGTTAGGGCTGAACGTAAACACTGCTGAGGAGTTTCTTACTAAGAAGAAACAAATTTGTCGTGTACCTTAGTTTTAGTGGTACACAACTGACGTCAGTAATAACGTATACAAACGACAAATTATGAAAACCAGTCAGTAAAATGCCACCCATCATAACTATTGTGACAATGACTTACATACCAAAACATTTCTAATCTTTTTTACTGAATTAATAAATTAATGTTAATACGATTTTAGAAGCTGAATCAATTACAGTTCACATGTTTTATATCAGATGCTTTGTATACTACTGATTGAAGAAGAATACTCAGTAGAAATATTGCATGTTGAAGAAACAATATGCACATTTACAAAACTGATTAAATCATTAACCTTGTCCCTAATTTGTAAGAAAGAGAGATTTAGGCATAATAGATAGTGAACTTACACAAAATATTATCTCACTACTAATAGTTGGAATTATCTTATACATTCAATGCCTACATAAGTAAAACAAAATCCCAACTTACTGTAAATTAATTAACCTTTATTGGATGATACAACAGTTATTTGTTATCTTATAGGTATCGACGCTAAAATACGATGCGACTATTAAGAAAGATTAGTTACTCATGAGTTTGTATTCATTTATGTAAGGTGAACACAAAAGAAGTTTGAGTAGATTAGGTCATAAGTTAATACAGTTATCAATATTTGTTTATAATTTGCTAATAGTCAAATTCATATACTAACACAAATGATTGGTGAAGTTGGAGATAAACTTAAGTTATAGCCATTATAAATAACAGGCTTTTAGATCATCAATTTCATTGGTTCACAGTATTCGGGATCTCAACTTCTCTTTTTCTTTCGATTTTACTTTAACCAACCAATTGACTGTTATGAAAATAGAAGACTGGTGAATATTCGTTTCCAACTATTACGCTACATAAAACTAAACCTTATGATTTATATTAAAGAAGCACAATTCCGAACAATTTATTATTGAATTATATATATCCTCATAAATGTACTCTACTGATGCCTATTCCATAATAAAGGGAGATATGTCAATAATGAATAGTTTCTAATGAAATTTTAGTAAAGTTATGTTTTTTTGATATACATAAAACTTTCATTATCATCCATGTTAACATCACTGACATACACTTCAGATACAAGTCAGCTATTAGTATTTCTCTATAAATAATTATGAACTTGTATTGCCAACTTCGAATTGAACTGATTATTATCACTAATCGGGTATTTGTATGCTTAGTTTCATTGTCACTTATTCAAACAACTAATGTTAATCAATTACAAAGAGTTGTGATAGAACATAGTGAATTCTCTGCACAAAACGTATTGACGTCAAGATTCTTTGTTAATAAAGAACATAAAGAAATTATGTGATGATACATTCAGATTTCAGTTCTTTTAAATAAAATTAATGAGAAGTGAATTTGAATTGATTTACTGACAGATTGAGAAAGGATTTCTTTGAAACATCATAAGAAATAATGCAATCTGAAAATCTTACGAATACATAATAAAACCCATTGCCAGGAGATAAAAGAGCATAAATTAAATAATACGAACGATAAATAACATTTTTGGTTAAATAACAAATTAGTCTATGGATTATGAAACTTAGTTATAACATATTCTTTCTGATAATTGATGATGATATTAAGTTCCAGCTACATCAGTTTATTAAGATGTTAGATATGAAAATTCATCCTACGAGAGAAAGTCTACGAGATACACTAATTGTGGCAAACTTCAAGTTACTATATAAGCTGAAAAATGATTGAACTCATTTGTTTACAAATCCAATTTAAGAAATAAGCATTGTCCAACACACTCGGTTTTCCTTATTTGTAATGACAATTTATTATAAGATTGAGTTTCAGAAAAAATACATTACTAGTAATAGTGTATATCAAGTAGGTATTAGGCATAGTAAAACATATACCAGTGTAAAACCATGCTTTCTTCACAAATAAATATTAGCAGTCTGATCGACTTTAGTTTCAAATACACCTTTTATCTTTTAAACATTAATATAGACTTTCCTCATCGAGATCCAATTAGAATGGAAGGTGATATGGGCACTGAATATAATTGCTTGTATACTACTAAAGAGCTTACATGTAAAGAGCGTGTTAGTGAGTTTAAACAAATGCTTTTATCTTATATATACCGCCTTATTACTTATTTTCATGTCTATGTACATTTAATGATGTTAATGATGCCAAAAGTGAAGTTTACGTAAGAGATATCTGGATAATAAGGTCTAACTTATTTTACCTACTTAATGACTTAAATTAGTTATTCGTAAGTTTATAGCATGAAAAGATTATTAACGATTGATCTAACATAACAATGCAGTACTTAGTAGTAATAAAACTTTTTATTAGTAGTATTATTGACAGTAAGTGTAGTTCTAGTAGGAACATAATTAAATTAATATGTAGACTTATTTATATAGAAAAAATATAGTGGATAGATTGTTCAGTTTATACTAATACGACATACAAACATTATGAATTTTTCAATTATTATAATTAGATTTATTAAACCGTAGTAATTTCAATGTCAAAAGTATTCCTCACCATGACGATTAAACTAAAAGAATTGACTATAGAAATTTCTCTTTCATCTGATCTTCAGCGAATACGGTTATTCAGAACACTTCCTGTGCTTTCATATATCGGTAGTTTAATTGCAAAGATTTATTTTATCATTTAAAAGAGAGTGAGCTCTAAATAAGCTCAATTTTGCCCAAAATGATAATGAAAGCCTCGTAATTAAACTACTGAATTATGAAAATATAATAAGATCAAAAGTATTTATCTGGGCTCAAAATGTTTTTATTTGTTTTAAATACTCCTCGTAGTTATATACAGTGTCATCTAAATTGTCATTTGGAATGAGAGATTAAACAACTATCACATTAGTTTCTACTGTGAAGCCTGATTAGTGTAAAATATCTCAATAAGGGCCTGTGTAGTTTAGTAGTAAAACCATTGAATGTAAACATTGGAATAAAACAAATTACATGCTTAATGAAGAATATCAGTTTTTCAGTGAAAAATCGATGATATACTCTTTACTAATGAATACTTCATATCAATTAACCGACTAACACGAATTGACTGAATTAGAAATATAAACCGCTAGGGGCCAACTCAGTAGTCCGATGGTAAAGAGTTCCGACACGGGGCCAGAGAAGTTCTGGGTCGATCCCTTGTCGGGGTAGTGAATGCGCACTACTGAAGAGTCCCATACTAGGACGAGAAAGTTGTCCAGTGCATCCAGGTGATCAGTGGTTGTCTAATTCAGATCAATTCGTGAAATCAGGATTGACAATTAACTATCTCCACAACCATCCCCCCTATCCCAGATAGTAACTAAAATATCTATACTATTCAAAGTAAGTTTAATTGTACTTTATCTTATTTAACTTTGAAATATACTCTAAGACAAGAATAAACATGAATATAAGAAAAACAATCAATAAAATTTTAGAACTGTTAACAAATTTAATAATTTTTTTTGTTCTCTTAGTACCAATAAATAGATTTTTTTTAAATGGCATAGTTTATTATTATCAGTAGAACATATCAAATATATCATGTTAAAATGATTGTTCTATCCAAGATTCTAACTGTAACTGGTCATTCGTATAATGAATGAACTGAATAGATCATTAATAATTGAATAGGTAGTCATATTCTGAAAATATAAATCATATTCAACAACAACAAAATGAATATTATCAGTGATGGTTGGTTTTTTTCTCTTTTCTAATTTTTTTTCTCATTACACATATACACCTATGTATGTATATATTCCTAGTGTTGATTTCCTATTTATCCTTAGCATAAATAATGATAATACATTTTTAGATCCAACAATGATAAACTATTCTAATGGGTACTTTCATGCAGAACATTTGAATAAGAATAATGAAAATAAATACAGTGACGATGATGATAACAGTAATAATAATACTATTCATGAAGATTATGCTCAAGGTAATGAATACCTATGAAAAAGCTATAATGAATTAGTCTAGTCAAGACAAATGAATAACTTTATTTTTTCAAGAATAAACTATGTATCAAATATTGACTTGATAATAACTATTTAGATAGAAGGAATAAAGTTTTACAAAATACAATAAAGTTATAATTTTTTATAGATTTTAGTGTAAAGCATCTATACTGATGAATAATTAAGTAGTAACTAACGCCTTATTTCTTTGGTTCATAGTGCTATACGAAATCTGTTGCTCAAGTTGTAATATGTTCACTAGTATAAATGATTGTATATTGACTGCATTATAGTTGAAGACTAGGTGCTTTGAAGTAATTGACAAGAAATTCTGTTTGATCCAGATTTCGAACTAGATATAACTCTTTAGTATGGTATATCTTTAGTTATAAGGAAATGAATGCTCTCTTAGTTATAACCCGGGATATTCATTTGTACAGTCCTAAGCGTTATCACTAGGCTGTTCAAGTCACCAATGTCCTACCATAGAAGTGACACAATTACACTAGTTTATCACTAGGTGGTAACAAATATCATATGTGTCTGGTTCTTAATGTAGAATTTTGTGGCATTAACATTCAAAATTAGTAGTGTAAAAATAGTGTCCTCTAAAAATTATCGACAGTTTGAGTATTATTAACAACTTTAGAGGAATAAATTAAAGTTTTTGCATGTCAATAATTTTTCACTAATGTAAACATTACCTCCAGCGACGTGAAAAATAGAATATTCAGCAGGTGAGAAAAGTATGACTTTACTAAGTTTAATGATTTGCACTCTAAATGCCAATCACTTCGCGAAATAGATCAATCTTTAATCAGTATCGTCGATGAGTAAGTGTTCTGCACTCATTCTACTGAAGCTTTGAGAAATTCATCTTGAAGACTTATATTTTCTTAAAAAATACATTGTGAAGATGGTTTCTGTTACAATCTAGCAATCGATGAAGATTTTGTTATATCATTAGGTAGATCGATTTTACCGACCTGCGATGTTGTATTCCAGCCTACTATACTCATTGTGCCATCCTCCCGACAAATCTTAAACGCTTTTTTCTCTACTTCATTTAAGGTTGTTCTTAAAAACTGATAAGAAATCTGATAAAATTCATTTTAAACTATATAAATCTTTCTACAAAATACAAATATTACTTTAAACTGTAAATTATCTGCCCAACATTGATATTTGAACAAAGTCTACAATTCACACTGATTTAAATGATTGAATCTGCTTATATAAAATCTTGATTCTTAATTCACATCACAGTTCATATAATTTGATATAAATTAAGGACAATTGTATTTCAGTGCAAATACACATATTGATTGACTGTAGATGATTTATTAAAGATAGTTCCAATCTCCGTTATACTGATTCTGAAATTTGAATTGTTACTACTCAATACATCATTTAAAGGCTTCAGATTAAGTTAGTCAGGTTATTGACATTAGTTCAGATATCACAGAATGATCAATAAATTTTGTTTAGTGTATTTGTTCCCTTTATTTGAACCCTAAAATAGTAACATTTGATCTAAAGAAGTGTCCGTTGATAATTAATCCATCTTACTAAATTACCAATATATTAGTCACGTATAGAATTACTGTAGAAAAATTACATCATATAAGGTTATTCCAAAAGTAGAGGTTAACTTTATGAATACTTGTGGTGAAAAGCATATTCACTGAATTTCTGATTAATGAACACTAAAAGTGATTTGATATCTAAGTATGAAAAAATTAAAAATGTTTTACAATGTTTATGTGTGCTAGCACTGCCTGTTACCGTAGATATAAATCAGCGTTATATAAGGAAAAGACCATAGCGGTAAATAATCCCCAAAATAAATAGTTGCATAGGCTCTCGACATTGATACTGACCATGTTTGTTTTAGCGAACACCATTAGTTGAAGGCGCGTGATCACACATAACCACCAGATCACGACTCAAACCATCGTGGGTAGCATCTCTTTCTTGTTTGCCAGCCTAGACGTTGCTATCCCGTTGAAGCTCTGTTTACAATCAAATATAATTTCTCTTCCATCCTTCAATGCCTTCTGATTTTTTCTGATTCGTAAGAGTGGATCCAATAGATAGAAGTTACTCTGGTTGTAATACAAGCGTAACTTGGTCATATATCGGGGTGCACATCAAGATATTCTTGCATCAGTCTGTCGCCGTAATTGAATACAGGATTGCCCAATTAATCATAATGTGGAATGTGCACAGTCAAGGGTAAAACACTTTCAAAGTTATAAGGACTGACTACAAAGCCAAAAAAATAACGTAGTAATCATGATAAAGTAAAACAATCAATTACATTTGTATTTGAATAGTAAATGTCCTTATACAGATAAAACTGTTGATAGCACTCATTTATTAACACACCTTCTACGCATAAAGACACCTTTCTGAACACTTTGTAGATATTTTTGACAACTTTATAAAATCCATTTATACTATCATTATTTTGTTAGTTGTAATTTATAAACTACTAGATTTAATGAGAAGTTGTGACTAGTGAAGTTCTACCACATCAATAGTAAGATAAATATCATCGACGGAAATGAATGGTAGTGGTTCAATATCGTAAATCAACTGGAGTTTGAAATGTTAACCATTTAATACGAACTTGATGGCTTGAAACTTGGATGATTAATAACAGGTTCAAAAGTTCTTGGCTGAATCTATAGTGAGGTTATGGATGTACATTGATAAGTAGTTCGATAACAGCAATAAGAAGATATGCAGTACAATCAGGTTCTCAATAGTTATCTAGCTAAACTCAGTCACCTATGTAATACTCCAAATTAAATCATCTTCAAAATTCAGTGAAAAATAATTATTATTTTTTTCTTTTTTATTGCTCATTTCATAGACCGTGATCCAATAACACTTCAAGGAGATTTAGGCGAAGAAATAAATATATTTAGACCACATGGTGGTAGACCAAGGCATAGAAATGAACATAACACAAATATTTGTAAGTCTATAGTTCCTATGATTGTTCTTTTAAAACGTCTTATACAATAATATATATACATTTATTACTGAATAATACAGGTGATATAGTGTTAAGTAGATTTCTGTCTAATTCGAGAAACGTAGTTTAAAAATGAAAGGAGTATATATATACTAATATGGTTGTCCATTAATCACACTTTGAAAAAAGCCACTGAATCATTACAGTATAAATCAGGGGTGAGTTCAAGCTATTTTTAAACTATCCCAAAAGAATAACCATTGATGTCAATAAGCTACAGTCTAGAAAATATAATACCATTTAACAATCATTTATTGTAATGCCTGTGTTTGATGCCAAAAAGACACATAATTGTTTACAAAAACAATTTTTTAACATCGTAAAGTAAAAAACCTTAATGCTAAACATATCAGATAATAAATTCATGTTAAACAAGTGAAATGCAACGAACAAATCTGAACTTGTTATGATGCGAGAAATTTGGTGGTGGGTAACCGAATGCCAAATGAGGTGTGCCTAGTCGATAAATGCACGTCTGCACTATGCCCACTTACTCCCAAGCCGTAATAAGAAGGAACACAAGTCATTCAGATAACACTAGTGAACTGCGAATTTATTTACATACATCGATTTTTATATCAATTAATTTACAGTGATTGTTCATCAAGTGAAATCATCAACATTTAATTAATACAATGAAATACTGTCAAACTGTACTCAGGAGTAGGACTCACATTGAAATCAATTAATGTGATAAAAGTTTACGAATAAAGCTTACAAAAAATCAATACAACTTCTTTCGTTTAATTAAATCAATCATTGTATCTTTAGGGATTAGGAATTCCTAACTAAACTACACTTAAATCAAAACTTTTAATCGAAAGTAACATCAAACTTAGAATAAATCAAAATCTAACCTAACCCAATCTATAACCACAACTCCAGTGTACACCTAACTCCGAATCCCAATCGTTATCAAGTTAATGGTACTAAACAAACAAATTATTTTTCTACGAAAGGTATATAGGTAACTAATTATCGTGAAGATGTTATTTATTTACAATGAGGAAAGCCCATAGAAAGCATGAATACTTATAATAACTATGAAAATCTGTATATCATTCGAGTAACCTTCTTTGCGACTGTAAAATACCTATCTACAATATTTACTTTATAAATGAATAAAACTGGATATAAATTTATGAGCGTGATTGATTAACTTGATTCTTTGTTATAGACATTTAAGAGTCCCTCTAGCTCGTCCTAGTACAGGTTGATTAAAGTACGTATGACTAAGAATGTGTAGAAATCTTCAATGCTAGAAAAGAATCGAAGCTTATCCTATCTTATGGGTATATATATATATATATATATATATATGCATATTAACGCATCTTTAGTAACCCAGATAGGGGTATTTAGGCCAAATAAATAAGTCATCTACTCATACCATCATACCTACATATGTATCCCTTAGCTACCATATCGCCCTGAATCAGAATGTAATATGTCTAGAATCGTCAGACATTGTAAATTCAGCGATAGATCAGTTAAGATTTCGAATGACTTTGACGGAATGCCACGAGTTTAATTCCTACGAAGGAAATCAGCTCACATAACATTTTAAATATACTTTATTGACAGTTGCAAACTAATATGAAAGCCAACATCATGAGCCATATTTCGATTTCTTCTAACCATCCATTTGTATATTCTGTTCAGAATTAGGTTTTCTGTTTTTCTGCAACACTTTTATCACTCACCAGTGTACTGATATCAGAGTATTTACCTTATTAACTACGCTTTTTAGTAAGGTCAGATTCTATCAACAATGGTAATGAACATAGTCCAGGAAATAATTACGTCTGTCAGAACAATGGAGGACAGTATAATGGAGAGAATTCAAGAAGAAACTCATATCGTAAGTTAATGCAAACCTGTATTCTATTCACATCACGTCACATTAAAATATTCTAAATCTCAACGGGATAAGAAAAATAAAAATTTACTTATTTTATTAAGCTACATTAACTTCTTACGACTGTAAGTAATTATTTCTTGTTTGAATTCGTCACAGATTGATCTTAGTTTGGAACACTAGTAGACCAGTAAACACTGGACAACTATTTTGTCTAAGCATTCGACTCCTTAGTATTGAACACTCTCAATAATGCCAGTAAAGCAAACCAAGGACCAACAGATCTTAGAGGGAATGATTAACCAAGAGCATCACTGGGTAATGATAGGATTATTTCTTCACTCAACTTGTGATAGCGTGAGGAAACATTTAGATGTGAATCACGCTTACAAAACATTAATAATTAAAGTGAGCTTAGATTAAAGGAATTTTCATCTAATCTAAATCAAGGTATGTTGAGGTCACAGGAAAATCTTAAGGTACTTAGTTCCATTACGCATGAGATTGTTCGCGTATACTGTTAAGGCGTCCTAATGAATGACATTATAAACATCGGGTACTCTGGTTTCTGATTAGTATCAATCCATAGTGAAAAATTCCCTTCAAAATCATAACAAGTAAGTATTAATTCAGGGAAATGTATTTATTCCTAATCGTCTCCATCCCATTTCACCAAAGGATAATAAGTTCAGTTTATTTATAATTAGGATCATCACACAAATTTCGATGAATGCCAGAGAAATTTATATTTTCACAATATTTAGTCTTTGTGAAATATTACATTGATTTTCAAAACAATAAGAAATAACAATAATAAAGAATGAAATATAGGCAGCAACAAATCAATACCTTCAAAGTTTCATATTTCTCTCAGTAAACATGTGAATCCAATTATCTGGAAACCTTATTCATACTACTTAATAATTAAAAGTAGTGTGACTATATTTCGAAGTGCTGTTTCATGATGGTTATCATCGTTGAATAATCACTATTATCTTAAATTTGTCGCCGAAACTTAAAATCACTATTTTTGACGGTATTTATTCTGGAAAACCCCGTCATTACACATTGCTAAAGACGAATGACACTTATTTATTTTTCTGTTCATAGTTGCTACGGATCCAATAACACATTCACTACCAGAATCAAAACTAGTTCGATCACAGTCAGTGCGACATTATAAAGAAGCATGGGGTAAGAGATTGACATATTTTATTTAAAAACGTTTCTATTAATTGTATGTGGAAACTCACCAGATTATCTCTTTAAAAAATGCTCTAAATTACGAAGTAGCTGATTAAGTAATTTCTGGAATCTATTTGACCATAGTTCCTTAAGTAGTTACCTGAAGTTCATATCCCCCCCTCCCTTAAAGCAAATTTTTGCCTTTTAAATTCATTATTCTAACTACCAATAAAGATATCTAATATGTATCGCCTGTAAACACTACTGTATCGATAAAATTTATCGACATACACTCCTCTACTTTCGGTGATTTCTCGACAATTTATAACGGAATTATTTTCTTATTCTAATGGCTTCGAATAATAAGAGGTTACTAAATCATGAATGCGCTCATATGCTATAAAATGAATTGCTGCAATTAAGTACAATTTAGGTAAAAAGATAATAATGACATTCTTATTTAGACAATCACTGAACTCGTAAGATCGAAATGATCTAAAGAATATAATAAGAACTGATAAAGAGCTAAAATTATTCAATCAGTCAATCAATCCCTGTTACCCCATATGGAGCATAGGCCACCGATCAGCATTCTCCAACCAACTCTGTCCTCATATCTCCTTTCCACTTCTTCCCACGTCCTGTTGATTATCGTCATGTCTACCTCCGATTCCCAACGCATTGTGTTCTCGGGTCTTCCTCATTCACATTATACTTGGGGATTCCAAGTTAGTACCTACCAAGTGACTCAGTTTGATGATTTCCTCAGTGTGTATCCTATCCACCTACAGAGTTTTTTCCAAATTTCTTCCTTAGCTGGAAGTTGCTTTTACTTTCTGTCACAGTAGGTTGTTGTTGATAGTGTCTGGTCAATGGATTCATAGTATCTTGCGTAAACAACTATTTTTGAATACCTGTTTCTTTTGAATGATGCTTTACGTAGTTCTCAAAGTTTCGGCACTATACAATAGAACTACTTGAACATTTGCATTGAACATTTAGCTAAAACCATTAATGAACGCAGGATAGACATTTAAAACAGATGTTCTATGCAAGCTAAACACAAAAGGATAAATAAACCCGATTAAGCCTCATGATGATTAAGAAGCAAAGATAAAAGAATCACAAACTAAACTAGATACAGTAGGAAATTAAATGGTTAAAGATCTTTATATATGTGTGGATTTCGTTTCCGTATATCTGAATAGATTAAATTGTTGTTGTTGTTAATGAAATGTCTTTATTTACTAAAAAATCACTACTTTTTTATTTACACTGATGAGTTAAGATTAAACAAAACAACAGCCAACAGGTCTATTAATAAACTATTTAATCAGTAACTTGAGATACAGCATAAATAACCTTCGAAGTAATCAGGATTATTGCCTTAAATGTAAATCATCGACTTATCACAAGGTGAGAATATAATCATAAAACATTTTAATAACAGAACGTTGTATGTTTGAATTCACTTAATGAAGGTCAACCAACCTTCCATTACTCTCTAACTAACTGCTTCTGATTGATGTCGGTTTAACCTAATCTTCATTTTACTGTTAATAATTACGAAGACTGTATGAATGATCTAGTATCATTATTGAAAATTAACAGCTTCTTATGAACAAAACACAGTACATTATAGATTCATTTCACAATAACAACTTGACAGATTGAATTAAACACATTAATTCGTTTATTTAATGAAGTTATTTTATTAAATATCGAATGTTTTAAGCATCACAATCATAAGATGTTTAATACTGAAACACATATTGGACCTTATTTCTAAGACTTTTGAAGTTTTTTTAGCGTGAATCAGTAAAATTTATCACTTTTAAAAGAAACTAATACCAATTTATGTTTGCTAATCAATAAATCTACCAATCTAGACACAGTTGACAAGTAAAATGAAAGATGAATCAATGAAGATATTAATTTGATTGTTCTGATTTTAGCTGATTGTTGTTATGATTACTACTGAAATTTGAAATGGTATAATGACGTTAGATGATTAGAGATAGTCGATAGGATATACTGTACTGTTTGTCTTTGCGTTGTCTATATACAAAGCTTGCATTGATTACCAGGGTGAATAATATATGGTCGATGCTCGCATTTATGGTGATTTAGTAGATTTCGCTATAATATACTAATAAATTCTATTTAACTTCTGGTAAACTAGTTTTACCTAAACCAAATGAAGAGTAATATGGTTACTTGACTACCTAGGTCATCAATTATCATGACAGAAAATCAACCATTTCAGCAATAACTGTAACAAGAAGCTTAATGCACTAGCATGATTTAGAGTTCGGCAAATAATAATCACTGTATTTATAAAGTAGTGTCAGACGTTTCTGATAATTTTTTTCAAATGGCTCAGAATTAAAATAGTTTGTCGTACATGTATTCATACATAACTTGGTTTCAATGGAGCAACCAATGCTTACTGACTCCTAAAAATTTAACAAAATCACTTAAGGTGATCCATCGATGTTTCTTGGACGCAATCTATATTGCTGTTCCAAGAGCTCTGCACCATAAACTTACAATTAAAATGAAGGTTATAAATACATACAAACTGAAACACTGAGTTAACATTAGTACTAAGGCGACAGTTCCTGACTGATATACGTTAGAAAATCAATCCATTACTATAAATTTAAAAGAAGAATTTACATTGATTGATCATTGAGTGATGACTAATATGATCTTTTTGTCAAACATTAAACAAGTTTCAGTGTAGTCACTAGTCCAAGTAACTCAACGCCTTATAATTGACCATAGTTCAAATGTGAAGTACCTCCAATCTTGAGACAATTAATACTACTTATTGAGTTCTAAAATTAACAATTACAAGTAAACTTTTATGATTCAGAAGTTGTAATCAGTTTGAAACCAAGATCCAGGATTTCATGATCAATAAATGCCAACTACTTATAGCAAATATATTTCACAAACAGTGAATAATAATGTTTTTTCTTGTTTATTACATTCATGTTTCATCATAACATGATAAACTTGTGTAAATTTCAGTTCACACGTGATCCAATTGGTTATATGCATAGAGCCAGTATATCATATAAAACAGGACAAAACTCGAGGAATGAAGCATTTTCCGAAACAATAAAAGTATGTTATTAAGATTAATCATTGATATTATTCTCATTGTACAATTTTATCAGTGTATAAGGGAACATATCCGCAGAATATTTCAATGTTCATTATGATTATGTTGTATCCAGCACTCTCTGTCATTCTTTAATTCACTCAATTAATAAGTGAAGCATATTAAAGTATCATTTTCACTGGAGATATAATTCCAAGCCATTAGTTTACTAAATTTATGTTTGTCAACAAACATATCTACCTGCCGTACATGGAAAATGTCATTAACGAACGTTTAGAGATCATACCACAAAGTTGTAGTCGACAGAAATATCTAAACTTAGGTTTGGTACTAATCGACATGTCACCATGATATATGTGAAAGCTGAATAATCTAACGTTAGAGTCTCTGCCTGTCATACTGGGTGACACAAATTCGATTTTATTGAGAAAACCTTAATTTCTTCAAGATTATGGACATGCCTTGTTAGTAACTGTCAGTTAAAATGAGAAGTAGATCGCTTGAAAATACTTAAAGACATGTTACACTTAAAGATTCAATCATTTGGACTAGTGACTATAATGTAACTTAATCAACAGAATTTATCCTAAACTACAAATTAATCAGTATGAAAATAGTATTTTCTCATACAACAGTTTATTTGAAACTCAACATATGGTTAATGAATTTCAAGCTAACTTTTATTATAAGCGCTATCTGTTATAAACGAGTTCCTGGATTTCAAGCAATAGCTTTTAGAGATTCTTATGTTTAGTCCTAATTGTACTGGACTGCAAGGAATCTCACCTACTTTAATTCCGTTCATTATTTTAATGAATATGTAAGTGAACAAATCAACTAGTTCTGAAGTATAATTTCTGTAGAGTTCGATTAGTGATACGATAAACTACTCAGCTTAACTTTACCTTTCTTAATGACCATTGCTGAAAGCTTTGGTGATACAATATGTCGAACAAAATTTTACTAGTAGTATCAATTCTCGATGATGTTAGATTGGTAGGAGGTAGTCAACAGTAAATCTTGATTGACCTAGATTTTATACTATTTGGCTCTCATTACTATGACTTACCCTGAAATCCTGAGAAACCTAATTCTCTATGATGGATTTTAATTCGACACCATATCACTGTGCTATTCAGACCTAAATGTTCTGTATATGAATAATCATTAACTCTAATAAATGATACATCCTGGCTGTCGATTGCATTGCCGCAAACAATATCGAGTCAGTCACGTAAACTAGTGGTTATATTTGAACTTGATCGATAGAATTGGAATTACATTTAAATCACAGACTGACTGTAGCTGGAAAACCATTAGAAACCTAGCAGGAACTAGTTAACTATTTCTTCAGCAGTGTACACCGATAACCTAATCAAGAGTCAAACACACGACCTTTAGGCATTTTGTAAGCTTTTATCCTTCATAACACTTAGCTAATATTCAACAGTTTCAGTCTAGGTCAAGAATAGCTGTTTATTTTTTTTTTGATTTTCAGTGGTTGTGTTGCTAAAGTCAGTTTATGATGTAAATTACTAAATGACTTTAGTTTCGATAAATTCAGTACTCGATTAATTATATTTGAATTATAGAGTACAAATTAATTAGATACTTAAAAGCTGTTGACTTCACCTATAAGAGTACTTTGAAATATGTTATACCGTTTTACTATCTGATCTACAGTTACTGTCTGTGACTGGCTAAACAATGGATGCACAACGTAATAGATGATAGAAGAATACAATGTCAAAAACAATATCCTAATGAGCTTAATATATATAAGTTGTAATCAAACCTTACTACCTTTAGCTCTTAGAGAAAAAATTTATTTAAGTCAATCGAGTAATTCAGAATCATTTATGTCATACGTTCTCAGACCATAAAGCAGCATGATTAGAGTTACAGTACGCTGTCAAGATATACAGAATAATTATGTGGAACACAGTTTGAGAGTTCCGTCGTTGTATTTTACTTACCTTTTACAACAGTACTTTAAATGGGAATTACAGTAAATTTACATTTTCTAAATCTTGCTTTATAATCAGAATGTAAAACGAGCCTTTCATGATTGTTCAATGAATTCTGATGGCATAAAAATTGACTAATTGATTTTAGAATGCTTTTGTCTCATATATCTTTTGTTGTGGTTAGCACTCATTACAGAGGCTTATCTGCAATAAAATAATCCACGGTGTAAGATTCGAACTAGTGCCACTTAGTTAGCAAATGAAGATAATACTATTGAACTTTTTCGACTACATCAAAGTATATAAAACAGGCGAATTTATAGGCTTTTGTGTACACCTTATGTTCATCGTGTTGATATGAGAAACCAAACTCTTACATTTTATTACTGATAGTATACTGTTTAAAGTAGGCCACTTTAAGCCAAAATCTGATTAATTACAATCATTGTTTCATGATTTCTTTTCTCATTTAAGTAAAACTATATACTTAACAATCCACTAAAATTATTTACACGAATTCTATTGATGTTATGCGTTTACATAAATTATAATTTACTATTTACTACAGATAGTAACTCTATCACTCATCGACTATCAATTCATCATCATCAGAAACTGACTTATACTGTATCCAATTCTAAATCTAATATCCCTAGAGGTATGTTGAAATAATTCAGGTCATAACAAATAATGCTAACCAAAATAGTGAATGCCAGCTACTTACCTCCGCTTCTATCCTGCTTTATAACCAGTTCTGTTCAGAATTTTAATGCTTTGCTGAATTTATGATACTCCGTCTACAGTCTACGACTTAGTTATTCGAACTAAAAAAAACCTGTAACGAAAAGGTAATAGTACTCACAAGATTGAAGCACGCCTTGTTGACGAATGCCAACTAACATGGAACATAAGCCAAACAGAGAATCCTTTAGATTACCACCAAGACTATTTTACATTATGTCAAGTCATTGAATCCAGTTGTCACACCATAACTTAATTGTTAGGATTCTATTAGTATTAAAATAGACAGTCGGTGTGCAGTGACGAATAAATAATGATTGTGAATGGGGAAATTCTTGTGTTCAAAGATAGCGACTAAAAAAGTGAATGAGTTAGAGCATATAGTTAAAGAAATAACATATTGTGTAGCACTTATTAAAGGAAATAAAAAAAACCTCATTTAAGAGAGAGAATGGTACAGCTGTGTCATAACAAAATGCAACAAATAAAAACAATCTTTAGGAAACCCACTCTAGTGTTATTCAATCTGATCACCAACGAAGGGACAGAGAATGCATAGATTCTTTATTAACACGATGGTCAAGTTTATTAAAATAAATTTCTATCGTTTCAATTATTTTTGAATGATGATTGATGAATTTATTGGAGTTTGGTGAATGATTCGAATGGCTTTGATTTCATCCACATTATGTCGAATACCGAAGAAATATGACAGTATATGGCATTTTATTAATCTCAGCTGTCTCTAGCATAAGCAGATAGGATAATGTTCGCAAATATCTGCTTGGAAATCTGCATCAAAGCATATATAGACGTTTCCTTCTGAGGTTTACGCCGGGTGAAATCTATCAGCTTTCTTGGTGCATTTCCTAAACACTATAAACAATCATTAAGGTGCTACGCTAACAAACGGTTTTTCGATCATCTAATCAAAGTTGAATTAAAATGCCATTAACGTTAGAATAACCCTATCGAAAGATGCTTTATTACTTTATCTAATATAAGACCGTTGGCTGCTGACACAGTGGTGCAGAGGGTTAGGTGTTTGCCAACCTAAAGCGCCTGTGGCACGCACTGCTAAGGAGTTCCAAACTAGGACGAAACGGCTGTCCAGTGCTCCCTAATTTCCAATGCTACCCTGCCAGCATCAGTCTATGATCCATTCAATCAAATAACAGCATCTATTGATTTTTCAACTTTTATGTTCATACAGAAATATACTGCTTATTTAATATAAGTAGAATACATACATTAAGGCAGTTTTAATTATCATTCTTAAATGTTTAACGAAAATTGAGATTTTTGTAAAAGTTAAACTACTATCGTTCGAAAGATTCTCACACTAAAGAAATCTAACTGTCGTTTAAATCAGCCTATATGTTTCTGCAGACACAATAGTGTATTTTCGGAGAAATACTCCTTGGTCTATGTATTACTCGAATTTGTTTTGTGAGTCATCCTGTACAATTAAAGGATAATTATTGAACGACTAATTAAAATTATCATCTTTAAATGTAATTTACAAAGCTTTAGTTTGTATTTGCAATCAAAGAAGAGATTGCTTTAAAATGGTTTTTGATGCAGTAACACAAAATGTAACTAGTGATGCCATTTTGTGTGATGTCAAGCACATATATATTCTCTACTAGTCAATATATGTAGCTAGTTACTACTTATTTTACTACTTCACTGAGCTTCTGATTACGTAACGATCATATTTTACTTATTAAATTGGGGTTGTTTAATTCTTTATTATTTACCTTAAGGACTTCAACTAATCAGTCTCCTTTGATAAATATGTTTCCTGAATGAATTGCTTCAATATTGTAATTTATTTATAAATTCGTGGCTACCTGGATTCTATAGCTTAGTCGATAACACACACACTGATGTTTAAAGCGAATAGTAATGCGTTCTGATTATTGAAATTAGTTCAGTTAGCGTGTATGTGCCTATCAAAATTTAGACAATTTGTACAGACAATCACAATCAATTGAAATTGATTTCTTTCTTCTTTAATATTGTGTAGAAACAATATTTACGCCTAAATATAATAATCTGCTTATTTTACAATTCCATATTGATATACATATTCACGGTATTACTCAATCTAAGTGTCTCCAAGAACGAATTTTAACTAGTGTTTGCTAATTTGATCGTTTCATGGATTTACATCAGTTGAAACATATTTCTGACGAAACGTAACTGAAATTTAATTGGATTGCTGCAGTTCATACCGTTCTTACAGAATCATCATTTGATGATTAACTATATTCACGTATCACCTGATAGTTACGTGTTCAAGTCACGCTTGTGCAACGGGTACATATCTAATTCAGAATAGGCTGTATCTTCCCGTTGATTTGTAATGGACTGAAACTGGTCAGCCTCTGTTGCCAATATGTGCGCGCGTCCTGGATTCCACTTGCCAGTCACAATCCAACTTAAATATAACTTGTGTAATACCGCTATATAGAGACAATCCGCTCAGGATGCACATATGGCAACAGAGGCTGACCAGTTTCAGTCCATTACAAATCAACGGGAAGATACAAGCCTATTCTGAGTAACTGAATTATTATTATTATTATTATTATTATTATTATTATTATTTATTATGCAAATATTCTACCGTTTGTTAATGTGTATAAGTCAGAGTGATATATGAGAACTTGTTGATGCATAAAATTCATTCTATTAAGTGAACCGAACATAATCACGATTTAAAAGAATCAAATAATAACTCATAACCTTTCATCTCTAGAACACGTAGTCTAAACATTTAATATAAATTATAGGTCATAAACTTTCAGGAGTTTATACACGTCAGCTTACCCAAGTATAAAATTGAATTCTTAATAACATTTCATTAACCCGAAGCCTCTAGGTTAAAATCTGGGGTGCGCACTGTTAAGGAGTTTTAAATTAGAACGAAATAACTGTCCAGTGTTCCCCGGTTTTCAGTGGTATCCATGCCAACATCAATCTGTGACGTATACAATCAATAAAAATATACCAATTTCCACAAAAATAACCATTTCATTTTAATTACATTTCTATATCATTAAAACTTTTCACTAGAAAATAGATGAATGACCTGATAAAAGAAAACAGAAATATCAATCGGTACAAATCGTAAATCAATAAATAATTAAGAATCGATCTAGTAAAATGATTAGTTAAATTCAATAATTTCGATAATTGAATTAAACTAAATCATAAATACATCATATTGATGAATTAACCTACTTTTAATGAGACTTTAATTATTCTAAAAGAGTTTAAGTAGAGAGAGGAATCAATTTTGAATTCACTTGACCTGTGAAGTTTACCATTCATGTAAGTAGCATTTAAGTGTAATTGTACATGATACTGTAAACGATGTATGAAACCAATAGAAAAGTAGATTGTAAATTTTATTATTCATTTCATACACTAAACAACTCTTTTATTTTAGTACTCAACTACAACTCCATTATATTTCTAATTCTAGTCAATTCCCAATTATGTTTGACTTCATAAGTCGTATTGATGAACACTTATTTCATACTCAACATGACTGAATTCCACTTGTTATATCTTCTCATCAGAGAATTACCTCGTAAATTTGTCATTAATAATCAATGTTATTGGTTGGTGTAGAGATTATTAAATTTTAAGTTTCATATTTATTGATATTCGTCAGTAGAACAATGACACGTCAAATTATTTACTTAACCGGTTTTATTCTGTTGTCTTAAGTGATAATCATCTATTAACGTAGGACCGCAGAAGGTGTAAAATTGTTTACTATGTAATTATAACTTCACCTATGGATATGTTATATGATAAATTTTGCAAATAAAAAATCATTCCCTTTCTGCAATTAAGATGATCTAGTGTTAATATAGTATACATCAACCTACGTGACTTACCAAAGGACTGTAAACAAACTAAAAAGAAATATACGTAAAATCTATACGATGGATAAAATAATTCATATACTTATCAATGTATTGATAAGTAGACAGTGCCTAATAATCATTGCTAATCAGAATAAAATTTGATCTAAAAATGGTTTCTATTCTGTATGCTTTATTGATAAATATACAAACAAATAAACAACTTTTTTTCAATATATTATCTATTATGACTCCGGACTCGATCTCTAGGGTCGTCCTGAGTATGCACATCTGAGTAGTTTCAAACTAGAACGAAACAAGTAACTTATACTTCCTGATTATCTAAATAAAGTTAATTCGTTACGTAAACGATAAAACGTCTGTAAGTACACATACAAATCTCTGGATTGTACCTTACTTCCCTTTAATTATATTAGTACATTATTATTAACAAAATCATTTTAGTATGAACGTACACATTGATCATCAATATTTGTTTATCTGTTAACAAACTTATTTCAAGCGATCAATGTCTACAATCTCTAGAATAAACTAAAATCTACATATAATTCATCTACATTAATTAATTTTAATAATAATTCATGAATACTTTTATTCATTGTAAAGTATTCCAATTAAAATTAATAGTAAGTAAGTTTTTAATGTCAAGATGAAGATGAACTGAAAAATGTGAAGGTATATTTGTGATATACATTTCGAGTAATCTGGTCACATATAAATTTGTCAAGGTATTCTATGTTAATGATGAACATATGTATATGTATAATCAGAAGTAATAGGACATTACAATTAAGGTTAGCAGTGTGTAAATGATTTTAAAACTGAATTTCATCCAATGAACCGATGAAGGTAAGAAGTAAAAAAAACCTTACTCATCCATGGTAGAACTTATAATTGACATCGAGTTATAAGTTTGATATAGTAACGGCTTTTAAGTCACTACAAACATTTCCCACAAATTTTACAAGCCTTAGCCATTAAAAAGTTTAAGCATCTGTTGTATGTACGAAAGCAGGTTCGTTATAACCATGAATCTGGCTTGGTAATTTTACTTGTCTTTGTGAGACAAGTATGTCTGCTAACCAGATTGTTCGAATTGTATGCTGCATATGCATTAAAGCTTTCCAGTTCAACACCATCTTCTCATCATACCACCAAAATTTATAAAAGGGTCTAGCTATTTTAAGTAAATCTAAGCAAATATTTCATTATATTAATTAGGTGACGATGAGCATGAAACGGACTTGAGTTCGAATCCCAGTGTGAACATCAACATTGGGATGCAAGTACATCCAACTAATGAGTCCTACATAGGACGACACGCGCGTCCTGGATTCGGCTTGCCGGTTACAATTCAACTTAAGCATTTGAGTATGTTAATAAAATGTGCATCCGTCCAAGTTGTCACACGTCAGCACAACAATATAAATATCAGAGTAATAGATATGAACATAAAAATATAATTCAGGAAGAATTATTTTTGGAAAATGAAAGGTATGCAACAAATGTAAAGCTTAACATTTAAAAGAAAAGAGACAATTGTGGCTGACCATGAACTATGCCACACAGCGCATTCAAAAACTTGTTACGACAGTATCAAAAATGGTATGCATACATTAGGAATCTAATCTTGTTTTTATACAAGATAAGGCCAATACAGACTCTTACCACCTCAGTCAGTGGAAATTCACTGTCATCACCCGATTAACCGCCTTTTCTTAAAATTTTGAGTCAAATATACTTAATGGAATGAGTGAAAACTAGTGGAACATACTCAGATGTCAAAATTAAGGATGAGACGATATTTCAACTAACGTTAATAAGCAATAAATGTCAAGTATATGATACCACATAAAGAAAAAGTCTGGAAGAAATTAGACCCATAGCATTGAAAGTGTTCTTAAAAATTGTTTTTGTATGCATAAATCTACAATCATATTGCGTATTGCCAAGGTATCTGTAATACAATGAATATATATGCATATGTGTTTAGGTAGACCTTATATATAATTCTTGATACCTCATGATAGTGGTTAAACGCATGCTGTAGAATAGAACATTTTTCTATTCATTATTGATTCTTATTTTCAGGGGCTCGTTCATGATTTAAAAAATATTACCTACGTACTTAGCTCTATATGAGCAAGTGGACAAATAGAACCAGTTAAACAAGGTACCATGTCCGTTACATGTGTGTGGACCGGTGAGAGACTAATGTAGGATAGTCAGTATGAAGTGGTACAGTTTTCTTCGAAATGATCTGGTTAAATGAATTCTTAGAATTTAGTCCAAAGTAACACTTGTAAATTCAAGACTAATTCACGTTTTTTTTCTTTCGTACATTCACGACTTCTGAAAACATACTGGTACCCTGCATATTTATTTTAATAAATTTAAGAAGGTAATCATTGTCAGTAAAGTGCACCTTAAGACAACGAAGTTCCTCCACTATTATGTGTTCCGTACATCTGTTTATAGGGGGGAGTTTCGTTTTTCTTTTCAAATGTACAGAGCTATGGAAACTAGTCAACAGTTTACTCCACGCAAATATCCTAGAGACGGACAACTTTAAATCCATGTTGCTATTCAAATGTAATTCAAAACCGATAATACGGGCAAAAACAGAATAAATATCTATATAAACTAACTTCGAGTTGAGAACAATACATTTTTCATTGTGTTTTCCCACTAAAAATTTAAGTTCATCAAGAACGACTACATTTGTGGAATATCACTACTTCATTGGATCTCGTGATTTCTCATTAGCTACATATATGCGATTAAGCATTCTTGGCCCAAACTATGGATTATTTTGGGTAAGGGAGGGTGGTCCGTCATCGGAAATCAGTGAAATTAAAAACAAGGGTCAAATAATAATAAACACTAAGAGATTTAATAAGGTGACTATAATTATTTATAGGGACAGTTATAAAACAGTGTTACGCAACATCACAAAGCCTTAATTGACAATATAGAGGGGTAAGAAAGTAAACTACGAATCATTGTTATTATCAAGGTAACCGAACGTTGACTATAAACTCTTTTTTAAACGTAAAAGGTTAAGTTTTAACTTCTTAATTAATATGGTCTAAATGAATTTTACCTAAGCAAAGTTAAATTGTTTATTGATTATTCTCAATACATTTGTTATGTCTACAAGGCTTTGAGTGTCCGATAGGCGATGTACAAATGAGCTGTGACAAATACTGCCTCCGCTCAGGCGGAAATGCTAGAAATATGCTTACTAAAACTTGTAGATACCTATCTTCCTGCCATTCAAAAGTACAAAATTCCCGAATGAAGTTGCAGATGATATGGAATAAGTCCTTGTCTACTTCAGTCCGTTTTACTCAGCGTCGAGTGGTATAAATTAATACCGAACCTCCTGTTATATATGTTCTATTTATAGCCACCTTCTAACTCCGATTTATCCTCTCCTAATCTTGACTACTTTTAAAGTTTAGCCTGATACCTTACTCTTCTTGGGTTTTATAATGTAACTTTCACTGCTATATTTCTTTAAAAACCACCCTAGTGACATTTTTTGGAAACATATATGTATTCTCCTACATTTCACTCCAAGATTGCCTATCATTTTCTGACTCTAGGGCAGTGTGTTTATACTAATTCATATGTTAAAAAGTTTAGACACTTTGTGCACCACGTTACCTCTCATTAGATGTATGCTTGACAGGTTTTTTCACTTCTTTTTATGAGATATGTAAGTCTAGAAAATGGAACTCAATGCTAATTTCATGTTTCATCGTGAATTTCACATTAAAATGTACCAAGTTAAACTTACATGGAGAATTTATGTTATATAATAGAACGAATTTATCATTGATATAGCTTATATACAATTCATTTTCAACGATAGTAGACTTTAACTTTGTTCACTTCGGATTATCACCAAATATATCGGTAAGAATTAGTCCTAAAAGATTGCTCTATAGCTACTCTATCTGTTTAACAGAATTTGTTATTGAACTGGTACTAAATATTTTAATAAGATGAGTTGTAACCATGGTAAGGATATATATTCTGAATATTGGCTACTGATATTAATGGTTGCTTCAAAAGAAATGTTGATGAACATAAATGCATTATTGTATGCAATAATAAATTTACTGGATGCATTGACCTTATGAAATCATAATCAAATATGAAATACAATGAATCCTTAATATCCTGAATACTTAATCGTCCTTCCTTTACTCAAATGTGTTTCTTTTTTGTAATGTACGGTTTTCTAATCTCAACTAACAACTAGTATTTAAAACATAAACAACAATGATTAAAATAAATTAATTATTGTATACATTGTGAATTTGTCAATCTAGTAAGTACTGATCCAATAACACATCAACAGAAAAAGTCACCATCAAATCAAATGTCGAGTGGAGTGAATGATGAAACATCAACAATTAGTGACTTGAATGAAGCACCTATATTCAGTACATCTGCAGTTACAGAGAATAAACTAAGAAGAGGTATGTTAATTGGAATTAAAAGCTTTTGTAATATTCTGTTAAGTTAAATAACACAATAATGTACACAAGATATAAAACTAAGAAAATGTGCTTTTATGAAAAGACCTGTCACATTCAATGTCAACATTACGAAATATTAGGATAACATTTTCACAATTTGTTCCCTTCAAAAATTTTAACAATACAAGAAAGATAATATTTGCAGAATACTTTCAATTGAATGTATTTCATTGCCTTGTCATCAGATGCAAACATGCTATTGATTGTAGATAATTCAACTTATTAATACATATGTTGATTTTGTAAATTGAAATGTTTATCTGATAACATTAGATTGTCTATGTAATGAAACTGTAGAGGTTGAATTTTGAGTATATATAAATAGATTAGATGAATATTCTAGATTTGAATCACATAATATCAAAAAAGGTTCAAAACAAAACCAAAAGGTTACGTATGAATGAGAGTTCTAGTGAATATTTGAAAGAGTTCGATTGTGTAATTATGAATACTCTATTGTTGTGATTATGTGAAGAAAATGAACAAGACAGAAAAGTAAGAATAAAACTCACCGACTTTCTGTTATTTATAGTTGGAAGAGGAAACTGGGTTATGAATCTAATGCTAACAGGTCAATCGGAGATTAAGTACTGATTCTTTTTGACTACAAAGATCAGGTTTTGATCTTATGATTTCCAAACTACTGACACGTTTAATAAGTCAAAAAAAAGTTGATAAATATCCGTCTTATCTCATCTTCGATTATATTTACCAGTTCACATGCACTTGCAAAAGCAGGTTCACTGGAAGGATAGAGAGACGGCGTCTTTTCACAATTTATTAAACATATTCCAAAGAATTTATGCATGAGAGAAGCAACCACTTTTAGAAGTTCAGTTACGCGTCATTTGACAGACACGGGACATGAGGTCGATATAACAAATGCTTTTGAAACTGTTGATAAACAACACAAATCTATTTTCTTAAAATTTGCTGAAGCCATTGCAATTAGAAGATTAAAACTTGATCTTTGTAGTCAAAAAGAATCAGTACCTAATCTTTGATTGGCCTGGTAGCATTAGATTCATAACCGGGTTTCTTCTTCCAACAATAAGTAACAGAAAGTCGGTGAGTTTTACTCTTACTTTTCTGTCTTGTTCATTTTCTTCACATCTGGAACTCAAACCAACTGTCAGTCAACATTTAAGTCAAAATTTTCAGTACAAATGTGAAGACAGTTTTGTCCCATAAATCTGAAACGCGGAGAACAACGAAAAGAATCATCCAAAAAATACAAGTATTTATAAACAGCTGTCTGCGTAAAATAATTCGGACCCGTTGGTCAGACACCAGCAATAACAACCATCTGTGGCAGAGAACAATCCAACCAGCTTGCAGCCGAAGAAATTATGAAAAAACGCTGAAGGTGGATAGAGGACACATTGAAAAAGTCATCAAACTGTGTCACAAGACAAGCACTAACTTGGAATCCTCAAGGCCAAAGAAAGAGAGGAAGACCTAAGAACACATTGTGTCAGGAATTAGAGATATGAAGAGAATGAAGAACACTTGGGAAGAGCTGAAAAGGGTTGCTCAGGACAGAGGTGGTTGGAAAATGCTGGTCGGTGGCCTATGGTCCACATGGAGTAACTGGCATTGATTGATTGTTTGAGAAGATAGAATTAATTTCAAAATATATTACGTAAGGTATTTTTAGGACATAGGGGTTATGATTAAATAAACAGTGAATCCATCAGTGTTATTGTGATTGATTCTCAGAGACATCAGTCAACATCTTCAAACATTGACTTTAATTATCCTGTGGATAATTGTTTAACAAGTGATTCATAATCATGTAAGCAACTAAGTACTAATGGTTAATAAATGTGCAAGTTATTGAAAGCTCAGAATGATCTTATGTTAACATTTCACAGTGCAAGTAATATAATTTTTTGCATTGATCCTACTAATGTAGCTTACGATAGTTTGATATACTTTGCTGTAACAGTGATAAACACTAATACTCTTCAATAGAGGATACCACTGTTTATTTTCCCGTCTTACCCTGGCTGCTCTAAAAGACATTTTTTATGAGGATTCATTAGTAAAGATTAAAAGAAGATCATTCTTTATTAGAATGTAGTTGTTTGAATAAGTGAGTATACGTTATCAAGCAGCTTCATGTCCGTTCAATTATTAAAACTTTGATCTGCTAGATTGACGGTAAACAAACAACCAACCGCGGGAAGTTCAAATGTTAAAACTATAAACAAATAAGGATGTATCAGTCCTTCTTATTATAGTGAAATGTTATGCCATTCATAGAATAACCGAAAAGCTAACCTCTATATGAAGTAAACGTTGTTCAATTTGTCTAGATCAACATTTATAACTTCATAATTAAACCACGTAACTCGGAAAGCACAAAACTAATAAAAGCATCTAAGGTGAAAATCTCCATTATGATAATCAATGTTACAATTTCAGAATAAAATATTTTCTATCTTTTAGCTCTACGAAATCCAATTACTGGAGAAGGCATGTTTGACAGTGATTATATTGATCTACTAAAAATACCAAGTGAATATTACTTTCGTAGACATCGAGACACTTTGTCATCAACAATGAATGAGACGCCACAGGCATCACAACCATCAACGACAAGTACTACTTCGCCTGCCGCTGTTCCTTCTAAAAAGGTACCTGCTCAGAAAGATACAAAGTCAGTAAATAAACCGGCTACAAACAAATCAAAGCATCAAACACCGCCGCCACCGTCACAACAACCTTCGAAATTAGAGCCAAAAGTTGAGAAACACACTCCACAATCTATAGGTAAGCATTTATATATGCATATACACATTTATTACAAACACATATATATATACTTAATTCATATATAGTGTACTTTTTAAGGGATTCGAGTTACAGTATGTGATTTATTGGGTTATCTTGTGATATTTCTGATTCTTGAAAACGTGATGCCAAGTTTCCGACAACTTCATAGTCTCTAAACACCTAATATATTGCCCTCCCCGGGGACGGGGGACACTGGCGGTACGAAGCCTTGTTTTCTAGGTTAGTTCGGGCACAGAAGACAAGGACATTTATAAACGTAGAGATATCTCAAGTGCAAAACAGTCTACAGATTTTCTAGAACTTTCTCGAATGTCTGCAAATTATGTGAAAGAACAGATCATTTTCAGTATTTCACTAGATTCTGAGAGCTTTTTCAAAAAAAATTCTAATGCTATTTTCCTCAGTTAGGATTTAGTTAGTGGAGTTTTCAATGTCTTCATTATGTCTTCATCAATATAAATCAGTGTTAACATAAGGGAAAATGTAGTCCATTACTTTCTGAGTTTGTTGTTTTAATTATGAATAAACTAAAGACTGTATTCATCTCATTGTTACAATTGTTTTTAAGAGAAATAAGACTAATCTGTTTAGAAACTAGATAACAAGATTATAATTAATACAATCTAACTTTATCAAGATTTTAACGAAATTGTCATTAGCAACATAACAGTAACCGAATAAATATTTTTTAACCAGACAATAAACTAAAAACTAAAAGACAATTGTATCAAATTCAATAATCTAATAACTAAACAATAGTTATGAGACTTGTAAATCCATGGCTTCAATTTTTCCAAGATTATGGATACTCACTGTTGAAGCATCTCATAATGTGATAAATCGGATATCTTGTGCTTCCTTGTTTAAAATGGTGTCGCTATTAATATCAAACCGTGATAAATGTAGCCTACATAATAAGTTATATTTTTAAATAGGATAAATGTAATCTTATTTTTATATTCGTGTTAATTATCTTTACAAAAAGTAAACATTTCGTAGTAGTACATGAAACGGTACGTACAATTCACCATATAATTTGTACCAACAAGCAAACAGGTCATTTTATTGGGTCTTGTGGAGTTTGTTGAATTTAAATTACGTACTGCAGAATGATCTTAATAAGAGTACCTTTGAAACCAGGAAGCACTGAACAACTATTCCGTTTTAGCATAAAAGTTTTAAAGAGTATGTACATAAGCGCGGCCTTTTCAGTTAACAATAATCTACAATTCAATGGTTTACATTTTTAATTTCAATCAATTTGAAATATCGCGCAGTCCCATTCAATGATACTGGTGGGTAACTATCTGTCGAACACACACACAGTAACATAGTTAAACTTTATCATAGATAGTTTTGGAGCTTTGGCAAAGTGATCAATCTAATTCAACTAGATGAAGCATGAACCAGTTTTATCTACCAATGATATCGGAAGAGGTTGAGTAAAATATCATGAATAGACTAGCCATTTATTTACTGGTAATTCATGAAAATTCGATATCATGACAATTTGTAGTTTACAACATTAAATCAAATTTCCTATAGATAGTCAGTTTAAATTAACCGTTATTTTGTAAGTTTAAAAAAAAAAGTGAATAAATGAATCCGGTCGTTACTGTTCTACGGAATATATTTTCTTATGAATCAGTGTTTTGTAAGAAGAATACATCAACAAATTGAAAATTGTTTTCATTTTAGATTAATATCAGAATATGATTGAAAAAGTAAGATAGATTGGACAATTCATTCAATTATAAACCAAAAGATTTCTTATCTTATAATATATGAATAGTGTCATTGAACTTGATTATAAGTGTTACAGATTGATCTGTGTTTTCAAATGAATAATCATATACATATATCTTTTGGTGAACAGTTGTTTTCAGTAACTTTATTATCATCAGAATCTATAGTTATACATTAATAATGAATAAGTATTATAATAGTCAATGAAATAAAGCATACATTATGAAGTGAAGAAAGAAAAGCAGATGAATAATATATAACAGTAAGTATAGATAGGCTAGATATATCTCCGAAAAAAGACTCCTACTAGTTAAAGGAAATCATCGTAATGCAACAATAAATAAACTACAACAAGATTGTCACTGGTTACTATTCAGTAATATCTGATAGTGTTTTAAGCAGAAAAGATGTACAAATTCTAGAACTCCAACGGCGGACAGACAGATGTCAATCAAATACAGCTATCTTTCATACCAAGTCGCTATGTTATACACGAATCATTTCTTTCTTCAGTCCCAGCGTCTGTAAATAACGCCAGAAATGAAAACTACAACAAATCAAAGTAGCGGAAAACAGTGCTTCCATATGATGACACTTACTAAGTTTATGTCATAAAGACTACCGGAAATCACCATTATTATGGTGCTGCTAATGAATGTGAGTAACGGTCAGAAACAGAGAGCCATCAAACATTCCTAGACCAGGAGATCTAGGCTTTGTAACCATAAATCAGGATAGTATTTTAAACCCAAGATTATATATCCTAACTAACATAACAAAGATGTCAAAGATGACCCTGATGGCATGAGCTTCTCCAGCTTTCAGTTTACATAAAATGATTTTATATCACATTCCCCTTTGCACTCATACAATCACTCAAATAGGCGAACTCTTCGTCTATTTCCGAAGATTCGGTATGAAGAGTGAGTAAAGCTGCAAACTCCTGCTAACTTTGCAGAAGCACTCTGTATCTAGGTGTAAAGCATGTGCGTACACTAATTGTCAACTAATTACATGTGCTTTCAGAAGTGTATTATTACAGTAAGAAAATGCCATCCTCACACAGGATCAAAAAGTTTTTTACTAAGGAACAGAACTGCACCACTGTCACGTACTTCATTCAGAGCTATCATCGTCGGTAAAGTTGGCGAGGAATGGTGAAACTGAACAACAATGCCTAACCATAATGTCGGTTTGGAATAATGAAGGGAAATGATCATGCCTTCAATTTTACTGTTTCTGTGGAGGGCTTAAAGGACATTTATACTGTTGCACACACTTATTCAACGAACAATTCTAAAGGACAACCCAGTTCAATGCATTGAAGGCTGACCTGATATTAAGGAACTATTGGTGGTCTGTGATAAGTATGACAGTGCTCTAGTATTTTGTGTAGAATGAAGATATGATCAATACATCCACAACCTGAACAACAACTAGCCTGCTTTGCCAGTTAGTCGTTCATAGGCTTTGTACAATCTGTGAAATACAACAGAAGCCAGCAAGTTAGGTCTAATTAAAAGTAGACTTCTCCTTAGGTAGCTGTTGGATAATATACGTAGAGGCTTCTTAACGATGTGAACGATGACCGTTTCAGTCTAAGATGATAGGACTGCCTGATTCTTAAACTTTTCCACACAACCGAGTCAATTGCCTAATCATCTTTAAAAAGTAGCAAAGGTAGTGTCTACCTCTATTGACTTTCAGAGCTTCAGAAGGTGACCTTTCTTACAATCCTCCACTTCGCCTCGGCAGTGACCAAGCAGGAAACAAAGAACAGTTTGGTATTAGTCGAGCAGCACACTATAGCTGAATTGTTTTCCAAAAAACACATTGTCCCAGGCTATTTTGGATGCTACCAATCGGCAAGTTATTAACTTTACAGTATATCTCACTGAGACTAACTTTTCCGTTAACAGTGGATTCGATGAATGAAATAACTGTAACCAGCCACCACGCAATAATTGTAAAACCTCTTGACATTAGGATCTACGCGCGACGTCGAACATGCCATAAACCTTCGTATACAGGCGTGTCCAAAGAGTTGGGAGGAGAGTGGAGAAATATAATGCTTATAAGCAGAAAGTCTCATTAAGACGTACGCAACTTTGCTTAATATTTTATGGTACCATGAAAATGCAATTATTGTCCAACTATATTATTTGGTACATTGACAATTAGCATTGAACTTATCTCAGTCTCATAAGTGGTTCCAATCGATCATGATAAAAATCTATATAAGAACTAAAAAGTAATGGGAATCCTGAACACATTCACACCAGGAGTAACTGATCGTAATATGATCTCTATGTTTCAATTGTGAAAGGTGGATGGCGAGTAATGAATCATCTGAAAGTCGGCGATAAATAGAAACAAGTTATTGACTGTAATGTTGTAGTAGACAGTCACTGTTGTTCAACGCGTGACAACCTAACCTTCATTTGCCATACAAGAGACAGTTCTTTCATCAATCGCCTAACCTGTGCATTCAGATCTTCGACTAACTCTACACTACCTGCCTAATGCGCCTTATTTAGATTATCCTACTTGGTAGTAGGACACACATGAGTGTATCCGGCCTGTAATCTCAAGGCTCGAAGGCAGAAGTTATGAAGTGATATCGTTCACCAAACTAGCCTCTTCTAACCTTAATGAAACTTAATCATGCATACATGACTGTTAATGGGTACCTAACCTATTAGTTCCGCTTCTGCTGCAGCACTTAATGAGCTGAAAAGATTTTTTATAAGGTGTCGAGTTCCAATCAATATAAAGAAAATCATATGAATATAATGCATGACAGGACAAATATTGCATAAGGTTAACGGAGATAATAATAATAAAGTTGTGACTATATTATTCAATATGAGAAGGATTATCACGGTAATAATGACAAGAAATTCATGAAAGTATAGATAGGTAAACATGCGGTTAGAAATGGGGCAGGCCAAAGAGAAAGAGTAGAGAACCTACGGTTGGTGCTGTAATATGAAACTTAAGAGTGGGGTGGTCTAATAGTGTGCTAAACGGCACGTTCAGGATGTAGTAAGGTAGCAGCCAACATAGTAATTTACTGAATGTTTAGTATTTAACTCACTAACAACTTATGTATGCCTTATTATTTTGGTCACTGGATTATGATAATTATAGATTTGTAACAATAAAACCTGATGATTACGTTATTGAATACAACTGCCCACTAAAATATTTCGTTTCAAACTATACATACATTAGTGGCATTGCTCAAAGGAATCCTTTGGTTGAATAAGTTCACTGTGAACATTAGAAATAGCATGAACTCAAGTTTAGCAACAGGTTAATCAACCTGGGGAACAAAGAATCGTATACATAACCTGCATAGGTTCCCATGTATACACCTTTTACAACAGCAGAGTAATCAAAGGGATAGTAAGGTGTTCAAAATTAAAGACGGGGTAAAAAGTGAATGCAAGATGCCTGACGGTAGCCAATATAATACCATTCTTGACCTAGGTTTCGTACTAGCTAGTACTTGTCGGAAAGGTTTACCTTTGACTATGAGATCTGGTGCACCACAAGAGATTCAAACAAGAATCACATAGTATTACACCCTGCGGCCGCTACCATTAAGCTATGCAAGGAACGACTGGCTTGCTGTCAAGCATAGATATGTGCAACTAACTGATCAATGTGTAGTAACCAATGTCACAAGTGTATATTCCTTATCTGCTGACCAACTTATTTCAATTGATTTTAAGTATGCAGAATGATTTGAAATAATCATTACCAATGCTCCTTGGTAGTACAGTAACTGAAGAAAATGAGTTTATTCGGCTACTCCACTATGCTCGTTGTTCTTCCTTTATTCGAATTTATGAATATGAAAACGTGTAAAAAACAATAATAAATGTCAAGTATAGATCACTTAAGCATCAAAAAAGTCACAACCCAACTCTACTAACGAAAATTATATTCTGACGATAAATTCCATCCGTTGGTACTACCTAAACAACTAGTGAGTTTCAAAGACCACGAATTATCATTGATTAATAGTTATTTAGATCAACAGGTAAAACAAAATTTACGTAGATGGTGGTTTTAACGATGTGTACTCTGAGGTGGATTGCTAACGGCTTAATCTGGAAGCTGAAAGTAAACCAATCTAACTTCAATCGCTGATCGTCCCAGTTTATGAGATATGACAGAAATCGTCTTCAGTCAAACGGAGAGGAATCAGTTCGACCAAGAGTCTAAAATAGTAGCTTTTACTATTATTCGATGATTACCTGAAGATGAGAAAAGATGAACTTCAGAAAACCAGGTCGGTCCCAGACCTGCAGAGTGCATCAGTCAGATGTGCATTCCCTATCAAATCCTAAAATAAAGACATCAAGTAGTACACTAGTAGTATCCTTCGACATGAGAACACCTCTCGACTCTGTATATTGTTCATTGAAAAGCATGCCTCAGAAATACATAAACCTTCTGAAGGTTCTCTATTCGGACATTGCTGGTTGAATTAAGGCTTATCGGGAACTGTCATCAGAACTATCAACTGAAAGTGGTATTAGTCAAGGTTGATCCTTACACCTCTTACCCCTCCCATACTTTATTTAAATTCGTCGTTGTTGACCTAAGAATTACATTTACTTTTCAAGAGGTGGCTTCGTACTAGAAAGCTCACTTGTCAGTTTAGAAATATGCAGACGATGTAGTTCTATTCGCCCACGAAATTGTTTCCTGAACGTAATGAGGAACAATGGAAGAGCATCTAGGATAAATTTCCCTTCCACTGCGCTAGCGCCTGAACTATAGATAGGAAGTAGTCGTATGTGTCAACCACTACGCTTATCACAGGAATCTCATCAACCTTGATGAGTTGACGTCCGATGAAATGTCGACTCGGATTCAGAAAGCTCGCCTTTGTCGACTTGTGACACGTATGTAGTAGACAAAAACTCTGTCTATAAAAAGGTCGCTCTGCTTTAACCTATGGATCTAGGACGTATTATTAAACCAGAAGACATGTGATCTAAAGGTCTTCGATCATAGCTGTTTTCGAAGTGTTACCTGACTGTCGTGGAATGACAAATAGGTAATGCTGATGCTGGACACAGAGTACTAGAGTAAACTGTAAAACCAATCGGTGTTATGAACCATCTTTGACTGTGGTTGGAACATGCATTAAATACACTCAACCACCGCCAGTCTCATTGTAAGATATTAGTTAAAGCAAGATTACGATGGATAATAACTAGGGGAGGCCAAACCAACACATGGTATCAACCTATGAAGTCGATGACTGTTGGTCTGAGCCATATTGGTAGGTGCAGACTTGGCTGAAGTCTGCACGATAATTACGATTAGCTGCTGGAGACGCTGTTTGATACAGCTCACAACCGGTAATAGTAGCCCATCGGATTAACTCTTTATCATCTCCAAGATAAGTAAGTCCCAGTATCCTCTTCATGCACATCCAAGTTTCATTCTTTTCTGTTCAACTAATTGTGATACTAATCTTGCTAGCTTGATCTCGTCGTGCTAACATGGTACAGCTACTTAGAGTAATGCGCATGTTAGTTTCTACATTGTCCATAACTAAGTCAACTGTGCATGGAGATTTCATAGTCTTTATAGACAACATTATTCCACTTCAAAATGAGGTGAGTTTTCAGAATCTATCTAAAGTTGACTAACACCATGTCCTGTTGATCGACATATCTCTGAACCTGATCTCTGTCCTTTTGGTGTCTTGCCGAGTCCATAAAGTCACTGACAATTGAATCCAAACACGCTAATCTGGTTGGGGTCCGCGTGACGGTCGTAATAAGTAATTAGACGTTAGATGACATGGCTCAAAGTCGTTCGTAATGGGGCAGATGTCCTCCTTTCTGAATTCATCATAAATACTTTAAGGATATCGACGACCAAACAAACAATAAAGCTATATTTTAAATGGGATAACTCCCAAATCGTTAAGACTGTGAGTTCAGAACAAACTCCAGAAGGTCACTTCATGCTCCACCTTCGTGACCTCCCACCTCATATCTTGAACATTGTTCTTCACTATGCTTACCTTCTCGTAAATATACCCTTATGATCACTAATCTTTAATGGATGTAGCGTCACACTTAAATGGCCATTCCATCATTCGGGCATGCTGTAATCCTAAAATTTTAAAGGTAGCGAGCGACTGAACGCAGATTTCAGCAAGTGATATTCCTGATTATTTAGAAAGATAATGAAAAGTGAGATGCGCCTTGAAGCAAAAAAATATGCAACACTATCAGAGTACGAATTTAACAATGTTACTAGCATATCGACTTAGATTATTGCATAAATACATCTTAAAATATGCTATGCCTTTGAAGTATTTCTTTTATTCTTTTAGAAAAGAAAGTTATCCGCCCCAAAAAAATAGAAGTACCAGAAGAAACAAAACAGTCTTCGGCTGAGGAACAAGCAGCCACAGAAGAAAGAAAGTCGGTTCGTACTGTTATACAGTCGCAACCAAATACTAAAACACAAGTATCTACAAAAGATGATGCACAAAAGACACAAGGAAATACTATGAAACAACAGACAAGTGAAGCTGTAAAACCCCAAACACCAGAAATTGTAAGACCAGGACTATTAAAAGAAGCTACAAAGTCACACATGTCCGATGTAACCGTGAAACCGCAGATGTCAGAAGAAACTCTAAAGCCGATGACATCAGAAGGAACTGTGAAATTAACGTCACATAATGAGGAAACAAAGACACCAAAAGAAACTACAGAACCACAGACAACAGGCGAAACCATTAAACCACAGACACCAGACGAAACCATTAAACCACGGACACCAGACGAAACCATTAAACCACGGACACCAGACGAAACCATTAAACCACGGACACCAGACGAAACCATTAAACCACGGACACCAAACGAAACCATTAAACCACAGACACCAGATGAAACCATTAAACCACGGACACCAAACGAAACCATTAAACCACGGACACCAGACGAAACCATTAAACCACAGACACCAGACGAAACCATTAAACCACAGACACAAGACGAAACCATTAGACCACAGACACTAGAAGGGACAGTGAAACCATATGTACCAGAGGAAACTGTAGAAACCCCCACTGGTCACATATCACCTCAACTAAATTCAGAAACAAAATCGACTGAAAAATATGCACGACAATCGCTGGGCGAAGAACTAAGGTTGGCAATGGGAGAACTTGAGCCTATGCACCCTGATACAGAGTTGTCAATAAACGACAAAGTACTAGGTGAGGTAAGCGAAAATAAAAGTCCACAAGCTGTTAGTATCGAATCATCACCAGTAATTGAAACGAAACTATCTGTTGACACGACACAGCAGTCAGATGAAACAAAAATCTCCGAGGATGATCTTAAACTGAAGCCACCTGCTGAATTACCAGAGACAGGACAACTATGAGTGTATGCAAACACTCATGAATTAGTAAACAAGTGGCTGCTGATCAGATTATTCTCACACATTTAGTGGGAGAATTGTGCTTTTTTACTGTGCATTTCGTTCCCAATTTTTCTTTTTAAACTTAACCCCGGGTGATGGATAATCTTTTCGTTTACTACTAATCCAGAAACTCCTAACTTTCGGCATATTGAGAATGGATCATGACTTTCGTGTAGTGTTTCCGATATTTCGACATAATGATCAAACAAATCAGCAAGCCAGACATATTTTGAAATTTTTCAATAGTATATTATTATCCCTTATCAGATATAACACATTATTTAAAAATTGATTGATAGTTTGATTAATAGTTCGACAGAAAACATCGCAAGGTTAATTGACCACAGCTCACAAAAAACTTACATGGAGAACATTTTTTAGTGAGTATGAGTAAGCAAACACAACATAGTGCTTTACTGTGTAACTGAAAATAAGTGCTGAAAGTGGAAAGACAATGAACCAAAGAGAAATCAACTAAATTATGTAGATAAAGAAGTTTGGGACTGTTATAGGATGGAGGGTATCAAGCTTTGATAATTAACATGCTGTATAAACCTCAACTTTGTCTACTAGACCTAGGCAGCAAAATAAATATTACAGCAAAAAATATGATTTTCCGACCGTTTAAGCTCAAGTTACGGATTGTTCCTGTCATGATCAATGGGGTGCCATTCGAAAGTTGCTCCCTTTGTTACTGGTTGCGCCTTATTTTTCTTTCATCGTTTTGATGATGCTTGAACTTACGGTAAAGTCGGAAAAAAACAAGGGTTAAGTTACACACTTTAGTGAGAATTAATATTAAAGTGAATTCAGCTAGATAAACACGCTGTATTATACCATTTTATTCTAAATGCATACATGTGATAAAATAGCAATGCCTACTACTGTTAGATTAGAATATCAAGTATTTATGAATATTCTTCCATGCAATCCAGTTTCTTTTATCTGCGTAAAGTACAAGCGGTACATCTGAAAAATATTAGAATATAGGTAGAATTATGACAAGCAATAAATGTATAACAAACATTTATATTTATCTAATTCATTACGAAAAACAGACAACTGTGATACAATTATAGTGACTGAACAAGCACAAAAAAGTCGTTGGATGGGCTACGAATGTTAATCTACGGTTACTTCAAATATTTACAGAATAAGATGTGTATCGAATTCTAAGAGTTATGGTCATCGAGAAGTGACTACAAGTTTAAAACTTTAAAATTATGAAATTTTAACTATGCGCATGAACCTCATTAAGCAGTAAATCTATAAAGTAATATTTGAGAAAAATCAAGCAGATGTTCTAAATGAGAACTTGATTCGTCTTTACAGAAGTACACCGAAATTAAGATACACAAGTTTTAACCATCAAGTAGGAAACACGAATTAAATATTAATTAATTTCGATGGATGAAGTAAACGAATTTGAATACCGAACCACTCTTGACTACTAATTTTTTATAGACTACACACTAAATTCAGCCTAACATAGCCTTTAGTTTTCCTTAGTCTTAATGAAGTGTCTTTGAGAATGATGTAATCCAAACACGTTAACGTATTAGTAACTTCATAATTATATAATAGTCTTCTGTATTGAAGTAATAGGGTCCCCAATAAAACTCTCGTTAAAAAGGCCATTCAGACTATACAGAAAGGACTAACATTAATTTGTGGAATAACTAAAACAATGGAAAAGTAAAAAATGCTAATAAATTGCAACAACTTCAATGTGATGTGATATTAACTGACTATTATATATATTACCTTACACTGGCTACCAGGTGTTGAACACCGAAAACTAGTAATCCCAGAATCATCGGGAGTCCACCGATCATTGAAATAGAACCTTTATAACGCTTCCCTGGATCTTTAAAAGAATATAAATAAGTAGAGATAATTAGCTTAAATGGAGGTACTAAGGGCTATCTAGGTGTTATTGTAATATACACGGAAAAAACACAAAATTACTATTATTAACAGCAATATATGTCTAACTGATCTTACAAGGCGTTTCAGATTTGAGTTTTATTTATTACTTGGTAAATACGTGAATACCCAACGATCCTCACAATACAGGTTATGATGAATATAGTAAACTCAAAACAAACCTAAAACAAGTAGCTGTATTATTTAGATGACTTTAATTCTCATGGTTAAAGCTGTCATAAAGTCATCTCTAGTTAATCAAGAATCAAGAACACTTGTTGTATGAGAATCCAGTGGGATTCAAAATAATTCAAAATTCAAGCTGCATGAAAGCTTCTATATAACTCGAATTTGGGTTATATAATCAAAGACTACTATTATCCCGTAGGCGTAACCCGAGAAATTATTGGTGAATATATTAAATCTAAGACTTAGGAGGCAGGCAGACAAGGATTGAAATCCCATGTGCTTCTGTTACCTTTGCGTAGTGGGTAGGGCTTGACTGTCGTGATGACTATAGTTGGCTATACTGGCCGGGACGCTCATCCCATAAGGTCATACGATGTAAAGTAGATCGGTTGAAAAGCGGTAAGACTAAATGCAACAAACATAAGGTCCGAGGGCGAAGTCGTACTGTCAGTCATTAACAATGTATATAGGCTCATAGATTCAAGTTGCCATTAGCACGAGATCAAATTCGCAAGAACAACACGACGATAAAACACAACAGGAAAGAATAAAATTTAAATGTGAATGAAATAATAACAGAACTTATATCTAGATAAGGAGAGTAAACACACGTGTGCCACTGTGATCGGTTCTGGGCCATGTCATTCAGTGTCTCCACCCACTGACTGAGATTATCAAGCGGATTCCAACCAGGTAGCCTGCATCTACCAACATAGCTTAGATCGATAGTCAAAGACTTCATGGACTGATGTCTTGTTTTGGTTTGGTCACTCCAACTGTTCTCTCATCTCACTCCAACCTCAGCCAACATTGCGCTGCAAAGTAGGCGGGGGTGGTAGAACATAGGTAACACATATCCAAACCAGTTAAGTCGATGAGGTTTTACGACCTCTTTGACTGGTTTGCCGTATTTTCCTAGTCTTCTATATCTAGCAGCAATATTACTTATTCAGCCATTCTACGATTTACAGGCGATACTCAGAAGAGAATCAAAGGGATGAAGCCAATGTAGATCATTCATTTATATCCCCCATGCTTCTCACTGAGAGGACTGTTGTGAAGTACACCCAGTGGTTTATCAAGAACCGAGTACCTTGCCTGCTTTACAAGTGAAGCAAATTGGTAAGAGCTGAGGAAGCCTTCTGAAGAAAGGTCGACCCATGAGGGCTGAGACTTCCGAGATATGTAAAGTAGATTACGCACTATTTCCCTCCCTATGAGCAATCGTCGTCACATATGTTATCTTAGAAGTCAAAGCTATCTCGAAAGTCTCATCAGCCCTGGTGGATCGGTGTTCAACGAATTCTAAGCTCAGATCCAAAAGGCTTGCTTAGCGCATGCCAACTAACGATACTTGTTGGGTAGACGCTTTATTTTAACCTATGGATAAGAAGCATGGGTCATAAAAACAGAATACATGCAAATTTCAGGTTCTTAATCATAGAAATCGTATAAGCATTGACTGTATATCAGTAATGCGTATCTGCTAAATTCTATATTCCAACCACCACCTACATCGTATCTTGGTGGGAGAATTTGGACTAGGCATAATCGCTGAACTCTCAAATCTACACAGCCAAATACTTAACTGAACAGATCACCGTAGTCCTAGCGGATGATTTTACTTTGAGCCACATCTGTGAGTAGAGTAAAGTTAATAGGTACCTTAGTGTCGGGGACTTTAACGCACCGCACAACAAGTCAACGGAGATTTTGGGAGGTATCGATATGAGCATGTTGTCAACTTGTCTGTAGTGTCTTAATACAATGTAACAAAACCGACACGTTTCAATTTAGCCTACGAACCGTAACTCCTAGACCTTGCACTTAGACCTGATGATGTTACATATCTTAAGCTCCTATCACACTAGTTAATAGCAACCAAGTTGTCCTGTCCTTTGAGTTTAAAACTTATGCTACTGAATATGAATATGTTCCATCTCGTCCAAATATATGGCGAGCAGACATCTCGGTAATTAGGGACCGAGTTGCTTTAATGTACTGATCGGTAGCCAAAATCCATTTAATTGAAGTATGATGTAAGTTTAAAGAAATATTTCAAGTAACTACACCATTTATTCCGTGGTCAATTCTACGTAAGTAGTCACATCATCCTCCATAGATTCATAAAAACGCTCAAAAACTAATACGAAATAGAAACTAACTTTAGGACTTTTATGCTAATACGAGTTATGACACCTTTAAGTATGAGTCAAAATTTTCAATATAAATGTGTAGACAGTTTTGTTGTGTGAAGCTGAAACTTGGAGAACGACGAATGAATCATCCAGAAGATACAAGTATTTATAGACAACTGCATGCCTAAGATATTTCGGATCCGTTGGTCAGACACCAGCAATAACAACCTTCTGTGGTAGAATACAATCCAACCAGCTTCCAGCCGAAGAAATTAGGAAAATACGCTGGAGGTGGATAGGACAAAGATTGGGGAAATCACCAAACTGTACCACAAGACAAGCATTAACATGGATCCTTAAAGGCCAAAGGAAAAGAGGAAGACCTAAGAATACATAGCGTCGGGAATCGGAGACAGACGTAAAGAAAATGAACAGAACTTGGAAAGAGCTGGGAAGGAAAGCCCAGGACAGAGTTGGTTGGAGGATACTGATCGGCGGCCTATGCTACACATGGGGTAACAGGAATTGACTGATTGGCTATAAGGTTAGAAGGCTCTGTAAACTGATAGATCTCGTACAATCTAAGGCAACTTGCACAGGGTAATCCCATGTTCTAAACGGTTGTTTTCTTATATTGAGGGATAAAATAGGAGAAATAATGGGATACTATCACTACTACTGATACACGTTAGATGACTCAAATTTTAGCAAAACTAGAAAATGAACAGAATATTTTTGCGAAAATTTCAGTCGATACGTACTCAATAAATACAATAGAAATAGTTGCGACGAAATCAGTTCATAATATTACGGGAAACGTTTCCTATTGGCCAAGCCACCAAAAACTAGGTAAATCACTGGGTTCTGATGGGACGCACTATGTTATCGTCACTCGCGGAAAGCATTTCATAACCACTCTCCGAGATGTTCGGGATGTCTTTTTTGTAAGAGCAACTTCTAAGAGATTAGAAGGATGCTACAATCAGCCCCGTTTTGAGAGTGAAAATAGACAACTAATATCCAACTATAAGCCCATCAGCTTGACTATCGTATCAGCTAAATTCTTAGAGAATATAATCTGTGAAAGAATATAATTTCACGTACAGTTACAAAACTTGCGGACTCCAAAACATGCGTTTCGTAGGCGCCTTGCTTTATTGTGAGGGATGACTGAGTAGAGGCTATTGATAAATGACTATCCCTGGACATAATATTTATGGACTTCAGAAAGACATTTCATAGTATCTTACATCGGTCTTATACGGAAACTATCAATTCAAAGTGGAATAATGAATTCCCAATGAGAGCAGAGACAGGGTTCGAGTTAACGGAACACTCTTTGGATAGAAATTTGTACTAAGCGAAGTTCTCCAGGGTACTATCTTGGCTCCATTTTTATTCCTACTTTACGTAAATGAATTGTCAAGTCAGCTAAAATCAACGACGCCTTTACTTGCTGATGAAGCGAAAATTTGGAGAAGTGTGGCGATACTGACCAGCTGGATCTTTAATGTGATTTGGATGAACTAGCTCGGTGATCCCTAACTTGGGGGTTATGGATTAATTGCGGTAAGAGTGCACTAATGTACGTCGGCCGTCGTAATGGTCAACCTTAAACAATCCACCACCTCTACAAGTAGAAGTTAAGGGATTTGGGAGTAATTATAAGTCGTAACTTCAAAACCACTGCATACTGCAACGCAGCAGCTAAAAGGTTTCGAGTATTATGGTAACTTTGCAGAGCATCCAAATGCTTTGATGAAGACATGTTCCGGATTTTATTCCTCATATACGTGAGGCTTCATCTTGAATACTGTTTTCAAACAGCTCCATCGGTGAACTATTTTAAGAAGCTGGATCTACACTCGAAAAACTACTGTAAAGATTAGCATAGGCCGCAAGACCAACTATCCTTATTATTGAAGAGAGATCTAAAACTAAAGTTCCATTCTTCATTCATAAAAACCTGAAATTTGTTCTCTTCTATTGTATCTTATTGTCGTATTAATCCTAAAAAAATTATGACCTCGTCGTGCAAATGTGGTATGTAAACATAGATCTATGAGCACATGCCAGGTTCAATATAGTTCATAACTGACTAATATAAAATTGGGTATCACTTACCTCCGGTGGAATATCCCTGAAAATAGATAAGACGGCCAAGAAGGAATATAACGCCGCATGCAGTATATGTCCGCTATATTTGATAATATGAAGAAAATATCAACATACAGGGTAGCGTAAACCACCAACAAACAGAGCCATAAGAAAGTAGGGAAGAACTTCTAGACTGTAGGCGTAATGCGGTATAAGATATGACATACTAATTTTGATGACCTCTCTGGATACAGTTAAATAACTTGTCCGTAGGATGGTACATTATGGGTAACTGAAGGAAGTAGGTCAGGTATGTAAACAAACCTCAACGTTATGTTCTTTGCGAGCTTGCATAACTCGTCGTACGAAGTAAGCGTTCAATCCAAATGCACCTACGCCCACCAAGATGACCCCACCGTAATAGCGAGGAAGGCAAAGTGGTAGGGAAGTTAGAGGAGGAGCAAGATACTTCGACAACGACATCCTTTTAATCGACCACACGCTACTATCAAGTACTTGTCAAGTTCAATATACAATGTCCAGTGACGAAATTCAGTATTCGTTTTAAAAATAACAGATGTGAAAACTTGCATTAGCCTTGGAGACTAAATCATCCATTTTACCAAATCTTTTCTGAATTTATTTGGAGAAGGATTAACAACTATATCTCGAGTTAAAGAGTTACAATTACTGGATTTAATGGGAAAGCAAACTTCACACTTAGCTCAGCAGAATTACAGAAATGTAAATTCTTGAGATCTGCATCTATAAGACAGAAGTGCTCATGGTTATGGACATTACATTATTTTATTAAATTTCTTCCTAAACTGAAATATCAAATTAAGAGTCATGAATATGAGTAATCAAGGTATTTCTATAACATGCAGAGTATAAATATACAGCGAACTATCTTTTGAAATTCTCAGGGGAAGGTACCAACACCACTTTCCAGGCAAAGAGTCTCACAATCTTCTTATACCAACCTCAAAATGAATAAAATTTCGTGAGAGCCTATTCTGTTTCCTTTCTAGATGAGTGACATCTTGGGTTTAACTTCAGACTGAATTTCACTAGTAGCCAGTTAGGATAAAGAGAGTAAGAAGCTATATGATTTACAAGGATGAAATCTATCTTAGCCCTTATGTACTGCGCAGCATGAAGATTCGATGCTTAAAGTCAAGTTGTGTGATTGTAATTCAGATTACTGTTTTATCCCAGAATTCAGCCCCTGAAACTTCTTTGTACACTTCTACACGTATCCTATCAATGTTATTCATACTTAAAAAAATTAATAAGCAATACTGGAGTGTAGGGTTTTGCACAGTGTTTTAAATAAACTAAGTTTGACCTCCGTTGCATAAAAGCTTTTAGAAAGAAGGTATGTTAATCTTCTGGTTTCGGAGATTATAATAGAAGTGTACCCCGTGAACTTTAAATTACCACAAGATTTAATCCCTAAATCGCTTGTCGACAGAAGCGTTTGAACGTTGGATCCCATTTAGATATAGCGTGGACTGGAGGTTATGGTCGCCTATGCATATTATTCCACATTTACTGGGGTTATATGGCAGTTGCCATTTGTGAATGAAAGTAGATCGGCTATTAAGGTCCTTTTAAATCAGGGTCATATCTTCTTCTGTGGCATCCGATATGAAGCCATATACTACTTTGTTACTACATTAGCTTCCTCCTAGAATCGACTTTTGTAGGAACGTCGGTTCGATCAACATATCAAACAAAATCATCTCAGTTCTACCACCGTAGCTCAATGCAGAATTACTAACTCCTGTAGCGTCTAACATTCGATCAATGGCTAACAGTCTGTCAGTATTCGACGATACTACGTGGATGACATTTGCCTGTTGAACTTGGTAACCAATGCGGAACGAAAGGCAGCGTTTCAAAGTCACGGCGGACTCCTGACAAAAGCATGTTAACTGAGAGAGCGTGTTCCAAGTCTAATCACTAATTAAAATCTCGTTATTCGTTTGTAAGCTTTAGGATTGCAAAGAAAAGCGATTAATTGTCGATGTGGCAAGGAAATGACAGTTTTCGAAACCCAAGGAACACTAGATGGCTAGTGCTTCCATTTTACTGGGTGCTGGTGTAAAAAGTTCATCCGAGCGGATTCTTTTTTTGCTCATTCCAGTTTAGAATTGAAACGAATCCTTGTTTTAATTATCAAATGGGTGATTGATATCAAAGTAACGACAGCCGCTTTACTCGCAACTGTTTCTGAAAAGGTAGCAATTCAGTGGTATGAATATTGCCGTGAACTACGTTCTGACATATTAGTCACATTATGAATCGAATGTGGAGGACGAGGAAAAATAACTGAAATCGACGAAGCATCAATTTGTAAACGAAAGTATAATAGGGGACAACAGGTTAAAGAAGACTGGGTAAGTAGCTCCTTTTTCTAATATTTGTAGCTCATTGGTATACAGAACAGAGCATTAAACAAAGGGCATTGTGAGATGTTTCGTGAAAGGTAGACTATAGCACTCCTAAGGCTGGTAGAAAAATACGTCTTACCTGGGACAATAATATATAGTGACGAAGGGAAACATTATGAATAACTTTCAAACATGGGGTACGTACCGAGTCGTGGTGCATAAGAAACACTTTGTTGGTCCTTCAACAGAAGCTCATACCAACAATATCGAATCAATTTGGAGCCGAGGTGGGTGTCACTCTCGATCTTACCTTGGATAGCAAAGAAAGATACAATGGAATCATCTAGGTGGATATTTATATAAAACGCTTCGTAACATTAAGTCTGGAAAGTTCGAGAGTAACTTACATGAGTTTTTTTGATGATATAAAAGCAATGTATTCTGTTTAACTTTCAATTTCAATTATAAAGAATTCATCGGAGATTAAGAATTTCTCATTACATTTCAGGTTATGATTAAGCTTTAATACTATCTGTTTATATTTTGAAAGACAGCGTGGATAGGAGAGTATTATAGAGCCTTCTACGACATTATGGCGTACTTGAGGAAATAGTCAACATCATACGGAACTCCTGTGACGGACTGCATTGTAAAATCCTGCACGGAGGTCAACCCACGAATTCATTCGAAGTAAAGACCGGTGTTAGACAAGACTGCTTACTCCTGCCCTTCCTCTTCCTGCTGGTAGTTGACTGGATCGTGGAGACCGCAACATCTCAAGGCAATATCGGAATACAGTGGAACAACATAGGATGCAACAAGATGACTTCTACTTTGCAGATGGTCTAGCTTTCCTATCTCACATACAGCAACAAATGCAGATAAAGAAGGACAACGTAGCAGCAGCCTTGGCATCGGTAGGCCTCAAAATAAACGAAGGGATTCTCCGATACAAAACAACAAACACTAACCCAATTTCACCTGACTTGAAAAATTCTGGAAGATGTAGAAACTTCTACATACTTGGGCAGCATCATCGATAAACAAGGTGGGTCTGATGCAGATGTGAAGGCACGGATCGGAAAAGTAAGGGCATCATTTCTACAACTGGAAAACATCTGGAACTTAAACCAACTGTCAGTCAACATCAAAGTCCAAATTTTCAATACAAATGTGAAGACAGTTCTGTTGTATAAAGCTGAAACATAGAGAACAACGAAAAGAATCATCCAAAAGATACAAGTATTTATAAACAGCTATCTGCGTAAGATAATTCGGATCCGTTGGCCGGATACCATCAACAGTAACCTATGGCAGAGGACAAATCAATTTTCAGTAGAGGTAGAAATTAGGAAAAGACGCTGGAGGTGGATAGGACATACACTGAGAAAACCACCAAAATGTGACACAAGACAAGCATTAACATGGAAACCTGGAGGTCAAAGGAAAAGAGGGAGACTCAAGAATACACTGCGTCGGGAACTAGAGTCAGATATGAAGAGGCTGAAGTGTACTTGGGAAGGACTGGAAAGGAAAGCTTAGGAAAAAGTTGGTTGGAGAATTCTGGTCGGTGGATTATCCTTCAAGCGAAGCAACAGGCATTGATTGATGATTGATTGATACAGTTTGAAACGATGAATTTTCTGTCGTTTACCGAAGAATTCCGTGGGGGAGGCTTACTGCAATGAGTCTAAGTTTAGAATTCTCTGATAAATCACTAAAAATCAGGAAAAATCTCTGGTTATGATTCAGAGGGCCGTGATTGGTCAATTACGATTAGGACTTCCAAGGTCATTCTGTAGTCGCTCAAGTTTAGCCATAAAAGTCGTGTCTACCTGTTGTAAATATAATCTGCGTCATGCAGATTGTTCACTTGATGAGTGGTAGGTATGCAAGTCATAGTGAAGCTGTATCTCATGAAGTCAACTGAGAAATGAGTTGATTCTAATCTTACAAGTGTGTAAGCCCTATTAGCCATGATTTCGGTAATAATCGGTAAACGTAAGGCTATAGTGCAGTGGTTCAAATCCGTGTGGGTGTAGTGATTATGCAGTTGTGAGCATTGAATCAAACCAGGCTATAAATCAGTGAAAGCCATATGGTCATTGTAAAGAGCTTACCGGCAAAGTACGGGACAACATCTTCACTAATTAAATGTTCAAATGTCGATAAAGTAAATACAAACTATGTGGTTATCCGAGAGAGCATAGGTTTCAGCCAAAGAAAGTATCACTCCTAACCCATATCTATGATAATGGTATGGACTTATAATAATTTGTTTGTATATAGCTAACTGTGGAGAAACAACACTATTTAATGATAATTTTGAATCAGTTAATCAACCAGGTTTTCCAATCGTTTCATTAATTTTATCAATCATATTACGTGATTGCCAAGTCACGACAATGCTTTATAAGATATCCCGAAACCATTATCAGTAACTAGTCATAGTGTTAATTTGCGATAAGCTAATAAAGAATAAGTTAGTTTTTTTGTATTTTATATTGATGATTCACGGATATTAGATGCTTTTAGCCGTTAACGGTTTAAAGCTGCCTGATTATATTACAATTTGTGTTCTAGAAGCATTCGTTTATTTAGAAGTACTTTTAATGTTAGGCTTCGGAGTTTATTTGAGTGTTTGTCTTGACTTTACTACCTCGACTGTGTTGAACATCTTTTAAGGCAACTAGTATGATTGCCGAATTTATAAGAACAAATACGCTCAGCACCTACTATTAAGATGGGTTTAGTGACAAATTCAAGGTTGAGTCAAAAAGATTTGTTAAATTCAAATAACACACAGACAATACAATGTATGTGTAAGTTAGTTTGTCGTGTAAGTTCTTATGAAATGTAGAAAATTGGGAATCTAAAATTTTAGACATTACTTATGTCATTACAGTCAGAATGATGTTAGAGATACTATATACGTTTAACAATTTACTGTAGTTGGCTTGGTGTTATTTATATCTTGTGCAAAAGTAATTGGAACTAAGGAAAATCGAATCAATGTGGAATTCGTATATTCCACCCGAAAAAAACACTTTCGTTATAGTATGTTGTCGTATAAAGTTATTAAAAATTTCTAACTTAAGTGGAAAACGGTTCTAGTATTGGTTTATATCAAACATATATGCTATTCTAAGTAAAATTATGTACATGTTAAATACTAGTGTGGTGGGCGTAGTTAATCAACTGGCAAAACAGTGAAACTAGCCAGGGTTATTTTCGGAATTCATCCTTATTGCTAGGGTTCATTGTGTGATTTATGGTAAGCATCTATAAGGTTTTTGTTACATGCTTCCATCCAACCTTCTCACTATCTACTGATAATCGAAAAATTTAGAAAAATGATTAGTTTCGTAGGTGAAGTTTGCGCACAATACTCACCTCAATCTAAGATCCTCCGTTTTCTAGTGTCTTACCTCAGCTGATGGGTTTATGACTTATATTACACGACGGATTGTTTAACAACATATTGTTTAAGTACTCCGTATCAAACAAAAAAATGACTGTACCGCTCATGCATAAAAAGATAAGGCCCGACGAGAGGTGGGTAAACTAATAATTAAAACTACTACTATTTCGATAACGTTTTGTCAACATAGGACAAATAGAAATACATTGTCATTTTATTCTACCTATTCTAATATTTACTAACTTGAAATTTTAGAAGTTACGTGATTACATTTTTCAGGCTGACACTAAAACTGTGGATATCCCTGTCTGAATAATCGGTTGTGCCCATCTAATGCTTTAAGCCACTTCTACAGCCTTTACGTTTTTACTTGCCTATTACATGTTCGTTTTGTCAGACAAACAATCTTGCAACATGTATGATGGTCCATTATCGAAAGAAGCCAGTTTTAACCTATCAACACTTACTGAGTCGATGTTTCCTTGTTTTTATATCATAACATATTTAAGTTTATTCGAAATAACTTCAAATGGACCTTCGAAAGGAGGGTTAAGTGGTGCTGTTATTTTGTCACATCTTATTCAGACGTGCGAGCAACTGTTCAGATCCTTAAGTAAAACCATCGCTCGTGATTGTTGTCGAGTGTTAAGTGGTTTAAGATATTTGATCCCGTAGTTGGTCTACGTAAGTTCACAAATCGAGCTACTTACTGTCAGTATGAGGGCTAATAAACTCACTTGGTAGTCTCAGAGTGGTTCCGAAAACTAGTACTGCTCCTGAACATTCTAGGTCAGTTTTGACAGCTGTTCGTATTCCCAACATAACTAATGGCAGAAATTCTGTTCATTAACTGGAGTTTTATGAGATATAAGATCAGCCTCTAGTTGACGGTGTAAACGTTCTACCATCCCATTCGCTTGAGGTTGACATGCAGTGCAACGAACTCTATTGGAGCCCAGAAATTTAGCTAAGTTGTTGAATAGTTCAGATTCGAACTGAGCTCCTTATCCATTGTTGTTATTATAGGTGTACCAAAAATGGTCACTCAGTTCTGTATGAAGACTTTGGCTACCTTCTCGGCTCTGATGTCTATGGTTTATACGGCTATTGGAAACCTTGTGAACTCATCTATACGTGTAAACAGATACGTAAAACCATTTTAACGTGGTAAAGTGCCTTTAAATTCTAAATGTACATTTGCAAAACGTGAATTTGGTTAAAAAAAACTCTGATGGGTGAATTTGTGTGTCGTTTAAATTCTGATTGTTGACACATCGAATAATCTCTGACCCATTTATGTACATCCTTCTTAAGATTTTGCCATATGTATCTAGCATTCTATATTATTTTTTATTTTATTTCGATTACATACAACTCATTTACAATACGCTTTGTGAAGAAACCGCTTTGGAATTCATTAAATTAGTATGAATATATAATAATTGAAATTTTTTAACATGGCAAAACAGTATTCAGAATAAAATACCAAAATGAAGTAGTATATATATTACATTACGGAAGAAATTATAAATAACATTCTAAAGAGTTTAATACGTAGTTATAGCTTGAATTTGGTGTGAATAGGTTTGTTAGACAACTAATAAATCCAAGAAAATTAATAAAAGGTTAAATCGTCATCGAAATTATGAATTGTTGCATAAGTGATGATAAAAGATGGATAGTGATAAATAAAAATAGATTGGAACGAAATGGAAGTATTCACTATTAACTATGTAAAATAGATAGAAAATCAATAGAAATATGGTGCACTGTGAACGCATTTGGTAAATTTGGGCTGTTTATACAGAACTGGGACCTTGTTTACATATATCATAATTTACTTCATGGTAGTTAAGGAGATTATATATGCTTTCACCGAACAGGTGTTCATTTAGTAGTGTTTTGAACTCGGTTAACGATTTGCTGCAGCGAATATGTTTGGGGAGTTTATTTCATAATGTTGGATATCTTACTATAATGAAGTTTTGTTGTAGCTGTGTAGAACATCTCTGGATAATGGCAGTACTTTTCCTTGTTACGCAGGTTGTGTGGGAAGAATAAGGAAGTCGGTAGTGATGCTGAAAAATAAGTGGTGTTAATAATAAGGCGATATATGAGCACAAGATTTAATTTTAGGCGTCGGGGCCAAAGGGGTTCTAGCTTTCAGTTATTGCATCGTTGGCGATAAATTTGTGTGAAACAGTCGCCCAGTAGTCTTCTAGTGAATGCACTTTGAACCCTCACAACTTATCAGCAGGTCTGTGCGTCTACAGTTGCTATAGATTAGGCAACTGTAACGGTAACCAAACGTTTAGGAAGCCGGGCGCTGAAGATACAATTAGACAGGCTTCCAAATAAGAACCAATTGAGCCAAATCAAAAGGAATGAATTCCAAATAATGTATTTATTGACCTGTCTAGTAATATTGTTCTATGCAATAAATTATAAACGTATTATTACAAACCTTCAATAATGTAGGCACCCAGTCTGAAACAAATGGTTAATAGTCCAAAGCAAAGGTGCGAGCCAAAAATGGCAAGAGTGAAGATAAACAGACCAGATACATAGTGAACACAACAAATAAGTCAAGTTTGGAAAAGCATGACAAGAATAATTCATAAAATTATATAATCTTTAAGTTTACCGCAATAGCAACTATATTATAATATTGGAATAACACACTTTTTGTATAGTAATATTTGAGTTTAAATCACGAATTTTTTTATTTTAAATCCGGTTAGGTTTCTTGCCTTAAAAGCTAGAAATGCCATATGCTCCGAGAAGTTTATACTATTGTTATATTGAGCCCCTAAATTTTGAACAATGCCTAGAGGCTTTATTTGTGTTTCGTATAGATGAAGATTTATGTTTCAGTCGCGACCAACGGAAATATAGCGGCATGTAATTCCCAAAACGAATGGTTGCTTAGTCTCTCAACATTGATACTAATAATGTTTGTTTAAGCAGACAAGGTTAGTTGAAGGTGCACGGCCATGCGTCACCACTAGATCACGGCCAACGCACCAAGGAAAGCATCTCTCTCTAGTTTGCCAGCTTGCACGTTACTATCCCATTGAAGCTCTGTTTACGATCAAATATAATTTCGCTTCCATCCCTCATCGCTTTCTGATTTCTTCTCATTCGTAAGAGTGGGTTCAATCGCTAAAATTTGCTCTGGTTTCACGACAAATATAACTTGGTTATATACCGGGATGAACTTCATTGGTGAGCCCAATGTGATCAAGACACGATCATTACTGTGAGTTCATTCTTTTTAATAGTTTCTAACAGAGTATTTTACTGTTTATTCCTTTTTCCACATATTTTACTCAACACCTTTGCACATACATAAAAGTGGTACGTTCAACTTTAGTGATAACTAATTGAGTGCTTCCTAAAAATGCTAACAATTATTACACTTGTCTGTTTTGATTGACGCTAACACCTCTATTAGCCAAAGCCCACAGTGCTCAGTTAATGTCAAATCAGCCGACTGAAAGCTACGACTGAGCGGTCACCGAGTTCAGAATACTATTGTGTTTCCTCCCCAAACAAGTGCTCCTAATTAATCGAGTATCGACCTTAATTATTATCTCCACAACCCACAGGAATAACAACAAGTCGTCAGAAAACGATTAATTACTCCAATTACACCGAATACAATAACGGCAGCGACAGCAATAACAATAATGATGATAATAACGAAGGTTTCTGAAAAATTTTGACTCCAACAGTAACAGAACGTTTGCTCAATCATCTCGGAACCAATAGCCGCTGCCAATGGAACTTGATACAACCAAACAACATTCAGTGGTACGAATGTTCAACTTCCTTGACAGTTAATAACAACTCTAATACAGAACTAACTTCTAATCTAGTGACCCCGGGTTTGACAGACTCAGTGTTACTCGATATCACATCAGTAATTCAACTACCGAAAATATTCGATAAGCATTAGAAGTCTATGCCATCGAACAGTAGTATCGAAAAGGTTAAATGTGAATTACAGAATCTAACTCAACAGCTAGCAGAAATGCGTTCTCAAGCGGAGTCATTCTCAGTTATAGTATGTGGCGTCAAACAAAAAATTAATGCACTGTCGCCCCTTAATTTGCTACTGACAAAAAATATAGGTTCACCTATACTGAAAGACGTTACAACAGTAAACACCGTAATCGACTTCATTGGTACAGAAGTAACTAAGCGTATGACATCCCGTCAGAACGTAATACAGTATACAAAATACTGGATAAGGTAACAATAAGAACCGTCAGATATTCTTTACTAAAGGCAGCTAATCTTCCAGATTGTTCTTGTCAGTGGTTCCTCCTTACGAAGAAACATCACAAGTACTAATGCCCTATTCTCCTCCGATCTGATTCTCAATTGGCAGCAGTTTAGTTGAAACAAGCTGAACAATTATTAACCGCATCTACTAAGTATAAGAAGGCCTATATAGTCGAGGATGAGACTGCAATCCAAAAATATAGGAGACTAGAAGCTTAATACTTAGGCAAATTTAAGCAGAACACCACTAATGCAAAATGCCTAACTACAACACCTAGTATTGATACAGAATCCTATAATTATACTGTTAATCAACAAACAGGCGTTATGCTACGAGACGTACCAATAACAGGACAAACCTGTGACAACCACCTAAGTGATGTAGATTCAAACCACACAACCTCCAAAACTAAGCCCTCTATTTCTTTATTAGGTAAAAAAACGCGAACTTTCAAAGCCCATGTAAAAGCCATGGCTAGCCCATTAAACAACTTAGTATAATATGAAGGGAGACAAAAAGATCATTGAACCTAAAGGTAAGCTCCAAGTAAGGTTTATTGACCTCATCTACAGAAAGGGTGCATAATACCACTGTGCCAACCACACCATTATGTGGCAAGGCTGGTTACAAGGTCTCATTTTCTAAAGGTAATAAACTCAAAACATAGTTCATTTAACTACCAGCGTAAGCCCACGTGGCGAACAAGTACACAGTACATTTTACTACTCTGCCCCGAATAACTTGTAAGAAATTCTAGGTTGCCAAATACGCACCAGTGTGCTCTAAGCCCTGGTAATCCTACGCCATACACGACCTCAGATTGTATAAGTGATTTTACTCTCCCTCCTCACTTTTATAATTACACCCCTGATGGGCTACTAGGACATTCTCCATGTTTCGCTCATCGCCAACGAGCTGCCATGTCGCCTAACTTGAGCTACTTAGAACATCATAATATTTCTGACAACTACAATAATTCCTACAACATTAGACAAGCACTGTTGGACACAGTGTGCACACACTCCCATGAGACATAATAACATTCTTGACCTAGTTTTCTGTCATTATGTCACTCCCCTGTCACTTCAAGTTGGTAAAGAGCCTAAAAGCAGTGACCACAAAATGATTCTATGTTCTCTTCCTTATAATATTAATTTTAGTCACTCCGATAATCGTAAATTACAAAAAATTGGACAATATCAAGATTGGAAAAATGTGGACTGGAATCTTCTACACATCTTTCTAAGTTGCTCTGACTAGGACAATTTTTTTCTTGTTCAATTATCTTACAGAAACACTAAATATTTTTTATAAAATTAATAACTCCTGTTTAGATTCGATTGCACCTATTAAAATAAGCAATCTAATTAAGTCAAATGATTCGCATATATCATTTCATTACCGTAAGAAACGGAAAAGGCCCACAGAAGTACTATTTTAGGTCGAATGACTTTTCAGCATTTGTGGAAATTACCATGACTTTTGATCAAATAAAAGAAGTCCACAGGTTAAAGGCGGTTAATGAAGAGTTATCAGCAGTGCACAGTAGCTCCAAGATACAAACTTGGTACGGCTGTTCATTAAACGCCACAAACCTTTCCTGAATAGTTATATTACCTGCATTTTACGTAATGAATTAATGATTAACGATCGCAATATCATAATCAAATTGTTCAGCGAATATTTTCGCTAACACAGGTAAGCCTCTTGATGATATTGAGGTAGATATGATTATCTCGGCTACTAACCTTATGGGATCCGTTACTTTCACTTATAACAACATTTGAAAATCCATCAACTCACTTAGGACCTCAAGTAGTTATAGAGTAGATGGAATGGCATTCTTTTACTTCAGACTCGGTGGACTTAATTTACCATTAATCCCTACTTAAAACTGTTTGACCTTTCATTGACAGCAGGTACTTACCCTAGTAGATTAAAAACCTCTTACATCTGCCCTCGATTTAAATCAGGTGACAGGATAAGCTTGAATAATTATAGGCCCATAAATATCACCCCAGTTATCTCTAGAATAATGGAAAAAATATTATGTGACGATATGTCAGATTATTTACTCTGTGAAAAACTTATGTCTAATCCCGAACATAGTTTCCTCAAAACCAGGTCTTGTATGACTTGTCACTCTGAAATTTTTAATTTAGTCTTTGCTGAACAAAGCCGTAGGCACTTAGTGTTAGTAATGTACTTAGACATATCTAATGCTTTTGATATGGTTAACCGTAGGCTTCTTATAGACAAACTTTCCTCTTATGGAATTAAGAATCCATTACTTGCATGGTTAAACTCTTTCCCCAGTCATAGGCACCAAATTTTTAAAATTAATTTCACTCTGTCGAAGGCCGAATTAGTTCCAAGTGGCGTTATATAAGAAGGCTGTCTTAGGCCTATTGCTCTTTATAGCTTATATAAATGATATATGCAAATGCTTCAGCATGGGAAGACCCTTTTCTATACGCAGATGATTTTAAAATAGTGTACTCATTCCCTACTCACGAATTCGCACATACATTCTGTAGTGTCACTGCTGAACTCAACAAGGTCACAGTATGGCGCTCGAAATGGAAGTTAGATCTTAATTCTTTTAAGTGAAGTTGGATATGTTTTGGAGGTGAGCGCTTCAATTGCGAACTCTCCATAAATAGTAGTAAGTTGTCTAGGCTTCAGTCAGTAGGTGAACTAGGACTAAGATACTCCTATAATCTGTCTTTTATAGAACACGTCAATATGATGACATCAAAGTTATATTGACTACTGGGTTGCATACTACGTAACTTTTATAGCAATGATTATCATATTCTGCTATATAAAGTTTGTGTCCGACCTTTACTGGAATACTGTACCTTTATTCTCAGTAATGTTTCCATTAAGGATAAACTTAGACTGGAGTCTGTATAACGTCTCCTTACTATTCGTATTCTTGAGGCTAATTGCACTCTAGAATATAAAACTAGATGCATTGAGTTAGGACTAGACACTTTACGGAGGCGCCAATTGAATTAAACTTAACCATGTTTTATAAGATACTGAACAAATTAGCGTTTTCATCATCTAATGCGATTAACTTCAAATAGCCTTCTTGCTATAACCTACGCGATTCAGCCTCGAAAATAAGAATGCCACATTTCAAATCTGCTCTTTATTTGAATCATTTTAAAAAGTTCTCAAAAATCTGAAACAATTTGCCTCAGGCGATTAGAGAAGCAGATCCACTTTCTTTATTTGTACGACAAGTTGATAATTTCATCTTTTCTGATAACTCATTAAAAATGTCCACACCATCTATTGTTTTTTACTTTACTAGCGAAATAATAGAGACTCTAAACGTGTAAGCACCAACCACTTACCTTAGTCATATGCAGGTGTTCTTCTCCTTTAATTTATTTATAGACGGAAGTGTAAATACTAATTCTGCCCATTCGTTTTGTTAAGGTAAGTGGCATGTTGTGTCGTTTAATGCCCATATAGACACCGATTTTCGCCTAATTTTTTCGGGATACCAGTGCTGTTGTTTTTAGTTTTTTCTGTTTTCGTCTTTCCTATAATTGTAGATGATTATGAACAAAGCAATTGTGTAACCTACTTGCACAATAGGATGAAGCCGTGGATTTCAGTAGCATCCACCGAACTGATGGATGCTCGCAAACTCATCCCACCTGGCTCTGAACATGATGAAGAGTGAAGTGAGCTTAAGCGCAGGCTGATAAAAAGCCTACGCAACGACCGTGAACAGTGGTGGGTGGCGAAAGCAAAAACGATGGAAAAGGCAGCGGCGATAGGCAACAGTAGACAACTTTTTCGACTTATCAAGGAAACTGGTATTAGGAATCCGAATGTGAGTGACACTATCTCGGAAAAGGATGGGATTATAGTTCATTCTCAGTCCAGGAGATCGGACCGATCGGCAGAACACTGTCATTGTCTGTCATTGAAAGGTGTACCAAAGAAGTACATTAACCTTATACAAGCTCTCTACTCTAAAACTACAGGTAGAGTGAGAGCTTATGGCGAGCTGTCATCGGAATTCCTCACTTCAAGTGGTGTCCGTCAGGGATGTCCACTGTCCCCATTCTTGTTTAATTTTGTCATAGACATGCTCCTAGATATAACCATGCCTTCGTCTGACTTTTCAGGAGTTGACTTACTACCAGGAGCCTCGCTTACTGACTTAGAGTATGCTGATGACATAGTCCTATTCGGTGAAGACGCTGACAAAATGCAGAGTCTTCTGACTACCCTGAGCAACAATGCAAGCATGTTCGGGATGCGGTTTTCCCCCTCGAAATGCAAAATGTTGCTTCAGGATTGGGTTGCATCGGCACCTGAACTAGTGATAGGGAGTGAAGTAGTCGAGCGTGTAGACCGCTTCACGTATCTGGGGAGTCTCATCAGTGCTGATGGCCTGGTGACTGACGGAATCTCAGCACGGATACAGAAAGCTCGATTGGCTTTTGCCAAGTTGCGTCACTTATGGCGCAGGCGAGATATCTGCTTGCTAACCAAAGGACGAGTGTACCGTGCAGCAGTTCGCTCTATCCTACTATACGGGAGCGAAACATGGCCGTTAAGAGTAGAGGACATTCGTAGGTTACTGGTCTTCGACCATAGGTGTCTCCGAGGCATTGCTCGAGTATCGTGGGACAACCAAGTGAGCAATGCTGTCGTTAGGAAACGGGTTCTAGGTAAGAAGGGCAAATCAATAGATGAAGTATTGAAACTTCATCAGTTGAGGTGGTTGGGACATGTGTTACGCATGTCTAACTATCGACTGCCTCGACGAGCTATGTTTTGCGGTATAGGAATAGGTTGGAAGAAAGCTAGAGGCGGCCAAACCAAAACATGGCAGAAATCGATGAAGTCACTGACAAGCAGACTAAGTCATGTTGGTAGATGTAGGCTGCGTGGTTGGGGTCCGCGAGACGAAAGTCACCAATGGTTAGAGACCTTGAACGACATGGCTAAAAATCGTTTGCAATGGCTCAGGTGCATCCACTCTTTGTGTCCTCTCAAAATCTAACCTTCCGAATTCTCTATCTTTCTCCTTTCAAATTTATCTCACAGAATTATACTTTTCGAATCATATCTTCGCTCCCTAATTTTCTGCATTACTGCTAATACTTCTACTATCGCTATCACTCTTGGATTTGAACTGACAGTTGCGTCTCAGTGCTGATGTGGTATGGCAACCTGAACTGATGTACAGTACGTACGAAGTTCTACGTTGTATCTATCTGTCTGTCTGTCTACTCGCTTAATACTATTAGCTACTCTTCACCCGAGTTCCAAGTACTCTTGATCTTGTCCTGCATCTGAAAATGATCAATGATCCACTCTGCGAACCCCAAGCCGGTATTTTAGAATTGTAACGCAGTAGGTCAAGGAGCGCGTGGTTGTTAGTCATATATAATAATAATAATAAATTTATTCTCAAGCAGCTTTTTGTACATGAGAGCATACCAGTTTACAGGCATGGTCAGGATGATACAGATCTATCTGCATAGAAGGATATTGGTAGAGTCACTGATAAGAAATTAACACTATATGAAGTTATCAAGTGAAGCAAGACCAACGACATCAAAGTTCAAAGGACTAGGGTGCTAGAGTTACATGCTGTATTATAGTGCATTTCTGTCAAACAACCGCGCTCTTTTCGTTCTTGGTACTACGACTCCAAAAGACGGCTGGGAATAAAGAGTATGAATCATATACCATATATAGATACGGGATAAGGCTACCAATATTTATTAAAAGACTCCAACCGGGCACATATATGGGGGTATTGTTCTGTAGCAATGAAGTCAATGAGGGTTAATTTTAAACAGTGAGCTATTGATGCATAAAGTATGTTGCTAAACAGAGTTGAGAGTAAATTGCTGTAAAGGAGACCCATACCTTATGAGAACAGTCCATAATCTCGGAGAGATGATACAGAAAAGTGTACGAAATGAAAAGAAGATTAAGTTAGCTAGTAGTTATAAAACAGATTGTTTTAAACCAGGATCTTCTTTTTTCCGTTTTTTCTTTTGTTATTTTTTTTGTTAAAACACCATGATACAATACAAATATTTGGTGTCCTAATGCTGTAAACTTTGTCACAGTTGGTTTAGTCCTTGATGTATATCTTTATATGTTATGAATGTCCTGACAGTGACACTTCGTCATAATATTTGTATGAATATAAACCCATATTATTCTGATCATGCCTGTAAACTGGCATGCCTTCATGTACAAAGTAATACTCGAAAATAAAACTATTATTATTATCTCCATGCTGGCTGTGCGGTGATTGGCATTTTAAAACGATCTATCCATTGAAAAACCATCGGTGTACTACATGTTTTAGAAAAAGCATGAAGAAAACCGTCGTAAAACACAAAACCACCGTCAACCGAAGGCTTACGCTGAGAGATTTAAGCTAATAACAGTAAAAGTGACAATAGGTCTCAATGGAACCGGCTCATAATTGCAGAAAGTATGTTACTCACAAGATTATTCGCTATGATGCTCATCTACAGTTAGATACAACTTCTGACGTAACTCTTATAAACAGAAGATCCTGGGATTATATTGGCAGACTACGAATATACCGTATGGAAAAATCAGTACGCAGTGCATCTAGGAGTATGTTAAACATTGCTGGTGAGATACACTACCAAGTCACAGTCAAGAAAGTAACGGAGAAAGCAGTTATGTTCTTCACAGAACGTTCATCACTTGACTTATTAGGACATGATTGGATAGAGAAGCTAAAGTTAATCGATCGTCCCATAAGCTTGATCTGTAATAATGTCAGCAGAATGAAAATAGAAAAGATAAACCTAAATGATGAATTACTAAAACGACATAAAATGGTATTTAGTGATGGACTGAGAGAACGCACTAAGTTTTAAGCTACTCCCACCCTTCGACAAAGACCAAAGCCAGTGTTTTGTCCCTAAAGACCTGTAAAATATGCCGCTCTTCCAGTAGTTGAGTAAGAACTTTAACGACTTCAAAAAATCGGTGTCATCGAACCAGTGAACTTTACAAAATGGGCTGTACCCATAGTGATAGTGAAGAAGGTTAATGGTAGCATCCAGCCTATATGCCCTAGAAACTCATTAGTATTCAATACCTCTACCTGCAGATCTTTTGGTAAGCTGAATAGAGGCAAGCTGTGTGTCAAACTGGACTTATCGGAAGCATATTTACAGATTTCTGTTGCTGATAGGTGTAAAGATCTGCTTACCATACACACTCACAAGGGCCTCTTTCGAGATAACCGACTACCTTTCGGAGTCAAGACGGCCCCATCCATATTTCAACAAGTGGTCTATTCCATGCTATAAGATCTTCCTAGTGCTTCAGCTTACCTGGATGACATAATAATTATGTTCGTAGATAAAATGGATTAATAAAAGTTTCTCAAATAGGTGCTTTTGCGAATAACCGAATATGGACTCCGGCTCCGCTTTGAAAAATGCAATTTTTGCATGTAGAGTGTACGCTACCTTAGGCTTATAAGTGATAAAGTCGGAAGAAGACCAGACTTAGAGAACACCCAAGCAGTGGTAACTATGCCGAGACTGCCAGATGTTCCCAAAGTATGATCCTTTTTGGAACCACTTAGTCATCATGGAGCCTCTACCCCTGACCTTCATCGCCTACGTGCTACCATTAAATAACTTTATGGCAGAGAATGTATTGTGGGATTGGTCTGAAAGTTGTCAAACTGCTATTGAAAAGATCGAGAGAACTACTAGTATCGGATCTGTTGCTGACTCATTATGACCCATCCTTACCTATTGTGGTAGCATCAGACGCTTCAGACTACGGCATTGAAGCAATTATTTCTCACATCATGCCTGATGGATCAAAAAAAGCAGTTTGACGTGCAGCTAGGTCTTTAACTACAGCAGAACGTAAATACAATCAGATCGAGAAGGAAGCGTTGTCAACTATCTTTACTGTAAAGAAGTTTCACAAGATGATATTCGGACGCCAGTTCACGCCCTTAACTGTCCACAAACTGTTGCTAGTCATATTTTGGTCAAAGAAAGGAATTCCAGTATACACTGAAAACAGACTGCAACTATGGGAAACCACATTATTGGATACGACTTCAAAATTAAGCGCCAACCTAATACTGATTTCGGACAAGCTGATGCTTTGTCTAGACTTATTGGTTCTCAAGCGAATCATGGAGAAGATACCTTGGTGGCAGCAGTTAAGACAAAAACAGAATTACGCTGAGTACTGAAAGACTCAGTTAATGATCCATCTGTTACATTTAAAGCCATCAAAGAAGCTACAGAAGATGAAAAGACATTACGAGAGATTAGGATTGTATTATCACCAAGTAGCCAAATCGTCGTTTTCAGGAAGAAATGCTACACTATTTCCGTAGGCAGGCCTCACTCATTGTTGTTGATTCAAGCATTATGTTCGGTGACAGAATTGTTGTTCCAAAAACATTACGGCAAAAGGTCTCGAAACAATTCCACAGTGGTCATCCAGGCATCAATAAGATGAAATCATTAGCTCAAAGTTATCCCTACTGGCCTACCATGGATCTGGACATGGAAACTAGATTCAGCAGTTGTTCTTCGTGCCTGCAAGCAGCAAAAGCATCGAAGAAATGTGAACCACAGCAATGAAAAAGCCTAATTGTCCTTGGGAAAGATTGCATGCAAATTTCGCAGGACCAGAACAACGAAAAATGTTTTTAGTCATCGTTGATACACTCACGAAATGGCCACAAGTCTATGCTATGACAAATTACACAGCCAGCGTGATAATAAATAAGTTATCTGAATTTTTCAGCTATTTTCTTGTTCCGAAGACTTTGGTGACTGACAACGGTTCACAATTCGCCTCAAAATCATTTATGCACTTTTGCAGAATAATTGGAATTGCACATGTATGCTTTCCACCATATCACCCCCAATCAAATAGTCAAACGGAGAGTTTTATTGACATATTTAAGCAATCATACTGATGGGGAGAAGAATAGGGGTCAAGCCAAGTAATTACCAGATTCCTAACAACTTATAGAACTACGCCCAATCCTAGTCGTCTCAGATAGCAAGTCCCCTGCATGAAGCTCTGTTTAGAAGACGTGTTTGAACCATATTCGACGTCATGTTGCCACGTAAGTCAACAGATGCTTACAGCCGAAATGAGACAATCCTGTGTTTCAACGTGGGTGATGAAGTGGTCATCAAGTCATACCTTAGACCCAATCGTTGGGAACCGGGATTCATTGAAAAGAGAACAGGAAATGTTCCGTACAGAGTGCGTGGGGCGTTTGGAATGTGGATCAAACATATCAATCAGATACACAAAGACGAAATGACTTTGAACAAAGTAGATAGACTAGCAAGGCTGCTACTGGAGATAATTGCAGATAGTCCAATGACAAGAATTCCGACGGACACTCATTGTCGCTGTATGCCAAGAAAGTCAGAATGCCATGAGCAACCAGTTATCAAGCTGCAAGTGAACCCGAAGAAAGAGTCTTGTTTTCTAAAAATAGGGAGGTGTTGATCAAAACCAGAAAACCCCTTGATACAAGCTCAAAAAAGCGCAGAAATAAATAGGAACATTGTGTCCAACTAGCGTACAAATAGTTCTTTATCAGAAACTTCTAGACAATGAGAAGTCATATGACATGTATTGATTGGACAATTGTCTCACTACTACTGTGTTAAGTAGGATACAGAAATCTCTAGAAGCCCAAAGGACACTTATGATAATATAATTACCCTAGTTTTCTGTACATAATTGGACCTTGCAGTAAAGTGTTATTTTGCCGTATTTCCTGCCTTCCATTTCGTGTTCACATCAAAGTGTAGTTTCAGCCTGGGGGTCGTATCAAAGCTTAGGAACCGAATCAAGCGGCCAACTTTGACGAGATAATAGTTGACGACAGAGACTTCGAGGTCGATAAAAAAATCAAAACCACTCGTCATAACACAATCATCAATCGTATTCCAAATAGACGAATGCTGTACACTTTGATTATTCTCCACTGTCTCGTCATGTGCATTCACTGGTTTGGTGCAAATATGAACATAATTCTCCTTGCAGAGCCCTTACCAAAAAACAACGACTAATTCAACATTGCTTAGGCTAAGTTGAGTGTAACCTTCCGAAGAGGAGAAGACAACATTGCTTATCTTTAAGTGCCAAACGCAATATCGCTCAAAGTATTTTACCTGATTTTGCAGCAAACTCTGGAATAAACAGACACAAAATATCTGCACTACTGATTCTGTACCAACACTCAAATGACTGATAGCTTCATATCTAGAATCTACAGATTCGTACCGAATTCTCCACGACTTACCACTTAACAAGTACTAGCACATTAAGGTTCTAAGGCTTTGAACAATCACGTACATTGTGGCAAAAACACAGAAAAAATAAGATTCTGCCTCTGGACTGGTTGTTTTTATTACTACTAATTAAGTTCGCCTCTATTTCATATGTTTTACTATATCACCAGCTACCTGAGCTTATAGGGTGCTCTCATAGGCAATTGGTCTCTCTTAAGCAACTTACTCCTTACACTGATTAGCGACGTATTTAATACATTAATAGCTCATCACTCAAAATCAAACCACATAGATTCCACCATTATGGAAGAATATCTGCACATATGTGTTTGGTTAGAGCTCATTTCCGGTTCGTTACCAGTAAACTGGTATGCCCTCATATATAAAAACTACTTCAGAATAAGGCTATTGTTATTATAGTACTTTGATTTTTGCTTTACAACTTTGTATGTTCCTCCATAGGTTGCATCGAGAGGTCAGTATAGAGCATCGCTATGTACCAGGCTGGTTTAAAAAAGGCATCTGCCGATTGATATCAAGTTTCGACTGGAGTAACTGAACGCATAGTATTGGTAAGCAGATTCACATAAGTGTTGAGATCCATATTAGTTTGAGGAGTGAGAGCCCCATGAATTCACTTATGATTCGGAGTGTAAATCCGTAGATCGATTCTTCAAAACTGCCCTTAACGTCTGTATTTAGAGTGTTGAGTCCCAAGGAGTTTGGTCAAAGAATGGAACAATCCAGATTCGAATCGACGTCCACAGTCTGTCTTTGTTGTAAATGGACAGCCAAAGTTTGCAATCCAGCGTCTGATAAGAGTGCAAACAACCGTTTTACTAGTAACGTCTTTGAGTAGAACTGCTTCTGGTCATCTTGTAAATCGATCCACGTAGGTTGGAAGATAAAATAACCCGTTTGATTCTAGTGAAGGTCCTACCAGTTTAAGGTGGGCGTAGTCAAATCGAACGTAGGAAATAAAAGAAAGTTCCAAGTTGGCATTTATTGTGCTGCATCATCTTGTTCTTCTGTCAGGTTATACAGGAGCGCGTGTATCCTTTGATGTCTTTGCTCATCCTCGACTAGCGAAATCTCTGGGAAATCAGCTTAATGGTCTAAATGGCGAGACTCTCGTGAAGAGTACCTGTCTAAAGATAAATTCATCGAGAACGTCAGCGTTTTATAGTTGGTGAACACTGTAAATGCTCGACTTTCAACTGAGTAATGAAAAGGCCTTGCAACACAGTACATGGCCAGTAGTTCGCGTCCGAAAGTTCTGTATCTCGATTCAATATCTTGCAACCTTCTTGATAAAAATGCCAAGGTTTGGCAAGTTTAGTCAATCCGTCGTTGCAAAGCCGCTCTAATCGATGAGTTTGACGTGTGCTGGTAAATAATTCCCTGAATAAATAGTTGCATATGCTGTCGTCACTGATACTGACTATGTCAGTTCAAATATGCGATAATAGATAAATTGTAAAATAATAGGTGCACAATCAAAATCTTATTATTACATCCTAAGGTTTTAGTGGCTACTACAATATATAAACTGCAAACACACTTTCTTCTACCTAGAATTATTTACATTTTGGGATTTTGTACAGGCTAGTGGTCTGAACCGATTCGTGAGAGTCCTATGAAATAAAATCTGAAATATTCTTAATGATCCAGATTAGTGGTACTATAATGTTAAAATATGTTTTTCATCTCTACATATTTTGTATACTTAGGCACCTACCTAAAGGTAACGGTTATCGGCTGCAGCCAAAAGACAAACGCTGTGAATGAAATCTTTCATTACGTCGACAAGCTTTTACAATCACTTGAATCATCTTCTACTTTTTTAAATATATGATTGCCTCGAATTTGAGACATTTGGAGTTTCGTCATTGTTATCATGACCCTCAGTCTTCCAATAAACCTAATGATTAATAAAATAAAGCCATCTTGACCTTTAAAAACAAATAGCAAGACTCTAAATGATTCAAGTTTATTGTGTTTGTTTAAGTGAATCAGTAAAGCTTACCTAGCTGCCAGCCTGTAAATGCGTTTAGTATAACTTGTCGTCTTCGTGGTTCTGATAATTATTTTAATCTCTTACATTTATGGTAGCGTACATTATTGTGCATAACATTTAGTGACTACTGGAAGTCATTGCCTAATAAATCATCTCTAGTAAACATCCCTAAGGAGTCGTCTGATATTTCCTTCACTACCACTTTTATGTGAGAACTGTAGTGGTGAATAGTTTCCTAATAAGTAGTTGGACAGGCTCTCGCCGTTGATGTTGAATATGTTTGTTTTGATGGACACGACTAGCTTGTCGCTCTTCATCAGGGATCTCCACTAAATCATAACAAAATAGCTCGTTCTCCAGTCAATTAGCATAAACATTCCTATTATGTTTACGTTCCACTCACAATTACATAAATCTTCTTCATCTACCACTGTCTTATGGTTGATTTTATCCACACATACGCGTCTAATCATTAGGAGCTTTCTAGTTATGCGACAGGCGTTACCTACAAGGTGTATTTCAGAACTTTACAGCCTACATTACTCTGGAGAACGTGCGATTCCATCTTTAAAGTTAGAAATCCGTTTATTCAAAACAGTTCTTAATCCATGTAATCTAACACTCAGAAATCCCATTTGTCAAAACACTGTGTGGACGCCAACTTCCATTTTACGTTATTCATATCCATGTGACTAGTCAAACAACATTGTTCTTAGTTTTGATTACCAGTGTGTCTTAAGTCAGTATTTTCGCCTCACAACCTTACCAGTTGTCATCCTTGAATGCGAGTCTGTATAGACACGTTTGTCTTAGTTCAAGTTTCGTTTTCTCTTCCAGCTATTAGAAATCTATTAGAAAATGGATGTCATATCAACAAGAATGCTCTTTCTCTTCTGTTTATCTGTGTTTACTTTTGTGAACGGGCTTTCAGTCGAAGAGGTATGAACAGAGATTTGACTACATGTCGTTTAGATATTGGAGAAAAAGGTTCAAACTCTGAATCAGCTTACTATCAACCAACCATATATTGAACTTGATATTGATCGATTTAATCTTCTACTTAAGTCTCAGCCTAAGAATTACTCAGTTATATTACTGCTTACTGCACTGAGTCCCAGTAGAGATTGTGTACCTTGCAAGTTAGTTTCATTTTAATCGTAACAAGGATGTTTTTTAGGCAAGCATTTGAAGAGTTTCAAATTGTAGCGACGTCTTGGAGATATTCTAAGCATCGTAGTGATCAATTGTTCTTTGCTGTTGCAGACTTTGATAACGCACCTGGTGTCTTTGAGTTTGTAAGGAATTAAAATGTAATCATCTCTTTAGTTACACCTTGAAACTGCACCTGCTATTGTACACGTGTCGCCTAAGGGGAGCATAAAACAATCTGATTATATGGATATTATGATTAGTGGGTTTTCCTCTGAGGCGATAGTGCGGTGGATATTTGGAACCACTCAAATCCAGGTAAATGTCCATAACTTCTTAAGACTCTTTAGATCCGCATATTCCGTCCACCAAGTTATACTGGAACTATACTCTTAGCCCTATTTATGTCCCTTGGAGCTGCTGTCCTGTACTTCCGTCGAATCAGTTTGGACTGCCTGTATAATCGATCGCTATGGAGTGCAATATCATTGGTAAGAGGGGCTGTTTTTCATGTCATATACAATATACTTCAGTCAAGCTAGCGTATGCAGATAACTTAAGTCAAATATCCCTTACTAAAGACTGACAGATTTTGTGTACTGCATTGCCACCTAGTTTATGACCGTATTGATTGTCGGTTTCGATTGTAAAATAAAGCATCATTTTAGTATGGGAACTTATCCATTTACACTTAGGCTTCTCATTTTTTGGATCACAGACTTTCTTCGAAGGGATTCACCCCCTCTCCCGACAAACTGCATGCTGACTCATCCTTAGGATTTACAAAACGGCATGAATATGTTCTTCCCGATTGTTTGGGAAATTTATCACGATAACTGTAAATTAGTGAGACTTATTACTGATAATTATTTTGGAGATCATTTAACTCCACGGTTAATATTAAATGAGCTTTGTACTCTGGTATCCCATACATGGTCTTATTTCTTACTTCGGTTTAGTTATTCATGCCTAATATTTCCTGTAACTTCTGTTCAAAATCCTAAAGTACTTCCCGACTATATATTGAATCGTATTAGGAATTTTGAGATCTTAAAATCAATGTTTACTGCATCTGCGAGGTCCATATTCATGTTTTTAGTAATGTTCTATAAGTTCACTCTCCATCTGGGTCCTCATTACAGTCATCAACCCTGCCAGATTGAAAAGTCCCATCAAAATGAGGAGAATCAGCGTGGGAAATGGCATTTTTTCATGATCCTCACCTACGCACTGATAGATTGCTGCTCGGATGCAATTAAATATGAATCCTAACACCAATCGGATAATCTTCTAAAGGATGCGCGCTTCCGCAGATATCTCAGTAGTAGTTAGAGATTTTAATGCGTTAGTTGGGCGTCCTTTGTGTAGAGGAGATACGCCTATGTAGCCAACAGAAACTCAGTGATCGAAGATCAGATAATGGTGGCTGTATCACAGCTTTGTGTAGGCCATAACTTGTTTCTATCCAGCAGCAACTTCTGGCACAACCACCAACGACTTCCTACTTGGTACCCTTCTTCTGTAACTCAATACCTAGAACAGATTGATCACATTATAATTGCCTACCACTGAGGTGATTGTGTTCAAAACTGCCGTCCTATTTGAAACATCTACCTAGTACTTTTGTAATGGTTTAGTTTACACCACACCTAGCTTAGATTTCAGTGGCCAGTAAGCATTTGTACTGAACAGGTTGATACTAGTAAATTGGGTGCAGCCTCTGTTGTGGCTAAATATCAATATGAGTTAAGTTCTTGGCTTGATGCTAGTTGATTGTAAGGCTTAGATGAGCACTGACCACATTTGCATGACTCCATGAAAATGGCAGTCGATGTCCTAACAACGTCTTCCTACTGACAACTCGTAAGGCCGATAACTAACGTAAATTCTTACATCTGAAGCTACAAAAAGCTTTAGTGAGGACTGGGAGACCAAGTAGTTCTTGCATGCTAATGAGTTTGAAGAAGCAAATGCATTTAGCAATTCCCAGAAGCTCATTCAACCTGTCCCAGCCACTCGCAGCAAAAAATTTAGTGTTAATTACACACTTTGTGAATTTGATGGTGCATTAATCACTAACATCCAAAATCATTCTTCGAGAATCATCTCAGTTGGTCAGTTGCCTCAGCAACTTCTGTCAGATTTCCCTTCCCTTCCTAGTCGATAACTACTGATCCACCCAATTAGGGGGAAGTCTGTCGGCTTCTGTAGCTTGGTCAAGATTCACAAATGTGATCCTAACAGCTCCTGTATCGTACATTATTCACCAACTATGAGACTAGTTGGAAAGAGCGAAAAGACTGGTATCTGTCAGTTCATCTCGACTTCTTGGTTATAGTCTTATGGATGGTATCACTCAGTGTCTTGAGGCTTTATCAAATATGGCTCAGGATAGAAGCGAATAGGAACCCAGTTTCGGTTTTCTACTAAAATCTTTATAAACGTATGGTGACTTTGCTTTCTTGATTTCATTTTTTTATGTCTGAACTCCACCTCATATCTTATAATTTCTTTGTTATCCTATTGTATATCTTTACCTTTTTATTTTTTTGCATGGTCTCCTGTCTGCCTTTATTTCCTTATAGTACTGTGCTTATACTTATGTGATACATGTAATTTTGGTGCCGATTTACACTAACTTTTGTGTTTAAATAAATGAATAAATGTGATTTTAATGCATGGTCGTTACTCTACGTGAGAGATGCATATAGACTGCTAAACGATCAAAATAATTAGATCCACAAAATTAATGGTTACTCAGATACATGAATTCGTCTTTCTTAGGTACTAGGGACATAATTTAGCAGGATTTAATGCACCTAGGATTAAAGTGACAAAATCAAGTTTTGTCTGCAAGTTATGGAGAAGCATGAAATTATGCTATTCTAACAGTGGCCGGTAATCTCTGGACTGGAAGTATCTGGAAAACTATCCAATGACTTTACAATATTTTCCAAGAGTTAAATGATTGGTCCTTTAAATAGTAATACATACTTTTATCTAAATTAATGAGAACACGTGAACACTACAAGTTCTCGAATTAGAATATATGTATGTATTTCAAAATGATATCTTCGGTTTGTTACATCTTCACCCAGGTCAATTAATGCACACAGAAAATGTTTGTAACGTATGTATATATAGACAACACAGAACCCAACACATATGTGCATCGGTCCGAGTTGCCACACATTAGCAGCACAGCAAGATTAACAGCAACACAGTAGAAGTATTAGTTACTTCAGTGATAATAAAAGTAAAAGAGTAAATATACAGAATACGTTCCATAGGAAAGAATTAGTTCGTGGGAATATAGCCATGAGATGAATTATTGGTAAAATTTAGGAAAGAACACCTCCGCCACTGTGACTGATTCTGAACTATGTAACCTAGTCTTCAACCATTGGTTACGATTTTCACGCGGACACCAACCAGGTAGTCTACATGTATCGACAAGGCTAAGATCAGAAGTTAGTGATTTCATGAACTAATGCCACATTTCAGTTTCCATTCGACTTCTATATTAATCATCACACGTCAAGTTTGTCGGTGGTTGGGCATACGTAATATATGTCTCATCAACCTCCGCTGATAACGATTTACAATCTCGTCGATTTATTTACCGCCTTTCCTTAATACCTGATGTCTAACCCAATTATTACTTACTCAGTGATCCCAGTTAACGTAAGTGGTGTTTCGAAAACGTCGATTATTAAATGCCAACCTTGATGCTTAGAGTGCGGCTCTAAGCCAAAGATATGAGTCTGTACGTGTTAAATACGTTAGTAATAATACTAAATAATACTCACTTTTAATTTCATCAACTTAACAGTATACGTATAACGTCACTTTGTGTATACTTACTTAAATGTAGGGTGTCATTTTGTGTGCTATTTCTGGCCAAGTATACAATCATATTCGTGGACCTCCACTTTTTCATGCACCACCTCCGAATGGAGAAATTGTAAGATGTTTTTTCTTTATTAAATCTAATTTATTTCCTAGAAAGCCTTTATATACGATGGTTCTGATTACCAATTTGTTGCAGAGACTTTTATTGTAATGATTTTATGTATCCTTTACTAGTTCGATGTTTTTGTCTTACTGTTGTGCAATGTCTTTTGTTATGCTGTACCTTAATTTGTGATTTATAATAAGACATTGGATGTTCTGGAGGGATTCTTCTAATGACTGAAGTTGGTTCAACTACTGATCCGACAAAGAGAAAAGGTAAATCTTATCATTTAGCTATGTGCTGTCGATGATATTATAACTATCTTTTTCCTCACAGTTGATTTATTGATATTGCATATTTTATTAAGCGTAACTGTTATTCCACCACATCACGAGGTACCCCAGCTACGTTGGTTGTCTTTACTGCAAGGGATTACTGGATTCTTAAGATGTTTGATGCTAATAACTGACAGTGGCTTAGTATTTAGAGCACTTAATTTTCAGCGATTATGTCATACGTCTATACCAAAGTTTTGGTAGCTATCTGATGCCACTGTCCATCATATAAACAGTGTAATTAAAACTTGTTATTCAGTGTTCTGCGTAAATTCATAATTGTCTGCATACTATTTGTGGATAGGGTTTTAGTAATTTGACTAAAATAGTAGCATTTTTATGTTGAAGGAAGGAACTAAAATTTATGTATTGTTGGAAGGTTACTAATACACAAATACAGATAATTTAAATCTTGGCCATACAAAGGAAGAAAGGATTACAAGAGTTGTAGTCTTTCTTAAATTGTAAATTTTTCTTCACACTATTTCTTTCGTAACTGAATTTATTAATATCATAAGGCAAAGATGAATAGAATAGTAGTATTACGAGTAATAAAGTAGGCTAACTTTCTGTTGTGACACGTGGTTTTGATTTTGTTATCGACCTCGAAGTCTCTATCGTCAATTACTATCTCGTCTAGGTTGGCCGCTTGATTCGGTTCCTATGCTTTGTTACGACCTCCAGTCTGAAACTACACTTTGATGTGAACACGATAGAGAAGGCAGGAAATACGGCAAAACAACACTTTACTGCAAGGTCCAATTATGTACAGAAAACTAGGGTAATTATATTATCATAAGTGTCCTTTGGGCTTCTAGAGATTTCTGTATCCTACTTAACACAGTAGTAGTGAGACAATTGTCCAATCAATACATGTCATATGACTTCTCATTGTCTAGAAGTTTCTGATAAAGAACTATTTGTACGCTAGTTGGACACAATGTTCCTATTTATTTCTGCGCTTTTTTGAGCTTGTATCAAGGGGTTTTCTGGTTCTACTCGACATTTTCTAGCATCTAAGACTTCCGCCGAAAATTTGTGCTCATATGTTTACTTACCTGTATATTTCCAATCGGTGCTACTCGTTTGCTTGGACGATTATAATATTGATAATAATGACTTTCCTTAATACCACAGTTCTTGTTACTATAAGAGCACCCCTAGCTTTCTTTCATCCTGTTCTTAAACTAGTCATCGCGCAAGTAATCGGTGATTCAGAATATAAAATTCATGTTTAAATTACCTCATTAGGTGAAACTCCACAATTTTATCAACTCATTTTTCATAATTTTCTAGTACTATATCCGACCTCAGGATTACACACTCGATGGTCCTGACAAACACGAGATATCTATAATCAAATACGTGCAGTCTACGAATATTATCTTTTGTTTTTAAGAATTATTTTCTTCCTAAAGCATATTATCTATATCCGTCTTTTTATTACTATTATTGATGTATCTATTACTTTGGTGTCCATCTTTTTGTACATAAGGGTGTTGCAACTTAAACCAATGAACATATGTACCAAGTTCTACGTTCTACCAACTGAGAGGAAAGCCATGTTTTGCGTCTACATATTGAAACAGAGCTGACTGTTTCACAGTTTACTCGTCTTTTGACTGGCAAGTGAATATCTCGTTTTCGACATAGATGACGTAGGTTGACAAAAACCAAACGAGTTTTCTGAATCCGTTCAGAAATTTCGTCAGATTTTAATGCATTGGGACTGATGCGATTCTCAAGAGAAGTTGATACACCCAATTACTTTACTGTTTATCTGACACAAACTAGTTTATAAGCAATATTTTGCATTTAGAGAGGGGGTAAACATGTCCTGAACATGGTAGCATGTAGTTCAAAAGTTTAAATAGACTGCTATATTCGTTTATTATATATCAGTTCAAATATTCAATTTTCTTTCTCCTTATTACATTAAGTGTAATCATTCAATAAATTCCACCTGTTTATTAATATTTTACAGTTTGTACAATATCAGGAATAGCCCTGTTTATTATATCCGTCAATTTTATACTGTCAATCTTTCGGAGAAAATATCACGGTTATCCTTATGGGTAAATTGTGTTATCATATTTAACTAAACATATCTTTCTTCAATAGATTATTTTTCAGGTAAATTGCCGATGGTATGAATTCGTGTGTCAAAAGCTATGCTTATATTTGTTACGTGTTTTTTTTTAGATAACATAAATTACTTTTCAAAAGAACCATTTTGTATCGAAGTTGTGAATAGTGTTATGTATCATTTGGAATAAAAATGTACTAACTTCACTTTAACTATTCATTTGTTATTATTTTTTGTGTGTATGAATAATAGTTTTTCCCCCTACCTTCATAAAGTTGCTGTGTTTAAACTTCTCTATATACATTTTTCAATAGTATTTTATTTTTATCGAATAACTGATGTTCTATCAATATCCTAAGTAGTAAATGGTACTTATGGATTAATTATGTAATTTTAGAGGTTACATTCTTTTATATACTTCACCTTCTTTGTAGTGAGTGTTCTTATGTATGAAATGTTTAAGATACTGGTAGTTAAATGTTTGACGTTTGCGGATACAGCTGTGATGTGAAACGGAACCTTATTTAGTCGTCAGATCGTCTCAAAAGACTATAATTTAGGAAACCTTTTGTATGTAGCCTTTGGCATTTATTGTATACAATGTCTGAAGTATGTAGAGCTACAACCAGATTCAGTTAGCTTAGCAAATGAAAAAATGGATTGTAAAGCATAAGTTTCGCTTTTTTTGGATAATAAACTGGTTTCGTATTTCAGTCTCCACGTGTACAACGTAATTAATGACGTAAATTCGACGAACTTAGTCTAGCGATTGTCGGCCAGGATCAACAGTTTTAATATTTTGAATCTTTTTTTATACGGAATCTCACGTAGCTGTTGTACTGTTCTCACAAGTGCCAGTCCACATTCTGCAATCTCATAATGTCAGAAATCATATGGATATAAATTAGTGGTAGAAGAAAATAAGTAAAATGCCGTGTAACTCAGCTTTTGTTTCAGTTAGTACTTGTCACAGATTTGAATTTAGAGTCCTGTTGGTCATTTAGATAAACGATCACTAAGTCATTTGATGGAATTGAATTTTCTGTAAATGCTGCCCAAACTATTCGGTGACCAACTAGAAGATGTGTAAAATATAAATGGCCGTACATTTCAATGATCTTGAAAATTGATAGTATTTTTTTCATTTCAAAGTTCTGAACTTCACGATTTACATTTAATTCAATAAAATAAAGTGCAGAACAACATGAAACAATAAAAATATCAAACATGTTAAGTAGTCGCCACGTGAAGATAATAATACACGACAGATTGACTTTTGCTTGCGAATCATTTATAAGGAATTTTAGAGAAACAAATTAGTGGAATACTTATGAATTCGCTCATTCTGTGTTTCATGAATGTTCGATAATTATAGATAGCTAGAAATCCAGGACCTAGGTTTTGCGCTAGTTGACGCCCTTTAACAAGTTCGCTACCTAGTTAGTAGTGGTTTAGTTAGACATAATAATAGTAGTAACAGGTCAAACTTCCTTATAAGTGTGGTTATGTAAATTTAAAACTTACAATGATACTTTTGACGAATCGATCTCTGACATTCATTTTCGAAACAATCTCAATAGTTCAATATTTTCTTCGTATTTAGATATTTGTTACCCATCAATCCATAAACGATCTATCTGAACAGGGTTTGAATTAAAAAATCGCAAATTGGCGTAAGTTGCACAATCAAGTGAAACTTGGGAGTACTGTTTCGTCTTAGAACTAGAATCCTTAGCAGAACGCATCCTGCCAGGGAATCGTCTAATTCGAGTCAATTGTGATTTCAAATTTAACAATCTCCACAACGCCCAATCACAATCAACAGAGTTCCCTGTCGTTTTCTGATCTGTAAAACCACACTTTTAACTAAGTTATCTAGTGAATGTGACAATAGATAAGTGTATAAATAAGTAAAACCGACGAACACGAAATCAAAGCAATTGGGAAGAGTTGTATTAATTTCTATGTTCAATCATACTACAACATCCAAACTGTAAGGTAATAGTATCATTTAACTTGAATTGTGACTGGCAAGTGGAGACCAGGACGCACGTTTCGTCCTAGTTGCGACTCGTCGGCTGGATGTACCCACATCCCAATGTTGTTCACAGTGGGATTCGAACTCAGTCCGTTTCGTGTCAAAGATAATAGATATACGAGGAATAAGACTCGTTAGTAAGCTCGTGGTGGTGGTGGGGGTATTAGCGATTGCTATTACACCAATAAAGATGAGTCATCTTTTAAAATTCAACTTTCACGGAACATGTTCAGAGATGCCAGCGCCTAGTCTCTCTTCTGCACCTCCAATGTATGCGCTGTAGCACGTACACATAAATTAGTAAGCACGAGTGATGACAAACTGTTAGGGATTCCTAATCCCCGAAGATACAATGATTGATTTAATTAACGAAAAAAGTTGTAATGATATTTTGTAAGCTTTATTTGTAAACTTTCATTACATTAATTTGATTTTAATGTGAGTCCTACTCATGAGTACAGTTTGATAGTATTTCATTGTATCAGTTAAATGTTGATGATTTTACTTGATGAATAATCATTGTAAAGTAACTGATATAAAAATCGATTTATTTATGTAAATAGAATTCGCATTTCGCTAGTGTTGTCTGGTTGGCTTGTGTTCCTTCTTATTTCGGCTAGGGACTCAGTGGGCATATGGCAGAAGCGAATTTATCGACTAGGCACACCTCATTTTGACATTCGCTCACCCAACACCAATTTTCGCACATTATAACAAAACAGATGGGAATTTAACCATATTTGATGGTCACAATAAACAAATCGTTTGATAAACAGTGACTAACTTGCAATCACACTGAGAGTATCACGCTGTAAGTGGTAGCGCTTTAACGAGTTCGTTTTGAGATTGCGATTCTAGCATTAATCTGACTTTTAGATGAAATCGCGTATACTTTTTTACAGTCTTTGACAAACACCGGGGTACTCGGGTTACAATCCACAATGCAAAAGTGGGAAACTGATTAACATTAGTTTAAACTGAATAGTCGTAACCACACAACATAATCAAAATTAGCGGGGTATACGAGTTGTATCAATTTCTATGTTACATCATGCTATAACCTCTAAACCGTAAAAAAAAAAGATGTATAGTCAATAAAACTCGATATTAACAAGAATGCTGCTGAAGATTTAACGCGTAATGTGTGGATAAAATCAACCACAAGGCAGTGATAGATGAAGAAGTTTTATGCAATTGTGAGTGGAACGTAAACAGGATAGAAATGTTTATGCCAACTGACTAGAGAACGAGCTATTTTGTTATGATTTAGTGGAGATCCCTGATGAAGAGCGACAAGCTAGTCGTGTCCATCAAAACAAACATATTCAACATCAACGGCGAGAGCCTGTCCAACTACTTATTAGGAAACTATTCACCACTACAGTTCTCACATAAAAGTGGTAGTGAAGGAAATATCAGACGACTCCTTATGGATGTTTACTAGAAACGATTTAATAGGCAACGACTTCAGGTAGTCACTAAATGTTATGCACAATAACGTACGCTACCATTAATGTAAGAGATCAAAATGTTTATCAGAACCACGAAGACGACAAGTTATACTAAACGCATTTACAGGCTGGCAGCTAGGTAAGCTTTACTGATTCACTTAAACAAATACAATAAACTTGAATCATTTAGAGTCTTGCTATTTGTTTTTAAAGGTCAAGATGGCTTTATTTTATTAATCATTAGGTTTATTGGAAGACTGAGGGTCATGATAACAATGACGAAACTCCAAATGTCTCAAATTCGAGGCAATCATATATTTCAAAAAAGTAGAAGATGATTCAAGTGATTGTAAAAGCTTGTCGACGTAACGAAAGATTTCATTTACAGCATTTTGCTTTTGGCTGCAGCCGATCACCGTTACTTTTAGGTAGGGGCCTAAGTATACAAAATATGTAAAGATGAAAAACATATTTTAACATTATAGTACCACTGATCTGGATCATTAGGAATATTTCAGATTTTATTTCATAGGACTCTGACGAATCGGTTTAGACCACTAGCCTGTACAAAATCCCAAAATGTAAATAATTCTAGGTAGAAGAAAGTGTGTTTGCAGTTTATATATTGTAGTAGCCACTAAAACCTTAGGATGTAATTATAAGATTTTGATTGTGTACCCATTATTTTACAATTTATCTATTATTGCATATTTGAACTGACATAGTCAGTATCAGTGACGACAGCATATGCAACTATTTATTCAGGGAATTATTTACCAGCACACGTCCAACTCATCGATTAGAGCGGCTTTGCAACGACGGATTGACTAAAGTTGCCAAACCCTGGCATTTTTATCAAGAAGGTTGCAAGATATTGAATCGAGATACAGAACTTTCGGACGCGAACTACTGGCCATGTACTGTGTTGCAAGGCCTTTTCATTACTCAGTTGAAAGCCGAGCATTTACAGTGTTCACCAACTATAAAACGCTGACGTTCTCGATGAATTTATCTTTAGACAGGTACTCTTCACGAGAGTCTCGCCTTTTAGACCATTAAGCTGATTTCCCGGAGATTCTGCTGGTTGAGGATGAGTAAAGACATCAAAGGATACACGCGCTCCTGTGTAAGCTGACAGAAAACAAGATGATGCAGCACAATAAATGCCAACTTGGCACATTCGTTTATTTACTACGTTCGATTTGACCACGCCCACCTTAAACTGGTAGGAACCTTCACTAGAATCAAACGGGTTATTTTATCTTCCAACCTACGTGGATCGATTTACAAGATGACCAGAAGTAGTTCTACTCAAAGACGTTACTAGTAAAACGGTTGTTTGCACTCTTATCAGACGCTGGATTGCAAACTTTGGCTGTCCATTTACAACAAAGACAGACTGTGGACGTCGATTCGAATCTGGATTGTTCCATTCTTTGACCAAACTTCTTGGGACTCAACACTCTAAATACAGACGTTAAGGGCAGTTTTGAAGAATCGATCTACGGATTTACACTCCGAATCATAAGTGAATTCGTGGGGCTCCCACTCCTCAAACTAATATGGATCTCAACACTTATGTGAATCTGCTCACCAGTACTATGCGTTCAGTTACTCCAGTCAAAACTTGATATCAATCGGCAGATGTCTTTTTTCAACCAGCCTGGTACATAGCGATGCTCTATACTGACCTCTCGGTGCAACCTATGGAGGAACATACAAAGTTTTAAAGCAAAAATCAAAATACTGTGATAACAATAGCCTTATTCTCAAGTAGCTTTTTATATGAGGGCATACCAGTTTACCGGCATGATCAGAATGATGTGAATTTATCTGTATAACAGGGTTTTGATATAAGTCACTGTTAGGGAATTCGTATTATATGAAAGTACTAGTAGCGTGTACACAACTAATTAGCCATAGTTACTGAATGAAAAATAACTCATCAATAATTAGTAAGTCAGATAGGAGTTTAGAGTGGGATGAGAATATACAAATAATAGATATAAAGCGTCCAGTATAAATAGAGCTAAAATATAAGAAACAAGCATTTGTACAACAGCTTTGAGAGTCAGCTATTTATGTTGATTCACCAAATTTAACAATATAATATGTGAGTATCATACATTAGAGTGCATTTTCATCAAAGATTTCATTCTAAGAGTCAACAACTATTAATGATCGTCTAATAAGAACATAAAGTAAAGCGTATCCTTAACATATTTAATGGAAAACAGACAGTAAAATAATATCTTTGATGAAAAACTACTATTTAATGTGCTTCACTTAATCACTAAACAAACAGGTAAATGACCAAAAATGTCAAGTACAACAAATTTCAAGAACATTGAAAAAGTTGCCGATTACTATTGCCTATAATTATGCTAAATTTGTCAACAATACGATCACTACTTCAACTAATAAGTATTTCAGATGCTGATCATGAGTATGATTTGTAGGTACCTTATAAACACTGGCTCAAAAGTGACAGGTAAAATTCTAATGGTAATAAAATTAATAATAGTTGTAACTGACATCATCAGATTTCAGTGTATGTAATTACAAACACCAAAACTACTGGTTAGCACAGTGGATACTTCTAACATTTTGACAATGCGATGAGAAGACAAAGTCCAACTGAAAAAAATGGGATATATTTGCGCTATACATTTCTGGTTACACATATACTCATATACTGACATATCTGGAAGAAGATATTTGATTGGTTGTTGTTGTTGTTGTAATACATGCGTGTGAGTGACTAGTTGGTTTCTTGATAAATCAGTTGGATTATTGTGCCTGAGCAATAGATTAAGGCAAGGCTGGGTGCTAGCTGTAGGACATAGCACTACAGATAACAAGATCGATAATATCGGCCATCGCTGCTTAGATACAACATATACATGTGACCAGATTGTTCGAAATATATAGCTCGCATACATAACATTGTTCACATCAACTCATTCTTCTCATTACATCATTAAAATTTAATAATGGATATGATTTACACTTCAGGTGGATATTTCCCAAGTGAGTTCACTTCTATCTGAAGGTGGTGTGGACGTTTTCAATTAAAACGATAATATTAATTACATACTTCAACTGTTTAGTTTCGAGAATATAACACCATCATAGATTGTCATTCATATACAAAGAGTTCAATAATAATTAGATGACTATAAGTTGCTTATATATTAATAAAACATTCAAGGGTCATAAAGTAGCCAATAAACTTATACTATTGTCTAGCATGTCATTTCACTATATGATACAATATACAATGTAATTATAGTTTAATTAACCTATTTACTACATTAGTAAGTGTGAAGATATGTATAATGATAAAATATGAAGTATCTGAAAAACAAGCATACGTATATAATTATCAAAACAACCTCTATATATATATATATATATATATATATATATATATATATATATATATATATATATATATATATATTCTTATTAGAATTATTAACTTATGATTATACCTACTACTAATATTAATTACATTTATCAACTCATACACACTTAATCTGGTCTTTGATATGCTTCATTTAATAAATAATTAAGAAGGTCATAGAAGAGTAAATGATGAGTTATTAATACTGAGTAAATGATAATGATTGTAAAGTACATTACACATTTGTATTAGATTGATAAAAAGAGAACTAAACTACACTAACTACAATGAATAAAGAAAGAATAATGAAGATAGCAAAGTAAGACGAGTTCACCTTTACTTCACAGTTTCTTTTCAGCTGATTTACAACCTAAGTAATGATAGTCATAGTTATTATTAAAATGATTACTATAGACAATTTATATCATGTAAGTCATGAAGAATTAGAAAGGAAGACAATAATTGTCCAATTGGATGGTTTACTAACAAGCTTTCGTAGGTCATTCCAAAGAAATTCATCTGATAGAAATTACCGATGAGCTATGAATCAGATCAATCGGAGAATGGAATCAAAAAAGATGCGTAAAAATGACTGAATATATGTCAATAGCAACTAATCAAATTAGAAGTGAGGAGAACAAGCTGCTAGTCGCCTCTGGAGGGAATCGTATAGTTTGCTTCTATCAGAAGTTTCGCGTAGACGATGACGTTCAAAATGACAATGAAACGTTTTGTTAATCTCAAGTAATATAGATAATTTAAACAAATACGCTCTTTCTAGAACCCTCCTAGGATTACTGCCGGTTCCAAGCCTGGATAAAGGAAGAGGGTTGAGTATGGGGCTAACAACCTCTATTCCATAAATAACAACCTTTCTAAAGAAACTTTAGTCAAAAAATGACAGTGAAAGCCCTGAAGTTAAGCCATTTAGCTTAGAAAATGCAGTCTAACCAAAACTATCCTTCTGAGCTATAAACTTTCTACACCGTCGCAAAATAACCGTTTAAGCATTATAAAAAGTTAATGAGAAATAATGGTTACCCGCAAAAGTTTGTCAACAAGTATCGAATAAATGAGAACTAGAGGAAAAAACTGTACTGAAGCAAAATCAACCTTCTTACGACTTCAGTTGAATGGTGATGAAACAGTTAAAAAAATTAACTCCAGACTAAGAGCTGTATAATAAACAGCGTTTCACGCTGACAAACTAATCTCTTCCTATAAAACAAAATGCCGATTAAGTCAGACAAAAGTAGACAAATTACCACTCCATGTTACCCTCATTTGCGTTTACAAATCTACTTGTTCGTGCCAAAGTATTCACACTGGAGCAACAGGAACGAAGGTTAACCTTATCATTTTTGAACGTATACCACGACAATCCAAGTCAAATAACCAACGCACTTTTCAATAGTGTGATTGATCATCATCTTTTTGATAGTGGACAGGGAGGTTAACGTCTTAGAATCTTTCAAAATAATCAACACTCAAAAACCATTTAACCGAAGATGTTGCTATTAAAAGGTTGAAACTAAACTTAGGGATTCATGAAGATACAGTAATGAGTTTAAATTTCCTTCGGTAACTTTAGTCTTATTATTGTCCCTGAGCAATAGATTAAGACAAGGCTGGGTGCTTGCTGTAGGACATAGCGCTGCTAATAACAGAACTCGCAATATCAGCCATCCTTGCCTCAGACACAACAAAATCTTAATTCTTTTTTTAGTTGATTGATTATATTACGAATTGATACTGGCAGGGTGCCACTGAAAACCAGGGATCACTGGACAACTGATTCATCTTAATATTGAACTCAGTAGTCAACACCCTAGATTCCGCCCAAGGAGCTTCAGATTGGCGAACACTTAACCCTCTCCACCACTGGGCCTGCATCCTATGGTAGAATTTCCACTTTCGTCAATTTGCAAGTTGGTGGAGTTTAGAGTTGTTTGGAGTGAGACAATTTTCACCAATGACAATAAATAATCGTCACGCTACATATCACAGATTGATAGAAATTGGAATTCTACCATTGGATGCCAGCCCAGTGGTGCAGAGGGTTAAGTGTTCGCCAACCTGAAGCCTCGTGGACGGAATCTAGAGTGTGAACTACTGGGGAGTCCCATATTAGGACGAAACAGTTACCCAGTGCTCTCTGGTTTTCAGTGGTACCCTACCAACACCAATCTGTAACAAATCCAATTAACTGGAATTACCAATCTCCACAAACCACCTTTTTTGAGTTATTAATTATTTTTTGAGCATCACCCAGGAATAATCTAGCTATTCATAGATTTTTAAGTTACTCTTCATAATTTTCCATCAGTTTTGTGAGCAATGCTAATTATTATGCTACTAATCTATCCATTTTACATTCATGATTACACAACTCTTGACCTCATTTTCCATTATCTTAAAAGCCTTTCTTCATATGTTTTCAATATTTTCTTCCAGAATTTTCACATTTTAAATGCATAAATACGCAAATAACTTCATCACATGTTTATAATCCTTCATTAATAATGGCTTTCCTTCTACTTTTAAATGATTCACATCATATAAAGTATGTGCAGCGGTCATTTTTATAATAATTATGACTTAATTCGAACATGCTTTGAATCACACCATTGGCTTGATGTGGACTGAAATTGATTACCCTATGTTGTTATATGTGCATCCTTAGTGGATTACCCTCGATACAGCTGAAATCTACTTATATGATTTAATTTGGATTGTGGCTGACAAATTGAATCCATTTTATTTTGAATTCATCAGCTGGATCATAGTACTGATATTCACACTGGGACTTGATCATAGTTCGTTTCGTGTCAAATGTCACTGTGTTCATACATGTGAACTTCAGCTATATCGCAACAATCCTCTCAGGATCCACATATGGTAACAGAGACTGATCGATTTCAGTCCAAACTAAAGGGGAAGATCCAAAAATACGTTCAAATGATATCTATACACTCATAATGTAAGTGCGACTGCCTGGACTTAGTGTCCTAGTGAACGCGGTGGCCTTTGGCACGAAACAAACTGGTTTCGGATCCCGGTATGAACATCAACACTAGGATACAGGTGCATCCAGCATACGAGTCCGAAATAGGTCGAATTAAACGTCGTGAAGTACAGTACGCTTACCAGCCACAATCCAAACCGAATCCAAATTAAATGGTTATGTTATTATTATTTAGGCTGTAAATCAGCCGAAGAGAAACTGTGAAATAAGGTTTAATTTATATTGTTCTGCCATACACATTATTCTTTCAAATTTATGAATGAGTAAATTTGTATGAGATATCATTTGAGGTTATATGAAACATTTCCAGTGTTTATTAAATGTGTTCTATCGAACATTCATTTGGTGAATAAGTGTTGCGTTAGAGAGTTTAAGCTTCATTTTAAGTGAGTTATGTTATCCACAGCCAACTTCTGCGAAAAAAATACGAAAACTACCATTCTTTACTGTTTCAATTCAGCAGCGAAGCTTTTTCACGGATGCCCATTTTCACCATTAGTCCTCAACTTTTGCATCGACGACATTCTAGAAACATCTTTGAAGTAAGTATCTTTTGGGAGTGTAGATTTGTTAACTAGACAAATGTCTTTAGACTACGAGTATGTGGATGATATTGTCTTACTGTGCGATAACATACAAGCCATCCAGATCTTACCTTATTAGTTGGCGATTGGTAATAGTAGGCATGGCATAAACTTTCCACCCTTCAAATATAAAGCATTTCCTCAAGAACAGTAGGAGCATGTACCTGTTTTCACTTTTTGTAGTGAATCATCAGTAATTATATAGTTCGTGAATCTGGATAGTTGTGTGAGCGCTGGTAGTAGCTCCAAATTCTACCCATCTACGTATTAAGCTTAAATGACTTATACCAAACTGAATCATCTTTAGTGACGTTATAATTTACATTAACAATCTTAATTAAAATAAATGAAATACGAGCAGCAGGTACAGCCCAAACCTGTTTGTTAACAATCTCCTTCTTTGTTAAAGCTTAAATTTGCACTTATTCTTCGAATAATCACTTAACAAGTTATATGAATTTAGAACTGAATCAAAGTGATAGATGTTTAAAGTCATGGATATAATTAACATTTATCAATAAACTAGATGTCCCTAATCTCATAGATACTCATATAAGTGCAAATATAATTGAAAGCAACACTGTATGAATCCTTATTCACAGACATCTTATTTAATTACCGATATTCTAGTTCACTGGTCAATGATGCAGAGGTTTCTTCATTTTGATTTAGATTTCTACTGTTACATAATGTAAACTGTCATCTTCAATGACTAGTTTATCTTACCTTCAAACCAATCGGTGTAAATCATTGAGTTATTCACCCATTGAAATTTTAAATTGATTTGAAATATTTTTTGCTACAGATTCATTTCTGACAATGCTTGTTAGAAGTTATTTCTAGTAGTTCTTTTAAGATATCAAAACATTGTTGGTGTTAATAATGTTCGTAGATAGAAACATGTTTAATGATTATACAGCCTACTTATTCTATAAACGTATAAACTATAAGCTACTACTACTAATGTTAGATTATAATAACACTCATTTCAACATTAGTATAATTCCTTTATGTCCATAATAATCGTATATCACGTTGACCCATACACATGCAATAAGACAATTGTATAAATGAAAATAAAGACATTTAACAGCGCAATCGCTAAGCATCTAATTGACACAGCACACCAAATTGATATTAATCAATCATTTAAAGTGTTCAATAGACAAAAAACTTCAAATCTTCTAAAATATGCAGAAGCGATTGCTATTAAACGATTGAAACCAAACTTATGTGTTCTAAAAGAAACGGTTAAAGGCCTTTCTTTACCCTGGTAACCTAACTTTTGCGTTATTGTTTTCATTGTTATTATTCTTTCGCTAAGTTTTTTAATACGTTTTCTCTTCTGATCAGATTTAACAATTCTTTCTCTCCGTTACATCATCGTTTTTCAGATGGTTAAGTTAATTAATTAATTAATTAATTAATTAAGTCATTTAAAGTTTAATAACTGAGTTTTATTCACTTTATTCTCAAATATTTCCAACCACCTCATATTGTGTAATCATTTAACCTCTGATCTCTATTTTGCCTACTGGTACCTTCTCTTGGACCGTATATATATTCACAGCATTTTCTCCAACATTTTAAGCCATGTTCACATGTTTATGCGATCTCGATTTCAACTAACTCCATCCGTTCTCATGAGTATGTTAAAACATGTTTCAAATATTAATCTTGTAAAGATATTATTCTAGGTTGTATGCAGCTGACTGAGAAACCAACGAAATAAAATGAATTCATCTTATTCTGCACAAATATTTGTTCTTGCTCTCATGAAAATAAGACAATTGTATAAATGAAAGTTCAGTAACAATAAGTTTATCAGAATTATACATAAAATAAATGTAAACCTAATGAACAATCGACTAGAGCGAACCACCGAAAATTATTGACTATCATGTTAAGCTTACATACTACAATGAGAAGTACATTATTTAGAATATTATAACGAGTGTTATCTGCAACTATAAGATATAAGATACTAGAAGGTGAAAGTTTATTTATTATCCATTTATAGTATTCAGTGAAATCTATTCGTTCAACTGTAACCTATGATTGATTTAATTGTATTGTGACTGGCGAGTGGAATCCAGGACGCGCGTTTCGTCCTATTTAGATTCCACTTGCCAGTCACAATACAAATTAAATGATACATGTGAATAATCGCTATATCGAGGCAATCCGCTCAGGATGTACATATAGCAACAGTGACTGACCAGCTTCAGTCTAGAACAAACCAATGGGAATATACAAATTCATCCTACTGTAACCTATGATGTTTAGTTAGTCTTTTCATGAAATTTATTCCATTGAAAATGTTACCTGAATATACACTAATTTATCATGTACAACTGCAAAATAGATGAATGTTATCATTAAAAAAAAAAAGACCATTCACTTCGAAATTTCGGTATTATTAATCGTTAGCCTGATTTATAAGGTTTAATTGTATGAAAATTGACCAATTGACTGATTAAAACATAAAAACAATCTTGACTAAGGGTCTTGATATACAATTTACAGATAGTCTATTATGAAATCAATTTAAGAATAATAAGTCATTTATGACAGATTATATTTATGTATGAAATTATTATTTTGGGATTACTGTGATTAATGAAATAGTAAATGATTGTAAACATTTGTGTCAGTGTAAATCTAATACTGAAGTTATAGATATTAAGACTGATTATTCTTACTTACTGCACTAAACTAAGTAATTAAGAGATAAGTTCGATGTATTCATGGTGGGTTTTTTAACTGGTGAATTAAGTTAAGGATTCTATCAGTAAAATCTACAATAAAAAATTTTCCAATCCAGTCAAGTGCCGGTTAAGGTTTTGAACGTGAACGATTGCAGATGAGATTACTAGACATCATTTTGATATAATGTGAACTACAGCCTATCATGATATACGGAGACAGTAAGCTTTATAGAATCAATATCATAAAGTCCAGACACTGCGGACGTCCTTCTCTGCCCACACATCTGTTCCCGTGACTCCCATTTGCTAAACTGGATTGGAGAACACACGACAAGCAAGCCACCGACCAACCAAATTACATTTCATTAGTTCGTTGATATAACAGCCTGGAGTAACCTCTAGGATTGCTGCCGGCCCCAAACCCAGATAAAGAAGAAGAGTTGGGCATGGGGTTAGCAACCACATCCAGTAAAACGGCAACCTTTCTAAAAACAAACACTAACCAGTAAAAACCTTTATAACCATTCTAACTCTGCCCTGGGAGTTGGAAGGTCTGTTATGATGCCTCATGGTGAAGGCCGAGTTTCTTAGGAAGCCAAGAGGCCGATGTCCCTTCTGACAACCAGAGCAACCATTAATAAAGGTACATGGAAAGTCCTCACGATGTGGGAGATAGGGAGAAGCATGCGAATAGCTGAAGAAATGAAAAGATACAACCTGAAGATACTTGGAATAAGTGAAACCCTATTGGCTACAAGCTGGACAGCAAAGATTGTCCTCAGAAGTGCTTTTATACTACGGCCACCAAGAAGAAAACACCTCACACACACAAGGAGTAGCACTAATGCTGTCCCAAGAGGCATGGAAGGCTCTTATACAATGAGAACCTGATGAATCTACGATCATCAAAGCATCATTCGAGACGAAGAATGAAGAGATTACTATGAATATCATTTAGTGCCATGCACCCACTAACGACGGTCACGAAGACGACAAAGACCAGTTCTACAGCGAGACTGCAGTCGACCATCTATAAATTCTCAGCCAACAACCTGACCATTCTGATGGGAGACTTCAACGCCACGGTCGAAATGGACTATACCGGATATAAAGACATCACTGGGACGACATGGACTGGGAGAGAGGAAGGAAAACGTTGAGATGTTTGCAAGCCTGTGCCTTCAACAAAATGATTATAGGTGGCACCATATTTTCCCACAAACGTATACACAAAGCTAGAGGGGTTCCACCGGACAACATTACAGGGAACCGAATCGACCAAATCCATCAATAAGAAGTTCAGAAGGACTATGGAAAACGTAAGAGTAAGAAGAGGGGCTGACATAGCTTTGATCATCATCTGGTGATGACTAAAATGAAACTGGGGCTAAAAGAGTACTGGACAACTAGGGCAATAGTATTACAAAAGTTTAACACAGCCATTCTTCGGTATACTAACAAACGCAGCGAATTCAAAATAATTCTCAACAATAAGCTCCAGGCATTTCACGATCTACTAGAAAGAGGTGGAACTAATATAGAGGATAACTGGAAAGATATTAAGGGAACAATAACTTCAACATATCAAGATGTTTTGGGTTGAAAGGAACAACACCATAGAAAATGGATTTCTGTTGGTACTCTGGACAAGATCCAAGAAACGAGAAGCAAAAGTTAGTAATTAATAACAGCCGAACAAGAACAGAGAAAGCCAAGGCACAGGCCTAATACACTGAATTCAACAAGAAAGTGAAGAGGAGCATTAGGTTGAATATACGGAAATCTGTTGAGCACCTAGCAATGACGGTGGAAAAAGCTGTAAGAGAAGGAGACATGAGGCCCCTATACGATACAAAGAAGAAGTTAGCTGGGAAATCCAGTAAGCCAGAACGGCCAATCAAGGGCAAGGTTGGCAAACCAATCACAAAAGTGAATGAACAACTAAACAGGTGGGTAGAGCACTTCGAAGAACTCTTGAATAGACCAGCTCCACTGAACCCACCGGTCATGGAAGCAGCAGCCACGGATCTCCTCATAAACACCAACCCACCTACAGTCAAAGAAATCAAAATAGCCAACCGACAAATCAAGAGTGGCAAGTCAGCAGGGCCAAACAACATACCGGTTGAGGCACTTAAGGTAGATATGGAAGCAACTGCAAAGATACTCCACATTCTCTTCAGAAAGATGTGGGAGGAAGAACAAATGCCAGAAGACTGGAAAGAAGGATACCCCATCAAGATACCAAAGAAAGGAGATCTTAAGAACTGCGAAAACTACAGAGGCATCACTGTTCTTTTAATACCAGGAAAAGTTTTCAACAGAGTGTTATTGAACCGAATGAAAGACTCAGTCGACGCCCAACTTCGAGATCAACAGACCAGATTTCGTATGGACCGATCGTGTATCGACCAAGTCGAGACCCTACAGCTCATTGTTAAACAATTAATTAGACGGAATTCACCACTTTACATCAACTTTCTCGACTACGAAAAAGCATTCGACAGCGTGGATAGAAGAACATTATGTGGAGCCTTATTCAGCATTATTGTGTACCCAAAAAGATAGTCAATCATACAAAATTCTTACGACGGACTACAATGTTAAATCGTGCATGGAGGTCAGCTCACAGATTCATTCGAAGTGAAGACCAGTTTCAGACAACATTGCTTACTGTCGCACTTCCTCTTCCTGCTGGTGGTTGACTGGATCATGAAGACTGCAACATCTCAAGGCAATCTCGGAATACAGTGGACAACATGGATGCAACAAGATGACTTGGACTTCGCAGATAGACTAGCTCTTCTTTCCCATACACAGCAACAAATGCAGATGAAGACAGATAAGGTAGCAGCAGCCTCGGTAGCAGTAGGCCTAAACATACACAACGGAAAAATCAGAATCCTTCGATACAAAACAACAAACACTAACCCAATTTCACCTGACTTGAGAAATTCTTGAAGATGTAGAAACTTCTACATACTTGGGCAGCATCATCGATAAACAAGGTGGGTCTGATGCAGATGTGAAGGCACGGATCGGAAAAGTAAGGGCATCATTTCTACAACTGGAAAATATCTGAAACTTAAACCAACTGTCAGTCGACATTAAAGTCAAATTTTTTAATACAAATGTGAAGACAATTCTGTTGTATAAAGCTGAAACATGGAGAACAACGGAATCATCCAAAAGATACAAGTATTTATAAACAGCTATCTGCGTAAGATACTTCAGATCCGTTTGCCAGATACCATCAACAATAACCTCCTATAACAGAGAACAAATCAACCAGCCTCCAGCCGAGGAAGAAATTAGGAAAAGACGCTGGAGGTGGATAGGACACACATTGAGAAAATCATTAAATTATGTCACAAGACAAGCACTAACTTGGAATTCTCAAAGTCAAAGGAAAGGAGTAAGACCCAAGAACACATTGTGTCGGAAATCGGAGACAGAAATGAAGAGCACTTGGGAGGAGCTGGAGAGCAAAGCCCAGGGCAGAGTTGGGTGGATAAGGCTGGTCGTCTGCCTATGCTCTACATGGGGTAACAGGTATTGATTGATTGAGTTCTTTTATATACACAAAACTTTACCACACACTGGATTAATACGATGAATAAGGTTTATACAAAAGAGTAATGAAGACTAAAACTAAGACAACAGACAGGTAGTCGATTAGTTATTAGTGGTGGATGTAAAATAATAATGATGACAATTCATGGGTCTAGTGAAAGGACAGGACGAGGGAAGCATGACAATAATAAAAATAAAATAATTGATTTACATGTGCTCAAAAGAGTCTTCTAAAAGATATCTCCGTTAGATATTCTTCTCAAGTCGTCCAGTATAACACATTTCTTGTTGATTTTCAACATTGTAGATCGTTAAGTTTTAGCTAAGAAAAGTCGATTCTGATATTAACTAAATACGTATCGATCAAAAAGAGAAAATGATTTTTAATAATGCTAAAGTATTAAATGTAACCTTCAGGCATAAAAATTAAAACTTAGTTATGCGCCAAATTATAATTAAAACTTAAATGACCACTAGTGGGAATCAGTCAACATTCAACTTTAAAACTCTAATCAATATCTCATCAAAAGTAAGTAAAATATCTAAATACTTCTTCAGTTGATTCAGTAGAATCTGCTGTTGACCATAGTTTCAGTTGTCAATTTTTCATTCAGATTGTTGATGAGTGAAAAGTGTATAAATTGTAAGAGTCATTGAGATACTTCGCAAAGCAGTAAACTTTTTCTAACAGTCTCCCAGTTCAAGCGATAATTATTGGTTCAATATTTTTAGTGATAACCCTACTAGCTATCAATGTTTTAAACATCTAAACTACTTCTGCCACAATAAAATGGTGACAATACTAGACTATCTTAAGGTGATAACATACTTTACATAAATCCAAAATAGATTTATCTTGATTCCACGACCGATATTTTTGCCATCGCTTGAAATTTGAGGTATAATAGTCACATGCTTTCTGTATGCATCCATTTTAACTCATTTACTAGGTAGTTTCATGTACTTAACTAAGAGCCAGATTTCAACTATGAAAGTTAGTGATAGTCTGATGACGCCCAAACCGAGGTAGATAGATTTGGGTGTCAGCACAGGACTTCGTGACTGGAAAGCGAATGACGAAATCGCTGAGTTACTGTGGTGAGGACAACACTAACTGCACTAATTTTGATCCAGGTAATCAGATATTATTATTATTCATACCTAAGATTCGTGAAACCCAAACATAAAAGACCAACAAAATTCGAAAATTATCAGACGTATGATTTAATAATCAGATCAACATTTTGTAAACCACATCGATAAGTAAAATATTAGCTCGGCTGCTACGATTAGTATTCCTAATATGCTACATAAAATGATACCCAGTCACATATTCTTAGCTACTAAACGCGTCATAAGACATCTTGGTAAGCATATTTAGAGCGTTACAAATGGTGGAACAACCGACTAAATATTGTTTAAGTTAGACTCTGACTGGCAAGCGGAATTTAGGTCGCGTTTCGTCCTATTTGGGACTCATCAGCCGGACGTACCAGCACTCCAGTGTTAATGTTCAGTCCGTGATAAATTAACGAAAGATCGGAATACATCCTGACTAAATAGTTATATGACTAGACGTTCAGTAAAACAAGGCAAACAGGATGATAAACTTGTTATGTACTAAGCGCAGTACTTTGTAGTTCTACCAAACGAATCCGTAACTTGAAAATAAGTTATACACAATGTGTCCAACTAACACATAAAATCTTTGACAGTAGATTTGAACTGTGCTAGTAGGTGCAAACTACCTAGTTAGGCTCCGTGCAATAATCGCCGCGACTGATTGGAGATACTAGGTAATGACTATCACAATCACCTGCCTCTATACTGTTTATGACTTGCATCATTGCTTGGAATTTGTTGACTTTGGTTTGTTTCAGTATCTTACATAGAGGCTGAAGAGAACTTTGAATTATCTTATTTCTCCAAAAAAAAAACATTAGCTGCCAAAACGCATATATCGTAGATGTTTCCATCAGTTGACTGTACTGATACACAATTCTATAAAATGATTACTTCCTATCGAGAATCTAATTACTAAAAAAGTCAATAAGTATCACAGCGATGATTAGTATATTTTTCAAAGTGACTGTGTTTAGAGGAACGAGAAGCGCTTACATTATAAGTTATACACGACATATATTCAGGAATAAGATGTTAAGGTCGCAACAGTTTGTCGTACCAACGTAATACTTTTGAAATCTATACAGTTTAGTAATATTTCCCAGCATATAGGGATAAAAATAACTAAATGCTTATCAGTGTCCAACTGTTACCTAATTAAGTCCCAATATTATAGGATGAATGATTTTTGCTCTAACTCATTACCAAATACATATTCATGTACTTGACTTAAGGCTACACTTATTATTTTTGCGGGCTAGTAATATTACCTAGTTGCCTAAGCCGAAATGAGAGTCGAACCTTCAACTTATTGTTTGAGCCACTGACCCACAGAATAAGTGAAAAAAAGAAATCGACATCTCTACATTAGTAAAACATCTATTTATACATATAATAGTTGAATTATTATGTAGGAGTTCTCTGAACCTTTTCCCAGGATGAACAAACGACGAAAAAATAAAAACAACGTTGTAAGAAGATGTAGTTTTGTACATATGGGTTAGAAACATACTGAATAACGATAAGGGAAGTAGATAGAAAAAAAACCTACTGATAAAAGAAAGATAGTGTTGAGGAAGATTACTAAGTATTTACACAAAGTTTCGGGTATGATAAGCAGGAAATTTATTTAGACTAAATGGCTATTGCTCTAAATTCATGTTATCGATGAATAAAATGATCGATTATATATATATATATATATATATATATATATATATATATATATATATATATATGTAGGATCGTAATCACAGGAAGCGATTGGATAATAAGCATGAGAAGTTTCCAATATATTGTATGCAATACTACCATTTCACGAAGTAATTAACTAACTCATTGAGATTTTTCCTGCACACTTGATCGTGCATTTGGAGCGGTACTAACTGTATGTGCTGCAGTATATGTTAAATCAGTAGAATTAGGCATCCAGTTAGAACTGGCAGTTACGCACAATGTTTCCATAGGTGAAAGCTCAATTTTATGAACACTACAAGCTCCGCTTCCAGTACCATTACTACCACCAAAATCAGATGATCCTGACGGTTTTGTTGGGTCTTTCAATCGCCATTTAAAATATTCATAAACAGACCAAGATAAAGCAGTGCCGGGTACAGCTGTTAGGATACGGGCACTTATACCTCGAGTAAACCCTTTAAGACCAGCCATTTGGTATATATACATTGCAGTACTAACTAATCCTCGGAATTCAGTTTTAGAAGATTGTGTAAAGTGATTACGACATACATTCATGGAAACATATCGATCCTGTGAAAAACCAAATAATGATAAGTGATTTTAAGTAAACGATAAGACCATAAAATATCAATGAATAGTAAGTCATTTAAGAAAAACATTTCATATTCAAATACCATCAGATTGTTTAGATCAATTTCTTACTCAAAATCCTTCGAATTTGGATTCCTTTGGGCTGTGAATCCTGCTACGTACACATTCATGAGACCGCCTTCTGGAAACACAATTTAAAGGAGTTAGTGATACTACCCAGCTACTTAAACCAAGGTGAATGAGACGGGTCTCGAACCAGTAACCTATTACTAAGAAATGGAGTATTTTAATCACCAGGTTACTAGTCTAAGTTTTCGGAATGTGAAATCCGAATTTACATTTACCGGATGAGAGTAACAAGGAGTGGATTTCAAGTAAAATTAGGTGGCAAGTTATTACCAAGTCACGAAAAATTATCTAGGAATTCTCACTGTAACTAGTGATGGTGCTCGATAACTGAGTACAATAACATGAATTACCGATATTAGGGGATGTTAAGAATCCAAATAAATGATAGAAATCTGTGAACGTGGAAGACTTAGTACTACTTACAATTTTCCAGTACAAGTGAAACAACTGTTCACTCAGTGATCTTTTTCATTATGTTATCACACAATTGTTTCATATATCTTCTACTGAAAAGCTGTGTTCAGTATGGAAGATGTTGGAACGAGAAGTGTTTTGAAGTTGTAAGTTAAGTCCCCGACAAGCATCTTTCTCGATGAAAACGCATTCGCAACTCAGGCGGATAGTCAAAACACTGAAAAAATGCAGCCAAACAAAGAGTGGGTATACAGAGCAACAGATAGCCTCAGTTTAGTATATGGGTGTGAGACGTGTCTTGTAGAAGTAGAAGACATTAGTAAGTTACTAGTATTTAGATACAGATGTCTTCGAAACATTAGACACCTGTTGGAACCATGGGATTGACGTCAGATAGAGTGCTAGAGAAATATGGCAGATTTGTCAAGGTTGTGGGACGTCGATGACTGAAATGGAGGGAACGTGTATTACGTATGCTCAACTACCGCCTACCATGAAGCACGATGACTGGCGTGAGGGCAAGAAGAAAGAAAGTTAGGGACTGTCAGCTAAAACGTATTATCAGACCATTATTCCGTTGACTGTTGGTAAGCGAAAAACACTTAGTTGGGGTCCATATAGTTGTCGAAGCCAACAGTTAATGTTAGAAGACATAAGTTGGCTTACGTCGTAATGGGGCAAGTGCAATCACTATTTGTATTTCCTTAAATACTCAGCTTTGAGATTTTTTTATATAGCGTTCATTCCACGAATTGACTTTTGAACCATAATCTGTGTTTAATCTCTGTTCTTATTGTCACTAGTATTACAGCTAATTTTACTGCTCCATTCATGGGGCTTGGCAACTTGAACTGATGACTATATGTACCAGGTTCAATAATGAACAACACCAATTGACTGATGCATGTAGTCACAATGGTAAATACTCATAACTTATGTGAATAGGTTCGAATGTGTAGTGTTTCCAGTGGACTATACGGTCAGCTTTCACCACTAGCCCCGGTTTCAAAAAGTGAGTTGTCTATAACTATTTAGAATAAAGTAAGTCTGTCATGAAGAACATGTTTGTAATCGGGCGTCTTTAGAGGTTTCATATGATATCGCATAAAATATTTAGGTTACCCAAGCCGACCACCTTATAAAGTTTCATCAATTAATTAGCAATAAGATCTGGGTTACTTTGGCCTGTATTGATTACCAGAACTTAAATTATTGATTGATGAGGTCGACCAAATTGCTTTCGAAATCAAAGTACTGTCATGTGTAAGCAATCAATCGAGCAATGCATGCCGCCCCTCGTAGAGCACAAGGCCGACGACCAGCATTCTCCAACTAACTCACTCCTCAAATCTCCTTTCCAGTTCTTACCAAGTGCTACTCATTCCTGTAATGTTTCCAGCGCAATATGTTCTTTGGTCTTTCTCTTTTCCTTTGGGTTGTCTTGTGACGCAGTTTGGTGATTCCCACAACGTGTATCCCATTCACTTCCAGCAAGACTAGTTGCTATTGCTAGCTCGAATGGGATAAAATAGGTTGTAGTAGTTCCCACAGAGAACTGCAGATTATATTTTAACTATCTGTAATCGCTGCCAGTTCACATGTAAGCCCAAATTAGAACTGTCTGTCAGTAAATTGCAAGACATTTAACAGGAATAAACTGTTTCTGATTACAACATATGTGAAAGTCAAGTATATTGTAAGCACATCCAAGGTTTGTTCGTATTCCTCTATAGATTGACAGACGCTTCTAAATTAGCTTAATTCAGTTAGATATGCATTCGTCACAATCAATATCTTACATTTTAGATAACTGTTTATTCTGTGGTGGCTTAAACAATCGATGAAACATGTCTTTAGACCTAATGCTTAATGTAAAATGTTTTTATGTCTGAAAATTGTAGTACACATCTTAGAAATATCTGTTCAAAACACAAAGTGTTGGAATATTTATGTAGTTTTCGCAAATAGAAATAATGATGACTTTACCTGAGTATTTAATACAGTTTTACAAACATCTAACGGATTCGTGAAAGCAGCAGCAAAACAGCCAGCTACACCTCCAGATACAACATGAGTCCAAGGTTGATATTGACGAGTTGGATTAATTAAGCTTTGAGCATGTTCGTAACAAACAAAATGAATTGTCTGATACGGTATATTCATGGATAACTGTGTAAAATAAGCTCTGTACAAAACACTGGGTCCCTCTGAGATACACACTCGACGAAGACAATCAAGAGTGTTGTGGTAAGGACTATTGTAAATCTGTAGACGCTGCTTAACGGCTATATTGATTGAAAAGAGAAAGCGTAAACAGAGAAATAGGACTTATTAATTGTCTGCTGAAAACTAATTGGTATTCAATTGTGTTAACTTTGTTATGGTGAATGACTGGACAAATCTCTCCGAAAATATCGACCATAATCGTAATGAATAATAAAAATACTGAAAAATATTTCTATAGAGATATTTTGTTTATTATGATTATAAATCAGTCCACGTAATGTAAATTTAAGATGAGAACGAGTTAAGCTAGCAAGTTATCTATAATCAATCTAGTTTAGTTTAGTCTAGAAGGAGTAAACTTTGTTTACACAATTTAGTGACTAAGCCTTCATAACCTTAAAAATTGGTAGATGTGCAATAATAATAAAACCCTAACTGGGTGATTGTATTAAACCACCGGAGACTCTTAGTAGTAGAATGTAACTCCAATTATATGCAATTTACTGAATAGACAATCGCAACATAGTACTGATTAACAATAAGAAATTTACAAAGGAGTACTAATTGCATTACACACAGATTTCCTATCAATGAGTAAAATAACTCGGCTTAGTTCAAGTAACAACTAATCTCCTGAAATAAATGAATTAAGGCTTCAATAATGCGGTTTATAAACTATTTACTCATTTACCAGGTACATTCATGTACTGGGTTTCGAGTTATACTCTGAGGTTTAGTGATACTACTCGAGTAAAGTTAGAATCTATAGTCAAATAGATGAAAGTTGGGCGAACTACTTATTGTCACTGCTCCTACTCAGCACACAACTATACGATCCTAAATTGAAACAGAAACAATGAAAACCCACACACAATCGAATCACCTTTTGATGGTTCCAAATGCTACAACAAACAAGGATAATGAGTTTCTACGCTTGGAGTAACACTATCCTTATCTAGTCCATCACTGTATTCATTATTTTACTTCCTATTGTTTCTCTGTATTTAAACTTCTCAAGCTGCATTGATGCGAAATGTGATAGCTGACCAACAAGCATTTGTTTATATCTATCATACAGCACTACTTTGATATAAGTATTTACCCTTACTTATTTTGAAGAAAGGAATATGGTTATTTGAATAAAATTTATTTTTTGTTAGGGTCTTTATCAACTGAGTAAAATAATTACAAATGATATGAGGCGACCATAAGTAAGACTGATTTACTTTGATAGTCGTCAATGTGAGCATTAAATGTAAATTTGACAAAGTTGGTTATTAATGAATTTTGCATGTTGCTCTACTATATTGTGATAACTTTCCGTTATATATTCGCTTACTTCTGACATATAGTCACTACAATATTCATCTTACAACACAATTATTTAATAATAATTGGTAATTACAAGTGTTAGTCATAACAAAGCCTGTTTTTTCTGTCCTCACAACGACAGGGACTGAGTGAAGTATTATTGAAGTCAGTGTTTAGGCTTAAATGCAGGCATCCACGATAACCCCAAGTTTAATACAGCTGCACAATGATTTCAGTCATTCCAACAATAGCATTACGTATCAACATGTGAAAGATAGCCATATCGATTTGAGATTTTTAACTGTTGATACGAATAGTTAGGAATGTATGCTTCTTGGATAAAGCCACAGACGATAAAAATCTGTGGTTATTAACTTTAATTTACATGACAATGGATGTCCATATCGCACAAATACACTTACGCAATGACTGATAAGTTTGCAAGCATATTTTGCTTACTTACCATCTGCAGGAGTCATGACAGCATCATGCAGCAAAGTAGCGCAAGTCCCAGCTATCATATGATTTACATGAGACGATCCAATAGGTGCTGTAGCTAAGAATGACTTCATTTTTTCGTAACATCCAAAATAAGCAGCATGAGCTGGACCAGCACCCCAAATAACTGCGCCACTACCTTTCAGTGATCTTAATATCCCTTCATGCAGGACTAGACGATACAGACCAGTTAGTACACCTGGGCTATTAGAACCACCAGCAGACCTTAAACACTGCATTCGGGTCTGTGACAAAGGATTAAGAGATGAACTAACAAAACCTACCTTAACACAATCGACAGGATACATTACGATATGTTCCATTATGCCTGCACATGCACCAGCAAACATGTGTTGTGGTAGGGGACTACTATTTGGTAAGGACTCATAATCATTAGAATCCTGAAAAGTTAGACATTCACAATAATTGAATTACAGACAGGTGTTAGAAAATCGCAAAAAGGTAGACGATTAACCCTGAACACATAAAATAGTCATTTGATACAACAACCAGGTGACACCATAATATTACCTAATATAAGTCAAAACGAATCAAGAGAAGTTTGGAATCATATTTAGTAATTATTTACTGAAGCAATAGGTCACAAGACTAAACAAGATATCCGTTAATTATGGAAATTTGATATGCTGGTTACTTGTGAAAAATCTCCAGAGTCGTATCACCTTGTCAAAGTACTACATATCTACGATAAGATGATATCATATAAGCATCAAGTGTTTCCCTGTTTGATTAAATTAAAAGGCAGGTTTTACTTCGCACACAAACAGAATAGGCAAGTGGGAGACCGTGAAATTACTGCCTAAACGTAAACAAATTTTAAAAATAAAAATTTTTTCTAGAATGTTTAGATTCTACAATATGCAATTTTTGAAACTGAAGCCACCAAGAACGACTCACATCCTAAGCGTATGAAGTCCGGAGTCAATTACTAAGGTTGCCTCTTCATGTACTAATCATTTTTAAACGGTCATTGCACAACAAAACGCCACAGGATTACGCATTATTTAAGCTGTTAACTTTTCCAAGTAAGAGAAAAACAAAATGACAGAGTGGATTCGACAAAACATTGTTGAAGAAACTGCCGTCTAATGTTACAGTCAATACTACGACAGCTGTATATTTCACTTGCTATATATTATCCATTATATAATAGATAATATTGAGTCACTTAAAGTATATGCTTCAAGTAACTTTACAATCAAAAATAAGTCGAAAAAATTAATACAAACATGATTATTTAGGCAAAAACAGACTACTGCCCTAGAAAACAGTTACCGTGTTGCAGCAATTTTCACTGGCTTACCAAAATTTTATTGTTTGGGGGTGAGGAGCTACCAAGTTTGATAGATATATGGGGAGCATTGATAATAGAAGATCTTAATATTGACTAACATCGTAAGAACATACTTAGGATATCAATTAACCCTTCGAACTACTGATGTAAAGCGAATTACCTCATCTATCATGATCTAAGCAGGCCATGCGGATGTAGCGAGAGATTCGTCTTTAGCGCACACAATCTCAGGCTTATTGTTTATAAGGGAAGACTGATGTTATATTTAATGATCCTAGCAAGTATTTTGCTTCTCTCTAGTCTTCTTACAATTACAGCAGTAAAGTGATTTGTTAACACATTCTTAAGCTTCAGACCATCGAACTTACAGGCGCGCGATTCATAAAGTACTTGTTTGTACAACGCACTTTAGCGCCAATTTAGATTTTACACGTAATTGACACAAATGATCTTACGGGGTTTCTGCTCATGCTTGTTTTGCTCTCTTTTTCATCTTTCAGACTGTTTTTTTTTCTGCTCCCAAGATCTCTTACTTTCGTCGATGACCGAATTTATGTGAATAACACCGATTCATCCCAATTAACATTTGCTTAGTAACAAAAATAATTCAGATTAACGGCTCTCGGCACTAAATGTTACCAGTACTTCAGCTATGAGTACTTTAGTTAAAATAAGTTTAGTCAAAGAACTGTCAGACTTTTACGCCAAAGTTATAACAGCCGAAGATAACCTCTAGCATAATAGTTTCAAATAGTTAAAGTTGAAGTAGAAAAAGCTTTCGCTCTACGAGCTTCCATGTCTAGCAGCGATAAGTTACCGATTTCACCACATATGGACCTAGGTATATTAAAACGTATCGATAAATCAGAGCTTCTAGAAATGTCTTGTTATCAAGTTGGCTAAAAATGTTTTTAGAGTTGTTTCTAAAGACATTTTTATCCATATTATGAACAGTCGATGAAACACGTATTCTACATAAGTCATGCATAATCCTTATATTGATACTATTTTGAAGCACTACGTTTTTTTTTGCTGTACACACTTCTAAGTTCCATGCATATTTTTTATAAGTTGGTTAACGTTTTGAGCCCTACGGTTCTCCTGTAGACTGGCATCAGGTTCCTTTTAAGAATCTTTTTGTAGTGCTAGTTTTATCAGCCTTGATTTTAGGGGGTTGCACTTCTGTCTATGTCGGTGTCTTATGAAATTTTGGCTCGCATACAGAAGGTTCAATTGACTTTTCCAATTCGGTCCACTTGTGTGACAGGCGAGATATTCGTCTTCCGACCAAAGAATGCGTTTACTGCGCAGCCGTTAAATCCGTTTTACTTTGTGAATGATGAAAATGGCCATTAAGGATAGCGGATAATCGTAAGCTTCTAGTATTCTATCATATATATCTTCGAAGCAATATTCGTGTTTTCTAGAACCGCCGACCAGTCAATATGCGGGTTAGGAATAGCGTACTTGGTAAATGTGGTAAATCGGTTGATGAAGTAGTGAATCTTCATCAGCCGAAGTGGTTAGGTCATATGTTACGTATGCCCAGTCACCGTCTACTTCAATGAGCAGTGGTGTCTAGCGTAGGTGTAGGCTGGGGAAAATTTGGGGGTTTACAAACCAAAATATGGTACCAGTCGATGAAGTCATTGACAATTGGGTTGAGCCATGCTTATAAGTGCAGACTACTTGGTTGGAATCCACGGGATGATTCCAACCGATGGTTATAAAACTTGCGTAACATGGGTCAAAACCGTTCACATTAGCGTTGGTGCATCCATTCCTTATCCTCCTCCAAATTTTAAGCTTCTGAATTTATCATAATTTTTCCATACTAGATAATATCCTCCTAAGTTTTATCTTCGATTTCTAACACTGTCCATTATTACCAACGCTGTTACTACCTCCACTACTCTATCTGCTATTTGGGGCATGGCGACTTGAACTGATGTACGCATGTACCAAGTTTTACACTGCAACTTGCTGAATGAATGACTGCTTTGAAGACAGCTTTTGAAGACAGAAATCGTCTACAATTCGTGTACCAGGTTCTATGTGGTAACTGACTGACTATCCGGCTTTTTAGTTTCGTGTTTAGAGTTTTTCCGTATTAGAACCACCTATAGTAACTGTATTTAACGTCAACTGCATTATATTGTTTCAGAGCGTCTATAAGAATTATCTTCTAATGGAAGCAGTGTGTGTACAGGAATGGCTTACTTCTCTCGAAATTATAGGGATGTTATCTGTATTTTATGGTTGTTACCATACATTAGTGATAATTGCAGCCAAGAGAGATTGCCATTTTCGTTAAACATTAACCATGGTGCTTGCAAAACAGACAATAATCCCCAAACGTTAAAGACGACAGCTGTTTCAAAAAGAGAACAAGCTCTATAGGAAGAAGACCCAAGTGCCACAAAGACAACTGTTGTTGCATGATTACGTTTCTGTAGTATTATTGAAGTCTAAACATTGATCGGGGGAATTAGTCAAATGCTGTTCCTTTAGGTCTATGACTACGTAATCATTATGTACTGTTAAGATTAGATGGGTGCGCAAGAAGTTTTGCCTAAAAAATAACCCCCGATTCCGAACAATAATTACTTATGCATCGAACTTTCCTTATAAGGACTAAACAGAAGGTAGCAACACTATCTGTTCAGAAGATTTGGTGCATTCTGTCAAGTAGGGTGAACAAACCACCACCCTACTTCTATTGTATTAGTTGAACAAAACCTTCAAGGCACAGATCATTATTAGAGATTTCATTAGTAATCCAGTAGTAGTTTGATATAAGAACCCTATGCAGAAAGTGTGAAAATATCCTGCTCCTGATATCAGGAAATAAATTATTTTTATTATTAATACACGTACTGGATTTTTGCTAATACGCCTGTAAATACATGTTTCAATGCATCGATTATGACTTTATGCACCACATAATTTTATACAGGCTATTATTTATTTGTTTATTTTGATCACATACAACTTATTTACAATAAGCGTTGTAAAGAATCCGTTTTGAATTTCATCAAATTAGTAAAAATATACAATAATTAAAATTGGTTTACGTGACGAAGCAATATTCAGAATAAAACGCCAATTTGAAGCGGTATATTTATATATATACATGACATTAAGGAAGAAATTATAAACAAAATTCTTAAGAGTTCAGTACGTCGTTATAGCTGAAATTTACTGTGAACAGGTTTATTAGACAACTGATAAACCCAATAAAATTAATAAAAGGTTAAATTGTCGTCGAAATTGTGAATTGTTGTATAGGTGTATAAGTTGTATATGCCTATACTCTGGTCGGTTCCAAATGAGTGTCAAATGAGAGAACAGCGACAGTCTTCTGAAAGAAACTATAAAATGTAAATCACAGTAAAATAAGCTTTGTAGGTAACTAACTGACTTCTTAAACGCTGGCATCGTTAAATTTGTGAGGTGGAGTAAGATAAAGTCATCTCTGAAAGGTTTTTGTCGATTCTCATTTACCGTTGTACCATGTTGATTATTAAATAATATAGTTGAGAAGTTTAACTTCTAATTTTTGACGCTGAGTTATTTCGTGACTAGATAGGCTATTCTTAATTTTCTTTTCACTTTTCATGAAGTCACGGTTTTGTAATAATAATACTCACTTCTTCAGTAAAACTGTGATTCTCTGTATCAGGACAGGAGATATGGGGATAATGATTTATCGATAATCCAGAAATACTGGTGGTAACCAACGTTTCGAAGAGGGATTTTGAAAGCCGTCTTTTAAGTTTTTTCGCCTTGTCCTAAAGTTTCGTCTACTTATGATTCTTGTGCACAACCCTCCACCCATGCTTACAACAAAGCTTCACTCAAATCAATTTCTTCAAATTCAGATGAGCTGGTTTTACTCATTATTTTTAGCCTGAAATCTGAACTACCAGTTATTGTTCAAGACGAGCATTTGTTATCTACGCTCTCCAAACATTAATTCTTGTTATTTTCCCATCACTGAGAATTCAGAATTTAGGTTGAATACCCATCAGTTCTTGGGGGGTTTCCAAGTAATCCTCAATATTATGGTGATTAAAAATTAGCAAATTTTAAAGTGAATGGTCATTTGTCGAAGCAATCGGATAGTCTGACACAAGCGAGAAAATATGGTTTAACTGTCAGTTATAAAAAATGCTTTATCTATGATTATTTGATTTAAACATAGCATGGGATGACATTTGTCTACATATCTTCCCAGGCATCTGAAAAAAACCTTTATACCAACCCTTTTTATTTTATTTTGTTCACAACCTACTTATTTACAATAAGCGTTGTGGAGAAACCTTATTGGGTTCCATCAAATTGGTGTAGGTTTACAATAATTAAAATTGGTTCACATGTAAAAACAGTATTCACAATAGAACGCAAAAATAAAATAAAAATAATATTTTTAAAAGTTGTAAAGAGTTCACTACGTAGTTGTAGATTAAATTTGGTATGAATAATTCTATTAGACAATTACTAAACTAAAAAAGATAATAAAAGGTCAAACTGTAATCGAAAATTTGAATTATCGTATAAGTGATGATTGAAGATTAATAAAGACAAATAAAAACAGATTGGAGCAGAATGGAAGTATGCACTATTGATTATGTAAGATAGATAGAGGATTGTAATAATGAAAAGGTCAAACTGAGCAATTATCAATACAATGAAATTAAGAATTTTCACACAAATGGTATTAGAGGGGCCACATTTTTGAATAAACAAATGTATGTATACATGATTGAGTGTGTGATGTTGAAAATCAGTTAGAAAATATACTATAAATTTAGTATAAATAAGTTTATTAGATAACTAATGAACCTTAATAAAATTGATAAAAGGCCGAATCGTAATCGAAATTTTGAATTATTGTATAAGTGGTGATTGAAGATGAATAATGATGAATAAAAATAGATTCGAACAAAATGGAAATATGCATTAGTAATTATGTAAAATAGATAGGAAATTAATTAATATATGGTATAATATGAACGCTTACGATAAATTTGAATTGTTTATAGAGAACTTGGACCTTGTTTGTAAATGTCAATATTTGTTTCTTGGTAATTAAGGAGATTGCATATGCCTTCGCCTAACAGGTGTTTATTAAGTAGTGTTTTAAACTCAGCGCGCGATTCGCTGCAGAAAATATGTTTCGGGAGTTCATTTCATAATATTGGATATTGCACTGTCATAAAGTTTTGACGTAGCTGTGTGCAACATCACTGGCTGGTTGCGAATCCTTAATCTCTCTAAATCCAAAATATCATTACGTACTCTATCACACGTTAACTTCAGACATTGTCAAATCTCAGAAACCAAAGTACGACCCACACAGTAACTTATACTAACTAGAGTAATACTCAAATAGTAAGCTCACTTCTTAGTGTCTCGTAACAATTTACATCAGAAGTACAGTCGCGCCTAACTCAAACTTGGTTTCACCTAAAGGTGGCTGTTCGTTATTCCTAAGCCATTTATCCCATGAATTATTCAGAAAGGCTTGATCACTGAATTATTTATCACTAAGCAATTAATTAATATTTTTAAATAGCGTGAATTCCATAATATTGACTCTCTATCAAAACCCTATTATAAAAACCATATCATTATGATCATACATGTAAACTGGTATGCTTTCGTGTACATAATGCTATTTGAAAATATACTATTATTATTATCAAGTACATTTACATCCATTGTATTGAGGCAAAATTATCAGAATCCAGTTTCGATGGTACATTGCACTGTTAATCCTTATTGGCAACTTCTTTGGTGAACCCCATTCTACTTGTTACATAATAAACAAATCTGTTTGACTCATTTCTCAGATAACAAACTAATTTGTATAATTTCTCCGGATGATTATAGTGTTCATTTTTGAGCCGGTTGTATAAAAGAGACGTAGCAAGCAAGATGGAAAGCCTGTGAGTTAGAAGTGCTTTTTGATAATCGATAAACGTAGGAAAGTTTTAACTTCAAGCAACGAACCCAAAGACGTTCTGAATGCAATAGACGACATCTTTGGCGATAGTCTTTTGTATCAGAATATTCCAGAACGTCTTTAATAGAGCCTATCTGATACCGATCAGTCCTCACGAAGTGTTTTTGTCTACAGATGCTTGTTGGATTTAGTCGTAATTGTTGTACTACTCATGAGTAGTTGAGTGTTTATTATGTAATTTGTAACTTGCATTTTATTGGTCAGTTATGATCGAACTCTCTAGAAGTTGTTTTCTATTGGTCGGAACATTGTCTGTTTTGGTCAGCCATTTTTGTTTGGCATTCTGTTCGCTTTGTGTGTAAGGCGCGGATTGTTGTGATCATTTGTTGTTGTTGTTGCTTAATCACCTTGAATGTAAGTAACTAGTTAATTAATAATTGTTTGTTGCAGAACCACGTTCGATATTTATTTACCTGTTCCAAATAAATATTCCGAACACTCAAAAAGCCTTTTAACCTTATCGACTTCGGGTGCGTTATTCCGGTGAATCTGACGCTATGTCACGTAAATCCAGAAATGCTAAAATGCAAGCATTCATACAATATGATAGGTAAGACGCACTTCTTGCATAATAATTGTTTGGAATTCATCTCTCTGGAACTCGTCCTCATTAACAAAGTAACTTTCTAGCTGTGAAGACTTCACATGCTTCATGGTCTATTAGTTCAAACTGTTGTCATATTGAACTCTCTAAATCATGGGCGATATCTGTGTCTTTAATTTTGTCTTCATGGAGGTGTGAATTCTGATTCCAAGTGCTGCCACTGCAAATACACCACCATTTGACTGTGCTTAATATAAAGTCCAATATCACTGTCCATTCATATTTTGTCAATTTGTTCTAAGTCTGTCACGAAAATTTTATTTTTGTCGGTAAAGTGCAACCAATCAATGCCTGTTATTCCACGTGGAAAATAAGCCGCCTACCAGAATGATCCATCCAACTCCGTCCCGGAATCTTCTTTTCAGTTATTACCAACTGATGTTCATCCCATTCAAATCTATCAGCGTTTTCAGGCGTAATGTGTTCTTGGGTCTTCCTTTATTTCTTTGGTCTTGAGGATTTCAAGTTAGTGCTTGTGAGGCAGTTTGATGATTTCTTCAATGTATCCTCTTCATCTCCAACACCGTTTCCTAGTTTCTACCTAAGATGGAAGCAGGTTAACTAATCTTCTACCACAGGGGGTTGTGTCTGATAGTATCTGACCAACAAATCCGAAGAATCTTACACAGACACCTGTTTATAAATACATGCATCTATCTAATAATATTTTTCGTAGTTCTCCAAGTTTTAGTTCCATATAATAAAACTTTCATGATGTTTGTGGTAAAAATTTTGACTTTAATGTTGGATGATGGCTGGTTTGAAGTCTAAATGTTCTACAGTTGGGAAACATTACACTTGGTTTGCCAACCCGTGTCTTCACATTTCCACCAGATTCTCATTTCTATTTATGATGCTGCCCAGGTAGGCCAAAGCTTGCACATTTTTTAGAGTCACTTTGACAAGTATCACTGAGTTAGTGCTTGTCGTTCTGTATTTAAATATTTTGCTTTTCTCTTTGTGTGTGTTAAGGACTACTGCTACAGAGGCTTCTATCAAAGTATCCGTCGTCACCTGCATTTGTTGCCGTATGTAACATATAAAGGCTAGGTTCTTTGTAAAGTCCAAGTCGTTTTAGTTGTATCCAAGTTGTTCACTGTATTTCATTCTTCCCTTGAGATGATGCAGTTTTCATAATTAGGTCAATAACCATCAAAAAAGGAAGGGCAAGAGTGAGCGACCCTATCTTACACCGGTCTTTGCATCAAATGAATATATAGACTGCCCTTCAAGTACGGTTTTATAAGAATTCCGTATGATATTGACTATTTTCTCAATTACACCTACATATCAAAGAAGGCTCCATAATATTTACATGTCCACGCTGTCAAATACTTACTCATATTCCAAAAAATGACGTAAAGTGTTGAGTTCTATTCAATTGGTTATTAAACAATGAACAATGAAGCAGCGATTCGGTCAGTACATGATCTATTCTTACGAAATCCAGCCTGCTGATCTGGAAGTAGGGCGTCGATTTTATTCTTCATTAGGTTTAATAACACCTGGCCGAAGATTTTTCTAGGTACTGATAGTGAAGTGGTGCCTCTGTAGTTCTCGCACTTACTGAGGTCTTCTTTCTTCGTCATCTTGATGAGGTACCCTTATTTCCAGTCTGATGGCATTTGTCCTTCATCTTAAATCTTCCTGAAAGGAGTATCGTTACAGTTACTTCGATATTTGACTTTAGTGCCTTTCTCAGCTGGCATGTTGTCTGGTCCTACTGACTTGCCACTCTTGATTTCACACTGAAATATCCATTTTGATTTTTTTCAATTATTAGGGAGTTGGCACTTATAGGAAGACTGGGGGATTCAGATGGCCTGGTCTACTCTAAAGTTCTTTGAAGTTTTCTGCCCACTCGTCTTGTTGTTCTTGGGTCTTAGTGATTGGTTTTCTATTCTTCTCGTTGATTAGTAGTTCCGGCTTACTGAATTTTTCGGCTGGTGTTTGTAGTAATGTTGCTTCAGTTGTCCAGAGCTTCTTTAGCTTAATTTTAACCACTACAAGGTAGTGATCTGAGGCTATATTGATTCCCGTTACGTCATACATGATTCTTCTTAACTTCTGATTGGTGCAGATATGGTCACTTTGGTTCGCCGTAGTGCAGCCTGGTGAAACCTCTCTAGCTTTATGTATGCGTTAGTGGAAGAATACAGTGTCACGTATAATCATTTCGTTGAGGGCACAATGAAAAATCGATTACCGTTTACATTCCTTTTTCCCAGTTTATGTCGTCCTATGATATCTCCATATTAGGTGTTGTCCATTCTAACCTTGGCGTTGAACTATCCCATCAGAATGGTAAGGTCGTTGTCTGAGCATTTATCGATGGGTGACTGCAGTTTCGCATAGAACTGGTCTTTGTCGTCTTCGTGACTGCCGCTGGTGAGTGTTTGCACTGGATGACATTCATTGTGATAACCTCCATTTCCGTTTTGAAAAATGCTTTGATGATCATAAGTCCACGAATTTCCCACCCTATTAGTGCTTTCCGTGTTTCCTGGGACAGCATTAGTGGTACTCTTTGTGTGTATAAGGAAATTTTTTCCTTATGCCTGGAGTATGACAATACCTCTCGAGGATGATCTTCGCTGTCCAGCATGAAATTAAAAAAAACTTAGAAATATACAAAAGTCATTTCACATCTATAAATTTATTGCAAACTCCGCCAGTAACAACGGCAAAGTTCCAAGATATACTCACGGAATTTCCAAACCTAACAAAATCAAACCCTTAACCTTACAAAAGTAAGTTAAAAGTATGTCATATAATCAAGAAAGAAGGAGCACCTGTTTTCGCTTATCCACGGAGACTAGCATCTGATAAGCTTAAAATAGCTAGGGCCGAATTTGATTACATGCAACAGCTGAGCATAATACGTCCATCTGATAGCTAGTGGGCATCCCCTTTGCATATGGTCCAAAAGAAAAATAAAGGCGATTGGAGACTGTGCGGGGATTACAGAGCCATCGAGCGTCAAACTGTACCAGACTGGCACTCGATACCATATATCCAAGACTTTACGAATGGCTTACAGGATATGAAGATATTTATTAAAATTGACTTAGTCAGAGAGTATCACAATATTCCAGTAGCTGAGGAAGATATTCCGAAGACAGCTATCACAACACCTTTTGGACTATTTGATTTTATACGAATGCCATCCGGCCTACGGTACGGGGCACAGACATTCCGAAAATTTATTGATAATTTACTTCGAGATATGCCATTTGCACAAGGGTACATAAATAACTTATAAATTGCCAGCTCTGACTTAAAATCCTATGAACAACATGTGCAGGGCAGTGTTGAAACGACTAAGCGAAAATGGCATGAACATACATCAAAGTGAATGTGTTTTCGGTTTTGCAATACTAGAATTCCTTGGACATACCATAAGCCCAGACGAAATTACAGCAATCAAACAAGAGGTGGACACTATTAAACAATAACCTACACCATGTCCCCTAACACAACTGAGAAGTTTTTTTCGGTTTAATAAACTTTTCTTGCAGATTCATACCCAGTTGTGCACAACTAATGCAACCATTGACAGATTCGCTCAAAGGAAAACCGAAGGAATTCAAGCATACCTCTGAGGCTGTTGAATCTATTAACCAGTTGGTGAATAAACTTGCTCAAGCATCTACATTAATGTATCCAAATTTTCACCAACCGATTGCATTCTTTTTAAAGAAACTCGCTCCAGCGGAGACGAGGTATTCTACCTTTGATCGAGTACACTTCGCAATCTAACTAATCAACAAGCATTTACGACACATGGTCAAAGGCAGAGAATTCATAGTTTATACGAATTATAAACTGCTAACCAATGCATCCTTTTCAGCACTTCGTGATTGCCTTATACTGCAAAAATGTTGAACATCTGAATTTTTCATCATAATGTGACACCTCGAAATGGTGGCATAAATCCACCTTTTTTGTTTTCCCGTACCACAAGGTCGTCTCAAGGTCATGTTTGTTGTGGGCACCAGACAAAGAGTAATTTAAAATAACGTTTATTATTCCAATATCTCTGTGTATCATTGTATAATAAGTTAGAGCCGCAATTAAACCCTTTCACCGCCTGATATGTTTTGATGATCTTGCTGTAGAAATGGTTCGCTCCTGATATCGGGAAATAAATTACTACTATTAATATTAATAGCAAAAGTCGATAAATACCCACCTCGAGGAGTCCAAAACCTTGACTAGATATCAGCAATCAAAAGTTAACCAAAACAAATTCACCCATCAAAGTTTTTCCCCAGACACATGTACATTTTGCAGGTGTACATTTAGAATTAGAAGGCACTTTACCATGTTCAAATGGTTTTACGTATCTGTTTACACGTATAGATGGGTTCACAAGGTTTCCTATGGCCATGTAAACCACGGTCATCACAGCCGAAACAGTGGCCAAAGTCTTCGTACAGAACTGGGTGGCCACTTTTGGTACAGCTATAACAACAACGACGGACAGAGAAGCTCAGTTCGAATCTGAACTATTCAACAACTTAGCTAAATTTCTGGGCTCCAATAGAGTTTGTTGCACTGCACGTCATCCTCAAGCGAATGGGATGGTAGAACGTTTACATCGTCAACTAGAGGCCGATCATATATCTCATAAAACTCCAGTTAATGAACAGAATTTCTGCCATTAGTTATGTTGGGAATACGAACAGCTGTCAAAACTGACCTAGAATGTTCAGAAGCAGTACTAGTCTTTGGAACTACTCTGTGACTACCAAGTGAGTTTATTAGCCCTCATACTGACAGTAAGTAGCTCGATTTATGAACTTACGTAGACCAACTACGGGATCAAATATCTAACCTTAAGCCACTTAACAATCGTCAACAATCACGAGCGATGGTTTTACTTAAGGATCTGAACGGTTGCTCGCACGTCTGAATAAGATGTGACAAAATAACAGCACCACTTAACCCTCCTTTTGAAGGTCCATTTGAAGTTATTTCGAATAAACTTAAATATGTTATGATATAAAAACAAGGAAACATCGACTCAGTAAGTGTTGATAGGCTAAAACTGGCTTCTTTCGATAATGGACCATCATACATGTTGCAAGATCGTTTGTCTGACCGAACGACTATGTAATCGGCAAGTAAAAACGTAGAGGCTGCAGAAGTGGCTTAAAGCATTAGATGGGCACAACCGATTATTCAGACAGGGATATCCACAGTTTTAGTGTCAGCCTGAAAAATGTAATCACGTAACTTCTAAAATTTCAAGTTAGTAAATATTAAAATAGGTAGAATAAAATGACAATGTATTTCTATTTGTCCTATGTTGACAAAACGTTATCGAAATAGTAGTAGTTTTAATTATTAGTTTACCCATCTCTCGTCGGGCCTTATCTTTTTATGCATTAATGGTACAGTCAATTTTTTGTTTAATACGGAGTACTTAAACAATATGTTGTTAAACAATCCGTCAAGTAATATAAGTCATAAACCTATCAGCTGAGGTAAGACACTAGAAAACGGAGAATCTTAGATTGAGGTGAGTGTTGTGCGCAAACTTCACCTACGAAACTAATCATTTTTCTCGATTTTTCCACTATCAGTAGACGGCAAGAAGGTGAAATAGAAGCATGGAACAAAAACCTTTTAGATGTTTACAATAAATCACACAATGAACCCTAGCAATAAGGATGAATTCCAAAAATAACCCAGGCTAGTTTCACTGTTTTGCCAGTTGATTAACTACGCCCACCACGCTAGTATTTAACATGTACATAATTTTACTTAGAATAGCATATATGTTTGATATAAACCAATACTAGAACCATTTTCCACTTAAGTTAGAAATTTTTAATATCTTTATACGACAACATACTATAACGAAAGTGTTTTTTTCTGGTGGAATATACGAATTACACATTGATTCGATTTTCCTTAGTTCCAATTACTTTTGCACAAGATATAAATAACACCAAGCCAACTACAGTAAATTGTTAAACGTATATAGTATCTCTAACATCATTCTGACTGTAATGACATAAGTAATGTCTAAAAGTTTAGATTCCCAATTTTCTACATTTCATAAGAACTTACACAGACAAACTAACACATACGTTGTATTGTGTGTTATTTGAACTTAACAATTATTTTTGACTCAACCTTGAATTTGTCACTAAACCCATCTTAATAGTAGGTGCTGAGCGTATTTGTTCTTATAAATTAGGGGATCATACTAGTTGCCTTAAAAGATGTTCAACACAGTCGAGGTAGTAAAGTCAGACAAACACTCAAATAAACTCCGAAGAATAACATTAAAAGTACTCCTAAATAAACGAATGCTTCTAGAACACAAATTGTAATATAATCAGGCAGCTTTAAACCGTTAACGGCTAAAAGCATCTAATATCCGTGAATCATTAATATAAAAAATATATAAATTCATCTCATTTTTTCACTAGCTTATCGCAACTCAACACTACGACTAGTTACTGATAATGGTTTCGGGATATCGTCGTAAAGCATTGTCGTGACTTGGCAATCACGTAATATGATTGATAAAATTAATGAAACGATTAAAAAACCTGGTCGATAAACTGATTCAAAATTATCATTAAATAGTGTGGTTTCTCCACAGTTAGCTATATACAAACAAATTATTATAAGTCCATACCATTATCATAGATATGGGTTAGGAGTGATGCTTTCCTTGGCTAAATCCTATGCTCTCTCGGATAACCACATAGTTTGTATTTACCTTATCGACATTTGAACATTTAATTAAGTGAAGATGTTGTCCCGTACTTTGCCGGTAAGCTCTTTACAATGATCATATGGCTTTCACTGATTTATAGGGTGGTTTGATTTAATGCTCACAACTGCATAATCACTACACCCACACGGATTCGAACCACTGCACTATAGCCTTGCGTTTATCGATTATTACCGAAATCATGGCTAATAGGGCTTCCACACTTGTAAGGTTAGAATCAACTCATTTCTCAGTTGACTTCATGAGATACAGCTTCACTGTGACTTGCATACCTACCACTAATCAAGTGAACAATCTGTAAAACGTAGATTATATCCTTAACCCTTATAAGCCTAAGCACTCTAATGTCCTCAGTAATTATTTTCTTACCTAAGCATTAGCTATAATTTTCCGTTCTGACAAGTACTATCAATACCCATCGTTACAAACCCAGTCACGAAAAGGTGGTCGTCACCTATTTGATCTGACTGCTGGCAAGTTCACGCATTTAAATACATATTTTATGAAATTGATTTTTAAAATGTAGTTACTTGCTCAAGATATCTACACCGTGTATATTTCCTTTCAGGTTGCCAAGCTGTTTTAATAACCAAACACATTAATTATTATTGTATATTTTCTCTTTGTACTTTAAATTTTTATGAAAACAGTGCAACAATTTCTTTAGATGTTATTGAATTTCATCATCCTTTGAAGCAGATTCTTCATTCGTTTTGAAATGTGGGCGACTTAAGAGGCACGTGAGTAAACATCTGGTAGCCAGGAAGAGCATGGAAGAATGGTATTTCACCAACATGGTGTTGTGTAGCCTGGTTGCGGTACTTCCTCAGACATTCCCGCTTCGTTTTATACCCTCTGTTATTTTCCGAGCTCTGGTCACCGTTAGGAGGTCAAACTCACCTTGTATGCAACCATTATTTGTGACAGGATGTGAACGCTACAAGATCAGATAAAAAGTCTGGAAAGCAAATGTCATCCACGCAGTATCGTCGAATACTGACAAACTGTTTACCACTGATCGAATGTTAGGTGCTGGACGAGCTAGCTAAAGTGGCAAAACTGAGATGATTTTGTTTGATATGTTGATCGAACCGACGTTCCTACAGAAGTCGATGATAGGAGGAAGCTTGTGTAAAAACTTAGGTTGATTAGTTAAGAGTTGACTTCAAACCTTCAGCATAGGCCAAAATGAAAAAGCCCAATTATTCATTTACTTCCTTACCCTGCATAGGATTATATTTCCTATTATCTAACATTGAATGTTGAGAAGCATTGTATGTTTGAATGACTAGGCTCGAAATTCACTGTCTCCTGCCCACGATATAGAAATGAAAACTTATTCCCTAATAATCTGTTTTCTCTTATCAACTAGAACAGGAAGTACCAAAGCGTTAAAAATCTCTTGACCTATACCGTTTTTTAAAAAAGTACTTTGATGAAACTAAAATTATAGTATTCATCCAATGCTTCAAAATGGAGTAACCTATAATGACCCACAAGTTATGTGGAAACTTCTCAGCAAAAGGTTTGTTAATAATGAAAACAAAATTTAAACGCCGGATGTCAGTTTAGTCGTTATATGCAAAACGACCCTAAGTGCTATACAATTTAGCTTAAAAAATATCAACGAAGATATAAGGACGCTTGAACCAAACAATAGTTCAGGGACCGATAATATCGTATCAATCTCCTGCAAGCATACTAGACCAGATATATCTTTTTTCCTAAATAAAATGTTTACAATCTTACTAGAAGTTAAAACATTCTAAAATTTTGAAATCCACTTACATACTCCGTAAACATAAGACAGGAACAAGGAATCTTGTCCAAAACTATTGATCATTTAATATCATCTCAGTGAGCTCGTAAGTAATGGAGAAGGTAATCAAAAATCAAACATCTGACTACCTACTAAATGGAGGCTTAATTAGTGCCTCACAGCATGGCTTTTTCAAAGGGAGGTCATTCGCAAAATGCCTCAGTGATCTCTTTGACGAGATTGCTTAAAACCATTATCAGAAGTTAGTAGTAATACCATACTTTGACATGAAAAAAAAAGCCTTTGACAGGGTACCACATAATCTACTAATCTTCAAGCTGCAGTCTACAGAGATCACTAATCCTATCCTAGAGGTGTTCAACTGATTTATCACAAACTGATATCAAATAACGAAAGTTGGCACTGTAACGTCAATACCACAACTTATAACAAGCGGTGTTGTGCAAGGTAGTGTTATAAGGCCCTCACTCATTATATGTATCCATAGTAAATGCAGGTGCTTCACAAATGAAAAGTAAAACCTGTATGCCGACGATTCAGAAGTAATCCATAAAAATGTTGTGACGCGTGGTTTTGATTCTTTTCACTGACTGCAAAAACTCTGTCGTGAATTCTTATCTCTATGTGATGGTGCATTAATCACTAGCGTCCAAAATCATTCTTCGAGAATCATCTCAGTTGGTCAGTTGCCTCAGCAACTTCTGTCAGATTTCCCTTCCCTTCCTAGTCGATAACTACTGATCCACCCAATTAGGGGGAAGTCTGTCGGCTTCTGTAGCTTGGTCAAGATTCACAAATGTGATCCTAACAGCTCCTGTATCGTACATTATTCACCAACTATGAGACTAGTTGGAAAGAGCGAAAAGACTGGTATCTGTCAGTTCATCTCGACTTCTTGGTTATAGTCTTATGGATGGTATCACTCAGTGTCTTGAGGCTTTATCAAATATGGCTCAGGATAGAAGCGAATAGGAACCCAGTTTCGGTTTTCTACTAAAATCTTTATAAACGTATGGTGACTTTGCTTTCTTGATTTCATTTTTTTATGTCTGAACTCCACCTCATATCTTATAATTTCTTTGTTATCCTATTGTATATCTTTACCTTTTTATTTTTTTGCATGGTCTCCTGTCTGCCTTTATTTCCTTATAGTACTGTGCTTATACTTATGTGATACATGTAATTTTGGTTCCGATTTACACTAACTTTTGTGTTTAAATAAATGAATAAATGTGATTTTAATGCATGGTCGTTACTCTACGTGAGAGATGCATATAGACTGCTAAACGATCGAAATAATTAGATCCACAAAACTAATGGTTACTCAGATACATGAATTCGTCTTTCTTAGGTACTAGGGACATAATTTAGCAGGATTTAATGCACCTAGGATTAAAGTGACAAAATCAAGTTTTGTCTGCAAGTTATGGAGAAGCATGAAATTATGCTATTCTAACAGTGGCCGGTAATCTCTGGACTGGAAGTATCTGGAAAACTATCCAATGACTTTACAATTTTTTCCAAGAGTTAAATGATTGGTCCTTTAAATAGTAATACATACTTTTATCTAAATTAATGAGAACACGTGAACACTACAAGTTCTCGAATTAGAATATATGTATGTATTTCAAAATGATATCTTCGGTTTGTTACATCTTCACCCAGGTCAATTTATGCACACAGAAGATGTTTGTAACGTATGTATATATAGACAACACAGAACCCAACACATATGTGCATCGGTCCGAGTTGCCACACATTAGCAGCACAGCAAGATTAACAGCAACACAGTAGAAGTATTAGTTACTTCAGTGATAATAAAAGTAAAAGAGTAAATATACAGAATACGTTCCATAGGAAAGAATTAGTTCGTGGGAATATAGCCATGAGATGAATTATTGGTAAAATTTAGGAAAGAACACCTCCGCCACTGTGACTGATTCTGAACTATGTAACCTAGTCTTCAACCATTGGTTACGATTTTCACGCGGACACCAACCAGGTAGTCTACATGTGTCGACAAGGCTAAGATCAGAAGTTAGTGATTTCATGAACTAATGCCACATTTCAGTTTCCATTCGACTTCTATATTAATCATCACACGTCAAGTTTGTCGGTGGTTGGGCATACGTAATATATATCTCATCAACCTCCGCTGATAACGATTTACAATCTCGTCGATTTATTTACCGCCTTTCCTTAATACCTGATGTCTAACCCAATTATTACTTACTCAGTGATCCCAGTTAACGTAAGTGGTGTTTCGAAAACGTCGATTATTAAATGCCAACCTTGATGCTTAGAGTGCGGCTCTAAGCCAAAGATATGAGTCTGTACGTGTTAAATACGTTAGTAATAATACTAAATAATACTCACTTTTAATTTCATCCACTTAACAGTATACGTATAACGTCACTTTGTGTATACTTACTTAAATGTAGGGTGTCATTTTGTGTGCTATTTCTGGCCAAGTATACAATCATATTCGTGGACCTCCACTTTTTCATGCACCACCTCCGAATGAAGAAATTGTAAGATGTTTTTTTCTTTATTAAATCTAATTTATTTCCTAGAAAGCCTTTATATACGATGGTTCTGATTACCAATTTGTTGCAGAGACTTTTATTGTAATGATTTTATGTATCCTTTACTAGTTCGATGTTTTTGTCTTACTGTTGTGCAATGTCTTTTGTTATGCTGTACCTTAATTTGTGATTTATAATAAGACATTGGATGTTCTGGAGGGATTCTTCTAATGACTGAAGTTGGTTCAACTACTGATCCGACAAAGAGAAAAGGTAAATCTTATCATTTAGCTATGTGCTGTCGATGATATTATAACTATCATTTTCCTCACAGTTGATTTATTGATATTGCATATTTTATTAAGCGTAACTGTTATTCCACCACATCACGAGGTACCCCAGCTACGTTGGTCGTCTTTACTGCAAGGGATTACTGGATTCTTAAGATGTTTGATGCTAATAACTGACAGTGGCTTAGTATTCAGTGCACTTAATTTTCAGCGATTATGTCATACGTTTATACCAAAGTTTTGGTAGCTATCTGATGCCACTATCCATCATATAAACAGTGTAATTAAAACTTTTCTGTATAATATTTTACCTGTAAAATAGGTTGCGTTTTCATTATAGATACCAGTAACACATTTTGACATTGTAGCATATATCGATGAAAGTTAGAAATCTGTACATACCGATGCAATCAACTGCTAGTTTAGAAGAGATTCTAAATATTAATAAGTTTCGTGGTGGCTAATTACAATCATAATGCAAGAAATTTCACTTGTTATTCAGTGTTCTGCGTAAATTCATAATTGTCTGCATACTATTTGTGGATAGGGTTTTAGTAATTTGACTAAAATAGTAGCATTTTTATGTTGAAGGAAGGAACTAAAATTTATGTATTTTTGGAGGGTTACTAATACACAAATACAGATAATTTAAATCTTGGCCATACAAAGGAAGAAAGGATTACAAGAATTGTAGTCTTTCTTAAATTGTAAATTTTTCTTCACACTATTTCTTTCGTAACTGAATTTATTAATATCATAAGGCAAAGATGAATAGAATAGTAGTATTACGAGTAATAAAGTAGGCTAACTTTCTGTTGTGACACGTGGTTTTGATTTTTTTTATCGACCTCAAAGTCTCTGTCGTCAATTACTATCTCGTCTAGGTTGGCCGCTTGATTCGGTTCCTAAGCTTTGTTACGAACCCGAAGCTGAAACTACACTTTGATGTGAACACGAAATAGAAAGCAGGAAATACGGCAAAATAACACTTTACTGCAAGGTCCAATTATGTACAGAAAACTAGGGTAATTATATTATCATAAATGCCCTTTGGGCTTCTAGAGATTTCTGTATCCTACTTAACACAGTAGTAGTGAGACAATTGTCCAATCAATACATGTCATATGACTTCTCACTGTCTAGAAGTTTCTGATGAAGTACTATTTGTATGCTAGTTGGACACAATGTTCCTATTGATTTCAATGCATTTTTGAGCTTGTATCAAGGGGTTTTCTGGTTCTACTTAACATTTTCTAGCATCTAAGACTTCCGCCGAAAATTTGTGCTCAAATGTTTACTTACCTGTATATTTCCAATCGGTGCTACTCGTTTGCTTGGACGATTATAATATTGATAATAATGACTTTCCTTAATACCACAGTTCTTGTTACTGTAAAAGCACCCCTAGCTTTCTTTCATCCTGTTCTTAAACTAGTCATCGCGCAAGTAATCGGTGATTCAGAATATAAAATTCATGTTTAAATTACCTCATTAGGTGAAACTCCACAATTTTATCAACTTATTTTTCATAATTTTCTAGTACTATATCCGACCTCAGGATTACACACTTGATGGTCCTGACAAACACGAGATATCTATAATCAAATACGTGCAGTCTACGAATATTATCTTTTGTTTTTAAGAATTATTTTCTTCCTAAAGCATATTATCTATATCCGTCTTTTTATTACTATTATTGATGTATCTACCACTTTGGTGTCCATCTTTTTGTACATAAGGGTGTTGCAACTTAAACCAATGCACATATGTACCAAGTTCTACGTTCTACCAACTGAGAGGAAAGCCATGTTTCGCGTCTACATATTGAAGCAGAGCTGACTGTTTCACAGTTTACTCGTCTTTTGACTGGCAAGTTAATATCTCGTTTTCGACATAGATGACGTAGGTTGACGAAAACCAAACGAGTTTTCTGAATCCGTTCAGAAATTTCGTCAGATTTTAATGCATTGGAACTGATGCGATTCTCAAGAGAAGTTGATACACCCAATTACTTTACTGTTTATCTGACACAAACTAGTTTATAAGCAATATTTTGCATTTAGAGAGGGGGTAAACATGTCCTGAACATGGTAGCATGTAGTTCAAAAGTTTAAATAGACTGCTATATTCGTTTATTATATATCAGTTCAAATATTCAATTTTCTTTCTCCTTATTACATTAAGTGTAATCATTCAATAAATTCCACCTGTTTATTAATATTTTACAGTTTGTACAATATCAGGAATAGCCCTGTTCATTATATCCGTCAATTTTATACTGTCAATCTTTCGGAGAAAATATCACGGTTATCCTTATGGGTAAATTGTGTTATCATATTTAACTAAACATATCTTTCTTCAATAGATTATTTTTCAGGTAAATTGCCGATGGTATGAATTCGTGTGTCAAAAGCTATGCTTATATTTGTTACGTGTTTTTTTTTAGATAACATAAATTACTTTTCAAAAGAACCATTTTGTATCAAAGTTGTGAATAGTGTTATGTATAATTTGGAATAAAAAGTTTACTAACTTCACTTTACTATTCATTTGTTATTCTTTTGTGTTTTATTGAATAATTAGTTTTTTTGCCTACCTTATAAAGTTGCGTGTTTATTAAACTTCTCTTATATCCATTTTTCAATAGATTTTATTTTTTATCGATAAATGATGTTCTATTTTCTATCAAAAACAAACAACAAAACACCCCTCTCCCTTCCCCAAAAAAATATCTAAGTAGTAAAAATTTAAATAGCACTTATGGATTAATTATGTAATTTTAAAGCTTAATTCTATTATATACTTCACTTTCTTTGTAGTGTTCTTATGTATGAAATGTTCAAAATGCTGCCCAAACTATTCGGTGACCAACTAGAAGATGTGTAAAATATAAATGGCCGTACATTTCAATGATCTTGAAAATTGATAGTATTTTTTCATTTCAAAGTTCTGAGCTTCACGATTTACATTTAATTCAATAAAATAAAGTGCAGAACAACATGAAACAATAAAAATATCAAACATGTTAAGTAGTCGCCACGTGAAGATAATAATACACGACAGATTGACTTTTGCTTGCGAATCATTTATAAGGAATTTTAGAGAAACAAAATAGTGGAATACTTATGAATTCGCTCATTCTGTGTTTCATGAATGTTCGACAGTTATAGATAGCTAGAAATCCAGGACCTAGGTTTTGCGCTAGTTGACGCCCTTCAACAAGTTCGCTACCTAGTTAGTAGTGGTTTAGTTAGACATAATAATAGTAGTAACAGGTCAAACTTCCTTATAAGTGTGGTTATGGAAATTTAAAACTTACAATAATACATTTTGACGAATCGATCTCTGACATTCATTTTTGAAACAATCTCAATAGTTCAACATTTACTTCGTATTTAGATATTTGTTACCCATCAATCTATAAACTGTATCTGTCTGGACAGGGATTGAATTTAAAATCGCAAATTGGCGTGTTACACAATCAAGTGAAACTTGGGAGTACTTAATAACTGTTCCGTCTTAGAACTGGAATCCTTAGCTGAGCGCATCCTGCCAGGGAATCATCTTATTCAAGTCAATTGTGATTTCAAATTTAACAATCTCCACAACGCCCAATCACAATCAACAGAGTTCCCTGTCGTTTTCTGATCTGTAAAACCACACTTTCAACTAAGTTATCTAGTGAAAGTGACAATAGATAAGTGTATAAATAAGTAAAACCGACAAACACGAAATCAAAGCAATTGGGAAGAGCTGTATTAATTTCTATGTTCTTAAAAACTTCTTTACAAGGGAGGCTAAACTTACTTTGTTTAAGATATGTGTAAGACCTACACTCGAGTACTGCTCATTTATCTTCTCGAGCATGAATAGCATAGACAGGACACGTATAGAAAGCGTACAAAGAAGTTTAACACGCCAAATTCTACGAACTAACAGCAACATCAACTACACAGCTAGATGTAAAACTCTCTCCTTAGAACCCCTGAGTCATCGCCGACTACGACATAACTTAATATTTTTCTGTGAAATTATAACCGGAATATCATTCTCAGCCATATCTCCCCAATGGAACCAAACGTCCTAGATACGATCTTCGAAACTACGAGGCCACATTACTTATCAATAAATACCAAGTACAACAACGCTGTAAGGTCTTTATCGTACTCTACAGCAAACTCTGGAATAAGCTACCACAAAATATCCTAAGGTTCAAACGACTAGTCACCACATACCTAGAATCTATAGACTTATGCAAATTCGTTGACGACTTACCACTTAACGTTGATTCAACCAGCAATGGCTTATCAAGGCTCTAAAACTACAAACACTACATAGTGACTAATAAAAGCGATGCAAAGAAAATTCTGGTTTAATATTGATTATTTTGCTCTCGCTAATTAAAAACTGGTTTATATTCTTTCTATTACATATATTCCTCTATATCACTGTCAACCCGAGTTTGCGATCTGCTCTCCTATGGAATTGGTCTCCTTTAAGCAACTTACTCCAAACGATGGTTAAGAACGAAATTAACGCATCAATAACTCACCGTTCTAGACCAACCCACATAAATTGGCTCTTATGACCTAATATCAAATACTCAGTCCTTTCCCGTTTCTGGATAGTCTCTATGATCCATTCTGCTTACCCACAGCCATTTTCTGCGATTACAGCACCACAGTCAAAAAACGCGCGAACGCTTGCTGGAAGTGTTCTACAATACATAACACATCTATAATTCCTTAGCACTGCAAACTCTGGACCTTGTTACAAATGGCTATATAATTAATAATTAATGTCTTCATATAGCATGATTTTAAAAAAAGACTCTCTATATACTTCCTAGTAAGAACAATTTATATCATTCTGATCATGCATGTAAACTGGTATGCTCTCATGTACAAAATGCTACCTGAGAATAAACTATTATTATTAATATCATACCACAACATCCAAACTGTAAGATAATAGTATCATTTAACCTGAATTGTGACTGGCAAGTGGAATCTAGGAGGAGCGCTTTGTCCTATTCGGGACTCGTAGGCTAGATGTACCCACATCCCAATGTTAATGTTCACAGTGGAATTCGAAACTCAGTCCGTTTCGTGTCAAAGATAATAGATATACGAGGAATAAGACTCGTTAGTAAGCTCGTGGTGGTGGTGGGGGCATTAGCGATTGCTATTACACCAATAAAGATGAGTCATCTTTTAAAATTCAACTTTCACGGAACATGTTCAGAGATGCCAGCGCCTAGTCTCTCTTCTGCTCCTCCAGTGTATGCGCTGTAGCACGCACACATAAATTAGTAAGCACGAGTGATGACAAACTGTTAGGGATTCCTAATCCCCGAAGATACAATGATTGATTTAATTAACGAAAAAAGTTGTATTGATTTTTTGTAAGCTTTATTTGTAAACTTTCATCACATTAATTTAATTTTAGTGTGAGTCCTACTCATGAGTACAGTTTGACAGTATTTCATTGTAATAATTAAATGTTGATGATTTTACTTGATGAATAATCACTGTAAATTAACTGATATGAAAATCGATATATTTATGTAAATAAATTCGCATTTCGCTAGTGTTGTTTGGTTGGCTTGTGTTCCTTCTTATGTCGGCTACAGACTCAGTGAGCATAGGGCAGAAGCGAATTTATCGACTAGGCACACCTCATTTCGACATTCGCTCACCCAACACTAATTTTCGCGCATTATAACAGCAAACAAAGATGGGAATTTAACCATATTTGATGGTCACAATAAACAAATTCGTTTGATAAACAGTGACTAACTTGGCAATCACACTGAGAGCATCATGATGTAAGTGGTAGCGCTTTAACGAGCTCGTTTTGCGATTGCGATTCTAGCATTAATCTGAGTCTTAGATGAAATCGCGTATACTTTTTTACAGTCTTTGACAAACACCGCGGGTACTCGGGTTACAATCCACAGTGCAAAAGTAGGGAACTGATTAACATTATTTTAAACTGAATAGTCGTAACCACACAACATAATCAAAATTAGCGGGGTATACGAGTTGTATCAATTTCTATGTTACATCATGCTATAACCTCTAAACCGTAAAAAAAAGATGTATAGTCAATAAAACTCGATATTAACAAGAAAGCTTCTGAAGATTTAACGCGTAATGTGTGGATAAAATCAACCAGAAGGCAGTGATAGATGAAGAAGGTTTATGTAATTGTGAGTGGAACGTAAACAGGATAGAAATGTTTATGCTAATTGACTGGAGAACGAGCTATTTTGTTTGATTTAGTGGAGATCCCTGATGAAGAGCGACTAGCTAGTCGTGTCCATCAAAACAAACATATTCAACATCAACGGCGAGAGCCTGTCCAACTACTTATTAGGAAACTATTCACCACTACAGTTCTCACATAAAAGTGGTAGTGAAGGAAATATCAGACGACTCCTTAGGGATGTTTACTAGAGATGATTTATTAGGCAATGACTTCCAGTAGTCACTAAATGTTATGCACAATAACGTACGCTACCATAAATGTAAGAGATCAAAATGTTTATCAGAACCACGAAGACGACAAGTTATACTAAACGCATTTACAGGCTGGCAGCTAGGTAAGCTTTACTGATTCACTTAAACAAATACAATAAACTTGAATTATTAAGAGTCTTGCTATTTGTTCTTAAAGGTCAAGATGGCTTTATTTTATTAATCATTAGGTTTATTGGAAGATTGAGGGTCATGATAACAATAACGAAACTCCGAATGTCTCAAATTCAAGGCAATCATATATTTCAAAAAAGTAGAAGATGATTCAAGTGATTGTAAAAGCTTGTCGACGTAACGAAAGATTTCATTCACAGCATTTTGCTTTTGGCTGCAGCCGATCACCGTTACTTTTAGGTAGGGGCCTAAGTATACAAAATATGTAAAGATGAAAAACATATTTGAACATTATAGTAACACTGATGTGGATCATTAAGAATATTTCAGATTTTATTTCATAGGACTCTCACGAATCGGTTCAGACCACTAGCCTGTACAAAATCCCAAAATGTAAATAATTCGTAGGTAGAAGAATGTGTGTCTGCAGTTTATATATTGTAGTAGCCACTAAAACCTTAGGATGTAATAATAAGATTTTGATTGTGCACCTATTATTTTACAATTTATCTATTATTGCATATTTGAACTGACATAGTCAGTATCAGTGACGACAGCCTATGCAACTATTTATTCGGGGAATTATTTACCAGTACACGTCCAACTCATCGATTAGAGCGGCTCTGCAACGATGGATTGACTAAAGTTGCCAAACCTTGCCCTTTTTTATCAAGACTGTTGCAAGATATTGAATCGAGATACAGAACTTTCGGACGCAAACTACTGGCCATGTACTGTGCTGCAAGGCCTTTTCATTACTCAGTTGAAAGCCGAGCATTTACAGTGTTCACCTAACTATAAAACGCTGACAGTTCTCGATGAAGTTATCTTTAGACAGGTACTCTTCACGAGAGTCTCGCCATTTAGACCACTAAGCTGATTTCCCAGAGATTCTGCTGGTCGAGGCATGAGCAAAGACATCAAAGGATACACGCGCTCCTGTATAACCTGACAGAAGAACAGATGATGCAGCACAATAAATGCCAACTTGGAACTTTCTTTTATTTCCTACGTTCGATTTGACCTACGCCCACCTTGAACTGGTAGGAACCTTCACTAGAATCAAACGGGTTATTTTATCTTCCAACCTACGTGGATCGATTTACAAGATGACCAGAAGTAGTTCTACTCAAAGACGTTACTAGTAAAACGGTTGTTTGCACTCTTATCAGACGCTGGATCGCAAACTTTGGCTGTCCATTTACAACAAAGACAGACCGTGGACGTCAGGTTCGAATCTGAATTGTTCCATTCTTTGGACCAAACTCCTTAGGACTCAACACTCTAAATACAGACGTTAAGGGCAGTTTTGAAGAATCGATCTACGGATTTACACTCCGAATCATAAGTGAATTCGTGGGGCTACCACTCCTCAAACTAATATGGATCTCAACACTTACGTGAATCTGCTTACCAATACTATGCGTTCAGTTACTCCAGTCGAAACTTGATATCAATCAGCAGATGTCTTTTTTCAACCAGCCTGGTACATAACGATGCTCTATACTGACCTCTCGATGCAACCTATGGAGGAACATACAAAGTTTTAAAGCAAAAATCAAAGTACTATAATAACAATAGCCTTATTCTGAAGTAGCTTTTAATAAATGAGGGCATACCAGGTTTACCGGCATAATCAGAATGGTGTGAATTTATCTGTATAACAGGGTTTCGATATAAGTCACTGTCAGGGAATTCATATTATATAATGATACTGATAAAAATAAAACAAATGACAACATAGCTTACAGTGCTAGAATACCAGAAGGTATGTATTGTATCATTAGTACTCCTCTTTACAAACAACTGCACACTTTTTGTTTCTGACATTATGATTTCAATAAACGGCTGAGAGTAAATTGAATAAATCATAGAGGAATATTCAGATACGGAACAAGCCCAATAATATTAGAAACTTGGAAATGAGCTCTAACCAAACACATATATGAGGATATTCTTCCATGGTGGTGGAATCTATGTGGGTTGATTTTGAGTGATGAGCTATTGATGTATTAAGTACGTCGCTAATCAGTGTAAGGAGTAAATTGCTTAAGCGAGACCGATTGCCTATGAGAGCACCCTATAAGCTCAGGTAGCTGGTGATATAGTAAAACATATGAAATAGAGGCGAACTTAATTAGTAGTAATAAAAACAACCAGTCCAGAGGCAGAATCTTATTTTTTCTGTGTTTTTGCCACAATGTACGTGATTGTTCAAAGCCTTAGAACCCTAATGTGCCAGTACTTGTTAAGTGGTAAGTCGTGGAGGATTCGGTACGAATCTTTAGATTCTAGATATGAAGCTATCAGTCGTTTGAGTGTTGGTATAAAACACTAGTGCAGATATTTTGTGTTTGTTTATTCCAGAGTTTGCTGCAAATTCAGGTAAAATACTTTGAGCGATATTGCGTTTGGCACTTAAAGATAAGCGAAGTTGTCTTCTCCTCTTCGGAATGTTACACTCAACTTAGCCTAAGAAATGTTGAAATAAAATTGCTGTTTTTTTAGTAAGGGCTCTGCTAGGAGAATTATGTTCATATTTGCACCAAACCAGTGAATATACATGATGAGACAGTGGAGAATAATCAAAGTCTACAGCATTCGTCTATTTGGAATAGGATTGATGATTGTGATGTGACGAGTGGTTCTGATTTTGTTATCGACCTCGAAGTCTCTATCGTCAACTATTATCTCGTCAAAGTTGGCCGCTTGATTCGGTTCCTAAGCTTTGATACGACCCCGAAGCTGAAACTACACTTTGATGTGAACACGAAATAGAAAGCAGGAAATACGGCAATTAACACTTTACTGCAAGGTCCAATTATGTACAGAAAACTAGGGTAATTATATTATCATAAATGCCCTTTGGGCTTCTAGAGATTTCTGTATCCTACTTAACACAGTAGTAGTGAGACGATTGTCCAATCAATACATGTCATATGACTTCTCATTGTCTAGAAGTTTCTGATGAAGTACTATTTGTATGCTAGTTGGACACAATGTTCCTATTGATTTCAATGCATTTTTGAGCTTGTATCAAGGGGTTTTCTGATTCTACCCAACATCCCCCTATTTTTAGAAAACAAGACTCCTTTTCCGGGTTCACTTGCAGCTTGATAACTGGTTCCTTATTGCGTTCAGTCTTTCTTGGTATACAGCGACTATGAGTGTCCGTCGGAGTTCTTGTCATTGAACTATCTGCAATTATCTCCAGTAGCAGCCTTACTCGTCTATCTACTTTGTTCAAAGTCATTTCGTCTTTGTGCATCTGATTGATATGTTTGATCCACATTCCAAACGCCCCACGCACTCTGTACAGAACATTTCCTGTTCTCTTTTCAATGAATCCCGGTTTCCGACGATTGGGTCTAAGGTATGACTTGATGACCACTTCATCACCCACGTTGAAACACAGGATTGTCTCATTTTGGCTGTAACCATCTGCTGACTTACGTGGCAACATGACATCGAATATGGTTCGAACACGTCTTCCAAACAGAGCTTCAGCAGGGGACTTGCTATCTGAGACGATAGGATTGGGCGTAGTTCTATAAGTTGTTAGGAATCTGGTAATAACCTGGCTTGACCCCTCTTCCTCTCCCCTTCAGTATGATTGCTTAAATATGTCAACAAAACTCTCCGTTTGACTATTTGATTGGGGGTGATATAGTGGAAAGCGTACATGTGCAATTCCATTAATTCTGCAGAAGTGCATAAATGATTCTGAAGCGAATTGTGAACCGTTGTCAATCACGAAAGTCTCTGGAACCCCAAAATAGCTGAACAACTCAGATAACTTATTTATTGTTACATTGGCTGTGTAATTTATTATATCGCAGACTTGTGGCCGTTTCGTGAGTGTATCTACGATGACTAGAAGCATTTTCCATTGTACTTACTTACACCCGTCACCCCTCCCGGAGGAGCATAGGTCGATCACCAGTATTCTCCATCGAACTCTGTCCTAAGCATTTATCTCCAGCTGTTTCCAATCGCTATTCATCCTTTTGATATCTGCTTCCGATTCTCGATGCAGTGTATTCTTCCCCATTCTTATTTTCCGTTTCCCAACAGGATTCTAACTTAGTGCTTGCCTCGTGATGCAGACTGATGATTTCCGCAGTGTATGTCCTATCCATTTCCAACGTCGTTTTCTAATTTCCTCTTCGGCTGGAAGTTGATTTGTTCTCTTCCATAGTTGGCTGTTACTAATGTTTTCTCATCAACTGACATTCAGTATTGTTATGGCGGGCACTTAAAGAAGATTGATTATCTTCAAGAACTGTTTTTTCTGTTAACGATTCATTATTTTTGGTTGTATACAAAGTAAGCATTTTATTCTTATTATTGCGACGTTGCTCTTATCCTATACTCCTGTTCAAGGCATTGACTGTTGTTATATCATTTCTCATTTATGAACTATAGTTATTGACTGCATATACGTTACCCCAGTTCACACTCACTATTACTCTTATTTTGTATTAATGTCAGTTTTCTAATTGGTTTACGATGCGGTCTGGTTTTGCATTTATATAAAGGCATGATTGAAATAAAAAAACCGATCTGTCTGTTTGACTCATAAGTCGTTGTTTTTCCTCTATTCCGTTTTGGGACTGGTAGTCGAGGGGCTGACGTGTCTGTACAGTGATTAGTGATTATCAAGGTCATTGTATATATTGCACAAAACATAACAAGTTTCTTGCGTAGACAGTTGTTTATAAATACCTGTACCCTTCTGAGGATGTTTGAAGTAGTTTTCCACATTTCAGCTCCATACAGCAGAATCGTCTTGACGTTCGAACTGAAGAGTCTGACTTTGAGGTTGGTAGACAGTTGTTTGGAGTTCCATATGTTTTTCAACTGTAGGAATGATGCCCTTGCTTTACCAATTCTTGCCTTTATATCTGCATTGGATCCTCCTGGTTCATCGATGATGTTTCCCAGGTACGTGAAAATATCCACTTCCTCCAGAGTTTTTGCATCAAGTTCAATTGGGTTGGTACTTCCTGTGTTGTATTTGAGGATCTTGCTTTTTTCATTGTGTATGTTCAGGTATACTGATACTGAGGTTGCTGCTACGCTGGTTGTCTTCACTTGCATTTGTTGGTGTATATGGGATAGGAGAGCTAGATCATCCACGAAGCCCAAATCTTTTTAGTTAGTGGAAAAGTACCTAATACACGACTAAACTTTGGGGATTAATGTTTAATCTTCTATGAAGTTATGGATATACAGTATTGAACACTATGTAACGAGGATGGAAATGTAACGCAGTAGTTGCTGATTTTCTTTTGAAAGAATTATAATCTAATGCCACCCATTTATGAGAACTATATTCTACTGGTAAATTTGTTGAATCATCTGCAATAAACCTGAGTTGAAGCAAACTTACGATTACATAGTGATATTGCATTTAGCTCGACATCACTTAGTACACAGTACAACTTCAGCATGTTACTTGTCCATTGAATTCTGTGCTTTCCCTCAGGTGTGGAGGTTTTCATGATACAATTAACCACTTGTAGGAAGAGAAGAGGCAAGACTGGGCAGCCTTGTTTCTCTCGTACTGACCCCGCGAAATCTGCAGGGAGTCTTTCAAACATGATATATAAGAAGGAATGCTATCGATAACTACGTATGTTGTTGAGAGGTTAGACGTCACTGAGACAGTAGCAAACAGCAGAGACAGCTCTTATGACAATCCCAATAACATTTGATCGACGAATTCCATTATCCATATAAACGGCGAATATATATATTCAGTGGAGGTATGGTGCTAGACACATGTGCCTACCTGTACCCTGCGTTGACCATTATATATGGGACTTGCGGTTCAGGCTCTAGACATTAATCATTAACCACCACGTCACACAAATATTTTCCTTTACGAAGACTTTTCGAGGTGTGAAAGATACTCAAATGCCTAAATATCAACGTAAGGCACCATCGAAATAAGATTTTGAGACCAGACGCTTGTTTACTCATGACGTCACAACACATTGAAATAGTGGTTACAGACATGAGTCTATTTACTTAGTACAGATATCACAAGGTAAGGGGAGGGTGTTGGGATACATAACATAAGCTGCCCCTGTAGGGACTTATGAAATCATTAAACCTATGTAGAGTTTACAGACTCGTACCAGTGTTACTTCAGAGAAAATTGTACAAAGTATCCAAAACGAAATATATACCGACACCCGGACTTTGAATCGTTAACAAAATAAGTAACTATTAAAACATGGCATAAATGTATTATAAATAAACAATGATAGCAGCGAGATGAATATATCTCGGTAAAAGGTAATTTGTCCAGGACGTTGTATTCTATACACCAAACGATTTTACTATTTTCTTCCAAACGACCATTAGTAGGCATTGACGCACTAAGATACAAGTACGAAAAAATTAATTTGTTTCTGGTAGTTCAATGTGGAGACTATTTATAAGCTATTTCGGGTATTTCCGTGAGATTGTAATCAGTTATTATGGTTTTACTAATATCATCAGGGTATTGGACGTTGAAATTACCTTGACGATAAATGAGCTTTCTTTAAAGTGAGCGTTGTCTTGAGCACATGATGTTACACCGATAAGTTGTGTGTGCGAAGTAAATATGGTGCCAGTCTTGTTACTCCTAACAACCGAAGCTCACTTAGTGTACGCGATCTAACACGAGACTCCACCACTGAGTAGGCTGCTGTGGCCACATATTCGTCTTTAATGACCAGCTATTATATCTCTTTTCTTTGATCGAAGAAATATGCTGCTCCCGTACTTCAGCAATAACTTATTAACCGAATAATTTCCTGGAATTTAAGTATGATGCCAGCACTGGAATCACTAGACACAAGTGCCCTTCCATTCTGAGGGATTGAACTTATACATGAGTACTATATGTATTAGTCAATCCACTTTTCTTATTATCAATTGGTTGCTTTGATGTGATATAATTCCGTCTACCAGTTAAGGAGTCTAAATGCGAGCAAATACTAATGTTTTCAAACTAGTTTTCAGGCTCTATATAATTAGTAAAGACATGTGCACTTCTAAACACATTTTTCTAATAGATTGCATCACCAAAGTTAAAGTTATAGTGCAATCTTTGGAGGAAAAAAATAATATATTGAAGTATTACGACAAGGCAGACGCGTCATTTAAAAAAAGAGTCAATAAAATAAGCTTAGTTGCGGACTGACATAGCTATCTGGTTGAGTTTAAACGTATTCAGTATAAAGCGAGTGCTTTTTTGCTTTTCTATCGGGGAAAATGAAGAAAGGCACTATTTCAGTATCATTTGATTGTTGCAATCTTAGTATTAAGTCATAAGTTCAATCGCTCATCACGTCCGACAAGGACAATTGTATTGGTTACTTTGCTTAGCGCTTTGAAACAAGGGCTGTATTTGAAATGTGACCTTATCTTCAAAATTGATTTGAATCTTGTGTTTTGTTAAAAGCGCCTAAAATGTCAGTAATCGTAGATTATTATGTTTTTAGTAAATTTACTGTGTTAATATTCTTCAAACTAACATCTATTGTATGCTAAATCATACCTGATTCTTAAGAATGAAGTAGCTTGAATAATAGTTTGATTGCCTTGGTGTCCGTTCATTGGACAGATTATCTATAGCGGAAGTACTCGATTCGAAAATACCAATATCTAACCAGATGCTTCCATCCCTTTTTAGGAATCCAGCACACTGATCATGTCTGCAGGCATACTATTTTCCGTTATCGCTGCAGCTGTTGCTTTTAAGGCTTTATTCTTCTTTTCATAGTAAGGAATTTATGTAGTTATATTGTTTAGTCATTCAACTGACTTTGAAGTACATCGCAATTGGATTGCAATCACTTACTCGCTTCCGATTTCAAAGTGGTACCTTGACGTAAGTCATATTCTACGGTTTTCATGTATTGCTTAGGAAACATCTATATGGACATTGGATTATCCTCCATTCTTTGCGCTTTTCGAATGGCTGCTATCATTTATAGCCGTCAAGATTGACTCGAATATTTGCACTATCACTGCTCATCCTTACATTTCAAATGGACTGATTATTTTCCAACGGCTTAGTGTTATTGTTTCCGAGTTTCTAATGTTCGCAGCGCTTGTGAAGTATTTTGTCTTACTATGACCATATATTGTAGAATACGACACTCGCTAAAACTATCCGGCAGTGGATTTTTAAAACGGAGCTATTATCCGTTGTTGATTCTTTTTGCATTCAATTTTGGCTTGCTGATCGTTGACCGTATCCTTTTTGTTTGTCATGTCATGTTTATCATGTATGTGACCAGGGGCTAAATACTCTAATATTACCACCTCAGCCGTACACACTAGGGACTTATCAAGTTAGCCAGTCACAACGTGGAACTTGGTGCATACGTACATTAGTTCAAGTTGCCACTCCCCAATCAGCAGGGATGAAATTGTCAGGCCAAATCCCAGAGAAATAGATGCAGTAACAGGATTAGTAGTAATGATGAGGACTAGGGATTGAAGATATAATTCAGGAAAGTATAAATTGGTGAAAAAAAACAAAGAAAAATATTATGAATTCAGGGACTTAGGATTTGAAAAGGACAAAGAATGAATGCATCTGCGCCATTGTTGACGATTTTTAGCCATATCTCTAACCACTAGTTTCGATTATTGCATAGACCCCAACTAGGTAGTCTGCACCTATCAACATTACTCAGCCCAGTTGTCAATAACTCCATGGAGTGGTACCATGTATTAGCTAGGCCACCTCTAACTTTTTTCCAGTCTACTCTTACGTCAGATATCGTTGCTCATCGTGGTAAGCGGTGGTTAAGTATACGTAATATAGACAGACAGACAGATACAACGCAGAACTTCGTACGTACGTACATCAGTTCAGGTTGCCATACCACATCAGCACAGAGACGCAATATAGACCGTAGCTGCTACCTTGTCGTGGTGGTCGGGCTTGCCTATCGTGATGACCCAACCGAGCTATACTGGCTGGAACATATGTTCCTGTAGGTTCTACCATGCTAGGTAGGTCGATTGGAGAACGATGAGACTAAAAGCAGCTACTCAAGGTCTGAGGGCGAAGTCGTACTGCTGACTGCAGAGGGGTGTAACAGCAGTAAGGTATTTCCCTCGGACAACCAGCATCTGCAGCGATGCTGCCTTCTCACAAGGAAGGAGGGGTTAGAAAAGGTCGGCCCTAAAAATGTCACACCTCACCCTACCTCACGGATTTCCGTCTCCGGCGGTAAGGGTGCCCACTAAGGGCTTTTAAGTGCTGAGCTAATACTCAGAAAACTTTTCATAAAAAGGCCGTGCGTGACAGGCCTCAAGCAGTTGTCCCTTGGGCTCTGCGGTCACGCTCTCAGGTCTCTGAGACCGACACTAATCTGCCTTCTTTTTCAGGTTCCTCAAGAAACACCCTTCCACGGTGTGGGCAGCCTGGAAGTGACAACTGCCCTCATACCCGCAAAAGCACGAGAGTCCAAATTGGTCAAAATCAAATCCTTTCTACACCCCATAATATCTCTCTTATCTCTACGACTAACTCTACTCACATTCCTTCATCTCACTGCACCGCTAATGCAAACGATGCGAGCTCACGAAAAATCATTCCTGGTCTCTTGAAACCCCGTTCTAGACTATATGTTGGAGCTTTTAATGTACGGACATTAAGTCAAATAGGGCAACAGGCTTCCTTAGCTAAGACTTTAGAATCTCACTCAATCGATGTATGCTGCGTCTCGGAAACGCGCATACAGGATCCTAGTAAAATCATTAACCTGATCTCACCGTATCAAAACAAAGAAGCAGCCCGATTTACTCTTCGTGTATCCGGTAGCCCGGATGCTGCTTCCCGGGGTCTCGCTGGTGTAGGTATAGCATTAAGTAGTAGGGCAGAACTAGCTCTCCTAGACTGGATCCCTGTAGATAGTCGCTTGTGCGCTGTCCGACTGAACGGGACAGTTAGGACTCGGAAAGATAGGGACACTCGTCGTTGCCTCTTTGTCGTATCTGCCTATGCCCCCACTGACTGCAGTTCAGACGAAGTGAAAGATGAGTTTTACAGCAAGCTTACGGACCTCCTCCGAAAAGCTAGGCGCTCTGATATAGTTATAATGGCTGGTGACCTTAATGCTCAAGTAGGTAAACTAAGTGAAAATGAGAGACACTTGGGTGGATGTTATGGTGTCACGGCTCAAAGAACAGATAATGGCGATCGTCTGTTGCAACTATGCTCAGATAACCGCCTGTTTCTAGCGAATACTAACTTTAGGCATAAGGAAAAGCATCTTTTGACCTGGCGACCCCCAAAATCGTCTCAACGTTGGACCCAACTAAATCACATCGCCATCAGCCACCGATGGAGGGGTTCGATAGAGGACTGTCGCTCGTTCTGGGGCACATGTTTAGATTCAGACCATGCTTTAGTGCGAGCGCGTATTTGTTTGAGGCTTACTGGACGTAGGAAAGACATTGCAATGAAGCCTCTTAGGGATTTACTTAATGATAATAAAGCTAAGAATATATTTCAGGAACAACTAGAAAAGCAGTTAGGCGACCGTGTAAGCGATTGCCATCCGGAAGCAGGTTGGAATGATATCAAAAAATGCTATGGAAACAGCAATGATATCTGCTAGTAAGGTAAATCATAAGGCTAGGATGAAGCCGTGGATTTCAGTAGCATCCACCGAACTGATGGATGCTCGTAAACTCATCCCACCTGGCTCTGAACATAATAAAGAGCGAAGTGAGCTTAAGCGCAGGCTGATAAAAAGCCTACGCAACGACCGTGAACAGTGGTGGGTGGCGAAAGCAAAAACGATGGAAAAGGCAGCGGCGATAGGCAACAGTAGGCAACTTTTTCGACTTATTAAGGAAACTGGTATTAGGGATCCGAATGTGAGTGAGACTATCTCGGAAAGGGATGGGATTACAATTCATTCTCAGTCCAGGAGATTGGACCGATGGGCGGAACATTTTAGGGATCAGTTCAACTGGCCTTCAGCCACACTTCGGTTGCCCACGATCCCCAGTCATCCTGAATGGCAAATCGACTTAACTCCTCCTAGTCTTTATGAAATTGAGAAGGCTATAGGAAATCTGAAACGAGGTAGAGCAGCAGGTCCTGATAGGCTTACCCCTGAAATTTTTAAGGATGGTGGTCCAGTTTTAGCAGCTAGATTGACTGAAATCTTAGGCAGAATCTGGGAACTGGGCGTAATACCATCTGACTGGTCTGAATCCCTGATTGTCCCAATTTATAAGAAAGGACAAAAGTCTTCCTGTGACAATCACAGGGGAATCAGTCTGACTAATATAGTTTCTAAGCTGTTAGCATCGATTATACTTAGACGCTTAACTAGAGCTCGTGAAGAGCAGACTAGAGAAAACCAGGCTGGATTCAGACCTGGACGTGGCTGTATAGACCACATCTTCACACTGCGACAGGTCCTGGAACACAGACACACATCTAGGCGTCCTACAATAGTTGTCTTCCTGGACCTAAAGGCGGCATTCGACTCTGTTGATCGTGAGGTTCTGTGGCAGTGTCTGTCATTGAAAGGTGTACCAAAGAAGTACATTAACCTTATACAAGCTCTCTACTCTAAAACTACAGGTCGAGTGAGAGCTTATGGCGAGCTGTCATCGGAATTCCTCACTTCAAGTGGTGTCCGTCAAGGATGTCCACTTTCCCCATTCTTGTTTAATTTTGTCATAGACATGCTCCTAGATATAACCATGTCTTCGTCTGACTTTTCAGGAGTTGACTTACTACCAGGAGCCTCGCTTACTGACTTAGAGTATGCTGATGACATAATCCTATTTGGTGAAGACGCTGACAAAATGCAGAGTCTTCTGACTACCCTGAGCAACAATGCAAGCATGTTCGGGATGCGGTTTTCCCCCTCGAAATGCAAAATGTTGCTTCAGGATTGGGTTGCATCGGCACCTGAACTAGTGATAGGGAGTGAAGTGGTCGAGCGTGTAGACCGCTTCACGTATCTGGGGAGTCTCATCAGTGCTGATGGCCTGGTGACTGACGAAATCTCAGCACGGATACAGAAAGCTCGATTGGCTTTTGCCAAGTTGCGTCACTTATGGCGCAGGCGAGATATCCGCTTGCTAACCAAAGGACGAGTGTACCGTGCAGCAGTTCGCTCTGTCCTACTATACGGTAGCGAAACATGGCCGTTAAGAGTAAAGGACATTCATAGGTTACTGGTCTTCGATCATACGTGCCTCCGAAGCATTGCTCGTGTATCATGGGACAACCGAGTGAGCAGTGCTGTCGTTAGGAAACGGGTTCTAGGAAAGGAGGGCAAGTCAATAGATGAAGTATTGAAACTTCATCAGTTGAGGTGGTTGGGACATGTGTTACGCATGTCTAACTACCGACTGCCTCGACGTGCTATGTTTTGCGGTGTAGGAATAGGTTGGAAGAAAGCTAGGGGCGGCCAAACCAAAACATGGCAGAAATCGATGAAGTCACTGACAAGCGGACTAAGTCATGTTGGTAGATGTAGGCTGTGTGGTTGGGGTCCGCGAGACGAAAGTCACCAATGGTTAAAGACCTTGAACGACATGGCTCAGAATCGTTCGCAATGGCGCAGGTGCATCCACTCTTTGTATTCTCTCAAAATCTAACCTTCTGAATTCTCTATCTTTCTCCTTTCAAATTTATCTCACTGAATTATACTTTTCGAATCATATCTTCGCTCCCTAATTTTCTGCATTACTGCTAATACTTCTACTATCGTTATCACTCTTGGATTTGAACTGACAGTTGCGTCTCTGTGCTGATGTGGTATGGCGACCTGAACTGATGTACGTACGTACGAAGTTCTGCGTTGTATCTGTCTGTCTGTCTGCAATATAGAGACGTAATATACGTCCTTACCATCAGCTGATGAAGGTTCACTACTTCATCAATCAACTTACCGTCTTTACTTAGTACTCCATTTCTAACCCATGACTTATAACAGTAAAAAAGATCATGTAGTGTTCTATTTTTTCGTTATTTGTCTTGTGTTTACGTAGCACATAGGGTTGATTCTGGTTTATATTCACAAATATTAATCGTACAGAAACATTGGTGTGGTGGCGATTTAATTTGCCCCAGTATAATAATTAATTCAACCCTATGGTGACGCGTAACATCAGTGCATGAGTCAGCACCTAGTAAATGATCCCTACATAGGAAACGTTTTGGGGGTGCTTTGTTTTCTTATCCTAGCCAAATGTCTTTTTCGACCTTTAACCCAACAACTTGTTTTTCATTTTTAAAACATTATGTTGTGATACTTTGTTCTGATATCTAAATCACTGAGGTCATGAGATTATGGAGTAAATGGCTTTTAGCTTTTTTCCGTCAAATCCTGTAGACATACATTTTCAGTACAATGGATTTTTATTTGGGTTGTTAATACTATCAATGGCGCATATTATTGAAGTAAGACTTACATTATTCTTACCTTAGCTGTACTAGGAAAATTATATCTTCGCATCATTATTGTTCACTGCACTTTTGAATTTCAAACATATATTTATGTATATAGCTCCAGCTTATTTTGTTCATATTTTGATGAACTATTGTGTAGGTTAGTTGTTTCTATTTCTGTTGAAATAATAATCTGTTGTGTGAAGGAAAACGTGAACTTTCAGATATTATCAGTCGCTTTGTAAAGGTTGGCGGCGTTGTTACTTTGGTGATGATTTCATCATTTGGATATTTTATTTATACGGTTTGCAATTCCAAAGGTCTAATGATAAAATAACACATTATAGAAACAACTGAAACAAGTTTTTAGTCGTCTTTTCCCATTTAATCGTGGTCTATGTCATGCATATTGGGCTCCGAATTTTTGGTCTTTATATAATTTCATCGACAAAGTATTAAATGTTCTAGGTAAGTATATGTATTTATTTATCATTAAATCTCAAGTTTACAGTCCTCTTTACTGCATTCTCACAAATATCGAACTCTAATCTTTTTAATTTGTAGTCGGTTCGAGACATTTAATTTGTATTAGGATTTGGTATCAAGTTTTAGGAGACTGGTAATCGGTCATACAAACAAAATTCTCCCCATTTGATACTTCGTACAGAAATAGTCTTCTGTTGATAAAAATTCAAGGTCTTTTTTCCAGAAGTTCTATAATTTATCAGGTTATGTGAAAGTAAGTAATTGGACGTGTTAAAACAACCTACCACCGTATTTTATAGAATATCATCTAGCGACACCAGCGAAGGGGAATCAACGGTTAGATATGGAAAAGATAAAAGGAGTACCAAAACGCAAACTAAAACGGAGCAGCAAAATGTAGAATAACCTTAAAATAACTAGCACCATTTTCTTCCAAGCTATGTAAACCATAGTTAGTTAATTGTAAAATCCGTCAGAATTACCGTGTTGGGTGTCAGTATGTTGGGGATTTCAAATCCCTAAATATGCAATTATTCATACATTCAAATGGAAAACATTGTGTTGATTGTTTTAAATCTGATTCTGAGTAGAAGAAGGACAACGACTGTAACTGAATAAGATGAATCCATTCATTTCGTGGTTTCTCTTCAACTGTTTTACAACCTAGATACAATAGTAATAATCACTATTTGAAATCATCGTACACATTTCATATAGTTTTGATCATTAATAATTAGAAGGAACAAAATAATTATGAAATGCTCTCATAACAATCTTTTAATAGCAACAGCTTCGGCGAACCGTAATGAACTTGTTACTTATTGAGTGTTGATTATTTTCAAGAGTTTTGATATGCCAGCCGCATGTCTAGTGTCAACAAGATGATAGTAATTGCACTAGTGAAAATGCGTTGGTTGCTTAATCTCAATTGTCGTGATACGTGTTTAGCGATTTGGACGTTAACAATCCTTTCTTTTCTTCCAATGTAAGTGTTTTGATACGATCATGTAAACTGGTAGGCGCATTTGTAGGTAACATGAGATAGGAGCTTTCCCACCTTTATCTGCCTTAATGAGTAATTACTTTCATACAAGGTGACCAGTTTGGTTACCCACAAAAATGTATGGATGGTTATAAAAAATCACGAATAAAGGAACAAGATATGACACTGTCGAGAAGAAGACAATTTTTTTACTACTTTATTTCAAAGGGAATAAATAATTGATAGAATTAACTTTAGTCTAGGTGTTGTTATAAAATAGAACGTTCCCGGTCTAAGCTGTTGCTATTGAAAGACGTGTGCGATCTTGTGCACTTAAAAAGATACAGTGGTTAGTTTACCATTGTTTTGGTAACTTTTGTCTAATTATGTAACTCACTAACTCATGGTTATTACTCTTTTTAAGCGTTATTCAGTGTTATTCTATTATTCTACCTACTTCATAATTACGATTACATAACTTTTGACCTCAATCTTCATTATCCAAAATCTCGTCTCCGTTTGGCTTCCAATAATCTCTTTCAAAATTTTCATAGTGGTTAATTAACTGTTACGAGAGCATTTTATAACTATTCCGTTCCTTCTATTTATTCATGCTTTAAACTACATATATTAAGTAGCGTAATTTTGCACTCAGTAAAATAATCATTCATGTTAATTTCTGTACACCTATTATGTTCAGTTAATGATTTTACTTGACTAATAATCACTGTAAATTAATTAATAGATAAATGAATGCGCACAATATAAATCATTATCTTCTTCTAGCTCTCTACAATAAGATCTTACTAGTTTCGTCTTTTGGAGTAGCTTGAGATTTGAAAAGTGAATGAATCTATTATATATGATCTCAAGCAAAAATATCAGTGGCAACGTGTGTCTTAATTGTATAAAGTGTTGCTGACTTCGAAAATGATCGAGCCTCGCCTAATGTGCTAGCTGCATCCGTTATGTAAACTCTAAAGCATCTATGCGTAGTCGAATACATATCGCAGTCAAAACTCACAAAGTATTAAAATCAAGAATAACGCCATGACATGGTATTTATCACCATATATAAAGATGTTATTTTTCTTTAGAACGTAGTCAAGCGGCATTAATCAATCTAGATCAACACCTGAAAAATTAAGTGGTATTCTGCAACAAAGTTTACTGATGAGTAATTATGTCATCATCTTAAATTTATTACATGAGGCACATTGCCTCTAAGCGTAATATTGTTTGAAGTATAAGTAGATCGAAAGAATGTCACTAGTGACTTAATTTAGATATGACATCAGTTCATGAAATCACTAACTGTTGGTCTAAGCCATTTTAAGTAGGAGCGTACTATCTGGTTAAGGTTCATTTGAAGACTGCCATCAATGACTGAATGACATAGATTAGAATCGGTCACAATAGCACAGTTACATTTACTTTATATCTTCCTCTTCATTCTTAAGTTTCAACACTCCTTCGCATACGCTTTCATTCCACCTTGAATCATATTCTCAACGTTCAGTTTTTTTTATTGCTATGGCTACTACTCCGTTATTCTTGTTAATTTCATTTCGTGGTGATGGAGTATAGGAACTCTAGCTAAAACATATTTGTGGTAGGTTCTACAATCATTGGCTAACCTAGTACTTTCATTAGATATTGCTTATAATCTAACTGCATCTTAAAATGTAGTTATTTTCGTTTTTCGCATATTATGACGTTCATTTGACGATACCCAACTGAAGTGTTATCGAAACAATTTGCGAATAGATATGATTTGATTTGTAACTTGCCACGTATCAACATAAGTTTTGGTAAATGTACCGTATAACTATCGGAGCCACTTCATTTTAGATGATAAATGATATTTGAATGTTTGTAGCAACTGATTTTATGAACTATACTTGATGCCTACGATGCAAAACAGTTATTTGCAATTTCACCTTCTTATAGACGATCATTTTCTTCAAATGTGGCCTCAGAAAATTTCCACTACTGCAACCATGACTGGTGGTCTAGTTGAAAATGTGGAACATGTTATTTTGCCTACTATAACGCCTTCACATACAGCGCTTTTAAGTTTGCTGTTCATGTTGGTATGCTTTTGTTGTTGTATTTACTTTTCGTATATAGCAAGTATTATATATCTTGTATATTTTTTGAAATTGGATATCATTAATCAACCTATGCCAGATGACCACTGAGAGCCAAGAAGCAATAAAAAGCCGTTTCTTTATAGCGTGAGACTTTTCAGTGGTACGTCGGAAGGGTCCAAATGTCCCAGGCTCGGCTCGTCGATGGTGTCGTAGATGGACACTACTGAGTCTATACTGGGATTAAAATATCTGTCTAGTGCTTTCTAGTTTTCAGTAGTTGTCTAGCCCGGGTTAATTCGTAACATTAAATGCTAAAAGGTACACAGCACATCTTTTCATTCATTGTCAACTTACTAATGATTAACTTTTGGAAGTTACACCTGAAGCTCATGTTCAAAGACGTTACCTGTGCTGAGTGCGAGGCATTTATCCACCGAGCATCATTTTGAAGGTTAATAGAGCTAGCGGCTTTCCAGATGCAAAGTACGCAAACTGGTGTTCCAACCAGGGGCTTAGTGTCTATGAACCAAACACCTTTAACGCTGATCCCAAATACACGTAATTTGTAATGAGATTATATTGATTCACGTAATTTTGAGTTGGTACTGAATATTTAACAGAAATGGTTTCAAGTCTCAACTACCTTTGAGCATGCTTCTTTATCACTCATATGGAAAAGAGTAAAGTGGGATATAAGCATTGTCAAATAAGAAAGTAGGTTTTTGCTTCCCAAAAATATTAACTAAAAGACTGGCATTTCCTAATTTTCTAACGCACTTATTAGCTTCACAATAAAGGATGCGCTTGGTGGGAAATAATGTTGTATCACAATGTTCTGATTACGTAGCTCGATATCCTAGTGTTTTGCACTAATTAAAAATAAGACTTATTTACTGGTTTTTGTCACGTGTGCTTGACTCCGAGCAACACTAAGTGTTGGGCACAGAGTTTCGACCTGTGGCTTTGCAGATCAACCGCTTTAACCACTGAGCCACCACTTCACTTCGTGTAGTGGTAATTCTTTGATAAAATCATAACTTATAACAATTAAGTTGGAAATTAGAACTGGAAGCCTAATACTTAAACCCAAATCGATCTTCAGGTCTTTTTATTTTGCATCCTTACTCGTGTTCTCATAGTCATTTGTGTATGTAAATGAGGATTGACTATTCAGAAAATTATTGGGATTGAATCACGTCACAAGCGCATTTTGGTTTTCAATATTAAATCTGGTTGTAGCAAGTAGATAGATACTACTCTATTTGTAGATCTATGTTAATAATCTTCATTGTTGTCTTAATCATGTACATACATCTTATACTTTGATCTTGTAGCCCACTTTATGTGTATCAATTAGAAAAAGTCGATTCTTCAACTTTACATCTGCTGTCATTTCCCATGTATTTTTGAAGTCTGTGATTGTAACGGCTTGGTCGTGTTTCATATTTGGTTGGCATGTTCATGAAAAAGCAGTTTTAATGTTTCTATTACCCCTAAAGTAAATTTTTTTTGTGTTGCAAGTTTTTTATTTACAACTTATTAAAATCGTGTTTATCTTAGAAACAAAATAGGAGACTAGTAATTAGAAGTAATCCTCAATAAGACTTATCCTTTGTCTCTTTAAGTTGCTTTCTGACTTATTTGTAGCTGATTTCCTCACAGGGTATATATACTGGATGGTGTGGATAGATTAAACGTGGTTGCCTTAACTACTACCCGATCGCACTGCTACTTTAACGTGGTGGTCGGATTTACCTATCATGATGACTCAATCAGACTATACTGGCTGGAACAATCGTTCCTCAACGTCCTACCATGCCAGGCAGGTCGGTTGAAGAGTGGTGAGACCAAAAGCAGCAAATATAAAGTCCGAGGACGAAGTCGTACTGCTGGCTGTACAGAGGTGTGACGACAGTAAGATGTTTTCCTCAGACAACCAGCATAACATCGATGCTGTCTTTTCACAAAGAAAGGGTGGGGTTAGAAAAGGTCGACCCTAAAAATGTACACCTAACCTTTACGGATTTCCGTCTCCGGCAGTAGGGCCCCAACAAGTACAAGCTACAACAGAGAAAACCTCTCAAAAAGACCGTGTTTAATCGGCCTCAAACAGTTGTTCCCTGGGGCACTGCGGTCACGCTCCCAGGTCTTACAGACAAACCCTTAACCCAATTTTGCTTTTCAGGTGCATCAAAAAGAAGGCTTCCACAGTGTGGGCAACTGGGAAGTGACAACCACCCTCATACCTCTAACCACACACAAGATCATCGCCATTTTAATCAAACTTCTTCTGTTTCTAATGTTTATCCTGATCCTTCCTTCAAGCCTAAATCCCTATCTTCAACTTCCTCTTCATCAATGCCAACGATTCCGACCCACAACATAATGTCCCGAGTATACTAAGATCACTCCCCAAACTTCACATCGGGGCATCCACTGTACGAACTCTGTATCAAATAGGGCAGCGATCCTTCCTAGCTAAGACATTAGGATCCCGTGCAATTGGTGTATATTGTGTCTCCAAAACACGCTTACAGGATCCTACCATGGTCATTCACTTGACCTCACCTAGTGAAGGTGAACGACCTTCGCGATGCACTCTACGTTTATCTGTCGACTCAACAGCAATTTCTCGTGGGTTAACCGGTGTAGGTATCGCGTTACGTATGAGAGCAGAATAAGCACTTCTCGAATGTATTCCTGTCAACAGTTGCCTATGTGCCGTCCGACTAAATGGTTCAGTAAGAATTCGAAAAGATAGGGACACATACCGTTGTCTTTTCGTTGTTTCTGCCTACGCTCTCAATGACTGCAGCCCGGATGAAATGAAGGATGAATTTTACAGAAAACTTTCTGAACTTCTTCATAGGGCAAAACACTCAGATTTGGTACTCGTGGCTGGTGATTTTAACACCCAAATAGGTAGCTTGAATCTGTCTGAAAGACACTTGGGTGGGTACTTCAGTGTTTCAGCTCAGAGAACGGATAACGACGACCGTCTGCTACAACTTTACTCAGACAATCGTTTATTTTTAGCATAAGGAGCGATGTCGTCTAACATGGCGACTTCCTAGCCCAACTCAACGGTGAACTCAAATAGACCATATCGCGATTAGTCACTGTTGGAGGGGCTCGATAGAAGATTGCCTTTCTGAAGTACATGTTTAGATTCTAATCATGCTCCAGTACGAGCGCGCATTTCCTTGCTTCTTATTGGGCGAAGAAAAACTAATACAGGAAAACCCATTAGAATTCAGTTTAGCAACGAAACAGCCAAGATTAAATTCTAGGAACAACTAAAGGATCACTTAGGTAATTATAGAGATGCGAATCAATTAGATACTGCTTGGCAAGATGTTCGAACAGCTGTGGCATCTACAGTGGACATCTATTAAGGACTTAAATCAGCATGTCAAGAAAATTCAGTGGATCTCGATAACCTGTTGAATTGATGGACTCTCGAGAACTTATCCCGTCGGGCTCCGAATATGATGAGGAGCGAAAAGTAATCTGATAAAAACTGACAAAAAGTCTGCGAAACAACTGTGAGCAGTAATAGGTAATGTAAAGGGAAAAGGCAGCTGCGTTAGGTAACACTAGACAACTTTTCAAGTTAATAAAAGAAACCGAGGTTCAAAAATCAAGTGTTAGTGAGCCGATCTCGGAAAAAGATGAAACACTTACTAGCTCTCAGTCTAGACGTTTAGAGCGATGGTCTGAACACTTCAAGTAGTTCAGTTGATCTTCAGCTGCTCTAGAACTTCCCACTATAATTTAAGACAGCCAGAATGGAAATTCGACTTAGATCTCCCGACTCTTGTCGAAGTCGAGAAAGCCAGAGCCAATCTAAGGCGAGTCAAAGCAGCTGGTCCGAATGAATTATCCCTAGAGGTCTTTAAGGATGTTGGTCCCACTTTGACGAATAGTCTGACTGATATTTTGATTAAAGTTTGGGGACTTGATATAATTTCGTTTGACGGGTGTCGTTCGTTAATCGTCCCAGTGACTTATCTGGAAGAAGATATGTGATTGGTTAATATAGTGTGACAGACATATGAGTCAATGGCTAGACCTGATATATATATCTTGTATATTATTGGTTTATTGTTATTGTTGTTGTAATACATGCGTGTGAGTGACTAGTTGGCTTCTTGATAAATCAGTCGGATTATTGTGCCTGAACAATTGATTAAGGCAAGGCTGGGTGCTAGCTGTAGGATAAAGCGCTGCAGATAACAAGATCGATAATATCGGCCATCCCTGTGCAGATACAACAGTAGCGACAGCTACAACACCCAGTATATAAGAAAGGATCAAAGTCGTCCTGCGATAACGATAAAGGAATTAGTTTGACTAATAGAGTGTCTAAAATACCAAGCTTCTACAATTATCAGACGTTTAACTGCAACTCGTGATCTACAAATATGAGAAAATCAGGCTGGTTTCAGACCTGGTTGCAGTTGTATAGACCAGATATTCACCATTCGTAAGGTTTTAGAACACAGACATACTTTTTGGTGCTTGACAATGGTGGTTTTCCTTGACTTAAAAGCGGCATTTGACTCTGTAGACCGAATTCTATGGCAATGTCTTTGATTGAAAGGCGTACCTCAGAAGTACATGGATATTGTTAAGGCTTTTTACTGAAACATTATTAGTCGTGTCATAGCTTGTGGCGAACTGTCATCCGGACTTGTAACCTCAAGTGGTGTCCGTCAAGGCTGCCCACTGTCTCCATTCTTACTTAGTTTCACAGTCGATTTGCTGTTGGAAATCACACTCTTATCGTCTAACTTTTCAGGAATTGATCACCTGCCAGGAGATTCACTTATTGATTTAGAATGTGCCTGATGACATAGTCCTGTTTGATGAAGACGCTGAATAAGATGCAGAATCTTTAAACAGAAATAAGCTCCAATGCAACCATGTTTAGAATGCGTTACTATCCCTTTAAATGCAAAATATTGCTCCAGGACTGATCTTCGTCAATACCTGAGCTGAAGATAGGGAGTGAGGTAGTTGGGCATGTCAACGACTTCACTTTTCATAGAAGTCTGATTAACTCTGATGGATTGGTGTCTGACGAGATCTCAGTGCAAATTCAAAAAGCTGCCAACTTACGTCACCTATGTCGGAGACTAGATATTCGTCTCAACGAAGGGAAGAGTGTTCTGCCCAAAAGTTCGTTCTGTCTTATTATATGGGTGTGAGACGTGTCCATTAAAGGTAAATGATACTCGTAGGTTATTGGTTTTTAACCATCGATGTCTTCGAAACATCGCTCGCGTTTGCTTGAATCATCGAGTAAGGAATAACGAGGTTAGACGATGAGTGGCAAAGGTTGTAAATCAGTCTGTGAGGTCATGAATCTACATCGACTGACGTGGTTGGGAAATGTGGTGCGTATGCCCAACCACCGTCTGCCTCGACACGCGATGTTGGCTGATATAGGAGCAGGATGGAAGATAGTTAGGGGCGGTCAAACTAAAACAGCATCAGTCCATAAAGTCACTGACTGCTGGTTTGAGTCGTGTCGGTAGCTACAGACTACCTGGTTGGGGTCTTCGCGAATACCGTAACTAGTGGCCAGAAACACTGAGTAACATGGCTTAGAATCAGTCACGATCACGCAGACGTATTCGCTTATTGTCCTCCCTTAAATCTTGGGCTTTAAATCATTCCATAATTTTGTTTCCACGCTCCCTGAACCATATTCTGTATGTTCACACTCTTTGTTACTATTATTATTAATGGAGTAACTTTTACTAATGCGGTGTTAATCTTGCAGTACCATAGAGGTATGGCAACTTGAACCAATGCACACATGGGCCAGATTCTATGTGGATCATACATATATACGCTTTCTGAAAATCTTGTCGTTGAAGGTAAATCTTGCAAGGATAATACTCAAACAACAGATCAAAGAAGTTAGAGTAGTTGGACTTCGTAAATGTCCTTCATAATAAAGATTTTTCTCCTATTATAGCTGTTGACGTAATCATGGCGCGTGTATAACGTGCTCACTTTCCGTTTCTTGGTATACGTCTTTAGTCTCCCAGTTGCGGGGTGTTAGTACAGTTTGATGGGATAACTATCATACGATGGGACTGCCATGTTAGGATTCAGCTCAAAGTTTGATGAATTCTGAACGCGTTCAATAATTTACTGAAGCCGCACTACTTTTCAGAAAGTACAGCGATTGTTTTCTTGTAATGTCGGATTTCACGGTACCCAAATTTTGACACATGTAGTGCTTTTCTATATTATATATCACAACATAACGTCAGAATATGCATATTTTCACTGATTCATAGTACTGTATATTGGCAACAGAATTTTGTTATATGATACATCTACTAACATTCTATAAATCAAACGTAAAATTTCTAATGCATTTTTATTTACAGCTTGTTCACTCTGATTTCTGGGGAATATCGTTTTCTTACATTTTATGTTAGCACTTTAGGATACTATAGTCTCATCCCATTAATTCCTACAAATGCTGGTAAGCTACCTGATTTTACTTGTATGTCCGGATATAGTATGAATATCTGAGTTGTTAATGTGGACGTCGATTGTTGAGTATATCTACTGCCAGAATATATATCGTAAGATTCCGTTGATTAGTCAGCGATTCATTCATAACACATACAGATTCGTGTATTTAAAGTCACGCTCGAAACTGCAACGTAGTTGGCTAAAGTCAAATCACTTAACCACCGCTCTGATGGTCATCGACCACATCAGGAGTACTATGTAGAAGGGCTACAACAGTGCTTCATCAGAAACGAATTATTTTCCTTCAAATGTAGGATATGAAATGTGAACTAGTAAAAGTTGCTACAATTCAGAAACTCGTGTGTGAATTCAGTAATTAACTGTATTTCGGAAAATTGAGAATCGCCAATCTGGTCGCCGCTAAACACACTTTTTTGTAGAACACTGACAGTTAAAATCTTCTGAGTATCCTATCTTTTAGTGTCCTACAAACAAGCCCCATAATATACCTTAGAATGATATGCAAACTTTTTTCGTTAATCAACAAACTTCTTAACTTTTCATTTTTATACCTCCCAAGTAAACCAGCAGAATCAGTTAGTTTTGTTTATTACGATTGTATTATAGACCAACTTTTTAAGTAATAAACGAATAACGTAAAATGTAATTTATTTTACGAGTTTCGTTAATGTTGACTCAGTCTGGTCAATCTGGTATCACCAACGTTTGCATTAAGTGTTGATCAAGGTTCCTGACTGCCTTTGTAGTTACCCCATAGGATTAAGTTCTGCTGTTCAGGTTGTAAAGTTTTTGGATAGCGTATTTTTTTCATTAGAACCATTATAAAATTACTTTCTTGCCACATATCTATGCAATTGTAATGGTACAATGACTATATTGTTTAAGCATTTAACCTGCTAGTTGCAGATCGGTAAATGAACTAGAGAATACGTACTAGTCTGTTAATCTTACTTTGACAAATTATCTTGCGTTTAGATACCATCACCTTTAAAGTCATAATGGATGTAACTCAAATCATTAGTGTAGCAGTAGAACATGCTTTACTACGTATGAATTATTTTCTTCAAAACCCTCAGTTAAGTATACGGTTTTAATGTTAGTGGTTATGTTGTCTTAAAGGGTATGATTGCACATAGCTTAAAGTCATCGTTTAAAAAGTCCAACTTTTAACAAAAATGGTCAACTTCAACTAACCTAACGGATTCTGTTAACTCATAACCAACTGATAATATTTATCATGAATGTACGACATAATGATTTAATAACTACACTTTGTTAATATTCAATCATACTTTCATTTATTTTATATTAGCAAGATGGGTTATTGCCTAAAAAATCCAACTGTAAGCCTTCTAGTGCACAGGTACACAAATCACTTATTATTTCGGCCCAGCCAACGAAAAAATATTGCTGGCCCTCAAACAACTAGTGTGGCTCAAATCTATACTCACCCAGTAATAAAAACCTAACTTTAACTTAAATTGTTTGATTATTCTAGTCATGTTAAAGTAGTTTTGTCGAGACTTTTTTGTTTGTATTTGTCGTAAATTGATTGGAGTGAGAATCCTACCACTATGTCGACTCCGTAATGTTGCTGATGCTTAATCATTCGCATAGAGACCTGAAGTTCCTGGTTTAGATCCTTATCGAGATCGTAGGTGCACATTGCTGAGTTCCATACTAGAATAAAGCAACTATCCAGTGCCCGCTAGTTCTTAGTGTCACTCAGCCAAAATCAATATGTGACAAATAGAAACAATGAGTTAAAACCAATCTCTACAAACTACTGAAATTTTTCTCAAAATTATCGATAAAACGGTTTTAGAACAAATTTTGCATTTTGATGTGTTTGTATTCCTCTTTTTATAGAATTTCCTGCCGTTGTATCCATCTACCTAGCACATACATGCATTCATTGGCTTACTTTATTCCGTATTCTTCCCGTTAATAATAATATTAGTGAAAGGAGTAAACTAGACCAATCCACGATAAGTCATGCTTTCCAACGAATCGGTCGCCTACATTTATGGGGTCTTATATTACTTTTTATATTCACAAATATAGTCCTGCCACTATCTTATCTAGGACAACGTTTACCTTATTTACCATTAATGCTGACTTCAGTGTATACAGCAGTGGGATTATTTTGTTCTTTTATAATTTTCATCTGGTCAACAACAACCAGCTATTATCTACCAACGACGGTGATAGAGTCAATAAAAAAAGTAAATGATGTTAAAAAGAAAAGACAGTAGTACTAGTAACATTGATCCACAAGGTTAGGTGAAGTGATGGGATTAAGGTATTTTCTTAACTAATCTACCTTTATTTGTGTATCACTTTCTATTGCTTTTGTCTATTGTTTTTCCCCACTTTTTGGATAATTTTTTCAATTTTTGTATTGAAATAAAATTTGGATGAAAAAAACAACTTTATTCTGCCAATTTAAGTCACAGTATTTAGAATCAGCCTAGTGAGTCGGTTACCTAATAGAGTAAATTCAGGTAGAATAGGGATATGCAACCACATAATGCCATTGTTTGTCCATTACTAGTGCTAGACAGAGTTGCTTAATCTCACTATTTCTCGCCACCTCCACCATCAATGATACTCAAGGAACAACACTTAAGTACGTGATAGTAGTGTGCGGATATGTTAACTGTGGAAATATTCAATCTCGAGTACGCGGATGATGTCATTGTGTTACTGTGCTGTGGTGAACATTCTAGTACTAGTAGTTTTTTGATCTCATTAAGCAACAATGCATTGATGTCCGAATTGCTTTCCTCTCTTTCTAAATACAAAATGTTGCTTAGGGAGCGTTCTATATCAACGCCAGGACTTATAGTGATAAGTGAAGTAGTTGGGCACACTGACCACTTCATTTATCAACCCGGATGTCTGACGGAAGATCAACACAGATTCAATAAGCTTGTTTGGTTATTACCCGCTTATATCACCTATATCGTAGACGAAATGCCGGTCTAGCGACGAATGTACAACACAGCGGTCAGCTATGTAAGCATATTCAAGATGCGCTTCTCCCTTTTTAAATGCAAAATGTTACTCCAGAACTGGCCTTCTCCCCCACCTAAACTAATAATAGGGAGTGAAGTAATTGAATAAGTTGACCACTTCACTTAACTCGGAAGTTTCATCACCCCTGGTGGGTCGGTGTCGGACGAAATCTCAGCATGGATTCAGAAAGCTTGATTGGTATTCGCCAATTTACGCCACTTGTAGCACAGGCGAGATGTCCATCTCTCAACTAAAGACCGGGTTTACTGCGCAGCAGTCCGCGCCGTCCTAAGATATGGCTGCGAAACATGGGCCATGAAAGCACAACATATGCATCGACTTAAGGTGTTTGAAATCTTCGTAACATCTCTCGTATATCATGGAACAGTAGAATAAGTAGTATGGAGGTTAGACAAAAGGTTCTTGGGAAATATGGTTAATCAGTCGAAGAGGTCATTAATCTTCATCGACTGAGATGGCTAGAACACGTGTTGCGCATGCCTGCCTCGTCGCGGGATGTGTGACTAGGGTTGAAGTAGGATAGAAGAAGCGTAGGGGCGGCCAAACCAAAACATGGCATCAGTCCATGAAGTCTTTGACTGTTGATCTAAGCCATGTTGGTAGATGCGGATTACCTGGTTGGCATCCGCCTGATAAATGGCTGGAAACACTGGGCGACATGGTTTAGAATCAGTCACAGTGGCGCAGGTGTATTCACTCTTTAGCTTGAATTCTATCATCATTTTCTGCACACCTTCACTCTCCCCTCTTGTATTCTGTTATTGTATTACCTCTGTTATCTCGTAGTGCTAATGTAGTATGGCAACTTGAACCTATGGGCGTATTCGCCCGGTTCTACGTTGTTGATAATGATACGCTGTACTATATTGATGTGACTTCATTGTAGAAGATATACGTAGGTTACTACTATTCGATTGTAAGTTATTGAATTTAGCTGTAATTGTCATATTACTCATGCGTAGTTGAACGTTTATTGTGTGGCCTGTTGCTTGTATTTTATTGGTTAATTAAGACTAAACTTTCTAGACGTTGTTTTCTATAGGTTGGAACATTGTTCGTTTGACATTTTTACGGTCGCGTGCACACGGTGCAGATCACTGTAACTACTTTGTTGTTTAATCACCTTGACTGTAAGTAACAATTATTTGTTGTAGAACCACATAAGGTATTTATATATTTATTCCAATATATAAATATCCCGAAAACTCAAGACAATCTTTTGACTCTATCGACATCAGGAGCATTATTCCGGTGAATTTAACGCAATATCAAGTGAAGCTAACAGTTATTCTCAAGTTTACTGCACCAGCATCTAAAATGTAGTATGCCAGACCTAACAGTGCAGATAGATATGCATAAAAATCCTGTCTTATGCGGACAAACGAGACTACATAAGGAGCAACAAATAATTATTACTAACAGGCAAGGTGATTAAACAACAAAGTAGTTACAGTGATCTGCACCGTGTGCACGCGACCGTAAAAATGTCAAACGAAACAATGTTCCAACCTATAGAAAACAACGTCTAGAAAGTTTAGTCTTAATTAACCAATAAAATACAAGCAACAGGCCACACAACAAACATTCAACTACGCATGAGTAATATAAAAATTACAACTAAACACATGAGTGTCTTTGAAACATTACTCGCGTCTGCTGGTAGTATTGGATAAGCAGTGCTAAAATCCAAGGCAATGTACCATAAAAAGATGGTAAATCAATTAGAGGCCATGAATCTCTAACTAAGGTTAACGAGATATATAACATGTCTCCAACCACTGCTTGTCTCGACTTGAAATGTTGGGTGATATAGCAGTAGAATGGAAGAAATCTACGGATGGCTGATAAGCTTAACTAATGGTTTCCGTTCTGAAATTACACTGCTTAAAATAAATAGCAGTGGTATATACGTATTCACTTCTTATCTTTCTCTGGATTTTGAGTTATAGCATCCCTTCATGGATATGTTTTTATTTGGGTTAATGTTCAATTGTCAAACACTCCCAGTTGATGGATGTCTAAATCTCTGTACACGAGTGAAAATAATCGAAGATGTAGCTTACAGGGAAATATGTATATATATTTACAAGGAAATCAGTGCAAAGTTAAATATTACAATGTATTAAACGCTAAAGATATGCGTCGACTAAATGCTGTTCCAAGACATCTGCAAAAAAAAAAAAGAACGGGTAAATTAAACGTCAAGAAGTAGAAGAAAACTACTGCTACTACTATTATTTTTTAATCTTATGCACCAAATGACTAATTTTTAAATAAGGAGTTCATATGAGCGTGTCCAGACAAGAAACATTAAAATAACCATGATACAGTGTTATTTTATGATATATTGTTTTGTATTATGTTATACACAGAAACAATCATTCTACCTTACATAACCTCGTATTTACTTAGTAGTAAAGTGTTGATTCATAGTATGATGAAGAAATTGTATGTTAGGCCTATAAATCAGTTAGATGGCCAACTTTTATCATTCAATGAATAATCCTGATTTACTACAAACAATGTGTCTTATTGATGAGCAAGTTACTAATGGGATTGTAATTAATTGGAAGATAATTACAATTATTCATAAGGAGATAAGCTTGCTAAGTACACTGCTAAATTGAAGCTCAGTGGTCATGATGTTTGAATCCCACTCTGTCAATTGTTTGAGCGAATGAGCAATAACACCATCCCTCACACAGTGTAGCTTAGTCTAGCAAACGAGATGCATTTTTACTAGTAAGCTGAAACAATATAAACAGTATGATTTTTTTGTGAGACTATCCTTACTTCAGTACAGAACAGCTGGTTTTACAATGAAAGATCATTTGGAGCTAGTTAAGGCATAGCACAAGATCTCGTTCTAGTTCATCAGAGCAATATCAACATGATGTACTAAACTTTTTGTTAAAAAAATTTGAGTCGATTGTCTAATCTTGTAATTTAGTTCTTAAATAATAAAAAACGTATATTTTATATCAAACTACTGATGTGATTAAAAGTCACCATTACCAATTATAATTAAAGGAAAATCAGTAAGCTAAATTCAACAAGCGAAACTAAGATTTTTAAAGTTAGTCTAGTGGCAATCGATAAGAACTCCAGACTGATTTGCTGTGGTAGTCGGTGCTCATTAACAAGCCATGTCTGTAGTCTTTATGGAATTAATGAATACTGTATAGTGCAAGCTCGCACCAGCCGTGTCACAATCGGAAACGTTACCATTGGACTTTTTGAGCATTGAGCCATAGTTTACATATAAGAAGTAGTGACACTACAAGGCTGCTAAAATCAAAGTGAATGGAGCAGAACTTCAACCTGCGACTTAACGGTTGAAAGCCAAACTCTTTAACCAATTTCGCCGCCGCTTCATCCATACCATTTGCTTATTACCGACCGAAATCTATAGATTATTCACCTGTTATTGTGGCTAACTTAATCAAGCCACATCCTGACATGAATAAACCAATTCGTATGATCTTACATGAAAGTAATATCGGCCGACTAAAGCGATAAACATTAAGGCAATTTAGAATAATAATTATCACAACTAATATGAGTCCCATACTAGGACGAAATAGCTGTCCAGAGCATCCTGGTGATCAGTGGTCTAATTCAGACCGATGCGCGATATCAAATTAATATTCAACAATCTCCACAACAACAATCGTGTAATTTTACGAATCGACTACATCTAGAAAATGTAAAATACTGCTGATAAGTCCAAAACTAGGACAATACAGTTGTTTACTGCTTCCTGGTTTTCAACAGTTGTTCATTTCAAATCAGTCCATCATGTAAACTACCTTGAAATGTAATAAGAACAAAACTGTTATGTTGGACCACTAAAAAAGAATAATGTACTCTCAGAACTTTATTTTAGAATACTATTTCAATTATTTTAATTGTGAGTAGTGTAAACATTTCATTTCTATCATTGTTACATTCCTCTTACCCTATCCTCCTGTTTAGTATACTGTTTCTTATTATGAACTACAGTTAATTGATTGTGTACAAGTTGTCTCTATTCGCTACCACTATCTTCTTTGTTCTGTATTAATGTTAGATTTATAATTTGTTTACTGTGCGGTCTGGTTTTATGTATATATAAAGGAATGTGTGAAATATGATATGATTCTGTCTGGCTTAGCTCGTCAATCTTGTGTTTTCTTATTTCGGCTAGGTACCAAGTGAGCATAGGACAGACGTACAGTGATCGACAAGGCACCTATTGGCGTTTAATATAACAATCGGTTTTTTTGCGCCATAACAAAAAACATATGCATCTAAATGGGATAAACAGTAGTTAGATGACCTTTGCCTCTAGCCGTATGATCACTATAAGAATTCTTTCCTCAAGTTACCTTTCTAAATAGCGTTTCGTTTATTTACTGATAACAAAGAATGTAAAAATTAACAAGAAAACTTTGAACATACCGATTACTATCTGCAGGCTTCAAGTCAGCCAACATATTATCTTTGTCTAACGCTGTCAGTTGTTTATCATAGGCCTCCATTAAACTAAAGTACAAAAAAAGTTTAGTTACAGTGGGAGCTAACAGATACAAACAGGTGATAGACGAAAAAAAATTAGTCACCCTTTTCATGTTACGTAGTCAGAGGGAGTTGGCAAGGAACGTTATCTTAGTTCTGAGCTATCGGGGTCACGACCATTTAGCACCAAAACATATAGCATACGATGTGAAATCGCTTAGATTAATGACCATATTTGAATTCGATGCATATAAGTCTAGACTAAAAAAACATGACAATAATGACTTACATGGATGGAGTTGGATACTTTTCCATAATTGAAGTGACTTTCGAGCCAGAGCATCCAGGAATTTGCATTAAGTATTTTGCAAAAATATCCCTTATACTTGGATCTGGAGATTTGTTGGCAAGCTTGACAAATTCACACCAACTTAATGCATTTACAGTGTTTGGCTTGCAAGATATATCAGTGGATTTATGATTGACGTACAAATCATTCTGTATAGAAAATAAAAAAAGACTAGATAGTACATCGGAATGAATGTTTAGTAGTGTTGTCAACAAACTACACACAGATAAACTAATGTATATTCGCATGAATATAGTTATAATCTGTATGAGCCTGATTTTTATACATAAGATTAAGAGTGAGACGTTGGATGCGATGAACGCGAAACTGAAAAAAAAATATTACGAATATATAAATAGCAATCATCGAGAATCAAACTTTGATTTTACAAGTGATGAAATGCACACATTCGTGACATCTAATAGTTGGTAGAGGAAACACCAATAAGTCAGTTAGCGTAGAGCCTAGCACGTGTATGGATTAGCTCAAGTTGACACTAAATAAATGACGAGATGACATTAACAAGATGAACAGCCAAGGAGTAGGAATAATAAAGGAGCAACAATAATGAGAATAGTTAAATTTCGTGAATATGATTCGACAAAACAATGAAAAGGTATATATGAAGAATAACTGGGATACTGCCTAGAGAAGGATAAGAAACGAATGCATCTACATTAACGTCACCTAATGCCCCTAACTATTCAGTAATAGCGCTTACTGCAAAGATCTTAAACAAAAGGTCTGAACTTAACATGTTCAAACCAACAATCAATGACTTTATGGATTAGCATTTTTATTGGATTTCAAAATAGGCTGTACTTGGGGATACTCAGCACATATCACAGGTTCTATAGACGAGTATAGTGCTTCTAATTAAAGCATTAGTCATTCAATCGTTACACGCAACCAACATAATCGTAGTGATTATGAGAAATAATAAGAGGAGCGATCGGGCAGGTAAGTAGTAGTTGGCTTTTGGAGATGACATTTTAATTTGTCAGATATTTATAATTTTGATAAAATTGTACAAGCTTTTCAATAAACACAATAATCCACACAACGTGCGTTAAGTTATGAATTTCGTAAAAACTTGCACTTCAATCAGAATGTCCAGTTATACACAGATTATTTACACTGTTCTTGATAGCTTAGTCACGTGGGTAAAAGTTATCTGTATGCGATTTTGCCAAATTTATGAAAAGCGTTCGACTTCTGAGGCTTTGGCCATTCCATACAGTACTAAGCTACTTACAAATTACATCGATAAGGTCTGAGTTCTAGCTCGTGTGAATTCGAATTACATTTGAGTTACTTAAAAACATGCCACATAACAAGTTCACATAATATCAGACTACGATATGATTTAAATATCAGTCAGTCAGTCAGTCAGTTACAACGTAGAACTTGGTACATGCGTACATCAGTTCAAGTTGCCATGCCTTTATTAGCAGATAGAGATTAAATTGTCAGACCAAATCCCAGAGTAGGGGAAGGTAGTAACAGAGTAAGTACTAACGGGAAGGCATAGAGATCAGAGATGAGATTTGAGATAAAAAGTGATTCAGTAAAGAGAAAATTATAATAAGCTCAAAAATTAGAATTTAGAGGAAGACAAGGAGTGGATGAACCTGCGCCATTGCAAACGATTTTGAGCCATATCATCTACAGTCTCTAACCATTTGTTACGACCATCGTGTGGACCCCAACCAGGTAGTCTACATCTATTAACATGGCTCAGCCCAATTGTCAATGACTTCATGGATTGGTGCCATGTTTTTGTTTGGCCACCCCTAGCTTTCTTCCAGCCTACTCCTACAACAGACAACATTGCTCGTCGAGGTAGACGGTGGTCAGGCATACGTAACACATGTCTTTAACACCTCAGCCGGTGAAGATTCACTACTTCATCAATAGACTTACTGTATTTACCTAGTACTCTATTCCTAACCCACACATTGCTTACTCGGTGGTCCCAGCAATCACAAGCAATGTTACGGAGACATCTATGCTCAAATACTAAGAGCCTACGAATATCCTTTATCCTTAAAGGCTATGTTTCGCATCCATAAAGTAAAACGGATCTGACTGCTGCACAGTAAACGCGTCCTTTCGTCAGTAAACGAATGTCTCGCCTACGCCACAAGTGACGCAGGTTGGCAAAAGCCGATCAGGCCTTATGTATACGAGCCGAGATTTCATCAGACACCAGACCTTCAGGACTGATTAGGCTCCCGAGATAAGTAAAACGGTTAACACATTCAATAGTTTCGCTCCCTATCACTAGCTTCGGTGCAGAATTAAGCCAGTCCTGAAGTAACATTTTGCATTTGGATGGGGAAGATCGCACCCCGAACATGCTTACGTTCATGTTTAAGGTAGTCAAAAAATTCTGCATTTTATCAGCATCTTCACTCAGTAGAACTATATCATCGGCATATTCTAAGTCAGTAAGTTTATCGCCTGGGAGGAGGTCAACCCCTGAGAAATCAGACGAAGACAATCTGCCATAAGCTCTAACACGATATGTGGTGTTCGAGAAGAGAGCTTGAATAAGGTTAATGTACTTCTCCAGTACGCCTTTCAATGATAGACATTGCCACATAACCTTATGATCAATAGAGTCAAACGCCGCCTTAAGGTCAAGGAATACAGCTATTGTTGGGCGTCTGAAAGTGTGCCTATGTTCCAGAACCTGCCTAAGTGTGAATATATGGTCTATACAACCACGTCCGGGTCTGAAACCACCTCCTCTGATTTAATTGACGTATGAAGTAACAATTAAAACCTCCTATTCATATACTACTTTAAATGTTTGACCGTTTGTGTTTATCTGTCTATCTAATAATCCTAAGTGAAGTGTCTCATGAACCTACATATTTATTTGAACTATACATTTATGTAGCGTCATATAATCTTTATCATTCATCTCAACTACTAACGCTGATGCACAGTTAGGTCTATGTATATTAATGATGGACAGTAATCAGAAAAAGAAACACTTCAACATAGTCTGAGGGGTGGGGTTCATTTGTATACCATTACAATTAAGAACATGTTAGACTGCCACTACAATTTCAAGTATTACAGATTTATTACAATTCGAATTAAGAATTTCTATTGCAGGGCATTTTAATAGATACCCAGTTTTATTGCTGTCTCAATTCATTACATCCCAAGTGAATCTGTGAGACTGTTTTGATTATTATTGTTCATTCATTAATATATATATAGTTTCAATAGTATTGATACAACGTTTCTATCATAGAGGACGAGTTTTAAGAAATAGTTGAACTTTAAGAACTAGTGTGTTATTTTTATCGCGACTATTACGAACATTCTAGTACTAATAATCACTTCAGATTAAGTATAGTAATAACAATTATTACAATAATACATATCACAATTGGTTTAAATGGATCAATTAAGGCAGGACACTTCTAGAACAATAATTGAGTTAATTATTGACGAAATAAAAAAAAAACACGGACATGTATGAGCACTACAACAGTTGACCTATTCTTTAGATTAATTTAATAATAAATAACAAAGGAATGAATTACTTACTGAAGCACGTGATTGAAGTCTCTGTGAAAGTGCAGCCAAGAGATCGACAGTATCTTCAGGACCTTTAGTTGTCATAATTTGTAAACCATCGATCATCTATGAGAGGTAAATATAATAATTCATCAGGATAATTATTTTCCAGGATCATTAAAGAAGTGGACTGGAATTCGCATATATACCTAGTGATTAAAACCACGACCATAGCCGCTACCTTAACTTTATGCTCTAAGATTAATAAATCGATGGATCGATTGATAAATGTAGTCGACAGATTTTATTAAAGGGACATTTGTTAACAAGGACTTAACACCTAAAGAAACTGTTATTTAGTCTTTCGTGCTCTTGTCGTTGATTTGCTCAATAAACTTGAATATGTCTTGCAGGTTGTATATGGCTACTCCTTGTTGTAATGATTAAAGTCAACTGGCTATTTCTGGTATAAAAAAATTGGACATATCTAGAATTGACCGTACTGGATACTCGGTAGTCCGTAATTTCTTGGTAAATGTGTTTCTATTACCTTAGAACATTCAAGTAGATGAAATGGCAGATATATTCATGGTGACGATCGAAGGCGGCTATTCGCATAATACAATTAGATAACACGTGCCGAGAATATATGATAAATCAGATGAAATTGTGAGTTATAACGAGTAGCTGGATCATTTACCCAACCAAGGTCACTACCTTATGCCGATTGTCTGGGTGATTCTGAAAAATATACACATATACACAAGCTGTAGGTATAATTTATTCATGTAAATGACAAAATTAATCGTGCATCTATTAGTAATCGCAGTGGAATGTAAATTATACAAGTCACGGTAGTTTCTTAAATAAAAGGGAAGTAATACAATACAATTATGGAATTCCATATACCAAATCTGTATAATTTAAGAGTCCCCTATCAAACTAGAGTCGACTTACTGTTCAAAAATCTGGATACTGAAAAATTAAAAGTTACGATTTGTTTACTTTGTTTTCTTGAAGTCACAAAATATGTGACACTTCTAAAATCAACTTTTTAATAGACCATGAAACATTTACTGAAATGAATGACTTCAGCAAATGTAGACATTACTTGTTTCGAAAAATGAGTCACCTATTTTGTGCTTACTGACTAGAAACTGATTTTGGTTAAGTGCCATTGAAACGCAGAGAGCATTGAATAGCTGTATTATCAAAGAATGGAACTTATCAGTAGTAGTGCACACTCATGAACTCAACATGGATCGAACCCAGAACATTCAGATCTTTAGGTAAATATTTAAACATTAGCATGACTATTGAGTCAGCGTCCGAATGAAAAGTCTCATTTCAATCAATTTGCAACATACATCAAAACGATCATCCAATGTCATTATGAACAACTGTTTCATTCACAGACTGCTTCAAACCTAAGCGTTCACGATTTCACTAGAATTTCCGGGTTAATTTGAAGTAAATTCAGTGACGATTGGTTTTTATTTGTTGTTTGCATTTGTCGCAAATTGATCTCGGTTGTACACTACTAGAAATCAAGGAGCACTTCACAACTGTTTACTTTCTAGTGTGAAGCTACTCAACTAATTATGTTTGCTAACCCCTAGTGCATACGCACTTTCCATAAAAAAAATTACAATATATCTCAAATCTAATTACTAGTGAAATTAGAGAACCATCTGAATTGTTTGTCATATTTTTCTACTCATCTATCATTTGATAAAAACAAGGTACGATTACGACTAGAATTCGTATATTAAATATACGCCGAGATGAAGACATTTTTCATGAAAGCAAAGTTGATCGTAATCATTTACCGATAAAAATATGAAATGCTTAACCACTGTTTAAGAAGCCATTTTTTTTATGCAAAGGAGGTAATAGATACTAAGTAGCTACTACAACTAGCTGTTATTTATCAGGCAACCAGTTCTACTGTGTTGTGGAACTATTATCATTAGCATACTTTAGCAAAACTTACTTGTGCATTTGAAATTGCTTGTATTAAAACGTCATAAGAAACTTTTTGATTATGCATCATTGGACACTTCTTCAATTAGATAGATCAATTGTAATAAACCGGTACGTTTTAAACGATACTACACTGAGAAAAGATACCCCCCCCCCAAAAAAATAATATAAAGGAAAGTGAAATACATATTTAAAACATAATATATTCATAGTCAACTAGTAAACAACGTAGGGCCTGGCACATGTGCATTAGTTCAAAGTGTCATAACGCATTAACACGACAAATTTAAATTAACAAGATGAATAACAGAATATCACTAATCAACAAAGAATGAGAACGCCTATATCAAATAACAATGGAACTTAACATTTAGGGTAAAACAAAGAGTGATTGAAACTACTTGATTGTGATGCATTCTAAGCCAATGTAGTCTAATCCCTTTAACTACTTATGACGATTATCGCGCGAACTTCAACCAAGTAGTCTGCATCTACCATCAGGGCTTACATCAACAACCAATGACTTAATTGACTGATCATGTTTCGGCCTGGCCGCCACTACCTTTCGCACATTCTAATCAACAAACAAAGAGGTAAGTGATGGTTTGGCATATGCAATACATATTCAAGCCACCTCAGTCAATGAACATTCATGAGCTCATCAATCGGTTTATTATCTCCATACCTAACTTCACGATTGCTTACTGCTATTCCACAATATATGGGCGATGCTTTGAAGATACCTATGATCAAAGACCTGCATCCTATACATATCTTCTATCTTCGTAGCCCATGTTTCACAAAGTGGATTAATGTGCAGTTATTTTGTATCAACTGTTGCAAAATAACCTCAAAAATAAAGTGATAACAAGCTATCAGTGATATTTATGCATATGTTTGTTATTTATTAGAGATTATAGTACTAATACAGTAAAAGCATATTCATAATTTACCTTTTGCTCCATAAATCGTCCATCGACAATACTATGCGCTAAGTCATCCATGCGTTTACGTTCAACAATCTGATTCAATACAGCTTCCATTAAGCAATCTAGAGTAATATAAAAAAATATTTAAATGAAAATTCAACAATTTTCATAACACAGTTGTTACCGTCCAATGAGAAACCGCAATCAATGGGGCTCAATTATATCGGGTGTGTGGAATCACTCACCAATAATCAGTGGTGAGTACGTTGAGTGAATGAGACAATAAAATATGTTGTAATAATGAACATTTATATCGATTACTGCTTAAATAAATCCAAAATGTGTCAACTGTAGATAGGAGTGGTTGATGTAATGTGATATTTATACACGTTTAACTGCGACAGCCTGCGTGACAAAGTTATAGAAAGCCACTGCTTGCTTAAATATTCCTTGTTTTTAAAAGGAAAATAGGTCGTTTACAACGACGAAACATCTGTCCAGTGCTCACTGGTTTCCAGTAGTAGCCGAATAATATCAGTTTGTGACAAATACACATAACAAACGTAAGTAAATATTTATGTAAATACTAAGCTCAGTATTAGTTAATATGACAAATGTAAAAACGACTACTGACAATAGAACATAGCTATTCACTTTAAATGACGGGTTATCACGTAGCTAGCTATATTTTAATTTGTAAGTGACATTCACTATGAATCGATCCTCTATTAGGAAATCGTTGGTAGTCATTGACAAATTAAAAAAACATCCCCACAAAACTCAACAATAGTCATACACTAGAATATGACTTTTGATGTTCTAATTGTGACTTGAAGACGCGAAATATATTTGAAACAGCAGACAATCGTTAGACAGTAACACAGTACCTCCAGTCGTTAGGGATTCATCGCGAGACATAAAGGTCTTGGGTGTGATTCTTGGCGAGGTGGTAGTTATTTATTATTGACAAGGAGAAAAAGTTACTGTCCAGTGTTTTATGTCATTCAGGTATATATGAACAATATGTTTTTACCTGATTCATTACGCCAACGTGCAATCCATAGAAAATCTCCAACAGGCAGTGCTCGTGATTCACATTTGATATGATACTTCTGAAATACAGTGGGAAGCATTTGTCGCACTTTGTTCGACCTATTGTTTGTTTTTTTATGGATAAGAATGCAAAACTGGTAATTTGTTAAATGATAACGATACTTTTAAGAAGCCTATGAATAAAATTCGGCTGTGGTTCTTAATGTTCCATTCTCTTGTATGAAGTCTTTAAGACAGTAAATCTGCTAGGATAGGACAAAAATGAGACAAGATTGATCTTCAGAGGAGTGTCTGTAGGTAGGTATACACTTTTGGAAGAAGTCTATGTGGGAATCAGAAACTATGTTTAGAAAGCGCAAATTACATAGTCTGAAATTAATCGTAGTTACTCAGATAAATTGCTTCTTTATTTTCTCTAAAATCTTTAATTTTAATTGAATACACATATTCATTCCACGATTTTATTCATTCTTCTCGAGTTACATTTTACATGTTTGAATTCCTTACAATCAATGATACAATTATCTCTATTTCCATCTTACTAACATTCTGTCGCTACGTTAACGAAAAATGTAAAAACTTGCACTGACGCTTAACTCGAATTATTTAACAACCAACATCTAACTTAAGGGCTGTAAAGATATGAGAGTGGTTAACCCTAATGGTTCTCAATGTTGTGGGAAGATACTGCATTTTCGCAAACTTGAGAAGAAAACTGGATTAGTGGTGGGATTGATGACCTCAGGTCGTGACTACAGAATCCAAGGAACAACTCCACCACCAAGGACGAGAACCCATGTAGCAAACTGAGATGTGCTATTTTTACGACCAGCCTTTCCTAACTTGTTTCATTAGCGGAAAGTAGGCAACGATGCAGATGCTGATTACTATGAGGGGAATATCTTGCTGACTACCCCCCTTGGACCTTAAGTTTGCTGCTTTTCGTTTCTCTTCAAATGACCAGCCTGACATGATAAAATCTAAGGAAATAATTATTTAGTCAATTTAGCTGGAATTTAGCACAAGACCAATTACTACGTAAGGTGGCAGTTACAAAATAACCATATTTAGATCATTAGGCTCAATGGAGATACTTTGGAAGATAAGAAAACACTAACCCGAAATTTTCGCGAACATCAGCTAAGAGTATAATTTCATAAGAGTTACCAGGAACAATAAGAGGGATTTGTGTCGATGTTTGAAGCTGGACATTGATAGGATCTGAACAACTAATAGATTGTGAAATCAAAGGTTCTCCAAAAGTCGGTGGGTTGTAGTTGGCTGGATCATGAGTTAGTGCAGGGATGTGAGGTGTACATCCCAGACTAAGTTGACGAGCCAAGATTGGCTGAGACTGGGTAGGATACCCAAGTGGTATTGTTGTATTCTGGCATTAAGAAGTTTGCACAGACACGACTTGATTTATTTATAGAACCATCAGATGAAACTGATTCTAGAAATAATATAGTCACAACAATTTTATATTAAGCGGTCGAGTGACAAGTGAGATATCAAAATACAAAGATCATGATCGGTCGATGGAAGAGGGAAAAAAGTATCACCTATTAAATCGATGGTAAGTAGACTCTTGGTAAAGTTCAAATTTTCAGAATTTGTCTATAGAGGAAGAGGTACTCACTGATTCAGTGTCACGGTTATAGGAAACAAAGAAATGTGAAAAGATGTAAAAAAAACTAGACCAATGAATACATTTTGTTACGAGGATCATTATATGATCTTGAATACGCGGGTCAGGAATAGAGCACTAGGTAAATATGGTAAATCGATTGATGAAGTAGTGAATCTTCATCAGCTGAGGTGGTTAGGACATGTGTTACGTATGCCCAGTCACCGCCTACTTCAACGAGCAGTGCTGTCTGGCTGGGTGAAAATCTAGAGGTGGCCAAACCAAAATATGGCACCAGTCGATGAAGTCACTGACAATCGGGTTGAGCCATGTTAATAAGTTCAGACTACCTGGTTGGAGTCCAAGGAATGATCATAACCGATGGTTAGAAACTTTGAGTGATATGGCTTAAAACCATTCGCAACGGCGCAGGGGCATTCATTACTTATCCTCCTCCAAATTCTTAGCTTTTGAATTTATCATGATTTGTTTTTTACTGAATCATATTTTCCTAAATCTTATCTTCGATTTCTAGCTCTGTCCATTAATACTAACTCTGTTTCTACCTCCACTATTCTAGGATTTGATCCAACAATTTCATCTCCACCTGCCAATTGAGGCACAGCATCCTGAACTGATGTGCGCACGTACCAAGTCCTAGGCTTTAACTGATTGACTGATTACTTTGAAGATAGTTTTCACCAAAAAAAACGTATACTACGTAACTGCCTCATTATCATAGAATGCGACTAGAGAGTAGTATGAACTCATGATCCAACACGAAGGCGAACCCACAACACTAACCTGACCGTAGTTGCTACCCTGATGTGACGGTCGGGTTTATCATTTGTAATCACACAATCTAGCAATCGTAATTATAGTACTGGTTCCTTTAAGTTCTATCCTGTTAGGCTGGTTGGTTGGGGAGCGAAAAATCTAAAAGCTGCAAGTGGAAGGATCTGAGGGTGAAGTTAAATTGGTAGTTGCATAAAAGTATGACGGCAGTAAAGTGTTTCCCTTTAGACAATCAGCATTGTCTTCTCATAAAAGAAGGATAGGGTTACAAAAGGTTTGCTCTATTAATGCACACATTCATCTCATCTACGGATTTCCGTCTCCAGAATAGAGCATACACCTCTAGAACTACATATAAAAAGGTCTCATGTGACCGATCCTAACATAGATGTCCCTCAGGCATTGTGAATACGCCCACAGGTCATTAATACCATTCTTAACAGTTTACTTGTCAAATTTTAGCGTTAGAATCCCGGGAACTTAAGCTTGTCTCAAACAGTTCTACGAGTATTTAATTTGAAACTGTGGAGATTTCTCAAATTCGAAGATCACATTTATTACAGACTGATGTTACCTGAAGAAATAGTGAACACAAGGGGATGTTGTGCAAGCTTTACTGTGTATATAAATGCAACATTCAAAAGAAAGAATTACAAATAAAAAATTAGGAAATTTTCTTCAGTTGAATAAATCCAATAAAAATAGATTACCTTGAGATTTACATCGCTTAATTCCAGTCTCCAGATTTATTGAGTTAACTTTCGGCATTGGTTTAAATGTAAAATCACTGGTAATAGACGACTTAGTTACCGTCTTACTACTGATTGTTGTATGAACACTACTAGTTGTATCGGCAGATTTTATGCATGGAATCGGATTTGTACATAAACTAGGAGCATTAGGATCAAGTAGATAAGCATACGTGTACGTTATATCATTTTCTGTTAATCTACCCTCAAAATAAATAAATAAATAAATAAGAGTCGATAAAAAAATTGAATTTATGTAGTCCAGTTACTAAGTAACGAACAGTGTTATCTATATCTAATCCTTTTAAAATTAATTAAATTCTGTTGACTAGATTGCAATGCTCATTATCGTGTGTACTGTGCTACTGATTTTGAAGGGACTGATGCTACAGAACATCAAGAAATCTAAGCCAAGGGTTACCTGTCGATTACATTCAGCCATTTTATGTCAAAATAGTTTATTACATATCTCACTAATAATATCAATAGTAATTAACCGTTAGGAATCAGAGTACTTCGAAGATATGCCCGAGGTATACAATAAAAGTTTCCTACTTAACAAGGTACTTGGAGGATTCTACACAAGAAAGTGGGGCTGTGTATGCGCACTAAGTTATAAACTATAACAGCACATCTGTCTAGTACCCCCTTCTTTTAAATGGTAACCAACGGAGATCAATCTATGACAAATGCGAACAAAAAAATACGAGATTCTTAGTAAAAATTACGCCTGTAATATCCACCACCCAATAAATGAACAGAAAACTGACAAGAAATTCTTGATAAAACACACTTGATAAACACTGAAAACATTAAAGATAACTTCATTCATAAATGTATGATAAAGGAAGATAAAATTTACCCTGGACTACTCCAATCTATGCGATAAGACACACCAGAAATAATTAAATCTTCATAAATACAACGAATACGAAAACCAGATATTGTTACACCATCTAATGTATATTCACGCTGATGCGCATTCTGTTTGTGATGAACAGGGTTATTATTTTCATCTACGTAAGTGAAATGTAATGCGTACGAGGAGCTATAAAATCAAGAGAAAAAGATGATCAGCATTGTACAAAAGTTACCAGTGTATATTGTATATAATTTCAGTTATATAGGTAGTTATATTAATTGAGGCATTCAAATGATACAAAAGATTTTTAATTGCATTGTTGTAATTCAGTGTAACATCATCGTAGCCTACTTTCTGTGAAATAAACAACCACAATTAGGGAAATATCGGCAAAAGATTCCAGAATGAATTTAGCACAATCGAATAGACAATAAGGCTAGTAGAAAAAGCTGGGATGCACGCTTCTTTCAATTTTATAACATGTTAGCTAGATGATGTAACTACATCTCAGCGAAAATGTTTAAAACGATATTTCGCTATAAACTCCAAATATGTTGTTAACTACTAAGTCCAGGTAGTGACTAACTTATTCAACGGAGATAAAATTACTAACAAAGGTTCGTAGCTTTCTTTTGCATTCTGGATCCAACTGCAAGATACAATTCATATGAACTACATTTTCTAACATAATGCTATTATGAAATAATCCGTAGACGATGAACATAAGGTGACAAAATTGATCATCAAGTGAGATTATTGATATCAGAAAAAGGTCTACACGTCAGAAAAAATTAAAATAGTACCAGCAATTGTGGTTTCTGAGCTCCTTGGTTATTAGTTAATTGATGGAACTGCTTCTTGTATTTTTACTTGCCTATGTTGTATTGCTCCACTACTGTTTTTTGAAGGAAATAGTAAAATTTCATGGTAACCCGTATAAAACGAAAAATCACAAGCAATGTATTTAACTCTCGTGTTTTTAGATATACTGACGATTTAATGAATTTGTAATAGTGTGTGCATCATATAATAAAGCATTTAGTTGATTAGCGTAAGCCAACTAAGTTAGTTAGCTTATTTGGCGACCAACTGATTACTGGTAAACAGACATTCTGCCGATTACCTGAATTCAGATTCAAATTATTTACATACATTAAGGTGAAATGTAATTGGTCAGTATGTGCAGCCAGATATGTGTTCATCACAGTACATACCTTCTCATTCTAGTATGAATCTAGTTCGTGAATAATCAACGGAATATTGTGAAGCTTGGATAAAGCGATGGCTGGGATTAGAAGAAAGTTAGTGGGAAAAGACTTTCAAATACAAACCTTATTTGAGATGTACAAGAAAACGACAACGAGGAATCTATGGAACACTTCGCATCCAAAGATATTTCACTTGGATCTATAATTAGAAAAAGTATCATCAGAAAATCAGTGAATGCTATGAAGGCGATATGATGTTCCATCAGTTAAATTGATTGACTGCTTACATCTAATAACCCGATACTTCGGAATAGAAATACATGATTATACAAGATACAAAACGTGATGAACTCATGTAACAAGGACATATAAGATCGAACTATAATGTGCTTCAAATATCCTCTAATTTAACTGATGTATTTGTTATATCTGAAGCAGGGATGGCCGATATTATCAATCAAACTCATTCATATTGCACTTAATCACTCAGCAATAAGTATTCATAAGTGTAACACATACTTTGTACCTTTTGAATGCAAAGTATTTCAGCACAACTAATAATAGTCTGTACCATCTCTCATTCATTGTGATAAACGGTTAGAGGTATTTGAAAAGTTCGTGTACCTAGGTAGTTGTATGAGTGCTGAAAGTGGTGTGTTAGGTGAGAATAATCTACGCATAATGAAAGCCAAATCAGCTTTCACTGAACTGGGACACATTTCGCGACGTTGTAGTGTGAGTTTTACTGTAAAAGTTGAGGTAAAGTGCTTTGGTGAGAGCAGCTCTACTTTTTGATTGTGAAACCTGGACTCTGAGCTGGGGATGTTTGGTGTCCCTCTATGTTCAATCATCGTTGTCTCCGAAGGATTACTGACATCCGGTGAGAACATCGTGTTAGTAATGATGAGGTTCGGCAACGTGTTTTCTCTGGGAGTGTTGACGACTCAGCTGATGTGACCATCTTGAAACATTAGCTTCGGTGACTCGGTCATGTTTTACTAATCTCATTCTACCGGATTCCATATCGTGCATTATACATATATATATTACCGTTAAACTACAAGTGAAATCTTATTACTTACAATTATGTGACATTTCTGATTTAGAGAACACCGACGTAGTTATGTTTGGATCAGCGTCTGTTATTTTAAACCTAAGTGGCAGAGTAAATGAAGAAAATCATTGATAATATGGTTCAAGAAGGCAGAATAAGAAAGTATGTATGAAGAGACTCAAGGTCTAAAAGGAGATATGAAGTGAAGTTATCTAAACTACTGTGATGGACTCTGAACTATCGTCTCCTAACGTTTTCAAGCAGGCAATCACAGTTCCCTTATTTACAAATAAGAAACAACTACAACATTGAGACTGATGCTGCCATTAAGTGGTATATGACAGCATTGTGTGTAAAGTTTATTATAAGATGAACTACTAGACCTGTTAAAAAAAAGTCGATGATTGTTCAAGGTATGAAGGCAGTTATCACTTTCTGGCTCCCAACATCGTAGAAGGGTTTTAGATCTTAAGGTGTTTAAAAATGAGATTAAGGGTGGCCCTGAAGGCCATAGAGTATGTCTGTGATGCCTAAGAGATAACTGCTTGAGGCTGGTCACATCAAACCATTTTATGAGTGATTTTAGAGGTGTAAGCACCATGATTGTAAAGGTTAGATACTGCTTTGAAAAGTAGAAACTTGATTCATGAGAACGAATTCAGGCAAGCGATTGCCGAAAATTGAGAGCACAGACCGTTGTGATAGACATATTTTCCTTTCTCTTTTGTACGTAAGATTTTCGACTTGTGACTGCTTGTGATTGTGTCACTATATTTAGATTATTATACATGATGTGTCTGACTCATCTAATTCCTGATCGTTAGGTCGGATTATGGTGAATCTTAGTAGAACTAACAAGGCATGGCTAGGATTAACCGTTAGTAAACTGAATCAAGTGAATAAGCAGCTTACAAAAGTTTAATCGGTCATTCTGCCTTTTTAAAAAAAGCCTAACCGGATACATGTTGGGGGTATTAGATCCTCAGAATTCTCTTCGTAAACCTGTTATTTTGTGATTATTTGTGTAAATTTAAATTTCTTAGTTTTCGCTGCAAAACGTGACCCTTTCACCTTCAGTTTGTGTTTTCCGCTTAATAAGACGCAAAATCTTATTGGCTTGTTGTTTATTTTAGTACGCCATTTGTGACATTTCCAAGGATGCTTCTTTTTATTGTATATATGAACCGAGTGTTTGTCATTCATCTGCCAGACTGCCTGTAGAATTAGACGCTTCTTACTGACGTTGGACTTCTTTTTCCAGTTATCTGGGGCACTATGAAATAGCTTAGCTCATCTGCTGTTGTATCACTGATTATACGTTCGTTAGCAGTTATCGAGGTGTCTTCTTAATTCGTAAATCCTTAGTAGAAAAGATGAAAATCAAAAGAATCAAATGAGGTGCACGTTCTTAGAATCGACCTTTTATCAATCTATCCGTCCTTTGTGGAAAGGGTGTATCGCTGCAATGGTTGCTGTCTGGAGGAAACACATCTATGTACAGCCGGTAATACGATTTCGGACTCAGATCTTGGGTTAGCTACATTTCATTTTAACGGTCCCCAACCTACAATGGTAGAACCTAAAGGAATCGAATGTAATGAAAAAAAAACCAACTAAAAATTACGAAAATAACTAACCTTGCTGGAGAGTCAGTGATGTATTGTACAATCTTCATATCAACCAGTTTATTAAGTTCAGACTGAAGTAACTGTGGGTCAGTCTATAATAAGAGAGGAACAGAAAAATGGAGGTGAGTAACATGGTAGCTATTTCACAAAAAAACTTGCCACGGTAAGTGACAGGTACACAACATAACATGTAGCTGGTCAGTATTGTATATGAGTGCACATATGATTACCAGTATCCAAAGTTAGAATACTTTCACAAGATTGTAATATGTATCAATAGATAATGGAACAGTAAAGGCATGGATAGTGTTTATATATTTGCATAACTGTGACAACAGGCTAATAACAACTGCTATGACCGGTAGTAGTGAAGTTAATTTTGAGACACACTACAAGTGTGAGGGATAGTGATACTACTTAAACTAAAGAAAGTAGAGTGGCGTTTGGAACATACTAAAACTGATGCGCCTTAAACACTAAGTCACTGTTCGAAAATAAAAAAAAGTATTTTATCCAAAAACATAAATCTGTGGTGTAAATAAGCACTAAAATTGTATGCACCACACAATTAAAAACATTGTGAAGACAAGTAGGATGGAAGGGCGAAAATTAACGAGAATAAGTAAACTAATTAAAAGATGTATTACAGCAAGAAATGTAAAAACTACGTTCAGTTAAGAGTTCCGCTCATTTTGAAGAGAACATAAAAGAAAACTGCAGCATGTTTTCTACCGGATTTAATTCTTAGTCAAATTTCACAATGTCTCAAGACGATGAGTTGCACCATATCTATGTTCAGAACAAGGGAGTTGTGAACGATAGGCAGAAATAAGTTCTTTTGGGCACTATTTCATAACATGACGCCGTATAATAAACTGACCACACTTCTACTTTTTCCATCTAAATAAATAATGCGCGATATATATGCTACTAGGATGATATACACAATGGATTACAAATCTACTGAAAACGTTGCTTAAAATTTTTGACACCGATTGTATTCCCATCACTGCGCCCGGCCATACACTGCCGGACATTAACACTGCTAAAACAATATTGTCACTGAATATCAACAATCCTTTAGGGACAAAGACGATCGTGAGAAGAGTCGTCTAACACCACTAGCTTTGAGATCAGCTTTTGCAAATATACATCAGCACTGCCCACATCGATGCCTAGTAAACACCCTAGGCTGAAATGATACTTGATCATGTGATGTAAGCATGTTCAATGCTCGAATAAGAACCAGATGTCAATAAAATCATACTAACGACAATTAAAAATATATCGGTGAGTAGAACAAAAGTGAAATGAATTTTAAAACAGACTAGTATATATATATATATAATGGGCATCTGATATAATCTTGATGAACACATCAATTATATACTATACAGATTACTAAAAATTATATTTTGATTAGCATTTAGATTACACAATGCGCGTTTCGTCCTATTCGGAAAGCAGAGGAAGAACCTGCAACCCAGTTTTGAAATCGACACATGAACTCGAACTTAGTTCACTAGCACTATACAATGAGCTTCTGAGTTTCGACAGGAATGAATTGATGCTATATCCATGTAGTCCACTGACGATACATATGTATCAGTCCTCAATAATATTAACGAGTAGACAAACACTAAAAAGTTATATACGGATTACAGTCAGCAAAAGTGTCTTATTGAAGTACATATTGAATAAATATAAAACTTACTAGGTCATGATTTCGAAAATATGTTGACAATTCACACATACTACAGCCTAAAGGATGCTTTGAACTTTTTATGACATCCAATATCTTTCTTGCCCAGTCTGAATATTGAAAAACTGAATTTTGACCATTAGTTGTCTCGAAGTTAACTCTATCGGTTGAATTTGTCTGCAGCACAATCGAATCAGGTGAAGATACACCATTATTAGTAAGATTAATGTTGAGTTCTTTTAAAGGAACTTCTTTTTCAGCCTAAGCAAACATTGAAAAATTATAGATAATTTGTAAAATGAGGATGTATATGAGTTCTGATATAAATTCCTATCGTCTGAAGTGATACTAGAACCCTTGACTCATCTCTATTAACCCATCGGTCAGGTATAGAATAACATACTTAGATTTTAGCCACATTTAAAGTGTGATACTATCGAGTTACTCAAACCAAAGAAGACGAAACAGGGCTTAAACCATGCCATGAATGTGACTAATTGTGTCATATACAACATTTTCGATCACTTTCAGTTCAATAAACAGGTGACTGTTGCATATCAGAATGTAATTTCATTAGGAGATATTTCCAGACCCTCAAGTCGATAGCAACTGATTACCATGAACATGTCATTGAAGTGCAGTCAGTATGCAAATGAAAGCGTAACGTTGATAGAAGTCAGAGCTGGGAAGAGTTCTTAATCAAAATTACACTCTAATATGAAACACTGGCTATCTGATGAACTAAAAAAACAGTCTAAAATGCTAGACACAACACAATGAATCAACAATAGAAACGTTGCGGATAACCTCAACGCACTAGTTCACATTATGTCTTACATAGTTCTAATCAATTAGTATGTATTTTTTTGGTTAAATAGATAGAAAAAATAGCAACAATACTAAATAATGTGTGTAGACCAGGAAGTGAATGACGAAAATGTTAATGAATATTGATTACATCATCTTACATCCTTTTACAAATCTGCATTTTGCATTTATCTAGAGCCTCATTATTATGCGGTAATGATTATTGTGCTGTATAGTGCAGAGCAAAAATTATATCCAATCAGTGAATGCATATATATATATATATATATATATATATATAAGGTAAAATATATTGTAGAAAAGTTCAGCGAATGTACAACTCAATCAAATGAAGTGAAATAAAGCGTAAGTCCTTATACTGATTATAAATCTGCTTTCTGTTTGTTAAACATGCCGAATTCTGGCTTTCCAGTATTGCTTTATCCCACTTAAACACAGCACTGGCCAAAGAATCGGTGCGGTAAATTGATACTTGAAAGATGTAGCGTAGCAGCAATTTGATGAAATGGTACATTGTTACTGTATAAATCGACAAAAATTTCTATTATGTAATTACAACAGTAAAAAAACTATAGGAAATCAGGGACTATTGGATAATTGTGTTGTTCTAAATACGAAATCGTTGGAAGTGAACACTGAAGACATAACGCGGTAAAGGACTCAAGATGCATCGATCCTAAATAGAACACTATAAGTGTCAGGATCTCATGTTCCACATTTTAAACTTAAACGAACTTGTGATATAGCTCAGTGTCGATGGCATTAATTTTACTACTGACAAAAGTTCCCTGCAGGTAGAGACATATGTATATATATTCCAGTCTGCGATGAAAGTTCAGCTTAAAATGCATACTATTACTGTGATAACTATTCATACAAGAGTAAACAATTCGCGAGTCCGCGCAATGATCATGTTATGTAAAGACCACACAAAATTTGAAGTAGTAAGTGAAACGGTAGAATAGTGGATACCAGCTTTAACTTAGAATAACTGGGTAATATGCTAGAGTGCTATTCTACCTAATTTTCTTTCGGGGGTCGAGTGGTCTTCATTAGCCCTTCAACAAAGTATGGCTGAAAGTACAATCTGCAATTCTCAGAGGTAAGTTAGATTAGTAAAGGAATTTAATCAATAGAGTATGAAAAGTACATATATTGATTGTACCAACGCATATTATTTTAAAACAAAACCGTGGGCACATAGATTTTGTTATTCGTATTATTCAGATACTAAAATCGATTATTCGATGCTCAAATATGTAGTGGATGTACTGTCACTGAAGAATGCAATAATATCACAAAGCATCTGTCCACTGCTCCTTGCTTTTTAATAGTACCCAACTGAGATTAATAAGTGATGGATACAAAAAATAAATTAAAACCCATTTTTCTAAAACCTCTTCAAATTGTCTCTTCTTTAAGTACTGTTGAACTCAGCCTTATTTTATTTGAAATATATTATATTACTCAAGCATATAATATGGAATTGACACTCAAAACACAGTAACGTTTTGTGATTAGAATGGGAATCTTGAATAATTTATCAACGATTTATGCAAATTCACTCCTTATGTAAAGTAACACATATTGTTGGCTTTAAATACATATTTTTTAATAAATGAAAAGGCTTACTACTGAACACGTTCACTGAAAGTTAAAGATTATTAAAGCTTTCATAAGAAACAACAACAATTAATCAGACCAGCCTCAGAAAATTAAGAAACTATTTGGTATAATGGTAAAAAGTAGGTTTAATTCGGTAAATGACAATTATATGATTACAATGTCATTAAACAAATAGTGATAGCCTAGGAAAGAAAATATTTTTCTGAACAGTGTCATTTTACGGAATTACGTAATTATATTTATAGTGATTTTTTCAGTTTGCTTGTTGACTATCTTTATTATTTTATTTGTTATACTTGGTTACAAGCATCCATCAATTGTTTGTACTCACCACCTCCAAAAATTTTTCTCTTCTCCTACCGTTATTTTTTTTTATGTGGCTGATTATATTTCATTCTTCTAGTCCACAAACGATACTCATTTGGGAATATTTTTATCATTTGGATCATTATATGACCATATGATTCTGAGATTTCAAATTAGTTTTATGGAGTGATCTCTTTTCATTTTTTCGACAAATCAATTTTTTTTTTAAAAAAACCATCATAAATAAGTTTGTACAGTTTTAGCGAGAGACATCGTCGAAAAGAAAATTTGGCTAATTACATATAGCCAAATAAAATACTACGAATTTTGAATGTTATTTTATGCTACTAATTAGTAGGCAGAATTATGGATGAGCATTTATCAACAATTGTTGGTGGAAGATACTTTGGATCCATCGGCCAGATACCACCAGCAAAAACATTCTTTGGCAGAGATCAAACTAACTCCAAGTCAAGGAAGAAATTTAAAAAAGGCGCTCGATGTGAATAGGATACATAATGAAGAAATTACCAAACTGCGTCACAAGACAGTTACTAACTTGGAATCCTGAAGGTCAAAAGAAAAGAAGACCAAAGAACATATTGCTTTGGGTATTGGAAGCAGACACGAAAGAAATGAACGGCCCTTGGAAAGAACAGGAAACGACACAGGACACAGTTAGTTGGAGAATGCTGGTCGGCGGCCTGTGCTGGACGCGTGGTAACAGGCATTGACTCATTGGATTTTATTTGCCTTTGATGATACGAGAAACGAGATAAGGGCCTTTAATCATAATTTACAGGTTGATCTTCACTTTTAACTGACCATAAATAATCTGTCGATGAATATGACCAGTATGAAGATCTACTTGTAAAGCATAATAAACAGCTCTCATCACATATTGGTACAAAAAAATTGCTCATCCATAATTCTGCCTACTAATTAGTAGCATAAAATAACATTTAAAATTTATTGTACTTTGTACGATTAGATGCAATCAGCCGAAAATGTCATTCGCTGAGTTAAAAAAACCCCTAAGACTTACATAGCTTACTATGAATGAAGTGCTTCATTTTACGTTTCTCCTTTAATCACCTAAGAATAATCGTTACTTGCTGTAGTCATTTTTGCAATACTAACTAAAAGATATTGTTTCTTCTTCGTAAATTAAAAGATATTGCTGAGTCTAAAGAACATCACCACAGAAGAGAGATGGATCATCCAGATAACATTGTAACGTCCAATATGATTGAACAAAACATCAGAGAACCAATTTATAAAAATTATGTATTTGTATTTATGATTGTTGGTTTGATAACAATGATCCCATTGATTATTATCAATATAGCCGTTATGATGAAAAGTCGACTCCCAAAAGTATGTCGTTTCCTTCTACTTTGTATGTGTCTATCACTTGGATCTTGTGTTAGTGCATTAGCGTATACTCATTATATATTAGGACCAATTGAAATGACTTTAACAAAAGGTGATCAAGTACTTATTGGTGAACCAACAAATGGTTTTTTAATGAATATACATGAACTACGTTCATTTACTTGTAATCATTTAGCAATTCAATCAAATAGATTGGGAATTCGTGTATGGGCTGCATCAATATCACCACATTATGGACCAATGCAAAATTATAGTTTAGTTATACGAAACTTGGAGTATGCCAACATTTACTCATCTTCGTCTAAGTCATGGAGATTCTATTTATGCACACAACTTTTCACATCCAGTACAAATAATCATTCTTAAGGGTGAGGAATCTTTGCAAAGATGGATTAAAACTGGTGCCTATAAAAGAGGTTATGAAAAATGTTGTTCATGGCATATTTTGTATACAGATTCAGTGCAAAGACAACAAATAGCCATTGAACAGAATGATGTATATACTTTCATAGTAAGAGCAACTAATTCACCGATTACAAATTCTTCATACCCATTAAATGACTACTATCAATCAATATTAGACAGTGGATACATTGATCTATTTCGTACACGATGGGCACCTAATCCATGTGATCCAATTATTTGTGATGGGACAACAACAACTCTATGCAAAATTACATCCTCCCCGAAAAGTTACATTATTGATTATACAGTAGAGCACAATGACAGCACCAAATTTCGATTATGCAAGCATACGTATTATATGTTATCCACGTCATTGGTTATTGGGCATTCTATTTAGTTTACCTACAATTCTAATTCTAAGTTTTCTGTTCATTACAATTGCATGTATTAAAAGACAAAAGAAACAGTTTAAATTCTCAGATACAAGTATGCAACACACACCATTTACTGATTTAAATGTAAAGCAAATTAAAGGTAAATATCACCCAACTTTCAATGGTGAAAATAATAATCCAGCATTTGAATGTGATCTAGTATAGATAAGACTTACCGATAATTGGTTTATTTGACAAGATTTTGTTATTGTCAACAGTGTTTTAGATGCTTTCAAACTTTTGTTCCCGTAATGTAACGCCTCTAAAACTGGTAGTTGTAAATCTTTCGCGTAATTATTCAGTTTTTCATCTAATAAATCGCATAGTTTTACACCGAAACCTTCTAAAATTTTACAATCTTTTCCACTTTGTAATAATAATGGATATTTTTTAAGTGATGAGAGTGCCTAAAAAGAAATGTTTTAAAAATTTTATGTATCTTACTTTTCTGTAAGCGTAGTATGATTTAGCATCTTTTGCAAAAGCATTTTCCATAGCTTCAGTTATCCAACTTTGAAACAGAAGATTTGGTCCACTATCCGACTTCTTCTTCTTCCGACTATGAAATAAATTGGATGTATTTCGCATGTTAATTAACCTTAGTGGTTTCAATTTATTAAGAAAATATATGTGATTTTGCATACCGTGGTAAAACTATGTAAAAAAGTAACAGGGTAAGATGTTGGGAAAGTTGGATCCTTTAAATAACTAACGAAAAACTCACATTCTAGTAATTGATTTTCGATAAATTTAAACTTGATATTTTCGTGCCAACAAGTTTTCCATTGCTGTTTTTTTTGTTCTCGTCGCTTAGAAGAATGATGTCAACCTATTGATCCGCGAATGCTTTAGTATGTTATTTCTGCTACCTTACTCCAAAGTTCACTGTGAATAAACTTATACCTGAAAGTTATGCATAACGTATATCGTTTTCCTTAGCAGTAGTGGAAAAACTTTTCTTTAAGAAGTTTGGATTTTATTTCTAGTTACGCTGAAGGGAAATGCGGATAGAAAGTCTTATGCAATACCACCGATAGATATAGCGCAGAAAGTGGACTAGGCGAGGTGATCCTTAAGCTTGTCAGTATATGAATCAGTCTCAGCTCCTGATTGCGCAATTGTTCTACATTCTCGGGATATGTATTTTTTATTGTCTTCAATTAAAACATTCCCCCCACCACCACCACCACTACAAAGCCAATAAATGTTAATCCGATTTCAATGACAAAAATAACAGCTTCTTATCCTCTTTTTTCTTATCAACAAGATATCAAGCGATTAGCAAGGAAGGAGAAACGGCTCGGACAAAAATACATACAAGGAGATTTCATTCTTACTAAGAAAAGTCATCACACTTTTATGAAGAATTAAATATATGAAACTACAATAGGGTCACCACTGACATCTATTCTGAACCACGTCTGATAAATGCTCAAGTCACTGAGTTGCACCATCTTTAGCACACTGTTGGGGATTCCTAATCCCCAAAGATGCAATGATTGATTTAATTCAGCGAAACAAGTTGTATTGACACACCAACCTGGAAGTTGTGGTGTATCAACAAAAGCCAGTCCCATATAGTTTTCTTCCATTCCACGGCACCATGTCATACACTGATCGCATGTTCGTTTTTTCAACCAGTCATAGAGTTAACGAATAATGCACGATATGGAGGCCGGTAGGATGACATAAGTAAAACGTGACCGGGCCACCGAAGCTGGTGTTTCAAGATGGTAACATTAACTGAGTCGTCATTACTACCAAAGAAAACACGTTGCCGAACCTCATCATTACTAACACGATGTTCTCACCGGATGTCAGTAATCCTTCGGAGACAACGATGATCGAACATAGAGGGACACCAAATATCCCCAGCTCAAAGAGTCCAGGTTTTACAATCATAGAGTAGAGCTGCTTTCACCGAAGCGCTTCGCACTCAACTGTAGAGTGTAGAAGAAGGAATCAGTTGTCTGGACTTGGTGATTTATAGATACTGAGAAGTTGAAGTTGGTTGAGAACAGCCTCTATATTGGGTGGATTAGTCTTCATCAACCTGGAAGGGCAGGACAATCTGATAGAAGCTGCTGAGTCGACTGACCAGCTAAACGGATTCTCGAAGAATGATTTTAGATGTTGGTGATTGATGCACCATCCAATTTAAATGTGGTCTCACTAACACCAGACTTGTTGCCACCAGTGGCTTGGGTGATTTGAAAGAGCTTTTAAGAATCGCTAGACGCAACTGTTGCTTTCAACTTATTAGCATGCAAGGGCAACTAGGTTTTTCGGTCCTCACAAAAGCTTTCCACAACTTTGTGACCGACGTTTATTATCAGACTCACGAATCATCGGGGTAGGCTAACGTACCTCAAGGAGTTGTAAGGAGCATGTGAAAACATGGTGCTTACAAGCTGGATATTACTAGACACTGCAAATGACATAGACCTCCGTTTTCATGGAGTCATACAAATGTAGTCAGTGCTCATCTAAGCCTTAAGGTGAACTAGCATCCTAGCCCAGAACTTAACTCATATTGATATTTATCCACAACAGAAGCTGCACTCAATTTACTAGTATTAACCCGTTCAGTGAAAATGATTCCCGGCCACTGAAATATAAGCTAGATGTGGTGTAAACTAAACCGTGACCAAAGTCTAGATAGGTGTTTCAAACAAAACGGCAGTCTTGAACACAACCACGTCAGTGGTAGGTAATCACGATGTGACCAATCTGTCTGGGTATTGAGTTGCAGAAAGAAGGTACCAAGTAGAAAGTCGTTGGTGGTTGTGCCAAAAGTTGGCGCTGGACATCAACACGTTATAGTCTACACAAAGCTGTAAAAGACAGCCACCATAATGTGACCTTCGATCATTGAGTTCCTAATGGTCTAAGTGACTTAAGAGACTCTCTTTTACGACTAGCATTTCGATTAATGCATTCGAATCTCCAGCTAGTACAACTATACGTTTTCTTGAGAAGATCGTCTGGTTGATAGTTAAATTTATCCTTTATTGCATCCAGGCTACGATCGGTCGGTGAGTAGGCATATATTTCGGAAAGATCTCTTTTACTAGCACTGTTTCATCTCATTTTGATGGAAACTTCTAACCCAACTGTACACAGAGGACTGTTACCGAAGATCCAGAAGGTTAGCACTGTTTCTGCCGTAGTTCTCAGTCCAACACTGACACCGGCAGAACATAGGTGCTAGAGATTCGTTGGATAAGCGCACGTGGATACACTCTTCGAATTGACAGATGGAGACTGAATATGTAGTCCGTCAGTAGTATTTTGAATACGAGTCTGAGAGATTCAACAAATATCGATGTCAAGACCTTCCGGAGACATTGCAAACCTATCAGTTATCTGATTTTCATCAATGTAGAAAGGTAGAACAAGATATTTAAATGCACGGATGACCTGCGAAAGGCTGTATCAGATGTTAACACCAGTGACAGATGTCAAAAAGTTAGCATTCAGAGACTTTAGACCAAGGTAACAACACAAATTTTCCACTGTGAACAAACTGCTGAGTGAATTGAATAACCGGTGAAAATAAGTAAAAGAAACAAAAATGGAAATGAATGCGAAAAAATCGATGTTTAAATAACAATAAATAATGCATAAGTGCAAATATCATCCGAGTGAGAAGCGATGTGATAAGCAGACCGTTTGTCCATATATCTTAGGCATTGCAAATGAGTATGGGCTGAGATACTGCCCAGACACCCGAACCGAAGCAGGTGGTTCCTTAGGGAGCAACTCGCCCATGAGACATGTTAAACTAGGATATCTCCGGTGTTAACTTCGTGTGCTAAAAACCTTATAGTCGGAACCTGAAGTCCGTATGGAAGATGAAGTGTGTTATTTTAGAGTCAACCGTCTTCAGAGCTTTATACTGAGGCAGTATCGCTGAGCGTGTCGATTACCAGATGAGAAAGCCTTAATGATGCCAAAACCCAAGAGTCCACAGTAAGGATTCGCTCTCAAATATTAAACTGACGCACATTTCACCGCTCTTCAACTGACCTGTATGATGTACTAGAATCCAAAACAAAACACCAATATGGCTTAACTAAGTCATCAGGCAAAGTAAGCTCGATCACTAAATCAGGATAGCATCTATGGTTGGAAATAATCAGAATGTACCTATGATGATCAAAATTATGTGGAAAATAATCATAAACGCTTAATAACTTCATATATCTATTCATTTTAAAGAATCATATGACATCTTTTCTGTTTCGCTTCTCTTCAACTAATCGTAAATATAACTGATAACCTCTACACAAGTACTCGTTATTAAATAGAAACTTTCTTCATAAGTGCGACAACAATTGGAATTTTTGTATTTGACATCGTATAGAAAACAAGTTAATTGCTGTTTTGTGAATTTCACTTAACACTATTAATTGAAATAAACCGACATATTGTTTCATTAATATTTAACGATGTCTACAATTAAATACTAATAGGATTATTTTACACATCCCTAGATCTTGAAGTTTTAGTATAGTATTGTACATATAAAGAGGTTAAAGTTTTCAGTGAATTGCTTCTCTTAACAAACTAAAGATAATCAAGCAATAAGTACTCTACCTACGTTAGCAAAATGATGTAATCTTTCATTTATATAGAAAAATAAGCTTTACAAATTAATTAAATCACAAATTTAAAATTCGCATACGTATAACTAACAATCTAATTAGTTGGTTGATGAAAATAAATCATTATTCAGAAAGAAAAACCATACGCTTTGATTGCTATACGAACAGTAGGAAAACAGCAAATAGAAAATGAACACCAAGGTGAGAAAAGAGGATCATAACAAGAATAAAGTTAAGGTATCACAAAAATATATTTAGCATTAAGGAAATAAGAAGTTAACATCCGAAACCATGTCAGTAAGATCTACTCATAACTAATTCCCTTATGGCTCAAACTAATAGTCAGTGGTTATGCAAATTAATACTATATAGTAGGGCAAGTAACATTAACGACTGTTACGAGTGACAGTGGCGGCAACCTGAACCTATGCGCACATATGCCCGGTTCTACGTTGTCAATGATTAACTGATCGACAAGCAGTGGCTACTCGGGTTAAAAGATGTATTAGCCCAAGGAATACCACAAAAATATTTTATTTTTTAGAAAATGTGCAAGACCTATTAACCTTGATTAACTAGTACCACTATCTCCACAGCACTTACAATGTGTGTGTTAATTCCGTTACATACAGAGAACTCCTTGAAATGAACAGCAATTGAATACATGTAACTGTTTAATATAACCATCCTTTATTGAATGCATTATAGTCACATATTATTGTCTTATGAGAGTGGAAAATTGTTGGCAATATTCAAAGAGTTTCTAGTAAACCAATAAAAAAAACCAAGTGCTTACAGTGACTAGTGGCTAAATTGGGGGTAGCAATTGCTTAAGCGACCTTGAAACAAGGTTGATGAGAAGACGATATATGTGAACTGTAATCTTGCATTACTAATAATAAACGAAAATCAAAAGCTAAAATGGGTATATTAAATTTGCATGATTAATGAAAATCTTTGACTAGATTACTCAGCATACGCTCTAAAACCAACATCATTGCTTCTATAACGCGTCGCAACTTCAAACTCTTCAAAGCTCATTGGCCTGCCACTGGATAAGCTACTGATAGGGAGTGAAGTAGTCGAGCGTGTAGACCGCTTCACGTATCTGGGGAGTCTCATCAGTGCTGATGGCCTGGTGACTGACGAAATCTCAGCACGGATACAGAGAGCTCAATCGGCTTTCGCCAAATTGCGTCACTTATGGCGCAGGCAAGATATTTGCTTGCTAACCAAAGGACGAGTGTACCGTGCAGCAGTTCGCTCCGTCCTACTATACGGGAGCGAAACATGGCCGTTAAGAGTAGAGGACATTCGTAGGTTACTGGTCTTCGATCATAGGTGTCTTCGAAGCATTGCTCGAGTATCGTGGGACAACCGAGTGAGCAATGCTGTCGTTAGGAAACGGGTTCTAGGAAAGGAGGGCAAATCAATAGATGAGGTACTGAAACTTCATCAGTTGAGGTGGTTGGGACGTGTTACGCATGTCTAACTACCGACTGCCTCGACGAGCTAAGTTTTGCAGCGTAGGAATAGGTTGGAAGAAAGCTAGAGGCGGCCAAACCAAAACATGGCAGAAATCGATGAAGTCACTGACAAGTGGACTAAGTCATGTCGGTAGATGTAGGCTGTGTGGTTGGGGTCCGCGAGACGAAAGTCACCAATGGTTAGAGACCTTGAACGACATGGCTCGGAATCGTTTGCAATGGTGCAGGTGCATCCACTCTTTGTGCTCTCTCAAAATCTAACCTTCTGAATTCTCTATCTTTCTCCTTTCAAATTTATCTCACTGAATTATACTTTTCGAATCATATCTTCACTGATAATACTTCTACTATCGCTATCACTCTTGGATTCGAACTGACAGTTGCGTCTCTGTGCTGATGTGGTATGGCAACTTGAACTGATGTACGTACGCACGAAGTTCTGCGTTGTATCTGTCTGTCTGTCTGGATTAACTACAAAACAGTTAGGATAATAAACAGAAACAATAAGTGAACTATCCGATTTTCTGGTGTGAGTTTGTGGCCGGAATTAGTGACATAATTGCACTCGGTTTTGATAAACTTTATTTGGTATCACTTTGAATTAACCTCTATACATTTACTATGTATATTCTTACGTAGCTGTAGAAACTAACATACAACTAGGAAGTTGAAGTAACATTACTTTTGTAAGAACAAATCAGTAGGGTTTAAAAAAATATAAATATCATGATCAACGTAGTTCCTGAGATCAAAGTGACTTGGCTCAATACACAGTAAAAATCAAGAGACAGGCTGAATCAGAGTATTAAAGATTATAAAACGTGAATATGAGACCAACTAGTAAATGTAAGATTTATGAAAAAAAATAAAGAATGTGTAGAATTGCACCAGTGATATCAATAGTAATCCATATCACCAGTTATTAGTTACGACTACTGTGTAAAACTTGGAAAAATAGTCCGAAATACTCAAATAGTTTAAACTAGCAATAATCTACCACCTAGTAGGTTACATATGTCGAATATACAATATAGACGCCATACAAGCGCCTAATTCCTATACAACAAAGTGAGTTATAAGGCAAGATCTAAAAAGCCGTAATGAGACTCATATCAGAGATCTACAAATTTCCCATAATTATGGACATACTACTGTCACCATTTACAAACCATATTGTACTACGCAAAATTATACAATTAAGCATAACTTTAAATGAATCAACATACCCCAATGGTCCAATCATTATGGGGAGCCTACAGTAACAATTTGCTTCTAGCAAGAAGGTACTTTGTATTTCTATGAGTGCAGAATCACGTGCTTGTGGACCACAAACCTATCGGCGGTTCGAACGAAGCGGTTTTCTTAAAGGCTGCGTCCTGACCTTCGAACTTTCACACGTCACTTCACCAAAACGCTCCATCATGTGAATTGGTAGGAGTTATTTGAGCTGGATCAAATTGGCGTTATTTGTATGTATTCGAACAGCAACTGAAGTAATTGATCTTGGGCTAGATGAGAACAGTCTACAAGGTAAAATAGATACAAAGCTACAGTGAATAAAAGCCAATAAGATCACTTCGAATCACTGACGTATAAAATCTAAATCAGCACTTAAGTGAGTTGCACAAGTATCACTATAGTACTGTTGGTTATACTTTTGAGCTTTCCGGTTAATAGTGGATTGGTAGAGCTGCATTTGCTATCCCATTATATCCACGTATTTGTACTTGACAAAAGTAATTTAGTTGAATTGAGGTAGTTTGCATAATTCGGTATTAAGTACTGGTTTGTTGAATTTGTCACAAACCAATGTCGATGAAATAATTTTAAAAACGGCAAGCACTAGATAGCTATTTAGTCTTTAGATGGGACTGCTAAGGAGTGCATATCCTAAATTTCAACCGTTGGGCTTAGGGTTGGCGATTCTAATCCCACCAGTCACTAAGTTGTTAAATTTCAGTAACTTTGCTTACTTTATGTTGTAAAGTGACAACAGCTGTTGGATTATGAAAATCATGTGCTTAGTAAGGACAACATTTTTCTATTTCGCAATAAAAACAGTTACTTGTTTAAAGTTAAAATATTGTTTGGTTGTCACGATTCGATATATTTTGATTACTTTAGCTTCAGAATCCATATTTTATCTCAAGATTTGTACAATTAAACAAATTTACTGCTCTTCTTTGACTTCAAGTTCACAAAGTTATTGCCTGTAATCTGTCTGTGTGGGCCCATTTCATTTTCAAATTGTACTGAGTAGATTGGATCAGTCTGGCAAGTGATTCTAGATTTCGCTGTACTGATCTAACAGGACTAAAATTCAGTAATTTGATAAGGGCTTGTTTAAAACTTCAGGATTTATGTATGAATTAAAACTTCCTCGATTATAAATAATACCATATTTATTTAAACACTGCATTTTAGTTTATATGACTTCCTAATTGCATCAAGATTCCTAACTGTGGATCTGCTTAACTTCTTCAACCCGACACGTGGATGTATATCCGCTTAATTTGTTAAGTTAATCCACTATTGCAAAACGTAAGTCCGTTTTTTTGTAGATTTGCACTAATTTTTTTCTTAGTGACTATTTTTATGTCATTTTTCGCTATTGCGCTCTGTAATAATGTGCCTTGACAGTAACGACCCTATTCACTGTGATAACCAATTTTTTTGGCAATACCGATCCTTATATTACATATTTAAGAATACTGCATTGTAGTTGGTTACACTTTGTAAGTATAATAATACCTTCATTTGTTGATTTTACTCGGTATTAAATTTCCACTCCTCCAGTTATTAACATTTGCAATAATGGACTGTAAAAGTATATACTGGTAATCAGGCTGCAGATTCTGTGTTACTTATGTCATGTACTGTGATTAATGCCAAGGGTCTATTAAAAATAAAAGTTCAATTGCATCATGCAGTTTTTAGGTGTTCGCAGATATATTGCTTAATTATTTGATGGATGAATAACAATAGTATTACAAAACTAATTATCTATATAACAAGTGTAGGAAGGGTTAGAAGTAGGGAAAATTATGATTATAGAATTATTAAAATGGTGTTAAGAAATTGATGATTAGGAGTATGCCAGAAAAAGTCAAAAGTTAGTGAAAAAATACATCCAAACTTCCAGCCATGGTAGGATAAATGCTTACACATGTCGATTCTGCGCACATAAACCCAGTGAAATTATTCTTCACTTCTTCAGAGATAAATGAGACGTGAAAATGAGTCTATGCCTCTTATTTATCTTTACAAAACCATTAGTCACGAGATGATGTAAAGAGGAAGCTAATGTGTAATAGCTGTATTTATACACAATCACGTAACACATTTCACACACTCAAACATAATACATAGAGTAGCAGTTTCGCAAATGCACGATGACGACTACTCGTATATCTGCGTAGTCTATTCAGTACTGTTGGGACAGTGGAAAGGCAATATTTGCATTGCAACGGTAATAAGCAAGTAGACATATGAATTTGATTAAACTACCATTACGAAATCACGACCAGCTATTCAAGTATCTGATCTTTATCACAAGTACTTAATCATTTGATATCTTTTAATGAACTGCTCTATTATCACCTTGCCAAGATCATGTAAATCGTACAAAAGCACATATTTTCTACAGGACCCTCTCATGAGTGTGATGTATGTGGACGGAGTGTCGATATAGACACGTCTTCGTATTTAGATAATACATAAGTACTAACTACACAAAAAAATTAGTAACCATTCTTTTAGTAACTTAAAACAAAACTGCAAAATATGTAAAAAAAAATGTATTCAATTGTAATTATTTCTAAAAAATTTTTAAAAAGAATTAAAAAAATAGGAACATAGATTAAAGCAATAAAGTAATTTCCATATATTATAATTAAAAATGAGTGAGAATCGATTGACAGGTAGTTGAAATTAAGACAATTGATATTAAAAAACGAGGTAATACGTGTGACAAAACTTGACTTAATTAAGTTATATTTAGTAAGCTGATGATATTTAGAATCGAAAATAGGAAAAGGAGAAAATCACATTCCACTACATTTGAATCAGGCGAATTTCGTATTGCATATGTGTGCACGCTTCAGCTTCCATTGACAGCATAAAGGTACAATCAACTACGCACGCATTTCATGAATTTGTCCTACTAAAATAATAAATACAAAAAGTTAGTTTGTAAGTAAGAATATATATATATATATAAACCAGACAGCAATGTGCATAATCAGTGAAAGTGGAAATAAAATATAAAACTGCTTACCAAGTTTGATTATAGTTGAAACGTAGCTCATAAGCGGAATCCAGGATGCGTGTTTTGTCTTATTTAGGACTCGCCAGCACATATCAGCACCCGTGTTGATGCCATAATGGGACTCGAAATCGGTCCACTCTTGTCAAACACTACAACTTTAAACACTGTGCTACTGAGTCTAGACAGACGTACTTGTGTAACGAGTATATATATATACATAGAGAGAGAATTAGGAAGTTTGCATATCTCTGTTGACGAAAGTTTTCCTGGTTGAAAATGCCGCCTTCAACTGTGATTTGGCGACTCAGAAAAAGTATACATTTAAATTATTTCGATGAGTTGGCTGGAAAAGTTAGGTACAGCGTAGGAAAAGGTTTTATTAGCCTATGAAATCCTTGATTGTTGGTTACAGCCATGTTCGTAGGTACAGTCTATGTGATAGGAGTCGGTGCATATGATCTCACTCATGGTCCGTCCATTTTAAAATTATTATATTTTCTATTTAAAAAAATCGTATTAATTATTAACACTTGTACTACTACTATTACTACTACTACTACATCTACTAGTACTATTATTTTTATCTAATTATGCTGGTGTGAATCGGCAACTTGATACATAAACCATTAATCAATAAATGCCACAAAGTTGAAAATTTAATGCTTTTTTTGGATATTCAATCTAAAGAACTTTAGGCTTCGTGGTGAACGCCTAACCTATATAGCTGACAATCACTGGTTACCGTTATTTTGTAAACCCCAACTAGAAATAGTCTGCATTAGCCAAGACGACTAGGATTATCAGTTAATGACCCACGTTACTGTTTAATCGCTCTTTACTTTCTTCAAAACTACTCTTGCTCAAAACAGGTTAAGAATAATACAATGGACACTAGAATGAACAGTAATGGGCAATCATCAACGATCATCAGTAGTGTTTATATTAACCGTTAGATTAAAAGTTCAAAGTCTGCAATCAATTTTCTTTAGTTTATACAACCATCATCATATAGAAAGTGTAACTTACGACACGGTGCATGACTGACTGGATACTGTGTAGTGCTAGAATGTAGAAATAGATACAAACACAAATCGATGTGAATATGCTCTGGACTCACTTCAGTGGTATCCGAATCAGTATCGCTTTCAGTATTTAATTCATCATTGCTCATATTAGCATTGCCAAGATAAGCTAAAATAGTAGTTAGCATTGGTAACAAATAGATGAAGATTAAGGTCAACCAAGTGACAAATAAAAGTAAATATTTGTAGAATGTATCGAATTCCCCCCCCCCTACCCATATTATTGCATATTCTTCAGCTGGATACAGACATTTAACTGTACAAATAAACTTTATTGAAAATCGTTTATTTTATCTGCATTTCAATCTCGTATATTCCTCAATAAACAATGCGTGCCTATTACATTTACAATCATATTAACATCATACACTAAATATAAATATTTGCTTGAAAGTAGCTGAAGAATCTGCAATAAAAAATACGGTGAAATCACTGTATTCTGTAAATACTGTCGCTTTGGTTTCAATTAAATTTGTGAATAATATTTTAATTTAGATCAATTTGTCTACTATGTTTTGCATATCCTTCAAGGAAGTCACTGGTACTAATGTAAATAAGAATAGTTATATCATATTTCAAAATTCTCCTGAAATATATAAAATCTTTCTTGCCAATAACTACTTTTATTTTTCTCTCATTTGGACGTTGGAGCAATCACAGCTGAAGTGGTGTTATAATGTAGCAAAAAAGACTTCACATCAATTACTTAGGCCAATAAGAAATATAAATATATTTAAATAAATATAAATATATATATAAATATATTTAATCCCAAACTTCACTGATTATTTTTAAATATGCTGACCATATAAAAATACTTTTGGCAATGTTTAGCTTTTAAGCATCGTTTTTTAGAAACATTTATTAGCTTTCCAAACTTAGTAACTTAGTGGATAACACGTTGGGAGTTTGAAAGAAAAGTTACTGAGTTCGAGTCTCAGTGTAAATATTAGTGGTGGGATGTAAATGCACCTAGTCGATAAACCACAAATAGAAGGAATCATACACTCCGAATTCTACTACTAATCACATCCTAACAAAAATTCTTAAAGATTAGTTGACTAACATACAAATAAACACAATAAACAGGAAAATTCACAGATTTAGAGCAAGAATATTCAGTAAATACATTATCACCACAACAACTAACTTGGTGTAATCACACAACTTGCAACTGTTTCATTAATAATACCAATTTTATTGTTCGCCACACTACAAGCAGGATTATTGGAGATATTTTTAACTTTTTCACATTGATTCTGTTGTTGATGATCATTATGAATGGCTGAGTTGTTCTTCTCAGTCGACAAGTCAGTATGACATAGTGAACAAACTCGTACACGCGATGAACCCTGATAGGGAAGTATCCAACGATAAGTGGAACATTTATCACAGACAACTTTGCCACAATGACGACAATGATGCTGTAATTACCAAGAAACAGTGGATATGAAAAATTAATAACTAAGTATATAAGTTTGTATGCTTGGTTTTGAGTCTTGCCTTCGAAACAAAGCAGCGATCGGCATTATCCGACAGATGTACTTTATCTACCAACAATGATCTAACCTACATAAGCCACAGAAAGTTTGTATAAGAGCTAGTTATACTACTCTAGCGGTCTAACTAATGTTGGTGAAACTGGGATTGAACCTTTAATCTAAAAGTTGCAAGTTCATTACATCAATTATTAGGCCTTTAATTTAATGCCTGGTTATCGAAGTCAAAGTAGATGCAATAGAGTTTGATAAAATAACATAGTCTATTTCACTTAATAGTAACTTGGACGTATGCACCTATGTACCAGGTTTTATGTAGTACTTGGTCGATTGATTGGCTAATACATTCTTTCATCTAAAATTCGTTCTTCATATAAGCATACAATGGATCAATTTTTTAAACGATTTATGAGTGAAATTCACCATAAAAAGCAATACAATAAGATAACCGAAAATAATGTGGATAACATGATAAAACAACTTACTCTACGATGAACAAGATTGAATTCAGTAGCACCGCATACCATACAATGAGATGCTTCTGAATCGGGAATCCATATTGGAGATTTTTTAACTGAATCGTAATGCACAGCTTTGTCGAAATTTAGAAAAATAATTGGTTGGATCTAAATCTATAACTCATTGAGTAAATACTTATCAAAAAATGCACTCTTGTAAACAATTGAACACATACCAACGGTTTGGTAAAATTTTGATAATGCAAGTACATTCCATATCTAGAATCTAGTATGATTTAGTCTCTTGAACGTCTTGAGTAATATTGTAACCACGTTCGGAACGAGTTTCTATCCACTCAAATATAAAAACTTGCATAAAGTCTGGTTTACATTATCGTAATAGTTTAGCATTGACCACTTAATCTCCCTTGAAAGTCTCATTAGCACTTGAGAGTTAATACCCGACAAAATATGGGCACGGATCCAGAAAACACAGTTTGGCAACTTGCTCCACATGTGGATGAGATTAGAAGGTGACATTACGAGCAGTATTGCTTTATTATTATTACATGATGACTCAGAATTATTCAAGCGATACGGAATTCGGAAAACCGGCGTCTTGATTACGCAAGTGGAGGATACTCGGCAAACATTGTAAAGCGGATTCACAAAGCCGAAAATTTTCCTTTATTAAAATAGTTTGGATATGTGTCATGTATGATACATTATAACCTATCTAGACGAGCAATTTTTACTGGTCCAGAAGTAAATTAAAAGTTAGGGCTAGCCGAACCAAAAAATGGAATTACTCTACGAATCATTGAATGCTAAATTGAGCCACATAGGTGGGTGTAGACTATCTGCTTGGTGTCCTCTAAATAACTGCAACCAGTAGTTGAAGATGTTAGGTGATATGGAATAAAATCAGTTAGCTACTATTACTTTATCGTCTTCGAGATTCCAGGTTCTAGTATTCGCCCATGTATACATTTTAACTGTAATCAAGCCATACTGTCAATGTCTAATTGCTCTCACTATTATTGAAACCACACTATTTTAAGCCCTTCCAATCTCGTCTAATCTCATTATTGCGCTGTAGCAACATACATGTTACATAGATGTTTTGAAAATGATTGACTTAAGTTACGCCAAAATTTCGGGATCTTATTCTTGCCCTTAAATAGAAATCCAGTAATTAGAGTACAACGGATACGTTTCCAGCAGCAGTTATTGTATTGATTACTGGTTGTTTAAAACAACGAAGCTGTTACAGTAAAAACAACAAATTACTGACGATATGAAATGTTGGAGACAGATAAGTGAAAGAAAGACAATATTTAGTTGTTTGTTTATTTAATTTCCCAACAACCAATTTGCCAAGTGCAGTCTTGCGTACTTCACCTTCAGCCAAACTAAGCGTAAAGGTTAGTGACCCTACTACGTTGCTGAAAGTAAAGCAGGAAGAGTAGGAATCTAACATTGAACATAGTAGTTGTGTTGGTGTTAGTTGAAAAAAAAATCATATGAAGGACTGGAAACGTTTGCCAAATAATGTGAAACTCAGTCGTCTTTGTTTAATAGCACAGATTATGTTATTCGCCCCTTTGATTGGTATTTCTACTTGTTATCATCAGTTTGCTGGGTATTTAAGTAAGGAACTCAAAATAACACTACGAACGGAAATTGTACATAGTATTTCCACTTCCAAAAGAATCAATGTTTGAATAATGAGACTTCAGTAATGTTACAAGCTTAAATGGAATCTATAAAAGGGATAATTTAAAGATGAAATCCTGATAAACTAAGTATAGACTACTTGTAAGGAAAAATAACCAGGATACAATAGAATGTCTTTGAACTAAAAAGCAGTAACAGGACTCACCAGAAGAAAAAGAACTCGAGATACACTTCTTCAAATGAACCATCCACTGAATTTTTTCCTCAGAAGTGCTTGCATAAACAGTAAAAGACTTTCTTGGACTGAGAATTGAAAATCCGTTTCGATAAACTAAATCAGGTAGAATATAGATGTGTCACTTACTTCCATTGTCCACAACATTTTTGACAGAGGAATCAGCGAGGTCTATGAACTGGGGGTTACGAAGCTACGAAATCCGGAGTTAAATTAAACTTTGAACCTACAACTTTTCTATTTACTACGATTCTCCCATAGATCAGTATGTCATTAAATAAGAAAAAGTGTCTGAGCTTAGGTTTCCTCCTACATATCTTTGTCAGAACACCTTCCCCAACTAACACTCGATTTGTAGTCACTAGTTTCTACAAATGAGTCTTTATATGCAATCTAAGCATACATTAGGTGGGAATCCGAAAAGCTTCTCAACCTCGAAAATGCGTTCTACATTTTGCTTTGGGTCATCTGGAATCCATGAAATATTATCAGACAACAACATTCACCTACAAAATTCGCCATTCTCCATGACAGAAAACCCCGTTTGTTGTGGTTGGTAGGTATTAGGTCAATAGCTGAAAAGGAAATCTCTAGAGTTAAAATAAAAAAAAAACAAATATTAATCAAAGGAAATCAAGATAATTCAGAATAACGCGTGCTAAGAACTTATATGCGGACCAAACCGGATCACATGAGCTTATCCAGGAAATCCGCAAATGGTAGGACAAAGAAGATTAAAGTCAAAAAACCTGATACTGGATAAATTGAGAAACTGACTAGTAATATTACCCGAGTTACACATAATACAGCCATACGATGCCACACAAATAGAAGCGATAAGAATTTTAAAACCCGAGTGAAGAAAGTAACTCATCATATGGCTATTATGATGCTCGAAAAGTTTCACGATGCCTAATAGCTTATGAAGTACTTTGCTGCTTTAATCTTCAGATCCATACAGGTAATCTAAACTCCTTAGAACATAGAGAATTATCATACATAAACAAATAAATGAGACTGCAAAATGGTTATGTATCTACTACCGTTTCAACAAATGTACTACTTATGTAGGTTCAGATTTTTAGAGACCCGTAGAATTTCCCTGACCTTTTTTATTTTGAGGAAGAAATATTTCAGTGCGCCGTTACCAGTCAGGAGTGTATCTGGATATGTACAGTAGATGAACCTCATAAGTGCTCTTGTATCGGACAGTGCATTCTCTAGTGGTACAGTACTTGGTAAGATGTGGGCTGACTGGTAGGTTAACATTGCTATATATTAGGTCACCTCAGCATGTAGGTGGCAGTCATCAGAATACTGTAATTAAACCATCGTATGTAGGGACTATCGTGGGATAAGTCGACGAATGACATGACAGATCAGGGTGAAAAATATAAATCAGGAACCATTTTGAGGGAATCATAGATTATTTACGGAACATACTGGGTAAAGTCAAACTTTTACTAGGATCCTCAAAATGATTCCATTACTTTACTACATAATTATATAAAGACTGTGTAGTATACACATGTATACATGTATGTCCGCAATGTGAGCTTACAAATCCCCAGCAGTCAGCAACTGTGAAAAAAATTTTCCGTCCTTAAAAATTTAGAAAACTGAACAAAACGAACACGAAGACAATTGGATGGAACAACCATTAACATACTTAACTCTAAAGCTTAAAACACCGCTCACCTCAGCTACTACAAATTTACCACGCTAAAATGTGTTTCGATGCATAATATTCATCATTTGTTTGAAGAAACAGTGTAGACAGAATGATGTTTATTTACTTGAATCTTGGAATTGTAGTGGAGCTCCTAACTTTAAATATAGATATATTGCTGGAGCTATAGCTTAGGACTGTTCAATACTTTCCCTTTGTAATAACTTGTAAACTGATGTCCTTGAAATGAGTGAAAGTTTTAGTGCTGTTTATTGACCGAAACTAGCGGTTATCGTGCTGCTGAACAGTCTCCTATGTGATGAAATAGTAACAATAGAAATAAAAGACGAAATGGATGGTATTAAAATAAAAAAAAAACAAAAGTGAGCATCTGTAGCTGCCTTCAGACGATTCGCAGCATGGAGTATGGTTAGTCTGAGATATCTGACAGTTATTGCTATTATCGAGCATACTGTTCATGGTGAAGTCTATATCACAGTGTATCAAGGTGGTATGAAGGACGTTTCTACAGAAATAGTGGTGCTACATCCACTTCTCTAAGGTTTGGCGGTACATGATGTGACATTTTCTTTAATTAAATTGTAGGCTGTTGATTCGTGACCAATATCTAAGTAAAATCAAGTTTCACTGTAGTGTCTGCATGCTACTGTCCCAATGCGTTTACTCCCATATATTTTGCACCATATGCGTAGGTTAGCACTGACAATATGATTCCGTTAGGAAGTTTTAGCTGATATAAAGGAGTAAACGCAAGCATCCCAGAAAGGCCCGTGACAATCCTTACTTCCACGCTCACTGAACCCTGTTTAATTTGGTTCAGAATTCTCGGTCTCGTAGGTGCTTCTTTAACTACGTGAACAACACCTTTAAAAAACTTATAGTCGTGATTTTTTCTAGCTATACTTTGTGAGGAGTTATGTAAAATGCCTTGGTAGAAGCAGTTATTTTCCGGTCCTAGCAGTTTGTCCGGCTATTACATTTCGGAAGAGCCTGCGCAGTAAAGGATCTTTTTTTGAAACAGACTTATACTTTGTGAATATCTGATGTTCGTCAATCAAACCAATCTTTCAAATCCTTGTAACAGCACTGAAAGCAAGTCAGCTGATCTATAACAGTTTGACTGGCCTTGTCACCATCTTTGAATAACATGGTGAGAATGATTTTTTCCACTCTCATGAAATTCATCTACTATCTGAAAAATGTCGAAACATTTTGTTGACAGGCCTACATTTTACCTCTTTGTATTGTTATGACACAGCATTGTGTATCGTGCAGCAACCTACAAACTTATCTGAACAAAATGCCTTCAGTTCTCTAGGAAATAAATATGGTGTAAAATGGATAATGCAGAGGCTTACGTCTGCAGATGTAAATGTCTTGTGAGTCAAGTTAGAGTGACCTTAGTTCAGCTACTTTGTGAAGCGTGCTGTGAAAATCTCTGTTTTCTTTGAGATGGTGAGGTCCTCATTCATGAGCGAAGCTCCCTGGCTCATTGGCATGTGTTGCGCCATATGCCAATATGAGTGCTTCGGATCTTTTCGTATTTTCTCAAATAGGTTGGTTCAATAGAATGCTGCGTCTTACCCAACCTTGATATGAGACCCCCTGGGTGAAGACAATTAAGTGACCAGTTTAGATTCCATGTGATAACTTCCATTTTATCCAAGTATTTCTTTGCTTCTAAAGTAGATGTTTAATAGTCATTTTCGACCGGCATGATCTGATAAATTTCGCTTTTAAAGGACTGATAACTGTGAAAAATGGACATGACCTAGAGTTGTTAGCGTCTCGAATCGGAGTGAAGTAAGTAAAATTCTGGTGACCTCTAACTTACACAGTGGATGTTTTTGTGGCTCTTTGCACTGGGCAAGGCATACAACGACCCCAGAGCAATGTGTGAGATTTTCAATAACCCGTTTGGCGAATTTGAGAACAAACTATGTACAAATTATCTGCGTATGGTACCTGTAGACAGTAAATTGGTCGAAATATCCGAAGCTTTTAGATACCCTAGGTCTACAGAAGGTTCAAGATTCGATGCCATCCGATCAATACTACTTAAAGGATGTGATGAGGAAATGCTACCTTTACCCCTTCAGTTGACTTTAGGAGAATACTCAAACATTTGATAATCTGATAACATTGCCCCCCTTCAAGATTTAAAGTCGGTGATAGAGCATGAGCAAGCAATAATAGGCCTATGAACATTACTTCCCGGAGAGAATATAAGAAGCGCCATCTCGGAATACCTGCTGCAACACAGCCAAATGTCTTAATCACAACATGGTTTTAAAAATAGTCGATTATTCTCGACCTGTTTTTTGACTTCTTTAATCACATTACATCTTACAGCTTACGTAAAATAATCTTAGTCATACACTTCGATACATCTAGGGCCTTCGACAAAGTATCACACAGTATACTCTGTAAAAAATTATGCTCGATAGGGATTTGGAACCCATCTGCTGAGCTGGTTTATATCACTCTTAATTAATCAACATCAGATAACCAATGTAAACTCACCACAGTCATCTAAGACAGTAACTAGTAGGATTATACAAGGGGTATACTAGTGTTTCTTTTTGTTAACAATCCACATCAACAGTGTCAACAGCCTTTTTAACGCTGGCGAAACCTTCTTATACGCAGATGACTTGAAAGTTGTCTACTTAGGTGTCATGAATTACACAACACTGTATAGATAATACAACATGAGTTAAATGAAGTCAATGCCTGGTGCAAAGACGATCAACTTCACTTTTTTAATAAGAAATGTGGCTGCATCAGTTTTGGGTGTCACAACTTCAACCTTCACTTTGAAGCAGACGGGGAATAAGCCTCTGAATGTGAGACAATTCTGAAAACAGGCTTTAGATACTCTAGGGATCATACACTCACGGAACAAACATTATCTGTCACCTCAATGGCATGCAGGCTTATGAGTTGTACAATCCATTATTTCTACCAACGATAGTCTAGATTTGCAGTATATAAGGTCTGTGTTCGCTGGTCGCTTTAATGCTGCCTTCTTATACACATGATGCTTTCGAATTTGTGATAATCTGTAGATTAAGGCAATACAACCATGCTTCACAAAAAGATATTAGGGACGGATTGTGGACTAAATTACACAACACATTTTCATGCTTCAAGCTTGTAATCACTTTGGGAGAGGTTAGCTAGGCTCAATCTGACATTTCATTACAGAGTTATACACTGTTAAGGATGCTCCCTTGACTCCATATTAATATCATCGGAGCATTTAACTACAACCTCAGAAGTCACTTAGAAACAGTGTAGTATTATTAGAATTTCGAGAAGTTACTAAAAGAACAGATCAGGCAGTATTCAAGAAGACACAGAATACAGGTAAAGGTAATGTGTATTTTGGAATTCAGTAAGCGCGCACACAATTGTACAATACCACCACTGTTTCATGCAAACACCACAAACAGTCTAGGCAGAACATTGTATGATTAGAATAAGACCTAATTTTTTCGTGCACAAATTCACTGCCATTTAAAATAATTTGCTAGTCTATCATTTGATGAAATTTCTTTATCTATTTCCAGTGGGACACTACCCGGGACTTATTCTCTTACTAGGTGTATTACTAGATATCAGCGTCGAGGAAAGGTTTCTTTTAAGGGACCGAAATATCTTTCCGCATCTTAGTGTAACTGGCTAGAGAAACGAAACTCTTGGTGCGCCTGAAGGTAACGATGCTAGTTGACTGACAGAACAACCTTCTATGTCTGTAACCAAGCCGTATCATAGTAGTGGTCACGGGACATTAAGTAGATTATTTCAACCCGTTGAAGTCAATAGTTATTTCCCCAAGCAATTTAATATGGTGACTGGACTAGTCACGTAAACGGCGTGGTTTGCTATCTAAATAATTATTATCCTATCTTTGAGATATATTTTTACAGGCTAAGATGGTTTTTCAGCCTTCTAGTTTAGTTTTAAGCTTAAAAGTGGGCTTGAAGTAAGTTTTGACATTTATGTAAGCGGTTATGATGCGATACCTATGTACGATATATTGTAAACACTTAGGATTTTAACATTATAATCGTCTGGTATATGGGAAGTAAATACTCTAACAAAGGTACGGTAAGAGTAGAATAAAAAAATCTGCAATATGAATGAACGCAGTACAAAGTTGGGTTAATCAGACAATATTATTAAGAGAAAGGGGTACGACTGTTTTGCGTTTTAACGTAACCCTATTTCAGGAATAAGGTTTTTGAGTAATAAATACATTTTATATAGAATAGTGAAATTAAGAAAAAATGAAATGTGATTGTTTCACTTCATCAGCTTATTTTGATAGGAAAATCTAATATGCAAGTACTAACAGGTCCTAAAACAGTTGAAATAATATAAACTACTGACGTTTGAAAAATGGGAAGGGAAGGAAATTAAATGTATTTTAGTATTAATGGATGATTTCATTACAAAAGGTTATATATTGACTAGATGTTTCAGGGAAATCATTTTAATGCAATACCTAAAGTATTTACTATGAATGGAGATAACCTAAGTAATTTACTTAGTACTCTTGGAGTTTTCAATGATAACTGGTGTTAAGTTAATAACTTATATCAGAATACGCTTTATAATCTATCCGACTAAATATACAACAATTTTGTATAGATTATTAAGTGGTGATCTTCATTAATTAGTTCAGGTGAACCTACTTAGTCAAATGACGTATGCGTCCTTTCATTACTTGACTTTTTTATTTACGTGTTAACTAAGTGTTATAATTCATGTTATCTTCCTCTTTGTGTATATCTGTCGAGTACTTTTGTTTGTTACACAGATTCGCTGTAGTATGGCTAAGTTGACCTTTACATTCACTATTTTTCATTGGTTACCTTATTCCTCATCCTATTGTGCTTATCCATAATTAGGACATTGGTAGTTCTACATATTATATATATATATATATATATATATATATATATATATAATAGTTAAATTCCTTGTCCCTTTGGTTGTTTGCTGCTGGCCCCTAGATTACCGGTCACTTGATTTCTGAGTGTTGATTACCGACTGCTTGTGAATCCATTTCTGGTTAGTGCAATGCAATTTATCACTACTATTTCTGAGTCCATGCTAAGTTATTTCGAAATACGAAGTGCGGAGTCCTAGGTACTAAGTATCAAGTATAATTAATAAAAACATTACAGTCTACCAAGTCGCTAACTACAGGATATAAGAAAGTTGAATACCAAGTACTGTCGAGCATTGAAATTTCAAATATATACACTTATCATATGAAGATGAAATTTCCCTAAATAATATGAGACTTGAATAGACATAAAGTATCCAATTAATCAATGCATATGAAAAGGAAAGTTCAAAAATATATAATTTTCTAGTTTTTTAGTTTGCATAAAATAGGGCTACTGCAGATATAAATGAGGAAATCTATTTAAATGCCTTTAGGCTTCATCACTTATGCAAATGACAAATAACATTGTGGTGGATACTGCTCATAAAATCGTCCATAAGTAGTGGATAGCGGAACGTCACTTGAAAGTGAAAACAATAAACAACTAGCGTGGTAAGTTGCGAGATGTCAGGAAGCAAAGTCTTATCATAATACGTAGGAGAAATGACGGTAACCAAGGGAAGCAAGCTGACAACCAACATTGATCGAAGAACACAAAGAAAATGCAAATATATAATCCAAAGTTATATGGATAATAGGTACGACGTTCTCTAGCTTCACCAAACAAACAATTGCCTTATCCAAGAAGTCATTCTTACAACACTACGTTTATATAAATGCAAACATAACACCTTTATGTTTCCAGTGTTCATCAAACAAAATATGCCCTCAATTATCACAGGCATAAACCAACTCCAATCATATTCCAGGTCAACACCAGCTAGTGAGTCAACATAAACTTTTCAATCAAGCTATTTAGCTTAAAAAACATAAGAAACATTTCAAATATTAATCTAAATTTATAGTCTTACGCATGTGATATGTCATTCATCATAGATACATATAAGCTAACAACATTAATCGAGTTTTTATTACTACACATATCCATTATGCTTAAAGTAACCAACTCTTGAGGAGTCTGCTATGATAAAAAAAAGGTAGTAGAACATTTTAAAAAAATGCGGTAATTAATTGAATAATATGCAAAAAAAAAACAAAACTATAAAACTAGTTCATGATGTATTCTATAAAAGAATTCAAAAATTGATTATCGATGATTACGTTTATGTAATCATTTTATTCTTCACCTTTTCTCTAGTGTTAATAGGTCTACTCAATTACACATGCACACACACACATACTCCATTTCTTTCACCATCAATACATATGAACATCGACAATAGTCATTAGAAAATAAACAGAATGAAACATTTCAATATACGACAACAGTATTATTATTATTATTATTGAAATGAATTCATATTTTTATGTATACTTTTTGTTTTAATATATTTAAAATAGTATAAATATATGAAAATGTCATAAAATAAATAAGTTTACATTTAAATAGTGCTATTATATTTCAATATGACAGTATGTATGCATATTGACTCTTGATTGACTCATTGTTTATATGATGATTTTGGAATGTTACAAAAAAAAAACAGAAGCGCTTATTATGAATAAAAGTTAATCAACTAAAGATAAAGCGTATGTATATAAATAAATATGTATATGTTAGTAAATGAAATTATTATTATTATTATTATAAAATGATATACATTACATAATCAATATGTTGATGTTTTTACTTCAAGAAAAGAAATTCTATTATCAATCTGTAAAAGTATTATTGAACGAGTAACAATCATTGTAAATGAATAAAATTGATGAAATCAATTTAGATAACGAAAAGTATGTATGAATTATGTTTAGTATTATTGTATGTTATGACAGAACATAAAATTAGTACATAAAATTATTCAAAGAATAGTTAAATAATGAAAGAAATATACGAAATGTTATTCAAATATGATGTCAATATTCAATTAAGATAGATCTAAGCTAATGAATTTCACGTGTACATCATTTATATGATTGTACAATGTTTAATTTTGAATACTTTTTTTCAAAATAAAAGAATAGAAAGGAAACTAAATAATTCTTTTGATATGAATTTATAAACTTGAATATTTAATTAGTGTAAACATCCAAAAAAAAACTGTTACTGAAGAAATGTGATGAAAATCAAGATGTTAAGGTGGAGGAATCGGTAGGAAAGTATAATGTCTTAATTCATATATTTTATTACGAGAATATTATAAGAGATAGTTTGAGAAACGTCTAGAATTAAAATTATTTCCCTAACGAATATTGGTCGGAACAATTCATTCGTTATGTCATGACAACAGTTATAATTGTTTAATTTTCTCTTCTGTGTAGTGTTACAGGATAAGTATGATAACAAAAACTGAAAGCTAGTTTGTAAGAAAGTTATAAATGAAATCGGAGGCGTAGTATGGAATAGTCATAATGAGAACTAGAATCAAAACTACAATAATTGAAATGTCTAACGATATAGTTTAACATAGTTAGATGGAAGCATTCCGAATTTTCCAGTTCTTTGAACAGTACCATACATCCAGCCTTCAGAAATAGGTTCACCGTTTACTATAACATCGCCAGATTTAAAAGTCACCTCATCGTCTTCTTTAGCTTCATAACTATATTGGGCAACAAAAGTCTGTAAAACAAAATGAATTCGCTCAATTGTTAGTTTTTAAACGAAAATTATAAAGAGGTGTTATCTAAACTACATTGTTCAATTGTAAAGCTTTCATCATCTCACTACACATTATCATCAGCAAGTATTTTCAAAATATGAGTTATTAAAGTTTTTTAAGAACCGAAATTCGACTGCTTGTTCTCTGTAATTACTTTGCAATAGTTGGCCCTATTATTTTAGTTGCCTCTACTTCTAATATAACACCTGACAATGTCAATTTTATTCTGTTTGCTTAATGATCTATATATTAATCTATATATGAGTATATTGTCAAGTTTTTAAAAAATTTCTAGTTTTTTTTAATCCAAACGAAAAGAATGAACTAATGATCAGTTGAAGGGAAATTTAAACAGCCCGCTGATTTTTGAAGTATATGCTAAGGATGTTGTTTAGAAAAACTTTGAAATTCTCATGATCAAACAGTTTGGTTTAGAAAGAACAAAATATTTTCATAAGCTCACTACCTGAAGTTAACGATGCCAATTTCAATATTAATTCATCAATATTTGATACTAATTCAACTTACGTGAGAAATGAAAAGAACTTTAAAATGTTTACTAGTCTAAATGCATTTTAGGTATATAAGAATCCAAAGCACTTGGCTTCATAATGAGTTCGTACTTCAAATCCAGCTGATAATCTACCTATGAATTCGACATAAAGAATTGGCCTTAACTAAATAACAAACGAAGACCAATAAGTGTTTAAGAGCTGTGTAGTCAGAAATCCTCATCTATGTTTGCAACAAGGACTGGATCCTAAAGTTTTAAGCCACAGAGCTGATAAATTGATCACTACAGAAATCTACCATTTCTTAGTCGGTAAAACGTCGAAGAATTGCGTCTGCAAACCATATTCTTATTTCATTTCAAACTTCAGTAAGTGACGAGTATATCAAAGGATCCAAGAATATCCTGAACATCAGTATCTTCATTACATATTTGAACGGGATTAGCAGCATACCTTCTCTACAAAGCTGTTTCATTGATTATCTACCCCTTTAGAGTACTAGTTTAGAAGTTGCCAGTAAGAACACCTGAAAATTGTGACCCAAACATTCACCGTAACAATCAGTCATTACAATATAACATTTATTATAGAGTTACTTGAATAGTAAAAGTCAGCCATAACTTGTATGTTTATACATTTTAACATACCCCGCCAAATCCTGTATTACTGAAATTTTGATGTGCAGGACCATGGAAGCTATAATGAAAAAAAAATCAGAGATATGAAATTATCATGAATAGTGAAAAAGAGATAAAAATTATCATATAGAATTCGATGCAATAAAACTTTCGTACACCATAGCATTTTGAACAGCACTAACTGAATGAGCTACAATAATGGCATTGGGTGATTTAGACCAACATATTGTTGATGGTCCAGAGACAGTTGGCAGAACGCTTTGAAACTAACTTTCGTATTAATTAGTACTTGTTAGTATGGTGTAAGTGTAATCTGCATGTAATTAATTCTTGCAGCGTCATTCATATCTTTGTCACTCAGTGACACTATCTAAGGCCTAATCACTTACCTAGTTCCGATTAAACTTATCTCCCGTAGGGGAAGAGTAGTAAGCAGTGCTTTATTAAACTAACTTAGGTTTCCGATGAATGTAAATTGATATATCCATACTTTCTAATTCTGATTATAACACTGATGTAGAAATGAATTACTTTATGCCGTAAATCTAAATGTTTTGGATTTATTTAATGTATTTTTGTTGAAACATCTGAGAGGAAATGTTAATTAGTTATCTAGAGAAGTTCAATGTTAAGAAACAAACTGATAAATTAGTAGTATTTATGAGTGTTCTGTTTCATTTCTAAGTTTACACTGAAGAAGTTGTTAGTTAAAAATGCAAACTACATTTTTACAAGCAGTAACATGAAACACTTTTATTAAAATTACATGATGCACTGAGCAGTCGTTTTGTTCTAGTATTCAGATCAATAGTAGTACGCTTCTACATCTTAATCACCTCAGATCCAAGCTCAGAACCTTAATCAGTGAACAAATTAATGTTCAGGCGAATTCACGATGTATCTTGCGACCACACCCATTGTCAAAGGTAGTTGCCTATCTCACAGTCAACGTTTGTATTAACTAAAGTTCAAGAATTACTTCATGAAGTTAGACGATAGCTAATGTGCAAGGTTTCACGTATGCTTGGAACAACCTGTGAAGTTAACGAAAAAACTGACCAAAGCTTGAAGTATTAACTACTAGATTCATAATCAATTGACCTTTAAGTTAACGTGCTTACCATTTGGTCTAATATTCATGGTTAAGTTGATGAATTTTAGACTACTAACAAAGTCAATATCATGATAAACTGGTTCTCAGTATTCCATTGTTATTTCAATGGTTGTCTCGTCAAAGCCTGACAACTATAAGGTTAGTGTATTACTGTCAGATAAATTTAAACTTATTGAATCACTATAGTTTTCTTTCAGAAAAAAGTCATCTGACCTAGAATGATCTCACAATTTAATGTTAGAACGGCTTCGTTCTCAACAACTTGCTGAAAATTCTCCATTTCAAGTTATAAAGAAATTATATATTTTCTGTTAGTTAATGAAATAACTTACTAATGGCCACACAACTATTTTGCAGTATTAAGCAAACAGTAAGTATAAAAGGTCAGTGAATTTGTATTCATAACAGCACAAATATAATTGTTACGGATAATAGAAAAACACGTAAGTCACTTACTTAAGATTAACCGTTGAACCTCTAGGTATGTTGATATTTTCTGTCGAACCCACATTACCACCAACAATATTAGCGTTATTCCCGGGTGGTAAACCTGGAGAAAAAGGATTAAGTGTATAAAAGCCAAAATAGTTTTGTAATCACTCTAATTTTATAAAGCTATGTTAGAAGCCAACTAAAATGGAAGCCAGTTAGATAATCATTTAAAAATAATTGAAAAAATTCATGTAATTTCTAAAATATTGATGTTTGTTAGGTTTAAACAGAATAAGCCATGTAAAACTGAAGTTTGTAAATATCCAATTTATAATAGTTGAGAAATTAAATGCAGAGTCTACATTGTGTCCCATTAGTAGTCACGTAAGCTTGATGCACATGCATTCTAATGTTGGTGCTTATACTTGGACTCTGACTGAGTTCATTCGCTTTAAACACTATCATCTTATTCAGCGATCACTTACAGTTCTTAGAATCAGCAACGGAAAGATTCTAGATCTATGCAAACTTAATATATAAGTTAAGGTAAAAAATCTCAGTAATGTTGATAATTAAGGAGGACTTAATGACATAAACTTATATGTTTGGTGGTACAATAGTTTTCCGCTTGCTTGTCTGTATATGTCACAGATTGCTATCGACTGAGTACCACTAGAAACCAGGGAGCGCTGGATAGCTGTTCCGTCCTAGTATGGCAGTGAGACAGTTATCACTAAATGGATTAAGTATTCGTCACGTTACCTCACAAATTAATAGAAATGGTAATTTTACCATTGGACGCCAGCCGAACTGGTTTAGATAGTTAAGCGTTAGTCGTGAAACCTGGAAGCCTTCAGTTAGATTCCCTAAGACAAGTGGTGGTACTCACTGCTAGGAAGCCCCGTACTAAGACAAGATAGCTATCTAGTACACCTTGTTTTTCAGCTGCACCCAACCAATAACAATCTGTGATGATAATGAACACCATATCAATTTCTGCATGTCTATTCGCCTCCAGAATCTTCATTCAGAAATTATACAAACGGGCGTTGAAGATGACTAAATTAGAAATTTTCGTATTGAAGAGGCCTTAATAATTAGTCATTTCAAACCTAATTTCCGTGTTCAAATACTGATTTGTTCAATACTTTATTTTATCATAGTCTATTTCTTTATAACTGTCTTTAATTACGAAAAATATGATAGAAAAGTGTATTGTCATGACATTATTGATTTGTTAAAGTATACTTGTGGATGGCTCAATAGGGTTTTGTGCAAGTGTGAGTGCTTTTGAATACACAACAACTATTGTATTCTTAGTAAATAGTTACAATGTGAGCGAAATATAGTGAAATAGTTTCGTTTTTCTATAAAAAATTCCACTTTTGTACTAACTCCCCATGGTGTTAATAAATATATAATAAATTTAATCAGAAAAATAGTTTACAAAAGCTAGTCGATATTTTTGAAGGTAAAGAGGGGGGGAATGGATATTAGTAAAAATATGTAAACACAATGATAGATTGATGATAACGGTAGACATGCTTTATTAGATTATATACAGGTGGTGTGGATAAGTAATCTCTTTCGATTATAATCGAAGAATTACGTGTAACAAATACCAGTAGTTGAGGTTATGTACTTAATTTTGAGTTAAACATCACTGAATCAAGACCACTGATAATATTCAACTGCTTAAGTAGAATTAGACGAGTTGATTTTGATTCTAATATGTCTGCCCTATTAATTGGATGCTATATGCTTTCTATAACCTTCTAAGCTATTGATTCACAAAAAAGAAAACAAATTAGTTGGGACGAAAAGTTTTCTTGAACATGTTTGAGGTTAACAGCAGTAGTTTTAATAGATTCACTAGTCAGTTCGTAATTATATTTTGAGAATCGTATTATGCTTACACTTATTCATCTATAATTATTATTGAAGGGGATTTTATAGACAGGGTTATGATGGTGTACTGCTAAGGAGTTACAAACTATGATGAGAGAGTAATACAATTCAATATAAGGATGAGTTGGAATATTTTTTAAAGTGTCAGCAACCAATTATGTGTATAGTGATTTGTTGCCAGATAGGAAGCGAGAAATCATCCATTCAGAATTTAGCTACTGTAGAACATTTGTAAGCTCCTGAGAAAAATTAAGATTATTTAGAAAGATATGACGGATGACACAGGAAAACGACTCATAAAAAAGTTGACAGACTTATGGAAAAAGTACTTCATCTACAGTACTACTTGTAACGAACTCAGGTTAAAAGGATCTAGATTACTTATTTTTATATATTACCTAAGATACACAAGCCAAACATCCCGATGTGACCAATATAACCTATGGTCAACTCACCTTTCCACAAACTTGTTCGCTGGTTTGTAAAATATCTCGAACCTACTCAGAATAAACTTGGCACCCTATAGTATGAAAGATAGCTTTCAAACTTGCACAAAAGTTAAAAGAATTCAATGTTTCTGATGAATTTCTGACATCGTTTCACATCTCTTCACTTTTACAAAAATCCCTTTAGAAGAAATCATTAATGTTATTTCGCAATATCTAGACTTTCTCCCACTACCAACTGCTGAACTTAGACAGCTTTTACTCATGTGTACAGAAGATATATAAAATTCATTTCAATAACATGATGTATCGCCAAATTGATGGAGTCGCGATGAGTAGCCTTTGGGTCTAATTGTACCTGACATATTTATTGAAAACACTGAACAGTCGAAAGTGAAGGATATAGTTAGTGATACGATATTCTACTGTAGATATGTGGACGATAGATTCATTAAGACAGTCTGGAACAATTACCATATTACTTAATTTATTCAGCAGAACACATCTGGAAATAGTATTTACAATATAATATGAAATTAATGAAAACTTTCATTTCCTCGACCTTGGATTTTAAAGAAAACCGGACGGGAAGTCATGAATATGGATTCATTAGGAAGATGCATGAGCTGAAATATGTCTAAATTATAACAGTTTCTGCCCACAAGCTATAAAAGGGGAATTGTACAGATCCTTTTAATAGGGCTTGAAAACTTTTCTCTCATGAAAGGTTAACAACAAAAATTGATACAAATCCAAAATGTCTAAGGGAAAATGGATACTCAGAAAAGTTTATAAATAAATACTCCAAACCACCGAATGAACGTGTTACGTACGATACGGTTGAAAAGAAAGCTTGCTTGTACGACTTAACTTCGAAGGTCATGATAACATGGGACACATGATTACTTCAACAGTTAAGTGTACTTATTTAGAGGCAAGGTTTATAATTTTAAATGAAATGAAACGTTCGTTGGATCAAAAAAAATTTGAAAAAGTTTCCTTTTCTAAGTACCTCCAACTGCATATGATAATTTACATGTATGCACTAAACACACGTTGGAAGGACTGAGAGGGAAATACAAATTCGTATTTCCGAGCATGTTCCAGAAAGCATAAGACTAAAATATGCCATAACTCTGAATAGTGCAACTTCTCGTCATCTTCTTGATATTGGTAATACTATGGATATTTTCAATCTTTTAAAATAATCGGTAGACCAAGGAACTTAAATTTACTACGACTCACTGAAACAGTAGCAACCAAAATACTGAAGCCAAATTTATGTATTCTAAAAGTAACAGTTGTCAATTTGTCACTACCATGATAAATCTGCTTAATTTATATTATTATTGTTAAACCAATCGACTAAAATTTAATACCGATCTCCATAAACCACTTTAATTAAATTTCAACTAACTAGTAACTAACTTCAGGGTGTTCTTAAAGCTTTAGTAAAAAGTCATGACTAGTGGAGTTCAAACTTGTCTGGAGCGAGACAGTTATCGCCAGTGATATTGAACGATTATCTCGATATATTATAAATTAATGGAAGTGGGAATTCTGCCATCGGATGCCAGCTCAGTGGTGAAGAAGGTTAGGCGTTCGCAAACCTGAAGCTCCTGGCGAGAAATCTAAGTTACGTTCTCCTGAATAGTTTCATACTAGGACGAAACAGCCGTTCAAGTGTCCCTTGGTTTTCAGTAGGTACTCTATCAACATCAATCTGTGACAAACTCAATCAACTAGAATTTACTATCAATCTCCACAAGTCTTTTCAATTCAATTGTTGAATCAGTTATTAATGTTACTCATTTTTGTTGTCCGGTTGTTTGTATTACCCTATGCCGTATACGCTTATTACTTTTCATCCACTTTATAATCATAAGTGAGTTTAGATCGCCTAATTCTTTATGTGACCTTCTGTCAAATCTACCATGATTGTTCTACACTTTATTCTATCGAGCCTCGAACTCTAATTAATCACACACTCACCACCGTTTCACCATATGAATGACCTTACGTACATATTTACACTTACAGATATCTACACTTCGATTACTAGTGATGATGCTTACTATTATGTTATGGTTTATTAAGAAATAACAGTTTTAATGCAGCAGATGAAAACCAACATAATAAAAAATTAATTCATATTATTCTGCATCAGTTTCTGTTCTTGCTTTATTTAAGTTATTTAGAAAAACTGTATTTTGACAACACATTGCAAACTGTAGAGCTAAACGCATGGAATCCCAGGCTTTTGTTAATCTAATTTTGTGCATCACTCAATGTGCTCTTACACGCAACCGAAAACACTGAACTTTCACTTAATACATTATAACTTTAGCTCAGCCAATACTTTAAACATAAACCACTAACTCTTAACTCCAAAGTTCACGTTAAAACTGACCATGGATACTGGGTTATGATGAACCATGACAATATAGTCACCTGACTGCTTAGAAATCATGCAACTATAAGAAACGTGAATAAATAGTTAATTATTAATGATTGGAACGTATCGTGCTTTCTGGATGAGAGTTAAGGGTCTGAGGTTCATTTGTTTTGAAACAGTTTGGTTTAAATAAATTGCTACAGGATTTTCGAAGGTCAGTTTTCAAGAGATTATACTTAATAAAAGTACTAAGTGAATATCATGTTAAACTGTCAGTAAAAATCGACAGAAATGCTATCCTTGTATGCGATCGTCAATCAAATGAACTTGTGTTTTTTGTTGCACAAACGGTATAAAAATAAGTAAATTAACAATGTTCGTGATTTATGAAAAGTCTTCAGCTCTACTTGCGGGTGTTCAAACTTATAAAAATTTCTCTGTTAATTTTATATATATACAGAAACAATATATATTGGTTATAGCTTACCTGTAGGTGTAATAATAACTGAATGACAAGAACCAGAACGACTAAGTCCATTTTGACTTGGTGGTGGTGGAGAGTGTCCTTGATCATAATGATGATGATGGTTTATAGGATCGATTTTGAGGTGACATGTATTACTATTTGATAATGATCTAGAATTTATCCCTGAAAGCAATCCAATACGGACATATATACAAATACTAACAAGTGGGCACATAAAAAGTACAAAGTTGAAATGTATGGTGATCAATATTGAAGCTAATATCATACAAAGATCGCAAGTCATTTAATTATCTTCACCGAGTGCGGTAGCTTGGATATGTATTACGTATGCTGAATCACTTATTTTACAGTACACTCTTGGCTGCAGTAGAGTTAAGCTAAAGTGAAGCTACGGTAAGCTAAAACTTGGTTTATGATTATTTCTTGCTATCACTGATGTCACTCCCAATACATTATTTCGACTTCTGTGCCATTCATTTACTTAATCCTTAGTTATAGTAATATGTGTCTTAAAGCTAAAGCACATTTTTGCAGACTTCACATTATCTATAGCTGACTGACTTGTAGAAAGCGAGGAAGAAGATTGTTTCTCATGCAAACAACTAGAAGTAAAAGGAAATTCACAACTGAATTTTTAGGCTGGTAGATAAAGAACCAAATTATTCGATTAATCTTCTGCATGTGATAAATGTGAAGCAAATGCATTGGATTAGATAATTTTCTGACAACTGATTACAAAAATAAAAGTGAACTTCATTGATAGATTCGATAATTCAAACACATTTTGAATAGAATACTGTAATTTATGCAAATGGCATTGTAAAAGTTGATATACTGTATAAGCAAAGAACAAATATATTACACCTAGATTTTAAATCCTCGACGAAACCCGAGACATCTATTTTGTCCTACTCGGAACTCATTTGCTAAATGTACCTCCAACTTAGTGTAAGTGGCCAAGCCGAGACTCCATTTCAGTTCATTTGTGTCAATCTTCCTAACGTCTAGACTCACTATCCCAGTGGATTACGCTACACCATTTGGTATGATTGGATTAATTTCGAGTCTCAGGGTGAATGGATAAGGTGGATATATCTATATGACAAGTCCCGAAAAAGAAGGAATGGGCGTCCGAGGTTTCATATGCAAGCCAAAATCCAACTTTAATGACGCTGATGAATCTAATGCAGCATCGACTTAATCCACTCAAGAAACATACTTGTTAGCAAGGCCTGATCAACGCCAGTCTTTAACAGTATCAGAAGGAAGATGTAAACACTTTCAAATTATGTATAGTCTAGTTTTATTTGTAACTATCACATATGATATATTTTAGGGAAAGCTATTTCAGAGAGGCATTTTTGTTTTGATGAAGTAGAAGAAACATGTTCTGACTGACATACTAGCCAGCACATAGAATGGACCCATTTGAATTAAGAGAGATGTCTATAAAACGGCTGGACAGCTGAGGTGTATTTCAAAGTGATCATAAGAACGGTGATAATCTCAAATAACTTAGAATAAGAGTGCTTGAGACGTTACGGCATAAATTTTCCTTCCTGTAATTTCTTTGAGTATAAGTGTACTACTGTAATTTCCACTCTAATCAAGGTACATATTGCACTTATAAACAAGCAATACACATAAAATGGATCTAAGTGCTGTGTAAGATTTACAGCTCAGGAGAAAGCGTTTGTTGGTGAATTGCTCGGCTGTAAAGCATTCATAACATCATTTATTTCAGTAGAACACCTCAACACAAATAACCCGACACTTTTATTAGTATAAAAGTGCTTAATTTGCGACAGAAAATAATGACAATATAGTTATAATAGTAAGCACCACATACACAAAATCAACTTATGTCAATGATATTTACCTGAGGAACTCGTAAAAGTATGCGGTGATGTGCACTGATTGTTTAGTCCAAATCGAGTAGGTGGTGGTGTATATGATTGTCCATGGTTATTGTAGTATGAAACTAAATAGATATCAAGTGATGAGGCAAAATTACTCATATTGGACATTAAACAAACAAGTTTCGCTCTGTTTACTTTTTACAACAATTAGGTTACCATAAAGTATAAGAATGGTCAAAAGCAATTCATAAACCGATTGCTCTAGATTCCTTAAAGAATGAATCAAAGACACTCTATCCATATGAAGGTGTCCGTGAATTCGGACCGAAAATGCTAACCAGAGACAAGTTATTATTTTGCTTGGATGTAGATGTTATAATATTTTACATACAAGCTGAAGGAAATGCTAACGAAGTGTAAGCGTGATTATGATAAAATAATGAAGATGGAAATATGTAGAAACCAGAGAGATTATTTTACCTTTTAATGTCACTTTGTTTGCACAAGAAGTTACTTTTCCACTGTTTGGAGCTCAGTTTATGACAAATAATACTGTTACTGGTGTAATGTCTCTTGAACTAGTCATTCTTGAGCGAAGTAGCATTAACAAATGTTACTAACGTTACTAATGTGTAATAGCATAATTAGTGCAGTGGGATATCCTCTAATAGGTTGAAAATCTTTTGATGGTATCTGAGAAATCGTAGAAATAAACAAACATTTCGATAAGGGAGAGAAAATATGACAGGGCAAGAAGTGGACAGAAGAAATGGATGTACTAATACTTATTAACTCTGATTGTTTCAGGTTTTCTGGATATGGAACAAGATCAGTTGCAGAGGTAACATCCAGGAAGTAAAGTGTAGAAAAAACGAGTTTCGATACCTGTAGTGAAAAAGGAGTTAAACGGCAGATAGCGTTATACACTGATGACTGGGGTGCATTCAAACGCTCTTCGTCACTGTGATGTTGCAGTACATAGGAAATATTTTTTATGGATTCATCAACGTATGTGCTTATTAACAACTCTTAAGAGTTCTAGGGATGTGTAATACGTTTCGGTCTCCATAAATTGATTGCAGAGAAAGATAGTTATTAAACTGCATGGATGCATCGTTGTATTTTTCGGTTTACAGGCAAAAATACCACCAGGATAACATCATTTATTACCCATATAATATCATTATGTCCGTTCTGATATTAGGTTTTTTATTATGGACTTTCAACTTACCGTTATTGTCTTCTGATTGGTTAAAAGCGAGAAGTGTATCGAGATCATCTGTAATCTCTGCGCGGTTGGTTTAGGAATCTTTCGTATTTGTCCCTGTAATATACTCTAGCTGTATCACGAATCCTAAGCTTAAAGTCCTGAAAGACTTACTGATAATCAGTTACTGATCATTCATTTAAATGTAGGTCATAGTAGATTTAAAATAATCCAGCATTCTTCTTTAAGTGACAACAGTCAAACCATTCACCTTGGTATTTTTAAAACCTCAAGTAATTACAAAAGCTCTAGATGTACTGTTTTTCCACATAAACTTACGACGTCAGTTATTTATAGTCAATATAGATCCTGTCGAAAATTTGTACATTGGCTTGATTTACCATACTATATACGCACACTTTGATAATGATAAATTAAGTTTAAGGAAGAGAGATAATATAGTGAAGTAAAAAAGACGATGGAAAAATTCAGAAATGGTGATTATGGTTCCGGAAAACAAAATGATGAGGTATAAATAAAAATCACCGAAACTCATGATCTAGAGAAAAGGTGAATACATTTACGCCACTTTGAAGGATTACGGATCATGTCGTTTAACGTTTTCAGTCACTGAACACGGTCGTCGCACGAGCTCCTACCAGCATCTCAGTGACTTCATGAATTGAGGCCAGGTTCTGGAGTATCCAAACCCAACGCTTCCCCAGCCTACTTGTGCCAGTTAACGTCGCGAATTGACGGAGTGATGGTTGTGTAAACATATCCCAGTTACCTCATTCAACTAAGTTTCACAATTCAATCAACTGAATCACCACTTCTATCTGGCCATTAACTTATTTTTATTATAGTATCACGAATGGCACTGAACTAATCTAATTAGTAATTGTAAGAACCAAACAGATTGGGCGTTGCGTATTTATGATATATCGTATTAGATAACAGGTCTGATATGAAAATGATATTTGAGAATCAATGATTTCTAGAATTTATTATCTTTTAACCGACAATCAATCCAAATAGACTAGTAATTATATGTGATTCTCATGAAATCTGATATGTGATTATGTAAGGATTAGAAATGCCTAAATAAGAATAATATTGTTCGTGGTACGTGATAAGCAATTCACAGTGATAATGTTTACACATGATGAACAATTATTAAATTCCTCATAATTACAAACAGGACAATGTACGAAATTATACTTAAAGTCATGGAGTAAAAGACTATAATTCTGCAAAGTGCTATTCTCAAATAATTTTTCAAGTGATAGTGACTTGTTATGATGTTTTTTTTGGATTGAAGTATTTAAACCATCTCCAAATCAAGAATAAAAGATAAAATATCCTTTAAAGATATAAAAGATACGTAAAACGGATGCATATTTTATAGAGATGTGGTTTCAAAAGGTCTTGATATTTGTGTTACACAGCCAAATGAAGAAATTTAATCAGTTTGAGAGTTAAACAATATAATATTAGTATGGCTTACAGAAATCATTTATAAAGCTTTTAGAAGGCTTGAAAGGGCTGGAATCACTGTAATTACTGTTAGGCAGAATTTCTAGAAGTTTTGACAAGGATATTGTCTAGTTGGCCGATTATTTAACTTCCTGCTACCGAAAAGGATGAATTAAATGCACATAAATATTTGACGTTTACGGGTTTAAACAATTCCTGTTCTTCACTCTTCTGATTTGTAACGTATGAAGCTTTAGGGTACCGTATTCGGAAACAAGTATACATGTTACCAGCGGCTAAGTTAAAGTGCACAATCTATCCTTGACTTATTATCATGACGTCCTACCACAAAGATAAACTTTATTCGAAACAGATCAAAATTATTAATGGACATCATGATGAATATTGAAAGCAGCTTCAACTTTTTATTACTGTATCATTGCTCATGAATAACACCATAATGATAACCACTGAAAATCAACTGTTTTTTACTGATTTAAAAAAAACGATTGATACATTAAAATTTACTTGCAAAATGTGTAAGTTTCTGGAAAGAAAAAGAACTTACTGCTACGTCTATGAGACTGTGGTGAATAGCGCTCATCAAATCCGGAACTTCTTCCTGAACGCATACTATTCGCCTTAGTTAAATAAAATTTAGGGTAATAAAGTAGGCAAAACCGTTTTTATATACATTTACAGATCAGTAATATGAATAGATATTTGTAATGAAAATGCAATAATTATATATATATATATATATATATATATATATATAGAGAGAGAGAGAGAGAGAGAACGGAGAAGACAAAGTCAATTTTTAGTTTTTGACGTGCAGTTTAAAATCATCTTTTATCAGAAATCAAAATAATTGATTTAACGTCGTTTTGTGTAGAATTCATTAACTTGCATTCGTCACAGATAAGTGTCGGTTCGGTATCACTGAAAACCATGGGAGTACTGATGTCTAGTGCTAGAAGTTCCAGCTTTGTACAAAACAGGTGTCCAGTCCTTCTTGGTGGTACTCAGCCAGCAGAAATTAAAACCATATGTGTCTATATATAAGCTACATATAGATGTAGGTGATGTGGTTATTCTACAAGCAGTTTAATCAATTTAATCTGATAGCATTGTTCCCAATCAGCTTTTTTTCTAGATTTTGCCATAGTTAATTTTCCTTTTGTTCCTATTAACTATCTTTTTTAGTTGATCATTCACAAATTATTTAAGTGGTTTCTTCAATAATGGGTCATAGTACAGTTCTCTGTCGATGTGTGAATTAATTGTTAACTGTTAGAATATCATGTCGACCGAAAAGTCTATCATCAAGAATACTATGACATGTGAATAAGATATGAAAAATAAAGGTAGGCATTCATTAGCAAGCATTTAGAATCAACTGATCCAACATATGCGGAGTAACTAAAACTCAACTTTTTATGAAATAGGTGCTGACAGTAGTGTTCAGAAAATAAGTGAAAACTGTGCACTTGTCAATAAATTCAAAGAACAACATCAACAAAAATATAAACTATTATTTAATTACACGTTTGAACCTTTTTGTTAATATAATACCTGGTTTCATAAGTAATACATTTGAAAATTAAAGCAATGTTACAAAAAATGTCTTTCGACACCAACTAATTTTCAGTTACACCATTATCAACTGCAATCAGAAGAAGAATGCATAAATACCTCAGTCTTCAATGGAGGTGATGATGTTAATTTATATTACAAAAGTCATGTTTATACTATGTAAATTTCCTCAAAGAAAAAAATATATACTAATCGTTTATTAAGTATTGACTAACTTCAAGATAAATTTTACAAAATTTTGACAGTGAAATAGTTATACAGTATGACGTTAGAAAGAGAATCAAACTCTAATGGTCATCGTTTATTTGAACCGAAATGTGAATAGTTATTGTATTATTATTGTGCGTGTATTTTTCAAACAATCCAACTAGTAAAATTCAATACTAAAATCTTGCATTTGTAATATTAATCATATCTATAATTTCATAGTATTAATTTATTTTATCCTGGGATGATTTAGCTTCCTAATGTCTACTGCTTTTGAATAGTTCCCCAATTATTAACATTTCATGATGAAAGCATAAGTTCAGTGAAAATAGAAATCATAATTTTTCAAAAAAAAGAAACTGGATTCGTACTAAGATTTGATGATGGCGATGATGATGATAATAGAATGTTAAGATGAGTCTTCGATTGGGAGTGGATACAAAATATTGCCCCATTGTTGAATTTATATTGCCTTTATAAGGTACGAACTAGTTGAAATGTTTAAATAGAATTCTACATTTATTTAAACTAACACTACGACTAACAAATTTTCGTTGATCTATATGAAATTATAATTTATGGTTTATAAGATCATGTTAATACAGTTCCTGAAAAGGTTACTAACAATGCACTGAAATGGTGATTTTTATCATATTGTGAAACCATTTTTTACTTTGATGTACGTTGCAAGTACTCACTTACTGTTTTGAGCAAATGAGCTTCAAAATTACTTCTAAGATTTAATGTACTATTAGAGAAGTTTTAACAATTTTGTTTTCAATCGAATTAATTTCACAGGTGAATGTGTGTGTGTGCTATAATACCAAAATATTTTTGAACTCTACTTTGAGAATCCACTTAAAGTTTGGTATCATTACTTGGAAAACCTTCAAATATGCGTATGTCGGAATTTTATTTTTGACATATTTGCATATATTCTTCTCTTTTGATCATAATAAAACATATTTGAAAAAAAAACGTGATAAATAATGAAATAGATTAGTGCACAATACTGCTGATAATTTTCAATGCCAGTATTCGTGTAAGTAGATTGACAATAGTGGTAGTAGTAGTAGTATATGGGGCTGCCAACTAACGAGAGAACTTAGTAGGAAAGCAGTTAGTATCAATGATGTAAAAATATAAGTAAAATATAGTTGAAATATAGATAAACGTATGCAAATATCTCACATACTCAAAACCACACACTGACAACACAAATATTTGCCGATAGTTGACCACACGAATTATACATTGCATATTACGGTTCGCTAAGTATACACATATTTTAACACCATGTGATCATTTGCATTATGAGTGCAAATTACAGTGGAAAATATGACATTTTGTATCTTCTAGTATTTCATTAGTTTCGTTACTCATACTTAGTTATTATATAAACTTATAGAGTAATTCTCTTCCATGTTATAAAATAGAGCCACGACACAAACAACGTTTTATAGATTATGGCAAAACTGTGTTGGTGAGTGAGAGTGTTCGTTATTTGTAAGAAAACTTTAACTTGTTGACGGCGAATATATTAATTGAATTTCTTCATTAAACATGAGGCAGAGAAAACCAGTGGAATCCATTATGCACTAGACAGGTTTTTCATTCTAGTATAGTGTGTACCAACTATGTGCCACTCAGCCACCATCTAATCGTTTCCATTTCTAATTTGGCCTAATCAAAAGATGCCATCCAACTGCTGTAGTGCTTAACTGCCATATGCCCGATAATATAGAACTGTACTAATCCTTGTAACTATCTACTGCTCACTGTTGACTGACTTCAAGATATAATTCTGAAAATCTAATAAATAAAACAAGACTAGTGGAGTATAGCTATCCGTGGTAATATATCGGAAACTGACTACGGTTAAAAACCTTAACCAATGAATACTGGCTAGATGAAGTAATTTTTAAAGGCTCTTTGTGAAATTTGAAGGTATTATGATCGATCTTTGGTGAGATTGTAGATACGTACAAATGAAGAATCATTTACTAAAACAAAAGAGCTGTCCAGCGATTTTTAATTTCCAGTGGTTGTATAATAATGGTCAGTTAGTAATGCTAAACTTAAATGTATTAGTCAGATGAACTGAAAAATTTGATAGATATCATTGTAGTGCATGAAACGAAACGAAATAGGTACAATTACTGTGTTATAATGAGATTTGTTAATTGAAAATTAGTTCGCTATGATGAAATCTGAACAAACAAAAATAGTGGTAATAGGCTTGTAGCAGTGGCTTATGCATAAAATACTATTTAAAACTTGTAGTGTTATAGCTGAATGTCTACTACAAGGATAAAAATTGTAATGAGTTATTAGTGATGAAAACACAGATATCCATTAAATAAAAAATCAGAAAGTTATTTTTGATAAACTTCGGTTCAAAACTCTAACAATCACTTTAATGTAGTTCACTTTGAAACAGTGTACTATAGTCTTGATAACAATCACAAAGGATTTTATCCAAAATAAACAAACGTAATCCACATTAAATTGCAAACAGTGGATGATCTATAAGCAGATTATATATTTTCGAAATGGTAACTGTCACTATATCAGAAGTATGGTAGTTAGTATCCACAGTGATGATACTGGATAAAATCATCTCTTCAATTCTACTTTCTTTTTTGAGTGAATTCTCCGTGTAATGTTAGCTCTTTTATGCAAACTAAGGTCAAATTGAATGGTTTAAAAAAAACCTACTAAACTAATTACCAACGCATTACGTGTGAATGATATGTTGAATCTGTAATTGTTTAATTAAGTCGTTTATAAGTATATCTTACAGAAAAATGTGATATTTGATCTTTCTCCTAGATGTACACTAAGATACTGTACGTGTTCATTTTTATTAGACTTGATAACATTAAGCGAGTAAAAGTGAAATACAATCATTTTGCTTAGTTTTCACTAGCATTTGAATTTAAAGATTATCAAGAGTAACAAAACAATGTTAGATTAAGTAGATTTCTTTGATGTACATTAATTTACATAAATAAAGTAATTCTTATACAGAACTTTGTGATTAATACCGATTACTGATGTTGTAAAAACAGTGAAAACTAGTGAAAGATTAAATAAGGTTTCTTTATGCTTATTAGTTTGTGTTTACACCATTTCATTGGGAAATGATAGATGGATTATTTTAGCTCATTGATATCCTCTAGATTCAAATAAAAATGTCTTATGACAAATAAAATTTTCTTAAAATGTAATAAACTCAATAAAAAACTTTGATATTATTATGCATAGACTGATATCAGCTGATTGTTAGTTGTTTAAAAACAAGAGAATTTGTATTTCACGAATAAGAAAGAAAATTATTTTCATGATTAAACTCTTCAGTGTAATAATTTCAGCACTGTTACTTTCTGACAACTACATTATGCTTATATACCTATCTGTCTGTCTTATCATCGGACACGTGGATGATTATGATTATACTACTAACATTCACGTGTTCATGACACTTTTCTACATGATTATCAAATAAAATATTTGCCCTAAATTGAGTGAACTAAGTAAAACTCATGATACACCTATCCGTTATAATGAATTGCAACGACATAAAACACTGCTTAAAAAACGCGAATACGCTCCTCACCTGATAAATGATAAATAAATGACATGTAATACAGTGAGTATAGATAAAGATATTGAGTAAGCTTTGCATGTGTTGATCAAGAATTTACAAAATATCAAATAGTGTAAGTTTAGTTAATTTATTCTTGAAAGTAAAGTAATCACAAACGGTATTGTACCACAATAAAAAAATTCTTAAAAAGTTTCACCAATTAATCGTCAAGCTAGGTAAAGGCAATCGAGGAATCATTACAACTTTTCTTAATGAACAAGACACTCGAATCATGATTCGACAACATCTTCAGATGCTTGATTATAGTCAATACAATCTGCTTTAAATTCTTGGTATCCTATATTTGTTAAGGTGTAAGTGTTAACAGTCTACTGTGAACATCTAGAAACATGAAACCATTCTAAAAACAATTATATTTGTTGTCATTATAACCCACGAAAACTACTCTCATGTAAGAAACCAATTACAATACAGTTTTTGAGAATAAAACCACTAACATTAATATCATTCATAACAAACATCATGGTCAATACTAATTTTGTGAATGCATAATCACTTTCAATGGTGACAAAAACTCTAGACTTGATTCGTGATGTGCAAAAGATAAAGATAGTTGATTGTTTGGAAGATCATCCACAGTTTCTAATCTAACTCTAACCATAAACCCTCATCCTAATGATAAATTCGAAACCCTAATCCTAAGTCTAACTTACTTGCATTCTTTCTGGATAGTTAAGTCATATTACTAAAGTCAACCTACATGACTAAATAAAGGGAAGCATCGGAAAGTATATGAAGGAATAGTTGTGTTGATAAGTATATGTAAAGTTAAGAAAATAAAAAAAACAATCTATATTTAAATTGCATCCTACGTAACAATCATATTTTAAGGTAGACACTGGAATGCTTTGTTTAGTTTAAGGTTAAAATTAACATGTAACACGTTTGGGGTTCTAAAGATACTGAATGAGTTGATTAACTTTAGATACATTTTCCCTTATACTAACTCTACGATAAATTTCGTATAGTTTAAATATGATTTCAACCTATAGTTAATATTGTCTCTGTAGATACAAATAATCAGTAAATAGTTAACTGCTACTTTGTCTCTAAATGTAGACTCTTTAGCTGTGAATCAATATATTCAAGCATAATGGAATTTACGATCATAAATACTTATCCTTGAAAAGTACTGAATTGAGAAAAGTTATATGTGTCACTTAGTCTTCGGTTTTCTAACAGTGTGAAGAACCTTGTAGAATTTTATGGGTATGTTTTACTAAGTTTGCTATACCTAACATTCTCCATCATCTTCAATGATTATTCAGTAGATTATTTGTGTGTGTTGAAGTGTATTTTCTATTAACGAAGTTATTTCAAGCCCATACTTTCAAAATATTTGCGTTTTCTTCCTGTATGTCGAATCGAGCTACAGTAAACATACTCAATGCAGACAGTTCTGGATAATATCAAACACTTTAAATGAAAATTATGTCATGATATTCAGTAGTTATTTACTAAATGAAAAAAATTAACGGAAAATAGTAGGACAAGATACTAATATTGAAAACATTCGCCTGTTGTATTCGTTAAAACTAATTTGAGGCATTACTGGATAGTATTTTTGTTTCGTAATAGAATATTTAAGAGTTCACCATCTGACGTAAAGGCCTCTGCATTCGATTCCTGGTGAGCTCTTGAGTGTGCACTGTCACTAAGAAGTCCCGAATTATGATAAAACTGTTTCTCAGTGCTTACTAAGTTTCAGTAGTATTCACTTCAAGATCAGATTAGGACAAATATCAACAACAGAATTAAAAAATTATCGCCTCGACATCACGTCAACTTATCTTTGACTTATTAGACTGTTAATAAATTGATATCAAATAAATAGTGTTAGAATGAGTTGGGTATTTGCTTCATTTGAAAAACGACAAATAAAAGTTGAATAAAACATTTTTTACATAGATATTAGAAAAATGAATGAAATAAAAATCATGTATGTACGGAAAGTTGAGTACACTTACCCACTGAACATAGTACCAGATACAAAACAAAACAATAAAGAAGAACATTATAAATAATGTAATTATAGACATTATGTGTTAAGAACTTCAAGTATTTGTAAAAAAATTAAACACACATCTCTATATCGTTATGACTAAAGATGAATGAATATCAGACAAAAATTAAGGTCACACTGTTATCCTTGTGTGACATGAGATTGCTTCAAATTGAGTTTCACACTACAAATTAGTCTGAGTTAGACAACCACTGGAAACCATTATCACAGGATAAGTTTTTATTTCTATATGAAACGCCTCTGCAGTGTGTACTAATATATCTACTGGAAATCGAAACCAGGACCTTAAATTATGAACTTCTGAATTAGCATTGTATGGCTGATATCGATTACTGGGGCCTATGATACTGTATAGGTGTCTCATTCTAAGACGAAATAGCTGCCCAACGCTACCTTGTTTTTATTAGTTTTCTAACCTAGGTCAGTTGATGTTAGTGAATTTAAACTCGGATATATTTATCTTGTAAGTAAAAAAAATATTTTTAAGCTAATTTGAGAATTGTGTAACCTCTAAAATCACTTGTGCTATATTACAAATAAGTTTGAATGTAATCCAAGGAAACGTTTTAAAGAAAAAATGATGCTTGTGTCGAAATCATTTGTAATTTTCTATTTACTGCAATAAATTGCTAGTTAGATTGTTTAGATGCAAACTTTCTGTAGAAGGATAAGAAATATAGATAATATTTACGTAATAGGCTAGGTTGCTTCCAAACAGATTCGAAGCAGTTATGCTTTATTATCTATGGAGAAAAATCAACGTGCAAGCAATAAGGTCTGAGACAGCCTAATGTAATCAGTATGGCATGCTCCAAACACTTAGATAATCCATGTGATCAAATGAAAAAGACTATGCTAATAGCATTACTATATATATATATATATATATATATATATATATATATATATATATATATATGGGTTATTAGATTGACCTGTATAACGTTAGTTACTGGGTAGATTTGATTAAGTGTTTAATCTAGTTACTTATAATAGCCAGCCCAATAATTCTGTTATACTTATAGTACCACTCACTCTATAATCTGTAAGGCTTTCGCTTCTCAATACCTACAACCTATTAAACATAAAAGGAATAATTTAGTTGATGCTTTGTCTACGATCTATGTGCATTTATGTTAAATATCTGTCTGATACTGTAATAAATAACGAAATGGATTAGTAAATTTGGTTCTCTCATCCCTTTGTTTGTAGAAAAGCGAATGAAAACAAGTTAGGATACTAATTGTCGTGAAGTATATGAATTATTTTTAGTAACTTATTGCAATATGACAAGACACAGCACTTTAATGTGGGGTGCAAACATAACCACTCAGATTGACAATGATTAATTAAATAGTTTAATTAAGCTAATTTTTAATAAATTCATAATAACAATTAAAGTATGTTGCTGTTCATAGTTTTAATTCTGGAACCGTCATATTACACAATAAAAAAGAATTGGAATGCATTGCAAATTTACTGTAACTGTTTGTAGCAAATAAGTGTCAGTAATTTGTGATGCATTACCGATGTGCATCTCCTCGCATCGTATCATAAACTGACTCATTAATATTATTCTGTCTATCATACTAGACATGATATCATAACATACTGCGTAGAGACATCAATGTGTGTGTGTACATTTATTTATTTCCTACTGAAGTGAAATTTTGAACTATAAACAAAATCTAATAAGCTATACGAAGAAACAGAAACCTGTAGAGAAACTTTAATAAAATTCACACACGATTGTAAAGTGCATATGTTCTACGAGCAGGAATTCAATCTAACTCGAAAAAACAGGCCTTAATAATAAAAATGTCAAAAAAAAACACAGTAACGCGCACGTAATAAGGTGTGAACATTCATTAACCTTATCGAAACAAGTTACTTTCAGTGATTTTATTCGATCAAAGTCATGAAATTCAGTAAAATGGCGTCTCTTCAGTATATATATATATATATATATATATATATATATATATATATATATATATATTCCTCATAGATTCACGCCATTTGAGTGACAAAACCCCGAGGCCCTACTGGATAGCTATTTAGTGCTAGTATGACAACTCTCAGCTTTGAACTTTATAACTTCACCGAGGATCAGATTAAGGACTACCAGGTCTCATGGAGAAAAGCTTAATCAGTCAGTATTTTCTTCCTGGAGTTTACTGGTAGGAATGTCCACTGGGGTTGTAGATGTGCATTGCCAAAGAGTCCCATACTAAGGAGAAACATATTTCTAGTGCGCCTTGGTTTTCATTAGTTCACAAATGAAATCAGTCTGTGTACGAATGCAAACAAAAAACTAAAAGCAATCTTCACAAATCACATAAACTTAAACATAAATATCTTTTCAATAGTTTGTTAAAATTAGTTTTAAGTGATTTGATATTATTCTGTACATTTTGATTACATAAGATATGACATATTTAGGTAAGTAATGACAATTAAATTGACCCTCAATACGATCGGATATACATACGCTTGTATATCCTGTTATTAAAGTCAACATATCTATCCATGCATACAGACTAACAGTATTCATAATGGCAATTGTAGATTTAAAACTATTTATGATATTTCTAAGCAGCGTAGGTACACTTTATGTACATATATTAGTTACAAATATGACACTTTCTCATTTCATCTCAATTAATGCATAACGGTATTGAATTACTCTCTGCCAGTATACATAAACGCAAATACAAACAATAGTAATAATGTTGATAAAATGAGTTTACGTATATACGCAGATCTTTGTTATAAACAATATTATTTAGTTGATAATTAAGATCCTGATGTTTAGACGTTTTTATTGCAACCAATGTAGAATAACTTTTAAATAATTGTGAATCATTAACTGATTACAAAGGATTAATGATCAATGTTGTGTTTATTTAGTCCTTACAACACTGATGAAATCCTATTGACTGAGTTGCTCTAAATAACTATATATTTGCTAGGGTTTTGTCTACTACTCAGAAGGAAACTATGGTCGATCTAGGTTTAGGCTAGATTGTGCTTGTTGATAAAACGTACACGTAATCATAATGTAAGTGATACTTCCCTTAAGATTGGCTATAAGCTAACCGGAAAACGTTAACCGACATGAGTTATAAATCAAAAAGAGTCGCTTACTGATTGCCATTTATCTTGTATCAATCACAAATAATTTGCTAAGATTTGATTGTTTTATCTAGTTGTACAGGGCAATCTACCGAAGGCCTGGAGGACGTTTAACAATATATATTAGGCAAAAAATGGTTAACTGGAAACTGCGCAGCTGAATTCCACGTTATTACAAGACTGTCTGCTAGGTATATAAATGTTGACCATGTAAAGTTACAAATAGATTTCTGTTAGTCCTAAAATAACGGTAGTTTCGGATGAAGAAAGGCTAATTAAAGATAAAAAACTCGGTGTTCGAATATATAAGGAATTCCATTATAATAACTAGGGTTTTTAGTAATGCTGCCTCTTCATAACGGAGAGGATGAGTAATAAAATGCTGATCTTGAAAACTGCACGACTTTTGCTACCTCACAGATTCCTGTTGCATGTAAAAAAATTAGGAAACGTAAAGCTAATTCATCCAAATCTACTCCCTACTAAGAATTGCATGACCATCCTCCAAACAGTTGGCACTTCAATCGGCAGGTTGTCGAAACTACCCTTAGTCCTATTCCCTTCTAGAAGAATGAAGAAGGAAAAAGAAGGAAAGATGAAAAACCATTTCAGAAAGTGATGTCCACACTCATTCCTCTAGTACCTTGATCACAATCTTTCACATACTCAAAGAAGAGATCAAAATACTTACTTTCAATTTTATCTCTTTATTAACAGTAATTTCTAGTTAAAGTTTAATGAAATAAACTTTAACAGGAGCCGCTCGTAGGATCGAATTCAACAAAAGAGGCACAAGTCTCCTCAAGGACTGTAGAATTGTCCTTGTTGACTGATTGTTAAAAGCACAAAGCTCAGGTCCAAGGTTTATTATTAACTACCCTGCCAAACCACCCTTCATCTCTTAGTAGTGCCAATGATGTCGAGTCACTTAGGATGAATAGTTACATTACAACTTGGTCGATAGGATTAGCTTAGCAATATAAAAGACTTGAAGAACACCAAATTGGTCAGTATACAGTGATTAAGCAATGTAGGAGTCTGGTAAACATCATCAGCATTCAGTATGTTATGAAAAGGGTCCATAAGTAAAGATAACTGAAATTCTAAACGAAAAATGAAATAGGTCAGAGAATTCAAATAATATATAGCGTTTTCAATAAAGATGTTAAGAGGTCTGCGCGACTTGTTACGCTCAAAGGTAATAAATAATTGCTTAAATAACCACAGGCATGCACACATACAGAAATTCTTGATAGGCATATTCAATGCACATACATACTGTATAATTCGTCTACATTTTGCATGTCACTGTAGTCGTTTTGATGAAACTACTGAAATACTTATTCTATATTTTTGTTGTACTCAATATCATATAATAAAAGCTGTTATAAATATTTTCAGCAAATGAATAGCCAAAATGAAAATGCTTTGTTTTAGCATATTAACAGCTAACCTCACTGTACTGTTTCGATAATCTCAGTGTATGTTGAGTCCATAAGTCATCTGGAAATGAAGTAACTTTGCTTCTATTACGTTGAGCATCTGCACTGTATCTAATCTAGAATGAATGCATATATACATATACTTTAAGGTGTGAAAAGTTGAAAAAATTATTAAAGATTCTGTAGTCTTTTACATATATTGAACATATTCATTCACTTCACGAAGTATGACTCTGTAATAGTGAATATTGATTTCATTCTATAAAAATAAGAAGAATAATGACTATTCACATAGTCTTCGTATTCTCTGAGTTCTGACCCCATATGATGTATTGTTATAGAGTTAAAGATCTTACTATTTAGCTATATATATCTATAAAAACAAATCAGTCGGTATTACTGCATTTAAGAAAGTCCATATAACAAATGAAGACATTATTTGACAGGTTGACTATGATCTTATTTGAAAAGCAAATTATGTTTAACAACAAAAATTTACAGTATTTTTGTTTACTAAAAGCACTCTTCGTTACTTTATAAATGTGGAAATTCACTGTTTATCTATAATCCTAATGACAAAATATGCAAATTCTTTTCAGATAATCTTATAAAATTACTTAACTACACAGTGTACACTTTGGTGTAATATGATTTAATTTCGGTACGTCAATTTATTTGGGTTTTTTGACAGGTAGACTTTCATTTGCATTTCGGAGTTGGTTGGCTGTATATCTAGGTGACATTATGATGACAGTTTTCATAGAAATACAAAATGTTTTCTATGATAAAGTAATCTACTCAGTAATTTCTTGTATAAGTAGTTTAAAAATATACAACCAAATATTTCACCAGTAAATAATGATTATTGTAAATACATTGACAAGTTTAGTTTGTGACATTTAGATGATAACAACATTTATTACGACAATGTGTCATTTCAAAACAACAGTCGTGTGCATACATTCAGAAACGTAAGTGAATAGTGATTCTATATATGCATTACTTAAGATCAGCGAAGAAACAGCATGAATAATGACTAACATATGATGTATTCAATTCTTTTTGTATGTCGATTTTAGGCTTCGAAGTATGTGAAGCCTCTTTCGAACATTCTCTAGAACTATTTCCGTTTTGACGATATATTATCTGTATTAAGATAATTACACAGAATTTTCATGTTCACCAACAAGTATCATCAGAATACAAAAAAGTTTATCGACATCAATATTAATCTATAGTAGATTATTCATTTCACTTTTGAATTCAATTATATCTTAATTTCAATTAAAACCCATGAATTTTAGAATTGAAATTAAAACTAATGTTGGTATTAAAAGAATATGAAGTCAATAAAAAAATCACTAGAGGGGAAGGAACCTTTAAAAGCTTCAGGAACAATAATCAGGTACTTAAAATTTTCATGTAAACCACAAATAGAAAGGAAACATTTCGATAGTTGGCGGTTGAAACTCTTTTAATGATAAATTTTCACCACATTGAAATATTTCGAATTCTCATACCCTGTCAAGACTCTAAGACCAATATTCTAATATTATCTGAAATTAGTAGGCGGTTGATGTAACAATTCAAAGCATCATAATCAAATATCACTTATAAGGCTTGCTTCACCTCCTTTGGTTTAGGCAGCTATATAGTATCAGATCTAATGCTAAAATAATATGTTATCCAGCGTTTTCAGTGTTTTTATAGTAATTTAATACTTTAGCTACGCACATTAGTAGATCGTTGTTAATGAAGATCACATTTCATGCCATAACGTTCACCACTTTTATGTTTTTTACCAAACGTATCAAGCTGCTCTATGCTTCCTGCTTACTTTAGACGTTTCATAAGTATTCAGGTCGTTGAATAGAAATACTATATGAAAATTTAACTTCATTATACACTTAGCAAAAGAAACACAAAAACAACTGAAGATACCGGATAAAACGCATTTAGCAGATACTAGGAAATAACCTAACTTTAGTTGAGATTATTATTTTTCGAATTCATGATATTTGAAGATAAAGACGTTCAAAAAAACAGTAACATCAACAATAGCTAAAAATAATCTTGTTAGTACAGTGGTATAATATTACCTACTTATTAAGCCATCAGAAAAATTATATTCCATGTAACTTAAAGTTACTTGCTATGAAAGCATTTTACATAGATTGTAATTTTGTTAATTAAACAAAAAATCGTAGTTCCATCCTCTACACCTAATATGTGTACATTTTTTTACAAGCTACCAGCTATACTCAAATATTTGAAATTTGTGATTCAGGTAGATGTTTTTAGATAATGATGAATTCTCAAGAACTGTTAGCTTATGGACATTTATGAGATCAGCTGCTTTGAAAGTCACAGACTAAAGTTGTATGCAGCTTCGTTCATATATATCTGACGGATGAATTCATGTGGATTATACCTATCAGATTATTTAAATTGGTACTTCATGTGCTAAAAGCTTCGCTGATGAGATTTTTCACGACTCCAGTACACTGGCAGATTTTATCAGGATTCGGGTTAATAACTATGGTTTTTATGCTAAAAAATTTTTTAAATTACATCCACCCCATCCATTTATTCCTGGGTTAGATAAGACTTGATAAATAATTTTACCAATTGTTCTACTTCCCTTTCCTTTATTTCCCTTGTCCTGTGGTCTGCTACACTGTTATCATCGACTTATAAATTGACCTGATCGGTTTAATAGATTTTATTCCATCATATATATATATATATATATATATATATATATATATATATATATATATATATATATATATATATATATAGTTAAGACTAATGAACTAACCAAATACAATATTGTTCACCTTTGTGTAATGTGTTCCTCTTACCAGAGATTATCATAATTGATGATACGAATTGATTGAAATTAAATAACTAATGAAAATTAGAAAACATTTCACGACTGCTTTTACCTGAGAACAGAACTGCCCGGTAGTGCACATCTGCGTTATTATCAGAGATAAAACCTAAGACCTTCAGGTATCTAGACAAGTGCTTAACTCTTAAACAATTAAATACTGGCTCAATGTCAGACTAGTATTTAACTTGCACATTTCTCGGTTTGTCTTCATTTTATTTTAAAAGATTTTTAAATCTTTGTAGGTGAGAATAGTTCATTACATTTCTGTGCAATGTGATGAATATGCCATTATTGGTTTGTCTGTTTTAGTTGAGATTATATGTTTAATAGCAGAAATGTTAGTATTGCTGTTTTAGTACAAAATTATTTCCAGTATTTTTGATATTTCTCAAAATATACCAGGGCATACTTAAATTTCAAATAAATCCAGAATACACACCTATTTGAATTACTTTTCTTCAGTATTGTCTATATAAATTCATTATTTATTGGTATAAATAAGTTGGTTAGTAAAACATTTAAATTAAAATTATACTTGTCTCTTTGAAAACCAAGTGCGTTAAAACAATTATTCACAGAGAATAAAATATCATTACTGAAAAAAATACTTACACTACTAAACATTCTTGTATTATTCGTTACTCTTAAAAGTTCTGGTGTATCCGGAATAAATGTGAATGAAGTTGGTTTTGGGTTATGTCTGTAGAAAAATAAAAAGAATTAAACCATGAGCAAGATATTAGAATAATGCATGAAACACCTCAACTCTACCGAAAGTTTCGTAGATAGTGGTTAAGCCCAAACAATTACTGAAGATCTAGAAGCACTGGGAAGCATTGTTAACTTAATTTGAAATTCTAGAGTAGTATACACTCATTGTACACTCTACTCCTGAATAAAAGAAACTATATTTGGATTTGGTTACCGGCATGAAAAATTTAGTCCATTCAAAAAATTGGTCTCTATTTTTAAATTTAGTTTATCCTAGCATTTGGAAATGTAAAATAGTGGATTAAAACTAAGGATATGGTGACAAAACCAGAATCTGAATGCTCTAGCTTCCAACCTTGTGCTATCGCGTATGTACTACCCACTCAAAAGTATTGGACTAAAATAAAACAACAATCCAGTTTTCCTCGGATTTAAGAGTTTCTCCAAGTAATCCAAGTTGCTAAAATGGTTATCATCAGATATTAAATAAAACCTTTATTCAGTTCTAAATAATGACATATTTAATTCACTTCATATTTGTAGCCTGAATATTTTTGACTCTCAGTGATTGTCGTAAAACACAGGTTAAATTGTTTGAAAGACAATGTGTTCAAGTGAAATACATAATCTGATCCTTAATTTATCTAGTAGGATTTTTAATCCAGGTTACCGGTTAAAGGCAACTAAGTTATAAAGGTGAACTTAGTTTTGCAGCTTATCAATACTTTAAAATATTTATATTCGAATATTTAGCTTAATAATTACTTTATGGATAAGCGTTATCACGATTATTGATAAGAGCATGAAAACCAAAACGTTGCAAACATATTGAAGTAGTAGTATTAATTTGAACAATCGCTTGTTTCTTGTTCTTTGTGGAAAACAAAACAAAACCAATGGGCCAAGTTTCACTGATAGGATGGCCTTAGTTATCTTGCTTTTTATCGAATAAATTGATGGTGAAAGCATGAACCAGTTGATTTATACACATTAGTCAGGATAAATCTTGCTAAAGGCGAAATATGAAGATTTTATTTATAATGCCATTCTAGACAATATATGTTTAGCGATAGGAGTTCTGATCTGGGTCAAAATAAACGGTCACTACTTTAACCTTAAGCACCAGATGTTTGTTGCTGTTAGTGTTTGATAAAAATTAATTTCAAACTGACTAAAAGTGGAAACTATTTGTAATTTGTTCAAGCCAAAACGTAAAATAGCCGTGAGTTATGATGATTTCATATGAAATCACCAATAATTATAAAATTCAATTGTACTTACGCTGCACAATATGGCTTCTTATCATACCCATGATAGTTGCATATACTCAAGGCCATTCCACAGTGTTGACAGCGGAAACATCTTCTATGCCATATCTTAATCAGTCATGCGTAATGCAGAAGTAAGAGAGAGAGTAAATGCAAACATTACACAGATATCACACAAAAATATTATGATCACTAACATGCACATGACATATTAAATCGATTTGCTGCAAAATATTGTAACGCTGACTAATAAATATGTTTAGCATAGATGACATTTTTACTAAACATTTGAAAAAAAATCCGTTTTTTTCTAATTGAGAATAAATGGATATGTTACTAACTCTACCAATTCTGGATTGAATGAATATTAAATTATATGATCCGTTTTTTCAGATCACAGCTTACTATAATAGCATTCTGATGAACATACGGGTTAATGAAAGTAAAATAATTTATATTTAGTGAAAGAACACGTCCTTCGAAATATATGTTAATTGGCAAAAGACCTGTTTTTGAAAAAAACTATACTATATCATTGCTTTATTAAAGGGATTTAACATTTATGGTATTATCGTAAGAAATTTCTGAATAGACGTTTTCAGTATTTTAAATTTAAAGTTTTCCCCCTAGACATAATCTTAGTGCGTTTTGATGAAGTCCGGATATCACAACTGCATAATATATTTTTGTGAATCATAACTCAGAAAATGAAACTACGGATAAGATGAATGGATTTATGCTGCATGTACTACATTAATCCAATTAAAATGTCAAAAATCTTCAACTAATGTATTTCGACTGAACCCCAACACCGTATTTGCTTTAAAATAGGTTTTACGTAATACACGATTGAGCACTGAATTGATTAGTTAGTCAACAAATCACATTTTATACAATCAGTTCTTATTCATTTACTAACGTTTAAGAGTTTCTTTGATTGCCGTAACGATTTTAGATTAAAAAAAAACTAAAATAAATATCTTGCTAGGCCACGTGCATAGTGACCAACTAGATTTGCTCAGTATAGTTGAGAAAATTACTTGCTCAAAATATTTTTGCATATGAAATTCGTATTTCCACGGGTTTCTCAATAAAGGACTTTGTAGAAGGTTAAGCTTTGAATAGATATCCAAAGTGATATGTATTTCGAGCGTTTGTGACACAAATTAGTGACTTTTAGTAAAAGGTATCTATGAATATCTGAAGACATAGCTATCTATGACTTAACTGCTTAATAAACGCTGTCAAGTGATTCGGCAAACAAAATAATTCCGATTAGCACGTGTTTACTGCACTTTCGTTTGTGTCGTAAATGTGAGTTTTGTAATGGATCTGGATATCTACTTGACTTCGCAAATCAATGGTTTCGGTTTAATGTATCAGTAAAATTCTAAACAAAAAAGTTATTCTGAATTTTACTTGCTCTATTATGACAAAATACAGATATACTGCATAATTAATTGAAATTTTCATATCTTAACATTAATAAAATGCCTTTGTGGTTGACTTTCGCAGTTCAACATCAAATTACTGATTCATTAAAGCGTTTTATAATTTTGGTTATAACCGTTTTATTTAGGTTACCCTACTGAGTCATAATATTCAAACTGGAGTCACTATGTTTCCTCAACACGTTAGAAAAATATAGCAAGTATGTTAGTGACGTGATATATCTAAAAAAAACTTGAGTAACTAAGATCTTCAAAAATGGCCTATGCATGTATTCTTTATAAATGGTTATGAGCCTTCCTGGTTGCACAGAAAAAATTGTTTTCTCAAATCTCATCATAAAGACTTAACGTAACTTATGCAAAAATATTTACATTTTACAGAGTTTCCTGTCACATTTTTGCCTTATAACTAGTTGTTATGCGACCGAAATGTGCAGGATATTACGTTAAGTGTTCGAGAGTGATTGCCAAACTTACCATAGAATGTAAGGCCAAGTATTTTAATTAGTCTAAATAAATGTAATTAGGTCTCGAAAAATTTGTCATCTGTTTTCCAACTAAAGAGTTTTCATTTAGTTTACACGCATAAAAAACGCTATATTTGCACAGAATAATCATTTTAAAAACATTTACAATTTATGGATGAAGCACTTTTAAAATTAGTTTGTTATATAATAACTACAAAATGTTATAAAGACAGATTTTGAGCTATTACAAAGTGCCAAAAAATTATTTAAAAAATTCACAGTCCTAACAAATGCAACAATAAATATTACTAAACGTGATCACTAGTGTTTACGGAAATTCAGGAAAAAAATTAATAAACCAACAAATTAAATGAAAACAAAGAGACCCTTGCTATTATTCAAACACGTTGCAGTGGTAAATTTATCTTTGAAAAAGGCTACCAGCTGTGATTACGCCAAGCGGTTTGCAAAAATACCAAAGACGTTTAACCCAAAGCACACTTTAATTTGCTAAAACCGCATAAGTACATTTAAAGTATAGGTTACCTAATTGTTCCTCATGGTCGGATCGTGATTGTCAAAATTAACTCTTAAATATTATGATTTTAAAACCTCATGAACTATAATTCCTTGAAATTCCAAAAACATGTTAAACAAGAATGCAGTACTAACTGACTATTATAATGATATGTAAACGTTTGTAATAATATCAGAGCAATAAAATAACTCATATTCATAGGCAAACACAAAAAGCCGAAAGAAGTGAATATTTTTTCAAAACCTATATGGTGAATTAACACAGCTAAGTACAGTTGAAGTTTGCAAGTAAACATTAATGCAAAAGCAGGGTTATTTTAGGCTTTCAAAAGCAGCTTGAATAACGCTTATGATAAATTGGTCCGAAATTAAGAACAGAATCCGAAAATGTGAGCAAACTGAATTTAAGTTGCTTTGCATTTAGCGGCCGGTCATAGCAAACTTATGCAATAAGCAATCAAGTTTGATTGTTGTGTGATTTATTAGCGATCAACAGTATTTTTGAAGGAACTAAAGCTACCGAAATCGCCTATAAAATACCGACTGATTTCATAAATTGCATAAATTTGAGTACATTTTAAGTATGTTATTGAGCTTCCTTATTCAATTTGAGACTTGGTCTATCTTTGTTAGCCTAAGTAAGATAAACCAAGCTACAATATAGTTTTCCTGACTTCTTGATAACATTACTGTAATGGAAGTATCAGAGTTCAAGTCAGTTCTATGTAAGAAACAGTAAAATAAATTAATTAGTGATGAATATAGTCATAGTTTAATCAAAATTAAGGCTATATCAAGTTCATACACCAGAGTAATTACAAGTACTTTAATAAAACGTCTCAAAATTCCGACTAGGCGAATCCCAAAGTATTTTAATACATAATTAAGCAATCACATTTATGAATAAATTCATAAAAATTACACCCTGAATTAATAGAATATATATGTGAAACAGACTGAAAAGGACATAATGTTTATTGACCTACGAACAGCAACAGCAGTAAGCATGTAGTTTACGATGGTTTTCGACTTGAGGTTACGCCATACATTATAAAAATTCACCTAAAATTATTACTTCTTAACAATTCCTTTATATACGTAAGCAAAGTGTTCTAGACTTTTTCACCCATATTAATAGTGTTACAGCCAAAAGCCTGGAGTGGGAAAATAAAGTTAAAAATTACTTTATGACGTAAAAAGCACTATGATGTAAAAGTGGCAGAAATTTCACAAACCTGATCAAAACATCTGATTACTTCGAGAGGATAAACTATCTCACAGCAAGATGCACAGACTTTTTTCGTGTCCATCATAGTGTAAGAAATCTGTGTTGCTACCTGGTTTTTGTTCGCTATAAATGACGTTTCTTGAAGCCTGGTAACTCGAATTGAGCGTTTTTATGTACTCGATTCAGAAAAGCCAGCTTACAGTCTGCAACAGCTTAATTGATGCAGATAAACAAGACGATGTCTTTGTAATAAAGTCCACAGTTAGTGACGTAAAATTAGTTTATAAAGGTTACTAAGCAAGCTTAGATAAGGATTTTGGAGTGCAATCATGTAGATTTGTGATGTCATCAGTAATAAAGTTGATTTCATTTCTCTTAGATTATGTAATTTGATACTACTTTACTGACGTATTCATTGTAAGTCTTGAATCTGAGACTACTAATTCATCTTATAACTGCTCTTCCAGCACTTTAGAGATTTCGTCAATTCTTTATAATCAAAAGAAAACTATGCTTTCACGCTCAAAATGATACCGTAATGTGGGAAGTTGATGTTACTACAACACTGAGTAAAACTGATTTGTAAAGTTATTAACACTAGGTTCACTAAATAAACATATATTATAAGTAACAGTAATATAAGAAATCCCGAAAAGGAATAGGACGCTTATTATCTTATACTCAAAATGAAGACTATATTAAAACTTTGATTATAATGTAGTAGTTAATTTACTTCTTCGACTAAATTCCCCTGAGAAGTGGACGTTAATAAAATGCATACCTGCTCAAGCCTACCAATCAAAGAGAATAATAATACAGTGTAACATATATATTTTGTTTCCGAAATCACGTATACTGTTATTTTAATATACGGTGTTTGATGCTTTTGTGATTGATGAAATCAGAGGTGTAAAAATTTTATCATGTTAGTATTATGAGCAACTGAAAATAAAAACTACGAAAAAATGAAACCCTGATCTTTATGCCAGCGTCAATGATTTAATTTACCCAATAGGTAAAAAATTTTGATGATTTTATTTGCTGAATGGATCACTCTGTTTACTTTGTATAGTCCAGAAAACTGTTTGAATGACTCTCAGAAAACTCCACAAAGTCTCCACAACTAAGAGAGAACTGAAGACATCTAGTCAAGCCACCAGTTTTAAGAGTTTCTGAAATATTTAGTTAGAATGTTGCTAAATGTTTAATTACTGTACCGCCCTCATCCTGCAAGTAGATTGGAAAAATTGTAATGCTTATTTTCTTTTTACTGCAACTACCCATGATTATCTTTCACAATCACCAAGACAGTTTTTTTCTCCTTTCTTATGTCTCTTTATTTATAGTGTTCATGTGCTGCTTACTCTATTGTTGAAGTTTCCACGCAGCATCAAAATTAATATTGAACAATGCATTTCAATTAATCGAAACGATTGCTAAAATCCCAGCTCTTTTTGCTAACTTTTTTCAAATCACGTTAGCCTCTTAATTCATAAACTATTCGTATATAAAATCATAGGCCACACTATGGCTTTTATAATCGTTTCTAGATAAAGATTCAGGCTCAGAATTGATTTTTGAAGGCATCAAATACGAATCATCTAGACACTGGCTTGATCGTCTTCATTATTGTCTATAGCTCTGGTAAAGCACGCATAGTTGGAATCAGACTGCACATATATTTTGAAATTTTTCCAGTCTTTACGTAGCATTTTTATTGTGCTTTGTCATAGTGAAGTCTGCACGTAATATGAGGTTACTGGTAAAGGCGAAACACGGCAAGTTTCGAACATTCATTAAAAAAATCCTGCTACTTATTCCTAGATAAGTTAACAATTGTTTTCCAATAGTGTTCAATGTAGCATTTTAGCATTACTACACGTATTACGCAATGAGAGTAAGAAAAATTAAATGATCATATAAACAATCTAGCTCAGCTTATTTTAAGCACCATTAGATCCATTATTATGACATCTTTGTCGTCCTAGGTTAAAACTGCTTCGTACCTAAACTCCTGTCTAAGTGGCCTTTACGGTGAACATTCTGGGACCCGCCAATCCCAAAGAATCTGTACAGTACTCTAAGAAGCTGCCAAACACAACAATGTGCTTAGCTTAATTTTTCTGCTAAACGTCTACTACCAATGTCGTAGGTGACAAGCTGTTTTCTTAGATTAGGAAGTACCAATGTTCTAAAATTCCGCTTCGTCTGAGATAATTATACAAAATACAGAGTATAGCTTTAACTTAACTCATTTCTTATAGCTCATCGAATATTCCAGGGTTGTTTTGGAATTGAAATTAGAAACACATGGAAGTGACTGCCAAGTACTAACATAATTGGATCACTGACAATGAGTAAACGACTTTAGGGTTGTAGGAAAAATTGACGACACTATCCAGCGTTTTAAGTTCATCGGCATATCGCAGTTAAAGTATTTCGTGTACAATATGTACTTTAACCGCCTACACTTGAATGTAACTATTTTACCACAAATTTCAAAGCAGAAAGAATGAGAATATTGATCCAGCTCCGATGTAAATGCGAACAAGGAATCCCTGGTAGACTCTTTTGTATTAGTAGCCAAATAGTCTTTTCCTGAATCAGCAATCAAAATTTTCAGGAGGATTAAGGCCATACGCGACTGCACACTGAGACGCCATTAATTGAAAAGGCTCTACCAATTGGAGTACAAACAGATGAACAGTGATGTTTCATATAAACTTTTTAAAAAGATCTAAAATGTCTGCACAAAGTCGCCAAGAGTAAAACCACCCATTTTTTAGCATGAAAGATATTATAGTGGTGTTATTACAGGGTTCAGTCTTAGAATCTCTTTCAACTCCGAACTATGTAGACGATAAAATAGCAATCTTTCAAGTTCCTCCTCTTGAATGGTGATATTTAACTTTGGAGATAAGTCCCATTCATTAAGAAAGATCACCACTACAGTGATTTGATTAGACTTTATAAATGGGCGGATAGAAAAATAAGTTACTGTTGATTCGACAAAATCATCTATCTGCAGCATTGGGCAGGTCACATACACTGAAAGTATATCCGAATTAAGTGAGTCACCAGACGTCCGAATACACTCAAGTCCCCCGGTCAGATGAAATCCATCTCAAAATCCTTAGTGTGTTTGCTGATTTTCGATGCTTACTCCTTGCTATTCAGCATTATATTTTTGACATTAGAAAAGGACCTATGCTTAAACCTCTGTAACACTTCAGGTTATATACCTATTGGCGAACTGTAGCCAATACAGCTACAACAGGTTTAAGGTTTTTGTCTTGCACTGTAAATAATCTGGTTCTGAAACACTTTACCAAATGTCAACTGCACTTACTAAGACATCGCTTCGAAAAACACATATGACATGTCTTTGTATTTTAATGAGTGCACGCTATTTTGAAGCGAGTCCAAAGTAGTGCAGACATAAAGGCAGTGAGACGGAAATATAAATCCTATTCAGGACGACTGACAGTATTGAAATTGCATTCTACATGGTACCGGCTGTCTGGGAAATAAAATGTGGAGGTATTATATAGTTCATAACCCTTGCCCTAATAAATCATTTGTAAAATTCATTCTCAAACTATACCTAAGAGGATACCCATAGAGAATACACCATGGATGAGCCTATACAAAATTCATGCTGACATTTTAGCAGTCAAGACGAGTACACAGTGGAAGTCCCTACCTGAAGAGGTTGGGATTACACTTCCCGCTAAGTTGCTGCAGAAGAAAGAGCGACGTACACCTACAATATATGGGCACTACAGGACAATAACGTGAGAAATTATCCAATTCATAAACCTTAAGTTTAATCCACTTTTTTAAATCTTTAAATGAACTGTCGGAGATACAAAACATTCCTAACATCTGGAATGCGAATATCAAGGAGGGACATTCCGCTGATTCAGCCATCTAAAGTTGAAATTGATTCTCTTGTTAATTTACGAATGTTGCCTTTTCTTATAGTATGTTTTTCGTACTTGGATTCCTACATACATAAATTAGGTGATCTTGTACTGCTTAAAATAAGCTTAATAAAAAAAATCTATCATCTCAGTCACTACGATTTAAATTTTGGCATTTGAATCTCGATACATCAAGTTTATTTATGTGAGGCGCACTGAACAAGAACCACGTTATAATTTCGGGTACACTGTTAGATGAATCGGATGATATGGTCTAATTATACGCGCAGTTTCTATAGAAGTCATTTCAAGTACAGCTTAAAGTCATGGTATCGGAGTTTTGTCCCTGCTTCTTATACTTCGGCTGAAATTTGGGAATGCACGTTTGTCACATGATATCTTCAAGAAAATATCAGCTCGTAAGTTGCAAACCGACAATCCTAAAAGCTAGGCGACCACGGTCTAAAAATATTGCAAAAAATAAACGTCGGCCAAACTGTATCACCGCTTGACTACGACATAGTAAATTGTTGTTTATAGATTCTTTCGTTATAATAGTTTGCGAATAAACTAGATGAAATGGATGTGACTTTCTTAGATTTTATCGAGGAAGTAATAACTAGGTTTGAAGCTTTATTGTTAATTTTTCTTAAGCTACATGAATACCCAAACTGCAGTAACCGTGAAGGATTCGACGTGTCATGCGTTTATTCGGAGCTATTTAAACTTTCAAGAAGAAGACAGATTGCTAAAGTTATTGCAAGAAAGGGTATAAATATTCAGTTTTATTTACTGTTTAGTCAAAAACTGGGATATTTGTAGATTTTGCCTCTGCGGTCCTTTTGATGGATGTTTTTTTACGAAAAGGCGAATGGAATTCTGCTGTTGCAGTTTCATGGGAACTCTGTCTTCAGGAATACTTCAGCCTAGAGAATATCAGACCTCTTGTTTACGCTACTTCGATGTTGTCGTGCATAAAGTCAATAGAGCATGATTCGTACGTTGACAGTGAATCACAACCAGACGATGACGAAGTAGTAAGACTCCAAGCTTTTATATCAACGGTTGTCTGTGAAATAGTAGTCCTATTCCACTGATAATGACTTGCGCTCTATTAAAATACGTGGCGCAAGATCATATATTTGCAATAAACATCCATGTTACTAAGTTTTAGGCATATATCATCTCTGAATTTTAACGTAACGAAAGTTTTCACAGTTTGAAGTCAGTTTGCTTGTTGTGATAGTTCAACAACCTTTTTTACGATGGACACTGTTTTTCACACTTTCATATTTGTTCATTAGAAACAACAAAATAACGTACGCTTCTTTAATTACTCTCTAGTCGTGGGAAAATGAAGTTTTAAAAAACTGAATCTGCAAATAAAAGCTCTGAGTAAAAGACAATAATACTCACCGATAGCCTAGGATCTTTAGTACTAAACTGGATGATCGTCTGTTTCAATCCGTGTAACTCGCCTTTTTCGTGAATAGTCCCAACACTGCAGCTTGAAAACACTGCTCACAGATATAGGCATACTGTTTCTAAACGGAACATAATTATTCTATTTCTTGATGGCTTCTGATGGTTATCATAAGACTAAGAAGATTACATTCGTCCTTAAAATCATGTACAGCGTGTATTTTAAGTGTAATTTAGTAGGTGGTTGCTGTATTATTACGGGAACAGGTACTTGTATTGTTTGTTGCAAATATGACGATCTAATAGTATTGCTTGAATTTCAAACCAACATGGTATCGAGTGTAAAGTGCGTTCCACCAAACTTTGAAAGCTTGCCAGCATTCTTTAGTTAACCACCAGTTAGTCTGTCTTTCGCGGTTATTCAGGCACACTCAAAAAGTTGAGTTGAATCTATTTTCGATTATTTTCTCGCCAGGGAGATTCCTAGGCGACAGGTCGTCCATAAATCAGCTAAATGAACTTCTTAGATTGTATTATATTCTTCTAAAATTTTACTGCAGTCCTTTTGGCATCCGTTTCTGCTTCTTTTTCAGGTTGAACGTAAATTCGTTCCTTACGTTCGAAACCAAAATTATGATAACTTTTTTGATATAAAACGACCTAGATTGAAGGCTGGTTATACGCTTTTACATTTGTCTAATGCACTAAACACGCGGTGTTCGGTTTTTCAAAGTACCCCAATGTGGAACAGTCTTTCTAAATGTGTGGATAGTTTGCGTCTTATGATGAAAATATTCGGACTTGCTCTTTCCGAACAGTGCTCTCAGTTATTAATTGAGCTAAGAAGAATTGAAGGTCCAGTAATCCTGTTAGGCTGAATTGGACTCTGTAGTGGTCGGTACCTCCATTTTTTATGATTTCGAAAAATAACATTACTTAATAGATCGAGAAGCTGAGAAAAATCATAGATACTTGCATGACACGACCTGATGATTTGTCCCTAATGCCAGGAGAGCCACACCTCCCATGTATATCAGATGTGAAATTAGTGCAGAAAGAGCTTTTGGTAAGCTGATTGGTATCGAAATTCAGTTATGTTTTAGCGTATTCAAGGTGAATTCACATGGTGCTACATCAAGCTTCTTTAAAACGATTGAAGATTTCGTATTCAACAACGTATTTAATAATCCTGATTGTATGGACCAGGAAATTGAAGCGATTTCTAACTTGTATGTTAAGTTTAATGAAGAACGGATAAAAGAATATACTGAAACTATCAAAATGGAACATCAAGAGAATGTTGTCAAAAATGTTAAAGAAAAGTTGAAGCAACTTCTAGATGAAGAGGAACGTATAACATATTTCCAGAACAGTATGAAAATAATGCGGAGTGCATGGTTAGCACCTCGAACACATAAAGAAACTCAATGGTCAAGACTAAAAGAGTGGAGAAAGGAAGTTTCTAATCTAAGGCAAAAGGAAGATAATTCATCTGTCAATTAAACATGAAAATTGTATATACACTTTTAATTTAATAATAATAATAGTCAATTCATTAGACTTGTGTTTTTACAAGTTCGTGAGTGTATGTTTAAGGATCTGGATTCTTGTAGCTCTGAACACAATTACCTCGAGGTGTAGATGTGTGGATCCATTCTTTAAACTGGCATATTTGTTGACAAATGTTTTACGTCAGACTAGACAAAATTATAGAACGAATTGTTGATTTACGATCATAGTTCATAGTTAACTAATTGAAATATTTGTTGACCGGAATCGCAGCTTTAAAGATATTGCATCGAAAGTTTAGGCTTATTTTCCGAAAATATTTGAAAGCTTTCGTGATATAGTCTATATTCCTTAATAATTGTAATTTTTTCTTAGTTAGCTCTAGTTACTAAAAGGAACAACCTTGCATAAGTGAGTGCTCTACTTACCTGGGAATATAGATAATTGTAATTCCCGTTTCATTGGTAACGTTAAACTGATGCTTTCGAAACCTATCTCCACTTTTCAGGATTGAAATAAGTTTAAGAGTTGTTGAAAATCATAGCAGTGTAAGGTAGCTAATTATTTCTAGTTCAAGGCTACTCAGCGATTGTTGTATCCCTAACAATAGTATGACACTGTACAATAAAGTTTAAAATGCGAAATTTAATAAAAACAAAACGCAAAATTATGGTGACTTGTGCTGAGTAAGTTAGAAGTATTCTGTGAACTGAAGCATGATATAACTCAGTGAAATGGGAATAAGTTGACGGTATAGTGATAACAGTGTTCTTTATATTTAGATGCTTTTTCTTCGCAGTCTGGAATAATATATCAGTAGTTCTGTCGATTATTTTGAAAGATTCCCCTATGTTTGTTCAGTGTTTATCTATATACTAAGCTCTTTGAAAAACACCTAAACTTCTTATCTAGGCTATTCTTGATTTTCCTTTAAGTGTAACTACTTTGGGACAAAATTTGAAATCTCAAACTAGCAGTGCTTGTGGATCACTCATTGTACAAACTATCAAACAGTTTGAATTAGGTCAGCCTATTTAAATCCAAGATGCTGTGATCAGCACAGTTTTATGTCGTTCGCTTGTCATCAGTTTTCTGGAAGCACTTACAAATAAAAACTATCTTCTTAATAACTGCCGATTTCCCCTAGCCAGCTTTAGTTCCCTTTTATGTACTTTGTAGATCAACTACTACGTATTTTTAAAAGTCATTATTCTGCTTTGTAGATCGGTGGCTTAACCGGTGCTCATTTACAGCTGATTAAACAAAAGCTGTTGTAAACTTAGTCAAGTTAGATAGCATACCTATTTATTTCATCAGGTTTTCACAACGCAGAATATGTAGTTATTTAAATAAGGTATAGTTCTAACCTACTTTATTCATTGAAAAGTAAGTAATATTAACAAATACTGACACAGTAGAATCAAAGTTACATAAATTCATATAAGACTGATAAGATATTTCACCATAGTTGTACGTAAGTGATATCCTCGTGCTTGGGCAATGATAGTAACCCAACTACCAGAACAGTGACCAATTACAAAGGAAGAAGCTATTTCTATCCTCAGCGTCTTGATCAAGATAGCTAGTAGGAGAAATCAAACTTGATTAGAAGGATCTATTTGCTAGCAGTTCAAAAGACAAACGTAATAGCACACAACTCATGCGTATGTATATCAACAAAATTACAGTGATTACCAAAATCAACTGAATAGAAATCACAAAATTATCATAAACGATTGTTAGGCAAAAATTACACTGAATCGATGCAACAATTCCAGTCGAATTTATCACATTTTGTTTGAAAGTTAGTCAGAAATCAATACGAGGTCTATTACTTGACTTTCTGAAGGATCTATTGTTCTGAGAATCTTGTACTCCCGAATAGTATCTTATCGTAAAGATTGTTGAATTCTGGAGTTCCACATCACTGGACAACCTTATTTAGACAATGACTAAAAACTGAAAGCACTATACAACTGTTTCACGTTAGTATGCAACTATCAAACAGTGAGCATCCACGGCCTGTACAACTACCAAATAAAGAAACTTCAGTGTTCATATTGGGTGCTTGAAATTTAAACTGCAGAGTTGAGAACTAGTGGCTTAAAATTCTAAATTCGACCAGTTGGTTACTTTGTACAAAATTATGCAGTGCAATTGTTGAGTGACAAACTCTCACTCGACATTGTCGAGTTCTATTAATAAAGCGTTTTCATTAAGCATCTGGAATTATCACCTGGAGTTAGTCACTAGCAGCTACATGTTAAATGTTATTACTAGATTGTGTAAGGATTGTTGAATTTGATGTCTTATGTCATTGTCTGAACTTACAGTCTTCACAGAATATCGGAGATATTACGAAATGATAGTAATACGTAAGCCAAATCATCTAGTGGACGAGTTAGTAAATATTTTAAAAACGGGCATAATCTTACAACTACCACGAAGTAGAATAGCATTTTACAATTTGAATAAAATGAAAACATGCGTAGTCCTTTAAGGAGATTGTTAATTCGACTTTTGACCAACGAATGCATTCAACCCACTGAACCGACGGACATAACTACCTGACGTAAGTCAGGTATCAAAGTTGGGAATATAATATTGAAACTATTACCATGGGATTTGAGAGATATGTACTACAATGCAAACTAAAATCAATGTAATAATAATAGTAGTTTCACACAAAACGTCGACAAAAATATTGAAATGTGCTTTTGGGTTTTACGGTAAAATAGTTGAATTTATTCGATTACAAATTAGGTTTTGATGCGAACCAGAAAAGAAGTGATTTGATCAAATAACAAAAACATTTAACAGTAGATTAGAAAGATTGTGGAGAGCTGTCAACTAGATTCCTTTGAATACATTAATCTTGTTTCATCTGTGTGAATGAAATTTTTTTTTTAGTTATTGGAAAGATTATGATTGAAGTCGGATTGCGACTGGCAAGTGGAGATTAGAACACTCGTTTTGTCATGATTAGAACTTATCAGATGAATAAACCTACATCACAATGTTAATGTTCAGACCATGACTCAAATCAGCTAATTCGTGTCAAATGCAAGTTTATTTCTTTGTATAATTTACTTTCTCAACTTTTTAACCAGAAAATTAGAAAGTAAAATGAGTTATGATGAAGTATTTGCATTTTCAATTCATTATTACTTCATTCATAGAAATGAAATAGGATTTTAAAACATCCATTAATTTGTATTCCTTTTTTAATATTCAGCTGTGCTATATCATCAGAAAAAGCTGTCATAACTGACCAATTAGTTAATGTAACCTTGTGCTCACTAAGTCACAATAGCAGACGTCCAATTCCCATTCAGTTCCAAACAGGAAAAACATAAGACTGATGAGCGAACTAAACAAAATCGAAACTATATTTCAGAGTCTTTCATATGTATATATATAAAACCTGACCACCCAATCTACCAATTAGAAAATTAGTGCTAATACAAAGTAAGAGTAGCAACAACTGTGAACTGGAGCAATGTTTACTCAATTGACTAACCGTAGTTCATAAATGAAAAACAATTTAATAGCAATTAATCCGATCAACTGAAGGATAAGGCAAGGGAAACGCGATAATGCAAGGAATAAAATGTTCACTTTGCATACAATCAAAATAAATAAAATAGTCTACCGTGAAACAGTCCTAAGACAGAATCATTTTTTAAATGCCGGTATATTAGTATGACACAATTTTCCTTAAATTACTGACATGTTCGATTTCCATAGTTTGTTGTTTTACTTATCTTATCATTTATAAAAATGATTTGGGCCGATAATTATTTTGAAAATGTATATCTGATGTTTATGTCTGAAACTTATCTACCAGTTTAAACATACGCTATTTGTGATATGTCGAAAAAATATTTTGATTGTCCAGCGATGATAACACTAAATTCTAGTCAAACCACTCGGTAATACTGAATGCAACCAAACACTATAAAACTAATTACTGGGCGTCGTATTGTTTAGGTCACTCATTGAGGCCAACAATAACCAATGATGACATGTCTAATCAAAATTCAAACTTGGCACATACTGTAGTTCAATCACACTCAGCTTCTGTAGTCTTTTATTATCATCATAGTACACATCCCCTATACGTTAAATATCTGTCTTAGTAGTTACTTTAAGGCAACAAAAATTTGATCGTTTAGATCAAGGTGGGCCGAAACTAACGAAATTATCAGATAATGTAGCTATACAATAAGTTAAGCGGCTTTACCATCTCACTGGAATTAAGTGAATATGGACTAACTAGTCCAAAATCTACAGTTAGAACATTTTTTCTGTGTTTATTGTCTTTCAATTACAATTAGTCAGTAATACATGTGGAACACCTTGTGATAAATAATAAAAAGTTCTTATTACATTTGTCATCAATCTAAATGTAAATAAATCCACTAATCTAACAAGTAGCATAAGATAGTATTTAATATTTATTGTATTGATTACAATTGGATACCGTCAAGTCATTTACTGTTTGAAGTTATAGCATGGATATTATTAAACTATTGGAGTAAATTCATAACAGTAATAAATTATTTAACCTTTATTATTCAGAATATTCTGCAGGTTATCAGTGTAAACTATATCAAAACATCAATTTAGGATGTTTGTATTTTATCAGAGAGTAATCACATTAGTTTCAGGTACTGACTACAGAAATATTCATTACTTAGTAGATGAAACCTGTTATTTCGGTGAACTCATGAACGAGTACGTATAAATCGATTATTTTATTTCTATTATTGTCATGTTCTAATCGCCCTAACCTCCCATTTGACTCATAAACTATTGTCATATCTTTTGTCATTTAGGAACTGTGATCAATTAATTATGTATCAGTACTTCCTATCCCTGGTCATTATCGTTCCCGTTTTGTGAAAATATTATTCTTCTTATTGGTAAGCTGAGTGATCGAGTTTTGTACGTGTATAGATGGATGAGTAAAATATAATCCAACTGTCTAGTAGTTGGCTTAGTTATCGTGTATTTCTTTATTCTGACTTGAGAACTAGTAGTCACGGAGTAAAAATGTTTTTCATATTTGGTGAATACTCGATTTTTCAAGGAATAACAATACCTATTCATCAACGGTTGTCAGTTTTTGTGATTTTATAGCTTTAATGTGTAAAGTGACTATGATTAGTTTCAACTATAAATCTGTGAAAATACACGTAAACTGAAGCAAAATGTTATGAATGAAAACACCATTGCATGTTGAGAGCGACTTTTCAGCTGAGATGATAAAGCTTTTTGATAAAGACGGGCAAGGTAGCAGCAGCTTGTGCAACAGTAGGCCTCAATATACACGATGGAAAAAGAAAGATCCTTTTATACAAAACAACGAACACTAACCCAATTTCACTTGACGGGGAAATTCCGGAAGATGTAGAAACGTTTACATACTTGGCCAGCATCATTAATAATCAAGGAGAGTCTAGTGCAGATGTAAAGGCGCTGACTGAAGAGGCAAGAGCAGCATTTCTATAACTGAAGGATATCTAGAACTCAAACCAACTGTCAGTCAACATCAAAATTTTCAATACAAATGTGAAAACAGTTCTGTTGTATTGTAGCTAAACTTAGGACCACAAAGAAGTAACAACTTCAGAAAATAGTGGTTTCGAACACTATTTCATCTATTCGAACTTTCTGTAACGGAAAACATTTTGTGCTTATTATGTTGAGCTCCGTTGCACACTATGAACCATCATCGTTATTAATTTCCTTGTAGGACTACATTAAGTGTGTAAAGTGTTTCTATTCACTACAATTCCCTCGTTTTGATTCATTTAATTCAATGGTTTTTTGGTCATTATAATATAAAAGAGTTGAATATAATTATCTGTGGCTCTATTGGCTCGCATTCTCTACGATGACTAAGTGGGCAGAGAACCGCATCCAATAACAAGTCAGGACTGGCCTAATACCATTCTTCGTCATACATGGGAAATTAGAACTACAAAAAGCATCCTTCAGATAATACAAGTGTTTACAAACAGCTGTTTGCGTAAAGTACTTCGGATTTGTTGGCCAGATATTGCTGGAGGTGAATATTACGCACACCGAGGAAATCATCGAACTTTTTCAGAAGACAAGCACTAACTTGGAATCCTGAAAGCCAAGGGAAAAGAGGAAGAACCAAAAATACATTGCTCCAGGAATTGCTGACATACAAGAAGAGAATGAAGAGCACTTTGGATAAGCTGGAAAGAAAAGCGATGACAGAGTTGACTGGAGAACGGCTGGTGGGCAGGTCAAGCTCCATATGAAGGTAATAGGCACTGATTGATTGATAAAATAAGTGTTAGAAATGTCTTACTTCTTGTAGCATAATTGTTCGTCTCGTTCGAATTCTTGCATACACAAACATATCACATACTAATTAGTAATTGGTAGATCGCATCCTTAATAATTCACTATGGCAACGTGTGGATTACTATATATTGGTCATAATGTTTGGAAATTTCTAAGTATTTATATGTATTCGTTTTATTATTGTAATTAATCGGTACACTGAAATGGTTACGCTCAGTTTACTTATTAATTCATATTCAACATGAATTAATCTAAGTTTGGCACCATTATATTGATGTTTCTTCTTATTATGAGTCTCTTCAACCACAACACTCGCAGTCTATTCTTAACATTTCATCTTAAATTTGTATTTTTGCATCTACTGTTTTTATATATTTGAATATTATTTTATTTGTTTCAGGCCTTCAACTGCCATAAGAATACAGCATGATTATTCTTTGTTTTTGTTCGCTAGTTATTATTAGACTGATAGTACGAAGGATATTTTCACTTTGACAATGTACCTGACAAGTTTATAAAGCCTAAACACGTCAAAATTAAAGTTTATGACTAATCGCAGAAGGTAGCAGAACACTAACTAAGTTGATGACAGTGACAACTGTTTCATGTTCACTTGAAAAATGTATACAACATTTTAATTAAACATATAAGAAAATAATGTATGCATCTAAACCTCACTAATGTAATCACAAATCATATCGCACAAAGTATTTTTTTAAAGCTATTAACAAGAGACTTGTGACTCTTGAGAACCATGGTTTGTTGAACGCGTATATGAATACGTATCAATCCAGTATGAAATAGGTATATATTAACAATTATTGTAATTACACTTAACGAAACAAGAGTTCATACCAATTTAGTATAGATGAATAACAGCTAGTAGTGGTCAGAAGGGTGTCGTCCAAAATTACGTTACGTCGAGGTTCAGTGACAGTATACAGCTATTATTCTAAGGTGACAAAGACAATACAATTGATGTTCACTCATACTGATACCTCCGCACCAATTTTCAGCTATCCTACTTTTCCAAATGTTTGTAAAACCTGAGCTTTATATAATTAAGTAGATACCAGGGAGCTTGAATCCGTGTTGATCTGTTAGGCTGGACGAAATTCGCTTAAATCTTCATACGGAATATACAAACCTACTTTGTTTTGTCCTTACTGCTCTCTTCAAATATTCCGTAGATGCTAGTAAGCTATCATTAGAGTTAAAGAAGGCTAATTTATACTAATACATAAGGGACATAAACACAGTGAAAGCTTCCAACTATCGTCCGTTTTCCTGTGTCTCTGAAGTAGCAAAGACCATTGAAAAAATTATCAGCAAATGTTTTTGCAAGCAAGTTCTTAGTAATTCCATACTACCTTTAGCTCAGCATGGATTTATACCAGGTAGTCTCCGTAACACTAACCTGTAGACATTCTAGTATTGATACCCGGTGAGTACAGCTAGTGGTCATTTTTTAATTTCTTAGACGTATTCGATAAAGTAGATCACTGGTCTCTTCGCCTGGAACTAGACTCGCTAAGTAATAGTGAGTGTCCAATGGAATAAATAACTGACTAAGCAAAAACCTCAAGCAACCAGAGTTTACTTAGTCGGTTTGAAATTACCAGTAGAGTAACACAGAGTCCCACCCAGTGACCGATTCTTTTATGATTGTTCATAAATAATTGTTATTTTGAACAGCTAAAGAACAGTAACGAACTTTCACAGCTGTGTTTCAGAAGAAAATTTCATTTATTTTAGTTGTGAGTAATGTAAACATTTCAATTCTCTCACTGTTACTACCCTTTTACTCCATCTTCCCTTTCAGTATATTCACTGTTAGTATATTGTCTTTTATTAAGAACTACGGTTAATTAGTTGTATGAAAGTTACCCTATTCACTAGCACTATCTCGATTGATTTTATTAATGTTAAACTCCTAATTGATTAGATGTGTGGTCTGACTTTATGTATACATAAAGGAATGTCTGAAGTATGATATGATTTTGTCTTATTGGTTCGTCATTCTTGTGTTCTTCGATCTCTGGCTTAGGATCAAGTGGGCATGGAGCAGACGTGGAGCGATCGAATGGGCACTCATTGACGTTAATATTTTAGTAGCAGTTATCTATACGCCATAACAACAACCTACCTTAAACTCAGTTATAAAGCCTCCTGTACACAGATATCCTTAAGATTTGAATGCAAGTTTATGTAATTTTTTATATCTTGACTAATCATGAATGGATAGGGCATATGAGCAGGCTATCAGTAACTTACTTCTAGTTGGTACTATAATATCCAAAGTTTTAATGATGGACAATTGGGAAACACCTTCTACTTACAGTTTCGTTGGGTCTAACTATCATTCTTTGTATTGTAGAAAATGACCTAAGTACAATCATTTGTGATTCCGTATTTTTACATTCTGGAGCATTTCTTCAGCAGTTTAGGTAGTGTGCTCAACTATCCCTCGCTGTTTTCAGTACGTACCTAAAACAAAGCCTTAAAGAAAATCCATATATCATGCCCTCTCCGCCTTAAGAAATAACATCATTGTCTTGGGATGTGATCATAAAAGTGAAACCCCAAAAATAGTAGAATTTAATTAGGCCATTAAACGTGCATGTAGCAAAGTACAGAAGGGCTATGATGTTTAAGTATCATTAAAATTATGAAATACAATAAAAATGCCACAAGTGCGTTGGCTAAAGGCCATTTAAAACATCCACGATGTCCAAAGCACTTATTTAAGATAGTAAAACAACGACAAATGTTATTACAATAATGTAAAAAACTTATTGGTGTCACGTTTAGAGACAATATATAGTAGAATCGTAGCAACCTAAAATAACTAGTTAGGAATTACCTTCAAACCTGAAGCATACACAAAAACAGTAATGCCCAAGTATTCATTTACTTTCTTATCCTGCATAGGGATCATATTTTCTATTATCTAATATTGAAATTTGGGAAGTGTTGTGTGTTTTAATCAAATGATCGCACTCCACTGTCTATTGCCACGATAATAAAATAAAGACCTATTCCTTGATAACCTGATTTCTTCTATTAAATAGAACGGGAGGTATCTAGGCGTTAAAAATGTACAGAGTATCAATATCTCAGTTTCAACAGACATGAATAATATATTCACTAAAACTTAACTCAGAGACTTTTAATGGGACTAGTACATTTCTATACTTCAGTTTTATTTATTAATTTTAGAGTATTAACTTTAATATATACAGGTTGTGGTTTGGACACTTACATTGTTCCTGTTGGAAAGTTTTTTCACCTTAATTATCAGAGTAGTCGAAGACATTCTACTTTGACGTGACGATCCCCATGTTGATATAGGCCACTTGTCCTACTCTCATAGTATTTAACCATTTTGTAGGGTTATCAGCAGACATAGCCCCATACATTTCCCACTACAAGTGTCAAGGAAGTTGGTACTCTAACGAAATGAGATATGGTTTATTCAATGTGCAAGTGGTTGTTGGACACTCGTTATTTTCATCCTAGTTTGGTTGATGCTGTTGTGGGACGAAGTGATAGACTATATATGTCCAGAAACTCTATATCTTACTGCCAGACAGTTCAAATGTCGTTTATCCTATAGTTAACAAGAGAAACTAAGATCATTTGCAAATAAAAGGTTAGAAACATGAGTGACGAACCTCCTAGCAATGTTCGGTATTTTAACACTTTGGTACATCCCATTCTATTTGACAAAAGAAATCAGGTTATTCCTAATATCGTGGGCAGGAGACAGTGGAATGCGGTCATTTGATTAAAACACACAACACTTCCCAAATTTCAATATTAGATAATAGAAAATATGATCCCTATGCAGGATAAGGATAGTAAATGAATACTTGGGCATTACTGTTTTTGTGTATGCTTCAGGTTTAAAGTCAGCTCTTAAGTTGTAAACCTTAAGTTGCTACAGTGTCATAGCGCAAGTGTTTATTTACTGAGGAGTAGAATTTGTTAACCAGTTTAACAGTTCATCTACGAAATATGGCTTGAAAGGTCGGCCAGGAGTTGTTTAGGTAGGGTGTATTTTTCACACTGTTTATCAAATAATCAAAAGATAATAGCTACATCAATGAATTTAGCCAAAAGCCATCAATAGTGTAACAGATATTACTGGGTATCGGTTTAGAGATTTCAGGACCTAAATACCCCAGATTAATTAACTAATTCCTAAAGTTATGTATAATCACCTGATTGTTTTGTACTGAGGATAATACAGGGTCAAGTAAAATCTGGCACAGATCTTAAACCTTACTTGAGCCCACCGCCGATTTCAGTGACCCTAAGAGTGTGCGGAACGTGGCAACGTACGAAACAAAACTAGTAGCAGTAAATAAGGTCTTCAGACAAAAATCTATTCAGGTATCTGTTATTAATGCAGACCATACTGGGTTCAGTGCACAATTAACTAAAGGCTGCTGCTAGTGTATCACTACCAGATCACAACTGTAGAGTAAGATAGGCGAAAATTTCTTTCCTAAACAGCGAGCATAGACTGTTGCAAACCAGTCCACCTTTCATTCGTCATTCATCATATTCCGTCCTCATGTATTATGTATTCCTAATGCTCGTGGGTTTGGTCTAATGTAACCAGTTTCAATATAAATGAATAAATGGCAAATTCAGGATGATATTGCAAAAACTAATTACATGTTACATATAGTTAGAAAACTTCGTTGTAATTAAGGAATGTAAATCGGTTTGAACATGTGAGCACATGATTGAAGCTTGTGCAGTCAATCGAAATTAGTAATCACATTTTGTTGATTTTGTAGCTAGTACTTTGAATGGTTATAGATGGTAACAGCGCATCTAGAGGATATAATTTTGCATCAAAAAAACAGTTACCACAATGTTTAAAAATCATCATAATCCAACTATTATCTACTAAATCTAAGATTGTTACTTAATGAAAGACATATTAAAGGCAAAAAACGAGCAAACGTTAGTTACTTAGTGGAATACAATAACTGCATATGAACAGAGAGGGTGGACATTTGCAATTTCTTTACCCAACACCCAACCCACCCACCACTATTTTGTACATAATGCAAATTGCAGGTGGCTGTAATGTCCATATCCTTTGGAACCGTCAACGTCGAAATAATGTCAAATATCCGTAAAACTATTTATTCAATGGTTATATTATTCACTGCATATGCTCATGTCTATAAACAACGTATACTAACCGGTTTTTATTGGAATGAATTTTATCAGAATTCATAATGACACGGTTTAATATACTGAAGTTGCAGACAAATAATTGTGTTGTACTTAAATAAGTTTTCTAAGAGATTTTATAGATTAATTCGCACAAGTGGGCGACAGATGAAAATATCATTTCATCATGTTAAAAAAAAGTAGATACAGAATCTGTTGTCATTAAAGTAGTTTTGGGTCATTTTAATAAATTACAGAAAAGTTCTGTAATGAGATGCATAAAGTATTTCAGACTTTCAAAGTAAACAGCATTTGTTTTGTTTAAATGTATTACCGCTACTATTTCAAGGTGTAGTGAATTTTCATACTATATGCTCTATTATCGTACATGTCCACTAATCGAGATAGTGCTTGTATGAATGCTAATGTTAAACGGATATACAAATGAAGTACATTATATACATCGCATTTCTAAATTCAGTAATGACGAATACAGAAGTCCAACGACGTGAAGGTATGTTTCTTAGTGATTGCATTGTTTTCAAAATACTTTGTGAATGATTACACGAAATTTATCGCTCTGAGGAGTTCACTATTATAACAACTAAAGTTTCTTAGAAGTATAAAGCTTCTGACAATTGGTTTAGAATAACATGATTAATAAATTGTCTGGTTACAATAAACGCATAAGCATAAGGGTCACATGATGCTTATAGTTTCTAAAATTTTACTGCCGTAATAAATGAGCACATTAACGTGTAGCAGTAGAAAACGTTAACAACAATATTTTAGGCGTGTGGGAAAAATAACTAAGGGCAAATTGCCGAATCATGTGCATTATCCGGTAACGCAAATTTTTTCGAATTTGACACAACAAAATGCTGTTAAAGATTTGTTCTTATTTAGAAACGACTATTACAAACAAACGAGAAATTTTAATGATAACTTAATATTTTTAAATTTGCACATGTTGATGAAAACACAATAAAACCATAACGGATTACTTTTCTTACAATTTGGCCTAATTTTGAGAAAATTTTTAGTAAAAAGCACCCTCAAATGATTCTTCCATGGAAATCTCCGGCAAAATGTACAAATTGCATTGGTAGATGAATGTTAGTCTAATTGGATTTAAACTTAATCCACATATTTCATTCTAAAAATTAAATTTTATACTAAATGTTTCCATATAGTTACGTTAGATAATGAGTATTATTTCACTAACGATTCAATTGTTTGTGCCGAAACCTATTTTTAAACGGTACCACTATCATCGCTATTACTTTAAAAATTGCATTAAGATCTAAATTTTAAGTTAAATTCCTTTACTTACAAGCCTAGCCTCGGATACTAATTTCAGAATGTTCTTCACTTTAAGTCCAAGTTTTAACTGAAAATTTCAAATCATATTTCTAACCTTAATTCATAAGGTTGATAGTGTCTATTATTTTAAAACTCTATTACATTCTTAAAACTGGTGCGAATTCGTATTATAAATCTTAGTTATGCCATAAATTCAGACTTAAGATCATATTCCTAACAAGAAATCATAATTTTAGCCTAGAGTTTTATTATTTAGTCTAAATACTGATTATAAATATTATGGTTTTCAGTATTCTTAATTTTATACCACTCAAGGTCAGCAATAGTTATACTTCTTTTTTCGCACCCTAAAAGTCGATTTGAACTTTTTAAATTTGTTAACACTGGTATGCATAAAATTATGTAATTTTTCTCTGGAAGATAAATGGGCATAAGTTGTATTTTTGAGCATTTGTTATGTTTTAGTCTAGCCTACTGAATCAAATTTACAAAATAACTTAGCCAAACAAAACAGTAATGACCTAACCAAAACGTTTATATGTCGTTTTTAAATATGTTACAAATGAGGCATACTAACTACTCCACAAGAAACACTGTGAATTACTCAATATTACCTATAAACTAACAGCACTAAAGTTTTACAGTTTCTTCATAAAAGTGCATTTTTTTACTTGAAAAGTAAACTAACAATTATCTGTATGAAACATTTTAGCAGTTCTACTAGCATACAGACTAAACATCGAGGTGCCTTTTATCTTAGTTTGCGTCAGCCATGTGCAATTTAATAAGCCACTCCATGGTTTTTAACGGTACTCTTCCAACAGCGACTTGTTACAAATTTAATCAACTAAGTTTATTTAGTTTAAGTTGATTCAAATTAATAAATTCGCCCAATTTTTTAAATGTTTTCTGATATTTTCATGGTGACTTCAAGACATGTGTAAAAAACTGATGTAAGTTTATGAAAACCATGTTATCAAGAGAATAAATGTTTTTCAGTATATAAATACGAGTAATTAAAAATAAATATTGTGTTTTAATTTGTTTGTCACAATTTAAGCCACCACATATTTGCATGCTACGCCTTAATATTACATCCAAGACCAAAACGTACACTACAATACCTAGTGCGTTTTTGATAGGGCAATGAAAGATGACTGAAAGACGCTCTTAAGTTAAGTTTAGTACAATGTTTTTAGAAAATTTGTTTTTGTCGTGGTTTCTAGATTCAGGTTGCAAACATAGACTTCACTGATAGGCTATTCCTATTATGTCTCCTGCACTGTAAAGCAAAGGTGTTCTAATACCTGATCACTAGACAGTAACGTTTGTTGAATTCTTGTTAAAAGAAAACAAATTAAGTATCTTCATTAAGATAGCTTCCTTTTATTTGTATTTTGAGGATTGTTAATTATACCGCAATCTTACAGGGAACTAAATGTGAGAGTGAAGATATTAAAATTATTTATTTAGTGCTGCTTTGTAAGTTTTTCAGTGCTAGACAACAAATCCATAATCATATATTTTGAGCAGTTTCAAATGTATAAAAGAACATTAAGTACAATGACAAAAGGTGGTAGTAAGTGACGGAATTTATTAGTGACTCAAATAATGAAAGTTTATCTGTGTTGCGGATAAACAAATCGCAAAATTGACTCATAATAGTGAAACGACTATGTTAACGTATTGCTACAAATATAACTTGTAAGATGTATGTGCATAATCAGCTATCTACTTACATAATTCTATCTCTGCTAAATGATCTATATTTCGCAAATCAATTGAAGCTGCATTTTAATCCTGATAAAAGCCGAAATTACATCTGTTTTCTTCACACTACTATTTGTGTTATAATACAACTTATCCATTTTACAGTTTATTCAGTTAAACTGTATGTTTATCATATTAATCTGCCCCTAGTTGTTGGAACAAAAGCCTTTTCCTAGAAAATATTTTGTCGTACAAATACCATTTGCCTATGACAGTCGTATTATGTAAGCCTGTGTGCAGCAGTAAGTGAATACAGCGTTTAATATAGTTCACTTTATTGATAGTTTACTGTAACAACCAAACATGTTTCAGGTCTATCAAGTAGTCATATACGTTTTTTATATTTTAAAAATCTAAATTTAACTTGACTTAACAAGTAGCTTTAGTATATCAGACAGTAACAACAAATCTGTTTACTGTGAATTGTAAAGATTTGTATACTTGAATAAATCACATTCCAAATAATTCAGTTTTTATTCGTTCACTAATCATCTGCAAACCAAAATAAGTAAATTTCTGACTTAACTCTGTAAAAAATAAGTAGCAGGAATAAAATAAACTCATTCCATAGTCTATGTTTAAGCGATTAAATAAGAAAAATAAATTTAAAATTTCTATTCAGTGATAATTGTTTGAGTTCTTTAAATAATATTGTTGGTAAGATACCACTGAAAACCGAGGAGATCTGGATAGCTGTTTTATTCTATTGTGGAGCTCATAAGAAGAGAGCACCATCAATTTTACCAGAATGAACCGAGCTCAGGATGACGAACGCTTAACCTTCTGCACCCCTGGGCCGGCACTGAATGTTAGTATTCCCACTTCCATCAATTTGTGGCATTAAGCGACAATCATCAGTTGTAATCCGTGAGAACTATCTCGTTCCTGATAAGTCTGAGCTCTGCCTTTACTAGGGTTTTAGTTTAGACTTGTCGAGAGTGAGGCAGTTATCACTTGCGAATCGCCTTAATTTCTGTATGGTAGTGTGATTCATTTCTGTGACTCGGTACTTAACTATTAAGCAACTCTATGTTTAAATCATTTCATAACAGTTTGAAGATAATTGGCTTACTCTAGTTGGCATGATACGGCTAAGTAGGTCGTAATAAACAAATGCATAATAACTTGAATTTCCATACTACGTTAGAAACATGGTTAACAAAATAGTTTAATGAAATAATGAGGTTCACTGAACATTGAAAATGCAGTTCAAGAAAAAAATAATTAAAATGTTTATAGGATGTAAAGCTAAAATCCAAGATCTGGCTAAAGATAAATTGTGACGGATTCTAAGCTGTGTTACCAGTTGGTCATTGGACATACTCTAACCAAGTAGCGTACATGCATTGATACGGCATAATCTAATAGTTAATGACTCCATGAATTAGTTTGGTTCATGTATTTCTTCAAACTTGATCTTACTCACTCCAACTAACATTACGTATCTAGGTGAGTGGTTGTTAGTTAAACGTTGTATAAACTCTAATCCTCTTAGTCATCAATATGTAGGCATAGAACTTTAATATTTACACTATAATCTAATGTTTTAGCTAACTAATTTCAAAATCTTTTATTCAAGCCTACACATATTTACAAAAATTCCGGTTACTAACACAATAGTGTTGTTTAAGTTTTGGAAGTGCATAACTACTATATGAAAGTTATGTAATGGCTTTAAATATTTAATACTGTTACCATACTATTCGAATAATTCAAATCAAAATTGGTTACATTATAGTTCTAGTGAATTTTAATTAGATTTCAATTAGATAGTTACATACTGGAGGTATTTCAACAAACTGTATCATTTCATTAATGCGTTCTTACAATCACCAACTAATAACAATATATAATCATTAGATAATTATTATATCAACAAATCTTGTTAAATTCAAATCATCTGACTATGGACTTAATCATTAAATAAAATTATTATACGTATTTGTTAGTTTGTAATAAGAATTATCATGTATGATTATATTTAGTCTACATATGATGTAGTTACAGGAGCACACTACTTTATGCAGTATGATCAAAGTGTATAACAATGAATTTGTATAATCATTAGAATATAGTGAAGTTTATTATTCATTCTAAATGATCTCAAGTGATTACATGATTCAGCTATCTTTTGATAAATTGAAAAGTTTTATCTCTCTTTTTTGTCTCATGTGATTTAATTTTTGTGCAGTTGTTTTCTTATTATTGTTTGTTATACAGTTAATTATGTAAAATAATTCAATGAATTAATCTATAAACAACACATGATTTGATTAGTTACATTGTATGTAATGAATGCTAATAAATGAATTGAGTAGTATATAAATATCTACGAAAATATTCAATATTGATTAGTAATAGTCAATCATATGAAATATACTATTTATTGAAATATGGAAAACAAGTTGAATAAATAGTATTTGTGTAATTTGTTTTTCATTATCTATAATCAACGTAACTGTAAAGTTGTAACATTAAGTCAACTTTGTTCTATTGTTTTTCATTCGATTAGACGTTGTTTGATACTTCAGTCAGACATATGACAATCTGGACTTTTTCACAAAATACAAGTGATATTTTTGTGTAGACTTAATATATTTGTAGTTTTTATTCTTTTAGATTATACTGTTCATGTCCATAGGATTACTAAAATCTAATTCTTTTAATGAAATATTTAATGATTATGCAATAAGTAGATGAAGTTTATCAGAGCTACAATGTGCATATTTGTGTAGCACATTTTTAACAATCTGATCATATATAAACTAATTGGAACATTTATATTATAAGAAAAATAAAGGTCGACGAGACAGTCAGAAGATAAGAAAATAAGAAAAGAAAACAAAGATAATATGATAAGCATTGTGAATGATACTGCACTCAGGATACAATATCAGTATTACCATGATAGGTTTACTGTAAGTATAAATTGAATTGAGATGGTTTGTGGAGATTAGTATTAACTTTGGTTGATTGAATTCGTCACAGATTTATGTTGGCAGCATGCAATTGAAAAAATCAAATAGCAAAACTGAAGGCTATTACGTCCTAGTATGGGACTCCTCAACAGTGATTATCCTACGTTCTGCCCTACCAGCCTCAGGTTACAGAACGCCTAACCCCTACACCACTCGGCCAGCTTGTAATAGAGTACAATACTACGATGAAACAGCTGTACAGTGCTCCCTGGTTTTCAATGATAAGCTGCCAACATCAATCCTTGACGAATTCAATCAAGTAAGTAAAATTTGTTTTCGAACTAGTAAATGAAGGGGGAGTATAGTACTTGTATTATTAATCGTAAAACCAACTACAATCTATGAAAACATTGCTCAGTGAAATTTAATTTGGTGGAATACACTTTTCTGTAACCACATTGAATATAAATTTACTAATATAGTTTAAACGATTAATTACAGTTGACATAGTAATAATATGACAGTGAGAAAGACTTGTAGCTCAGAAGGGTTGTTTCGGTCATACTGTGTTCACTAAACTGGTTATATCAGAAATATTAGCTTATGAAGTCGTCTAGATTGGCGATGAAAGCCCCACAAATAAACCATCAATCTTGGCGAACGTAGTACAAACAAAATAACATTCGTGATTGATAAGTAATATATATTGCTTTTTTGTAGTTCAATCAAATTCTAAAGAAGAGGTAGTTTAAGGTGTTTAACACTTATTTTGATTGCTATGGTATGAAACTGAACCCATAAATCTGTATTTGATATTCGCTGGAAAAAGGACTTCTAGACAAATCAGTTAAGCATATGACGATATATCGTATATTTATGGAATTGTGTACTTAATGCCTAAAGACTTCATTTCGTGTAATTTTAGGCATTATATGACCCAGTAACAATCAATAACTCATTTCTAATTTTCCCGTTTCACAGTCATTTTTATTGTATTTGTTTGAGTACCTAAACGAAAATAATACAAACCAGTCGAAGTTGTAAACTTTTATCAATTGAGGTCGTTCGAACATGTATTGCTGATGCTCGACTACCGCTTGACATGTCTCTAGGTGTGGCCTGAAGTAAGATTGAAAAAAAGGTTGGGGCAACCAAACTTAAAACAAAGAATCAGTCCATGAAGTCATTGACTTCTGGTCTGATTTATGTTGGTTTATTCTACCTGGTTGCTGTCCGAGCGATAGTCATTATTAATGACTGGAGACACTGAGAGAGATGGCTTAGAGACGATCAAAGCGGTGAAAGTGTATTGACTCTCTACATTATCCTAGATCTTCAGTTCCATTATTCCTTCGATCAATACGCTTGTTACATTCCTTACTACTGAATGACATTGTCATGTTAGCTTTATAAATTTGATCTGGTCATGTCAATGTTACATAGGAACTTGAACCTGTCCACAAATGTATCGGGTTTTACGTTGTTCATGACTGACTAAATGACCTAATGTTACAGCAATTTGTTATGTGAACGATTTGGAAGGCAGTTAAAGCCTCATATTGAACTTATGCTTGGAATACTTTTTTTAAATAGTTTATGTTTGTTTCATTCACATTGTAAAAGTTATTACTTAAACGCGAATCAGTCAATAACCTACAAAGAGTCGTTAATGGTATTCTACTTGATGGGAGGGGGTTCTAACAAACTATTACTAATACCATTCAGACAATTAATGGCAACAAAGGCTGACTAGTTTCAGTCCATAAATAATCAACTGGAAGATACAAATTCATCATAATTAATCACATGATCATCTCGTTAAATGGATTTGTTGTTGCAAAAACTTATGTTTAATTATCATTCTTAATTATCAAGTAATTAAAATATCCTACTAGAAAGATAATTCAATCTACTAAATATTCTTATACTTATGATGTAGTCAAGTGTATTAGTCAGTGAATCTGATTAAAATTAGTTGAAAGCAGACTATACAAACTCAATTAAATTTACATTGGTACATTTCATATGAGCAGTAATTAACAAATATTGAAATTAATTACATCATTGCATAAACTTATTTTGAAAGATAGAATCATAGTAACCAATAAGGGACACACAAAGATAATCATAACATACAACAGAAATAATTTAGCAGTTTAATTTAGTTCACTGGAAACTTTTATTACAAGTGACGATTTAGATACAAATCATTTCCATAATCCTTCAGTTTAACTGTAATTGTACTGATTAAGTTAAGCTAATTATTATATTGCCAATGGATCAGTCTTTAGTTCATATTATTGGTTAGCTTATATTAGTACATAGGCTGTATTACATATATAGTAACAAGTCAATACAAATGTTTGTCAACTTACAATTTACTTCAATTTTAATTATAGTTCACTGTACAGAAACTTCAGTTAATATAACTGGATGTTGTGAAGATTGTTAACTGTCAATTTTTTTATTTATCACAAACTGGTGTGAATCAGAAAACCTGTGATTACCTGGAAACATTGGATGGATGTCTCGTCCTACTATAAAGCTCCTTAGCAGCGCAGATCCACGACCATGTCGGAGATCGAATTCAGAACCCTCTGACTCCGCTGCGACGGCTTAACTACTATACCTTTGAGTCGGCTCAGTGACAGATAATATTTCTAATTCCGTCAATAAATGATACGTTTTCGCTATCTCATCCATTGCTATCAGTAGGGTAATTACCCTACACCCGACACAGTTGAGCTCCACTAGTTACGTCTTCTTGACTAAATTAGTGTTATCAACCGTCGGGAGTCGACCCTAGTGGTTTAATGGTAAAGTGTTCGCCTGTGGATCCAGAGAGTTCTGAATTCGATCCCAGACAGGGTTGTGGATGCGTTCCTGCCTGCGAAGTCCCATACTAGGACGAAATATCTATCCAGTGCTTTCCAAGTGGTCAGTGGTTGTCCTGATTCGAACTAATTAGTAATTTCAGAATTAATTTTTATGTTGAAACAATTGAAATTTAGGGGATGATCTAATTCATAGTTTATAAGATGATGAAATAAACAGTGATAAATTTTACGACTATAGTTACTTATAAATTGTAGCAAGCTTAGGTGTATTACTACCAGGTCGTAGTAGATAGACAGTAAGAGACCCTGTTAAAATTAAGTTTCGTACTAGTTGGCAGTCGTCAGAAAGACTTGCATGATATCTTGAGGAGAATGAAGCTGACTGTGTGATTAAAAACACTAGCCACCTAGTATCACAATCAAAAATGTTACCAACAAACTAGTCATACTACAACTGAACATCTGTTAAACTAAGATATTTAATTTGATTGGTCACTAAGTAAGTTCTCAATGCTGACTATATTCTCTTGACGATGCTTAATCTTGCAGTTAGACTAAATGGCTTAACATTTTGAGAACTATGATCTGATGTAGAGTGGATAGATGCAGTTAACCAATATCAACAAGAAAATAATCAGTGGTAAATTTATACAATAAATAAAGACTATCATTCTAATTGTAATACATTTCTAGCTTTCACGTACATTATTGATTAGTTGATAGATATGTATCTATGCTTACATGCGAAAAAAGAAGTGGTTACATAGTCAATTAATCAATTTTTAGTGCTCATTGATATGTACCAATTATAAAAAATATATCATTTACTGATTGTATGGAGACACATAATTGTTGATTAATTAGATTCCATGGAATTTAATGCTTCTCTTTAATTTGTCATTATGAAAACTAGAATAGAGACAACTGAACAAATGGAGAACACACTCAAGTGTTATAAAGTTTAGTTCAACAAACTTTTAGGTTTAATTCAGGAATTTTTAGCCACTTCTAGCATTTAAACGAACGCACCAATAGAGCATAATCCTTTATATTATTTAGGCTTAGGATCAGGGGTTTAAAAATTAAGTACTTACAGAATACACAAAAATCCTAATATCGTAAAGTAATGGCATTCTGTTTGCTGACTACTGAGAAGTGTCAAATTAGAATATAACACCTGTTGTGTCTCTTCGAGTTTTCAGTTGTTAACTATGTTCACTTTGTAATTAATGATTCAAATCCAACCACCTCCACAATACCTTATAACATTCTGATATATTTTAATCTACTATTGGATAGAATTTAATAACAAGCCTTTCTACAGAATAAAGTAAAGATAACTACTTGTATTCCAATTTTTAACATATCACCTGCACATAGGCTACTAAACCTGGATCTGAGAAACCAAAGTATGGATGGAAGTTACAACTTCTTTCTAATATATATGTGTGGATTCCCAATGTCACCAAAATGCGTATAATGTATACCAGTTCATTATTCGAAGAAATTAATTTTAAAAGATTAAAGTTTTATTCAGTGTTTCATTATTTAAGATTGACGGTTTAGTTTGGAAGCTCCTGTTGTCGCCAGTAGTATCTAATTTTCATTGAAGTAATCTTGATTATTACACAAGCATTATGTAAATCTCATTTGATGATCTTATTTTCAACCGTTTGTTTTATTATCTTCTCATTCTCTTGTACTCCGGTTGGTCGCTTTGTTTCATCTACCTCTGATTGGTTGACCGTTTTTTAGTGATTGATAAACTGAATTTATAGTGATGCGTTTGTTGATTATGTACGAAACTAATTACCTTCCTTCTAGCAGTTTTCGGGCAATTATGGGAGTTTTTCTAATTTGTATTATAAAATATTAAGTTGACTGAATTCGTCACCGATTGATATTGGTTAGTTAGCATTGAAAACCAATTAGCACTAGGCAGCTGTTTCATCCCAGTAAGAGACTCCTAAACAATGCATACCCTGGGTTTCGCTCTATGGGCTACAAATTGGCAAGTGTCTAACCCTCAGTACCATCAAGTGCGTATCCATTGGCAGAATTCCCACTTTTATCAATATGTGATACAGTGTGACGATCATCATTTGTCATTGTTTATATCTGTCTAACTCCAGACAAATCTGAACTTCTTCACTTATGAAACTCTGATGTGCACTGCCTATAAATCTAATACTATGACGAAGAAGATATCTAATACTCCCTGATTTTAAATAATACCCTACTAACATCAATTTGTGTCGAATTTAATCAACTAAAACTTGAAAAACCAATCTCCACAAGCTACCTCAATTCAGTTATGAAATACTGTCAATGAAAGTATTGCACATATACATAATAACATATCGTATCACTTCAGTGCCAGTTTAGATTCAGGTATAAATGTGTAAAAATAGAGGTCCAATCTGTCCAATGTAGTGCTCTACACAGTCACTATAATTTATTTAGTATATAATGTTTAAATTACATAAATGAGTACACGGATTTAATGAAAAAACGTTATTGAATTTTAAGCGTCAGTGATTACATTGTGTTTTGAAATCTGCTGTGATTTCAGAAATGATTTTCATGTGTTAGGGCAACTTACCTTCTAGTTTTAGATTTTACTATGGTTTGATTGCTAGTCACTCTTAGATGAACTAAACAACGCAGTAATTAAATTTAGGTATTAAAATTGCCATATCAGTGAGTCATTAAAACCATGAATAACTCAATTGCGATTTTATTTTAAATTGGGTTTTATCAGGGGTACATACCTAGTGTATGACAAAGAATCTCAGTATGGCGTGTTTGGAATCAAATAATAGGGTTCTAAAATCAATCTACTACTGACAAGTTTCATTCTGGAATTAACCAACTGTTTGGATCTTCTTAGATTTATTGCACCCATTGACAATCAGTTCGCTAAAACATTTTTAGTATACGTCTACCCATTTCAATTACCATCCAGAATACCTAGATAGTTATACAAGTGTTTTGTGTCATCCTGCATTATCCAAACTCACGAACTCAATTCCTAAAAAATTTCAAATTGTAGTTTATTTCAATCCGTCTTAAGGATTCCTAAAGACTGTTGTACTTTTGTAGGTAATAAAACTAACTGGCTATGACCAGACAGTGGTTAAAAATCAAGAAGAAATGGAAAACGTTTTCATCTTAATATGAGGCCGTTCAACAACACGCAACTGTCACTCCTTAAGAAATCTATTTAGTCACATATAGATTTGGAGGTTATTTTTATATAAGGAAGGAGGACTTTAAAAATTCGACATAAGTTAGAAGTGTAAATTACTAAACATCAAATCAGTAGGCTGAACTTTATTCTGTTTCTCTCTATATCAAGCCTGGAGGTCTTTTGTATGATACTTGGCACAGTTTACAGATGGCGACTACCGAGGAATTTAAGATTATGATAAAACAGTTATTCAGTATTATTTAGTTACAAATGATTTATTTACTACAATAAATTCACTGTACGAAGTACAGAAAGACTTCAAGTATACTGCCGAACCTTACTAACTACCACTGCCACTTATAAGTTCACTTCAGCTTCTATTACAATATGAGTTCTAAACTCTTTTTAATTGTCATCTTATAAATATAACTTATAAGCTTTAACATCAAATTCTCAGAGTTAATCTAAATATAAGAATGATTGTCATGACTGTCTAAATGCTAATCAGTAATTCCCTTCAATGAAATTCTTAAGATACAGAAACATGTAAGTCCATTAAACAGTTTTCAAAATAAATGAAGATTTCTTTTATTTTATATATTAAGAAACACGCTTCATTTAAGCATACCACTTACTTCTTTCATTACAACTATTGATTTTGTAATATCGTATAACGTCAAATATGAATTGGTAACCCTTCAGTCGTTAATTCAGACTATAAAGGAGAACATACACAATCATATAATAACAGTGAATTATAACAAACACTTAAACTTTCGTTCAAGCGATTTCGGAAATATTGAATACCAAGTAAACTAGTTTTATTGCATTGTGTACGTGACTACCAATAGAATCCACGATATGTGTTCTATCTTGTTTGAGACTTGTCATTCGTATGTACCTATATCTTAGACGCAAACCCAATATTCTCTGTCTCAAAAATTAGCACGCGATCCGCCAAGCCCCTAAGACCAGATGATTACCAATTTATTCAGTATTCATGACTTACTGTTGTTAATATTCAAGACTGCATTTCAATAGACTTTGCTAGATTATGTAAAGTACTAGAGGTGGACAGGACACACAGTGAGGAAGTGATTGACTGTATCACAAGACACACTAACTTGCAAATCCGAAAGCCATAAAAAAAGAGGAAGGTCAACGAATATTTTACGCCAGGAATTGGAGGTAGTCATGAAAAGAATGAATATTACTTGAAAAGAAGTAGAATTGAGGTTTGAGAACAGAATTAGTTGGAGACATGTAGTTAGCTGCTTATGTTTCTCGAGGGGTAACAGGTACTAATTGATTATTTATTGATTAATAAATAAGTTATATACACATAATATTTGCTTTTGGAGCATTAATACTGGGATAGTGGTATATCTAAATGTTGGGTCTTAATTGAATAGAAACTCCGATACTGAGTTACACTGCGTGCAACATAATAGATATTTTAAAACTTGTGTCTAACTAAAGCTAAGATGGGTATTTGATTAAGAGGTGAATATGCAACACTGTTTGTTCACTTTCATTCCTGGATGTCAACCACAGATAATTAATTATGTATTGCAAAAATACACAATAGCCTTGATAATTGTCAATCAGTGTACGGACACGTCTGCCCGGCAACTACCGGTCCCCAAGCCAGGATAGAGAAAAATAGTGATTGATGAGCCAAACAGACAGAATTGGTTTTGTATTTCAATTATGTCTTTATATATACACAAAATCAGACCGCACCGTCAATCAATTAGAAAAACTAACATTAATACAAAATAAGAGTAATAGTGAGTGTGAACTGGGATAACGTATATGCAGTCAATTAACTATAGTTCATAAATAAGGAACGATATATCAGTTAATGCCTTAAACAGAAGTATAGGGTGAGGGTTACGTAACAATAATAAAAATAAAATGCCTACTTTGTATACAATAAAAAACTATGATTCGTTTACAGGAATAATAAATCTAGAAGATAATCAATCTTCTACAAGTGCCTGTCATAACACTTAATAATAAGTATAATAAATTTTAAAGTTTGTTTTTTTAAAATGCCTAGTTTACTCATGCTTAATTTACAAGTGAATAATGCCATAGCAACTATTTGAAACCATACAAAAGATTTATCAGTGACATTGATCACTATCTGTCCATCTTTTTCAAGATTAAAATCATAATTCTTCTATCCAGTAACCTAGATAAATCGAATTCAAATTACTAACAAAACTTTTAGATTGTTTAAAATATAAAAGTAAAACAAATGATTCTTTATGACCTTATTATTTCTTTCTAAAGATAAAATTATTAAGAAATAGAGGTTTTAGTAAGTGTTTATTATTGTTATTATTATCATTCGTTTAACACTGAAGTTGTTTACAGAATGAAGTGTTCACTTTCATGTTGTGAACTATTGACTTAGTATTTTGACAATTTTAAAATGTAACTCATGAATTCAATAAATAAATGCGTTTATTTGTTTAAGTTTGTTAAGTATATATTAGTAATCGATTTGATATCACAAATTTGTCTGAGTTAGACAAACTGTAAAAACCAGAAAAAATTGGGAAGCTATTTTATTTTATTATGAAACTATTCAGTAGTGCAAGTTCATGACCCTACTTAGAATTCAAGCCCAGGATTTTCAGACGAGGTCTTAACCATTACTATCAAAGGCGGAAATCAGCTTATACTCAACATGGTTGAATTCCACTTGTCAGTCGTAGAGGTAGTGCAAATACATTCCCGCTTGACTGAGTTTGAAATTTTAACCAATGAATGTCAGCTCAGTGAATTAATGGTTAAGCGTTCGCCATGTTGCATGAATGTCTTGGGCTCAATTGCACAAATGGGTCGTAGATATGCACTATTTAAGAGTCCGACACTAGGATTAAATGGCTGTCCAGTGTTTCCTGGTCTTCAAAGAATGCCTAACCCAGACCAATTCGTAATATCAATATAAAACTCAATAATTCCCACAACACCCAATTAGTAACTAATGCTTGATGATGAGGCAAAATCAATGTTTTTTGCAGATTATTCAAGCTGTATATATGTAATTGTATTGTGATGTTAGAAATATGAAACGGTACCTTACATATTTTGTTTATTTAATAAGCATAGAAAAGTTCATCAACTACAGCCTGATGTTAAGTTTTCATTTCAAGTAGTTGTCAATATAATGAATCAGTTTTTAATTTTCCACGTAGGTTCAGGTTACAGTTATCCAATGTATATATGACGGCCTGCTAAAAATAAACCTATGACTTTATGTTCTAAGGCATCATAATACTTGTATTTCCTTATTACCTCTGAAGTATCTTGGCAGCAGACAATCAAAGAAGAAAGTTAATTAGATAAGTAGACAATAGAAACATAAAAAGTATCGACACAAAAAACCATATTACGGAACACTGAATCAGTATAAACTGTAATAGCTTTGGAAACCGTAGAAAATTGGTCAGCTAACGGAACATTTGAATATTAAGATGTCAAAGAATGTCAGGAATCCTTCAAGATTTCAATAAAAAAATACTTGGCAGAATACGAGGAATGTAATGAATCGCTTTTCTTTTATAAAACAGATTATTCAATAAGTGAAGTCATCTCGCTTGTCTTAAAGAGATCCTGATAACAGAAGCTTAGAGCGTAGAATGACCCAATAGTTATTTACATAAATATCATTTCTGATGCGGAACTGTTGTAGAGGTGTAGTGTGAATCAATGTTTGGCAATCAGTATTCATATTGATAACGCATATTATGCTGAATGAAATTGAGTTATATCTGAAAAGTGGAATTCAGGATGCGCGTCTGATTCACTTTGAGACTCACAGGACGGATGGATATACCTAAAATGCAGCTCTGATCTAACTAGACAATCCACTCTGGATACACATATGATAGCAGAGGTGGACCAATTTCAGTAAATAACAGCATCGCGTATGTGATTATTCTACTTAGTTGATATTCAACTAGTAACTTAGATCATTTTAGAATTTTTGTATATAGCCGTAAAGGTACAAACCATTCGGAAATAACAGCAACAACAATATCAAATCTGAATCATATCGTTCATCATCTACTACATAAATGAACACATCTGGTTTTTATTATTTCCAGTGATAAACAATATGACATTTGATTATATCTTTTATGTTTATACACTTAATTTTAATCTGTCATATCATTATTCATATGTATGAAAGGAATCTGTGGAATGTTGAAGATAAAGTGTGAAACGATGAAATAAATTATGAAAGAAAGATTGTAGACATATGTTTTTGGTGTAAAGGTTATTTTTATTAAGTCTATCTTATGTAATAGACATTATGTAAATATCATGTATTTACTTATCTTCGTTAGGAAGAGTTCACGCTTTTTTGGGTTTGTGATAATAATATCTTAACTGGCTTGTAGATCCCTGTTCATATGACGTCTATTGAACAGCAAAAGAATAAGATGACAGTGATTTATCTAAAGCATTAGTTTGTTACATTGGCTTCCATACAGTTGGGTAATCTAGTTTCTGGGGTTCTAGACAACATCATAAAAACAAACTGCAGATAGAAGTGCACTACTCGAATTTTGTCATAAAATGTAGTTTTCAAATAATCAGCAGGAAATCCTAGTTCAATGTTTTGTCTTAATTAGAGCTAGAAAGTTGATTGAATCGTTGATGCTAAAATTCACCTTTAAACCATCTTCTTTCAAACATAGTGTGTATGATGTCAATTCACTGAGAAGAATAATTAGATTGCGAACTAATCAATGAAATTTCGTTGGAACTATTCATTAGATAAGTAGCACATTTTGGTACTTTCCAGTAATTGATTAACAGACTCATTTCTAATCTTGTGACAATTTATTCGACTGCTTTTGAATTCGAATGACTGTTGTTCATAATTGTGCGTTTACATCAACTGTTTTCTTCTTTGACTCGGTCACTGGTAAACTGAACTGCGGAGAAATTAAAGTAGCTTTTGTCTATGTGAAACCTCTTTTAATGATACTGTCCACAACGATGAAGAGTGTTTAACGATTCGACCATCTAGAACAGAAAACACAATTCCCAAACCCAAAATAAAATTCTATTCCTAAGCTTCGAATTATCTGCAGCATTTCAGGATAAAATCCCCAAGTTTGTTAAAGATAATGACTTTCCAGATATCTGTGATGCAGTTTGAGTCCATGGGATAACTATACACACCTCTTAACACCATTAACTATATTAAACATACAATAAACTACATGATATAATTAAAGCAAGGGGAGTGGAATTTGTAGAATAGGATGAATTCATCAACTGCAAACAGCCTAAAATTACAGGAAGCTATATAGAATTAAGTGTTTGGTATATTTTATCTGTTGAAATTAGGATAAACGTTGGAATAAAATTTGTAATAGTTAGGAGAGAAATACAAGATACTCTTATTGTTGTAGTTAAATTTCACGGTTATTTATAGGCCGCAAATTTATAAGTAGATCCACATAGATACAGTTAATTAACAAGTGCCGGTTTTAAGGGAGGGTGGTTGTTACATTTATATCATGTTCACCATCAGAAAGGTGTCTACAGATTGTATCCACGAGAACGTTTTTGACTTGCAGACATTGGTTCCTATGAACTTGATTGGAAAACCTGGTAGAAGCCCTTCGTTTAGTCTTTTGTCAATACATAGTTTCACAAAAACATGTTAATTTACACATATAGTTTAAGGTGATATCTGAAGGCTATGTATCCACCTGTGAGTGGTTTAACAAGAGTTTTGTGTAATGCAAGGAAACTAGTTGAGCTGTAGGATTGTTTCTGTTTAGTGAGGTTTTGATTGTATTTATTTATTTTTTGGTGGTTTTATCTCCGCTGGTTGCAAGACGCATAAAGACTGACTCTTTTACAGTAGGTTGCTTGTTGTTTTTACCATGTCTTTCGTCAGATATCCATTTTTTATAAGGCACTTCAATTATTATCAATTCTTGATCAGTTTTATCATTTGAGCATAGAATTTCAGAAGGAATTTTAACTAGACCACATTTGTAACTGGCAGGACGAATGCTATTATCATTCAAGTACTGTCTCAGTTCATGCTTTATTTCTACGTTTACTTTTCCTAATGACCCTGTCCATTCTCCGTCCTATGTTAAAGTCTAAAACATTGAGTTGATCATAATATTCATGTTTGATTATAAACTGGATGTTTTTACGAGAAAAATTTAGATGACGAAGTTTTCGGTAGGCATGATTTATACCATTACATATAGTAAAGGCATCAACGAATATATCTAGATTTCACTGTACACATACTACTATAAGTAGAATGGTTCAAGTAAAAAAAACCCAATATTGTATAATCAAATACTTTTATTGTCTCTCCATCTACATGAATATACTTGAACAGCTACTTGCTTGTCTACAAATGAAATATAAAAAAACACTACTTATTCTATATTGTATATTCTTCATGTTTCCACAATTAGAAATTTCTTGTCAACTAATTCACAGTTAAACATAAATTTTGATAACATAACTGGTAATGTACTTAATTATGACATAACATTTTGAATAGATTTAGCACAATTACATATATATCACTTTGTAAGTAGATTGTTACATTTAATATGTAACAGTTGTCTTATATTTCAAATAAATATAACATATTCTAGTGTAGATATTGATATATAACACCTGTTCATAATTATTCTCTAGATTACATAAGTCGTTGTAAAATTATTTGAGTAGTATATTAACAGTAACATTGTTTATTAAACTTTTGTTGATAGTCCCCTTTCAAGATTCCATTTGTTAAGATTGTTCAAATTCCAACTAGTTGCATACATGCCTTTACATTAAAATGTACAGAAGTAAAAACAAATTACTTAAGTGACAATATTAGTATTTTGGAATTATTATAAAGTAGTGTGGTGATTGTTGAACTTAGAAGTTTCACATCAGGATTACTGAAAACTGGGAAGAACTAGTCAATCGATTCATCTTAACATTGAGCTATTCAATATTCGGAGAATGCATAACCCCAATACAGCCCTTATTTAATATCATGAATGCTAAGTAATTAGTAGATTTATGCCTGTTCAGTTTATTCTGCTTTTCCGTAGTAGTTTACTTTGATTTACTCAGTGATTTCAACCTTTCTATATTATTTATTAAATGTTTTGTTGATGGTTAGGAATTTCTTGAGTTAACGCAAGAAAGTTCTAAAAATACTTTTAATGGTGAAGAAAACAGTGTCTCTTACCTATTATTGACATTGAAGTAGATGAAATATCTGTCCAAATAGTGGCAATTGAAAATATCAAGTACTAATATGTTCATTTTGTGTGAATACTTATAGTAATGAAAATGAAGATGACGGTGGTGATGATGATAATAATAATGATGTCTATTAATAATAAAAAGTCCTATACATTTATTGACTTCAGTAAAAATGCAATCAACTATGATTGATGACAAACTATTCTTGATGATAATCATTTTAAATGGATCTCACCATAATATTAAATGCCTGAACATTGAGATAAACGTAGTTACTACTTCTTTATGATTATTAAGCTAAACAGGGAAAATATTAACGACTGCTAAGTTAATTCAACTAATGCTTTCAATTGAAAGTAAATGTGTGCTCAGGTTGCTTATGATTTTTCCCATGAGAAGTGCAGGTGATGGTGGTGAAAGTGGTAGAATCCCATGACCTCTCATATACATGCAACTTGAATTTTATTTCTAACTGTTGCAAAATATCACTAAAAAATAAGGTACGTAGTAACAAGATGTTCTTTCAGAAAGTTTGTTTCCTAAGAATCATGTTTTCGATTCACTTCTGTAAGAGGAAGTGATCAAAAACTGTAGAGAACTTATCATATACACTTAATAGGGTGAAACGGAAATGAAAATTAAAATTCGAATCGATCCCTGTTAGTTTGGTGAATGAGTGATTATAAATTGTGCAGCCATGTATGATAATCATTATTGTACAACTATCTATATTGAATTTGACATCACCAATTGGTCTAAGTTAAACAACCATTGAAAACCAAAATGTACTGGACAACTGTTATGGTTTAGTATGTGATACAATAGTACTGAGTATCCACAACCGTATCATAAAATCAACCTATGGACTTTCACGATTAGCATCGAACGCTTAGCCACTTAACCACTGAGGTGGCATCTAATGGCTATTATTTCTGAGTCAATTCACAATGTTTACGAGACCCCGTTTAATGTCATCGGTGGGTAACTACCATACACCCTACAGAGTTGAATTTTACAAGTGAATGAATGAGGTTGCACAATTATATTGTGAAGTAACTAAGTTAAAAATTTTACCCTTTGAGTGCCGGAACAGTGGTTTGTTGGCTATGCGTTTGCTAGTAAGCTTGAAGGTCCTGATTTTGATTGCTTGATGAAGCTTTACATGCGCACTGTTGAAGAGTTCATTAACAAGATGAAATGATTGTCTGTTACTTACCGGTTTTTAGTAAATGTCCATTTCAAACCAATCGGTGATATTAGATTTTAAACTCAACTATCTTTACAATACCCAATTACTATTCATATTGAATTTGAAAGTCACAACATGTGAATCAATAGTACTTCTCAGGAAACTATCATACAACTATTCAACCATCTTACAGTAATTCAAAGTGAAAGAACCTTGAATTTACTGATTTCGTTTACGCCTTGAACACAGTCTCGTACACAGTTATTGGTTTCAACTTGTACATTTCTCTCACATAATTAAAGCGTAGCACACATTCAAATTGCTTCATGTTTCTTTGAAACACGAGTTCAATAGATGTAAGGAAAGTCAGAAAAACCTTCAATGCATATACATTATAGTTAACACACATGTTACAGTGTTAACATTTTGATAACTTCAACAAAAGAAGGCAACATAGTTTTAGTTGTATCTATATTTTTCACACTTCGTTATGGTATATATATATATGAACAAACATTCTTTCTACGGTGTTTATATAGTGCAAAGTTCTTACTAAATAGTTGATATGTTTTCTCAAGTGAAACAAACGCGTGGGTTCTTATTGATTTAGTACGGTCCGCGATACGATACAGCTAAATTATCTAGGGTGGTTGGATTATATATCTGATTACCTCGATAGTCAATAAGATTATTACTACTCGTTATCACTAATACTTGTACTTCAATCGGTTGCCATTATTTGTTCCTTTCCAACCCACAGATAATTCAAAACACTATACTTGTAAGATTATACTGTAGTGCGAAATATATCCGGAGAAACTAGCCAACAACGTTTATATATCTTATATTTAGAAAATGAATTAATTGACGCAACTTTACAAATTTAGCATACAAGAAAATCAATACAACGTCTATCGATTGCTTTAATGAATGACTGTGTTTTTGGGATTTCGAATCCCCAACAGGATCAAAGAAACTAAAATTTGATCAAAACTATAAAGGACTAAACAAATATCACATTTAAAACTATCCAAGGATCTATCAATCCTTGCATCTTTGTAGTAACTGTCATAGTTAATGAAATTGGGTGACCAGGTAGATTTAGTTCCACCAAGGTTTCAGATATCCTTTGCTGATGAGTGACGGGATTTCTTGCCGGCTGCTTGCAAAGCAATTTTTCTAAGATGAACGCGCCTAGAATACAAAATAAGAATTTGAGATTATCAATCAGACTAGTTTACAAGTTGGTCCTCGTAAATACTGAAATGACGAGTGTTCAATACATACATTTAGACTAATATTCAAAATAAAAGTTGCTATTAGGTGTTATGGTAGTTGTGGCATTTAAATTTGATATCATAAAGTAACTAGGGTTAGATTGCCGCTGAAAATCAGGAAGCACTACACAGCTGTTTCTTTTTCATTATGGAGCTCCTAAGCAGTGGTTGTCCACGATCCCTGCCGGGAAAACAGAGCAGATGACCTTCGGGTTTCCTAGCAAGCGCTAAAAACTAAAGCCAATCGACCATTATCTAACTGGTGATATTTCAAACTTCAGTCGTTACGTGACATTCTGTGTTAACTAATCCATTATCTAAATGGCTGTTTTATGCTTGTTTAATTTGATTGGTTGTCTAACCCAGGATCAATTCGTGTCTGATTCTACACTTCAAAACCACTGAATGTTGGCTCAGTGGCCTAAGAGTTAATTGTTTCCTATGAAGCCTCAGGTTGTGAGCTCGAACACCCTAGGAGTAGTGAAATGGTTGTACACTACTAAGAAGTCTCATAATATTGTGAACTAGTCAATAAATGCTGTACTAATTCAGCGGTTGTTTTCTTATCATATTAATTCATGATATTAAATGGAGCAGCTCTTAGTAATCATGCAAGAATATCAACTCGTTAGTGAGCACAATGTAAATCTGCTTCGTCTATACTTAGATGATTGGCATCATCATCTTTTTATTCAGTATCTTAAACTATTTCTCACTTTGATGATTGGTGAACTACAAGAAAAACATAGGTAATTATACATTTTTATGTTGTCTATAAAAATTAAATATTCGGGACGCCAGTTACATGACGTCTAATTCGATGAGATGCCTGCTATCTAAAACTACATAATGTTGATTACTAAAGCAGTACCCGTTTGATTGATTTGAGTTTAAGTAAGGTAAACTAAATGTTTTTCGGAACAAGGAATTCGAGTAAAAGCCAACAATGTAACCAATAGTCAAATCAGACGTCCATCTAAGGACGTTTCTTTGAATGGGGTCAAGAGTTCACTACTTCTGAGTTTCATTCAAGTACGAGAAACTCGTTCAGTGTCCCATGTTTTTCAATATTAGTAATTGAGAAGACACTGCACAACTGTTTCTTTTTATTAATCAACACCATAGTAGTGAGCATCCAAATCCTCAACAGAAATTGAACCTACAAACATTAAGCCTCATGTCGAGTGCTTAACCTTTAAGCTACATATTCTAATAAATAATACTTTTGTATTGTTTAATCGTTGTTTTGATAGATTACTGAAGTAGTTTTTATACTTAGCTTTCTTACAATATCTACGTAAGATGATTCAGTTAAATCGAACTAGCATGAAACACTTGCAATTTAGATTACTAAGCTAATGTAATAACAATGTATTTGTATCTTCCTGTTGTCATGAACTGAAATTGATCAGTCTCTGTTGCCATATGTGTATTCTGAGCGGATCTGCCTCAATATAACGATAGTCTATAAATATTTTTTGAGTTGGAATTGTGGCTAGCTAGCTGGATGAAGGGAACATCCATTTTATGAGTCTCATATAGAGCAAAACTCATCCTGGATTTCACTTGCTACCTCAAACAATACTGAATTAATACTTTTAAATTATTTGGCTTTTAAATTTATTCATTCACTCAACTTAACTCATCTGGATTTGTTTTACTGAATGATGTTTTGATATACTGATTGATTATTAAGTAGTGACTGATGTCATGTTTATTTAGTCTACTAAATCGGTCGAATTTTGTCGAGTAATTCATAATGTAGCTATTAATTTAATTGAACTCATATACTATATACTATATTTCAAGTTATACAGTTGGACGTAGCTGAAAGGGCATTTTGCTTGTCTTAGGTTTCATGCTAGTTGGTTAATTGAAGTTGATATTCTCTGTAGGATTTAAACCAGTGACACTCTGTGATATTGTCGTTAGGCAATTCAGCCTTCCGACTGATATTTGATAAACAGACCGACTGTCTCCTGAATATTGACTTACGAATTATTTATCAAGTTTCTGGTGCTGAGTGAATTCCATCGATTTCTGACATGAATTATATATTTATATAAGAAACAAGTAAATTACAAAACAATTTTAATTGGATTTGTTTCTTGTGTGCTCTGTTCGTTTCTTTAAGTTACTTTCCTTGCACTCTTGACCATTTTAAAAGTGTTTTGCTGAATATATTATGCTGTAATCAGTGCATAACCACTAATTTAAGACTGATTACTAGTGTATTATGTTGTTAGCTAATTCGTAAAATAAGGATATGCATAGAACACTTATGACTTGTCATATAGAATGAACTGCCTCAAATATTTATAATTAATGTTGGATTTTTAGTTACTTTTCAAAGATTAAATCAAATAGTTATAGTGAATTGGTTTATGTTTGGTTGTTTATGTGTGTTTTATTGGCTTCATTTTTCCTTGTATTCCTGTTGATAGACTTTATTAGCTGACAGTTGACGATGCGATTAATTGATCTTCGTATGCACTGGTAGACAGGATCTAGTTTATAGCATACAACAAGTTAATTGTCTTCTTATCATCTTAATGACAAAAAATTTATATTTTACTGATCTACTGATCACAGACTATCTCTATGTTGCTTTAAAGAAAGTTGTTTCTTGATTCAAACGTGTTCTGTATAGATTTGCATTCAGACGTTCAATAGAAAACGGTAGTATGAGTTTCCGTTTGGAATTAAATCATTAGTGAAATTTGTATATTTACATATAACACCTCCAGTAAATAAGATGAAAATTATCAAAAGTGCTTGGTAGGTAATAATATATAGGCAAAGAGTCGTCAATGACAATCCTAGCCGGTTTCTAGACTGTCAAATCAATTAAATCGAATTTTGTCATGATTTCATTGGTGGTTTATTTTATCACTTTCAATAATCAAGTTTATTAATCTGGGCAATCAAAGCTGTGACTAGTGAAATACAGCCACATCATATGTATGATAGTTATCTAGTAATTACAGTAAATAAACTAACGCGATGTAACGTAAAGTAAGTGAAGTTAGAAATATCAATCATTAGATGCCAATCAGTATAGTATTCCAGTGGTTAAGCATTCTCCTTGAAACCAGACGGTTCTAGGCTCGATTCTTCAGTTGTGTGATAAGTAAACACTCCTGTGAAGCTATTCATTTTTCCTTATTCCTCAGCGATGATTTAACCTAGATCAATTAGTGACATCAAATTTAAATCTAACATTATTTACAATATTCAACCACAAATACTCTAAAGTGGAAATTAAGATTAACATGGATTATTTTATAAAATGGAACTATTGAAACTTATAATCTTTAGTAAAAATTTAGTAATTAGTTAGGATAATTAACCATTTAGGATTTTTCACAGTAGGTGATTAAAATAAGCCTGTATTACATGGATATCATTACTAATTAAGCTGTAAACAAAATTACCTGTTAATGAGCAAATCTTTTAACCAATTTTGTGTATTTATTTCACCCAATACAAGGTTATCAGTCTGCAGGAAATCCTAATGCACATAAGTTTTGTGTTGGTTAGCATTCATCAACAAGTTAAAACTACAATCTTGAGTGGATCGATTAGCCTTGTTCAATATAAATCTGTGTTGTACTGTATTGTGAATTACTTCCACTGAGTTTTTCAGGTTGCGGTTGACTCCTTACAAGATGTAATATTTAGTGATTAATAATCAACTCTGTGATTGTCTAGTTTGTAGTTTTTGTTGATTTATTTTGTCTACCACTACCTACCTTACGTCAAAATGTGATGTCAATTCACTTAAACTAGTTACCATTTTATAACTTAGTCAATAGGTTACTCACATTAATAAAGATGAAACAAATATCACATTGGTTACTAATGTGTATCAGAAAGAATGTAGGAGCTTTAAAAAAGGAAAATGAAAATCACAAATTTCACTTCTAACGAAATCATAACAGTTTCACTCCTCTCAATTCATTCCATTGAATATCCTTGTCATGTATACTACTTAAACTGAATTACATTGTTTGCATTACTACATCAAAAAACAAGTCAGTTACACATTCAGCACACAGTCTATTCATCAGTAACCTGGAATCGATCATATAAACAATAGATTTTGCCTAATTCACCTTATTACTGAACAGAAGACTTGGAATTTTCCAACTAATCATATCATGTAACCACATAAACTTATTTATTTTCCATTTAAAGAAACGTTAAATCATGAAGAATAATTACTTGAATCGGATGCCTATGAAATTGTTTTTCTCTAAAGAACATTTATTACCTACTACGCAAATAAATCATTGACTATTATTAATTAACATTTTAATGTAATAAGTAGAATATCCAAGTTAGTCGTCAAGGTGTAATAATATAAAATTTTCCATTTAGACATTTAGATGAAGATAAAAATGAAGAGAGAAGATTATACTATTACGTATTATAAAGTAGTTCTTAAGATAAATATCAATGATTAATGAAGTAACTAACAGATAAAATTGAATAAGGTAATAATGATATTCATTAATACTAATGAATGAATGAATGAATTGGAACATGAATGAACAGGCTATGTAATATCTCCTAAAAAAAATTAACATCACTGATAACAAGTCAATTGTTAGTAGTAGTTGTTGAGAATAAAGTGAATAATAAACAATGAGAATATAATGTCTCTATAAAACAGTAGTAATTTATGGGTAACTCATTCTACTATTGGTTATTCTGATAGTGTTGGGTTAGTGGTGGAGAGAATTTACCTATTTCTGATGAGAAATTCTGGTTCTTCAAGAAATTTCCAAATCACTTTTGTTTTATGTAAACAAAATATGTGGAAACTGTTCACTGAATATATAATGTAATTTGTTACATGATATGAAAGACTGTTTGCATCAACTTGATATCCTGTATTAGATAGAACTTATATTTAACTAGGTAATTTTATTTAATGGTGTCTAAATAACGCCACTAACCTCTGTATAATGTTAAGACGTTTTTACCCATACAATGAATTTTATTTTTAAGCCGTTCATTGTCCCACTTTCTATCTGCCCCCTCTCTCTCACTGTAAAGAAAGTACAATTCTCCGAAAATATTGATTTAATCCATGATTAATTGATTATAAAATGTTTGGTTTCAACTAACAATTATGCTTTATAGTCGATGGCTTTCTTAGTGATACGATATATTCTGTCGTGTGATCTAAATCACATGTGGTGTCATTTATGAAAGATAGTAGTGAACAATCGTCTCATGTTAGTATAGGGCTTTTCAAATACATTGGCTATTTTGGATGTCCTAAAGTAGCATTTGCCACTAAACTTGAAAAATTTTACTTTTATCTCATGCAACGTGTTGGATTCATTCAGCTAACAATGCGTGCATTACAATGATGTGTAGAACGTTATGATGAGTATTTGTACTTCAGAAAGATTTTAGAGATGCTAGTTAACAGAAATAATACAGAATTAACATATGGATCTACATAAGACCAAATCCTCAGTTACACTAGCAATAAATAAATGGCTAATAAATTAAACTGTGTACAAATACTTCGGTAGAGTGAAGATGCATTGCAGTGCATTCACTACATGGATAGACGAAAGGTAATATCTAGTGAATGTCCCTGACGTATGACTGACCACTAAATGCTATCAGAAGAACACTTATTAACCTATCACTAAATATAAAATCCTACACAATCTAAAATATATTTTCAGTATCAGTAACAAAATAAAGGAAGGAACTACTAGGAGATGTAATCTACAAGCAAACGAAGATGAAGAAATTATTATCTATAACAAATCGCAACAACTACTAGAAACACTAATTAAAAATTTACCTCTCTCCGTCTACGCATACATGCGCAGAGACTAGGTGTCCAACTCTTTAGCCTGTGTATGCTGAAAATCGTGAATATGAATTTGACTGAGGAAATGTCATGTAGTCAGTTACGATTACTATGTACACAATCTTAGCAGATTACTATTTTGTTGGATGATTAAAGAATGACTAACTTTCTGAACTGTATCTTAGAAGACTATCTCAGTTATATTGGTTGTGTGTAATGTAAACACTGTATTTCTATTATTGTTAGGTTCATCAGCACGTTGTAGTAAAAACCATTCAAATCAAAGAATACAATGCCGCCTCCTTCCCCCCTTCCCTAAATAAGTCATTTTGAACTGCAAACCCTACACTATTTCAACAAACTGATATACTTTTGTTGAATGATTTTTTTTCTGAATATACTTGTATATCACTGAAGTGTCAGCAATGTTGCAATAACAAGCATTCATTAAGTTTTTCCACCGATTTCAATGTGTGGTGAAACTTATCTTTAAATAACTGGTGTATGTAAATATTCATAGGTAGTTTGAGCATTGGATAAATTAACTCGATTTCCTGATATAGGGTTAAACAAATAAAATGACATTCTAACTAGTTCTCAAGTGCTATTTTTTTAAGACAATGGGATTATACTTTGTAGATACACTATAGGTAGTTCCACATTTGTCTAAAATAATGAATTAAACAAACCATTTGTGAAAAACTGACTAAAGTTTAAATGAACTAATATTGCACTGATAAATTGCTGAAGCTCTAGAAGAATGCTGTAAACAGCGGGGTTCAAGTGAATCTATCATCAGTGGTGCTGTGCGACCTTACTAAATTACGAATTAGGAAATGCATGCTTCTAGATGACAGCTCAGTAATTTTAAGTTTTAAGAGTATGCTACAAAACCTGCAGGTTTAAAGTCTACTTCCCGATGGATCAATAGGTGCTGTAAAGCTCCATACAAAGATCAAGTAACCGCTTTGTGTGTTGTTTTAACTTGAATCAACTTCCAAGTTTGCCTGTATTCAAAATAAATCCGTATTTGAGTTGAGGTGGTTTTGTAAATATTAATTTCTAGTTTATTCTCTGTATTATTAACAAATTGATCTCAGATAGGTACCTTTAAAAACCAAGAAACGCTGGATAGACATTTTTTTCTTGAATGAGACTCTTCAACAGTGCTCACTTTCGACATTATTAAGTAAACTAACTGAGGGACCCTTATCTCTTGTGATAAACTTATACAACTGGGGCAACTGGTTTTCAATGGTAAAATTTCGATTTCAGTCAAGTCATAGTATGTCGCAATCATCACTTATCTTTATCTGCTTCGAACACAAACTAATGAATTGAGAAAACTTATGAGATTCATTACTGAATGCTAGTTCTAACTATACTTGTTCTATAGTAATAGATAAGAATAGTATTTATTATCACGTTAACTATACTGCTAATATTTTGTAGTGTAGGTTGTATTGATAATTTGTCTTTGTTAGGCATTAGTGATATTTCGCTGACTTCAAAACATCTCATTTTCTTTAATTCATTTCTCAACGATCTTCAACAATTTTATCGACAATTTCAGATCATTACCAGTATACAAAATAATAGATCTATATCATTTTGAAGGAATTCATTCCAATCATAAATTCCTACATGATTAATGTATATACATTAAAACAATGATTTTCATTCTTTCTGCATTACAGTATGCCTTTCCTGTGATATCCTACAACAATGTGAGCAAATAGTATGTAATAATATCTTAATAAATGGAACTTTCTTACCAGATTATGTAATTGGATGTGAATTAGCCTGTCCATTTGGAAATATATCCTGTCAAAAAGATGATAACGGTACATATATTTGGCAGCCAGAAGATCCATGTTTGCCTGTAATAAGTACGACAACTTCGGAGGTAAACAATTCATCAGTAACTTCCACTACTACTCCATTTCCAACTGTTACATCACAGGTTAATACAACTACTGATTTAATTCAGTTTAATACAACAACTTTCTTTGTAACTTATCAAACAGATAGTCAAAATATGACTACAGATAACCCATTATATACCAATAAAGATGTGAATACATCAAGAGGATGGACTCTATACTGGCTTATTCCTTTAATACTGTGTATCACAATTCCTATATTCTTCTTAATTTGCTTAATTCTACATTATTTACAAAAACGTAAACGAACAGCAGAATTTTCATTGTCTAAAACATATACTACTGATATAATAGATCCTTCAGCTTCTTCATGGGTTAACTACTATAAAACAGGAAATTTATTTGGACAAACTGGTTTATATCGAAAGAATAGAACTACAATTTGTGACATAAATGAATCATCAAATAAACTAGATGAAATATTGACTGCTAAACAAAAATTATCACTATCTAAATATACCAAATTAAAATTAACACATAAAAAGTGTATTTCCCCAACTTTACATAGAAAACCTATAAATTGGCAAGAATCCGGTACTTATGAATTTGCTATTCCACCAAGTCCAAAATCTGCTACATCTATAAATATGACTAAAACATCATCAAATAATTCACCATGCATAGAAAGAAATTATTCACAAAATTTATATAATTCAAGATATTCTTCTTCACAATTTCTTTCAGGAACACCAACAATTAGTTTAAAATATTCTGAAGGAATTAGATCAGTTAGTCAATGCAGTATGTTATTACCTAAACAATCAAATTTACATGATACATTATTACTTGATTATTATCATTCTGATGATCGAACTATGACTACATTTAATCGACATAATAATCATTTACAACAAGTAAATTTCATATCAAACAATAACAATCAAACTCATCGAATGAATCAATTCATTAATTATAATGATAATGATTATACTAATATTGATACATGTGATCAAATGTCATCAATTACGATACAACCAACTGTACAACAATTAAATTCTAATTTATTACATAATCATTCTTTCAATGCATTTATTGATTATGAACAACAATCTAATATGTACAATTCACAATATAATGAATGGACAGGTGATGAAACCATGAATTCACGTATACCTCGTATTTAGAAATGAATGTAACTTTTACAATCCTTATTTTATCATATTTTCTTACTGATATTTCATTGTATAATGACATGGAATGATCTGTTGAGAAGATTTACACACAACAAATACAAATGAATATGATAAAACAGAAATTGTGCATTTCTCTTTTCGTATTATTTTCCTTCTTCTTATATTCAGTAACTTTATAAATAAAGTTGACTCTTCATCATGATTTCACCATTACATAATCATGTTGAAATTGATTTATGAATCTATTACTAAATTAGGAAAAAAATGTTTTTAGTTACATTGTTTAAGTTTCATTATATTTTAAACAGTTTAAAAAAATACCATCATTTGTTTAATCTTCGTTTCTGTTTTGCTTTTTTTTTTGTTTCTAATTTTACTTCTTTAGCATTTGAATTATTGAACTAGTTGTTTTAATAACATAACGAATATTTTTCATGAAGGTCAGTTTTTTTTGAATAGATAACAAACATTTAAATGAACTTTCTTTGTAATACAGATTCATTCGAACTATTTCTTATGTAAAAAATACTAATTGAATTGATCTAAAGAAAACAGATATCAACTACACTATACATACATACATTTTCAGTTAAGGTATAAACTTTTATTGTATGAAAAACAAGAAAGTTTATGTTAGTCTGAAATTAATTAGTAAGCGAAAATTTCATCTACCTTTTATTTTAATTTGTATCGAATAGTTAAACGATTGATACATCTCACTACTGTATGATGTCATTTGAGGGCAGAATAGTTTATGAGTAAACGTCGCCGTTTATAAAACTGGCTGATACATAATTAAATCTTTAAAAGAATATCAAGATCTTCAGAATTTCACGTACAACTTCTTAATGAGTATGAAAGAACTTGGAAACCAGACAATTAAGGTTTTTTTAGTCTAAAACGCTCAAATTACATTTTATCCAGTTGGACTTGATACCAGCAATATTGATAAATAATTATTGATCAACAAATGAAAAACCAAGAAATTCGCAAATTAATCAGCATCATTATCATCATTTTAAAGGTTATTACTTTCTTGTTGTTGATATTCAGGATTGAAATTGATCTGGAACGGATACCTAGAGGTAACTCCAGGAGCTGTAATTTGAGAGCATTTTGTAAAACGACTGATGAACGAACTTTGGATACGTTTCTTACCCTCTTAAAATACGGCATCTGTACAGGCCCTCATCTGTGTCGTTGTTTGTACTGCGAACTGAATCCAGTTTTCCTCTCTTATTATGCCATCATGTTATTCACTAAGCTAATGAATCACTAAAGAAATGTGTCTACTTTTAACAAGCATGAAGCAATCACTATTTATATATAATACTCTCCATTTCACTAATGAGATTTATGCATTTTCTATTAGTGTATTTCTAAATTGCATGCTAATTAAATGCAATGCAATCATAAAAGTTAAATGACGTAATTACCATTATAAATATTGAAGAGTTTTTCTTATTTCAGTAACTGATACGCTGAAAACTAGGGGCTTGAGAAAATTTCCTAGTCGTTCTAAATCTTACACATTTAAAAAAATCTTTATTATTATTGAGTGCAAAATTTAAGTGGTTTTAATCGGGATGACTCGATTCAGATATACAGGCAGGAATAATCATTCCTTAAGGTCCTACGATGCCAAGCAGGTCGGTTGAGGGGCACTCAGACTAAAAGCAAGGGTTTGAGGACGAAATCATACTTCAGGCTGTACAGATGTGTGATAGCAGTAAGGTGTTTCCCTTAGACAACCAGCATACCACTTATGCTGCCTATCTACCAAAAAAGGGTGTGGTTAAAAATGTAGACCTTATAAACTCACACCTTATCTTATTCCACAAATCTCATCTCTGATCTCTATGCCTTTCCATTAGTACTTGCTCTGTTACTACCTCCGCTACTCTGGGATTTGGTCCGACAATTTAATCTTTATCTGCTAATTGAGGCATGGCAACTTGAACTGATGTACGCATGTACCAAGTTCTACGTTGTAACTGACTGACTGACTGACCACAGATTTCCGTGTCCAGTGATAAGGCCATAACAAGTACAAAGCTAAAACAGCTACAACCTGTCTCTAAGTGACAATATGTGACTGGCCTCAAGCAGTTGTTCTTTGAGCACTGCAGTCATGATCTAAGGCCTTAATTATCAAGTCTGACTCAACTTACTTTCCGGGTACACCATGAGGAACTCCTCCACATCATGAGCAACCGCGAAGCGACAACCGCCCTCGTACCTCTAACAACACCCTAGATCACACCGTTTACAACCAGATTCTTAGTCTTTCTAATAGCTTCTCTACCTTTACTCCAAGTCCCCATCATTTTCTCACTTCTTCCGGACGTACTTCTAGTGGCTCAGTTTCACTAGGCTTTGTCCAGATTTCTTGAAACCACGCTCTAAACCTCATGTTATGGCTTTAAATATGCGAGCATAGACACGACTACCATAGTCCGAAAATAGTTGTATTCCTTGACTTGAGAGCCTCCTTTTACTGCGTAGATCGAGAAGTATAGTGGAAGGTTTTGTTACTAAAAGGCATACCTGTGTAGTAAGTGAACCATATTAAAGCTGTCTGCTCAAAAACCACTGGTCGAACTTGAGCCTATGGTGACCGCTATGTGAATTGTTAACCTCGAATAGCGTTTGTCAGGGTTGCTCCATATACCACCCTCTTATTTAATATTGTCATAGATGTCCTACTAGAAACCACACTTTCTTCAACTGATTTTTCAGAAGTCGATTTTCTTCAAGATAGCCCACTTCTTGACTTAAAATAGGCAAACGAGGTAGTCTCCTTCTGTGATAATGCTGACAATATTACTGGTCTCATGAACACTGAGTAACAATGCAGCTTTTCTGTAAGGTATCGCTCTCCAAACAAGGGCGAAATATTACTCCAGGACTGATCTGCATCATATCCTAGAATAGTCATAGGAGGTGGAGTAGCTGAGTACGTTAACCACTTTACTTATCTTGGAAGTTTCATCACCTCAAGTAGGTAGGTGTCTTATGAAACCTCAGAACGGGTTTGGGAAGCTCATTTGGCTTTAACGTACCTACGTCAACTAAAACGCAGGCAAGACATTTAGTTTTTCACTAAAGGTTGAGTGTAATACTCAGTAGTCTGCTCTATTCTAACATATGGATGAGATATATGGGTCATGAAAATAGAGAATGTGTGGGCTGCAGGTCTTTAGTCATATAAATCTTTGTAGTCCCACTCACATATCATAAAATGAGCGAATAAGTAATACTAATATTAGACACAGAGTTTTGGGAAAACGTGGCAAATCAGTCGAAAAGATAATGAACTTTCATCGACTGAAACGGTTGGGATATATGTTTCGTATGCCCAACCAACGTATGCCTCATTTAGTTATATTGTGTTCTTCTATCCGGTTTGGGACTAGTAGGATTGGGTAGACTTAGGGGGATTGATCTATTAGTCTTACATTTTGTGGTCATTGTATTGATTTCACCTAGGTTGCATCAATAAATTAATCAATAGTTTGTTCACATTATAAATAAGACTGAAAGCATGTTGCACATGAATTCCAAGTGTAAGTGAAGATCCTACAAATCTGAATAGGTAACGAAGAAAGACACTGTAAATGCACTAATCGGTAATGTAATGCAACAGCTGAACAAAAATATAAGAGTAATTTAAGGAACCATGTGTATCAAAGGAGAATTCTTTTCTAAATCAATCATGATCCTTTAATTATGTATTCAATTTTAATTAAGTACAATTCATAATGTACTGTGCTAATGTATAGGCTTTTTCACTTACTTACTTACTTACGCCTGTTACCCTTTTCGGAGGAGCATAGGCCGCTAAAAAAACGCTAACCAGGATAGGCTTTTTCACGAGCGACAATAATTTAATATCAGTGAATCTCGAACAACGGTCAATGGTATAATGATACAGAAATAAATTATTACAACCTTCAGCTAACTAGTAAGGAGTCTAATGTAAGTAAGCTGCCACAGAAGCGAATATACAAGCACTCATGCATATATATGCAGTAAAAATTCCCTTGAAAGCGCCATAAAATTAACGTACCTAAAGAAAGAACGAACCAATAAGAACTTAATTTCTTCAAAATGAAAAACAAAATGAAGGTAATAATTGACGATAACGGCGCAAAAATTCAGAAATCACATTTTTACAAATAGATTACAGAAACAATATGTTTAATCAAGAGATCAGTGAAGAATTGATATTAGGTATTAAAGATAGTTCATCAGCAAGATTTATTCGGCATTCTGATTGACAAATTATAACATGTAAGACGTTTTATATTAAAAACTTTAAAGCTTACGATAAAACTTGAAATATGAATTCCAAACTTCATATTTTGTAAATTGACTACTTATGCTCCTTCTTTGTACACATACACTGACATACTTAAGTAAATAACTATCAGTGGCTACATCAAACTACTTGGGTAAACTCGTGTATGGAATGTAACGTACATGAAACCAGTGACCTATGTATCATACTATTTAGGACTTATCAATAAGGAGTAACTGAAATGACACATTTTAGCATAGTCGATCGCAGATTATCCGGTTTCAATGTCTGAGATGTATTTCACTAATGTGACAGAGCACCTGTTTTTGGTGTAACAACTCCTAGTTTTCTTCCAACTTTGTCCCATACCAACCAGCGTACACGATATTTAAGCATACCTAATACATATCCAAATTACTACGATAGATGTATATTCTCAGTCAAATTCCTAACAATTCTTATTACACTTCAGAATTCGATGTAACCTGTCGAAAAAACATTACTTTATGTCCCACTCTCAAATCACTATGGTCAAGTCCATCAATACGGCGATTCGAGATTGTGACTTCCAATTCTGTTGTTTATTAAACTAACTAGACGGACAAAATAAATAACGTTGCCTAAACTATCATTAATCCTATTATTTTAAAATTTTATTTTTATATAAACCTATTTTCTCACTTAAAAACATTGAATTATGAATAATGCCTATTGATTCAAAGTTTAACATCAATCTATCAAGTGTTCAGTTGAATAAAATATTATTCTCTTATTGAATAGTTTACAAAATAGTAGCAGTTACAATTATACGATTATATATATATATATGTATATATATATATATATATATATATATATACATATATATAATTGTATATAACCGTAGATGTAATTGTGTAATTAATTTTCCTTGATCCTACCTATTTGGATGTGAAATAAAGTAAGCTAACAACAGGGATTCCAATATATTTTATACTTAGGTTTGTCTGATTCACTTGATCTCACTAAATATTATTTCAAATTCATGCCGAGTCATTATTGTATGCAATGTAATGAAAATTATTTGAGTTGGACTGTGAATAGGGAGCGGAAAGCAGAACATTTGTTTCGTTCCATTTGGGACTCGTCAGTTGGATACACTTGCATCCCAGTGGCAATGCTCACATCGGAACTTGAACATAGTTTGTTTCGTGCCAAACACCTCCGTGTTCACAACTAGGCTACTGAATCCAGCAGGCACATCCAGCTAATGAGTCTCAGATAGGACAAACAGCGTGTAATGGATTCGCTTGGCATCCCCAGTCCAACTAAAACAATACATGTGAAATATCGCCATATCAAGGCAATCAGCTTCAGTCCATAACGAATCAGCAGGAAGATCCAAATGAATTCTAATTTTAAGTATAATAAGTAGTTTTTAGGAAATAAATATAATGATTGTTGCGAATATTTTGAAAACATCTATATTTCAAAATTTAAGCTACAAAAGTAGTATTATCTGGTTAAGAGATAGTTTGCAAGAAACCTAAGTTTCATAGTAGTTCGTAATAGTCAGTAAAGGATATCTACAAAACTGTGAGGTTAATTGAGCATCACAGTCCATCACATTTTTTATGAGATATTTATGCGTAGATTACAATAGTCAGTTCTCTCAAGATTGTAAGTATCTTACTTCGAATAGTGATAAAAGCATGACGTTTATTGAAGGGATTTAGGTCAACTACCTTTGGTTACTTTACATTAAAATGAACCATACACTGTGTTGAGTCGTAATAACCAGCAGTCACATTGAAATTCGGCCTATAAAGATCAACAAGCAGTCAATAAGCATATTGAAACAGATAAAGTCTATCAGCCAATTAAAAATAATAATAGACTACTACAATGTTACGAATCAGGTCAAGAGGGAAGGGAATCAAAATAAATGTGAATAAAATTGCAGGACAAGTGTCAGCAACAACCAGTCACCTTCATGGTCAACAGAACAAGCTGTTAGTCACTTGTTAATAAAATTGTATAGTTCACTTCATTCAGAATTTTGTGCCGAAAACGTTGTTCAGAGTAACGAAGTAAGCTCTAAAAGTAAACATCAGATAAGACAGTATGTCCAAGTAATATATATAAATAGTGAAGATGATGTATGAAAGAAGCAATGAAAAGAAGACAAGAATGTAAAAATTCGGTACAATCGTTCGATGTTACTCCATCTCCGAAAGGAGTTAGAAGTTTTATTATAATAGAATATTGATTGTTAGCTGGAATTGTTTCGGTTTCTAGCATCAGTTAGTTTAGAGATATTTGAAGAATTACTCCAGCTGATTTGATTCTATCCTATTATGCAATGCTTGTAGAAAAAGTATTTAAAACTGTTTTCAGATTACGAAGGTAGATATCTCGTAAACTGTTGGTTAGCTAATCGTGTTCATTCTACTACAGGTCATCTATATTTACAATCAGCGAAAACTGAGCTCACACAGCTCATTACTTACGGCTAAAATTTGTGACACTGAGTTATCCTGATATATTCTATACAGAAGCATTCGTTTCAGTTATGATTTCAGGTATGCCAAGGTAGCGAGTTCTTAATAGCACAAAACCTAGGCTAAAAATTTCCTGGCTAACTCACCATAAACTCCATTATATTACAACGAGAAGTTTTAAAAAATCCTTTCGATAGTGTATGTACTGATGAACAGTTATATCAATTCACCACACCTTCCATTTACAATCTATATCAACATACTTTGTAACTAATTTCTGGAGATAATTCCTGGAGTTCTAATGAGAAGACGTAATACATAAATTTCAACCATTTTGACTGCAAATTCATATCTTTTCGACGGTAATGGATGAGTTCACATAAATATGTCGGATATATAACAGATACAACAATAGTTGTTTGACGGAAAACCACTGGCCTAACAATCAAACGTTCTTCACGAAATCCAATGGTCAGTAGTTAATTTTCCTGTCAGGGTCATCGTAGCGTGCAGCTGACGAGTCCATAACAGTGCGAAGCATCCATTCAGTTTTACTTTTTGTTTTTTAAAAGTTGTCCATGTGAGATTAATTCGTTATATGAAATTCGTAATTATTAACCGTCTGCACAATTCTCATTTACTTTTATTATTATCTAACATTCATATTGTTATTCAATTCATGTAATAAAAATATGAACTAGTCGATGATGCAAGTAACAGTTAAAATATCTATTGAATACAAAAGTTTCCTGGAATGTTTGATGTATATGTCTTACTTTATTCAACAGACAGCAAATTTAATAGTAATTTATTGCCTCATACTGAGCATAAGTTCATAAGCGTTTATTAAAAATACTTTATTAATGGATACTTTAATGGTATTATGATAGAAAAATTTCTGTATCATGCTTACACTGATAAATGATTCTAAATATTCCAAAGTAGCTTTCAAAGCAACACTTTATCTAACATAATTTATAGTATGTCATCATTTGACTTGTTATGACAAAAACCTGTGACTAATTAAGTGATATGACCATGTACTCTTCGAATCACAGGAACTAATGACAAAGACGATAGTTTAGTCGATGCTTTACATCTACCTATACCTACTCAGTCTCTGTTAGGAATAGTACGAATATAAGGCAATGAATTAAGCAGATAAATCATACTACTTTTCAAACATGCTTTTTTATGTGTAAAAGTCTGACCACATAGAAGACTTATAAGAAGAATAGCATCTATGCCAATGAATGACAATACAGATTTGGAACAGATACATAGTCGATTGAGTATAGTTTCTAAATAACAAATGATATAATAACAGTTCATGACTGTAAGTGGGAGGTTAGTATGAGGGGAACATGACAATAACATAAAAAAATAATCTATTCACTTATTCTTCAAGAAGACAGTTTCAAAAATTAATTATTCTTCTTGGATCACTCAATATAGCAAATAAACACATAGAATTACTACTATCAAGAGTAACACTGAAAATAGAAATAAAGATTTGTTATCATTTGAATGAAGAATCGAATCCTTTATAAACATTGGTTACTCTCTATCGAACATTTACAGTATCTATTGACATAAAAGATTGTTTCTAGCCTATTCAAGGAACACATACAGAAATGTTTCAGCTGATGAGAGTGTTCATAAGAATAAAAAATACAAACCTGTCATTTAATTTGTATTGTGACTGGCAAGTGGAATCCAGGACGCGCGTTTCGTCCTATTCGGGACTCATCGGCTGGATGTACCTGCATCCAAATGTTGATGTTCACAGTGGGATTCGAACTTAGTCCGGTTCGTGTCATACGCCACCGCGTACACCACTAGACTACTGAGTCCAGACAGTCACGTTTGTGCAATGGGCTAATTGGTAGTAGAATGAATTTGTATATTCCCATAGATTTGTTATAGACTGAACCTGGTCAGTCACTGTTGCTATATGTGCATCCTGTGCGGATCGCCTCGATATAGCGATTATTCAGAAATATCATTTAATTTGTATTGTGACTGGCAAGTGGAATCCAGGGCGATCCGCACAGGATGCACATATAGCAACAGTGACTGACCAGGTTCAGTCTATAACAAATCTATGGGAATATACAAATTCATTCTACAAACCGGTCACTTCGAACTAACTGAACTATGTTATTATTGGAAATGTCAAAATAAGTAATTATTTAGACATTGAACTAGTATGTGTGTATTGAATTAGTTTCAAAATGTAGCAAATTCATAATTTCTGAAAAAAAACTAATGCACTTAAGCATAAAATAAATCAATTTACAGAGTAATAGTTTCGGTATAATCTACCGTTGTTTTCTGGTTGTTGTTGTTCTTCTTCTTTTTAGGAGAATCTATAGTCATTACGTAACAAAAGTGTTGTAATTATAGTAAAATTGTATCACTCATATATATATTTTTTCTTTATTTAAAGAAATCTATAAATCATAAATGAAATATCATACTATTCATATACTACTATTAAATTGTCTAGTAGGATGAAATGAATTAGTGGTAAAATATAATTGATAATGGTTGTCATTTATGATCTATGATATTTTAACTGAAGTAAAACAGTTGTACACACTCAATTTATGTAAAATAGTTATATGAAAATAGCATCAATGGTGGTCTTCATAGCAATGGTTTTGTACATTTTTTTTACAATTTTTCTGTTCACAATAAAATGATTTATTTAAGTTGGATTGTGACTGGTGATGAGTAATGTAGAATGTGCGTTTTGTTCTATTCGGGACTTGTCAGCTGGATATACCCACATTACAGCGTTGAATGTCTACATTGGGATTCGAACTTAGTTCGTTTCGTCTTAAACACTACCATGTTCACCACTAAGCTATTGAGGCCAAACAGCTGCATTTGTGCGACGGGTATGTATATATAATTGTAATGTATTTAGATCTTCCAGTTGATTCGTCAAAGACTGAAACTGGTCAGTTTGTGTTGCCATATGTGTGTCCTGAGAGGATTGCCTCAATATGACGATAGTTGACTAATATTGTTTGAATTGGAATGAGGCATTAAAGCTGTATAAAAAAAGTGCGTTTCAACTTATTAGGGACATGTTAGCTGGATGTACTTGCATTCTAATTGTATATATGCCGGCTACATAAGTGTGACTTCCAGGACTCAGTAGTCTACTAGTGAACGTGGTGGTGTTTGACACGAAGCAAACTGAGTTCGAATCCCGGTGTGAACATCAACACTTGTAACGCTGGTATATCCGTCTGACGAACCCCAAATAAGACAAAACACACGTCTTAAATTCCGCTTACCATTCACAATCCAAGTGAAACAATACTTGTGATCTGTTGCTATATAGAAGCAATTCACTCAACCTGCACATATAGCAACAGATTCTTTGTATTCAAATGTTACAATAATCTCACTGAAAACTTTAAAAGTTATATTGAACACATAATAATTTCTCACCTATGTATTCAAAAAAAAATGATAAGAAATAACATAAATGATGCAATACATACATATATGGAATACATCCGTCAACTTGAACTTGCAACGATGATTATAATAGCAAAATCGAAGGAAACTAAGAGTGACATCACTCAGAAATCATGCCAATCTACGAAGTTACTGACTATTTGTCTGAGTTATTTTATGAAGAGTATGATAACTGTAACCAGTGCTTGCAGACTCAGGAATTGATCAGTGATGAAGGTGTATTAAATAGATCGGAGGATAAAACATAGATTTAGTTGTGTGCCAACTGATCAATTTCTATTTATTAGATTCATTTATTTTTCAGATATATTATAAATTCGTCATCAGTTTCTGTTATTTTTTGTATTTATAGTTAAAGGCAATTTGGCGAAACGCTGTGGTAACTGTTAGATTTATGAATTTAGAACGTCCTATCATAATCAATATGAGCCCTCTTGATGACTGACTTCAAGGAAAAATTATGCATTTCTAGTGAAAAAACATTGAATATCATAGTTTAACCATGATTAGTGTTAAAAAGTTATCCGATAATAAAAGTCCATTAGATTGCACAATTTGTCGCAAACTGACAGAAGTCAAAAGTTTCAGTATATAGATGTCGCTCACAGTTTCCAATGTTACAAGCAAGCTACGAAGCCTGAATTTCTTGTATTCAGTCCTTAATATCAACATAGACCGATAAAGCTAATTAATTCTATTCTAAGACAAAGCAAATGCTTTGTGCTTCTTAGTTTCCTATGCTGGTTTATGTTCAATTCATGATACTAAGTTTACTAATAAAATATATTTATACTAGCTGAAAGAGGGAAATTTAACTAAAAACACTATTCACAATTTCTTAAAATCCTAATTTCTTCATATTAGCACATACTTGTGTAAAAAAGTGTATATATGTTATGATTATGCTTGTGCACTTTGGTAAAGAATTATTCATTCAGGAACAACACGATAAGAAATTTAAAAAAAACATCATCCTGACGACACAAGAAGCCCTAATATCTGACGAATTGAAATGCTTCTTATAATATACATTATAATTATTACTTAGTAATGATCAACGTTATATTTCTTTAGTTTCTCGGTGTTGATTAAATTTAATCAGTCAAGTTGTAATATGAAAATTACTATGAATGATCCGATATTGAATGAAATATGCAAGATGATGATCAGCAATATGTAACGTTGTGAATGAGTTCTTTCAAGATTGCAGATATACAATTCGTCAGATGTTAACAAGGACAATATGTAGTTGCAGAGTGTCATCTTGGCTAAGGTATTCACGACCTACTATACAATATGTTTATCTCTTCAAAGAAAGATAGTTAAAACTTTGTGATGAAACCATTTAATTCAGAGAATCTAATTTCATTGAATTCAGCCCACCTTCTTTTAAGCTATAAAACACTTTCAATATCTAATTAATTATTCACTTACATTTATTCAATGATGTCGAACTTTCATAATAGTTTTCCAGAAATCCCATTTTTCTTTAAACAATGGCTAAAAATAAACGAGAATAACAGATGTTGGCTTTTTTAGGCATAGACATATACACTATATTCTCCTCTGCTAAAACTTAAATGTATATACATAATGCTTCCTAATATTAGAAACACCAGATGTGGCATACCAGACATTTGGAAAAATGCCAAATTGTCGACATATGACTAAATGCTTATGGTTCCCCCCGGTTAAATTTACAGGACTGTAAGTATTTTAACATGATGGAGTGAAGAAAACAAAAATATTGTCAGGTAATCTCTGATCTGAAAGTTTGTTGTATTAAGTAATTTTGCTAGATAATCCACTTAGAATGATGATTACTAGACTACGTAGCATTCTTCATGTTTACTTCTGTCTTCCTGACACCTATTTCACTAGTCGATAGCAGTTAATCATTATCGACGTTAGGCCTAAAATAAGGAGCATGCATTGGTTTAGGCTTCGATTGTTTACATTATCACAGTAGGATAAAATCGATAAGATGGGAAATAATATTAATCTTTAGTGAAAATTTAGGCATAAGACAGTGCTCAAAATGAGCGAATACTTTAAAAAGTTAGGAGATATTTGAATAAGATTTAGAAGACATAAAAGGAATGCAGTTACAGTGCTGTGAGTGAAACTTACATCATTTCACCCAATGTCTCCAACCTCCAATTTGGAGTATTGTATAGTCCTTTAACCGAGAAATTTAAACTTTTCTAGATGGCTGAGATTAACAGCCAGTGGCTATTTCTTTGTCTCTCTTTGCTTATGTGTAGTTTTTAAAACCAACTCTTATATTAGTCTACATTGTACGTTAGTGTGAGTGATAGTTAAGAAAGTTTAACATATTTCGTAATCACTACTATTGGAGAATGATTTACAGTCGCATCATTAGACTTGATTACCAATTACGTTACTATTAAGATTAGTAATACTCATTTGGCGGTTTCAAAATATGATGACAACGCTTCATAATCACATATGATCACGTTTTTGAAATCGAAATTTGTAGTCTACTTTACAGACTACAGACTAGTCTAGTGGTGTACGCGGTTTGCGTATGACACGAACTGGACTGAGTTCGAATCCCACTGTGAACTTCAACATTGGGATGCAGGTACATCCAGCCGATGAGTCCCAAATAGGACGAAACGCGCGTCCTGGATTCCACTTGCCAGTCACAACACAAATTAAATGATATTTACAGACTATGTTTTATAGTGGTATAGTAACACTGTGAAGACTCTAAATCGATTTACACATTCTTTAGGATAGAATGCGATTTATACTATTATTAGCTGATCAGTGTGGCAAAAGTTAAACACAAAAATGGAGATAGAGCTTGAAATATAATTTCTTTTATAACTTACACTTTAATATGCACAACTTATTGTGGTAATCTCCAGTTCATATGATCCTATTCAATCATGAATGCTTTTATTCTTGATGTTTTTATAAACGTGCTGCTGTTTTATAATTCCTGTATTCACCACCTTTCCCTGAGTATGAGGATCTGCCTACTCATCATATTAGTTACATTATTTAGGTGTAGTGTATTTAAATGACCTTCATATACATTACTTATTATTGGTTACGTTATTCTCACTACTTTATGCTTATCTATGTTTCGAACATTGGTAATCTTATATAGGCATGTATACATGTATTCCTAGTCAGGTTCCTTATCCTCTTGATTACTAGTTTACTTAACTACTGTTCCATGGATTGTCAATTATTGTTTATAATATGACCTAGTTTGTAGTGTCCGTATTTTCTTTATTTATAGTTTGAAGTAGTCTTGATAAATACGCATATTAATGTAAGATTCTGGGTTCACCTGGGAGTTTGATTTGTTTTCTTGATGATTAAAAAATATTTTCGTCAGAACTAACTACTAGTATATAAAATGTAATATCTGAGAGTATAAACTGACTCATTATTAGTAATGAGTATTACGATGAGAGTGAGCATATATATATATATATATATATATATATATATATATATATATATATATATATATATATATATATATTAGCTGAAAATATAATCCTGCTTCAAAATCTCAAGTTTATTAGATGGCATACTGAAAAGCAATGAACAGGTTATTACAAAAGTATTATCATTGAAGGCATTGTACAAAGAATCATAATCTTTATGAGCTATTATCCTAAAGGTTTAAATACTTTAATAATACAATTGCAGCTGTTATCAACACTAATGATAAAATACAAACAATAACAAATTATGTATGCATAACCATCATACTGATGTGACTACCAGAGCTTATTATCTCAGTGAATATCAAGATAGTTTTTAATATGTATACAATAAGTTCGAGTCCCAATATGAACATCAACACTGATATATAGACACATTTAGTTGATTCACATCTTATATTATGCTAATAGAATGTAAAGCTAATTTATGAATTAAATCACATCATACAGATACAACAATAGAAATCAGTCAATTTGATATCTTAACAACAAATTGTTATTAACTACAATTGATCTATTGTAGAGTCAGTTCTTTAAAATCAATTTTGTTATGTATTTGTTTGATAATAGGATAGATTTATCCCATCATATCAGTTTATCAAATACATTTTATAACTTCATAAAGTTATATATGTCCTTTTTAAGGGCTGAATTGATAAGTATGAATGAATTAAGCATCAAGCGACACTGTACACAATACATTTCTTAAACATCTAATGTGTAGAAACATGTATATACACACACACACATAAAACACTTTGGTTATTAATGCCACTTTCGACATTGATACTGTCAAGAAATCTATATCATGGGAAATCAAGCATAAGTTTTTTTCAATCTCATACAATTAATCAAATACTTTTCATGCTGTGTTTTATACATAGATGAATATATATACAGGATGTTGAAGTGCTTTGATGACAAGGGTTCATTATATAGTAGAAACTTTCTTTCAAGCATAATTTCTTTTCATTTTTATTTTATTTGGTTATTTTCACCTCCCACCAATCACTCCCCGCCGATCTTCCCAATCCAGGTGTATTCATTCACAATTTTGTTTACTAAAGGATATAATAGAATGGATTAATGGAAACATGCAAATTTGTACTGAAATACGTACATTAAAGTGAAAATGATTACAGTTGCTAATTGTTGGCTACAGTTGGATTAAATATTAGTATTTTTCAATGAATTACTGTAAATATTTTAATTGCATAGTCATTCATTATCTTGTTCCAATTATTTTCCTATTTCCTTTGTTACTAACGTTTATTTAAACCATAAACTATATTATTTGATTTGGATTGTGACTGGCAAGTGGAATCCGGGACGCGCGTTTCGTCCTATATCGAGGCAATCCGTTCAGGATGCACATATGGAAACAGTGAATGACTAGATTCAGTCTATAACAAATCAGTAAGAATATACAAATTCATCCTACTATATTATTTGAGTTGGATTGTGGCTAGCAAGTGGAATCCAGGACTCGTATTTTATCCTATTTGGGACTCGTTGGTGAGATACTTTTCTAATTATGCTGCAGTTTTGTCTAGGGCAAGTTTACATTTATATTTAAATAGTTGTGAGAAATAAACGAATTGTATTTTACAGCTTCTAAGATAAATATATCAACTTTAAGTGTCCGCTTTCTCAGACTGAGGTTGAACAGATTGAGAGTAAACTGACTAGGTATTAAGAATATCTGAACATCATATAAAAGTCTTTATTTGACTCGGTCACACAAGTGTATAGTCTTGTTGTTTATTTAAAATTATTACCAACAACTACCACTATACTGTCAAAGTGTAAAACTTGGAATCCTTAAACGAATGCATTAATACATGTAGCTTGTGTTATGAATGATATTTGATACACTGTACAACTTCTTGGCCTATCAATGAACGAGATTATAGGGTGTGGCTTGGCAATAACCACCCACGATACCAGATTAATGACAATAAAAACACTTCGAGTGAATAGGATATTAAAAAAGAGAAACACCATTAAGACATTAGTTAACCGGCATGTTGCTAAGTTATTTCTAAGTAATAAGTCAAATGTGTAAATTCTGATCCATGTGAGTTCTTGTTACTTTAGAATATACTGAATAACCATGAGCTACTCGACTAAACAAGACCCCTATTAACCAAATCTTAAACACAATAATAGTCATGATTAATAATTGATTGATGTATAAATGATGGCTCCGTTGTGTGGTATGTTTTCAAGTGAATAAAATATATATAGCATGCACTTAAACTAAAATTTAGTCAAACGTGACCCAATACATTTGAATGGTTTAACCAAATAACCAAAGCCATAAATGACCACAAGATACAGAGTTGTTAGGAATTCAGTAAAATCGCCTAGGGACACCAATTCATGTAAAGTGCTACTAACACTAAATATGTGATAAATTTTACTGGTATAATTGCTGATAAATATTTTATTAATATTTTGCTAAAATGTAATAATGATAGAGTTGTAACCGTAACTTTCTACCTACGGAGTTGTTTACGGTAGTGGTCTGGGACGTCGTTGGCTGATCGTTAAATCCTTCATTCGTTATTTGCTGAATAAAAGCAAAACTAATTATTGCTTCTTATTATAGTTAGCACAGTGAAATCAATCTGGTTTGTTACTGCTACAGTACAATCTACTTATTCTGCTTATATCACATCACATGGTTCCATAATATCCCGGATACTGCGTTTGTGAACCATGAAAATGTAGAGAAGCTTTTGTAATTTTGCCTTTTGATTTCAGATTACAGCTTATTCATGTGTCTCAATTGCAAAAAAATCTTAATTTAAACTAGTGCATCTGCATTAACTGTTAATATATGTATTTTCATACTTAATTTTAGCTGTTTACAATCGAGTATTATTTGAAGGACATTAAGCACTAGCTACAATTCCACCATTGATGGTAATGGATAAAGTTATGTTAATGTATATTGCAAACTAATTGAGGTTAAAAATATCAACTGTCTGATGAGTACTGATTAGGAGTCCCATGCCAGGGCGAGACAGATGTCCAGTTCGAAGTTTCCAACGGTTAACTCAAATCAACTCATGTTATCAAATTCAGTATCATACAACTAACTCTTATATCAGCAATGTTGTACATTAACAGTAAGTAGACACACTTGCATATATTTCAGCCTCCTCAATGGGTGAAGATTATCAACCTTGTCAAATGACTCACTGTCTCTCTTAAGTACTCGATAGATTAACATAAGTATCTAATGTTTGAGGAGTAAAATAAGTGAGACGTCATAATTAACACAATATTGACTTCAGTTAGTGCATATGAAGCTCTTTGATATGATTAACTAAATATCGTGTCACTCCAACGATAAAAAATAGTTAATCTTGTTGGAAACGACTATGGTAGGACTGATATCTTCAACCAAAAATGTTAAATCTTTGAGCATTCATTATATTTTTTGCATAGCATCAGCACTAACTCGAAATCAGATTATTTTGGTTCCATAATAAATTTCTATCTAATACATCCGATCAAATGTATATGTGCATGAAGTTAATTGATATACAAGAATTGTACGTACATATTTAGCTAAACCTAATACAACGATCCGACAGTTGTAGTTCTCATAGTGGATGTTGTACGTGGTTTTCTGGTCGTTTTAGAATAACTATTTTACAGAGCCTAATTTCACATGTACGCGAAAATACTTTCAAATTCTCAGTAAATATACTGTGTATTAAAAATGTATATGGTTTTAAGAAATTCAATACTTCTATAAGCTTACTAGTTTGAGTATAATTTTAGGTATCATTTACTTACTTACTTACGCCTGTTACCCCTCTCGGTGGAGCAAAGGCCGCTCACCAGTTTTCGCCATTCAACTCTGTCCTCACCAATCCTTTCCAGCTGTCTACAGTTACTGTTCATCGTTTCAATGTCTGCTTCTAGCTCTCGACACATTGTGTTCTTTGGCCTTCCTCTTTTCCGTTTCACAACAGGATTCCAAGTTAGTGCTTGTCTCGTGATACAGTGTGGTGATTTGCGCAATGTATGTCCTATCCATTTCCGACGTCGTTTCCTGATTTCCTCTTCAGCTGGAAGTTGATTTGTTCTCTCCCATAGTAGGCTGTTGCTTGATGGTTTCCGGCCAACGGACATTTAATGTTCTACGTAGACAATTGTCAATAAATACCTGTACCCCCCTGAGGATATTTGCAGTAGTTCTCCACATTTCAGCTCCATACAGAATAACTGTCTTAACGTTTAAATTGAAGAGTCTGACTTTGAGGTTGGTAGACAGTTGTTTGGAGTCCCATATATTTTTCAGCTGTAGGAATACTGCCCTTGCTTTGCCGATCCTTGCCCATACATCTGCATTGGATCCTCCTTGTTCATCGATGATGCTTCCCAGGTATGTAAAGGTATCTACTTCTTCCAGAGTTTCACCATTAAGTTCAATTAGGTCGGTGCTCTCAGTGTTGAATTTGAGGATCTTGCTCTTTCCCGTATGTATGTTCAGGCCTATTGATGCTGAAGACCATTGACAATAAACAAAATTATGAAGCGTATTATATCTAGCTGATGGTGTATACAAAATCTGAATATAGTTTTGCTTGTAAACGATATTCGATGGGTAATCCAAAGTTTGCATAGTGAAATGTTTACGCAATATTTTACACTTTAGGCTTGTCAAAAACAAAAAATTTGATAAATAGAAAGTTGCTTATCATTCCTAATCACGTCATTATTCATACAATCTAATAACCATGTGACTCGGAATACAGTATAACAATCTGAAAAAGCTTAATTAGATATCGGAAATTAGCGTAAACTGCAAGATCCTTGTTATTATTAAGCAATGATGAAAAAGCCCTTACTTAATGTTCGTAGTTTCCTTATGTATATGCTGGATCTAAAGAACAAATAATGAGCAGTGGATGTGTTTAAGGACGTTAGATTAGCAAGAATTAGGGTTTGGTTACATTAGCAATGGTTTGGCCAATCTAATAGGTATACTATTCCTTACAAATAAAATGTGGCCCAAAGCTGAATATATACTAAATTGTACTTGGTGATTGACTGCCATTAACAAAGTATGACCGTCATTCGCATTGTTGCGGGAAATACTCACAAATAATCGGTCTTACTGACAGCTTATCATGACAGACATTGTAATAAAATCGGGTGGTTGTTATCAATAAAACTAACAAATCAAATCATGCTGACACCAGCGAATAATAATAAATATTACTAACTAAATTCTAGTAAGTACTGCCAAAATTTCCATCAACGGATTAAATTTACGGTGATTCGTTCAGTGTGTAGTGGAAGACGTTTCTCTGTTTCCTGAGAATTTTTTAAGTGCGAATTCATAGACCACACCGGTTAGGAAACAAAGAGCTACCTATACTCTAAGGATGATGTACACTCGATATCTTATAGAATACTTTGGGACCAGAGGAATTATATTTCAGTCCTAACAAAATGTTATGCATATAAACGAGATTTCATATGCGCATAGAAAGGAAGACTTGTAGCTCAGGAAGATGATTGTTTATAGTATGTTCTCTGAATTGAATGGTTTAATGGCGGAGCTTTCGTCCCTATGGATAACTTTGCCAGAATAAACTTCTGATAACCAATATTTCACAAACAGTCACTAGTTGTTCATCCGTTGGATTTATTGGTATACACGCTGCTGGCCTACATAAGAACATGTAAAAAGTAACTGCTGCTACAGCAATAAACCTTTTACTAATGAGAACTCTACAAACTTTTGATCCACAACAACACTTTGTAGTAGCATCCTTTTGTTTAGTAAACATAATATAAACACAAATTTTTCAACATCCAATTAGATCTGCTAACGCTTAGCTAATTTTTAAGCAATCAGATCTCAATAAGAAATTTTTCACAGTTAAGAAAATCTCTACCTATCCTAAGACTTTATTTACACTTCGATCAATCACAAAACTGTATTGTGTTGTATACTTAACGTTAACATAATAGTCAGGATGATGATGTAAACAGTCCCGGTGTTGTAGAAGTTGGTGTAAATATCGTTAACAGGTAAATAATACAGTTTATTAGAAAATAACTTTAATTTATTTTAAACGATTATCCTGAAATGAGATGACCTGATGGACATCAATACCCATGATGTTTCCATGGAATAAGAATAATAGAATATAGATAATACCCTTTAATGCATGACATAATATTCAAGCAAATATTTATTTAAGTTTGTATTCAGTTTAGATTTATTCTACTAATTACGTTTAGCATTTTAAAAGATACTTTAGTTTGTTGAAGTTAACATTACGCATAGTAAGTCATTTTGCTACCAACAACTTTGCTACCCACCCTAAAATTATAGACTGTTTGTCATTAAAAGTTATATCACCATTATACTTAGCTATTCATTAGCTGTCAACAATTAATTTCGATTGCTAAATGTATAACTTAATCAGAGTTAAATGAAAAGAATGTCTTATGTTATCTTGTTTACAGAATTACCATCTAAATAGTGAATGAGTTTAAGTATGACACATTATAGTAATAGTTTTTACAATGTCTCGTCCCAATTTATAAGAAAGGACAGAAGTCCTCGTGTGACAAATACCGAGGAATTAGCCTAGCAAATATTGTCAAAAATATTGGCTTCAATAATACTTCGAAGTCTAACTAAAGCTCGTGAAGAGCAAACTCAAGAAAACCAAGGTAGTTTCAATTCTGGACCCGGTCGTATAGACCAAATACTCACACTTCGATAGGTTCTGGGACAGGCACAATTTTAAACGCTAAACAATAGCTGTATTCCTAGACCTTAAGGCGGCATATGACTCTATCGATCGTAAGGTTATGTGGTAATGTCTGTCATTGAAAGGCGCACCAGAGAAGTACGTTAACCTTATACAAGCTCTTTACTCGAACACATGTCGAGCCAAAGCTTATGGCAGATTTTCGTCAGGATCGATTACCTTAAGTGGTTCGTCAAGGTTGTCCGCTTTCCTCATTTTTATTCATGATTGACTATACTTTTAGACTTAACATTGTAATCGTCTGATTTCTCAGGGTTTGACCTCCTTCCAGGAGATAAACTTGCTGACATAAAATATGCAGATGATATAGTTATATTGGGCGATGCCTGATAAAATGCAGATTCTTTTGACTACCTTAAGCATGAATGTAAGCATGTTTGAGATGCGATTCTCCCCATCCAAATGCAAAACGCTTCTTCAGGACTGGTTTAATTCGGCACCAAAGTTAGTGACAGAGAGCGAAGCAATTGAATGTGCTAACCGCTTCACTCATCTTGAGAGCCTTCATCAGTCCCGATTGTCTAGTAACTGCTGAAATCTCTTCTCGTATACATAAGGCTTGATTGGCTTTTTCCAGTTTCCGTCACTTGTGGCGTAGGCGAGACATCCGTCTACTGACGAAAAGACGCGTTTACTGCGCAGTGGTTTGATCCGTCTTACTTTATGATTGTGAAAACATGGCAATTAAGGGATAGAGGATATTTGTAGGCTTCTGGTATTCGATCATAGATGTCTTCGAAGCATTGCTCGTGTTTGCTGGGACCACCGAAGTAAGCAATGCGTGGGTTAGGAATAGAGTACTAGGTAAATACGCTGTCTATTTATGAAGCAAAGAATCTTCACCAGCTGGGGTAGTTAGGACATGTTACTGTATGCCTGACCACCGCCCACCTCGACGAGCAATGTTTTCTGGTGTGGGAGTAGGCTGGAAGAAAGCTAGAGGACGGCCAAACGAAAACATGACACCAGTCCATGAAGTAATCGACAGTTGGGCTAAGCCATGTTAAAAGATGCAGACTACATGGTTGGGAGTCTGTGTGATAATCGTAACATATGGTTAGACTTTAGGTGTTATGGCTCAAAATTGTTTCGCGATGGCAGCAGGTGCATCCACTCGTTTTCTTCCTCCAAATTCTAAGTTTCATGAGCATATCATAATTTTCTTTTTACTGGACCATATTTTCTCAAATCTTATTTCTAATCTCTATACCTTTCCACTAGTACTTACTCTGTTACCACCTCCTTTACTCTGAGATTCGGTTCAACAATTTAATCTCTATCTGCTGAATTGGGGCATGGCAACTTGAACACCTGTACCAAGTTCTACGTTGTAACTGACTGACTGATGTCTCGTCTGACCTATAGTTCCTTATCTGTATGAAACGACCTTTAGGTAACAGTGATGTAATATTATTTTGTATGTCGTTATAATTACCAGCTTGAGTGACTATAAAATGTGACAGTGGTGCATTATGGTTATACAATTATCTAATTAATTATACTCTACTTAGACAAATACTTTTAATCGCAGAAGTGTTTTCCGATATCACTTTCACTAATTGTTCTTATTATCATCAATAATAAATAGGGATTACACTGACTACTACCCATATCAATAATCGATCTCATGTTATGCAACTCTGTACTTAATTTCTATGATATTCTCCGTGAATACACAAGATTTTTATGAACTATGTTTTCAGTTACATGATAAGAATATTTTTGTGATGTGCAGCTATTTCAAGTAAATTGTTATCAATTTGATACCATGAATTCATCTGAATTAGACAACCATTGATCACCTGGAAGCACTAGATAGCTGTTTCTTCCTAGTATGAAACTCTAGCACTGCGAACCCTACGACCCCATCGAGGATCGAACCCAGGATACACTGACTTCGCGGCGAACTCTTCACATCAACTCGTAACATCAAAATCGACAGTCAACTATCTCCAGAACACCCAGTTATAAATTGTTATCATCGACAAATTTATTATTATTATTGTGATATATATATATATATATATATATATATATATATATATATATATATATATATATATATATATATATATAGCTTTGAAAGTGAGTACGGAGAAGGGGGACAACACAACGTCAAACCAGCAATCTCTTATTTAAATATGAATATTATTGATTCATACACTAATCATCTGTTTGTCAATTGATATCTCAAAGTTACTTAAAAACGTGTCTGCACTATTGTCTTGACTAAACGTAAACGGTGAGGTATTTGGGAATGTTAACCATTTCAGGTTGGCAGTTGATGGAATCTTGGCTCAAATTGAGAAAGCTCGTTTGGGTTTATTTAATCAGGATCACTTGTGACGTAGGCGGCATATCTGTCTCCAAATAGAGGACAAGTATGCGGTGAAGAAGTCTGCTCCGTATTAACTTATGGTCGTGATATAAGGTTATGAAAACAGAAATGTGTAGGCTAAACGTTTTTGATCATAGATATCTTTGCAGCATCGTTTGTATATCCTAGAACGACCAAGGAAGAAGTTCTGAGGTTGAACACAAAATACTAGTTAAAAATGGAGAATTAATTGTGAGTCTTTATTGAACTGAGGTAGTTGCAACACATACTACACATGCCTACTCACCTCCTATCTAAATATATGATGTTAGCTGGTATAGGATTTCGAGTAGAGAAAAATAGGAGCAGCCTAACTTAAGTGTAGTATCATTCTATGAAATCGTTGACTGATGGCCTGAGATCTTGGGTGACATTGGTTCTTAATCGGTCAGAGTGATGCAGTGGGGACCGACTCTTCATCTTCTTCTAAATCCTAAGCTACGTTATTTCATACAAACTTTCGTTTTTAATGGACTATATTCCGGTATTCATACTGTCAATTTGATCTGATCGTGCTAATGTAGTATGGTAACTTAAGCTAACGTATAGATATTCCAAGCTCAACGATGTCCATGACTGAATGCTTCCAGCAAAGAGAGACAATAAGATATGCACTCACGACACATAAGAATCGATATGAGAAACGCTCATAGAATACAAACAGATAAGTGAACTTGGTCAAAAGTAAGAATGATAACATTATTGAGTTATAATATTTACGTTAGGACTACTGAATTAAACAGTTCCGGTAGAATATCACAAGAGTTTCCTTGAAAGTGATATCTAAAACAATTTTAAAAGAAAAATAAATGATATGAAATTGAGTGGTAAGTAGTAACTACTAAAGGAAATGAAATTGTTACTAAAATAAAACAAATAACTAAACTAAATCAGAGTGAGCTGGAACTGAGAGGCATATGCATTGATTGATCACTGAGTTGTGATTAATGTCGTGTCTCTTCCTAAGTAGCACAGATCGAATTCTATTAATCAACTTGTAGTATGGAAGAAATGTTTTTCAATGGTCCATGTTCAGTAGCATCTTTAACTGAATTATACAGCCTAAAACATCAAAAACCGTAGCCAACAGCATAATTGTTCACAAACAGATGTAACTGATGGTCGATTACATTTTTCATCCGAAGGCAGTGACTACGATAAGGTAAAATGTAAACAAAGATTAATAATTTCAAGAAATATTCAGACAGAAATCTCAACAAAATATTTTGTTGTTATTCAGAGACTAATGTATGCTAAAAGTTGACCCGATTCAGTGCCTTGAAACTGTTAAAAAGTGGTCTGCATTTTCTTTGAAGATCATGCGAAATGAGTAGTCTTGCCGCCTGAACGCCTTCACAAATCATATTCATTAGAATAGTAATCGTCCCATATTTCTATTCACCAGCCAAGTCTTTCCACAGTTGACTTTACTACTTATTAAGACAAATCACGTGTATATGGTCTTATAAGAAAGGATTCATCATATCTATAAAGATCCTACCAAAAAGTGATTGACCAGCATGAAGATAAACAGTATGTTGTATTCTGAATGAATTGTCTGACTTAATTTCCTGTACACTGAAAAGAAAAATTACTTTGCTTGCAATCACATTTCGTTGTTATTTTAATGTCCAATTATCAAGCTTTTTATACTTTTATTCGTTCTGCCAATACATAACTTGCATTTCGTGTTAAACATCTCTCTGTAATTACGGCGATATTTTGTATGTATACTGATAGTCGTTGTAGTTGAGCTGCTTTATTTTACCACATTGATTCGGTAACTATTACGATACTTCATTTGTATGGAAGTATTGATATTTGTAGTAACCTGTTTAAGTGCACTACCAAAATTCTTCCTTGGTAGTTTTAAGTATCGACACAATAAAGAAATATTCTAATGATAATCAGAGAAGACTTATGCTCTTTGTAATTTCCATAACACTTTCTCTGGATGAAGGGTGTGCTCCAGTAAGTCGATGTTCAAAACCACCAAAACCGCAGAAACATTTTTAGCTACTCACTATTTGTAAGTAGTATGAGTTGTATAACACAAAAACCCTGACTTTATGCTAAGCCTTCTACGTACGACTCAGAATACTTCGTAGATGGCACCATGTCCCTATTAGCTTCTCGACTCCCCCAAATTTTCCCGAACTACTTGTTTGGTTTCTTTTCTGACCGAAAGCAGTGAATTCAGGAGATTCGTTTCGTCTTATTCGAAACTGTTATGGCGATAAAAAGGTGATGCAGTATCAATCGCCAATGAGTGGCCTAGTCGATTACTGCACATCTGACCTATGCCCTCTCGGTCCCAAGCTTAAATAAGAGAACACAATACTGATGAACCAACCAGACAGAATCATATTATATTCCAGGCATCTCTTTATGTATTCATAAAATTAGATCACACAGCGAACCAATTAGGAATTTAACAATAATACGAAACCAATGAGATTGTGCGAGTGAATAGGGGTAACGTGTACAGAACCGATTAACTGAAGTTCATAATGAGGGACAATATACTAACAGAAAATATACCAAACGAAAGGATAGGGTAGGAGGAAGGAAACAATGATAAAAATGAAATGTTTACACTACCCACAGTAAAAATAATTGAAATAGTGTCCTAAAACATAGTTCTGAAAGTTCATTTTTCTTTATTCATCTAACATAACATAGACAAATCAGTAGGATGTACCTAATTCCGAAAGAGACGTTAAACAAGTACTCATGAGATTTTACATCAACATTTTATCTACTAAGCTTCTGAGTTTAGATAGCGATTACTCTGCTCAAAGCAAGCACAGTATGTACCAAAATTTACATTTATTTCCCGTTGGTGACACGTAAAACTACATTTAACTGGCAGCTTAGTGGTTAATACGTTGGCGTTTAAAGAGAATAGTACTGAGCCTAAGTTTTAGTGTAAATATCGACAATAGGATGCAGGTATATCCCCATCTGACGAATATTAAGCAAAACAAAACGAGAGTCCTGGATTCTACTGATAGCCACAATACAACTATATGGAATATTTATTTGGAAATAATCTTTACTTACCGACCAAGTGTAACATAGACACCAATAAGTTTACATATGTTGAAATGGCGTAACTGAGAAGTGTTAGCATACAAAGGATTTTAACATCACTCAATATACAGCGGACTGAACAATAGTGTTATTATAATTCTTACAAACAGAAAATGATGCTCATTATAAGACGCTAACCTTAATAAATGAGTTACTGGAGTAACTCCTATATTGATTTCAGCAACTGGAACTCCTCGATTAGCAAGAAACGGGGCATAACTTGCAGCTGGATAAACGGCAGAACTAGTACCAACAACTATACAAACGTCAGCATTCTTAACTATTTCATCCGCCTTAGAAAGGACATCTGGTTCAATATTTTCTCCAAACAAAACAACATGTGGTCGTAAGAGCCCACCACATACACTACTATCAACAAGATTTTGACAGCGTGGTAGATGAGACAAAGGAAGTGGTTCACACGAAATATTTTCAATATATGGTGAACTAAAAAGATAGAAATTTATTCGAAGAAGGCCTTCTAATATTTATAAATAAATAACATTCAATTAAGTATTAAAGTAAAGGCATGCGCAGGTAACAAGTCTTTGGTCGAAAATGTCTTCAAACCATATGCCGAATATCATGGAGCGACCGCACACGTGTTCAAATGTTCCTGAATTTTCATTAGCATAGGTGATTGGAGCATGTAATACATACGGCAAACAACCGCCTACCTCGAAACCCACTGTTGGTTGGTCAGTCAATTACAATCAACCAATTCAGTGCGAATGCGAGTTGCCATACAACAATACCAGAACGCAACCGATTTAACAAAAAACAATGTTGGCTGGTGCATGAGTAAGTTAGAAGCCAAAGCAGTCTACGAAGTTGAAGATTGTCGATCTAAGCCATTTAGGCAGGTAGAGACTATCTTATTGTGGTCCACAGCAACAGAAGTTGGAGACTTGGGTGAAAAAGATCACATTCACTCTATTTATGCTATACCTTCCCTTTTGATCCTGAGTTTCAGTATTCTTTCATTAAAACCTTTTCGCTTGGTCTTCTAGAAATGATATTCTTAATGTTACGACTATAGCCACTCTGTTGTTTCATTTCTTATTTATTTCATTACCACGTGCCGATGTGGCATGACAATTTAAGCTAACGTATACTTAAATCAGATCCAAAGTTGAATGTGACTAAATGAAAAAGGTATATAAATTTTAGACGAACAAGCAAATGAAAACGATTTTTTAATACTTTAATGGCACATATTTCTAATTGATTGAACTCGTCACAGACTGATGTTGGTAGGGTATTATGAGCTCCGCCAAGCTGAAGTCCCTGAGGCGGAATCTAGGATACGCACTATTGAGGAATCTCTTACTGGGACGAAACAGGTGTCCATTGCTTCCTGATTTTCAATGGTACCCAACCATTAACAATCTGTGAAAAATTTAACCAACTAAAACTTAATACCAATCTCCATAAACCACCTAAATTCAATTCTAATGGTATATCTTTAAAGAAAGGCTATCTTTACCAATACATTTCGAACAGCAGAATAATGGCATTTTTAACAGCGTAGTTGAAGTAGTTTTGGACCTATTGGCAACGAACATTAGGAGGCCTTACTACTAGCGAAGGAAATTATGAAAGAAAATGCTGTGACAGACATATCAAGAAGAATGGATGACTTTAAGATTATTTTATGTAGTTTAATTGCATAACCATGTTATCACGAAACGAGCCTGATTAAAGTATGCTCACGAAGCTGTGCCGTGATTGGCCCATTCTTAGCTAACTAGAGCCAACGACCAATCGGAAAGTTTATAGAATACTCTATATCATTGTTTATATAAACCCTAGTGTAATTATTTGCTTTGCTTTGCTTTTGCCTTCTGCCTCCTACTTTTATTTTCTCAATACATCTTGCTACCTGTTCTACTCTTGTTCTGATTTGGGATCAAGTCGTTGTCGTTGTCGAACTGTAGAATACTAAGCGGGATTAACAAATAATATTACTGGGACTAATAGAGATAACAGTAGGACAATTTAACAAAGCATTTAGGACATTTTGTTATTTTTATGTTCAGCTAGAACTAAATTCCTGGTCGACTTATTACTGTTTTCCACTGATAGATTACTTTGTTTTTCTGTCCTCAGTGTGTTGATATTATTAGTCTAATTGGTCTGTTGTAAAGTCTCGATTTGCATATGTATATAGGACTGTCTCAAATATACGATTTGAACTGCTTGACCAATTTCGTATTTTTTCTATTACGGTTTGTACTACTTAGTATTGGGGAAGACCTAATTGCACAAAAATAACAGCCTATGCTATCCTCGGTTGAAGTTATGGTTTAGGCAAGGTCGTTACTCATCAACGACAATACAAAGTGTGTTACTTTCTGGATCAACCATATCTAATTTCTTCCTCATATTGTAAGGAAACAGTATTTACACAAATTCTAGACATCTGGAATAAACACCTTGCTATCTGCATATATTAAGACGGTTGGTACTAAGATTCTAAATTCGGACCTTAAATTAACCAATATATTGACCTAACCACACCCAAACCGACCTGCACTGAGCGGCAGAACTAACGCGAATGAGTTCTTCAGCTAATATATCACCACTAGGTCATCGCTATATGTAAACCTGACACCACCACATCAAGGTAGCAGCTACGGTCGGGGTTAAATGCTAGACAAAATTGGAAATACAGAGACAAATTAATCAGTTTCATTTAAATATTTGTTAGTTTGCATGAAATGATATGGGCCAAATGTACTTATTTCTATCTGTGTACATATACATGACGGGATTCAAATCAGACAAAATATTAACGAAAGGTACTTATTGGGAAAACTAACATTGAATTTAGGGAATACGGTAAATACACCAAAAATATTTACAAAGCTAATGTCTTACCCACGACCTAGTAATGCTGTACATATTGGGCTATCGTAATTTTCTCGAATGTCGTTGCATTCCAAACACCGTGTTTTGTAAACGTTTCCTGTTAACGAAATACAAATTTCATGTGGGAACAGATTAAGCGAGCTATATTTTTAATTACAGCATACACAGAGTATGCAATTTTCATTGGGCACTCAATTTAGAAGTATTTCAGCAAACAGGTAAGACGAAACGCCGAAAACTAGATATAATTACTTTTAAGCAATAACAATAATAATAATCTGACTGCAGTAAAGTAGGTTGAGTACGTTGATCACTTCACTTATTTTGGAAGTTCGATAGGTTGGTCTCTGACGAAATCTCGATGTGAATTAAAAAAGTTGGTTTAGCTTTTGTTAACTTACGCCACTTATGGCACATGCGAGATATTCGTCTCTCAATGAAAGGAAGAGTATACTGCACAGCAGCTCGCTCTGTTTTACTGTATGGACGTGAGACGTGGACATTGAGAGATGATACTCGAAGGTTATTAGTTTTCGGCCATCGATGTCTTCGAAACATCGCTTGCGTTAGCTGAGAACACTAGATATATAGTACGACAAAGGTTGAGAAATCGTCCAAGTACGCAGACTCGTACTTATGTGACTAATTGAATGAAATAAAATACCCCCCCCAACAATACAGCCAACCTTTCAGCATCACACAGAAACAGACACTAAGTGAAAAAAAACACGATGTATTTAAACATATGAATATCAGTTCCTTGTGGGGAAGATTAAACATTTTATGCTGAAGATTCATAGAACCATAGAACATATCTTTTGTCGAGACTAATTCAAAGCCATGATGACCAGTCCATAAATCTTGATCCCAGATATTGGGCATACATATGAAGCTTAAGATGACAGACTATATTTAAAGGTAATCACTAATTCAGTCACTTTGCACTAGATGTGTTTATCAACAATATTAATTTACATTCAAACACTATACAACCCTAAATACGTTGAATTCCAGAGATTCAATAAGAGAACTTATACAAGAAACTTTACTGTAGCATTTTATTTATCTATGAACAGTGGAAAGATAGATAGCAAACTCATAAGAAATCCTGATGATAAATTATCATTTATACATATTTTGTCATACCATGTAATTCCAATATATTACCACTTCCTGCTTTGGCATGAAGGTCATCCACATTCTGCGTAATGACAAAAAATGAACGACCACTATCAACATACAGCTTTTCAGCTTGAGCAAGAGCCAAGTGTCCAGAGTTAGGTTGCCTTAAACGAATAGTTTCACGACGGTGGTGATAAAACTCCCAAACTAGACCAGGATGTGAACGAAATGCATCAAGTGTGGCAAGATCCTTCAGATTATTTTTCGGCAGATCATTTGAAAAAAACTACCTGAGATAAAAATTTTCTCCACAATCTACCATAGTTTCTAAACGTTGGCACGCTGCTTTCAGCACTTATACCAGAACCGGTTAGTACCAATATGTTGTGCGATTTAGACAAAATACTTCTGAAGTTATCGATATCTGAACAGTATTTATTAAACTGTAAGTTAACTCCCTAAAAGAGTATTGTTAATGAGATGTCAAATACGATTTCGTACAGAAAGTTTCCTCATCCAAGAATGACAAATTAGACGGTTCATTGAATCTAAAACATTGAAATGAATGGTGAAAAGGCAAAACTATTGAATTTCTACTTTAAATATGGTATACGGACAGAAATAGATACAACAAAAATTATCAATAACAAATTTTCCACATCACAATCGTAGAATTATGGTGATGAAGCATATTGTAGAAGAGTGACAAATACACATATGAGAGAACTCGCTTTCTGGATGAGAATTACATAATACATAAGAATTTACAGACCAGGAAATCTATATTGATAACACTACTATTTTAGTTGAAAAAATACACTTATTAGTACCGACTATAGTTACATCTAGCTGTTTCTATCAATTCAGTGACTAGTGTCTCAACTGCATTCAATCTTTATTCTCCACTAAATCTTTAATTTCACAATGTTTCACATTGTAGTAGCAGCTAATACCACCTAGTATACTAGGCAGTCTTACTGATTGTACATTATTTTACGATTTGGACACAAAAGGTGATGTAACTTACATATCTCGCTTGTTTGGATTCTGTACTTGTTGGATTAAAATTGTGTTTATATGTAATTCTCATAAATTCATCCCTACTGATTCCTAATACATACACTTGCCCGATTGTTTGATGTGTATTAGTCAAAAGGACATACGGTGAATTACAAATAATTTGGAATGATATTATTACTCAACATACTGTTATCGTAATCCAGTATTAACAAGTATTAACGATTCATATTACCAACAAAAAATCGAACACGTAGCCTAAATAAATCATATGTCTTATCTGTCATCATGCCATTAACTGTAGTTAGTTGGCTTCTAAAACATATAACTTTAAATTCATCTCAGATAACATACTCAGTATCCAATCTTTCTCATTATAATTATTACAACTAATTTGACTTTTATGCTATTTATCTAGTCGTACTGACGTGATGCATAACTTAAGTTAATGCACATTTATGTAAAGCTCAAAGACAACTGATACAAAGTGTATTTACAGTGAAATAATATGGTCAACTAGCTACTTAGAGCTTTATCAGTATTATCTATTTATCACTAGATGATCTGCATAGTAATTTTTAAAACACGGATTATGACTTCAAGCCTCCGGCAACTTCTTGGTAATAAATATGGACTGCATAAACAACCAGTCCTGAGGTACACAATTAAATATCGATGACTTAATAAAGTTGTCTAACCTTTACAAGTTACTAAAATGAAAAGCTTATAATGTAATGGGAAACGGTACTGCTCATTAAACGAATTCAGTGGCCTAGCAACTGAACAAGCTGTACATATATTTGGACGATTAGTTAGTTTTTTAAGGGCCACATTCTCATTGAGGTGAATCCGACATAACCACGATGGGAACCAATGGAACTTTAATAATAATAATAATAATAATAATAATAATAATAATAATAATAATAATAACTTTGTTCAACAGTATGCATAGTACAATATGAAGTTTTGTGTAAAAAGATAATTGACAAAACCACCCTCTATATGAGTGGATAACACCAACTGCAAGTAATACATTGGGTAATGTCTCGAAATAGTCTAACAACCAAACAGCTATCGAATGTGGGAAAAGGCGTTATAGATAAAGTCTATTGACAAAATGTATACTGTCTTCAACGTATTCGCAGTGGACATGCTAAGATAAATAGCTGTAATCTTAAAATGTATTGAATTGACATTCCAAAACTTAAAACATGCCAACTTGTAATGTTATACGGATAGATGTGATAACATTCAGAGTGCATTTCCCAAGCTATTATTTACCTTTTTATCTCCTTATATTTTCGTAGGTTTTACTTTGCATGATGCATTTCTTAATGTACTACACAGGTTGAAATAAATAAAAGGCGGAAGATATGCACATAATAACAGCGGATATTTGAGTAGAGCTCGAAAATGCCAAGGCAAACATTAGGTAAGATTGCACAAAACAACTGTGCATGAAAAACGGTAATTAAGTGAGAATTATAACACCGAATCAGCAAAGGTTTAGGGAGCGACTTTAAGGTTATGCTGTATGTGTAAAAGTACGGTGCCAACTATGAACTATAAAACGGTTACTTCCGATGATAAAAACACCATGATTTTAGTGTAATACTGAGAAAAATATCTACTGCGGTTGCTTAGTTCTCAAAATTCAATGGCATTTTTCCTCGCTAGGAAAATACTTCTGTTTTTACTATTTCTAATGTATCATGCGACTGACCACAGGTTTTACTATATGTAGTAAATTAGATCAACCTTATAGCTAAATTAATTTCAACTGCGCCATCAAATAAAACATTGTATACGTGGCAGCATTAACTCGTACCCATTTTGTGAGAAAAGCATAAATTTTTGTTTGATTGTAAATTGCGGTTTGTGTAAGACGATATTATAAGGAAATCCGTTGAGTAAAATAATGACCAGTTAAGAAACATAAAATGCACTAGCCTACAGTGACGATAACCAATTATAGTTAGCAACAACAAAGGCCTGATAAACACAACATGACAAACGAAAACCAACAAAATTACTAGGTTTTAGATGCGTTGCAACGAAATAACCGAAGGCATTGACCGTTGAAAAGTGCGCCAAATTTATGTCTGGATTCCTATTGGTTGAGTCTTCTAGATATTTGGAGGCAAATTTAAACGGTTTGTCTCCTGCTTATCAAGGAGTTTAATCGTGGTAAACCCTATGAACTCATTGTGACTGTCTCCATATAACATCAAACTATTGAGCACATACTAATGCACTTGAATGGTTTAATATGTCTCTCACCTGTAACTGGCTACACGTAAACTAGCAATCATGTATTACAAAATGTGGATATATTTAGACGGTTTGAGATGCTATTTTCATACTACTGTAGAATACATGTTACTAGCAATAAGATCCAGTTTCTATATGATGGCAATCATATGGTATAATCAAAGAGTATCTGTAGAGCCAACCAAAACATAGTAAACCTGACCGTTCTTTGTTTAAACAGAGTATAAAGTCTACTTATTGATATTAACATCCATTATCGAGTTTTGCCGTAGGTTGGCTAAATGTTTCATACGAGCAAGGAGTATTTAGGATAAATCGTCCATTACTTGCAATGTTTTCTAGCAGTTTAAACGGGCACTAAATAAGTTTATGAATGTGAATGTTGTTACAACTATATAATTCACATTTTAGACGTTCAGAATTACCCATATTATCACTTCAATCTATTAAATTTATGTGATGAGCCACATGTAGCGTCAGTATGTGTTGTGCCAATATATGCTTGATATCTCACATCCTCCTCAGGGTACTGGACTTCATAATGAGATGAAAATCTGTTTGTTATCATGGTACTTATGTCTTATTATATGTAGATGTGTAGGTTGCCGGTGTAAAGTTGTAGCGGTAAATAATCCCCAAAATAAATAGTTGCATAAGCACTCGACATTGATGCTGACCATGTTTGTTTTAGCGGACACTACTAGTTGAAGGCGCGCGGTCACGCATCTTCACCAGATCACGACTCGAACCACCGTGGGTAGCATCTCTCTCTAGTTTGTCAGCCTAGACGTTGCTATCCCATTAAAGTTCTGTATACGCTCAAATACAATTTCGCTTCCATCCTTTATTGCCTTCTGATTTTTCATTCGTAAGAGTGGGATCCGTTCGATAGAAGTGTCTTTGGTTATACGACAAGTGCAACTTGGTCCTATATCCGGGGAACTCTTCATTGGTGAGCTCAACGTGATCTGGACACGATAATTTACTGTGAGTCCGTTCCTTTTTATAGTTTCAAGCAGAGTATTATTGGTGGTTTAATTTTTTTTACCGCATATTTTTCACAGTAATTTTGTATTTGCATTCATTACGATTTTTATGATGTCAGACCAGACTCCTAAGCTGATTAGGATTAAGACCCCTACGCCTCCAAACTTTCAGCTCATTCCTTTCTGGGCAGATAATGTCGAGGCCTCGTTCTGCTACGCAGAAGCAGAATTCCAAAACCAATGTGTGACTGATCCACGCGTTCAATTTCTGGCCGTTGTAAGGTCACTTCCGCGTGAAGTGAACAGGTACGTCACTCCTTCTTTTTTAGTCCTGACTGCCTAGAACCGTACGAACAACTTAAAAGATCGATTCTTAAACGAGGAGATTTGTCCGACCGACAACGTCTTGATGAGTTGTTTCACACCATTGATCTTGGTAACGGTTCTGCGACCGAAATGTTATTGCGCATGAAAGAGGTAATCGGTCAACGTACTTTTGACGAAGGACTTTTCCGTCAACTATTCTTATCAAAACTGCCACAACAAGTGCAAGCAGTGTTAGTAACTTTTAACAACAACCCAGTAGATGAACTAGCTTCATCTGCTGATCGAATTCTGGAGATCACCAGAACTCGCCACAATGAGGTTTATTCTGTTACAGAAAAGCCTCTAGAAACCGAAACCGAAATTACTAAATTGTGCTAACTCTTTCCCGTTTCCTTGATCTACACGAGCAACGCCGACCAAACAATCCTCGACGACGAAGTTCGTCGCGTAAAAGATCCTCATCTCGACGTCGACGAACAGAAAATCCACATTGGTGTTGGTACCACAACACCTATGGCAAGGAATCAAAGAAATGTAGAAACCCCTGTTGTTTCCCTAGCCTCAAACCCACTGCTTCGGGAAACTATCCCGCCGACACGCGTTAGCGGCAACCGTAGTCGGTGGAAACAGCCGCCTGTTATTCATCTCTGATGTGATAACGAAGGTTCGCTACCTCGTCGATACTGGCGCAGAAGTCAGCGTCCTTCCTGCAACTTCATCTGATCACCAACATGAAGCTGCATTTGATCTACAGGCAGCTGACGGCAAACAAATAGCCACGTATGGTAAGAAATATGTCTACTTAAACGTGGGGTTGCGCAAACCCATACACTGGATTTTTACTATCGCCGATGTGAAAATACCTATCATAGGCATAGACTTACTAAGCCACCACAACTTGCTTGTGGACGCTAGCAAAAAGAGGCTAGTCGACAGCAACACAAAGCTGTACGTACGTGGAACCACTGCCACAGGTTGTAGCCTATGTCCTCTTCGCTTTAAGCATTTAATTAACCCTTATTTTCAGCCAATTCTCGACAAGTATCCGGACCTGAATAAGGCGACGTCCAAGTTATCATGTGTAACCAGCAATCTTACACATCACATCACGAATACAGGTCAACCTGTTTTCTCCAAAGCACGCCGATTAGCACCCGAAAAATTAAGGGTTGCTAAGAACGAATTCGACCATATGATTGAACTGGGAATAATTCGCCCGTCCAGCAGCCCATGGTCGTCTCCATTACATATGGTCCCGAAGAAAGACAGCAATGATTGGCGTCCTACCGGTGATTATCGACGTCTTAACGCACAAACTACGCCAGATCGCTACCCTTTACCTCACATCCACGACCTAACGGCCACGTTAAAGGGAATGAAAGTAATCTCAAAAATTGATCTAGTAAAAGCCTACAATCAAATACCGATGGCTGAAAATGACATCCCATAAACGGCTATTGTAACCCCGCTCGGTCTTTACGAATTTCTTCGAATGCCCTTCGGCTTGAGGAATGCAGCACAAACGTTTCAACGTTTCATTGACGACGTGTTTCGCGGGCTCGACTATGTCAATGCATATGTCGACCACTGCTTGATAGCAAGCCCAGACGAGGAAACACACATGAAACATTTGGACACAGCTTTTAAAAGACTGCAGCAATACGGAATTACTATTATTATACAAAAATGTCAAATCGGAACAACTTCATTGGACTTCCTGCGGCATACCATTGATGCTAATGGTATACAGCCTCAAGAACACAAGGTGGCGGCAATTCTGGAGTATCCGGAACCAACAAACATTAAACAGTCATTTTCAACATTCCATCGAAGGCCGGGAATTCGCAATATTCACCGACCATAAACCACTGACGTTTTCGATGAAATCATCTTCAGATAAGTACTCTCCACGAGAGTCGCGTCATCTTGACTATATCTCCCAATTCTCTACGGACATACGACATATATCGGGAGCTAACAATGTAGTTGCTGATGCCTTATCGAGAATACATTCCTTGAATCGTATCCAAGGAATCGACCTTGTTAAACTAGCTCAACTTCAAAGTGAAGATATCGACTTTCATCACGAGTTAGCTGCAACAACGCTCCAACTTCAAACCAAAACGATTGGAAAAGGTAAGAACACTTTAATTTGTGATTCTTCTACAGGTATAGCCCGTCCAGTCGTCCCCAGGAGTTATTGACGAGTCATCTTCGACACATCGCACAACCTTTCTTATCCTGGAATTCGTGCTACACGTAAACTGATTACCGATAGATTCTGCTGGCCAAAAATGAATAAGGATATTAAAGAATGGGCACGCACCTGCATATCCTGCCAAAAGAACAAGGTAAGCCAACATAATAAATGCCCCCTAGGCACTTTCTCAACCCCTGACGCTCGATTCGATCACGTCCACCTTGATTTGGTAGGACCTCTACCAGAATCAAATGGATTTTCTTATCTTCTGACATGCGTGGACCGATTTACACGCTGGCCAGAAGCGATTCCACTTAGACACATCACAAGTGAAACGATTGCTCGCGCTTTCGTCGAACGATGGGTAGCCAACTTTGGTTGTCCATCTATAATAACGACAGACCGTGGACGTCAGTTTGAATCTGGATTGTTCCACGCTCTGACCAAATTTCTTGGAACAACGCGTTTCAGGACGATCACCTACCACCCACAATCTAATGGTTTGGTAGAAAGATTTCATCGACAACTGAAAGCATCACTTTCAGCAACAAACATCCCTCAGTGGACCGACGCCTTACCACTAGTTTTACTCGGGATTCGCAGCACTGTAAAGGAAGATGTTGGATGTAGTGTCGCCGAATTAGTCTACGAAACGACTCTTCGACTACCAGGTGAGTTTGTGGAAACCGCTTCAACTTCGGCAAACCTGGATATGAATTCTTACGTGAACCGGCTTACAAATGCTATGCGTTCAGTTAAGCCAGTTCAAACTCGACAACAGTCGACAGACATCTTTATCCAACCTGCCTTAAAATATAGTACACACGTTTTCGTAAGTCTTGATGCCGTACGCCGACCTCTCGACGCAACCTACGAAGGGCCATACAAGGTCCTGACACGTGAAACAAAGTACTATACAATTAACAAAAATGGCATTGACCGCCTCAAAGCAGCTTACCTAGAAGGTACACCTTTTAGTGTCGAATTCGCTGCAACACCTGCCAAAGGTAGCACGAACGAAGCCATTACGCCGCAAGCAATGACTAACACGCAAGTAGAAGTATCAAAGAGCTCCGTAACGCCGAAAGCTACGCGTTCTGGTAGAAAAGTACGATTTCCAGAACACTTAAACGAATACTATGTCTACTAATTTCCTCCCACTACCTACGTACGTATTACAATTTTCTTGTTGTCTTAAATAATAACAAAAAAAAATAAAAATCGATAAACCCATTATTATTATTTATGTATTTTTTTTCTAAAAAAAGTAATAATAATAATTTTACTGTGTGCATTTTATAAATGTTTGTGTCAAAAAAAACTTCATTATTTGTTGTCGGTGTTCAACACGTTTTTTATCGACGCATCGAGTTACCAATTATTTTTTTATGTACACAAAACGCACAGATTTAAATTTTCTTTTTTTCTTTTCGACTTCCAGGCCGTCTGGAGACAAACAGAAGAACGTGGAAGAAACAAGAATTTTATTTTATGTAAAATTATTTTATGCAACGACTCCATAGTGTAGGTGCAGACGTCCAGAAGCTGCACAACATCGCAAGCTATCGAAGGAACGTTTACCAATGTCTGACGCATTGGGTTTTATCCTTTGGCTGGCACGTCTTAGGGTCCTCACGAACCCATTAGGGGGGAGTGAGCTGTAGCGGTAAATAATCCCCAAAATAAATAGTTGCATAAGCACTCGACATTGATGCTGACCATGTTTGTTTTAGCGGACACTACTAGTTGAAGGCGCGCGGTCACGCATCTTCACCAGATCACGACTCGAACCACCGTGGGTAGCATCTCTCTCTAGTTTGTCAGCCTAGACGTTGCTATCCCATTAAAGTTCTGTATACGCTCAAATACAATTTCGCTTCCATCCTTTATTGCCTTCTGATTTTTCATTCGTAAGAGTGGGATCCGTTCGATAGAAGTGTCTTTGGTTATACGACAAGTGCAACTTGGTCCTATATCCGGGGAACTCTTCATTGGTGAGCTCAACGTGATCTGGACACGATAATTTACTGTGAGTCCGTTCCTTTTTATAGTTTCAAGCAGAGTATTATTGGTGGTTTAATTTTTTTTACCGCATATTTTTCACAGTAATTTTGTATTTGCATTCATTACGATTTTTATGATGTCAGACCAGACTCCTAAGCTGATTAGGATTAAGACCCCTACGCCTCCAAACTTTCAGCTCATTCCTTTCTGGGCAGATAATGTCGAGGCCTCGTTCTGCTACGCAGAAGCAGAATTCCAAAACCAATGTGTGACTGATCCACGCGTTCAATTTCTGGCCGTTGTAAGGTCACTTCCGCGTGAAGTGAACAGGTACGTCACTCCTTCTTTTTTAGTCCTGACTGCCTAGAACCGTACGAACAACTTAAAAGATCGATTCTTAAACGAGGAGATTTGTCCGACCGACAACGTCTTGATGAGTTGTTTCACACCATTGATCTTGGTAACGGTTCTGCGACCGAAATGTTATTGCGCATGAAAGAGGTAATCGGTCAACGTACTTTTGACGAAGGACTTTTCCGTCAACTATTCTTATCAAAACTGCCACAACAAGTGCAAGCAGTGTTAGTAACTTTTAACAACAACCCAGTAGATGAACTAGCTTCATCTGCTGATCGAATTCTGGAGATCACCAGAACTCGCCACAATGAGGTTTATTCTGTTACAGAAAAGCCTCTAGAAACCGAAACCGAAATTACTAAATTGTGCTAACTCTTTCCCGTTTCCTTGATCTACACGAGCAACGCCGACCAAACAATCCTCGACGACGAAGTTCGTCGCGTAAAAGATCCTCATCTCGACGTCGACGAACAGAAAATCCACATTGGTGTTGGTACCACAACACCTATGGCAAGGAATCAAAGAAATGTAGAAACCCCTGTTGTTTCCCTAGCCTCAAACCCACTGCTTCGGGAAACTATCCCGCCGACACGCGTTAGCGGCAACCGTAGTCGGTGGAAACAGCCGCCTGTTATTCATCTCTGATGTGATAACGAAGGTTCGCTACCTCGTCGATACTGGCGCAGAAGTCAGCGTCCTTCCTGCAACTTCATCTGATCACCAACATGAAGCTGCATTTGATCTACAGGCAGCTGACGGCAAACAAATAGCCACGTATGGTAAGAAATATGTCTACTTAAACGTGGGGTTGCGCAAACCCATACACTGGATTTTTACTATCGCCGATGTGAAAATACCTATCATAGGCATAGACTTACTAAGCCACCACAACTTGCTTGTGGACGCTAGCAAAAAGAGGCTAGTCGACAGCAACACAAAGCTGTACGTACGTGGAACCACTGCCACAGGTTGTAGCCTATGTCCTCTTCGCTTTAAGCATTTAATTAACCCTTATTTTCAGCCAATTCTCGACAAGTATCCGGACCTGAATAAGGCGACGTCCAAGTTATCATGTGTAACCAGCAATCTTACACATCACATCACGAATACAGGTCAACCTGTTTTCTCCAAAGCACGCCGATTAGCACCCGAAAAATTAAGGGTTGCTAAGAACGAATTCGACCATATGATTGAACTGGGAATAATTCGCCCGTCCAGCAGCCCATGGTCGTCTCCATTACATATGGTCCCGAAGAAAGACAGCAATGATTGGCGTCCTACCGGTGATTATCGACGTCTTAACGCACAAACTACGCCAGATCGCTACCCTTTACCTCACATCCACGACCTAACGGCCACGTTAAAGGGAATGAAAGTAATCTCAAAAATTGATCTAGTAAAAGCCTACAATCAAATACCGATGGCTGAAAATGACATCCCATAAACGGCTATTGTAACCCCGCTCGGTCTTTACGAATTTCTTCGAATGCCCTTCGGCTTGAGGAATGCAGCACAAACGTTTCAACGTTTCATTGACGACGTGTTTCGCGGGCTCGACTATGTCAATGCATATGTCGACCACTGCTTGATAGCAAGCCCAGACGAGGAAACACACATGAAACATTTGGACACAGCTTTTAAAAGACTGCAGCAATACGGAATTACTATTATTATACAAAAATGTCAAATCGGAACAACTTCATTGGACTTCCTGCGGCATACCATTGATGCTAATGGTATACAGCCTCAAGAACACAAGGTGGCGGCAATTCTGGAGTATCCGGAACCAACAAACATTAAACAGTCATTTTCAACATTCCATCGAAGGCCGGGAATTCGCAATATTCACCGACCATAAACCACTGACGTTTTCGATGAAATCATCTTCAGATAAGTACTCTCCACGAGAGTCGCGTCATCTTGACTATATCTCCCAATTCTCTACGGACATACGACATATATCGGGAGCTAACAATGTAGTTGCTGATGCCTTATCGAGAATACATTCCTTGAATCGTATCCAAGGAATCGACCTTGTTAAACTAGCTCAACTTCAAAGTGAAGATATCGACTTTCATCACGAGTTAGCTGCAACAACGCTCCAACTTCAAACCAAAACGATTGGAAAAGGTAAGAACACTTTAATTTGTGATTCTTCTACAGGTATAGCCCGTCCAGTCGTCCCCAGGAGTTATTGACGAGTCATCTTCGACACATCGCACAACCTTTCTTATCCTGGAATTCGTGCTACACGTAAACTGATTACCGATAGATTCTGCTGGCCAAAAATGAATAAGGATATTAAAGAATGGGCACGCACCTGCATATCCTGCCAAAAGAACAAGGTAAGCCAACATAATAAATGCCCCCTAGGCACTTTCTCAACCCCTGACGCTCGATTCGATCACGTCCACCTTGATTTGGTAGGACCTCTACCAGAATCAAATGGATTTTCTTATCTTCTGACATGCGTGGACCGATTTACACGCTGGCCAGAAGCGATTCCACTTAGACACATCACAAGTGAAACGATTGCTCGCGCTTTCGTCGAACGATGGGTAGCCAACTTTGGTTGTCCATCTATAATAACGACAGACCGTGGACGTCAGTTTGAATCTGGATTGTTCCACGCTCTGACCAAATTTCTTGGAACAACGCGTTTCAGGACGATCACCTACCACCCACAATCTAATGGTTTGGTAGAAAGATTTCATCGACAACTGAAAGCATCACTTTCAGCAACAAACATCCCTCAGTGGACCGACGCCTTACCACTAGTTTTACTCGGGATTCGCAGCACTGTAAAGGAAGATGTTGGATGTAGTGTCGCCGAATTAGTCTACGAAACGACTCTTCGACTACCAGGTGAGTTTGTGGAAACCGCTTCAACTTCGGCAAACCTGGATATGAATTCTTACGTGAACCGGCTTACAAATGCTATGCGTTCAGTTAAGCCAGTTCAAACTCGACAACAGTCGACAGACATCTTTATCCAACCTGCCTTAAAATATAGTACACACGTTTTCGTAAGTCTTGATGCCGTACGCCGACCTCTCGACGCAACCTACGAAGGGCCATACAAGGTCCTGAAACGTGAAACAAAGTACTATACAATTAACAAAAATGGCATTGACCGCCTCAAAGCAGCTTACCTAGAAGGTACACCTTTTAGTGTCGAATTCGCTGCAACACCTGCCAAAGGTAGCACGAACGAAGCCATTACGCCGCAAGCAATGACTAACACGCAAGTAGAAGTATCAAAGAGCTCCGTAACGCCGAAAGCTACGCGTTCTGGTAGAAAAGTACGATTTCCAGAACACTTAAACGAATACTATGTCTACTAATTTCCTCCCACTACCTACGTACGTATTACAATTTTCTTGTTGTCTTAAATAATAACAAAAAAAAAATAAAAATCGATAAACCCATTATTATTATTTGTGTATTTTTTTTCTAAAAAAAGTAATAATAATAATTTTACTGTGTGCATTTTATAAATGTTTGTGTCAAAAAAAACTTCATTATTTGTTGTCGGTGTTCAACACGTTTTTTATCGACGCATCGAGTTACCAATTATTTTTTTATGTACACAAAACGCACAGATTTAAATTTTCTTTTTTTCTTTTCGACTTCCAGGCCGTCTGGAGACAAACAGAAGAACGTGGAAGAAACAAGAATTTTATTTTATGTAAAATTATTTTATGCAACGACTCCATAGTGTAGGTGCAGACGTCCAGAAGCTGCACAACATCGCAAGCTATCGAAGGAACGTTTACCAATGTCTGACGCATTGGGTTTTATCCTTTGGCTGGCACGTCTTAGGGTCCTCACGAACCCATTAGGGGGGAGTGAGCTGTAGCGGTAAATAATCCCCAAAATAAATAGTTGCATAAGCACTCGACATTGATGCTGACCATGTTTGTTTTAGCGGACACTACTAGTTGAAGGCGCGCGGTCACGCATCTTCACCAGATCACGACTCGAACCACCGTGGGTAGCATCTCTCTCTAGTTTGTCAGCCTAGACGTTGCTATCCCATTAAAGTTCTGTATACGCTCAAATACAATTTCGCTTCCATCCTTTATTGCCTTCTGATTTTTCATTCGTAAGAGTGGGATCCGTTCGATAGAAGTGTCTTTGGTTATACGACAAGTGCAACTTGGTCCTATATCCGGGGAACTCTTCAAAGTAATAGTAGTGTTGGCTGCAGGTAGTTATGAAGTAGCACATTTAAAGACTGTAACCTGGCACCTAAATACTGCTTTCTTAATGGAAACAGATTACTCATGAAGATCGTGTGCTGCTGAGTGTAGTGACATTTGGCGTAAAGTGTACCCGGGTATGTGACCAAGTTACGCTTGTCGTACAACCAAAGCCACTTCTATCGATTGGACCCACTCTTACGAATGAGAAATCAGAAGGCCTTGAAGAATGGAAGAGAAATTATATTTGATCGTATACAGAGCTTCAATGGGGTAGCAACGTCTAGGCTGGTAAACTAGAAAGAGATGCTACCCACGGTAGTTCGAGTCGTGATCTGGTGGTGATGCGTGATTGCGAGCCTTCAACTAGTTGTGTCTGCAAAAACAAACATGGTCAGTATCAAAGTCGAGAGCCTATACAACCATTTATTTTGGGGATTATTTACTGCTTTTAGCTCCTTTCTTTATCCAAGTACAGATCTCTCTAAGAGTTATGAATCAAACCTCCTAATAAACTGGAAATTTTATGCCTTACAGCGACATAAAGAATATAAGAACCAAAGCTTATGAACATCATTTCTGTGTATGTGTAGAAACAAATAACGTAAGCATAGGTATCGTAAATGTCCCTACAGTAGATTTATACTATCAGCGAGTAACGATGCTAACAATCATGTGGGCAACTCATCGATTCAGTAGTGATGACAGTCTGGGTGATTTCAAATTGGATTGACCACGACATACAAATTGAACAAGTGCGAAATGCTTAGGTTTTCTTTAAATATAGCTGCTGTCATGTAGGCCCTACAAATGCCTTCATTATATTCAGCTTCCTGAAGCCTGTGAGGTTATATTAAGTTAACTAACAGTTTACAGAAATAAAGGTTACTCCGGACTACGAACGTTATCTACTTGACAATTTCTATGTGAATGCAACTACCACAAGGTTTAAGGAAGTTCGTTGCACATCCTTCGTTAATTAATATCTTATTGCCTTCACAGGTTGGTCGTACTGTCCATACTGAATTCCGAGTACACACATCGTTTTCACCACCCTCATTCTGATATAATACTTCGTTATTTTTCTAATTTCTAGACATAATGTACATCAGTAAACGCTGGACCAGAAGTCATAGTATCCGTAATGAATCACCTCGTGTTCACCGAGCAACAGAAGCAGGTGTCAAATTCTGCAAAACATCTGTGAACCTAGCTTACTCTTCTGTTTGTAAAATTTCCATGATACAGTTTAGGGCAAAATTAATTTTCGTATTTTGGTGATTTTGGGGCATATCATTGCGATCGTACTCATGGTTATTTTGTCTTATTTTTTGTATTGCAAACTGCTTATCTCTGGCTTAGGCATCACTTTTCAAGCTACTGACTGAATTCATTACCTAAATTTATATCCATGAGACTGGGTTTTCTAAGTCACAGTTTAAAAAATGCAACTGTCCAATTAACGATAGTGATGCTAATGTAAGTATTAATTTCTCCTCAGTGTTTCTTGGTGGATTCAGTAAACTACAGTTTAGGATCTGATGCCTTATATGAATTACATAAACTTTGATGAAGAGTGATTCACAGGTGTATAAGCATAAGTGTCTATTAAAATCATCCGAGGCAGTGATGCAACTATAAAAAGTACGTAAAAGCTAAGCACGGTACGATATTACCGCGTATTTTTGTCATAATACATCCGAATCAGTCATAAGTTCTAAACAGAAGTTGCCTAAATCTAAAGGTAAACGACTTAATTAAAAATGAAACAAGACCAAAATATTAACGTGAATAAAAGAGCGTTTAAAATTAATTGATGATTCCTAGTTTTTAATTATAAAATTCATGTTAAAACAACAGTCGGTTTTACAGAGTTGATAGTGTAGTACTAGATCACTCTGCTTAGTACAGAATGTAAAAAATTAAGCTTATAGATAGAAAAATAGAGATTAGAAGGTCAAACTCTTCTTACAAATACATATACAGCAACTTCAAAAATGATCTGATAGCACATATGACGATCTATTTTACACCAATTGATTTCTTTGTGCTCACATTTTCAGCGTCGGCTTCTTCTTGTAGTTGGCTTATTACACGGCTGCTTTTGATTTGGTTATCTCAGCTTTCTCTATTCGTCCTTTTTATTATTGTTTCTTTTCTCAATTTTCCTCTTTATATTTCGAATACTTCTGTTTTTTTTCTTTTCGTTCTAAATTTTTAAAAACACTTGTAATGCAATCCTTGGTAGTCCGGTCCGTAAGTAGTGCTTAAAAGAATATTGTGGAAGGTTGAGATTACCAGGGTTCAAGGTTTCGAAGTAATGTCAAGTTTTTTTAGCTCCTGTTCTAGGAGGCCCTAAGTACACCATAGTGGTACACATAGTCATCTGGCTCTTTGTTGGAAGGAGCTAATGTAGAGGTTGTGGTTTCTTTGTCTGGCAGCGCTTTTCAAGCGGAGCAAACTATTGATGACAAGAATATTGTCCCCAACTATGATTGTTCTTTCTGAAGGGTAATATTTCTTGAGTTTCTTCTAGATGTATGAGTATGTGGGGCTGTTAATAAGCTTTCATTTGGATGTCTAGTAGTGCCTAATATGTTGTATAAAGTGATAAGGTCTCTCCTCAACTGTCTGTAGCCCAGGATTACCAGCCCAGCTGTCGTAGCTGGCCAAAGTATGGTTTGTTTGGAAGTCTGGCTACGTATTTTGCTACTCGCTTATTGTCTCTCTCTAGAATGTTGGCATCCATTTTGTGGGTTGGGGAGGAAGGTTGTGGTTTTTTTAAGGTGGTCGTATGTATGTCTTAAACATTGTGAAAAATAGGCCTGATTTTAGCTTGCCCATCCGCCTACGGATACGGTACAACGTGGTGTTTACCTTCGCTACATCAATATGATAGTCTTCCCTAGTCCACAACCTGATGATGAGGGGTAAACCTAGGTCTTGTTCCCCAGTGATACTAATTATTCGTTGACCGCCTATATAATAGGCTAGTTGAATACCATCTGCAGTGTGGTAGTACATTACATGACATCATTGTGTATTAAGAGTCAAACAGTTGTCGTCTTTCCACTTCTGTATCCTAGTAAGGATTTGTTGTAAACGTTTCGTGTCACCGTTCTTTCTCATAGCTGTTCACGGTTTTACGTCGTCCGCGTATATAGGAATGGACAAGCGGATATTTAGTAGGGAAGGGAGTCATTAATCAAAATTAGGAAAATCAATGAACCGGGGATAGAGCCCTATTATGCTTCAGACGAGGCTGAGCTTCAGTACTAGTACACCCTATTTACCTTAATACAGAACTTTCGTCTCTGAAAGTAATTCTGTAGCCAGGAGAGTGACGTTTCTGTAAAGCCTAGTGCTAATGCCTTATGGACAAGCAGGCTACAGGGTAAAGTGTCAAATTTCTCGGCAAAGTCCAAGAATAATGCGTAAACTTTGGTGTCCTAATAGGTTGTCCAGTCATTCCACGTCAGAAGGATGTTTGTGTTACGGGTCATGTACATCCAATATTCAATATATTTATAGTGAGTTGGTTAGCATCTGTTGGTTAATTTACTAACACAACTTGTTGGTGTGGTATGTTTCTGGCCGTTAGCTGGAGTTTGATGTGGGTAGTTTAGCTTCTTTAGTGATTAATGCCCTGTTAGTTAATGTAACTTGAAAACAAATATGTGTGTCGAAGCTATGAGATTGAAAGAGACGGAACTTGTCGCATGACTTAACAATCAGTTAGTTGGCAGCGAGGCAAAATTGAGAAATAATGGTAAGAAAATAAGACAACAGAGTAATTATTTAAGAAGGGATGGAGAGTGACAAAAATGGCATTAAATGCAGTAAAACAATGCGATGAGTGAGTGGTCTGTAAAAATCCGACATTGGAATTGAATTTGACTGTAATTTCACAGTAAAGTTAATTAATGGAGCTAGTATTTTCGGGGTCATAATGTTCTGTAGTTCAACTGTGTATATTCGTTTGCACTTTATCGGTAGTGTAGGATATGTTTAAACCTACAGATAATCATTCAAGTGGTTTTCGCAAACTGTCGGTTCAGAGTCTGGGCTCAATTACAGTCAACATAAGAAGAACTAGGCATAAGATTACATCAGTTTCTGAAACGTAAATTAACATAGTACAATGATATGATGAATACATCCAGTCAAAAATGGAATGGAAAAACACATACCAAACAGTAATGGAAAATTCATCAAAATGAACGATTGGGATTATTAGTCATCTTTATAAAAAGTAATACAGCCTTGTGATTGGTTATCAAACAAGATAATCCATGCAATCAGATCAAGTACAAGTGGTGGGCGTTTAAGTGGATGTCATTAATCAGGTTAATTATGAACATAATTAAGACTTCCCTCGAAACTGTCAACACGTCCATGATCCTCAACTTCTCTTGTTAGATAGTCAGCCTCTTTAAAAATGCCCAATTTTCTCACATTCCGAGTAATTTAATCAGTTGCTGTTTTCAAATGTACTCTTCTGACATGTCCTTTAAGGCTATTGTTCACCGGTTTGACTATAGCTTTTGGCAACAGACTTCTTGGTACATCGACAGTCTATTGCATAAATAACATCTCTTTAGTATCTTTCTAACTGTACAATTACCGCTGATAATCCAGAATTCTTCGCGAATACTATTGGGTGTATGTGAAATTTCAGTGTGCACATTCTGTAGATGATAATGCAACACGATTAAATTGATAATAATAATAATTCATTTCCTAATATCAGGAGCAAGCCATTTTTACAGGCAAGATAAACAAAACATATCAGATGGTAAAATGGTTTGATTGTCGCACAAACTTATTAAACTATAATATACATACATAATGAAGTAGCAAACTTTGTTTTGAATCGGTATATATGTAGCGTTCATTACAAATATGACCCTGGAACAACCTTGTGGTACAAAATAATGACAGGTTGGGTTTATGCCACCATTTCGAGAGGTCACATTATGCAAGAAAATGTAGATGTTAAACATTTTTGCATAGTATAAGGCAATCTCAATGGGCTCAAAAGAAAAACGGAAAAAAAACAGCAGAACAGAGCAACAGTACTATGACCGCTATACTTTTCTTATTATTTAAGCAATCAGAAAGTATAGCTGTTTAAGTTGGTAAAGAATTGAATAATAAAGTTTATTTGGTAAGAGTTAATTTGTTATTCTTGATAGATTGGCTTTAATGGAAGGTTGCATTAGAAGTGTTCAGACCGGGTTTCTGTGAAAGGTGAGGTTTATTAAGGGGCATATTTTTATTGGTCGCAGTAGTCATGAGGGAAACTTGATGAATATTAATTTAGTCTACAGTATGTCTATAAATGCGATAAATATTTATGTATGTGGATAATCTTTATGAATCTTGGCCCGACCGTAGCTGCTACCTTGTCGTGGTGATCGGGCTTGCCTATCGTGATGACCCAACCGAGATATACTGGCTGGAACATATGTTCCTGTAGGTTCTACCATGCTAGGTAGGTCGATTGGATAACGATGAGACTAAAAGCAGCTACTCAAGGTCTGAGGGCAAAGTCGTACTGCTGACTGCAGAGGGGTGTGACAGCAGTAAGGTGTTTCCCTCAGACAACCAGCATCTGCAGCGATGCTGCCTTCTCACAAGAAAGGAAGGGTTAGAAAAGGTCGACCCAAAAATGTCACACCTCACCCTACCTCACGGATTTCCGTCTCCGGCGGTATGGATGCCCACTAAGGGCTTTTAAGTGCGGAGCTAATACTCAAAAAACTTTTCATAAAATGGCCGTGCGCGACAGGCCTCAAGCAGTTGTCCCTTGGGCTCTGCGATCACGCTCTCAGGTCTCTAAGACCGACACAAATCTGCCTTCTTTTTCAAGTTCCTCAAGAAACACCTTTCCGCGGTGTGGGCAGCCGGGAAGTGACAACCGCTCTCATACCTGCAAAAGCACGAGAGTCCAAATTGGTCAAAATCAAATTCTTTCTGTCTGTCTTTATTAATCTTAACTTGATTAGGTATCATCATCATAGTATGTAGCGTAGAGGCCTAGTTTTTCCTTGCAGTAGGACATCTTGATAGATAGGTAGTGCCAATTAAACTTTATATGTGTGAGTCTGATTAGCACGTATTATAGCATTTCAAACATCACTACTGAATGCCTGCTCATGTTAGAACCATAGTACTTAGCCGTGAACATAAAACAAGTTTCGCCATACAGACATAGGGAGTTGGAAGTTATCTCCCGCACTATCATGTTTGCTGGCCGAAAACTTCACCCTCCCTCCTTTTATTGTGTTAGGCTCTTAAATCTACTAGTTCTATGGAAATCATATTGTTTTACTCGTTGCTCAACGACTCAAGTTCCGTTTTGGTCAACCTTATCTGAGCAGGCATCTTATTACAGGTCATACAGACTACTAAGGCCACTAACTAGAAACTAAATACCTGACTGTTACTGCATTGGTATAACAGAGATCAGTTTAGAGGAGTATGAAGTGGTATTGAATGTGAGGAGTGTAGTATCTGGTGACTACGTGAGTGATTACTAGAAACTAGCGTAGTGTTAGTATTGCTGTAGGTATTAGGAGACTAGTAAACCATTGGAGTAATAGGTCTGAATAATATGTTGATGATACAATAATAAATAGAAAACTGACTAAATGTGAGTGGAGAGTAAAGTGTGTGAACTCACTAGGATCTGGTTGCTGATGCACCATAGAAGTAAGAAACTGGGTTTGGCGGACATCCATCGTGAGGTATTGAAGTTTGCAAGGTTGATATTCGGGTAAACTTTCAAAGGAAAGAAGAGAAAAGAAGAAAAAGGAGAACGAGTTTTTGCACGTAGTGCACAGGTATAAGGATAGTCCAAAACATGATCTGATTGATTATAAGTCAGCAAACTATCAAGGAAAATAGAATTATATTTAGCAAAACTGGTGAATAAAAACATCATTAATAAAAAGAACTTAATTTTTTTAAAATCTCATGTCTCTGAATGCTCTTATTTATATGAATTGCCAAAAATCTATGAAATTTGTAACCTTCTTTGATTAATTTTATCCATGTATCGATCACCTACACATAATGTTGCATAACTGTTACCAAAATTATTAAACCCTCTCTGATGAAGATTGCGTAAGCATTAATTTATTAGTTTAGTTTGAGTTGGTGGATTAATTATATTATGTTAATATCAAAGAAATGATAATGTGCTCTTTTAGATGTAAATTTTTCGTTTACTACCCTTCCTCTCAAAACAACTATTGAAATCCAATGTGACTATATTCCATAAGTAATTTTTGATTGCCTCTTCCTTTGACAATTCTTAACAATTTATTATAACTATTTACTGACAAAGCACAATTCACATTAGAGGGTGAATATTTCCATAAGATTGAAATAGTCACAATGGGAAGCTATTTGGACCGTTACTAGCTAACGTTTATGTGGCTTATATTAGAAATCTAGCTAGGAATTCGATAGACGAGATGCATCTTTACAGGAAGTTTCTTGGCAATATCTTAGTAATTTGTGGTTAATTCGAAGATGCGAGGTTGAGCACTCTACAAAACCATATTACTTTATCATATGAAAATAAGATGATTAACTAACTTCCTTCCTATTCGATGGAAGGATGAATCGACAAAACGTTAAACCTACAAGAAACCTACACGAACTGAGTAGCATCTAGCTTTCATACATTATGTCCGTCACCATATAAAAGAGGTTGAGTAAAGAGTTTATTCAGTAGAATTAAGCATATTTGCACAAATAAATAAATAAAATCTGCTAACAAAGACACTGGTGTTAAATGGATACCCTAAGAGGCTTATAAATCGTTGGAATGACAATAGTAATAGTATTTTGGAACCTACTAAATTTCTTGAGCCTAATGAGCATATCTATGTCACCTTACCATTTAGAGGTGACTTAAACGGCCTTATGTTGAAACGTTGGCTTAAATCAATCATCAACACAATCTATTATTCAGCTATCGTCATTTAAATTGAAAAGTTCTAAACTATGATTATTAACGATCCCAAACAGCATTTTAATAATTGTGTTATATTCTACTGCTTTTATCGATTTATGTGTACAAACACACATACATAGGAAGGATTAATCAGGATTTTCATGCAAGGGAAGTTGAACACATAGCTAATTGGGTACTAAAACAAATGATCTTGAATGATAGAATAGATGGAATTGATAAACAACTATTATCTTCCATCGGTAAATCACTAATTGATACAGGTTACAAGATTGATATCAAGTCAGCCTTTGCTGTGTTGTGCAAAAACTGTTTAAGGCGTGCAGTAAAGTCTATTAAGGCGTTAGCTATACAACAGTTCAGCCCCCTTTTTATAAATCCAAAAACCCCTTGTACTTGCATTAAACCTACCATAGTAATATTGATATTATATCCTGTGAAGAATGTGATTCACAATGCTTTTCACATTACCTTTGTTTTCTTTTTAAATTTCTGATTATCTCGTTGATTTTATTTTTCATTTATGAATGTTTTAACAAGTTTATGTGTAATTAGATTGTCCGATAAACTTGGTCTTCTTTTCTAATTATCAATATCTTTCAAAAGAACTAATTGGCTTAAAGCCGATTGTCATGGTAAGTTGGATCTTAGTAAAGAGAGAAGCAACAATACGCTATATCATTTCCTTTCCTGTCACACTAGCAATATATATATATATATATATATATATATATATATATATATATATATACTACATTACTCAAGTGTCATTTTAATGTCAAGTGGAACTTAGAAATAAGTATACAAAATGAAATTGACCACTTTCGAACAGAAGTACATTGGATTCAGAAGATTTTGTCAAGAAAGGTTATTAATTACTTTAAAAAGAGTGGAAAAAATGGGATACGTATATAGTTTCTAAATGACATTTCAACAAAAGTATCCAATATTACCATAAAAACGTGTATTGTACAACTTTACAAACATAATCAAGTTAGGTCCTTATTAGATGAGTTCATTAAATATCATTTTATTGTTTATATTTGTCAAAGATTGATCTTAGTTAGGTATTAGTGAAAACCTAGAAGCACTGGACAGCTGTCTCATCCTAGTATGAGACTTTATAACTTCACCAGGGAATCCAACTTAAGACTTTAAGGTCTAACACTAATGTTTATCACTAGACCAGTGTCCAAAGGTAGAATTCCTACTCCACCAATTTGTGATATCACATGACGACCAGTCATCGCTGTTGGCGGTAATTGTTACACATATCTGGATTTCACCATTTACAGTTACCGACAAGAAATTTAGGAACATCATGCAATTAATAGTGTAGTGATCATTTAACTTCATCAATTTAGATTTTAGCACCCTCATAGTTTATTTGATAAATAAAGTAATTTACCTTGATTTATCACCGAATTTAAACAATGTGACATCTATCCAGTTTTGTTTTACTATTAATCGAATTCAACTGATAGAATTGTAATGTAGCTATTAGTCTAAATGTCATGAATTTGTATACAGTATGTTGTTAACTTTGTTAGATGGTTAAAAGTTATTGATAAGTAGCCCTGAATCTAGATTGCATGTTAGATTCAATCAGTCTGGTAAGTGTAGTTTAAATCTTGTGTTAATTGATATTGTATCTCAATAAAATCAATTCTGCTTTAACTACATTCATTAATAATCGTACTAGACACATTTTATTTCATTGATATCATGAAACCATCCATGAAGACTTGCTAATAATACTTTACCACATATTCTGCGGGGTATGATCAACAAAGCGGTTAAACAGTACTGGTATTCTGAGAGTCTAGACAGTTTAGTTGTTATGTCGGGTGATTCCAGCAGAACTTTCGAAACTGTGTTTTGAAAAACTCTTTGAGTTACTTCCTTCGTGCGTAAAGTAAACATTTTATTTCTTCTATAATTATGTCCATCTTGTCCTATTCCCCCGTCTGACCTGTTGACTGTCATTTCCTTTAATGAACTACGGTTATTTAGTTGTGTATACGTAATCCAATTTACTACCGTTGTTTCCCTTGCTTTGAATTAATCTTACTTCCCTAATTGGTTAACAGCCTGATCTGTTTGATGTTTGTATGTAGGAGTGCTCGAAATTCAATTGGATTCATCTGATTAGTTCATTGGTTTCTGTCCTTCCTACTTCGGACTTTGAATGAGTGGGCATCAGACAGACGTACAAGGACAGATTAAGCACTATCATTGGCGATTTTTATTGTAATTCCGTACGCACAAGGTCATATCGATGTGCATCTGGTCGTAAGCCCCAGTCGTAACAATCTTTGTATTCATAACACTAATATAGAAAAATATTAATAACACAATGTTGGCATACCAACAATATAATACTATAACTTTGTGCTACAAAACAATCAGTTGTGCTTTGTTATATTTTTGATGGTACAATGCAATATGAGTTCAAAGTCGTAAAGTCATAAAAAAACAGTCTTGATTTACATAATATCTCCTTTCATCTGTAAATAAATATGATATATGAATTCCACGGTAGTCACCTTACGTTTCTTGAAGGCATAAAGGATAAGGTACTTATACGGACAAATTTGGTGTTACACCTTCAGCTGCTCAGTACCGAACATTTGTGAAAGCACATAAGTACATCGTCTTTGACTGATATATTTCACTGATTACAGCAAATGTTTTAAACTAAATGCATACATGCAAAAATGAAGGCATTAAGGGGGTTGGTTAGGGGTTAGAAAGTGGATTACTGAATTCTGTAGCCATTTCTAAGCTACACGATTAAAGTCATTTACCAAAAATAACACCACAAAAGACTATGCATAAAATCAATATTGTGTACTTTCAATACTGAACATTTTGAGCAGTCTAGACTATTTCTTTATGATCTTTAGTTTCAACCGATTGAATAATACTTAAATTTACTAGTGAAGTCGACTGATTACAGTCAATTTTATAATTAATGGTATGAAACATATGATCTATTTTAGGCCACGTGTTCGAATGGCTGTTCGGATATTGAGTAGCTAAATGGATAATCAGACGGGAATAATCCATAAAGATATGTTGTGATTTGAAGGTGGTTATGCGGCTGGTTTCGTAACCTCGTTAGGTTTAACAACTATGTAGACTATCGGTAATTTCACCTTCGTCAATATAATGACTCATGCACACACACGACAATTACAGGTACGCGTATGATTAAGAAATGCACTATGGAGATGCAAGTGATATGCATTTGAACCCAAAGAATAAAACGTAATAAATTGCACAAAGCGCCAAAGTTCAATAGTACAGTACAGTGTTACATTTAGAACATGTACCAATAAAGAAATATACAGTACACAAATAATTATGTTAAGCGGTAACAACGGCCTCTACACTACACACTTCAATTACTTTGTTTTAATTTTTTTGGTTTTATATCAGAGACAAACTTCAGTTATAGGATTATTGAATGGAAGAAACACTGAGTTGATGTCTCGTTGTAATCGAGGACTTCAGAGTAGTGGGTTACCAAGTTCATGTGAAGAAAATTGACCAAATGACCATTGATTTGATATCTAACGATTTAGATCTGCAAATTTAGTAAGCAACTGTTATTTCTAAACCGTTATATTTTTACGATTATAAATATACTCTGCATAAAGTCATTTTGTATTGGTTTTCAAATTAAACCAGATTCAATTCAAGTTATTTAAAACCCTAACAGTTTAACTCAACATCATTGTTCAAAACCTCCGGTGACATGAACTCTGATAAATTATAGAATAACGAAACAGCTCAATTAAAATCACTCAGTGACATAATCTTACTAAATTTGACAATCTCCACATCTCACAACACTAACAAAAGTTTAAGCTACTGACATCAAAGCAACAAATAGATATTGGATCAGATCACATCTGGTGATGCAGTCAAGTTGCTACTTAACTGAGGTTGTGGAAATGTATAGTGACTTAATTGAAGCTAAAAGTATCAGTTAGTAAATGTCAGTGAATTCACTGATCTAACAATTAAGTTTTCGTTACGAAACCTAAACGTCATAGGTTCAATTCACTGGTTGGTCATGGATGTGTACTTGTAAGGAGCCTTATACGAAAAGTAATCAGCTTTGGAGTTCAAGTTCCTGATAATAAATGGTTGCTTATGCTGATCAACACTTGATATCAGAATCATAAACCTTAAACAATAGGGCTTCATAGAAAAAAACTATACTTTACTCTGGTAAACTCTACTTTCTAGTAAGTTATGCCGCACAGAAAATAAATGAATATTGAAAAGTAATTTAGTAGTGTCTGAATAATTTATTAAAATGTAAATAATTAACGAAGAATTTTACTATAAGCTTAGATTAATTTCAGAACCAGTGTCTTTCACATTACCTTTTGAATAGCATATGCATTGAATAACATAAATATAATAATCTATTATGATTTGTTTTGGTAATCCTAAATTGAGTGAATCAGTAGATGTATGTGATCCAGGCATTTAAAGATACTGGAGACAGTTTACATAACAATACTATGTTATTGGGATTTACTGAAGCCATTACAATAGGTAGGCTAAAGCCTGACTTCTGAATCTTGAAAAATTTGGTGACTAACCTTCAGTCACCATGGTAACAGAAGGAAAAGGAGTTATTACTTAATCTTCATTTTTCTTCATTTGTATAACCATAATTTAGAAGTTCTATTTGGACATTCGTTTTTTAGTTGTTTGTATTCGTAACAGAATAATGTTGGCTGGGTGCCACTGGCAACTAGAATGCTCCGGTCGAATTTTTATTCCTAGTATTGTATTCTTCAGCAGTGGGGACGCCTCCACCTTTTGATTCAGCCTAGAAGTCTAACCTAGGACCCTTAGATTTAGAGGCAAATTCATAAGCATTTGTACCACTGAACAAACCAGCATTCAATGGTAGAATTCTTACCTGTCTGATTTCCTGACGGAAAGGAGGATGTTAACTGCTAAGGTGTCCCATACTAGGACGATAAAGTTGTTCAGTACTTTTTTAAATCTAATGATACTCAACTAACATTAATCTATAATAAATATAAACAAGTAGACTTAATACCTATCCCCATAAAACCACTTCATTTCATTTATTTGTTTATAATCTTCTTGTATTCAAAATTGTATATTACTGTTATAATAATATAATCTAGTCAATTTCACTATCACTCCTATTTGTCTCATTTAGTTTTTAATATAATAAATCACTAATGTCTTATGTAATTAGGTTATCTTTAATAATTTCTAGCATTATCATCCAACTTATTTATAAGCACTTTAAAATTCAATTACTTTTCAACTTCCCTTTCCAAAAGACTTTTATGTTATCAGTGTATTTCTCTATGTAGAAGTAGTATATGAACATACTTAATCATCTGTGGCAATACATTATCTCATTTAAGGGGAAAAAATGCATCAAGATGGATTGAATTCAGAGCATCCCGTAAAATGTCGTCGTTCTTGATTTAATAACATTTGTGAAGAAGACAGGCTGTGTGGAAGGCAAAAATTACCTCACCTCCACACAGATTTGAAACTTTTTAATATATGAATAATTCAGCTCAGATGACCTCCTGGTTATATATACGTCGGTCAGCTCATAAATGTACATTATTGATGATTTCCAAACTAGGACTAAACATCTAGCTGAGTTCCAGTTCCTGGTTTTCAGTGATCGTTTAATCCAAGCCAGTTGATGATATCAAATTTAAGAATTAATAACATCAACTTAACTGAAGATGGATAACATACATATTATGAAACAATTATAAATAAACAAACATAACCGAAACACTTTTCTGGCATTATTAAGTATTAGTAAAATATCGAGTAACAACATTTTAATTAGACGATATTAAATAATTCAATGGATACTATTTGTTCAGTAATGCACTGATGATTATTAATGATCATCCAGTGTCAGGAATCTCTGTTAAGCAGAACTGTATCTACTGTTTGAATATCTCAGTGTGCATGCTTTTGATTTTGATATAGAACGATTCGAATATAGACGTCACAGTAGGTATTATTTCCTTCAGTACCTGATATATGCCATACGAGTGAAGAACCAATTAGTACAAAACTTAAACCCATATTTTGTGACTAATTACATTTACCAAGCTAACTTCAGGTTACTTTGATTCCATGCATGTATTACTAGCTTAAATAAATGACCTAAAACGTTTCGTCCCTATAAATAACACCTTAGTCCAAGCATTAAACTTGAAGATAGCATTAACTCATGGAGGTGGTTAGTAGTTTTCTATGTTGAAATATATAATGAATACTGATTTAGATAATATCAAGAGCAGAAATCACACAAAGTACATACATACTTCTACCTCCCACGTAGTCTATTTTACTTGAAGTTCATTCGCGAACTGAACACAGAAGACTATAGAATTAGTCCATCTTTTTCCGTACATGTTATTTTATTGGAATTCACTGATTGTCAATATAATTTTAAAGAAATATTTTGTTCAAGAACTGATATTAGATCCTAAACGTACTTTAACAGCTTCCTAGTACTATAATAGAACTGACCCCCAATGTGTATTTATATTATCACCAAGGATCAAACCCAGGATTTATAGAACTCATAGATAGTATCTAACTATTATGTCAATGAATTGGTTATTAAAGGTTTATATTTCGAATTGCATGGCATTAATGAATGTCATTAGTGAACAAGTAACTAATATCCAACTTAGCTGATCTTTCAACTGGTTGATTTTCTCATTAGAGTTTTATGATTGCCACCTGCAGTTTAGCTTCTAATAAGTAAATAATGCTGCGAAGAACGTAGAATTCGACGATTCAAATTGCATAGTAACTTTTATTAGACTACTATTGATAAACAATAAGTACTCAATCGAAGCATCTAGATCAATTATCATAAACAACGATTAAATAACTGTGAAAACGCTCTACGTTCATTGCATTCTACAATTATACTAGCAATAAATAATTCTTAAGAATCTTAATTAACCATTTATAAAAGTACTGAGGACTTGAATTAGCTTATTTATTAACAAATTGATTTACTTACTTACTTACTTACGCCTGTTACACCTCTCGGAGGAGCATAGGCCGCTCACCAGTATTCTCTATTCAACTCTGTACTGAGCAATCCTTTACAGCTGTCTCCAGTTACTGTTCATTCTTCTAATGTCTGCTTTCAGCTCTCGACACAGTATGTTCTTTGAACTTCCTCTTTTCCGTTTTCCAACAAGGATTCCAAGTTAGTGCTTGTCTCGTGATACAGTCTGATGATTTGCGCAATGTATGTCCTATCCATTTCCAACGTCGTTTCCTGATTTCCTCTTCAGCTGGAAGTTGGTTTGTTTTCTTCCAAAGTAGACTGTTGCTGATGGTTTCCGGCCAACAGACATTCAATATTCTGCGTAGATAGTTGTTGATAAATATCTGTACTCTCCTGAGGATGTTTGCAGTAGTTCTCCACGTTTCAGCTCAATACAGAAGAACTGTACTTGACGTTCGAGTTGAAGAGTCTGACATTGAGATTGGTAGACAGTTGTTTGGACTCCCATATATTTTTCAACTGTAGGAATGCTGCCCTTGCTTTGCCGATCCTTGCCATTACATCTGCATCGGAATCCTCCTTTTTTTATCGATGATGCTCCCCAGGTATGTAAATGTATCCACTTCTTCCCAGAGTTTCACCATCAAGTTCAAGTTAGGTCGGTGCTCAACAAATTGATTTGTCTATTACTAATTCAAATGAGTATGACTGGGTTAGTTAGTTAAAAATGCTATGGATTACCACTATTATTATTATTATTACTCTTCCTGATACTCAATTACACCTACTTCTAATGATTATTTCTTACCATAGACGACTATTTAATCAAAAATGAAATCTTAGAAGAGAAAATAGACGAACTGCCAATAATTTTACTTACTGACGTAGAAGAAGGAAACGAAGAAGAAGAAGATTATGATGATGATGTTATTTTGTTTAATCTCATTTACATAGAGATAATCCATCAAATAAATAATAGACATTTTTAAATACATCAATCATATAAATGAAAAATAATTGTCAAACTTTTAATTTGCTTACTTCATTTTGTTTTATAGATTAATTGATAAATTATCTAAAATTTAGTATTTCAAAAATGTAAACTCACTTATGTAATCATTCATTCTGAAATCATTTTAGATTAAATCATATTTTAGTTAATAATTAATCTTTCTATGGAAGATATTTTCTTAAAAAGAGTTATTTGAAGAAGAAGAAGAAAAAGGAGAAAAAAAACGCATAAAGAAAACGCTACTTCAACTTTCGTAATGTACAGTAAATTTGTGTGTAATAGATACACTAGAAACGTTTTATAAGTGTTTATGTTGTATTCATTGAAATATTAAACAAATGTATTGGATATTTAGAATAGGCTTGTATCTTCCCGTTGATTTGTAATGGACTGAAACTGGTCACCCTCTGTTTCCATATGTGCATCCTGAGCGGATTGCCTCTATATAGCGGTAGTACACAAGTTATATTTAAGTTGGATTGTGACTGGCAAGTGGAATCCAGGACGCGCGTTTTGTCCTATTTGAGACTCATCGGCTGGATGTACCTGCATCCCAATGTTGATGTTCACAATGGGATTCGAACTCAGTCCGCTTCGTGTCAAACGCCACCGCGTTCACCACTAGGCTACTGTGTCCAGTCAGTCACACTTGTGTAAACAGTTTTAGTCCGTTACAAATCAACGGGAAGATACAAGCCTATTCTAAATTGCATATGTACCCGTTGCAGAAGTGTGACTCAAAATGTATTGGATAGTTTAATCATAAGATTTTCATTGTCATTCTGAACAACTTTAAATTTGAAAGGCAAATTTCTAGAAGAAATTAGCCAAGTGATTTTTTTCTACAAGTGACTTGCACTTTGTTATCGTTGATACTTGTTTTGTTATTTTTGCTACATTTATTTTGATCCTTCCTTCCCCATTTTTCTTTCCCCACTTGACCTAATTCATAGTATCTTAATTTTATTCTATTTTTTTAAGTGGCTGATGAATTGCATCTACTTCAATTTGTTTACTTATTGTTGATTGACATGAATGCAAAAATTTAAAAAATTCTCTAGGTTTCTTTACTTCTTCTATTACCACATTTCCCTAGCGAAACCTGTATCCATCATTGTCAGTATTTATTGATAAATGGTCAACAAAACAAGCTACTAGTCACCTGTGGAGAATATCTCATATTTCACTTCTTCAGTAGTTGGTTTACGATTAAGTCGTTCACAATGATAATGTGAACTCTGCAATTAAACAATCGAGCTCAGTGAAAGGCTATGTAACCAAAACCATCCTCTCGAGCTATATATCTTTTTCACAATCTCAATGAAAATATTCCAATCATTCATTTATATTTTCCTATGAAAGGTTTTGATACTTATGGTATTCTTATCACTAGAATCGGTAAGACTATTATATTTATTTTAGATTACTTTGGAAAGACGATTTATACGTAAAGCTTCATTCATTGATTAAAACCGAAATAATGAGGGTGTTTTGTCAAACAGGTATAAGCTTTTTGAAACCGCTCTAGGTATAATAATTAGTCTTGTTTCATAACATATTCCTAAACAGGTTATCATAGAATTTGTTAGCTTTATTTGTTGCAGTTTCAAGCTGAATATATCGTTTCGTTGATCTGTAGCCTAGTGAATGGTTGATCTTATCCTTATTGGTCAATGAATTGGATCTTTATTAATGTGTCTTAAAAGAAGCATTACATTAGATAAATTAAACGTTTTGTTCATTAATGAGTAAACTAACACAGATTTACATTGTAATGCCATGTTATATTATTGATTGAATCATTGCATTCAGATGATTAGGGACATGATGTTAGCTAGTAGTAGTCAGAACTGAGTGTAAAAAATTCTAAACTTTAGGACTAAGGTCAGTTTCTTGTTGTAAACTTTTAATTGAGTAGCTACTATATTACTCAATAGTAGTAAAAATAATAAAAACATTTTATACATCATTACCAAGGTTAATTTTGATAATTTCAAATAAATTGAGCATTGGATAGGTTGTTTATAAAATGAGAAATTTTAATTTCTACTCATTGGAATTTTACAAATATATATAACTCATTTTATAAGTAAAAACATTTGTTTATTAGTGACTGAATTTAGGAGTATTTTCACAGCTCTAGTAATAAAATATGAACAGTGGTTTTCAAGTATCTCAAGAATAGTATCTAAGTGTGAACTGACGGAAATTGAGATTCTATATAATTAAATACCGATTCAATGGTCTAAACATTTATTATCCACTAAGATAATTTAAGTTTCGGAGATCATTTGCCAGGAAGATCATGAATACCTTTAACTAGAGAACTACATAATTAGATAAAACAGCTATCGACTGCTCCTTTTCTAAACAGATTCTCTAGATGAATAGTAAACACTGTTGTAAATTTTCCGTTACTGAATAATTTAAACAAAATTGTACACTATTTTCCCTACCTGCATTGTAAACAAACTTTTCAGTTCACCATAGTACGTTCGTTCAGTGATAATTAAAATGATTTTCAATTTACTTGTTTGTATTCGTCATAGATTGATGTTGGTTGGATACCACTTAAAAACTAATTAGAGTTAAACAGCTGTTTTATTCTAATATGGGACTTTTCGGTAGTGTGTATCTTCAATTTCGCAAATAAATTCAACCCAGGACCTTCAGGTTCAAAGGCAAGAATGTAAATGATATAATTATAGTTAGTAAGTCAACTGGAAGCTTAGAATATAGTAAACATGGATAAGCACATCGAATAAGTCTATAATGAACTCATTTTTGGAATCTACATCCTGATACTCTCACTTCGCCGCCACCACCACCACCCCCACGCAAAATAGTTATCTCAGCCTGTTATTTCTACATATTAGCGTCAATGTAACCGACAAATTTAAACAGTTGATAATAAAGGATCGTCTTTCTCATGAATTAAAAGATTCAGAGGCAAACGAAGTGGTAATTTAGGATAAAATATAATTCACTTATCAATTAACATATGCCCATATTGTACTTTGAGCTTACCACTTGATCACTGTTAGTAAAGCGGAACCACACACAAAAGAGAATACCTCCAACTTAGTACATGCCAAAATGGTTGCTTATAATTTTTACACTTCACTTGGAAATGGACATCTTCCCTATTGATAACAAATTCATCGCGTAAATTTGTAAGAATCGAAAGATCACTTGGATAAATACTCATCCACTCAGTGCTTACAGATAGTACAATTCTGCTGTATGAAGACACCAAAGAAAGTTCGAATATCAAAACGTCTTGAGTAGGGTCTGAAAATGATTGGAATTAGTTCTTATTTCGTTAGAATGCTAAATTTTGATTTTTGTATGATCCCAGTCAGTTTTCAGTTAATTGTAAGTGAAACAAACGAATGTGGTAATCACTGTATTCATTTCAAAAAAGACATATTTACCTTTTCAACTCTCAGATTTTGTTATGTTGATGAAATATCCGTCTATTTGTCTGAGGTATCGAATGTCATTTTTAATTCACGTACTGAATACTCATATACTGCACTATAATTCCCTGAGTTATATGACTTATATCGACAGAGAATTCCTGCAATTTGTTAATATTCCAATAGTAGCATCGTTAAAAACTTTTAGAAAATGTTGTAATAATCGAGTGAATAATGTTGAAGGTACTAACTTGAATTATTTATTAGGAGATGTCACTTAGCCTTGATTAAAGATGTTAAAGATAGAATTTGACAGGTTAGCATTACAGATCATCTTCAACTTCAATCATATACTTCTTAGATACTGATCGAATTCGGCAAATACACCCACTTGTTTACTGTACAAACAAGTAGTATTTATTGTCTATAAATTTTTGTTTACCGATTACTAAGCATTCATCTTTTGCACACCGTTAATTTAAACAAAAACATATAAAAACACTTTTATTTAAATAAAAAATTGCGATTATTTCAAACTTCCTTAAGTAAATAATGTGAATAAACAAAGCCAAATAGACAAAATCAGCCGATCCGGTTCAGTTTGATTATCTACGTTACATAATATTTATTAACCACCTTCCTCTTCCCTCCCGAACCCCAGCAGAAAAGGGTTTATATTTGAAAAAGTTGAGGAAAAACAAAAACAAGATTTCCTGAACAAAACAGGATTCATTGTACTATGTGGCTTTTCATCATCCATCAATAGTGATTACAATACTAATTGAATGTTGTAAAGATCGTTGCAGAGTATGGATTTGATATTTCTAATAGACTTGGGTTAGACAGTCACTAGAAACCAAGATAACTGTCTTGTCCCAGTGTTAGATCAATTAACAATGTGCATCCAGGACGCCTGCAAACAGTAGAACCCACAAACTTCAGGCTTAACATCGAAAGCCTAACGGTTAGACCATTGAGTTATACATCATCCAACGATGAATATTTCAAACTTACTTAGGTGGCAATATGTCATCATGACATAATTCACTGCTATTTGTGTGTAGTTACTTTTCATTGAGCATGACTGCAAATATAAGAAGTTTAAGATTTACTATTTGATGTTAGACTGTAGTGAGCAATTATGTATTAAATGTTATTGAAACTGTTGAATGTGGTAATATGAATAAATATCAAAAATAAAGTATCCTTAATATGAGTTTGTAGAAGCTGTAATTATCCCTGAACATAACAACTTCTGTATTGTACATTAATATGTTATTATGTATGAGATTGGATATACTTAACTTTTGGGGGCTTGTTTGGTTTCTGGTCGTTTGTGCATCGTATTCTGTTCCAAATACATCCTTGCCTAAATCGTCGTTATTAACTTCTTTATTTATGTATGATACGCCTATTGGATATGTGTATCCAGTATAAGAAAATTTATATGCTGTTCGGATGTATATGTAATTGAACGGAACATCAGTCGGCGCCCTTTCCCATACCTAAAAGTTATTTTCAAATAGGCAAAAGAATCGACGATTATATTCATTTTTACTGACTTTTAACTCACCCACATCCCAATCTTTATCTAAACAAAAAAGAAAGGATCTGATACGAAACTAACATTTTTACTACCAGTTGATGTTTTCGTTTCCTTTACATACATACTTCGATATTACCGTCTCCCCGAGCTTATGAAGTATTTTCACAAGGAATTGATTTCCATTAAGCAACTTACTCCTAGCACTCGTTAGCAACATATTTGCTTGTCGTATCAATAACTTATCGTTCCAAATAAATACACATGAATTCCGCTACCACGGTGGAAACCCCCCTCCTCTCCTCTATAAACATGTTTAGTTAGCGCTTTTATCCAAATTATCGAATCCTCTTAGCCTTATTCCGTATGATATATTCTGTTTATTCCCAACTGTTTCCTGGAATCATGAAGCTTGAGAAGAAAATCATGAGATTGTTTACCAGAAATTCACCATGATGGATTACATACCTCTAGTATCCTAGTACTATAAACATTGTTGTTGTTAGGGCTTCCTAATCCCCAAAGGTACAATGATTGATTAATTAAACGAAAGAACTTGTATTGATTTTTTGTAAGCTTCATTCGTAAACTTTCATCACATTAATTTGATTTCAAGTTGAGTCCTACTCCTGAGTACAGTTTGACGGCATTTCATTGTATTAATTAAATGTTGATGATTCCACTTGATGAATAATCACTGTAAATTAAACTGATATGAAAATCGATGTATTTATATAAATAGATTCGCATTTCACTAAGTGTTATCTGGTTGGCTTGTGTTTTCCATTATTTCGGCTTGGGACTGAGTGGGCATTAGTGCAGACGCGCATTCATCGACTAGGCACACATCATTTGGCATTCGATCACCCAACCCCTAAATTTTCGTGCATCGCAACAGTTTACAATCCATATCTTCATATTATTATGAATTTCTTAGCATTAACTATTTACTGAAATTTCTATGCGTAGATAAACTCACATCATTTTGACCATCCCTATAAATTGGCAATGCTCTCATGTATAAAATACTATTTCAAGATAGAAATTTATTATTATTATTATTATTATTATTATTATTATTACTTTACTTTACTTTACTTACTTTCGTATTCACTGTAAGGTGAAATGAATAAGTGTGTGTGTGTGCATGTTTGTTTACAAGTGACAAGCTAAAATCATACAAAGTTTATCGAACAGAATTTCATCAATTTCTTTACAGAGGATATCATATATATATATATATATATATATATATACTAAGAGAAAAAATAGTTTTTTCTTTCTTTCTTTCTTTCTTTCTGTTAAACTCTCATTTCTTTTTAGTTTTTGTATTAAGTAACAAACCCGGATTTTTCAGTTTATTCAATGAAATATTTTACTCGTAATCAATAATTTCCCATTTCTATTGTACTGACAAATTCTATGAAGAAATTATTCATAGGAATTGAATTATCTTTTTATTTTTCGGAGAGTTTTTTTTTACTTATTTCTAACTAGCTTATTATTAGTAAAGTTATGTAACTTACTGTTGTGAATAAGGTTGATTGAAACTGATTATTTTACATTGTTATATGTATACCTCTGAAATAAATGACTAACAATAACTTGTTGAATGTGTATTTTGTAGTATCTAGAATTATCAGATGAGTTTATTTATATTCTTTTGCTAATATTTACATCAAAAATGTAACAGTTGTTCAGTGCTTCTAGATGATCAATGGTTGTCTGATTCAGGTGGATTCATGATATCAAGATTGATATTAATGAATTATTATTGTATATTGTTAAGGTTGTTCAATTCGATGTTTCACATAACAAAACGTTTTTAGTTAGCTGACCTTTGAAAACCATGAATCAATGAACAACATGTTTATCATAGTATGTAATTTTGCAGAAGTTCGTATCTATGATCTTCGCTTTGGATCAAAGATAAATTGAATGCTTAAGTAAATATAGAGTCTTCAGTTAGTATATGATAATACTCACTAGTATTTTATTCATTGTGTCTCATACTTATATACGATCTATAAGCACTAGACACTAAGTCTTCCTATATTCCTATATGTCAATCAGTTGAATTCTTCTTGAAGACATCCTAAAGAAAATTGATGAGTTTCAGTATCACTAAATAAACATAAAAACAAAGTTTTATTAATTGACTGTAACTGAAATAACTTTTTCAGTTCCACATTCAATAAGCTGTTAACTCATGAGAGGCTGAAATTCATTTATGAAGTCAATAATTAGGCCACCCAGTGCACTAGACTTAACAGTTCGTGAAACCAATGAATTACACTGCATAAGTGATTATTTCTTACATTTCATATTCATATTATTAAGTTGATGTAATACAACCAAATGAATTGCTAATTTTCTGCCTATTTATAACAATACCTTTATTATTACAATTATATAATAATTCATTGTAAACAATGAAGCTGGTTCCATGGTGACATTAATTTATTTACATTGTTCATAAATTTCTTCTTCTACTTTTAAATAAAGTGTTGAAGTATTTGTACCTGAAACTAGATTAGGACATGATCAAAATAGTAAATTCCCGACATATCACAGTTAGGCAAATCATGAATATCAACGTCAGTAATGAATTTCACTATCTGTATATATCATGACCAAGGTTAACTTTGATAATTTCAAAGAAATTGAGCATTTAAATGGAACTCCTAATCTGAGAATTATCGCAAACTCACACATTCAAATCGATACATTGATTTCAATTCAGCACATTCATTCAGTGCAAAAATATCCCTGGCTCTAAACTTATTCAGAAGAGCCAATAAACTCATTACATCAGAAGATGACAAGAAATCCAAATATAAAAATGTGATCAGCATATTACGACTTAATAATTTTCTAATGAGTATTAAAGATTTGGTAAAACCAAACAGTTTATTACTAACTAATAGTAAATCAATTAAAATATTATGGATTGGTACAGCCGTTCTACCTTACCACCATGACACAACAGATGGATTGCTAACAATTCTAAAACAACATGGAATCCAAACATTCTACAAGACTACCAACCCTATTCGAGGTGCATTAGTTAAAATAAAGGACAAGTTCCCCTTCACTTCTACACAGAATTGTGTCTACAGGCTAGGTTGTGTTGATTGCGATGCTTCTTATATTGGAGAATCTTCTCGAAAATCAAAACTCGTGGCAAAGACCATGAAAGTTACACTAAACGACCTCCTAATAATCCTGTTGAACTTGAAAAATTACAAATCAAATCAGCAATAGCAGTCTGTACAGGCTATCTACCACAACCATAAAATTGATATTAAAAATATCCAAATTGTTCAAAAAAGTTTTTCCAATCCTAAGGAAAGATAAATAGCTGATGCACTTCACATGTTGTTAAATCCAACTGCACTTAACAAAAGTGAAGGCCTTTCTATACACTCAACATGGACTTTCTATCCAACCGATCACAATTAAATTACATTCACATTTCATTCACATGAACATACATACAATTTATTTTCACATAATCTCATTTCACATCACACTAACATACTAACACATACATACATGTCTCACTTCAAGTCACCTTGACCTAAATGACTTGACATGACACGATCAAACTCGCATTTTGATAGTACGAACTTATTTTGATTCTGATTTGTTTCATTGTATTATTTAACCATGTAGTAATTCAAATCGGTTATTCATTTTTCTGAAGAAGCGACTTGTACTAAGCCGCGAAACGTCAGAAATTTTAATTTCTACTCATTGGAATTATATATATATATATATATATATATATATATATATATATATATATCACTCATTTTATGAATCACACCATCGTTTGTTGGATGATTGTAGTATTCTTGTGGATTCAAGTAAAACTAAAGTATTTAGTCATATGATTGTAAGGTAAATTTAACTAATCAGAAATAACGTCGTGAAATTCATTAGCACTTAATGGAATAAGTAATTAGACTTAGATGCTAGAATGCAGTGTAGAAATCAGCAAATGCATTACTTAAATGACTGTAAAAAATTTCACAATTAGTTAATATTAGATGTGTTATTAGCATCAAGGTTACCACGAGTTTCAACTATGAAATACATAGCATATACAATATATCATAGCTAGGATTAGTATTTTGGCTAAAGATTAAACACTAGTTGAAGTTGGGCTTTTAGTATTGGGAACATCAATTTGTATCAGGTTTATTGGTACAAAATAGCTTTTACAGTATGAATAATTGATAAGTGAAACTTCACATTTTAGGATTACCACAAGCAATCCAACCTTTGGTCCTATTTATATTAAAACGAAAGTTAACGTAATAAATCTAAAAGTTGGTGTCAAATCTCATAACGTTTGAGATAATAGTATGTACAACATTGGGAAAATATGTGAAAACGTAGAGCTTTGTAATACCACCAAAAGACATTCGTGTTAAGACGACTCACCTGATTTTTCGCTCGACCCTACATTACATTTTACCTCATGTTTAGCCCTGCATTGCGTTTTGACTAGTTTTACAGCACTGTTGAACTTTGGCTCAGAAATATCATTTGGATCTAAGGTTGGAAATAGAATAAATCATATGTACTAATAATAGCAATAGGATTGCTAACAAAATCCTAGTTTTAACTAGAATTTGTGAATCCTATTGCCATTATTAAACTATATGATTAATGATATTTCCAGCCATTAGTCCTAATCGTATTCCTAAACTTAAGTGAAGAAGTGCTACATGAGTAGGCAAAACCTAACATAATTTCAGGAGTAGTGTCTAGAATTAAGGATTTGTAGTATGGTTAGGATTATAAGTTACACTAAAGGTTATAACACAAATGACAGAGAAAAATGTTTTTATGAAACGTTGTATTGTTATGTGGTAATAGGTTATCACATCATTAATGAAATATGGCTTATTATATTAGGTTTTTTCCATAGATACCTTGAGTAAAACTAGATTTATGGTGAAAACCACAATATACATCGTTTATGGTTAAATCCATTGTGTTATTCATCCATCTGTAAATAAATCTCTGCCTCTTAGTATAAACTGTCATTAGGAACGCATATTGTAATGAATCTTTACTTCAAAATCTTTACAAAGTGACCTGACAGTATATCAGTTACATAATATATTACTATATCGTCGTTCCCGTGAATTAACAACGGTAACTCTACTACAAAACAATGATTCATTTATTTCTCATACAAAATACGTATATTCCTTTTATATAATTTCTTTTCCTAATGTTATCTTTTCATTTGCTTGAAGCGGTTAATGAGTTGAAATGATAATTGGATCATTCGCATACTGAATATGAACATTTAAAGTATAGCGTTTAATTTTTCCTATATTATATTTCAGCTGGTTTAGAATTTGGGGTTTGTGTTTAGAATTTGAGTGTATTATCATGACATGACTATTTATTATGCTAATTGGATTCGGCACAGACTGTTGTTGGTACGGTTCCACTGAAAACCAAGAAGCATTGGACAGATTTTACGTCCTAGTATGGGACTTCTCAGCTGTACGCATTGTATATTTTATATGTGCTTACCAACAGAAATAATGGATAAGAGATGTGAGGTTTATGGAAATATCGAAAGAATTGATTACACATACTAATTGTGGGGGCGACGGAACTAATGTAAGTAAATAGCAGACAATAATTAAAATGCTCAACTTATATTAACGCATATTATATTTACACCGAGTAAGGTAAATTTAATAATAATATAGTTTACTTGAATAATTGTAGAGAAGGATTGGAAAGCAATGTTCTAAATATGTGCTAACCACACTTAGTGTCCAGCATAACCAGTGAAGTAAAATGAAGTACACGACTGAAATAAGTTTGGTTAGCAACGAAGATAATCCCTAGAAATATCTCGTTACAAAATAGTAACGGTTATTCAGCACACTGATCAGTTTCAGTCCATGACAAATCTACGGGAACATCCAAATACATCTTAATTATATATGCATGAACGTTGCACAAGTGTGGCTGTTTTGACTCAGTAGCCTAGTGGTAAACGTGGCGGATTTTGCACGAAACGAACATCAACACTACGATGCAGGTACATTTAACTGAAAAGTCCAAAATAGAGCGAAACGCGCGTCCTGGATTCGCTTACCAGTCACAAACCAACTTGAATAACACATTACGCAATAGTTCATAATAACACCTTCAAATCTAAACTTTGGTACTACTAAAAGTGTCTAACTTTAAATCCAATCTAAACCAAAATACCAAATCTGAATTTTATTCCTTAGAACCTAACTACTCACAATTTCTAAAGATAACATAGTAATGTGTTGTGTAAAGTAGCACTAGTCATTTTCGTACTTTACTATTACATTCCTCATAGAAACTAATCTGTCGACAATTAACGCAGTTGTTTGATTTTATCACTATAATCTTGAAAATGTTTTCTGAAACTTTAATACCACTCCATTATACTTTAATTCTGGTTAAATATATTCTACATATACATAGTCTGAAATACATAAACTATAATTGAGGGACTAACGTGTAACTATTCAATATCTCAGTGTATTCTGAAAAAAAGAAACATGGAAACTGAGTTACTAGATGCATGTCAATTGAAAAAGATTTATTGCCAAATAAATATATTATAACATTTTTTGCTTGGATTACTAAAAGATAATTTGTAGTGAGAATTTCGATATTTTGACACATGATGAGAATTTACATTTCAACATCTCCTACTGTACTTACTATGTAATTCACAATCATGCAACGATATATTCAGCGCATATTGTATACTGATACTGTTGAAATTTACAAGACATTCATGGATGTATTTACATTCAAGTGTTAAGTTTTATGTGAATCAAGTACCATTTGTTACCTACTGAGCGACTGAGTCCAATTAATCATCAACCAACTCAAGTGTTTTGATGGCATTGCCAAGGACTTGTAATTGCTTTTACAATTATTTAAGACTGCTTGTATTTGGTCTTTACTTTTATCATAAGAATCGAGCTAGTGAGGATTACAACGAGACCAAATCACAAAAGTGTAAACTTGATTCTAGGAAACAAAAAAACCTTAATTCTGCCTAATAAGAGTCTTTTAAGAAAAGTTATCTTCATTCAACAAAACAGATATAACTTCTCTATAGTTCTGACCCTGGAAAGTATGCCCTAACTGGATTTGAGACATTGCAAACCACCTTACCATTAAATATATGAATTCAATCAGAAGATAGCATCTAACACGTGCCAACATTACTGTTTTCTTACTGCTGAATTCCGCAATTTTGTATCACTTATTGACCCCTCACTAAACAACTTGTTAAAACCAGGTAACAATGGACAACCTTCTTCATTATATTGTAGGACTCTTAAGAAGTGCTCATTGAATGATGACTCAAGAGACCGAAGGTTATGTACTTACAGTAAGTATGAAAATCCGGAGGTGGATACGTGTATATACACTTCTAAAACGTTCTATACTTAAAAGAAACAGTTAGTCAATTATTTACTGGTTTTGTTAGTTGTCTAACCACTGTCAGTACTTGATGTCAAATTACAGATTTTATAATCTTCGAAACATCCAATATGCATTCGTCTAAATAATGTACTTCACCGTAGACTACAGTATCTTATACCTTTTTGGATTGAGTACTGGATGACGAACCGTTTATTCCAATACACATTTCAATTTGTAATTTTGTTTACAGACATAACGCACATCGTATATCACTTGGATTTACAAGTAATAAAGTTAGCTAGTCATTTAACAATGTTAAAAGTCGTTTGAAGTCTGCGCCTCTTTGCTAAAAGAGAAGAAAATGGTTATTGTTAAAACATATCTTCAGTGAGAAGGCTCTATTTCCGCGGACAGATATAAATGTACGTTTCATATTTATCATTATCACCAACGTTTTGCTATAAACGATTCTATTTCTGAATTAAGTTTTTTACCGGTAAAATAGTGTTGATAATATCTAAAAATTCTTCTTTTTCATTTGATGGTAAGTAGTATATAGTGCTGTATACTACTTATATACTACTATTCATATTTTCATTAATAAAACGCCGAAAATTTATAGGATAACATCATCTAGTTTGCTTTCTATGCATTTCTAGATATAATTAATCTGATAGTAGAAAAATAAATATTAATCTAATAAAGATTCTGATTAGATTTCATGCCAATAAATTATGCCAAAATAAAACATTGTTGATCTATTTCAACTTCCCCTTTATAAAAAAAATAATGAAAGTGAAATCAAATGTCTAGTGATAGTGAAAAGAATAGAATCTAACTTAAAAGATATTTATGCTATTGAAAATTAGTATAAGAGGACATTCCTATAGACACTGACCATTACAGTGAGTATCAGCTGTTGGATTTGTGTTATCTAAAACGATTCATGATTTACTGATCAATTAGTTAGTCATTTTGATATCTATTCAATGGAGCATTTCATCAGACATTCGAATTTGTTTTACTACTCAATCGTAATCAGTTAAAATAATCGATTACCGACTATGCAGTTCAGTCCATATAACCTTAATAACATTAACAATCAATATAAAATTTGTAGATGAAACTTTCAAATAGTAACGTTTGATGAACAAACGATGCCATTGAAACAATCCTTACACTAAAATCAGTTTTACTTGAAATTATGTGATTAGAAAGATTAGTTAATCATAAATTGCTTCTGAAATTTGCTCTGATGAAAACAGTTTATTATTAAGTATCTGATAACCTAACATCTAATGCATCCAGCTGAATTCGATTCAGATAACAATGGTACCAGATACTTGTAGACTAGAGTATTTCAGTCCATATAACTAGTGGTTAAAATGTTCTTGAATCAATATGTCATCATTCTTGAAATTTCATTAAACAAATTGACTACAGTAAGTTAACTAATGAAAACAACTAAGCCCTGAACAATTATTCATTCATAGAATACGACTTTTCAGCTGTGTGTATCTACACACCAGATGAAAATCGAACCAAGGATACATTTAAAATATTCAAGTGCGATTCACAAAATGTAATGGATTGTAACAGTAGAGATTGGGTGATCACTGTATGGTGACATAATTGATTTTTGCCAAGCTCCTTATAGTGCTGAACGAATCATATCGATCTACTTGTAATTTAGCCTAAGTGACTTGATCACAAGTTGTTGTAGTCGGCAGGAAACCCTGGACTTAAGTTCCTTGTGATTTAACACTTGGTAACAATGCATACTTCAAAGCATTAAGGGGACTTATGCTCCTAGGAAGATTTGATATCTGGTCACCCAGTTTCACGGTCAGTGAACGTCACAACTGAGTTATCTGGGTTACGACTAACTTTTCTGAAGAGATGAGTTGTATATAATGACTGATCTTAATATAATGACAGAATAAACGCTTTAATATATTTCTTCATTAATGTTCATTCTTCCAACTTGATACAAATGCTACATATGCACAAATCTAAATGTACAGTGCCGATGTAAAATCAGTTTTAAAATATACTGATACTAGAAGATGTAAGCAAACTATAAGTGAAACGAAATGGTCAACATGTTGCAAAATTTCATACCTACAGATGATCTGATAATAAAGTTTATCGAACCAGTTCAAAAGTTATTCATTCGCTACTAATGTTTCGAAAGAAATATGTAAAATACCAACGATTCCGCGAATGTATGATAAGATCTCAGTAAAACCTTTAACTAATTTCACTCAGGATGAAATTCGTTTATGCAATAATTATGTAATTTTGCTTAGTAATTCACTGAAGAGTTGTGTATGAAGAAATGATATTTATCCCTAAAGTAATACTTCGAAGTATAAGACCTCAGATTTTTTTAGCATTCAAGAGCTCAGTAAAACATAAAGTTCTGGGGATACTGATAATATTCAGTTGTCTATTTGTGCATTTTCAGACTAAATCTGTTTCTAATTGTCATATAAAACTTTCTCTGTCACATTAGATATGCTTTATAATCAACTGATGTGAAAGCTGCTATACTGTATTATCACATCAGTAGCATCTTTTTAGTTTAAACTATACTTTACTTATTGACATTTTGTTCGCAATGTGTAATTTCATTGATAGATTAATCTCAAACACTTTCCTAGTCACTATGATTTTATGTTGATGTAATAGGAAATAGGTTATAAACAAAAGAAAATGAGTAATATCTACCCACCGAAATGCAATTATGCTCTTTGATATGTAACCGCTTTATGTAAACAAATAAAGGTCGAAGTGGAAATTCCACTACTGGACATCAGGGGGCCCAGTGATACAGTAGGTTAAGCATTCTCAGTGAGACCTAAAGGCAGAGGGTTTAATACCCTAGATGAATCTTGAGTGAGCACTGAGTAGTAGTTTCATATTTGAACGAAACATTTGTTCAGTGCTGTCTGGATTTTAGTGGTACTTAATCAATATCAATATGTGACAAATATAAGCTGAAGGTTACATCAGACTTCCTAAAGATCGTTTATCATATAAACAACCTTTATGAGTCAAAACCAAATCAGTAGTCGGTATAAATCACTCAAACGCAGTATCTACAGTAGACAATGTAATTATAAGTTATGTATATTAGTGGTTTCTAAGGACGTTTAATGTGACTTACAGCATATATAAGCTGAATACAGCTACTTTTATTATTGAATGTTTTTAAAAATTGCTGAGTTTAGTTTTTTATAATGAACTAAATCTAGTTAAATAACTACAAAACATTATAAAACACTGGATATATATTTTATCTTTGAATTAAACGTCTTAAAAGTGTGTATACACGACCTTAATAAGAATCGTATCCACAAACTTCAGTAACAGGAACCTAACCATTAAACTATTAATTTGGGAATCATTAATAATAATCACCATATGTATGATAACGACTGACTTTGTGCAACTAAATATGGAATTTCGGCAATTACTTGTCGGTCAGAAATTTCAACCAATAAATACTGATTGGATTGTCCAATACAGTTACTCTCGCCTAAAAGCCTAGCTGATAGTAGGTTCAGTTCATCTGATGAGTTCCATGACAGAAAGAAGAGGATGGTCTAATTATATCGGGCTTGTAACAAATGTTCAATTGGGATCAATCCTTGGTGTAAAACATGAATACATTTTTTTTTTAATTTTCGAAATTTTCAAGCAACCGTATATTCAATGATTACATAAATGTACCTCAATACTTATGACGAAAATATTTAAGTAGTATGCGTATTCTCAATGTTGTTTAAATTGAAATATACAATATGAAATAAGAAAATTGAACAAAATAGCTTTTTTGTTTTTGATGATTGTACACTTCATTGAATTCTTTGAAACTTCCAATCAAAGGGAAGATTTGAATAGAACTTTTAAATAAAGACAACTAAGGAAAGCGTAATTTCCTGTTAAGATAAGAAAAAAAGTTGCTTTCTCAGAAAAAAGACATTTCGCTGTTACTATTTAGAACAACACGTAGAACTTATGTTAATTGAATCCATACTACTTGTCACTCTTGATGATGTACAGTAATATTTATATGCAAATATGAAAAATACTAAACTAATCAAACTAGTTTATAGGTAAGTGGTGACAATGTAATAAACAGATTACATAACCACTGATTATAATAACTAAAAGTATAATTCGATACAACAACAGTTGTACTAATACTGAAATAAAACAGCTGAAATAAATCATTCACAACATAGAGTAGATTAAAACTTAAGTATATGAACTTATTAAATTACTAATTGTAACGAGTAGTCTATGAATAACTGATATAAATCCAATAAATAGTGAAGACAGTTTACAAACTGGAGGAAGGAACAGGCGGAAACTGAAAGTAAAAATAAAAAATGTGCAAAGTTTATGAAGTCATATTTAACCAAGGAAGAAATACGAATGTCACAAATTCCCTGAAAATACATAAGCTAGGGTTATTGGTACGAATCCCTACTGTTTCAGCTATGTGTAATAAAAGAATATGTACCTTCATTAAGAAATTGTATTGAAATACTGCATATTATTTTAGATGATTTTTTTAATCAACTTTATGGTCACAGTCTACCGAATTGACTAGAATTTTGCTTGGTGTATGCTTCATTTAAATTTTACCAGACTATGTTAGAAGTTGTAATTCATTTATTGGTTGAGTTGCCTTATAGTACATCAATTTAGCTTTCTCTACAGGATCAGCTAAACTGATATATGCTCAGACAAGAGGCCAATATTGGTTACTTATCATCTGTTTGAATGAAAACTTTTGGTTTGTCAAGAAATACTCATCAAAGTTTAACTGTGTAGAAGGTTGTTTATAACGCCCTCACTATTCTCTCACAAAGGATATTACTAGCAACATTTCTCTTGAATTGTAGTTTTGAGGAATAGGCTTCTTTCCTATCAGTCCATACCTCGGTCATTTAGTTGTCTGAATTCATTTATTCCTTCAAAATTTCACTTGAGTAGTCTAGTTTAGTATGCTGCATATTATTACCGAACTTTAATTCTCACTTTAGGGTGTCATTTCTATTCTTTCAGTAAGACATCTAACAAGATATTTTTTGCACCTAGATCATTGTAAAGTCACAAAATTGAGTGTATTGATTAACATTGAAATTCTTTCTGTATACACTTCTGCTTATCGATTCATCTTTATGTCTGTTTAATGAAATATTGAGGAAATGTCAGCGAGAAAAAAATGATATAAAGGCGACAAAAAACATGGTTCTACTTAGATTCCAGGAAATGTGTAATCAGGATATAAACTTTAATTTGAAAACAAGACATCTAGCATTATATACAGTAGTTTAATCAAACTGGTTATGAAATAGTTTGACTCCTTTTTAGTAAAAAAAATAGTTTCCTTAGAAACGATTTTTAAATGTTTATGAATTTGTAGACAAACAATTAGAACCTAGATAAACTCTATTGTCATTATAATGTTATACATTTTGTAGTACCTAGTTGTAAACTTGTTTCATTTCATTGTAGGCAATAATTATAAAGAATATATAATAGCTTATTTACACTTCACTATCACGTACACATATTAATTATTAGTTTGCAAACTGATAAGGTGCAGATACTTAATGACTTTATTGCTTAAGAATCCTACATTACAATGGTGTTTACGAAACCTGTTTATTATAACAGGGCAAGTGGTACAAATCTCAATTTGTACAGTCTGCTTTTTAATGATATCAGGACGGCTACTATTGTACTACAATTGTAGAACATTTAGGAACTATGCTATTTGTAATGTATAAATTATAAGCATCTATCAGCCCCATAAACTGTTAACAATTCTGTTTCAATTCCACAGTTATTATAATCTTATTATGACTTCATTATCACGATCACTGTACACAACTATCCTAGTCTAATCTTTAATGTGTTTTGTATTTTCGATTACAGTTCGGTTTAGTAATGATAAATAAAAATCATTGTTTCCCTTCAATAAACTGCTCAGTTTTAGCTGTAATCCGTTGGTGCATTTTCTTTGTATGCATACCGGTGAGGTAGCCTCTGGTCGCTTAGATATAATGCCAACCAATTACTGTTTACCTAGTTTATGAAATCATAATCATAGTGTAATTTACATTAGATAACTTCCTACAGTCAAAGTCATTACTGGTTTCACAACAATCCTTCTACAAAAATGAGTGACATATTTGCAATTATCCAATAAGTAGAAATAAAATTTTATGACGTTTGATTGCTTGGTGCAAATCACTTCTTCGTCTTCTTCAGAGACTAAATAAACAATCGGATTGAATCAACACAATGACTGCATTATACACAATTGAAAAAACCGAAATTAAAATAAGTTAGTACAATCAAAATACATATCTGATTGTGTCATATCGAGTTATTTAAGTCAAGTCAATTTGAAATGAGACATACTAGTATAAGTTAGTGTAATATGAATGGTTATGAAAGATATATGAAATAAGAATAAAATTGTATGTGTGTGTTAACATGAATGAAAATTGATGTACCTCAGTTATTGTTTCTTGGATAGAAAGTTCATGTTGGATGAATACTAAGACCTTCCTTTATGTTAAATGCAGTTGAACTTAGCAATACGTGAAGCACTTCAACTTTTTGTCTTTCTATATACCTGGATAATTTGCATATTGCTAAAATCAAATTCAAGGTCGCGGTAGATAGAATGTACTTTTATTGCTGATTTGATTTGTAATTTTCGTAGTTCAGTAGAATTATTAGGAGTTTGCTTAGTGTAACTATTATGTTCTTTGGCATAAGTTATGATTTCTGTAGAAGACTGTCTAATGCAGAATGGATCACAATCAGCACAATCTAATCTGTAGACATAATTGTGTGTAAAGGTGAAAGGGATCTTGTCTTATGTTTTAATTAATACACCTTGAAAAATATCGGTAGTCTTGTAGAATACTTAAATCTATTTTGTTTTAGAATCATTTGAAATTCTTCTATTGTGTCATCACGATATGATTAAACGACTGTATCAATCCATGACATTTTAATTGATTTATCATCAGTCAGTAGTAAGTCGTTTCGTTTTAGTTTATAAATAATAATATTCATTGGAAAATTATTAGACCGTAAGATGTCAATTATATTTTTGTATACAGTTTGCTGATCATCTGCTAATGTGATGGGGAAGCTCTCACTAATCATCCAACATTGACTTTCTATCCAAGAAACAATAACTGAGGTACATCAATTTTCATTCAGGTTAACACACACATACAATTTTATCCTCATTTCACATAACTTTCACAACCATTCACATTACACTAACTTATACTAGTATGTCTCATTTTAAATTGACTAGACTTAAATGGCTCGATATGACACAATCAGATATGTATTTTGGTGGTACTAACTTATTTTAATTTTGGTTTTTTCAATTGTGTATAATGCAGTCACTGTGTTGATTCAATCGGGTTGTTTATTTAGTCCCTGAAGAAGAAGCGTTTTGCACTAAACAATGAAACGTCGTAAATTTTAGTTTCTGATCATTGTAGTTTGGACACTTTTGCAGTGAGATAATTATCACCAATGATAGCCAATGATCATCGCGCTATATATCACAAATCGACGGAAGTGCAGCATTCACTACTGAATGCCAAATAGGAGGGTAGAGGGTTAGGTGTTCGCCAACCTATTGCCCCTAGTGCGGAATATAGTGTGCGCGCTGCTGAGAAGCCTCATTCTAGAACAAAGCAGCTGTCCAGTACTTCCCTGTTTTTAATGGTACCCTGCTAACATCAATCAATTAAAATATCGATCTCTTGCAAAAATAACCATCTTAGTTAAAATATATATATATATATCACTAACTTTTAGAAATAACCTATTCAATTCTCAGTTTATTAGAAATTGCCAAGTCTAACCATGGTACTATTATGTACAAAGTTCTTCTACAAGTGAGTTTAAATATTTCCCAAAGATATATTTGTATTAGAATATCTGCTCAAATGAATTAATAAATAGTTCCTTGATACGTTTCATAAAGATCGAACGGTATATTTCCAATGAATTTATTATTACTTTCAGTACCTATCATTATCATTCATATCTTTAGTTGAAATCTCTTAAAAGTAAACATATATAATCAGTTAAACTAATGACATACTAATTAAATTTCAGTTGTGTCTTTTAACTTCTAATAATTATTACAAATCTAGTCAAACTAGCTAACATGCATATTCTTACTTGATGCATTGTTTCTACCAGTGTGTTCAAGCTTAACATCAAGTAATAAGCTTCATACATTTTATATAAATATTGGTGAAAATATTGAGTTTGAATAGCTGATGATATCCTTAATTATGATCAATCTTGTATAGTTTCCAATGGTTTTGAAGCCTACATCTATTTATGATGAAATATTTATTATTCATAAATAACACAGTTAAGATTGTCGAATTCTCTTTTTTCAAAAGAAAACGGTTTGAAGTGGTCAATTACGTAATCAGTACAGTGTAATAAATAATTTACAGTTTCTAATAAATAATCATTACAGAATTACGATATTACTTGTTGATGATAGCATTTAAAGATAATTAGGAAATAAAATGTGAAGCTTTTGAGGTACCAGTTTCAAACTTATTTGCATTACATATGTCTAACGGTTTATTAGATTGACGTAAATGAAACAATATACAGGAGTATTGAGAAGTTACAAATAATGACGTAGCTAGCTATGCCACAATTGGTTTGCATAATCTGAGAGTGTTCGTAGCTTTTCACTGACCTTGTTATGGAATGAAACTGATTAGTCTCTGTTAGCATATGTACATCCAAAATAGAATATCTTGATATATTGTTACATTGTAAGTAGGATGAGAGTTCTATTGTGATTGGCTAAAAGAATTCTGGACGTGTCGACGGGAAGCTAAAAATCACTTTTAAAATATGTACATGTACCCTATGAATACTTGTGGCTGTCAAGGCTTAGTTGCATAATTTCAAACGTGTTGTCTCCTGATACAAATGGACTGAGTTCGAGTCGCCGAACAGACATCAACCTAAATAAAACTATATCCTGTTTACGATTCCTAAATAAATCAAACATTAAGAACTATTGTTTTTCTAAGATAATAGTAATTAATGCATGTGATTATACAATAAATTCAATCACGCTACACTATCATATTCTACCATATGTACATTTCTATTATTAATTACCTAGAAATACTGTTGTTTAATTCGAACAATATTCATTGATTTGTTTACAAATTGAAAAAGCGGTTTATTTAATTTCAATTATTTAATTATTCATTTAATAAATTTCACTGGATTTTTCAATTAACGATATGTTCACCTTGACCCCCCTTTCTTATCCTTCTCATTAAAAGAAAAAAAAATAATTTATGATTAAAAAACAATTTTTCTCTAATCCTACCTTGTTTATTTCTTAATTAGTTTCATTTATAAATTTAAAATTAATTTCCATTAATTTATTTCCTATTTGATTATGACAAATTAAATGAGAAAAAGATAATAAGATTGAGATTTGAACGTTAAACAATTAAACAAGACACTGTAAATGAATATTTATATGAAGAAACAGATTAAAGAAATAAACATTGTTGAAATGGAATGTTGAAAAAACTATGATTCCTTGAAGATACCTTCAAGAGTTATGAAATAGTTGGAAAATATTCTATCTAATTACTATTCAGGAGAAGCATTTTAAAAATTTTTTACATTACATTATTAAGAAAAGTTATTTATGGAACACTTTCAGTTCGGATTGATGGATGATGATTTTTGAAATGACGTTAGAGAATGCTAGTTTGAAGCCAAGTTACGATATGACTGTGTTATGTATAAAGCTGACCATGCATTTCAAATGGACATATGCGATCTGTTCCTACAGTCTACACGACATCACTACGCAGAGGTTAATTGGCTGAATAGCGACCAATATTACTAAGCTTACCAGAAGTTAAGAATGTGAGAATAAAGCGCTAGTAAATAGAAGACAGTACCAAGTCACTTGTTTAGTATTAACATAGGCTTTCATATAATACATTCTGACCAGTCGGTAATAAGAAATACAAAACACACTAATGACTGAATTGAGAGGGGGGAGTTTTGTACAGGAAACGGGATAATAGCCTCATAGTAAAAATGCAATAACTCTTGGAGAAAAATAGAAATGACAGTCGATAATGAGTCTATTAAATGCTTACAACTAAATGGATACGAATATCAGTTACTAAATGATTAACAGATATGGCTTAGCGATTAGAAACCTGATAACGTGTGATTTCCTATTCTTTGTCCCGTTGTAACAATCTCCTTCAATAAATCTAAATAGTATAAGTAGTCGTGAATTTCGCTCAAGCTCTATTACATGTTGAGAGTAAGGTTTCCAATTTTGTCATATAACACTGATACGGGTGGGCGGTATTGTACCAAGAGATTCAGGAAAGTAACTAACTTCCTGAACTATTTTTCGGAAGACTATTTCATAACGAGTTCTAACATTAATCATGAACCCCAACGACGTTCGGTTTCAGGGTACATAAGTGACGTTTTATAACACAGGTGTTATGCTTTCATATAAACAAGTTGAAAAGTTATATTTTCATTAACAGTCATAAAAGCCCATAAAAACATGATTGATCAGTACTTTATTCCTAACATTATTTGTTTTGTCCGTAAAATATCCATTTAAAATTCTTACCATTTGAATAAATGAAGCCGAATATAAATTTGTGAGGATGTTTGGTTCATTCTTATACTGAGATTTCCAATGTCTATACCGATTACTTAAAATAATTACTTGTCATAGACACTTTATTAATAGCTTAAGCTACTCAACTTAGCAATTACTTAACATATATTGTGACAAAGCTAACTTGAACAGACAACTACATATTTGGTGAAAACAGTGAATGCCATGAAATAGAAACATAACTTTAAATTAACAATTTGGACATAATTCATGTTTTCTGATCTGTATCAGTTGTAGGCTTGCTTCCCTTGGTTGTTCTCGATTTTCCTATGTATTTTAACCATCTCTTACAGGAAAGAGAGAACAAGAATAATGTAGTTTCTAGGTGAATTACTATGTTGAATAAGTGTTGAAAAAGTGATTATTACCAGTTAAAGTAATATTGTTTGATGAAAGTAAAAAGAAAAAAGTAAGTAGTTAACATTAAGTGGATTCAAGATATTTAACTGTATTCAATCAACTAATAGAACTGTATACTACTATAAGTTACATAGATTTTATAATCTGTATAAATATACTTGAACAAAGATGAATTTCTTGTGTTTTTATAATATTAATTTGGGAAGAAGAAATTAGTTACTTTATTCTAGTTATCAGTAACCATCTGTGAAAATTTGCCGACGTCAGTTACTCATATCTCATGAAAATGCTTTTCTGTTACTACTTACAAAGTTAATGAGATGCTAAGTGACTGAAGATTGTTCGTATTCAGTCCTAAACAGCATAAATTCTCTTTAACTTGACACAATACCAGTTAACAAGGTGTATCTGAAATCTTGTGGAACGTTGTGGTACATAGTGGATTTGAACCCAAGTCACCCGAATTCACAGTTTAAAGGGTTACTGTTGGGATACGTAGGCTATGACTTGCCACATAGAAGACTGATTACCGACTATTGTTAACCACCTAACACTGAAAACATAGTACACTTAATGTCTTACAACAGGAATTCTCAGTTGGATGCAACCACGAAACCATCAAGGATCAGGCTAGTGCTATAAATGTCTGTTGTCTAGATTTTTTACATATTAGCTGTTTAATACAACCATGATTTAACAGGTTATTTAACTAAAGTCACAAAACTGTAACGTCACCCCAGCGAACAATACTGTTACAGCAGGTTTCTATCGAAATTCGCTTTCGTGAAAATAATAATAGAATAAGTTGTCCACTTCCCGAAGCAGGACAAAGCGTAGGAAGAATAAACGTCATAAGACTATAATCAATAAAGATTATGTAATGAAAAGTGTTTAAATAATCCATGTGAATGTATTAAAGAGAGATATTGAAGAAGCGATATAAAAGTGGTGATAAAGAAACTAATGGACGGTATGAAGAATCTGTCACTTTGTCTTGTTAGGATAAGGAAGACAGAAGTGTTTTGTATACAGAGATTGATGTTACTGTTACTGTTCTAATTCCAACACTATATGTTAGAAAGAGGAAGAAAACGTATCAAGAAATTTTAAAAATATTTGATAAGTAACTCATATCTGTAGACTTGCTCACTAGGTTACCTACTATGAACTTAATGTAAGCTGAGTACTGATTTTATTGGCGATGCTAGATCCTGAAAAGTAACTTAGTAGCTACACTGTATTTTGTAATTTATTTGTTAAAATTTGAACCTTCATGTCATCAGCACCCAAAGCTAAATACACTTCAAACCGTTTTAGTACACTAATTTTGTAATTCTTCCACAAGGACATGTCTACTGCATACATAGGCATGTAATATGTTCTTGTTCACTCACCTATCTGAATTGCTTGTGAAATTATTTTTTTTCTAGACACTTTGGACTTCTCTGTACAGTGAGAATGGCTGTATCTTTGAGAATTGAGAATAACTTAGTTCAGCGTCAGTTGCGTTCATGTTTGTTATACTTTATTAATCAGTATCTAAAATGCAGTTGATTTAGGTAGACAGATTACTTACTCCTGTTACCCCTCTCGGAGGAGCATAGGCCGCTCACCAGTATTCCCAATTCAACTCTGTCCTCACCAATCCTTTCCAGCTGTCACCAGTTATTGTTCATCCTTTTTATGTTTGCTTTCAGTTCTCGACGCAGGGTGTTCTTTGGCCTTCCTCTTTTCCGTTGTCCAACTGGATTCCAAGTTAGTGCTTGTCTCGTGATGCAGTCTGATGATTTGCTCAATGTATGTCCTATCCATTTCCAACGTCGTTTCCTGATTTCCTCTTCAGCTGGAAGTTGGTTTGTTCTTAGGTAGACAGATTATAGACAACGAAATGTGAAATCTGTTGGTTAGGTATCACTCTGCTAATACTCTCAATACAGTTTAGAAATCATTGATGGTCGACCAGAAAAAAGGAATATTAAACACATATTCCTTTACATCATTCTAGTCAGTCTATTTTGTTTGCTTAAATTATGTCATTCTTATTTCTAACTGATTACTATCAATAGGAAATTCTTTTTTTTCTTTCGGATACAAAAAGAAATTAAGAAAAGAACAGTATAATATTAATTATCTTAGGGCGTTTACAAGTAACTCAAAATTTATTTGACATATTTAACTGAAATATATTCTACTAAGTCTAATCTATTCAACAATTCCATTGAGGTTATTCTTATGTCAATTTGTCACTTTATAGAAAAGTGTATTTCATAGTTAGATAGTACTTGAATGTAACAATATTATTCAATGTTTTGTATGAATTATATGTTTCTATCTTTAGTACAAAAGAAGCCTAGGATATGATAAAAGAATCCATTTTCTAAAGTGGATGTTTTCAGAAAGTATGTTTAACTTATGGTTGAACATCCGTTTCGTCCTAGTGTGGGGTTCTTCAGCAGTGCACATCCACGACCGCATCAGAAATCGAACCCATAACCCTCTGGATTTATTGCGAAGGATTTACCACTAAACTACTAAATCTGGTCCCGACAACTGATATTTCTTATTAAGTCATTACGTGATACATTTGAGTGACTTCATCTATTGTCGTCAATGAACTAGACCAATTCGTCATATCAAATCAATATTAAACAATCTCCGTAACACCAAATTACATTAACCTACAATCGTTTTTAATTGTTTGCAAAGTAATATTCACTTAACTTACTGTTTTTATGGTTGACAATAATGTAAGTTAATAAATTCTGTTCGAAGTCATAGTGAAGATTATAAGGTTTTACTGTATATAGCAAACGTCATAGAGAAAAGTCTACGCACTTTTCCTTATTGTATTCATATGCATTTTTTTACTTTACAAAATTTACAACGATATGATTTTGTGATTACAATTTTACATTTTATTGTCTATGATTGTCATAGATTGATCTCTGATGGGTACTATGGAAACGTAAGGAATTATTGGACAGATGTTTCATCCTAGTATGGGACACCCTCAAACTTACTGTTGAACGTAGGACCATCAGGTCTCGAGACAAACTTATAACTGTTGGCACAGTTAGGTCAATCGTTATTCAGTGGTAATACTTCTGCTTATTTATTAGCCTCTGACTGGCTAAGCAATGGTGACGTGTAAGCTTTCGATGCATGAACTGAATATCCTAAGTTCAGTACTCATATAAAACGAAGTACACACATCGTAGAACAGTCCAGTACAAAGATGAAACAGATGTTTAGTCAGCCATATAGTTTTTATTAATAACTAATTAAAGTTAATCCACGATGAATAAAAGCATGAAAAGTACAATTCTTTAAAATATTTAGCTACACAAAAGAAACATTCTGTATAATAATCACTGTTGTTTTTATAACCAGACAAAGATGTTTCAATTTTACTTATTGCTAGATCAACGAGACTGGTTATCTGAACTTATTTGGTTCATTGTGAACTATATGTCAATGTTTTGGATCTGAAAAATATATTCAATTAACTGTAGTATAACTAAATACTAGACTAAATTTAATCACCATACAACGTCAATTTAATCTACCAAATTGTGAATGCCATGTCGTCACAATGAATTATTGTTGCGGTCCTTTTAACTTTGTGTAATATCACTTGAAATATCTAATTCCACAAACGACATCTGTTTCGCTATAGACATAATAAATAACCACTTATAACTTCTTAACGTAACCTTCAGGATACATTTCAGAGTGGCATTTACCAAGATTTATATATCTTTGGTATAATGGTTCGTCGGCTCGAAATTGCTTCCTATCACTGACATTAACATAAGCCAATAAACTTAATAAACCAAATATTTAAGGATAAATAAGTGAAAACAAGATTAACAGTGAGAAAATTGACGAAGTCATTGAAAGCAGGCGATATATTTAACCTACGCCTGTTGTAATTGGTTAATGAAATCAAAGGCAGTTAAGGCAACGAATTACAGTTAAATGAATAGATAGTTATGATTTATAAATTAACCCTTACCTGTGATATATATAGTTTATCACTTGATATTGTTGTATTATATGCTTTGTTCTTAACTTATCAAGTTCCTTGATTAACCAATCGGATTTGTATCTGAATGAACACTAAGACGTGACTGGAATTAACTCTAAGTTATCGTATCACACATAGTGTGGCAACATCAATAATCTGGTCATCCTACACTTACATAACAGTACTTTGAAGCATTTAAATAATGACTATTCATAATAATAAAGTGATACAGAAATCCAATAATGCAAACATTATCAGTCTACCAACTAACAATTGGGAATATTCACAGTTTATGCAGAATTTATCTATATATCGTCTGTACTTAGATTCTCTACATAACTGTTTCATTTGAACTGAATGAAACGCACTATTTTAAACAAACAAAAAAGTAGTACTATCTTGAAAATTCTACTCAACCATTCAACTTTGAAATTAATGAATATCACTACTGTATGTCTAAAATAAGTAGTATATTTACTTGTGATTCATTCAATTCTGTAAATTTTCTTTTTGTTTTAACTCAATGAAGTTTATCATTTTTAAGAATAATTAGAATGTTAAAGAAGATTGTTTTTTTCTTTTTTATCATTTCAAGTTTAAGAAAGAAAAACACACTACATTTATTTTGATAGAAATAATAAATGTAGTTTATTTAAGCGTTTGTTTTAACTTATTACTAACTATAAATTTAAACTGTTGAACAATTTGAAAATTTTCTATACTCTAATAACCTGTCTAAAAGTTTGTCTCTATTATAGGGGTATTTTTTTTTCTCAAAGTTTCTTTTTCAACTAAAGATAATTACAAACATATGAATTGAAGGAAAACAGAAATTGTCTCATTTTATAAGTTATGAATTGTATTAAGTAAGTTATTCACTAGTTAAGATGATCTGTAGATCAGATAAAAGATGTTGGTTATACTGAATTCTTTGAGAAATTTCATACACTTTGTTCCCTTTATTATTATCCTGAGAGCAAGAACAAATATTTGTGCAGAATAAGATGACGATTCATTTTATTTCGTTGGTTCCGCATCAGCTGCATACAACCTAGAATAATATTTTACAATATTAATATTTGAAATAAGTTTTAACATACTCATGAGAACGGATGGAGTTAGTTGAAATCAAGATTACATAAACATGTGAACATGGCTTAAATTGTTGGAGAAAATGCTGTGAATATATATACGATCCAAGAGAAGGTACCAGAAGGCAAAATAGAGATCAGAGATCAAATAATTACACAATAAGAGGTGATTGGAAATATTTGAGAAAAAAAGTGAATAAAACTCTGTTATTAAACTTTAAATGACCTAATTAAACATGAAAGTTCAACTTAACCATCTAAAAAACGATGATGTAACCATAAAAAAGGAATTGTTCAATCTGATCAAAAGAGAAAACGTATTAAACGAAACTTAGCAAGAGAATAATGACGATGAAAATATTAATGCAAAAGTTAGATTACCAGGGTAAAAAAAGGCTTAGAACAGTTTCGTTTTGGTTTCAATCGTTTAATGACAATCGCTTCTGCATATTTGAGAAGATTAGAAGTTTTTTGTCTATTGAACACTTTGAATGATACATTAATATCAATTTAGTGTCCTGTGTCAATCAGATGCTTAGCGATTGCGCTGTTAAATGTCTTTGTTCCTGTAAGTCGTAGATTTTTTGGGACATGTTCATTAAATCGTAGGTAGGCCCTTCTTTCTGTTCGGCCAACGTAACTTTTACTGCAGGTACACGTAAATTTATAAAGACAGTTGGCGGTAACATGAGAAGGATACCTGTCAATTTTTGATTGTTTCAGTGAATATGTTGTTATGTATGATATAAACAGTTTAGCAGCACAATAAGTTCTATTTAAAGCTGAGTTGAATCTTCTTCTGATTGTTTAAGTAATATCATCACCTTTAAAATCGAGTTGAATGAAAATAGACTTTTTGTGGACTGTGGTTTCATTTGGTTTACCAGGCTTTTTTTCACTGTATTTGTCAATGAATTTTTCCGGATAGCCATTTATTTTTAGATACTGTTTAATATTAGTGAGTTCTGAATCTATCATGTCTGAAGTACAAATCCTTTTGGCTCTGAGAAACAATGTTTTCAACAATGCTATTTTGTGATGGATTGAACAGAAGCTGTTATAATTCAAGAACAATCCATTCCACGTCGCTTTTCTGTAGATCGACCGTTGCACTGAACCATCTTCTCGACGTTGCATGGCAATAACCAGGAAATGAAATTTATTGTCTTTTTCTAACTCTATAGTAAGTTGAATATATTTATATGCTTGATTGAAAATTTTCAATAAGTAGTTTGCATGTTGTTCATTATTGCATACGATAAAGGTATCATCCACGTACCTTGAATAATGCGTCATTTCCTCAATCACCTTTTTAATTTTGTGTTTTCAAGATTGGCCATAAAAATGTCTGCTAGGATAAGACCTAATGGACATACATTGCAACATCATCTATTTGGCGATATATCTTGTTATCGAACCGGAACTGGATGTCCTATGTGCTCAAAAGTAATAGTCGTTTCATTTCAATCACTGGTAGAGGAAGTGGGTCAGAATGTTGGCATATAATGTCAATGGTTTCAAGGAGTGATGTATTGGTAAATAAAGGTGTTTCATCGAAGGAAACCAAAGACTTGCCGGAAATGTCAATTTTATCTAATATTTCAACGAAATGAAAGGAGTCTTTCAGGGAAAACATAGACGGACGTTGATGGATAGGCTCAAGCTTCTCTGCTAACCATCGAGCCACTTTATGATGAGGTGAATTTATCATTGACATTATAAGCCTAAGTGGGGTGTTTGTTTGTGCACTTCGGTAGACCATACATGTATGGCAACCGAGATCCTTTAGTTTTGAAAAATGTTAACAATTACAAAACAAATTAACAGTCGATAGAGTAAGTTGTTAGTCACAAGTGGAGAAAATTTTATAGTTCAGTTTGATCAGATGTTTGTAAAGAAGAAGTTGTTGAGGTTCGTTGTATACCCTAAGTATATCAACTCCTAAATTGTACACTTTATTCAATATATGGCTGGACTTCCTGGCTTTTTCTTGACTGCTTAAAACTGTTTGATTGTCGGGTTTAACTTGTATCAAATAGACCATCATACATTTCGCGTAGCGACTTCTTATTTTAGCAGCAGTGTTGTACACGAAATAAGAGTTCTGTTGAGTAGGGTGAATAAAGAAAATAACTAAGTTTCAGAACTTTGTTTTTGAAGACTATTTTAAATAGTTTAGTTGTGTGTAAAGTCAACATTCTATCTCTATTATTATTATTATGACCATCGTGTCCTATTCTTCTTATTTACCACATTTGTTGTTTGTATATTATCTTCTATTTATGAATTACAGTTAATTAATTGTGTACATGTAACCAATATTCGTTACCACTATCTCTCTGGTTTTGTATTAGTGTCAAATTCTTAGCTGGCTGTGTGATCTGATTTTAGGAATATATAAATATATGCTTGAAATATAATATAATTTGTCCGGTTGATTCATCGTCTTATATTCTTCTTATTCTGACCTGCGATTTAGTGGACATCGGGTAAACGAGCTGAGACGGACTAGGTGCAGTAATTTTGCAATTGTAATTTCATGCCCACAAGGTCACCTCAATTAACTGGTTGTACGTGTCAGTTGATATCGTAACAGTCATTAAATATAATTACGTATCGAAATCTTGATTCTCATAGCAGGTATCATTGATGGTTTTTCGTTCCTCTCACAAATAACATTTTTCCGTATATCCGTCCAAAATGTTGATGAAACTTCTATAATAATACTATTCAGCTCAAAGAACGCAGTATATTTACTAGCTAACATACTCTTCGACGAAGACGGTTACAAAAGAGGAGGGTGATTAAGGATGGTGGAACTTGTAAAAGCTTTTCCTTGATGGTTTGTATTATTATGTACTTATTTACCTGTCATTTGGTTATTTATCAGTTGATAAGTGATTTGATATTATCGAGTGACAGTTGACTAATCCAGTACGTAGTATTTATCTCCTATATCTGATATATTATGGTTATATAGTTGATGTATTCAATAGTATGTTTGTATATTTGAGAAATCAATAATTTAACTGTACAGGTTTGTAACATATAATTCAGTTCAATGAGCTTTAGTATTGTGTGCTTATTAGCACGAACCGACTTATCATTGTCATCATTTGAAATAAACAGAAGTTGACATCATAAAACGTTATAAGAAATAACATTACGAGTTTCTAAGTCAATTTATATGAAAATACTACGAATTAGCTATATGTATACTTCGTATGTGTAGTAATTTGAGAACTTTGTAAAAAAGAAACTATTACTTGAAATTTAGGATGATTTTCCGTTGATTTTTCATGGAATGAAACTGGTCAGTCTCTGTTGCTATATGTGCATCCTAGACGAATTGCCTTGATATTGTTATAAATTCATAAGTTAGTAAATTCTACCGATGAGTCCCAAATAGGACGAAACGTTCGTCTTGGGTTCCGCTTACAAATCACAATCCTAACTTAAATGAATTGAAATGCTAAATTTGTATACAATTCACAACAGTGCTGAAACAAAATGAAAAAAAGTTGTTTTTTCAATAATTTAAGAAATTTAGATTTTGGAATGAAATTCCCCTTTACAGATATTCGTAGTGGTGTCGGAGTATTAGGGAATACAATATCTGCTTAGTTAATAACTGAATCTGCATCATAAATAATGAGAACCTAATATTTAATAGTGACCATGGCATTTAATTATATTAATAAAATGTTGTATATATTAAGTGATGAATAATCTTACTTACTTACTTACGCCTGTTACACCTCTCCGAGGAGCATAGGTCGCTCACCAGTATTCTCCATTCAACTCTATCCTCACTAATCCTTTCCAGCTGTCACCAGTTACTGTTCATCCTTCTAATGTCTGCTTTTAGCTTTCGACGCAGTGTGTTCTTTGGCCTTCCTATTTTCCGTTTCACAACAGGATTCCAAGTTAGTGCTTGTCGCCTGATACAGTCTGGTGATTTGCGCAGTGTATGCCCTATCCATTTCCAACGTCGTTTCCTGATTTCCTCTTCAGCTGGAAGTTCGTTTGTTCTCTTCCATAGTATGCTGTTGCCGATGGTTTCCGGCCAACGGACATTCAATGTTCTACGTAGACAATTGTTAATAAATACCTGTACCCTCCTAAAGATGTTTGCAGTAGTTCTCCACGTTTCAGCTCCAAACAGAAGAACTGTCTTGACGTTCGAATTGAAAAGTCTAACTTTGAGATTGGTAGACAGTTGTTCGGACTCCCATATATTTTTCAACTGTAGGAATGCCACCCTTGCTTTGCCGATTCTGGTTCTTACATCTACAACGGATCCTCCTTGTTAATCGATGATGCTTTCCAGGTATGTAAAGGTATCTACTTCTTCCAGAGTTTCACCATCAAGTTCAATAGGGTTGAATTTGAGGATCATGCTCTTTCCCTTATGTATGTTAAGGTCTATTGATGCTGAGGTTGCTGCTACGTTGGTTGTCTTCACTTGCATTTGGTGGTGTGTTATGATGAATAATCACTATTACTTAATTCATATAAAATTAGATACATTCATAAAAATGTTGTTTGTTTGTCTTGTCTAAGCTTTCTCCACAATACAAATCTTTCTACATGTATCTCTGCCTTCCCACGAAACCATTTATTCATAGTTTCAATGATATTATTAATTTACATCAAATTACTCTGAATTTTTGTGTAATTTTATGTTTATAAGTATCCATGTCTACAACAGAATTCTTAGTTCTACATAATCTTTTTTCACAAAACGATAATAAACAGATGAACCTATGGATAAATAAACAACTACAAAGATGTAATTGATAAAATCTAAGATTAAAACGAACTGATACATTTGGCTATTTCATGACGTCAACACACGTAAAACTATCCTATTATATAATAATAGTATTTCACTCACTTTTCGTTAATGAATGTTAGTAGCGAATGAGATATCCTTTTATGCAGTTATATATATATATATATATATATATATATATATATATATATATATATAAGGTTTCAAGTGAAACTGACATACTTTCTAAGTTTATAGTATAAAGTGCTTGTATATTATGATGTATGATGGGTAAGATTTTCTGATGACTACCTACTGGAGCCTAATTCAAAATATGATACATTTGACATTGAATCATTTAAGATAATAATTGCTTTGTAACTTGATTGACAGAATTCCTTCTGTTTCAGAGTTCAGAATTAAAAAAGTATATTACTATTCGGTGATTAGTCTTGTAACAGATCAGTCATTACCCAAGTAAATTAGTGGTAATCTCCCAGGATGTGGTGTTATATGGAGTGAATTCAAGTTTATGAGTGATCAACAGTTCTTGCAAGAATCCAGTTAGACACTGCTGACTAGCTATCGCCAATCAGGATGAAACTTAAGTTAACTAACTTTTCTTATGAACTGCGAACAATCATTTAATATATCCGTTCCTAATTATTGAGAAATATAGGCTTAGTGGTTATTGAGATTCAGGCATTCTAAGATAGATTTATCGGTAGGATCAAGAGTCTACACTGTGTGGGAGGCAAATACTAGGACGAAACTGATACTAAGTGTTCCCTGAGTTATAATGACACGAAATTAAGGTCATTGTGTAACGAATACAGGCATAAATAGGCTAATAAATTGCGTACTTCTAACTAACTCTTCTATGTCTTTGTCGCGAACATTATTTGTTAATGCTATTGATAGACATTTACGAAGTGATTCGTAATTTGATTTCGCTAACCGACCTGAGTTAAACACTCACTATAAACGAAGAAATATTTAATCTTGGTGTATTTTTAATTAATTCTAATGAAATAATGTGAGATGTTACCAATGGAGTTCTACCACGTTGAGCATATAGCATTTACTACGCAGTATAAACATCCCAAATCAAATGGAGTTACAGATGTAAACCTCTGAATGCACACCTTCTTGTTCAAGTATTCTGCGTAAAGCCTAAATGTAATGAAATCAATCGTTGGTTACACCACTGGTGTGCATTGCGTATAACCATCACCTAGATCGACGTGTAATCTTGGTTGATGTGGAAGTGGGTTAAAATAAAGGTAGAAGCAGTTAAACCAAAATTTGGCACCAGTCTATGAAGTTATTAACAATTAACTTAACTCTATTTGTGTATACATACTCTCAGGTGGGTATCTTCGAGGTGATCGCAGTCAGGTATTTTAGATATTGAATGATATGAATTTAAATCGGTCATGGTTCCGTAGACACATTAGTTTTCTATCCTTCTGTAGACCTTGAGCTAAACTAGTCATTCATGCACACTTTGTCATTTCATTTTATCGAGCCATATTCTAGACGTTTACTCGGTCTTCTTATAGTTTTTTTATTACATTTTATTCCAGTACTTCTCTATCCTATTGATTTATTTGGTCCAGTTCAACTAATATGGTAATGCAACTTAAAGTAAAGTATAGTCATAGATTAGACCAAAACAATCAAATGTTAACGAACAAACTAATTAAATCAAAGTTATGTCAAACTTTGAAAAGTATTTGTCTAAGCTACATACCATACTATTTAGTTATAATGTTTAGCAAAATACGAGGTATGACGTAATGCATATTGAAGTGGTTATATTTAAAGTAATCCAAAACTATACTAACCCTCCAGAATAACAAAACAACCAGGATAATCTCATTGAAATTGCATTTTATTCAATGTATTCATAGTTTAGTTCACATATGATTTAAGTAATCTCCTTGACTGTGTATAGAATCCTTTTTTCACAGAAACTGAAAGACTAGTCGTCTACTTATACAGATAATAGTAATATATGTTACATGTTCAATAAAAACAAATGTGTTTACTGAGAATTTGTTTGTAGACTGTTCAAAAATACCTTTCTTGAATTATGATGATAGAAACTGGAATATATCACAAGGTAAAATTATACTTTCATTGTCAACTACAATGGTTATATTTTAATGTTTTTATTCTATTGATGAGATCTAGTCTAAACGAAATTCCACTACATGAATTTATATGATATTAGAAATGTTCCGTAATTATGTGAATTAAAAATTATTCATGGTAGGTGTTGTGGAGATCGCTGAATGTTAAATTTATATCACAAGTTGACCTGAATTAGATAATCGTTGAAAACCAAGAACTGGGACTGAACACCTTTTTCCATCGTAGTATGGAACGCTTTATTAGTCAGCAACTACCAGCCTATCATGGATCATACTCCAAAACCCTCTAGTTTCACCATTATACCACTAAGCTAGTTTTCAATGATTGATATTTCCAACTCGATCAATACATTTGTGCGACCTCATTCGCTTTCATTGGTGAATATCTGTCTCACACCTGATATAATCAAATTCCAATGGTCATGTCTTATTATTGGAACTCCAGAAATGATTTCCAATAGTTATTCACTAACAAATTGATATAATTATTAATTATACTTTAACAAAACAATATAAGTCATTATAAGAGTGGTGAATAGAAGGGTAAGGTGAGAAGGGGTGAAGGATGAGAAATTGTTCCCAAATATTATTTTTCGTGCTATGGTGGTGGGGGGGGGAGGAGTTCATATTTTTCAATTTCAATATTTTATTGATCCTGTTCAATATTGATTAAATATTTATTCTTTAAATAATTAATATAATTTTGTCCTAAATTTCTCATTTCTATATTAATCATATTTTTAGCTTCAGATAAAATTTTCAAATTTATGCGTAAATTCTCTAATTGAATATCATCATAGAAATTACCATCAATTTGTTTCATATTGTTACTATGCAATATTGAATTATGTAATACATTATTATCAATATTCATTGATTGAATTAATTCTGGTTCTATACATTGAAATAATGAAGTAATCATTGATTGATTACATATTTCATCTTTAATTGTTGGCGATTTATTATGTTTAAGTGATTTATTTAAAGTAACATTCGAATTTGTATGAATAAAATTAAATTTATTTAAATGTTTCTCAGGTATATTTGCATTTTTATGATATTTGGAATGAGAAATTTTTTCATCAATTGATAAAATAGTTTTGTTTTCAGATGATGATGATGATGATGACGATGAATTCGATGATGAGGATGAAGTAGTTGATGATTCGAAGTGTAATGATGATGGTAATATTTTTGTTTCATTAGTAGTTTGTAACCATGAATTCCTTATTTGATTTCTTACTCTTTTAGTAAGTAATCTTCTTTTTGGTCGATTAATTGATTCCTCAGTATTATTCATTAAGTTGGATAAATCAAAAGTGGCTGATTTGCATAAACCTTTACAAGATTTCTTGGATTCAATTAATAAAGCATGATTCTCATTCGATTCCAATGATAAACTAGTATGTTGTGAACAGTCTGGATTAATAATAGATTGTATATATTTAGGAGCTGGTGAAGGTGGTGGATCCGAGGATATAGGTATAACAGGTACATTATTTATGTGAGTATTAACTTGACAATTTTTATTTATATCAGTCTCTGTAGTTGATCGAGTAATGTATTCACAACGTGAACCACTATCTGTACATAAATAAATACCACTATCAGTTAATGAACTAGATATTGAATAAGATGTTACAGGAATATATGGTTTAGAATTTTTTTGTTCTCTTCTATGATAATTTATCCAAGGATTTGTACGAATACTTTTATTTTGTTGATTATATTGACAATTTTCTAGCATTATCTTTTGTAATTGTTCTAATTGTAATATAGTTGAACATTGAGGACATTTCCATAATTGTGTTTTGTTATAATCATTATTAAATTGTTCATTTGATTGTGATAAACTTCTAGATTCTATTGAATTACAATGTAATAGTCTTTCTGGAGTTATATAAGGATTAGCATGAGATAAAGACATTGTATTTGTTATATGTAGTTGACATTCAGATTGATCATTATTATGACATTCATTGAAAGATTGTTGTCTTCTTACTTGTAAATGAATATCATTATCAGTTAATGTAAAATATTTTTTTGATGTTTCCATAGTTTTACATTTGAAATATTTATTCAATAATTGATGAATAAAAGAAAAACACCATAATTTCTCTGATTGATCAAAATTTTTCATTTGATTTAATGATATAAGTGAATAAAGAAAATGTTCATTTCTGTTAGGGATAATGAAACAAAGTTTGGAGGGGAGTTGGGGTTGGATAGGAAAATTGAAACAACAGAAAATAATTGATTTTATATAAAATTAGAAACAAATAAAGTAATCATTGAAGTTACATATTTATAAATTGTCTATGATTAGTTAAATTGAAAACGAAGTATTACTGAATAAAGCTTTCGACTTACTAATGAACCTGTCAATTGAGCATATTTATGATCTCCTCAGAAGTTAAAAGCAGAATTTGTTGTCCATAATAAAAGTGGTTAGCTATTAAATTTATATGTTGCTACCCACTGGATTTACCGAAAAGATAACTCTTTGTTAAACCGTATACTTATTTCATGCTACCTGATAACTTACAATTCAAAGTTTATTTATTTCGTGATAATTTCATTGCATACTTTTACTCAATGCTATTGATAGGTTACTATATGATACTTGACATGACAGGATTCCACTAGTCACTTCTTTTAAAGTAAGTAGTCATATTAAAAACAGTTACAACGCTTAGTGATGTTTCTAGTAAAATATGTGATACACTTCAGTGTGCTTTGAAAATACGTCCTATTTCTGGTTATTAAGACTCATAATGGTCAGTTGTAATATTCTTAACTGAAGAGTTCGATGAGAGATACTTCAGTATCGGTTAGTTGTCATTCATTCCAGTTGATAATAATTATCTCACACATTTAATATAACTAAACTCTATTGATTATAACTAAAAATATTGAAATTACCTCTAGAAACTTTATAGACACATGGTGACTTTTGATGTTTCGATCGATAATGTAGATTGTTAGCTAGTGGCTCCTGCTGTTAAATGGTCATCTAACTTAGGCCAACCCATGGTATTAATTTTGTTATATTTAAAAGTGGTGTTGTATCCATTGCTTTCATTTGTGCTTTAACTCATTTAGTGAGTTATTGCTCCGTCCCAATTGGATTTTAGTCGAAAATTTCCTTTTAAGTAGATGAATTTGTATGAATGCAACAAATAATTTTAGGCGTTTCAATAGGTCTATCATGTACAATACAGAACCTGGCATATTTGTGTAACCATCCAAATCACCACTCCCATTAGTACGGAAAGATGAATATCATTGTAGTTGAAGTAGTAGAATTATAAATGATGGTGAAAATAAAAGAGGACATTAAGAATATGATTCTGAAAGCAAGGAGTTATTTCTTGAGCGAAAGTTATAAGATAATTTAAGATCGAGTTAAAAGAGAAGACAAATATTGATTGCACCTGAGTTACTTTAAAGATTCTAAGCCATATCATCTAGAGTCTTTAACTAATGGTTACGTCAACAACATGGGCGTTAACCGAATAGTCTGTGTTTACTACAATTCAGAGAAATAGTCAATAACTTCATTGACTTATATTATAATTTGGTTCAATTATCCTTAACCCCTAGCTTTAGGGATTCTCATTATAGTGATGACTGATTCAAAACTAAAGTGAATTAATGATCAAAACCAATATTCGGATTCAGATCACATACTCAGCGATTTTGTATAGGTCTCGAAAACAATTATTTATAATCAGAAAGGGATTCCTGAAGTTTCAGTAAGAAGATATAACCAGTGGAGTTCAGAAATGTCAGACGTTAGGAAGTTAACCATCTGGGATAATGGATAAGATCACAAACTTACTAAAATTAGAAATATCAATATGTAACATGAGACTTCAATGCGCTGTTCTAGATTTACTGGTAGGGTCATAGATGCTCACAACTTAGAGGTCCCCTACTAGGATGAAACAGTTGTTAAATGTCAGTTAATGGTTTTCAGTGTTTGTATAACTCATTCTAGTTTGTGTATTTAAAGCATTACACGCTATATCCATGGTTTCATTTAGATTCAAAATAAGTTTAATTTAGGCGTAACGATATAAATGAAGCTGAATTAGATGAGTTCAAAACTGAAAAAAAAATTATTATTTACATTAAAATACTAACTAATCTGACAATTATTTTTTGACAGAACGTTATAATTTACCACCCAGTATGGATGGATAAACAAGGCAAATAACTTTCAAAAGTAGATTTTTACATAACAAGCAAATCACCAAGTTTCTTTTGTATCATGATAACTTACAAGCAAATAACCTTATTAATGATTCAGTGAATAATAGGCTCTTGGACTTGATAAGAATACTCGACTTGACTGTTCCTTTCATAAATGACTCCATGCTACTTTCTTAACTTTAACTAGTTAACAGATTTACGATCGTTTGTACCAAATATTTAGATCCGATAACTAATCAACTACAAAATCAAAGAGTTTCGTCATATGGTTTGTAGATAATAGTTTGACATAAAGAAACGTTGGTTACAAACTGTCGGTGTCTAGCGATAGGCGCTGGATATCTGGATCATGATATGTACGTAAATTGTAAATTAAGTTACAAGAACTAAACACAGCGGTCTAAGTAACCTTTGTCTATTAATAATGTGAAAATACTGATTTCGGTCACTTGTTAAGTCGTAGGATCACAGAATTGAGGAAGTCGCAATAAATAAGGGAATGATGCCTTTATTCATCAGAAATTGATCTGAGTTGAATACTATGAAAATAGGGTAGCACTAGGTGGGGGGTTTTATTTTAGTATGACACGCTTCAGTACTGCCTATTTATAAATGCAAGCATACATCGAACCCACAGCATTTAAGTCATCCAGCTGAAATAGACTACCGTAGTTAAATTTTCTAATCCGTTTACGAAGTTGTATAGTTTTTTCTTTCTGACTTTCTTACCAATAAAACTTCAGAGTCGTTACTGATGTTTACATGGCATATACAGATATGAATAAGAGTATTTAATAATTTCTTTCTATGTGAAAGGGTATTTACGCAACTTTCTTTAAAATATATCAGTTATCCTCATCAAATAAGGCCCTACAACAAATGGATTATCCGATTATGTTTGAAGCAAGTAATATGAAATTACAGCTAGATTGTTGTAACCATTAGAAATGGGTGTAGCTCACCAGCCAATTTTGTATAAGATTAAAGATAAACTAATAAAGGAATAAAATTGAGTATCCCCTACAAAATAAACTACTCCACTTGTAAGAAAAGATACTTCGAACTAATTAGTCACCATCTATACCTTCTCATACAAAAACACTTAACAAGCTGTCAAGCCTAATACCATGTATTATATGAATATACGTATACAGACACACAAACGACTGAGAAATTAACCAGACTTTGTGCAGAGAGAGTATAATAAAGCGATAGCATACAAAGACTTCTAATATTTAAGTCAACCATCAGCTAAGAGGTTTTTTTTTAAATCAGTCGTATTTAACAACTTGTTGGAAGAATATCAGAAAACATGCATAAGGAGAAAAACAATCTAAATATACAGATAAATAGCGATAATGCTACTATGGACAAATTATAGCTAAATCATGCAGGATCTAGCCAATTGTGAAGAAATTCTACGAGTTTACTTTTAACGAACATTTCTGCTGACAGTGTTGCTGGTAAGACAATGAAATAGATCATCCAGATAAGAGAACGCAGTTTTACTAGGAATGTTTTCCACTTCCAGCTTATTGCCGCTATTGTAAAGGAAAACCTGTGAGTTATTTTATATAGATATACATAGACATTTGTAAACTTATGCTGTCCGCTCATACGACCTATGTTATTTCACTAAATAGTATGCAACAATATTCACTACCAGTAATGTTTAACTCCCAGACACTTGACAAGACTAGAATTTAGTGATTACGCAATGCTAAGAAAGCTTTTGAATTACTCCCTGAGATCATTTTGATTATGAACATTTCTTATCAAGAATGTTAAATTCGAATTTACTAAATCGAACTGATGCAGGTAACATAACTAATGAAAATTTGGCTGCTTTTGATAAAATGTTATAAAAACGTTAACGTTGGATGGTTGAAAGTGACCGAAAGGTGTTTTTTAATATTCTTTACTAAACATGTCACTAAATCAACGTCACCACAAATTCATGGTCTTGGTTACTCGAAACACGAATAAATTTTATGTAGACTGAGAGTATATCCAAGAATGTGAACCTGCTTAGTATCTAAGTGAAGTGCTAATTCACTCAATAGTGTAGATAATCTCTTCTGACTAGGTACCAATTATCATGGATCCAACGTTGAACACTCTATCTTACCGTCTATCCTCAACCAAAAAAATCATCGAAACGTGGTGCAACAGATATCGAATCATTTAGACTTACAACGTGTTACATTAAAAAATTTGATCAGAACTAAAATAAAAATGAACTCAGGATTAGTCACTGCTCAGTAATTATTTATTGACAACAGATTAGTTTTTACGTTCACTTAATTTAGGAATGTTGCATAGTGATGCGTAATAGTCATTTTAGGCATCCGCATTTATTCACAACTGTTTGTTATTAACAAGCCAGTGTGACACTATTTGATTCAACAAGTAAAACACACTAATCTAGTAGAAGTAGATGCTTCAAATGTAGACTTTATTGTAAATTACATTTAAGAATTTATTACATATCTATCAAACTGTAGGAATAATAACCTTAAATACTGAATACAATACAATTAGTGAACACTGAACACGTTATTGATGATATTATCCTCATTATGTTAATTTATTAATTTATGAACATTAGCCAAAGTAAATCAAAATCTCATTGACAATCAGTCATAACAGATCTGAATCTCTGTTATGTTTTCTGTACCTACTAACACAATTTAAAACAACAGTTTGTGACATCATGTATTGTTATCGCAATTTTGGTTTGGCCGACCTTAACGTTTTTCAAAATACTTAAAAACTAAGCAACATCTCAACGTAGTTACTCTTTAGTCATACCTAATATGTGTTCCTATCATTTTAGTCATTAAGCATTGACAAACTCATATTTAGCCTAAACATACTTGTTGAATTCCAATGAATCAAATTTTAGTATTGCTAAGGTAAGCGTTTCACTTCACTCTAATAACCGAATTCTTAATGATGGCTAGTAAGAAACTGTGAACCCAGAGTTTGTACTAGTATAAGCTAGTGGTAATACTTTTGATTATGAAAGGTGAAGACAAAGCTTCAGATCATGATAAGAGAATCATTGTAGACATGAAATGTTGTCAACTCCAAACTAATAATGATCTAAAGTCTATAGACCACAGTCATATGATTTCAACTATTCAATACATGTCTATATACTGTAACTGATTTCTAATAATTAAGCTTTTGTTACTCTTTACAAATGATACATTAGATTAATACCTATATCTCAGATTCATTATTACATAATACTTTTTGGAGTACAAAACACTATTACACATCATAATATTCCACCTTGACATAGTTGACATTTTCAGAACAAAATGGAATAATTTTTAAAGAAGATAAAAGCTACTTATGAATACATTCAACTACTTGAACACGTTTGAATTTAGATTATAGTGAGTAAGTAGAAATCAGAACTCTAGGTAAAGTCACCTGCAGCTCAGTGTTGTTCGCATTCCATTGTAAGCATTAAAATTGGAATGTAGGTACATCTAACTGATGAGTCTTGAACAGGATGAAATAAGCTTTCTAGATATAAAGTGTCAGCCACAATTCGATTTTAATCATACTTATAAATTTTCACTGTATACAGTCAATTCTTTCAGGATGTACATATAATAACAAAGATTGAATAATTTTAGTTAATAACAGCATCCAAGTGAATATGTATATATATTTTCAAAGTAAACTTGAATCTGCATTTACAAACAGTCTTTGGAAATAGAAACCGCCAAACTAGAAAACTGAAACTTTGACTAAACAACAGTTATGCTTAATAACTGTAGTTTTAAAATTGAAGTCAATACAAAATTATACTTCTTTCAAATGTAATCAATTAAAATTGAACATCATACATCTGTAATAATCTGTGGAGGTTGACATTTAGTTGATGAGTATAAATATAGTACATTGAGTACATGAATTGTAATCTTCAATGAAAACTACACAATTCTACTCAGTATTCACTAGGAAAATGTCATTAAATTGTCATAAATTGCAGGACACAAACACACTTAGTGAAAGCTTTGAATAACATCAATTGACAATGGTTGATTAGATTTGTGTCACGAATTATGTTCTGATAACACCTCAGATACACTAACAGTCTTTTGATCAGTTAGTTGATATTTAAACGTTATTTTAATACGCAAATACATTAAAACAATCATCACACCTATGAAGAGGATTCTAAGATCAATCATAATAAGTTAGACATTTAACATTGACAGTAATATATTAGCCATGTATTTGTATATAACAACTATTAAGTGAAAGTTATTTTATTAATCAATTTTGCATTATTGCATATTATGATGTCTAGATTGAATGAATGAATGAATACTGAATGCTACTTTTATTAAAATAAGACATTATGATCAGTTACAGTAATGAGATACTGGCAATTAATACAATGTAGCAAATATAATTGACATTAGAAGCTAATATCAAGACATTCGCACTAATACTGAATACATAACTTTCTAGTTTCCAAAAGTTGTGTAATTCTTACATATAAAATGTTTCCAAAACTAGCTAAGAAGGGATTGTATCATAGTGCTTTCTAATAAGAAATCACTTGTTGAGTATGGTAATCTTAACAGATAAAGAAGAATTCATAAATCTGTTTAGACATTTATATAAAAAATGCCATGAGGTAATATTTAATTAACATGAAATCAGCCTGTTTAAAGATAGTCAAATTGTAATAATTCAGTTCAATGAGATTATAAGTCCCCATGATTGAAAAAAACATAACAGGAAACACAATTATGATTGTATATTCTAATAATGAGTATATTTAACAGATGGAAGATAATTATGCGGTAGTCAACAATAAACTTTTGATCTAAGTTTTATATTATTTGATGTTTATTAGCATGGTGTACTTGGTGATTCCTGACATATCGAGTCACCTAGTTCTATAGTTTGTATACTAGGTACCTCAAAATCGCTAGTAACCTTTGAGAGCATGTACCAAATCGCTCAAAACTTAGGTTAAAGTTTTTTTGAAACCATCTTCCATTGAAACATTATACGTGTAATATCGAGTCACATAGACTAGTTATTGTATTACAAACTAATTAAATAGATTTCAATTAGCCATATAGATGACTTGACAACCATGATGTTGGTCACTACCCAACGATCAATCTATATTTAACATTTACATTCTGTCAAAAAATTCCAATAATTTTTAGTGAGAATAAGTCAACTTTATCAGCAACGTTATAAAAGTTTGATAAGCTTACACTTGTTTCATAGTCTATTTATCAAATGATAGCAGCATGTTAGAGTGTAGTTTTCACCAGCTTTTTCAATTTAAAGGGACCAGATATATTGGCTGAAACGTGCAGATTTAGTAAGAGTAATTACTTTCATCTGCATTTATAGGAAAAATCTCAATTATGAAAGTGCTGTTACATTAGTTACACTTATTTGCAGTATGCATTTTTTTCGAGAACACTGGAAGTTGAATATGTCAACTACTGGCACATTGTATTCTTACTATTGCAAACTATCTTAATACAGATGATATACAGTATCTGCGTTTTATATATCGTAGCAGAAATATTGGTACCTTTATCAGTTATTATTGTGCATATTAAAGTAGTTTGATATCATAAATTGTTTTGAATAAGTCAATCACTAAGAAGTACTAGACAGATATCTCGTCCTGGTATGGAACTCTAAATTAGTGGGCATCGATGATACTATCAGGGACTGAACACTGGACTCTCTGGCTCCTCAAAGAACTCCTTATCAATAAACCACTGAGTCTGGTACCAATGGTTGGTATTTTTAATTCAGTTAATTCATGATAGGTTTGAGTGACTTCATTCATCAATTTCAACAATATCCACAACACTTAATTACAATATAAAGGGAATGCTCACCATTAACTATGCAATTTTTTTAACATATGTGAATCTTGCAATTATTATTTAATGTTGTGGAGACTGTTAAAATGGGTTTAGCTTAATACTCTTAATAACCAAGATTCACTGGATAAATATTTCATCCTATTATAGGACTGTTCAGCTATCATATTCATTTCTCACCTTCGCTAGTAATCAAATTCCAAGCATTCACACTTCACGATACGTAAACTTTAGGCCACTGAGATCTTATTCAATGGTATTATGAGTGAGCTCAATTAGTAGTGTATAGCATTTTTAAATGCTAGTTTTTTTCACCTTTTATGAATTATGAAAGGTCTAAGGTAGATCAAATGACACAAACTGCTTTCGTCAATACGTCGAGTAAAAAAAAGTGTGTGAATTCCATTCTATCAAATTCCTAGTTTAAAATAGGATAAACTTAATGGAAAATATGTCAATGATTTGAAGTTTTGTCCCTTTAAGTTTGTAGTATTTCCAATTGGACTCATTGGTATTTAGCGTTACAATAATTTGTAAGCCATTTAAAAAAGAACATAAGTAAGAACTCTGAATTGTGATGGTTATTTGGAGATCAATATTATATTTAGTTTAAGATGTGTCAGAAGTGAGACATTTATCATCGATTACAATGGATGTTCGTCGCGCTATATCACAAAGTAACGGAAATGGAAATTATGCCATTGAATGATGGCTCACTGGTGCAGAGAGTTTACGTGTACGCCTACCAGGTGGTCGTGGACTGGATTCCCTGTTAGAATCGACCATGTGCACTAATGAGTAGTCCTATTTCTCTCTGATTTTTAAATAGTACTTAACGGACATCAGTCTTTGGCGAACATAAATAAATAAGTATACACAATTAACATTCATAATTGATACTCTGTTTAGAAAAATCTAAAAAACAACAGATGGTAAGTTAAAATTTACATCTATTCGTAAAATAGTTAGCTTAAACATTTAAATTAACCGCACTACTATTCAACTATTTTTTATGTAAATTTATTTTCATCTAGTTACATAACTATTTCACTGATTGACAGTCTATCAATTACATGAACAATTTATTATTTTTGTGAATTTGTTCAACTGTCAATCTCTTATGATACATTCTAACCATAAAGTACACTAAAACAACAAAGTATGTATTAACCGACAATGAATGTTACTATCAACATATTGCAGTATCATATTCCCTCTTGATTTAAAGATAAAGGTAAAGAACCATATTCTTTCATTACTTCTCATAAGAATATCTTATCAAATATATAAGTAGTATAACTTCTTATAACATTCTCTCATAGTAATCATTCAATAACTTACCAAATAGTTTATTATAGAATGTAAATATGCATTTGAAATGTTGCTTAACTGAAAATTTTATTCATATATGTAAATAACATTAATGTTACATTGAATTGTTTGAATCACTGTAATACAAGTTAATTGAATATTGAACCTTGAAAACAAAATAACCTTACTGAATACAAATGATCCCATAATAATAATATTCTACCAATTAGATAATGGGCAATTCTACAATAAGAAAATATAACATTCTTATTGGTTAACAATTTATCTATTATATCGAATAGGTGATCATTTCTATTATGAAATATTCTACTACTTATTTTAAACATATTGAATTTAAAATAAAATAAAAATCAGTTGTATTTTTTTTCTTGTTTTATTGACTTTGTTTCAATTTTTAAAAGTGACATAACACATTCATAAAATGAGCATAGTAACTAATGTTGAAATTTGTAACTTACTGTTGTCATACAATGACAGAAAAAAAAAAAATAACAAGGTGGAAAATGGAAAATAAATCGATTATTTTACGAATAATAATTTTTAGATCAATTCATAATATTTCATTATTCGTCTTTACTTTTATAATAACCTACTATTTTATGAGTGAAAAATATATAAAGTGTTTTGAATCCATTAAAGATGTAGAATTCATTTGACTTATAACATTAAAATTAAATCATTTGTTACTATGTCAACAATATCAGTCGGGTTTTTCCTTTTAGAACACTATAATGATATAATAAGTTTGCCAAACAAGTTAGTTATTGTTCAAATATCATGTGAAACATTGACTAAACAAATAAAATCATCTTGATCACTATGACATGAGTTGAACGTTGAAACTAATCGTAATGAATTCGGCAGTTAGTTAGCATAAACAAATAACAATGCTTTTTTTTAAGGAAATACATTGTTGTTAGATGAAAATAAAGTAGCGAATCTCAGTTTATCTTGATTCCTTAGTTTTAGGGATTGAATTTGGAAAAAAGGTTGAATCTGTGCATCGAAGTATATCTTGAAACACAGAAGTTTAAATTGTAAAACTTTTATTGTCTTTTCGGACAACATATCTGAGTTAGAAATGGAAGTGAAAAGATATGTATCTTTTTACTAGGGGCTCGTTAGTTGAATGTATTTTCCACTCCCCATCCACCCCACGGCCCTCATCACAGTGATAAAGTTCATATTGCGAAGTAAACCCATTATATATTATATCAAAAGACAATTTTTAATTTAATAAGCTAACGTTCTTTGGTTGTCATTATATTAAAACAATCTTTTTAATTTCAGTTTATGACAAATCAACGGGAAGTTCCAAATACATTCCAATTTTATATACATAGCCATTGCACAAGTGCAGCTGTCTGAACTTAATAGCCTAGTGATGAACGTGATAGCGCTTGATACAAAATGAACTACGTTTGAGTCCCAGAGTACACACCAACAATGTGATACAGGATAATCCATCTGACGAGTATCAAACAGGACGAAACATTCATCCTGGATTCCGCTTGTCAGCTATAATCCACTTACAAATTAATTAAAATATCAGTTTGCATTTTACAATCTAACTGCTCATGTATTGCCAGTTACATTGATAGTACAACTAGACATACTTATCATAGCATTTTCAAGCGTCTTGGTTGAATAAAGTACAAATAAAGACTAACATAATAATTTAATCATTGAACATTCAACCGATACAGAGTACCAAGTCGATGTGAATACAATCTTTCAAAATAATTTACAGGATCTCAACTAATTTATATTTTTTCCTTTACTTGTAGACTAATACAAACAGCAGAGGTAAAAGCATCCATATTAATAAACCAATCCTTTTAAATAAAATCATTTTAGACATCTTTCTCACTTTCTTTGCCATCAAGCAAATTCTGAATGTGTATATCTATCTCTTATTCCTCATCTTAATTGTATTACATAGTCAGATTGAATGCGAAACCACAGCAGACCTGACTTAATAATATAGATTCAGCTTAGCCAAGCACTCAACCGTCAGAAATAAACTAAATCGACATGCGAGGAATTCCACGGTTTTTTCAATTTTAGCGATCTGTGAGGAAGAATGAGGTTGACCCGCAGATGGAAACAAATTCAGAACTTTGTTTGAGACCTACATTCAATTCAAGCGATGAATGATGAAAACTAAATCTGTTCATATTTTACACTCCGCTTCCTATTCCGTTTCAGCATAATGTTCTGTTGATATTGAGTCTGAACTGTTCATGGACTACGTCAATTATTTGTTCAAGTTTTCCTATTCATCTCACAACTATTCCCCGTTCTGATTCAGCAATATTAAAAGGGTGAACCGTAAACTGAGAAAGTGGCTCAGGACAGAGTTGAATGAGAATATGGTGAGCAGCCTATGCTCCTCCGAGAGGGGTAACAGGTGTAAGTAAGTAAGTATAGTCAACTAATCATTTCCAAGCTTACCCTTAATTCTCGATTTCTTATATCAACCACTTGATTAATAAACTAATAGCCAAATCTAATTTCGTATGTTTTCGCGTCTAGTATACAATAATCATTATAAACATTTAATTTGGGATTAATTGAAAAAAAAATAATCACTCACTTTTGTTGTTCCTAAGTATCAATAAATTAATGATCTAAAACAATTAGTTCATTCGAATTGATAAGGTGTTGTATAGAGAATAATGTTAAGTTTGTTGATTGAATTCTTTGTAAAATGATGATAGTAAGACACTGTTAAAAATTAGGGAGCAGTAGATAACCATTTCGTCCCAATACGAAATTCCACAGCAGTGCCCACCTACGGTTCCTCCATGAGAATCAAATCAAGTCTCTTTGATAAATTTCGATAATTCGAAATGAAGACAAAGTTTATCAGATTCATATGATGCTTAGTTGCTCAATACATTTGGAACAATCTGATTACACATAAACTTGTTAAAATGGTTTTATAAAACAGTTCAACTAAATAATCTGGAGACAGGAAAACTAAAGAAAGATAAAAAGCAAAACGTCGCGAATTATACTCTGCTCTGGATACAGTAACACTATTACCAAAGTAAGTTTAGTGTAGGTACAAATGATGATCCATTCTAAAGTAAGTTATCATTTCAATGATTTTAGTTTCAAGTTATAAATTCAGAGTCCATGTAATCCGATTCATATAACATGAAACTTTAATCAACATGTTAAAATCTATGTACTTAGTTTAAATCACATTTACCAACTTATAAATAATAAATAACAAGCTTAATTAAGAATCTTCAGAGCCAGTATACGTGGATGTAACGCTTTTAAACATTTCATATCTCCGAAGCAGCTATCCGTTTTGATTAATAAATCGAAGTTTACATTTTTAATCTAAAATCTTAACAATCAACAAATAACGAACGCCAATAAGAGTGCCTAGTCGGTCTGTTTGTGTGTGCCTAATGCTCACCCGATCGCAGGTCAGAATAAGAAGAACACAAGCCGATAAATTAACCAGATAGATCACATTGTTTTTGAAGCAGATCAGGACCAATTAATTGCGCTGAATCGGATTATTTTGTTTTATTTCGATGGGTTCTCATGACTTGATTACAATTTATGATGTATCGCAATCAAATTATAGTGACAATCCTTTCAAAAATAGGTTCGATTGAAATTATCCCAAAGACTCATCAGTATAATATAAGAGAGAATCAGTAAAAGTTAAATAGGTGAATTTGATGTTATACAAAAATACTATGTTTAGAAGAGAACTCTGGAAGACTGTAGAAAATCAAATGTATGAAAACCAATGGTTGAGCAATTAAGAAAAAACACTAATGATAAGTTGAAATGAAGCAAGTAAAGTTCAGTTAGTTGGAATTCTAAAGACTATTGAACGATAAGAGTATCAGCAGAATGATGTGACAAGGAAACTGAATGTCCAGAAGAGTTGAAAAGTTATAACGATACGAAAGTTCTCAAAGTACAATCGAATTAAAGTTGAAAAACGCATAACATTGTAATAGAAAGAGCAAAGACAAATTATCCTTTTTGTCTTTTTTATAACGGATATTACGTTTCTAGAGTTTGATAGAGAGAAATGCCATAGATACAACCAAGGTTTGCTTCTTGTTTTAATAGAGTAGCCTCTAACGACCAACGTCATATGCAATAAAAATGTATAAACCAGACGGTAGTGGTGGACTAGAAGTAAAATATATTTGATCGACAATAGAAAATAAGCAGATATACAACAGTTTATAGGATTAGCTACTTTCGTGGCATATAGTATTATGATCTAGTAACAACGCGTGGTCAAACGCTTTTGGCTGATAACATCCACTGAAACAAAAAAATATTCACGTTTGTGACGAGTATCTATGCAACTATTTTTGTTTTGGCGATTTAATTACCGCTATTATAGCTAAAAGCTCTAATAAATCTGAAGAAGCTTGAACTAGGTTAGTTATTGGTTACCCTAGAGGACCTAAAAATGTCTACCTGAAGTCACATTTCCAACAAGTATCTGAAAATTACACTGATGAGTTTCTTTACTGTTAGGAACATGTTCAAAGGAACTATGGATAAATCACATTTCTGCTTTAACAATGTAAGTACTTTGGTAGGTAGATATAATGTAATGGAAACAAATGGTTGTGTCATAAAAAGAATATTCGTCAATCTTTGATTTACATATTTGACATGCTGTATTTTGTATAGATTTATTAGTTTTATAGTAGGATAGGTTCTAGTCCGTGCAGTATTAAGCTTTCAGCTAACTATCCTGATTCATCTTGACATTTAATGTTCAAATGGATAAAGTGAGTTACATACAACCCTTAGCTACTTTCATCATTTCGTCATTAACTTTCACATATTTACCAATGAATTTTTGTGGATTACAATGGTAGAGTAGATAATTTTTAATTTTTTGTTGTTGATTCTTCGAGTTTGTCAGTGGTGCACCTCATCTAAACACTAAATGACAGTGTTTCGACTAATGTGTTTTGTAGTTCGAATGTGAGACCATCACATGTAATATTTTAATAAATCGGACGTTGGATTGTTCTGTTTTCCTTTCGTTTTATATTAATGTCCATAGAGCGAAACTTATTATATCTTCTAGGTTCCATAGTTAACCTGATTTTGTAATCAGCACTATTAACAAGTTCTCAAACTTGGATCAAATGGTCAATAATGCCATGTACATTAAACATATCATCGACTTACCTGAATTACTATGTCATTTAATCAATTTTCTGTTTGAACTTTATCATTTTAGAAGTAATTATAAGTGTATTCGAAAATAAGGCTCAAAGAACTACCTAACGGTGCATCATTGATTCGAGCGTGTTGTTGAAAGTTAAAATTGTTCACTACTAGACAAACTATAAGGTCCTTCATCAATTTTACTCTCGTCATTTTTCTGGATAGCAGGTTTGATATTTTCCATCAATATTTGGTTAGAAACTGAAGAAAACAATCTTCAGAGCAGATGTGAGCAATCTAAAAGATGAAAAAAAAAATTCAAATGACTATACTTAAAAGCCAGTAAAATTATCCAGAATCATTTACGTGCAAACACTTAATTAACACTCAAGTGGATGTTTTAAACTGCATCATTCCTTGCCATTTCCCCCCCCCCCCGCAACGTCCACACCCACACCACAGGATAAACAATTTATTCTCCTGAGAACATTTCAATTATTATTCATTATTGAAAACAAAAATATGAAAGAGAACTGAATAACCAGTTGAACAGTAACATTTACACAAGAACATAAATTGATTACTTCATTATATTCATTTCCGTATAGCTTCTTTCTAATAGTTTTATAAATTCATTAAGAGATAACTATTACCTTCATTCTAAGTGTAGTATAAAAGGCGACAGAATGTCATGAATAAAAATGTCGACATAAATTATTTCCTGAATAGGAAATTGTTAATGTTTTCAAAAACTTGTTACGTCATAAATATTTTAAAAGATACTGATAAATAAATATCACAGGAAATAAATGATTTCACCAGATAATTGCCTATTTTAACTTAGTTACACAGGAATAATTAGTTAATTAAAAATAACTAGATGATTCTAAACCTGGTAAAGTTCTCACTTAGAATGTCATTGTATCCAAGATGTTCAATAAAAGTAAAGATAATAATAAGGGAAAAAAATGTTGCCAATTTAACTAACCAATTCAAGAGGCATGTAAGTAATGAATTCTAATGGCATAGGTATTTTTAAAGATACAAATATGTGCAATCATATTTGTTCATTGAATAACTATTCAATCCTTAAGTAAAACCGGTCAATATAGACCTATGCTTAGCCTTTCTGTGTAGTTTGATTGTTTATAATGTTCAAAGACAAACGTTACTAACTGACCACTGAAAACTTAAATCTAGAATTACCTCGAAATTTAATGACTTCTATCAATACATTTGTTTACAATAATTTTTGTGTTATGATTAGTGGCCTGGTTATTTTACCACTTAGATCTAGTTTCAGCATCATTACTAATCTTCACAGTCAGTCTTCAAACGAATAGCTTCGTAGTAACGCCAGACACTGTGAGGTTGGATAATACCAGGTTTGAGTATCATACTGGTCAACATTCATTTATTATGTTTACTGGTGTATGCTAACTAGAATCAGATCTATCGGTTATTCCCAACTAATTATTCATTCCTACCTTATTTCATTCAAAATCGCATTATATAACTCGATATTGTAGTACTTATTCTAGCAGTTAAAGCTCGAAGACATGATATTCATTGTCCTAATATAAATATTAATATCTAACACATCCTACTTGACATACTGTTCCACTTATAATAATATCAAAAACTTCCTACTGTAGTGAAATATTCTTATAAAAATTCCGTAGAATAGTTGATCCACATGCAAATAAGTAAATTAAACAGTGATCATTGTCTGTACAATTTTGAGTTATTATGGATACTTACATAACCCAGTATTCAATGTATTGAATATACAGTGTAATTACAACTAATATGAACTAACTTACTAATTAGGATTTAGTTGGGAAGCCTTGTTTAACGCATTAGAATTATGAATAGTTTTGTAAGGGCTACATACAAAGTAAGCAAATTATCTAGGCTCAATAAGACAAATTTTATTGTGTCAGCAAACAAAATAAACTGATTACTGTACAGAAGGTTCTATTACAGGCATTTTCCTTATGCTACCGGTTGCGTAAATAGTTGAATACAAATAACGAATTATATACCTTTAGAGCATCATAAGTAAAGATTCATCATATGTTTTTAATTTTGACGGTCTCTCTCTTCAATCTTTAATGTAAAATACCAGGAATTCAAGGTACATTCTAGTAGAGCTAAAGATCCTAAGTTGAACAATCATTCAAAATGTGTCGATTATGCAACTGCTATTTGACTGAAACTATTATAAATTAGTGTAAACATTACCGTTTTACTGGGGCAGTCAGTCACAGTCCGAATAGTTTAGTGATAACTGTTGTAGACTTTTAAACTAAGTGATCCAGGAATAAATCCGTTAGAGAGCACCAATCCCCTCAAAATCTTATCTCTAGCTTCTAGGCAAGTTTCAGATGGCACAATAAGTTTATCCTTGGTACTTTACCTATTACAGCCTAAGCATTTTTGATCAAAATATATGAAGCCATTTATACTAGGGAACACATGAAAAATTGATTAACGCAATTCAGTCAGGACTATAAAGGATTAGGTAAACGTTACATTGGCTATTATTTGGTCAACGATTATTATTACCATAAAATATGTCTGCACCTTCTGTATATTATACTTAACACTGATTAATCACTGAATAGTAGTGTCATGTTTATGCAGCAGCAAAAGGTTAAAAAGCTAGGAAAGTGTGGTTACACAATAAGTAATCATTTCATGATGATTGGAGTAAAATGTAATAAATGAGTAGAGTTCGGTTACTTCAGTATTAAAGCATTGAAATCAAAGATAGTCGAAAAATAACTACCCAACGATGCAATGAAATACGAAAAAATGTTTACGAATTAGTGAAATAGAAAATATGCTACTCATCTAACGAAATAGTAGGCAAGTGTTCTCTTGTGGACAGATAAATCAGATTTCCGACGTCTAGTAGCTTCAGAAACGTTTATGAGACTAAAATTTAGTTGTTTATTAATCACTTTTTGAAATTTAAAGGCATTAATCAGATGTTGTGTGACGATGTTTAGTAATTTCTATACTCATAGTCTTTCTACCAGAATGACGGCTCTTTCAAACATACTCAAGTAGTCTGAAATAAGTTCTTTTATTTATATGACGAATTCAGCTTATCGAAGGGGTACACAGAGTACACTTAGGGATAACATGAATGGGGTACTTGTTAGTCGTTGACTGAGTTATTGTGAATAATGTCATACATATGATCAATGAAATGAACGTACACTTACATAGATTACTCAACAGTTATTTCATTTTATTACTAGTAAAGTCACATAACACCTTAAGTAAAGTATGATTTGCCAACCTGTATGACCAAATGTCAAGTAATTATGCATTCATGTATTATAATGCATTATTCTGTGATTTGTATTGCAAGTTTTTAGTTAACCCACAATGTAATTTAGAAGGGAGTTCATAATAATCACTGACTTCTGGGTTATACGCTATGTAACTATCATAACAATCATTCCCGTATTCTACTTTGCAAAGTATGTGTTTGACGTCCATTGGAATACTTCACATTCATTCTCAGTAATGTTTGCTCTAATAATAAACCCAAATTAAAATCTTCTGTGTCAGAAAACAAATCAACCAAAATCCAGCCGAGGAAAAAATTAAGAAAAGAATCTGGAGTTGGATTGGACACACATTAAAGAAATCATTAAATATGCATCACAAGACGATCAATAACTTGGAATCCTGAAGGCTAAAAAAAGACAAAGACCCAATAACGTTTTGCTTTGAAAACTGGAGTCCGATATGAAAAGAATGAATCGAACTTAGGAAGGACTGGGAATGAAAGCCCGGAACAGAGTTGGTTGGAGAATACTGGTCGGCGGCCTATGCTCGACAAGGGTTGACATGCACTGATTGATTGTTTGATGTGGGAACACCACTTAATTCACTCATCAAACTTAGTTTTATGCTTATTTTCCTGCCTCTTAATTTTATCATAATTTTATTAGTTCAGTCGTCCTTTGAAATGTTCACGTGTGTGCTAACTCTGCCCATTCATTTTATTTATTCCACGATACTTGTGCTATTGCTTTGTACTGTCGTCGTCTTCATTCTAGTTGCAGGTGATCATGTATATGATAAGTATGGAACCCACCTGTGGAACATTGTTCATTATTCTTCTTCGCACCATGGCATGTTACATACTTTGTAAATTAAGCAAGCTGCATCCTATGCAATGAAGTCCACTGGAAAACGCTTATGATAGTAAATCTCTGTTACTCCCTCACACACACATTCATTAATCTAATCAACTGAACCTAAAACCGATCTTCATAAAACATCTTAATTCAATTCTACATTTATATCTGCTGCATTTCACATTAGATAATATAATCAATAGATGCGAATTTCCGAAAATGAATATTCTTCCTTCCATCTGTAACTAAGTCTTGTTGTTAATGAGCAATAAATAAATTGAGGTTGCATATTAAGTCAGTAAGTTTGTCATCTGTATTCCTACAGTTGAAGAACATATGGGACTCAAAACAACTGTCAACCGATCTCAAAGTTAGACTCTTCAATTCGAACGTCAAGACAGTTCTTCTGTATGGATCTGAGACGTGGAGAACTACTTCGAACATCCTCAGGTCGGTACAGGTATTTATATACAACTGTCTACGCAAGACATTGAATACCCATTGGCCGAAAACCATCAACAACAGCCTACTATAGGAGAGAACAAACCAATTACCAGCCGAAGAAAAAATCAGGAAAAGACGTTGGAAATGGATAGAACATACATTGCAGAAATCATCTGACTGCATCATGAGACAAGCATTAACTTGGAATACTGTTGTGAAACGGAAAAGAGGAAGGCCAAAGAACACACTGCGACGAGAATTGGAAGAAGACATTAAAAGAATGAACAGCAACTGGAAACAGCTAGAATGAGAGGACAATATTTATTATTGAATAGTTTGTCAAGTAAAACGTAACTTGGGTCAACTTTATTAATTGACATCTTTTAAAGCTACAGTGACAGCTTTACAATGTGATACTCAACTTGAGACAATTCAGTGCTAAATAAATGCTTCACATTACTGGTAATACACTACAATTTACATATCATACTGCCTAAAGGACTATTTGCATATTAACAATTGATAAGCTTGTTAAAATGTTATCCTTAATGTCATGGTGTTAGTAGATCACTAAGATAGGAGTACAGAAGTTCAGACCAGTTCGTGATACCACATACAAATATATGTACCCAATATAGCTGTATATTAGTAATGTGATTAATTACTACGGCTTTTTGTTCATCGTCAACCACATCAATGGCGTAGTGGGCTTGTATTTTGGTAAAAGATGTGATCAGTAACTGAGTCAGCTGGTGTGAATTATAACAGAAAGTAGACGAACTCTAATTTCCTCATTATTTTCTAATTTAAAATGATAGTTGTATGTATGGTGTGGTACAAACAAAGCAGATGTATTTTATAAATTCAAATATACTCACCAAGTTCGATTCATTCGGTTAATTCGGGGGGTGGGGTCATTTTTTTAGCATGGTTAGACATAAGATAGTGTAGACCAATTACATTTTTTTTATTTCGATAACACCTAGTGAATTCAAATACTTTGTTCGAATCCTGTCAAATATACCTAGAGGTTTGCGTCTTAATTTAGTGTCTCAGTATCCAAATCAACATTAAAATGCCAAGTAAATCTAAGTTGACTAGTCTCAAATAAGTTAAAATAAATATCTCAATCTACATATACTCCAACTGGATACAAAACAATTGCATCGAAGTGTAAATAGCTTGATAGAAATTCCATACTGAATATCAACAAGTGAATAATAGGAAACTTGAATGAATGTACTTATTGGCAATTTACATTTATTAGGGAACAGAAATAGTCCTTGATTTTGTCCCAATTCAAGCATGGCACATAAGTTGTCATTATAGTTCTGATGATCATATGTACATATATTTAGTAAACTTAAGTCTTTGTTATTCTATAAGAACCTATCATAATATTTGAGAAAGGCATAATGAGTGTCACAGTGGCGAGGGAGAGAGGTGAGAGAAATAGATAAATAAATTTTCACTAAATGAAAACAAAATCATTTCTAATATGTGATAAGAATCAATATAGAAACTTGTTTTAATATTCAATTATTGAACATTGATCAAATGGGTTTTTTTCCTTTAAAGTTATTAAACTGTGTAACGCAGTTTCTAAAATTAAAGTAAAAATATAATTTATTGATATCAATCGATTTTCGAATGGATTTTATAGATTTTGCTTAGAAATATTGAAAAGAATCATATTTTCAATGTATGTATATCATCATATATTGTATATATATGTACTATAAATATCAAGCTTTTTTATTGGAGAACAAGAATTGAAAGGATTTTATGAGTTACGTCGGCTAGTTTACGATAAAAATGAGCCCAATAGAAGACATCAGAGAAATAAGAATGTGAGTTGGTCTAAAATATGATATCGTTTTAGTTACTATATAATAAAGGAATACTGTTTGTTAAGATGTTTTTGGACTTGAATGATATAATATTAGACAACTTGAATACTACATAGCAGGCTAATACGAAAAGAAATCGAAATAAGCTGGACAAAACAAGTGTCGACAACAATCCGTCGTATTCAAGTCAGCATAACAAACAGTTAGTTAGTCAGTTGTAGAGAAAATCTCATAGCACACTTCTATTAGAAGTTTCCACTAATAAGATCGTCCAGAATCATAGTGAGAGGTCCGCAATTAAACCATCTATCAGTAGAATACATTTAATCCAAAATGAGGCAACATGATGGAAAACTAGGTTATTCTTACATTAGGAATAACATTGAAGTTAAAAATTTAAACTATCGGTGGCCAATTCATTGATTAAAAGCTTAAACGGTGACTTCATGGTCTAGAACTTACACTTCTTGAAAGTTCCATGCTATAACAAAATAGGCATCTAGTGAGTTCCATGATTCTCAGTTTTTTTCTAACTATGATTGATTTGTGATGAGCAATCCGAACAAGCTGTTAAATGACTCGAATAAAGTTGTTTGCGTTAGTCACATAATGGTGTTTGTTGGGTATCTCTGAAAACCGGGTAGCAATCGACAACTGGCTTTTCCTAGTATTGAACTCATCAGTGCCATTCTAAATTATATCAGAGATTTGAACCCACGGTATTCAGGTCACAAGGCAAACACCTAACCATCAATACCACTCAGCCGGCGTTCAGTGATAGAGTTCAGACGTATCAGGTGTAAGATAATTGTTACCAGTGACTAAGAATGGCCGTCGAAGTATGTCACAAATCGACCAAAGTGGAGGTTTTACTGTTAGATATCAGCTAGTTCGGTGGTGGTGATGGCTATGTTCTCTGTAGAGCCTGAAGGTCCTTGGTTCTATTCCCTAGCGCAATCGAGAGTATGCAATCCTAAGGAGTCCTGTACTAAGACAAAGCAGCTATTAAGTGTTATCTTGTTTTCAGTGGCACTAAATAGACATTCGTAATAAAAATTATGTTACAACATACAACACTCTCCCACTTAAAAATGACTGAATATGTTAGTTGCAATACACTAGGTGATCAATGAAAACGTTACAGACATTCTCAGCTGTTTACATTATCATTAGATTTACTTATTCTAATGGTAACTTAAGTGCTCATTGTAACAAAAAAATAGATTAGTTGCATTAAGTATTTGATCGGTACCTAAGACCCCTGAAATGCTTTAAGTGTATATAATTAATCACGAATAAAGTTATTGAAAACAGACTGATTTGGAACTTGTAAAATATCTGTAAAACAATCACCTCACCTGTACAATGCAACCAGATAAATCAATTTGAATTCGTTATCACAAAGCGACCTACTTTAGATAACCGAAGTATTGAAGAGTTGTATCGTCCTAGTATAAAGCTCCTCAGAAGCTGCTTAATATTTCATGATTTCCAATAGTTTTCTAACTCATTTAAATTCTTGATATCAAATTCAATTATCATTAACAAAATTCCGAAACCCCCTACAATTTTCGTGATCAATTTTTGTCCTAATTATCATTCTGTTTACAGGAAATAATTTATCTTCTACTGATATGTTTCTAGTTTAATCAGTGCGTATTAATATTCTATTCTGACAGTTGTAAATGTTGAAATGACCTACTTTGTTCCTATTGATTCTAGATATTGTTGTTTCTTTTTGAAGTATGATATGGTGTATCATCTATATTCAGGAAATTGTTTCTATTTTAATACAATGAAAACAATTTTTACAGAATACGATAAACTCATTACATTTTACTGTTCTCCCCTCAGGCTACATATAGATTAATATACTTAGATTGTTGAATATAAAGTTATATATCGCGCTGCAATCATGTGGAATTCTTACGAAAATACTTGTCGTAATGGAAAGCAAGTAAAGTCAGTCGATATGTCTCAAATAGAATGTGTTAAATTGGCCTACTGTTATCTCTATCAGTCCCAGTAATATTTTGTGGTGATCCCGCTTAGTATTCTACGGTTCGACAACAACAGCGACTTGATCCCAAATCAGAACAAGAAAAGAGCAAGTAGCAAGATGTATTGAGAAAATAACAGCAGGAGGTAAAAGGAAAAGCAAAGCAATTAGTTACACCAGGGTTTATATAAACAATGGTACAGAGTATTCTAGAAACTTCTCGATTGGTCGTTGGCTCCAGTTGGCTAAAAATGGACCATTCACAGCACAGCTTCGTGCGCATGTTTTGAGCATGCTTTAATCGGGCTCGTTTCGTGCTAACAGAATGAAGCATACAACATGGATTAAACTGAACCAACAATAACTAATAACAATCTCGAAGTGATCTCATTTATTATGTACATATGCCAATTGAACGGATCATCTATAATACTGGATATCAACAGATAAAGAAACTCGAATCCTAACATACTTATATAATTGGTTTGTTATTTATGCAAACTATTTTAAAGTAAACTGTAATCACATAAGAAAACTTACGACCTGTCCCCACCCCTACTACCCAATAACTACCACCTTCATCCTTCCCAACTTACCAGTAAAAGAAAAATAACATTTGTATCTCTGAGCATGTTGTAAGGAGTTTAAGACTAATTATAGTAATAGTAAGCGATTAATTGGTAGCGATCACACTATTAACATCTGAATACATTAAAATAATCACCGACAAAAATTTTATCAAAAAGAATCTGAATATTTAATAAATTCGTTCAGATTAAGAAATAATATGGTACTTCTGGACCTCCAAATCTTCATCAACATAATGAACGACTTATTATTCGACGGTAGTAGATTTTCAAAATCTGGAAAGGCAGGGAATAAACCCATAAAAATATAACCATCAGATGTACTTAATAAAATGGAGAATAATTCTGGAATAACAATCCAATCATACCGAAATCAAGTGGCTTACCGAAAGTAAACAAAAGGCAGAATCTATTTTCATCCCCATTTCAGACAAAGCTGGATCTCTACACTAAATGAGTGTTAAGTGGGTAACTCGAATCCTCTACCTAATTAGAAGGCAAGTCTATTTGCTATCTTTCAATGATACTTTTAGATTTTCTGATATTTTCAGTGACACAGGTATGTGAATAAATTTATTCTAAGATGTACCCTGAATGTACAGTAATGGAATATACTGACAGATAGATGGTGTAGTATGGTGTCTCTATTAATTTTACTCCTGGCTGATTTCTTCAAAGAGAATGATGGAAACAACTCCATGAAAGCTACAATTACACAGCTGTCTTAATATAGTTGCATGTTGCCGACATATTTCTAGTACGTTATGAAAAAAGTTAAATATACAAGATATTTCATCTAATATTAATCTCTCAGAACATTCGTGATATTCATCAACTCTGTTACTGTAAACTCGTGAAGCATTACCTCTTTGTTAATTGTCCTTGTGAAGCCTTTTATTCTATTTGAACATTTTGTCTATTTGGTATTTTCAATCTTTACTCTTGATTTGTTTATCTTTTCTCCTGCCATACTCGTTTGTCTTCAACCTTCAGTATGATCATTTACATTAAACTCTAGATGGCTTTCATTTTGAAAAATTGTAATTAATTGTTATCATAATTTATTGTACAGAACAACTATACTTGTCAAGATATTATAACCACGCTATGTAAATTTTATCCGTTTTTGGTCATTGGAACAATTTAGAATTTGATTATGATCGTGTGACGTTGTCTCTTCATCAGACTCTACATTTGGAATTTGATCATAACGTAACAAACCTAAACTGTTTACAATGTATGTAACTGTGTCACTTAATCTTCTGTTGTTACTATACACTCTATCTTATCAATCTGCAAACTGTAAATAATTACACTCTAACAACTTTTGTATTTTCAATAGCTATCTTTAAATGACCTTACAAATTCAGTTGCCTATACAAATCTAGGACGGATATCTCATGTTACTTCAACTGTTTGTTTACCTACTACCAAATACAGATGACTAATTGTTATCATGATGTTATAATTCAATAAAAATTACAGTTGTAATGTATCTGATGAGAAACAGTGGATTGGTATTCTTGCTTTGTTAAACTTTATACAGGGAACTAATCACATTAAATATATAAGAGTGTAGTTATTAGTTGAATGATACTGTTTAAGTCAACTGGAGATAAAATACAATATCAGACAGTAAATGAATAATTAGTAAGTGGTGACTAGTATCATGTTTGTTTAGTTCATTTATATGTTTACTTTAATTCCGTTGATAATCAATTTGTAATGTAGTCACCAGACTAAGTATGTCGACATCATAAGCACTATGTGGTGATGAAAAGTGATTAAGAATGATTAACATAAAACGACATTTAACTTAGATTTCGTGTTAGTTGACAAGGCGTACCGATGTTCGCTTCCATCATTACTATAATGCACTACATAAACACGACTTTCCTATAATTTGTTTCATTTTACAAAAATAAATGAAGTCGGAACCATAAAATTAATTAAAAATACACCCAGGTTTTTATATTTCGTGACATTCTCTCGTTAACTACTTACATACAAATGATTGTAGTTAATGCATTTAAATATAATTATCAGTTGAGAAATATTCAATGAAATGAAAGCTTTTAATGAAGTAATTGATTTGAAGTGGTTTGTGGGGACTTGTATTCAGATTAATTCAATTGAATTCGTTACAGATTGATGTTTCCAGGGTACTATTGAAAGTATTTGTAGATTAAAAGAATAATAGTTTAAGGAACTACGTGATATGGACTAATTATACAATTTGAAAACAGATTTACTAGTCTAAGTAAATAAGAGGTTGAATATGACTGATAAATCGATATGGCACTAATAATTCGGTTACATAATACGAGGAAGATATAGTCAAATAAACACATAAATAACAGGTTAAGGATCAATTGAATATAACTTGATTACACATTAAATATGAAAGATAAATGAAATTAGGTAACGAAACTACACAGTGAATGACAATCACAAATAAATGACTGACCAGTGTCAAAAATAGCAATCATCAGTTATGTCAATTACCAAGGCAGTTGAAGATTCATCACTAATTTCTTTGGATACATCGATCAATACTCAGTGATCAATAAATTTTTTATATCTCGGTCCTTACAAGTAAACTGTCTCGATCTGAATAACTCAGCGATACGAATGATGACAGTGAAACTGCGTGAACTGGGATTGAATCAAACAGGAAGCATCAATTCCTTTATGATTAAAGATACTTCTAACAATTAACCTAAAATCTAGGAATTCATACCAACTACAAACAAAACACCTATGATAACACATTCTCAAGTGAATCACATGTTTATTCAATAGAAACAAACAAATTAGCTTATCAATTTTATGTCAATGTTAAACTAACTTACACTTTTTTAACTTAAATGGCTTGTGACTAAATGATTAGCATAGAAGTTGAATGTTTTCTAGTTGTTATCACATTTCAAATTATACTACTAATTTACTATGATGACGTTTTTACTTTTTTCTTGAATGTATCCTTATAACTAAACATAAATTCCTTCTTCCTTTGTAATATTCTAACACAAATGTATAACATTCAATATTAGCAATCCAACTTGTCTATTTTCAGCAAAAAAAATTCATAATAATTAAAATGTCAAATGAGTAGAACATTGACAAAAATTCTTATGAATTATACACTACTGATATGATTAAATAGGGTAGTATGTTTTTTAATGAATTTATTGACGAGTGTATAAGATTATGTTTGTGTATTGTTGAATTGTTCAGCTAGTAGAAGAGACGGTGTGTTAAGTAGTAAAAGCAACTAACTTTAACGTTTAACATATCAAAGTTACTAGATCACTATCAATTATACAAAAAGATGCATATAAATTTCGTAACTTCATTAATTCTAAAATAATATCAATAGATTAATGTGTAAATATGATTAGTTTAGGCTTTATTTTTTAGTTACTATGCCAAAGAAGTAGTCAAGATAATAAATGTTGCCGACCGTAATGTTAATGTTATGATTATAGTTAATTTATACACGATTTATATAGACTACGTGTTTGATTATACATTTGAAAGATGAATCGTTATTACGTGTATATACAGTTCTGTAATAATATCATGACGAGAGAAATTATTTGATTGGTCGAAACGCTTATGAGGTGTGTGCCTAGTCGATAACTGCGCGTCTGCTCCATGCCCACTTAGTTTCAAGCTGGAGATATGAGAAAACAAGCCAATAGACCAACCAGACAGAATCGAATCATATTTCATACATTCCTTTATATATACATAAAATCTGACCACACAGTTAACCAATTAGGAAACTAACATTGATACAAATTACGAGTAATAGTAAATGTGAACTGGAGTTCGTATACACAACTGATTAACCATAATTCATCAATGAGAAAAGAATAGGGCAGGGGGGAACTGAATCATATTAGAAATGAATTGTTCATCTTGAATATAACCAAAAATACTGAAATAGTTTACTGATAAATAGATCTCAAAGATAATCAATCTTCTTTAAGTGCCCTGCACATTGACGAATACATATCCACAATTCATAGAGTAAGTGTACATAATAAAAGTCAGTAATAAAGGAAAATTATATCTGAACTGAATTTTAATCTAATATGCAAATGATTAAAAATGGCACAGGAAGTAAGTAACTTTCTAATTGGATTCAATCACATACTGAGTACAGATACAATAGAGAAAGTACATTATATAAAATATTATGTTAAGGGTTATTATTGGCTTTTACAAATTTATGAAGTAGCTCGATTTTGCTCATCTTAACGGCTTTTCGAGTTGTAGTTATAATAACAATGTTAATAAGTGATACTACAACTAAATGGTCACCTACGAATAAAAAGAAAAAGAATACTAATGAAATTCATATGATATAGTACTTCGAAGACGCTTACGATGGTTAGCTTAGGCAATGGTAGATGGATTAGTTCAATTTCTTTAGCTCATAAAAAACGACACTTAAGATACTTAAATGGAAAGCATTTCATTCAACAGTCAATTTAATGTTTCTATATTACTAACTGTGATGTGACAACTAGTGAAAATTTGGAAGCAATGGATATTTATTTCATTCGAGTATATAAAACCTCAGTAGTCAGCTTCCTTTTCCATACTACGGACTAATTGCAGCAGCTTCAACCCTTCAGATTAGTGGTTAGCTTATATATTATTGAATGGTTTTCATTTATATGAGATTTAATGGAAGTTAATGAATCCATTAGAAGAGCTAATCGGTTTTATCCAATGTTATGATTTAGTCATATGTAGGCCTAGCAACCGCTTACTTCAACACTTGATATGTCCTAGTATATAGTATAGTAAAGTTCAAACCGAAACCCTCTAGCGGTCCATAAAGTTAGTAACGTATGGCCTAAATGATGTAGGTATGTAAAATCTACGTCGTTTGTATAGGTATGATAACCTTCATCAACGATTGGGGACGTCAAAGAACATAACTTAAAATCATTACATTGAAGTAGCTACATTCACTTTGCATCTTCTGTTAGATATTAAACCCCAGTTTTAGTTCATTCCTGTATAGGGTCTTCTTAACATGTTTTTTCAAGGTATTTCCTTAATATTTAGTTATAATTACTGTCAAGCTTCGCAATTATTTTGACTGTGGTTTTTTATCTTACTGAAGTGGAATGGTACAATGCTATCTGTTGATTATAACTGCTTGGATAGAGTTTATGGCAAACTTATTTCTCATAATTGATTCACACAAAGATTAAAAATGGGTCTTATTTTAATTTACCACCGGCTCCTAATCTGACTGGTTTCATTATTACAGTTAGTGAGTGGTCCTTTGAGATACATCTTACACTAACTAAAAGTCTACTTCCGCCATATGGATGATACACTTATAGTTTAAAAACACATAATGATTATTTTGTTCCGTTTTCATAAAAATTCTAGGTAAATACTCAGCTTACAGAGCTAAAATTATTTACTCTGAAAACGGAGTACAGATGTAACTGAAAGTACCCATGTCGATGGTGGTTATTGGGTAAACACTAATACAGCTTTCAAAGGTAGGACCCTAACTAACTTACATTTTCGTTTCTAGATACTATTTCTTACAAACAATGAGAGACATGCGTATTAATGTAAATAAACCAAACCTATGCATTCACTAAAGTTTATACTACCTTTTTTTCTGCCTTGACTAATTTCTAACACACATTTTTATTCTTCATTCCCTTACTCTTATTCTCCTTTTCATTTTTATTGTTACATAATCAATTTTTAAAAATCATCAGGTTAATTCCAGACTTGCTGTTTGCTCTTGCTCTTGTATAACCAATTTAAATAACTTCCTTATTTCGCAATCTAAGTTTACATATGTTTACTCTCTATTGTTACATAATCACTTCATTTAATAATTTGATTCATAAAATGAACATTATCTCTCGATTATGTAAGTATTATGTAACCAATCTTAGTTAACAACCGTTTTCATTCCGTTTAATTACTGTTGTTATTATGATTGTTGTTTACTTGTCACCATTTGTAAGTAATGATTTAAGAAATGTGTAACTATGTCCTAGTGTTGAAAGTAGTAGTTTGAGGAGCTAATTGAATAAAATGATATTTTTGCTAAAGTATGTTATAAGCAGGAACAAAAGTGATTCTTAATTGACGGCGCAAACTTACCAAACGAGCAAATGTAAAAAGTTCTCTCGACGTCAAAGTTGGCACAAAAATGCACAGAAAATGGTTACCAGTAACAAGCTTCTCCATTGTTTTGATGTAGATATCATTCTACCTTATTTAGAAAAATTAAGAAACTAACTTTCAATGGGACTCCAATACACTAATAAAGTAGGAAATTTTTGGAGAAAAAAGAGATGGTCATATTTTCGATCCCACTTTGTCAACGTAACAATTTCATAAGAACAAACTTATTTTGTATTTTTTCAGGTAAAATTAATATCAAGCGTATTTGACGTGAGGTAATCTAGTATTCCATGTGGCATTATTAATGGACGTTAACAAAATTACTGTAGTTCGGTGACACAATTATTTCCGTAGTAAATGCACTGATATGTTAGATTGTTCTCAATTATAGGTAAGGAGTGTTGGTACGATTGTTGAAATAGATGGAAATTTGACATGAAACGTTAAAGGACTGGAGGGTGGTGGTGATAGAGTCTAAAGTAGGAATGGGTAAGTGCCAAAAATTTCAAAAACTGACTATCACATATTTTCGGCATATGGGACAAGATTAACTGTAAAGGTCAATCGAGAACTCAAAAGATCGAACCATATCAACTTTGATATAAATAAAAAGGAGGTACATAGGAATATTATTCAAATTCGGGTTACAAAGATCGTATAGTGAAACACATGAAACATTTTATAAATCCATTGGTAGATGTGCACACTAACAACATCGAGTTGTTCTGGAACACTTATAAATTTACTTATATTTCTAGAATGAATCCATTCTTCGATAGTTATTCAGTTCTTGATGTTACTATCTGTGTAATATCTTTACTTTTCTTGCAGTATTATATTTTCCCTACAAATTTTTTACCGAAGATTTCTATCAACTCATTGGTTTAAAGTTCTAAACAGATATCCATGCTGATTCGCTCGAACGGTTTAAACGTCGTTATTTTTTATCTTTAGCCGAGAGTTTTAGCTCACCCTGGTTTCTTACTTCTAGTTTATACTATTTATGGCGTTATTTGAAGTAAGTAAAATTGACAAAGCCAGTACCTACGTTGATGAATTTGTAAAGGCCTTGGTTACTCTTTTGCATAATGATCTTTCACTGTATATTTTTGTATTGGTAATGCATGCTAAATGGGAGACTGTACTGCATTACTGAACTTTGGTTCATTGTGTAGTTTGTGACTTTGGATACTTTGTGTTCAAACATATATCTGTCGCATCTTCATTCTGGACTTCTTGATAATATCCTTACCCTGAGATTGTCGTGCGTACATGAGTCGTTGTTATTAACGGAGGTAAAATTACTGATAGAATATATACATTAATTTGCTGAACCTAACGAGGATACGAATCCAGCAGCACAACCAACTATCAATAAACTTACCTAACAAACCACTTTTCATAATCGCTCTATATCGATGACAAACAAATAAGTAAAACTACGAAACAAATCACTGATGCAGTAAATTCAATAATCTATCGAAATATAAACAGCACAACTGAAACCATAAAATTCAAAGTATAATCTGGATGCAACCATATTCCCTTTATTCGCATTAAGGAATAGCTTCTAACGAATGAACCTACAAGTGTTAAGCAGGCAGAAAGCAGAGGACAGCAATAGATTAGGAGGAGAGCATATTTTATCTTCGAATGAATGTAGACAAATTTGAAAAATCTATGATAGCGTTTACAAGAGTAGTTGCTTCCTATATCATGTCGTGTCGCGAACAAGTGGCGATCCACGATCAAATGCCTTCAGCTGACAGCGTCCAGTAAACCGAAAATGGCTAGCATCAATCATTAATGTCTATGCAACTATTTTTTGTGGGAAATTATTCACCTCTTAATGGTATTAGGATTTATAAATGATTTGGAAATGGATGGCAAAGAAAAACTCTGTACAATGAATAACTTACCAATTAGTTGTTCATTAGGGACCTTATATTTTATCTGCTTCTGAAATTACGTTTTAAACTGTATGTGTGTATCACTTCCAGAATTTTTACATTAATGTTTTTGTATATACTATAGGACTTGATAAAAAATGACCAGAACGTGTGTATAAAAGTTATTACTAAGTTAAAGCAAGTAGTCTAACTCAAACAATATTTGTAAATTATCGCTATACCGAGTCAATCCGCTGAGGATTTGCATATGGCATTAGAGACTGATCATTTTCAGTCCATGATAAACCAACCGTAAGTTCCAAATGCATTCTCATTAAATATTTACATACTCATTGCACAAGTTTGGCTTTTTAGACTCAGTAGCCTAGTGGTAAACATGGTGGCGTTTGGTAAGAAACGAACATACTTTGAGTCCTTGTATGGACATCAATACTGTGATGCAGGCACACCTAGATGACGAATCCCAAGTAGTGCAAAACGCGCGTTTCGGATTCTACTTGCCATTTATAATCTAACTCAAATAATAATAGTTCGTAGATTATTGATAATAAACAATCACTCCACTTATAATCTGCATATAACTTAATGGTTATAAGTGTTGAATTGTTGATTAAAAGGAAGTATTTTCACCTAAAGATAATACAGTGGCACCTAGAGAACACAAAGTTACCCTTGTTCTTATTCGTCTAAGAAATAAGTTTCAGTTTAAATTAGGAACGATTTTATTCCACTTTAATTCTCTAAAAGGAAAATGCATATTTTGACCAACTAATTTAGTCGTCGACTATCTATTAGAATTTTGTCCTTACGCATTATTCTATGGATGTATTCAGTTTTACTTACGAATAATACACTACAAGAAAGTGAGCATAATGATAATATTTCATTCTTAAACATTTTATTAACTCGAAGAATAGATGGTACATTAAAAGGAAGCATCTACATTAAATCAACGTCGGTTTTCCAATATACTCATTTCTACAGTTCCGTACCATTAACATACGAAAGGAATCTAGTGAAAAGTCTAACACATCGCGCTAGATGCAAGTGCTCTGAGGACACTGTAGAAGAATAGTTAACCACTATTCGCAACATACTCAGCATGAACGCTTACTTGCTAAAATTCACAAATAAACACGTGACGCCTACAAAAACGAAATCGGAAAACTTAATTGTCCGTAAGAAACCAATTTTTCTAGAATTACAATTTTTAGATGGCAACATTAGTGAAATCACAGCGCAACAAAGTAGAAAAGTGTTGCAAAAGACGTTTACCGAAGCCAAACTGCATACTATATTCCACAACCACCCTATAAGAACAGGAACTAAAGACAGACTCGCTAAATTCGCCTCGTCTATGTGTATATACCAATTCAACAGTTCTTGTCAAAACTAGGATATTCCTTATGGTTCTTTTTTGCCCCAAAAAGTTGCATCCCTTGTAGATTCTACGGACTACCAAAAATCCACAAGATAAGTGTTCCATTAAGACCAGTGGTAGATTAAACAAACTCGCCGACATATAATCTAGAGAAATATCTGACTGGAATACTACATCATATGACAAAGAGGAAAAATATGGATTTAAAAATACATTCGATTTTAAAAATATGATTACAAACTTAACTTTAGGAGAAGAAGAAGTAATCGCAAGTTTTGATGTTTGTTCTTCATTCACTAATGTCCCGATTAATATTTCGTTAGACATTATAAATGAATATTTACTCGCAGACAATTACTTAAGTCTACATTGTCCTTTGGATCCTTCTAAAATCATTAAATGCTTGAATTTATGCTTAAATTCTACATTGTTTAAGTGTCAAGATCTTTATAAACAAACAGAAAGAGTTGCGATGGGATCTTCAGTGCCTCCAATAGTTGCTAACTTGTGTATGCATTCTCTGGAAACAAGTGCACTCACAAAATGTGTCTATCCGCCCAAACTCTGTCTAAGGTACGCAGATGACACTTTCATCATTACGAAACGAGATGCATTAGATGAAACTTTTGAAAACGCTAACAGTATTTCTAACAAAATCAGATTCACTAAGGAAATCGAGACTATCGTTCATAAATTATCCTTCCTCGTCATTTCGATCTAAAGGAAACAAGATAACTATCTTAAGATCAACATTTTTCGAAAACCAACGTATTCTGGAAAATACCTAGACCACAAATCAGCTAATGCCAAATCAACAAAGGTAACAGTTATTGGGAACCTGATAAACAGAATCTGTCAACTAGTCACAGATAATACAGACCAAGAAACTGAATCAAACCTAGTGATGTCTACAATAATGAAGAACAGCTGCTCCAACAACTTTATCAAAAAGCTATTTAAGGAGAAACGTAATGGGAAAGGCAAATCGAAGGACCAACCACGTGAGTGGATTAACCCTGTGGTTGTGTCATACAGGAATGGAACATCTGAGGTAATTAGAAGAATTTTAAGTCAACATGGTATACGGGCTTAATTCCGGACAAACAATACACTAGACTGTGCACTTGTAAATATCAAGGACAGAGTATCAAAAGAAGAACAAACGAACTGTGCCTATGAGAATAAATGTAATGAATGGAATGCTAAATACGTAGGAGAAACATCACGACAGTTGAATGTAACGGTGAAGGAACATATAATTTGTTCGAAGCATATTCCCAAATCCTCTTATGGCATATGGAAACTTGAAAAAAAGTCGGCAATAGAATTACATTCAATAGAATCAGGGCACAGTATTGATTTTGATAGAATTAAAATCCTTCCAAAAGATTTTCATTTTTACAGAGAAAGGTTAACATCTGACGTCCTACCCATATGGGAAAATTCGAATAATATAAACCGAGGAGATGGATTACTGTTAGCTGCACCATGGCAACTAATAATTAAAAAATGAATTCAAACATCTACTACCCCAACTTCTAACGCATTTCATTTATTTATCGATTGATTCTATTTATAGATATTCATTCTAATTACACAGTTTAACGTGTAGCCATTTTCCAATACACCCTTCCTTTGACCCATAATTATCATCACATTGATTTACTCCAACTATGATTTGATAGCAAGCCTATCATCATCTCTTACATGTCTCAGTTGATAAATATGTAGTATTATCACCATGTCACCCACCCGCACCTCATATACCACTTTACCTATCTTAGCAACAATTGTCCCATTGATCCATTTTGGCCTACCGAGCCTGTAATTACGTGCATGGACATATTCACCGACGTTGAAATCACGTGTTCTTTCATAATCATTCCCACCATTGTTTGATGTCACCTTGATTTTTTATCTAGGGTGCACAATATCAAAAAATGTTCTCATAAGTCGGCCAAACATAATCTCAGCTGGAGGCTTTTCATCTTTTCTATTAAGGCTTGACGTCGCTCTATATGAAATATGAAACTGTTGCGTGGCTTCCTCATCATTGATAGCCTCTCCTCCCTCTTTTAACTGGTTTCCAAAAACATAGGGGAATTCTTTCTGCAACTGTTTTATGCAATCTAAGCTGTACTCATTCTCTATGGATTTCTGTGTGGACATATTTGTAATGTTACAACAGACAGAGTTAAGCGGCCCATCCCAAAATCCAGGTTTCCCGATCCAATCTATTCCCATTAATTCGGATTTACAGTTTTTTGAAACATATCACTTACCAAATTCAGACTTACCACGAAAAGTAAGGTTCAATAGAACTTTATCAAGAAGAATTATATCTTCCCCAGTAGCACTTTTGGCTTTGTGCGACGTAGAGTGCAACTCCGGTCTTCCAATCTTTAACCATGTTGCTTCTGAAATCATAGTACTATCCGACCCTGTATCCACCTGTAACTTGACAGGATTACTTCCGTGATAAAGTGTCACAAATTTTCTCTTTGTACAGGAATTCACTCCTCTTTTCTGCAGAGTAACATTAAAATTTCGTGATGTGTGGCAGTCACCGAAACGAGCATTTTTCTTCACTGTAAATTTGCAACACTTTTGGATGTGACCCTTTTTACCACATTTAAAGCAATTGTTCTTCTTAAAACGACAAACTCGGGAAATGTGATAATCACCACAACGCCAGCATCGTAACCTCCAAATCGTTCGATGCTTCACTTGATCATTAGTAACAATCCTCTTCTGCGATGTGGATTCATGCAGGGCATTAATTTACAATCCGCTGACATTCCTCAAAAACAGACTGTAAGGTTATATAAGGATCAGCTTCGATTCTAGTTAGTATGCGAGCGCGAACATCAGCATCTACTGGCGTCTTAACACCGCAAACAAATACAAGACATTTGAACTGATCTGCAGTCATCTGGGACAGTCGGAATCCCCTACATTGGAAATTCACAAGGCTGGCATAAGTTAAATAGTCAACGTTGGGGTTTTCGACTAGTTGCAAGCAGCTGCGTCGAGTATGAAAAAGAGATGACCTTTCCCCAAACATGCGTGTCAGACACTTAACTGTGTCTGAAAACTGTAGGTCGGCAGGCTTCTTCGGAAGGATATAATAACAGTATTTCTCATGCGCAGATACATCAAGCTTCCGAAGTAACACTCGGAGTTTTGAGCCTTCATCCCAATCTTTGCAATCATTAATAAATAAGTCTTCATATCGCCTAAACTAGGCTTCGAAGGTTACTCCATTTTCTGGATTATAAACAAACTGCTATACTGAATTTGCAATGGGTTCTGACGTCATAACAGAATTTTTGGAGCTTAACTTTCATGAGACTGATAAACTGTTAACCATAAGCTTGATAAAAGTATTCTGTTGTTGTAGCAATAGCTTAATGTCCTCCATTATGAAGTATGAAACCTCCAACAATAAGGAAAATCTGAATTCAGTTTTCAGTCACCGTCAGTCCCATATCTTCTTCCAGATATGTCATAAACAAAGTGGAACTCCTAGTCATCAGAAACACTGAGTTTTGTTTCATTTATAGAACTCTTACTTTAATAAATCTTTTATATTAGTCGGCAATCATCACTCATGAAATACCTGAACTTCACCAGTCATAACTTCCGACTAAAACTTCAAGAAAATCTTGGAGTTGGTCGTCAGCAAGTTGATTATTACGGCTGAGTTGATCAAATTTTTCGATTTGTTGTTTGTATTCTATACGGATTGTTTACAGTTGGATACCATTTAAAACCAGTTGGGTGGGTGTCATTTATAAGCACTAAAGTCCCCCCCCCCATACTAGAATAAGGTAGCTGTTCACTGTCTTTCTATGATTTTGATTCTACGCAACTCAGATCAATATGTGACGAACGCAAATAACAATTCATCCAAAGGTGTTCGGTTATATGGTAACTAAGATGGTTAGGATGAGGTAAACTGTTAGTTTTCTTTGGACTCTTGTCATACACATCAATTTATTTGTCTTTAAATTATTTATTGTTAAATTATCATTGTTAATTATCTACACTGTAATTCTGTCATTTTTATCATTTGATTCCAAATTTTTTTTCATTTAATCACTATGACAATTTGAAAAGAGGACAAACATTTTTTGATGATTATTGTTTTTGATTTTTTTCGCTATGCCAGAATATTCATTGTTATCCATTAAACTTACACCTCCCCACCCCTATAGGCGAATGTACAGCTTTGTAAATAAAAGAACTAAGAAAAGACTCTATCTGCTAAACTAATTTCTTATGTCAATAGATTAAATGAATCGAGACGAACATTTTATTTGTATTATTTGTGTATTCATCTTGACTTATCATTACATCTGAATTATTAATTATTAATGTATCATTTCCCGTTCATGAACTATAACTAATTAATTGTGTCTACGTAACCTCCCCCCCCCCTAAACCAGTTTACTATCATTGATGAGTTTGTTCTATATTAATGTTATTTTCTTAATGGATCAACTATATCGTCAGCTTTTACATGTATATAATGGAATGTTTGAATTATGAATTGACACTGGTTGTTGGGTCATTTATCTTGTGTTCTTCTATCTAGTTAAAGGCTAACATGATTATGGTAAACATAAGGGTATTGATCAGTAACGCTTACTGTTCACTATAAATGTATTGGTTCTATCTATGTCATATAAATAATATGATTAACGATTATTCGTATTAATCAGAGTTAACTACACACAATGCTGCTTGCAGGTTTAAGAGTGTCTTCCGTTTAACAAACTTTTTTTCCTTATTTACATGAACAATGAACTTGAAAACAAGTAACATTAGAATGTATTTGAATTCTCCCGTTGATTTGTCATAAACTGAAATCGATCAGTCTCTGATACTATACTGCAGATTCAGAGCGGATTGCCTTGATTTGATAATAGTTCACAAGTATTGTTTGAGTTGGACCCAATTATCTGTATATCGAGGCAATCCGCTCTGCACGCACATATGGTATCAAGGACTAATAAATTTCAGCCCATGAGAAATCAACGATAGGATCAAAATACATCATAATCATATATCCATACACATTTTGGCTTTCTAGACTCAGCAACCTAATGGTGAACGTAGTGGCGTTTGACACGAACTGAACTGATTTCGATTAGTGGTGTGGACATCAACACTGTGATGCAGGTACATTCAGCTAATGGGTATCAAATAGGACGAATCACATTCCCTGGATTCCGCTTGTCAGTTATAATCCAATTCAAGTGTTTTATTTCCAATTGAATCAGCACTATTTGATTCATCCTTAATTTCTTTTTAATAGTCATTTTTCATTTTCCATCATGTCATTACTTGGAATAGTAATGATTTTGAACAAAGAAAGAATAAACATTTGTGCAGAATAAATACGACTATTCACTTCATTTTATTAGGTTCTCATAAGCTGTTGATAATCTGTATTATCGTTTAAAATAAAAATTATAAAACAGAAATCTGATATGCTTATGTGGTTACGTTATTTATTAGCAGATACGAATACAACATTATGACTATCATCGTGGACAGATGAGGTAAATAAAATTTATTGTAATTAATATTAATTGTTGATATTGGAAATGTAATTCAAAGAATCAGTGTCTGTTACATATAAAGGAGTGTAGGCCACCAGCAAACTCTGTCCTAGAATCTTCTTCACACTTCTTCCTAAGTGCTAATGATTTTGTTATTTATGTCTGCCTTCAATTACCGGAGTCACACGTTTTTTAATCTTCCTTTTATTCTTTCACTTTGAGTTTCTCAAGTTAGTGCTTGTTTTGTGGCGCAGTTTGATGATTTCCCCAATGTGTGTCCTATCCACCTCCAGCATCGGTTCATAATTTCTTTCTTATCGAAAAGCTGGTTAGTTTGTTCACTATCACTGACTAAGACTATTCATGATTGAGTCTGGTAAACGTATCCAAAGTGTCTTGTACAAACAACTGTTGATGAATACTTGTAGCCATCAAATATTACTTTTCGTAGTTCTTCTCATAAGTTTCAACTCCATACAATAGAACTCTTGTGATGTTTATTTTGAAAATTCTGACTGGTGTTGACTGACAACTGTTCCAAGTTCTAGATGTTCTTCTCTAATTTTAGAAATGTTAGGCTAGCCTTGTCACTTTTACTGGTCTTTGTCAAAATTATCTCCATGCTGTGAAAACATATATATTCCCCTGTTGATTAATCAAAAACGTAGACTATGATTATACATCAGGGCGTCATAAGGTTTATGTTTGATCACTCTCCGTCGACAAATTCACAGCATCGATGAATACACTCACGACAAATATAAACTAATAGACATAAGTGAAGATATTCTTAAACATTTCAAAATCATAATAAACAATATTGAGTTTAGTTGGCTGAATTAGTCACAGATTAATGTTGGTAGGGTGCCACTGAAAACCATAGAGCACTGAACAGCTATTTCATTCTACTAAAAAATCCTTCAGTAGTACTCACAAGTTTTTGATGGTGCCCTACCAACATCAGTCTTTGCCAGTCTTCAAAAACCTTCTCAGTTCAATAAACAATATATTTATGAAATCTTAATGAGTGGAATGTATGGGTTAGATTTGTGATTATTCGGAAAATTCATCCAACTTGGATGAATCATAAGACCATCTTTTCTGTTTAGTGTAGTTAGGTTTGACAATACATGTAAGGTCTCAGCCACTTACGTTTCTTTGGAAAAGCCTTTGTGAATTACTTCAGTGTTTTAAATATCTACTTGAGGGTTGTTGAAAATAATGTATACTGATATCGCTGATTTAGCGTGTAGTATTTAGAGATAATTAAGGTTATGAAGTGGTTTTTTTTCATATAACTCAGATGCTCTTTAGCTCATGTTGAAATTTCCCAAGAACACTCTTCAATGTGAGAAGCATCACAATTGACATAGACAAGCCTGTAGACTCAATTTTGTGTGGATGTGAAAGGTATCTATTCTTTCATTATGACTAGTGCATTACATTTTGTGTTTATCATTTTGTAAAAGACTTTTTTTGTGTAGTTTGACAATTCGTTCTAGTTCTTCGTTTGTCCCATGATGATAGAATAGAATCATTACATCAATCCGTAGAGTATCATTTTAGTTTTTATCGGAGGATTAGATCGTTTCTGAATGTTATTAGTTACGTTAAGGGAGGGTGAAGGAAAAGTTATTAGTTTCTAATGATTCTTATGTTCTTCATTTCTTCTTCTTTATCATAATTTGATGCAATAATTCTTATTACTCTTCTGAAGAGAGCAAGTGAAATTTTTGCAGCGAAACGATGTACTTAATTATAGCCTATGCATACCAATTACAGTGTATCGATTCACAGTACGTAGGGAGAATGACTGGGGTTCCTTTCAACTAAACAATCTAAAAATAATCCTTCATTCTGTACATTTTTATTTTCAAATGTAAATTTGACCCCTTAACAAACGTTATAAGAAGTACCTTTGTTTGTTTCCGGTCTATGTAACTGTGCGAATTTACCAATGTTTTGTTTGGTAGAACTGAAAGTTTCAGTTAGGTTTCTATTTTTTAAGTATTCGTTGGAACAAAACAGTGCTATTGCATAGATTCAGAAGAACAATCACCACTCATATTGTGACATAAACCAACTATTATGTCGTGTTCTTTAAATGTCTTACTGTTTTATATTCAGTAACGGCTAAGGTTTTGCGAGTTATGGTGACATCTAGATAACCGCTAATGAACGTAAGACCAGCGACACAGTATCGAGAAGCTAAGCTATTCCGCAGTGTCCCAGCCCAGCTAACTAGAGTAAGAAGTCCAAAGACAGCAAGAAGCGTTTATTCCTACAGGTAGCCTGTCAGACGACATCATCACACACAACTCATGCGTATGTATACAAAAATAGAGAGCGTCCTTGGAATATCATAAATAGCGTACTAAAATAAACAACGAACCAATAAGATTTAGTGTCTTACCAAGTGGGAAACACGAACTGAAGGTGACAAGGGGACTTTTTGGCGCGAAAACAGGAAATTCAAATTTACACAATAAAATCACAAAAATAACAGGTTTGCCAAGTGAGTTTTGGAGATCTAACATCCCCAACAGTAACCTATAGAAAATTCAAGAATCATTTAATAGTTATATTGGAATAATGAGAAATAATTACTACTGGTTGACAATCTATCACGCAATGTAGACGTATACATTGAATCTACTACAAATGATTATTCATATCAACATATTTTTGATACAATCTGAAAGAGAACAATGAATTGACATATTATAGTCAATAGTTCGCCTATATAATTAGATACTGGATATTCTGAGAAATTAACTTCCTTAATGATGACAGTGTTATCGGTCATTGTGGATACCTTTTGATATAGAAATCATTTATTTTATGATGGTTATTTCATGGATAATGAAATAAGTGAATGCCTTTATTATATCAAGTTGCCTCAAAAGCTTATCATCTATTGGAAAGTCGACACTCATAATCATTTTTCTCAAAATACTATCATCCATGTTATTGTTCAGTTTAAAATAAATTCTATATTAATTATTTTGACCTGCGTTGATCAGTGAAGAACCTAGACATACAATAAGTTGGGTAGAGGATTGGTCAGAGGAGATAGCACATCGAAGAAATTTCACATCAATAAAAATAGTATGCTCTTCAGCGACATGATAATCATTGTTTACAATCACAACAGTTTCATAATTGTTCCTCATTAAAACATAAACATAAAGATGAATATGCAGATAACAGACAGTGTTTCTATTAAAGATTTTTAGAATATTCAGCCTAACAATAACTTGCAAGTTTATTCTATGGTAGAGTGCGATTAACTACACAGTCAGTATTCATTCGAACAAATTTAAAACAGGGAAGTTAATGATAACATTTTGTATAGTTATAATTCAGTTAACAAAGTAAGACGATAGAATTGATGTTATTCGTAAATATTTAGTCAGTAAATGAAGTGAATGATTTTTCGATAGAAGATAAACAGATTACTGGATAGTAACTAGAACTAAATAATCGTGAACAAACATTCATTATGGTCATTCAGAATCAGCTATTTGTAAATGCTACATGTATCATTCAAGTTTTACAGATGAACCATTTAAACAATCCGTTGATCTTTGAGATTTGAGACTTGACATTAAGTATCTAAAAATAGAAAAATATAAATGCAGAAATTTTTCATCTTTACATTGTCATCAAATACCTTAGTCCGGTCACAAGTTGACAAAGTCCGTTTAACCTTTCTGAAAGTTCTCATATCTCCACGAGATTAGCTATGGAAATCGTACTCACTACCTTATCGCCATACGAGTCTTATTTATAAAAGTAAAAGGACAAAACACAAGTTCAACTCTCAGACTGGGTTGGTGAATACAGTAAGCTCACTCAAAAGAGTTAAAAAACTCAAATTCTAAACTTTTGTTGTTAAATGGTCTTCATGATATAAATAGAAGATAAATCCCGTTCGATTACCAGATAACACAGAACTACATCTCACTAATCTATTCTACTACTTTATAGATTATACTTTAAGATCAAAGATAAGAAGAGTGGTCCTTCCAAGGAAATCATCTGCTTACACATTGAAGTTTCACCAGTGTGTAAACTCACAAACAATTATCGTAATTTATTTTTATAAAGAATGTATTCGCCCTTAGTTATCTGTAGATATATATATATATATATATATATATATATATATATATTGCCCATTTATCCCGAATGTGATGCCCATTAGCAAATAAATAAATAAAATCTGTGCATATTTTTCGACATGAAACATTGGTTGAAATCATGAAAAATAGTTATCGATTATAATTTTATAAATAACTTTGATTAATGTTTTTCTGATAAAACGAAACAATTAAAAGTGATTGCCAAATATGATGAAGATGACGAGGGGAGGTAGGGTGGAGTTGGATGGGATAGAAGAGTTAAATGGGAAGGAATAAAAACGTGTAGTCTAATTATAGATAAAAATGACTTCGAAATGAAATAAAATGCAACAATAGTTTCTTATGAATGATTGTGGTAACTTGGTAAGGGATAAATTGAAAAAGTTATGTTATGTACAAAATGAATTCACCTAGATACAACACCATTTTTGAATTTCAATTTGTGTTACCATAGTAGTTTTTATTAAAAGAAACACATAGAAATAATAACAAATAGAAAAAGAAACACATAAAAGAAACAAAAATAGATCCATATGAATTGAATATAGGTCTTGAACATCTTGAGACATAAAGAACGTTATATTACTCATATTGGTTATTCTGTACCTATTAGTATAATTGATTCCGTACTTCTATTGGTGTACTCTCTTCATGCTTCTGAGTACTTGCCTATTTTTTTTGACTCCTTTTCAGCACTAATTGCATGAATCATGTTTATAATTGATACTACAGAAAAAGGAGAGTGGAGTTTAGGACAATCCATGATATTCGTTAACTTATTCAATTCAGTTTATTTCTATTCAAAACAACCCACCCGTTTTTACTACGATTCCAGCCCACTTTATTACAATACAAATAAAAGTTAAGATTATATATTCCAATAACAGTTTTTGGTGGTTCTACCTTAATTCTGCTATTTATTCAAGTGTTGATTTCCATTAATACTTATTTCACTACAATATACTACAGGAACGCTAGATGCAGTGTCTGGATAATTATCACTACTAGTTAATTCATTATAAGTAATTGGTCCATTTACGGCTAACTAGAGCTAACGGACAATGGAGAAAGTTCTAGGACCTTCTCACGTAAATTTTATATCAATTATAATTATTTAAGATGGTTTTTTTATGATGAATGTAAACAACAAATCAAATAAAAATTTCCACACAACAACCAATTCAAATCATCGATAGGAATTAGCAAGCTAATATCTAAACTCATAGGATCACTGTAGTTCTGGTCAATTTCATAATTCGTAGAGTTCACATTTGTCTGATGTGAGACAATGAATGATCATCGCGTTATACTACAGATTGATCAAAGTAAGAATTCTACCATAGGACACAATGCCAATGGTACCGAAGATTAAAAGCTCGCTATGAGATTTAAAGGTCCAGTGTTAGATTCAAATGTGCATGATGCTGAAAAGTCCTGCATTGAACAGAAATAGTTGTCCGAAAATTCCTATTTTTCGGTGATACCCAACCGAACTCAATCTATATCGACTACAAACAACAAATTTAATGTATGTATTTCCACTGCACTCTGATAGTCTTATTTTCAATAGATGTTTTTCCTGTGTACCAATTCTGTGATTAAAGATTATTTATTTCTAGGGCCATTTAGATATATGTACAATTACCCTTAAACACAAATCACAATTAGTCCTCCATAAGTATCCTTAGCTTTAGATACAAGTAAAATTATAGACGCAGTAGGATGTGATTCAATCATTTAAATGTAGTTTGATTTTATTAAGAATCATAACCCAGTACTTTTCAAATAAAATGACGTTAACCGAAAAATATATCTTGTCGATGATTGATTTCAGTTTTTGTTTTAACAGAAAGCTATCACACTATGTAAATGTACTAATGGAAATCTATTGTGTGAGTTGCTGACGAGCCTCACACTAGGACGAAACAGACATCCAATGCTTGCTGGTTTTCACTGATACCCCTACCAACATCATCCGGTGGCAAATCCAATCAACTGCATTGTTAGCAATATCATCGCCATTTTAACAAGCACAATTTACCATTTTGTGACCTGTGTTAAATTAGCTACTTATGCTTTCATTACTGTTATTTAACTCGTATTGAAACATATATTCATCATATTGTTAATGGACTTATTATTAGTAGTACATCTCCTATCCTTCTATTAAGTTAAGCATTTCACTTATCATGAATAGTTATGTAATCCACCTTATTCGTTCTTATCATTAGCTCACAAATTGCCTTGATCTGTCTAATATTACTGTACATGTTAGAGTAAAATCTAATGTAAATTTAATTAAAAACCATGTTATGTGGGTCTGCGTTGTTCTGATATCGATGTTATATGGTTTGTCCAAAATACTTTAATTTTATTTACCTCAACGCCACTCTTCATCAAACCTAAATCCCTATACCTTTTCATGGCTAAATAGCTAGCAGGTCTCTTCGACCCAATAAGATTACTCATTTACATGTACGCTATTTCGAGACACTTAAAATTGATTATGTATTATTGTGTTATAATAATAATCTCATCAAATATTGCATAAAGAAAATTAGAATATTGATCATTAAGCATTTTTAAAGTTTTGTGAAGTTTTCACAAGCTTCTAATTAGATTTCCTTTAGCGTTTATTTTAGCAAGGTTGTTCTTTACAGGATGAGGTTGCTAGACCCATGTTTAAACCTCCTTGTTTGTGCAAGCCTGGGACCGGCAGTCCCCAGGGCGATTTCTGTAGGCTTGGACTTAGTAGACGACTTAGCTCTTCTATCCCACACACAATAATAAATGGAGGTGAGGACGGACAGTGTAGCAGCAGCCTCTGCAACAATAGTCCTAAACATACACGAAACAGATTTCATGATCCTTAGATACATAACAACGAACATCAACGCAACTACACTTCACGGAGAAGTTCTGGGAAGTGCAGAAACACTTACATACCTGGACAGCAGCAGCATTAATGACAGATGAGGATGATCTGATGCAGATTCTGATAAGAGAAATGACAAGGCTAGCCTAACATCTCTAAAATTAGATAATAACACCTGGAGCTTGAACTAACTGTCAGTCAACACCAGTCAGATACATCAGATGTACATCAGATATATGTACAAGACACTTTGGATACATTTACTAGACTCTATCATCATTAGTCTCAGTCAGTGACAGTGAACAAACCAACCAGCTTTCCGGTAACAAAGAAATTATGAACCGATGCTGGAGGTGGATAGGACACACAATGAAGAAATCATCAAATGATATCACAAGACATTACTAATATGAACTCCTCAAGACAAAAGTAAAGGAGGAAGACCAATGAACACATTGCGAGAGAAATTGAAAGCAGATATGAAAATAATGATTGATACTTGGAAAGAAGAGGAAAGAGGATTTTAAAAATAGTTGGTTGGAAAATTCCGGTCCACGGCATTTGCTCAACGTGGAGTAACAGGCATTAAATGATAGACTATTCAGTTTTAAAGTAGCCTGTAAAAACCTTTTTTAAGTTCCTATCTCATCTATTAAAGAAGTTGACATCGATTACTTTCTTGTGACAAAAACAGCCATGATAACATAAACATTGAGATCATTTGTTATTGACATATGGAGATGTAAAAATGCTGTTAATGATTAGAAAAGATAATTTATTTTCTATTTATAGACCTCTTGGCAATAAGTACAAAACTAAATATCAATGTAAGTTTTTTACTGTATTTCACAGTAAACTCTGAAACAAACTATCGCAAAATCTTGACACTACTGATTACTTCATATCTAGATTCTAGAAATTTATACCGAGTCTCCCTCTTCCCTATACACACCTATTAATTACCTTCGAATCATTCAGTAATAGCTTAGTAGGGTTCTAAAAACTACCATCCATGTATGTCGCCACATAAAAAAGTCATTAAAGGAAGACTTTGATTAAAAACTTGTAGAGACCGCTGTTACCCCCTAACATAATGATCTATGTACTACATATTTCTTTATTGACATCTGTACCGAAAGTTATACTATACTGTACCACTTGACATTTATATATATATATATATATATATATATATATATATATATGTCGTTGCAAACTTATAGATCATAGGCGTAATTTACGACTGTCGTGTGTTCATGTGTGATTGTTATTGACGGAGGTGAAATTACTGACAAGTTATATATAGTTATTGGACCTAACGAGGTTGCATCAATAAGAACCTGTTTCGCTACTAATTAATTTTTTCTTTCCAATTCATACATTCTTCTGTATCACCGTTTCCCTGATCTTACTTGCAGTTCTCACAATTTGTTTCTCTTAAACAACCTAATCCTGACACTAGTTAGTAACATATTCACCTAATGTGTCAATTACTCATCGCTCAAAATCAATAATCATGAATTTCACCACCATGGTAAAATATCCACACCCCATAAACATGTTCAGATGGAGCCTTTATCCGAATATCAAATACTCTTAGTCTTATTTCTTATCTATTCATACTCCATGATACATACTACTTATTTCCGACGGTTTCCTGAAATCAACGCCTCAAACGAAAAGCTCGCAGTTGTTTATCAAAAAGTTCACTGTGATGTACAACATTCCTCTGGTATCCTAGTACAGTAAACGTAGTTGTTGTTTGCTTTGCCTTCGATATGAATTTCTTAACAGAAACTCTACTGAAATCCTTCTATGTAAATAAAGTCATTTTATTTTGATCATGCCTATAAACTGGTATGCTCTTATGTACAAAATGCTACTTCAGAATGAAAGTTATTATTATTATTAATATTATTATTATCATAACTTGAAAAACTAAAGTTTGGTGAGAGGATAGTTCTAATTGGCATCTAATTATTTCTAGCATTTCTTCGATTGGTAATTTGATATGTCGTGAACTTCACTAACTACTGTATACAGAAAACACAAACGTTGCTAGGAGCTAATAATGCAAACAGATACAAAAACCATTTTTTTCTATGACTATTCGTTTGATCTAATATAGCCAGTTCCGATGCCGGATTGAAGAACACAACACCGTTCAGCAAACAAATTGTAATTTCACTCAACTGTTTATATGTATACAAACCTGACCACAAAGTTGATCAGTATGGAAAATAACAGTCATACAAAACAAGTACGAAAATGACTGGGAACTTTGGGAGAGGGGGGCGCGAACGGGTATTCAGTAAGTTAAATATAGTTTAGTTAATTGTATTCTTCACAGATTGATGTTAGATGGGGATCACTGAAAACCAGGGAGTAATAGACAACTTTTCTGTCCTGGTGTGGGGCTCATTGGCAGTGAGTACCTTCGATTCTCTCAGGGAAGTGAACCCAGTGGCCAGCATTAACCTCTGGCACTACTTGGATGATATCTAATTATGGAATCCCTACTACTATAAGTTTATAATAGTATAAATGTCAAATGCCTTCCACATTGTGATCACCTTCTATTTCTGTGATGCTACAATCAAAAACATTATTTGCTTATATGTGTTACTAACAATCTCATATCTATTTACTGTATTTTTAAGTAAATACCTCTACCTTAAACTTTAGTTTTACATTTATAAATGTACTACTTGACATGAATCTGTTAAGATGGGGGTGGGGGGGGTGGTGGAATACAACCACATAAAATGACGTTATTTGGATTTACCAACTATGCTTGTTTGTTGCTTTCTGATATTGTATTCGTTCCAATTTTAGTCATAGTTTCAAGTCAAAAACTTGATTATTTATTACAAAAATCACAAGCAAACAAACAAACAACGTATTACATAATAACGTCAAGAAGTATTAAAATAGATTTATATAGTGTTTACCTGTCTATTTGATTTATCTATCAGGTGGTTATGTTATAAAGTAGAGTTGAGTATACGTCAGTCAATAAATTATCATTCATTGATCTAAATGTGAAGTAAACTTTGAAGCGTTTAATTATATTTTCAGTTGTGCATAACAAGGAGAGTATGTAAGTAATGCATAATGAGAATTTATAATACAAATAGTAAATAAAATATGAGTATACTGAGGTCTACGATACTACTCAGTTTTGTATCAGCTAATTATCAAATCTAGGAAGAGATTTAACTAACATTATATGCATGATAAAATAAGCATCGAAGCTTGAACCTTTATTCCATTGGACTGGCATCCCAACAGTTTAGGTTTCTAATGTTGAAATGGAAATAACTCAATTAAGAACATATTGGTTTTAAAAAAGATATGAATTCAAGACTTGTATTATTGAGGGGTCATATACTACGATGAAATAACTATCTAATAATTCCTATAATTGAATGGCTGCCTAATTAAGATTGATATGAAATTCGAAACATTGAATTCAATAATATCTACGATAAGCATTGAGAACAATCATCATATACTTACTACAGATTGACTTCAGGTATCAATATTAGTGTCAGATGTGACCTCTATGCCTTATCAATGAAACGATTGTAAAGTCATTAACTAAAATATATCATGTAACGTAAGTTCTAGAAAACTTTTATGCAATTTTAATTGATACATAAAGCCATCTGATGCTTCTTAAATTGATTTTGATCATTTCTGACGTAATCAATTCAATTTGATTACTAAATGCAGGATTGTACAGCTAATGTCAATGATATCATCAGTGAGAAATTTTCCTCTTCAAATATTCTTCTTGTAGTTTTGAAATAACTCAGAGGTTATCTGTTCAGTCTTTAATGATGTTGTGGATGTGAAGCAACTGTTCAGCTATTCCTCATTTTCAGTGACTATTCACGGAATTCAACGATATTCTAAACCCTTTGTACTAAAATACTTAATGAGTAGATTAGATGTTATAATCTGTGAACAATCGATAATTATTAGGCCTAAACTTTACTATCACTCAATATGAATCACTATAAATGTAATCATGTATGCTTTGTTAAAGTTATTGAATGATAATTTGAAAGAAATAGAAAAGAAAGCAAACAACAATTGATGAGCTAAACAGACAGAATCAGATCAGATAGGATCGAATCGAATTATGTTTCAATCATGTCTTTATGTTTACACAAAATCAGACCACACATCTAACCAATTATGAAACTAACATTAATACAGAACTAAGGAAATAGTGGTAGGGAATAGGGACAACTTGTACACAACTAATTAACCGTAGCCCATAATAAGAGACAATATAATAACAGTAAATATACTAAACGGGAGGATAGGGTAAGAGGAACGTAACAATAATAGAAATGTAATATTTGGATTACTGAATACCAGAATAAATGAATTAGTTCTCTAAAACACAATTCTGAAAGTTTTCACTCTTCTTTAGTGGTTCGACATAACAGTATTCTAAGAATATAATCATGTTTTCATGAAGACAACATGTAGGCTTTTATTAATATCTATCTCATTTTGACATCACATAGACGTTCGAAATAAAAGTATTCTCGACAACTATGAAGTATTATAAAGCTATCTAGAACTAAACTATTCATGAATGCTTTAGTATAGTCTGTAAGTACATATAATTGACAGTCATAAATATTTAAGTAAAATAAACGTATAATATGTTAATTTTTTGTATCATAGAAGTTCCATTAAGTTGATGTAAATGTATTACAATAAATTAATTGCAAACTAGTCACTAATACAATAGCTATTCATTAGGAAATAGCCATCTCATCTTAACTAGTCACGGATGGCTGATAACTGCTTACTAATCCAAATAACTAATATAATCACTAAATGAATAGATATTAAAAGCTAAGGTAACTGGTCAACATAATTCGACACTAAAACATCACTTAAAACAAGAATGGTTTTAATCATTATTGATACTTAAATAATTATATTGTGGGACAATTACGAACTTATGAAACAAAAACTTGATTATGTGTTTGAATAAGTTCTGTTGATATTAGAACTTTCTACGCCCCCTACCTCACTCCCTTTCCGATGGCGTACCGTAGGATCTTTGCCAAACAAAATTAACAATAAGCCAACAGTTCCAAAGTTTTCTTCAATAAAGAAAGCTAAATAGATTTTTATTCATGAACAACAGAAATGGTGATAATGTAAACGTTTATAGTTCTTTGCTGTCATTTCTTGTGACTAAGGGATCCCAACTGTACTACTTTTACCATTCTCTACTTGATTATGATTGCATGGAATATTCCAAGGTATTCTGTTGATCATATATTTTATCACCAGTGAAACAAGTTAACATAAAAATAGTCAGTGAAATTTGTTCTTTGCAAATCGGCAGAGAAATAAAAGTCACCCCGTTCATTTCTCGGATTACTGTTTGTGAATGTTCGACAGGAAAACCTGGTTGAATGTGTCTCTATTAATTACCTTGTCAAAAGCGATGGCTTACAAGTTTGTCTATAGTTGAATTGTGATTGGTAAGTGTATTTCACACGAAAAACAGGGGACATTTCATCCTACTGATTATACTAGTTGGATGTACTTGCATCTGTATTGATGAAAGTATTGCGTCTCGAACTAAGGTTATTCGTGTTAAACGACAGCTCGTTCACCACTTAGCTATTGAGTTCTCGTAGTCGTACACGTGTGTAGCGGTTGTGTATAGGATTTTTAATTATTTGTATCTTCTAGTTGATATTATTATCACAGACTGCAATAGTTAGTAATTGTAAACTACCGTTGTAACTAAGTAACATGCTCAAAGTGCACATATGACAGCAGAGAGTAATCACTTTCAATTCATATTAGCATCAACAGGGAAATATAAGTTATTTCAAACTATATACACGCAATCGTTGCATAAATGTTGCTACCTAAATTCATTACAGCTAGAATACAAGGTGCTTGTTGTTACAAATAAAATAAATTTAATTAATTGATGTATAATTATTCCTCTGTAGATACAATTGATGAGGCAGTCTATTAGTTAAAGGTTTTTTTTTGAAAGACAGCAGTTTGTCAGCTTGTCTCAGCAATCATCGTGTACATTTATAGAAAGTTCTAAACGAAGAAAGCAGTGATGTAGTAATACTTACCTAACATTTAGTCCACTGAATTCACTTCAGAACTGTGTAACTGATGATTGCCCATCTCAAATAATAGGAGATATGAACTTTTAGATCAGTCAACCAGACTACTTCAGGATTAACTGGCGTGAAAAAATCAAATTTCTTGTAATAGTAACTTACTTTCAGCTGTCGCAAAGAGGAAATGACTAGTTCATCGTTGTTGTACGTAGTACATGCATTCATAATCATTGCACTGCATTTCAGATTGCCAGTTATCACGTTGAACAGTGTAAGAAATCGTTTACTGAAGAAAGCAACCTTTGCTCAGCATATAACAACACTGATGCATCAGCTTATGTGGACAGACAAATATATTTTTTAGAAATGATAAAGCATATTAATAGATAAGTAAATGAGCTTATGCGATATATCAAGAAAACGAGGCAACAAAGGTTCCTAAACCTACAACTAAGTCCAACGTTAATAAGTTGCTTTCAATTACAAACATTAACAATTAATATCAGTTGAAGATCCACAGATGCAAGCAACGACCAACTGGCATGTTATAATATTATTATCGTCACATTTAAAAGTATTCAATTATTTATAATGAATTGATGAATGATTACCGATCAATCAATGAAGAATACTTGCCCTCGAAAATTTGATTCTAATTTGTTTACCTGAATATCTTGGTCCAAACCATTTGGGAACTAAAGGATTAAGAAATTACGTTGTAAGTTGATACTCATGACTAAGTACATTTAGGGAAATCTTGTATTATTATTTCAGGAGCACTATTAACTTATCATTCATCAGTGAATCCAGTCAATGTTTATCTACTTCTGAAATATAGGCAGGCCATAGAAGCGTGATTCTACAATATACACGATCGTTCTGGTGGACTCAAAAGACCCCTGGTTTAATAAAAAGGTTTGCGGATTGTTATTATTGGCACATTGCTTTCATAGATCAGAGATAGTCCTGCAAATAAAGAGAATGTACCAGGTTCTTTAAAAATTAAGTTGTTAATGTCCTTTTCTGTCTCTAAGTAACAATGCTTTTCAAATTTCAAGAAATCCGTTTTCCTACAAAACATTAGTAATTACATAGAATTTAAATGAGATGGTTTGTGGAGACTGGTATTACATTTAGCTGACTAAATTATTCACAGATTGATGTTGGCAGGATACCAATTGAATGCCGGCCCAGTGGTGTGGAGGATTAAGCGTTTGCCATACTGGAACTTCTTGAGTGGAATACAGGTTGCGCACTGTTGAGGAGTCTCATACTGTCCAGTTATCCCAGGTTTTCAATCATACCCTACCAACATCAATCTGTGACGAATTCAGCTACATATAAGATAGTAAGTGTAAATTTGCTTATAAGCATTTATACTACTTACAAGTTTTAAGTAGCCTATTACCTTCGAGCTATGCAAAAAATGATTGGGGTCTGAGTAGACACTGGTGGGCTGTTAGGCATGTGAGACATGTTTTAAACTAGGGTGATGGCGGATGACTATAGTAAATTTCGTGGGGTTTACTGACAAATCGCCTGTATTTTTCCTTACTTTATCCAGCCATTTCCATCCCATTAACTGCCTTTTGACTACGCCATCCACGTATTTGCTGACTAGAATCACAGAAAAGAACCAAGTAAAAAAGGAAGATAGAAGAACAGATTGTTTTAGGAATCGGAGGCAGATATGAGTAGCAGAATGAACAACACTTCGATAAAAAGTGGAAAGGAGTTTCGAGAACGGAGTTGGTTGGAGAATGATGATCAACGGTTTTGAATCTACGTGAGTAGCAGGCATTGATTGATAGATTGATATCATATATACCTACACATAATCAAGCAAAACTATTACGTCGTTAAGCTTGGAATGAGTTTTGGAAAGGTTATGTACGTGGAAACAGACTGAAGAAAGTTAATGATGAGAAAACAGAGAGAGAAAGAATAAAAGTTTTTCTATGAAATCAAGTGTAGTGAATGTAGTGCGATTTATGTGAGAGGAACGTCTAGATAACTGAATGCCAAAGTAAAAGAATACAAATAACGTTTGGATCATGTTCTTCGATCTTCGGAAGATTTAAGAAAGCTTGAAATAGATTGATGATTTCACCTCACATTTCGAAAAGTGAGGTGAGGAGCCAGAGGGTCCTGGGTTCGATCCTAACAGGGTCGTGGATGCGGACTGCTGAAGAGTCCCACACTAGGACGAAACAGCTGTCCAGTGCTTCCAGGTGATCAATAGTTGTCTCATTCAGAACGATTCGTGATATCAGGATTAGATGATTGTGATGAATTTTTTGTAAAGCTTAAAGCAGATGCTTTGGTTAATAGTTAAATTTCAATCACTAAAACCATTTTAAATATAATTTACACTACAGTAATTCGAAGAAACCTCCAAATTAAGTTTTGTACTACCTAAAATTCATTAATTTTACATTTACAATAATAAGGAGTAGATAAAAGATATAAAGTTTATTACGTGACATTTTCTGTTCATTTCAAACATTCTTCTATATCACCGTCTCTCCGAGTTCGTAGGCGTTGTCGCCAACTAAGACTTAACTTAATATTTTTGTATGAACAAATCAATAGAATATCATTCTCAGCTTCTTCTCCGCTATGAAACCTAACGACTAGATACGATCTTAGGAACTACGAGGCAACATTACTTATCAATAAGTTCCATAAACAATATCAACGTAAGTTCTTTATCGTATTAGACAGCAAACTGTGGAAAAAACTGCCCCAACATATCCGCACTACTAATCCAATCCTGATATTCAAACGACTGATCGCTGTATATTTAGAATCTTTATATTTATACCAAATCTTCGACGACTAACCACCTTACCTCGAATCAATCAGCAATGGCTTATTAGGGTTCTAAAACTGAAAACACTACATTCATGTACCGAAAAAAACGGGAAAACAGAAGATTCTGGTATAAACTTGTAATGAAACCGAAAAATTACATTTTTTTTCTTTCCATTTCATAGATTCTAAATCGAAATCTCTCTAAGTTTGTGGCTTATTCTCGTAAGAAATCGGTCTCATTTAAGCAACTTTCTGTTAATGCTGGTTAACAACATAATTAATGGATCAACAATTCACCACTCAATATCAACCCACACCGAATGGATCTTTTATCCAAATTTCAAATACTCTTAGCCTTATCCAGTTTCTGGATAGTCTCTATGGTCCATTCTGCTTACTCACAGTCCTTTCTTAGAACCACAGTGCCAAAGTCGAAAAGCGTGCAGTTGTTTGTCGAAAGTGCACTATAATACAAACTATACTTCTAGTACCCTAGTACTGTAAACTGTGAACTTTATTATCGTTGGCTCTGCAATTGATTATTTATTGATTTTGATCACATACTACTTTTTTACAATAAGCATTATGAAGAAACCGTTTTGGGTTTCATCAAATTTGCATACATTTACAATAATTAAAGTTGGTTTACATGTAAAAACAGTATTCAGAATAAAACGCCAAAATAAAAAACAATATTTAAAAAAAATTTGTAAAGATTTCACTATGTTGTTATCGCTTAAATTTGATGTGAATAGTTTTATTGGATAACTACTAAATCCAATAAAGTTAATAAAATGGTCAAATTGTAATTGAAATTGTGATTTATTGTATAAGTGATGATTGAAGATTAAAAAAAATGATAAAATAAAAATAGATCGGAACAAAATGAAAGTATGTACCATTGATTATGTGAGATAGATAGTGGATAATAATAATGAAGAGGTCAAACTGGGCAATTATCAATGTAATGAAATTATGAATTTTCACACAAATGGTAATACAGGGGTGACATGTTTGAATAAACAATTGTATGTGTACATGATTGAATGTGTGATGTTGAAAATCAATGTAAAAATATACTATAAATTCAGTGTAAAAAAGTTTAAAATTAGGGGCGTTGTTGTGGAGATAGTTAATTTGTTAATGCTGATATCACGAATTGATCTGAACTAGACAACCATTAATCACCTGGAAGCATTGAACAGCTGTTTCGTCCTAGTATGGGACTCCTCAGCAGTGCGCATCCATGACCCTGTTGGGGATCGAACGTAAACGTAACACGAATTGACTGATTTAGAAATATCAACCATTAGGAACGGGCTCAGTGATCCAATGGTAAAGCGCTCGTTGCAGAACCAGAGGGTCCTGGGTTCAATCCCCAACAGGGTCGTGGATACGCACTGCTGAGGAGTTTCATACTAGGACGAAACAGCTGTCCAATGCTTTCAGGTGATGAATGGTTGTCTAGTTCAGATCAATTCGTGATATCGGCATTAATAAATAGGTTTAATTAGACAACTAATGAACCCAATAAAATTAATAAAAGGTCAAATTATAATTGAAATTGTGCTTTATTGTATAAGTGATGATTGAAGATTTAAAAAAATGATAAATAATATAGATTGGAACAAAGGGGATAATATGCATTATTAATTATGTAAAATAGACAGGAAATCAATTGACATATGGTGTAATGTGAACGCTTTTGATAAATTTGAACTGTTTATACAGAATTAGGACCTTGTTTGCATATGTCATTATTTATTTCTTGGTAATTAAGGAGATTACATATGCCTTTACCTAACAGGTGTTCATTAATTAGTGTTTTGAACTCAGTTAGCGACTCGCTGCAGCGAATATGTTTCGGGAGTTTATTCCATAATGTTGGATATCGCACTATAATAAAGTTTTGACGTACCTGTGTGCAACATCATTTTTTCTTATTGCGCAGGTTGTGTGCGTGTGACGGGGGAGAAATGAGGAAGTCGGTAGTGGTGCTGAAGAGTAAGTGATGCCATTAATAAGGTGATATATTAGAATAAGATTTAATTTTAAGCATCGGAGCCAGAGGGGTTCTAGCTTTGATTTATCGCATGGTTGGCGATAATTTTGTGTCACAGTCGCCCAGTAGTCTTTTAGTGAATGCGCCTTGAACTTTCTCGTTTTTCAGAAGGTCTACAGTTGCTATAGAGTAAGCAACTATATTATAATATTGGAAGAACACACTTCTTGTATAGTAATATTTGAGTTTAAATCATGAAAATTTTTATTATAAATCCGGTTAGTTTTTTTGCCTTGAAAGCTTGGAAAGCTACATGGTTCGAAAAGTTTAAGCTATTTTTATATCGAACCCCAAAATTATAAACAACACGTAGATGATTTGTTTGTGTATTATATATGCGGAGATTTAAGTTCCAATTGCTACCAATCGAGACATAACCACTTTTATCTACGTTTAGAAGGAGATACCATATTTTAGTCCATTCTGATAACTTGTCAATTTCTTTGTTGGATTATTTTGGTGATCTTGTTTTTATTTATGTTGGGTGAGAATAAATAGGCTACCTTTAAGTCGTCAGCGAAAAAGAATGTTTTACCTTGCACAAATTTCTGGCATACGTCATTGATGATGAGGAGAAAGAGTAGTGGTCCAATTACATTTCCTTGTACAAATCCGTTAATCACATTTACAAGCTTTGAATAGCTAGAGCCAAACCTTACGATTTGGAGGCTTCGTGTTAAAAATGATTTAAACCATCTTAGCAGTGGGTCCTGTATTCCATAAGAGTGTAGTTTTGAGAAGAGCAGGTTATGAGGGACTCTGTCGAATGCTTTGCTGAAGTCAAAATAGAGTACAATCATTGAGAAGCCCTTGTCTCTTCCAAGTGTTATATAGTTGAAGAATTCTAAGTGTGAGGTGGTACAAGAGCGCTTGCCATAAACCTATGTTCAGATGTATTGATCAGGTATTTTGAAAGTAAGAATGATGATAGTTGGTTATGAATGACTTTTTCCATGATTCTGGACAGCACGGATGTTGTGTTAATTGGCCTGTAGTTTTCTATAACATTGTGTGATCCCCTTTTGAATCGAGGAGTTATGAACGATGTTTTCCATATGGTTGGATAACACGTATTGTCCATAGATAGGGTGAATAGTTTCAGGCAGAGAAGTGGTAATTCTCTACCGCCATATTCCATGAGACATGCTGGAATGCCATCGGGTCCGTTATCATTTGACCTTTTCATGGTAGCTATGGCTTTCTTGATATTTGAGCTGGTAAACTCCACTGTAGAGAAACACTTGGATGTCATCTTGGATAAGGGTTTGGCTATGAATTCTGTTTCTGTGGTACAGGATGTGGAGAAGTAGTTATTAAATTGTTCACTAATAGAAACCGGGTCGTCTTCAATACGGTTCTTTATGATGAATTGTGCAAGAAGTTTATTAGATTTTGAATCAAGGCAAGATTTGAATAGCTTGATCATTAAGAAATTTGGGTTGGTACTGTTCAATGCTTTAATTTCGATATCTAGTGAGAATTTGTGCTGGGCGGTGTCGAGATTTTCGGCTATTTCGTAGACATTATATAATGCAGTTATATCACGGTGCCTGTAGTATTGAAGCTTCAGGTGCCTCAATTTTCTCTGAAGGCATTTTGGAATATATGAACGTGCACTGTTAACGTCAGACACACGTTCTGCGTATGGGGCTGTGCAGTCTATGCAGCTTATCAGATTCCTATAGAGGACTGGGATGGCTGTGTGAATATTTCCAGTGGGGAGATATGAGTCCTATCTTATACATTGAATGAGTGCCTCGATATGCTTCCACGTTTTGTTGTTGTACTTTCGGTATTTATATTTTATAGGTCCGTTTGGATTGAGATTATTTGTGCACTGATAAGTTATTGTGCTTAGTACTACCTTGTGGTCACTTTTGTGGAATTCAGAGCAGACGTTCACTGAGGTTGGATTAAAATTAATTTTAAAAAGGAGGTCAAGGATATTATTTCCCCTGATGGGGGTTTGGACATATTGTGTCCATTCACTTAGTTCTATCGCCTCTATTAATTTAGAGACTCGTTGTGAATTGATCTACGACTACCATTCGATGTTTGGTAAATTAAAGTCTCCACCGATTAGTTTGGATGCATGGGGCTGCTGTGAGGCCAAGAGGAACATAGTACTTAGATTTTCGTTTATACGTATTGTCTGCGTTGAGTGGTCTATATATACATCCTGCAGGTAGGTACCATTGTTAGCCTCAGGCTGTACTTACCCATGTTGAGTCCCCTGTCTCACCTAGTAGTTAATATTGAACCTACACGCTTTTAGGTCAGAGAGCGTGTAGATTATAGTGCCACCTCTACTAATGTTATGCCTATCAGTTTGAAAGAGAGTGTAATTATTGATTTTTATTGTGTTGTCAGATGTAATTGATTGACACCAGGTTTCGGTAATCATTACGATGCTAGGGCTAGTAATGACCATAATTGATTTGAGACAGTTATTTTTGTGCATAAGTAACCTAGCGTTTATTAAAATGAGGAGCAACTGTGACTTTTTATGAAGTGTAAGGTCCTTTAATAGTACCCTTATTTTGATCGAGTTAGGTGTCAAAGCAATAAATAAAATGAGTGACTAACTGTCGTCGGATATGGTGTCAGATATTTCAGTCGGTGTGGCCAATCTGCTCTTTGTTGAGCTGGTTAGTGTTTACGTCTCTGAGTAAGCCTAAGTAGATGTATGTTGGGCTGTCTCATCTCTCATATCTGAGTCTATAGTATTAAGATAGTTGTAAGGAGTGGAAGCGGTTTTATTATGTTTGTAGTGAATCTTTGTATAGCTGAAGTTTCTAGTTGAAAATCCGTCAGGACTGAAGAAAAATGGTTTTGTTTCGCGCAGATTTTCTGCTCGGTTAAACGGATTTCAGGTATGTGCGGGGCAGGTCCGAGAATGCCTTCAGACCTAGGAGGACTATAAATCGATGATGTGTACTTAAATCTACTTAGGTTTTGTGACATAGGTTCTTTTAGGGAGTGTTTTTCTTTACCTGCGGATTTTCTGATAATGTTTGGGAATCACTTGGCGTTCTATTTGTCGATTACCCCCCAGGCTGAGTAATCCAATCGATATTGTAGTCAACGTTAGGTATCTGGGTTTGAGACTCGATAAACTTGTTGTAGCTTAGTATTGAGCTAGTTACACCAATGTCAGGGGGTATCTTGTTGCTTATAACCTGTAGTGAATCCAAGTCAACTTCATGGGTATATCGTGTATAGTCATTAATATCCTCAGTGTTTCCTGTAACATTCCTGCTTTTAATAGTTTTATTTGATGTGCTTAAGATTGGTGTTATTGAGCTCATCTTGTCTTTCCTGTTAATATTATTGTGCGACGTGTTACCTTTTGTTTCTAGTGAATTCAAGTCATGATTACGGAAAATAGGTGTGCTGTTGCTATCTTTCTTTTTATTTTTTATAGTATTCAGACTTCTAATAATTTCAAACAACGTATTTGAGAGTAGTGGTTTTATAGTCTGCTTGTCTAATAAACTTTTTGGGCTGTCAATGTTAGAGTTGGCACGGTGCTTAAATAATAAAGGTCTTTTGTCAGACTTGCCTGATATACGTTGACAAGGAATACTGTCTGGTACTAGCTTTATACTTTTATACAGTGGGTCTTGTCTAATCATATTGGATGAGGTTAGAAAACCTTATAACTCTACCGGTATGTTAAATTTGAATAATACCGGCGTACCGGTTTATGAAAATTTTTGCCTTAAACTGATTTATTACCAACAATATCTGTTGGGCTCGTTTTCAGTAAGTAATTTCATTTAACTTACATTGAGCGTTGCATTTTGATTCCATATATTCTTAAAATTTTCTACTTTCGTTCATTTGTGTCTCTATTACGAGATTTAACGAATTCATTTTCGCAAATGGGATTTTAAACGTGTTTATTGCAGAATGCTGCCCCTTCCCCATTGGTGTCTTCAGTTTTGTTTGGTTGGGTTTTGCTGTATACCACATTGGTTTATTATTGTGGGTGTCTCTACCTCACTTAGTTACTGCAGATGCAATCTGATTCTTTTCATTTATTCGAGGACGTATTTCTTCTTGAATAAATAACTAAGTCGCTATCACTACTTAATTGTGTTGTAAATTTTAGTTATAAAAATTACTTAATTCACTTTGACTGTATAAAGAAAACAGACTGTTGAGGTTTGCATATTAGATTTCAGTTTGTTGTTAAATATAGCATCACGTTTGCACTAGTAAATTGTGTTATTTGTTATACTGTCGTTGATTTGTGCCTGTGTCAAGAATCTTTTGACCCTATACAGAAAGAATGTTGATTTGCGAACGCTGATGGGATTTCGATCCTTACACTATTCACTAGTTAAGCTGTTTTTCTTCGTACAATTTCTTGGAGCTGTGCAAGTATAAATCATTATTAATCATCGATATCGATCTTCTAGTTATATATTTAACCAGGAACAATGCTGTACATGCCATAACTCACCCCACTCTACCTAAGTGTGTTGACATCCAAATACCTTCAGGTTTATTTTATATAATCGTGGAAGAAATGTGTGTTGCTTCCGGAGAAATGAACTATAATTTATGGTAACTACTGATCAAAACTATAGGCAAAGGAAGAGCAGTTAAAACGAGTAGTACCGATACGATTTTCATTTGACACTAAGAAACTGATGCCCCTATGTCATAAATGAAATAAAGGCATATAGATTGGGAAGAAAAATAAATTGATGCTGTAGCTTATATAAGCTTGAATTTTTTGAAGAATGAAGAACATTTTCGTCAGCTAAAGCGTACTACTGTAAGTATCAATAAACGCTTGATCATTAGAAAGTAAAGTCAGCTAAAACTAAAAATGTCAGCACAACAGTAGAATATCTATACGATTAATAATATAGGGAGATATTATTCCGCGATTATTTGTCTTAGATTACCATTATAATGACTTCACATCGTGCGTTCCTTCAATTTCGCTGTATTCTGGAAAACCAGGTATGCATGGAAGCGAGAAGGATTTAAAAACCAGTAATCAATTACTGCTGACAAATGGATTTTAAACAAACAAAACCATTTGCCTAGCTACGTAACATTATTTACTTCTGTAAGCTAATTCAAAAGACAGTAAGACCGATTGAGGCATCTCACTTATCAAGGGTAAGATAGGTCAATCAATTTTCTGTTCATTCTCTAAATGAAAATATCCTAATAGAATGTTGCTACTATAACAACCTAATGGCGGAAATTCCACGTGAAGTGCTACGATGGTTACTTTCACTGAACATTAATAACCTAGATCACAAAAGGTTAAAATGGTTAGTATAAACACACTTATGATATCCTTATAGAACAGGTGTGTTTCAAATGGCGTTCTTGTGGCTGAAATTTTACACAACTATCAACCAGGAATTGTGAATCTCGGGAAATTTGTTGATGGGCAAAGTGTAAAAGTCAAGTTACAAAATTGGGATATGATTCAGGAGGTTTTATTGACAAATTTTGTCTAGTTTCTTTAGATATGTCAACGTTTATGCATTTACTTAGCCACATGATATTGTTGAATGTGTTGTTCACAACAAAAGTAATGCGGGGACTATTCTTCTTATTACTCTTTACTGAAATATTTGCAAGCAAGAAGTATGCTGTCCGCATTTTACTTCTTCCCATTAGGATGAAGGATAACATTGTATTGTTCAACCCCACAGACCTGGAATATCAATTTTCCTTACCAGTTTATGCTAGATCGTGTCTATCGAAGTTTATCAAAAGCAACTTAACATGTTCAGAAATAGAAACTAAACCGGACATATATACCAATAGGAAGAAAGTAAAGTTCATTGTTATACTTTAGTATGCTTTTTGTAGATTCAACTATTAGCATTGGCTTATAAGAATATGAAGATCACTGAAAGAATGAAAGAACCACGGAGATTTCGAGTATTTCGGTCACTAGCATCGCAATGTCAACGTTACGACTCAATGAAACTAAATGATAAGCTATGTACTGAGAAGAGCAGGATCCCGATATGTAGTGAACCAAATGAAGGTAGGTACCATTCCCACATTGCTATCTACGTTAAGTCTCTTGGTGTTCTCTAAAAGAGCACACCTCGAATCCTTGACCAGTAGTTTATCTTACTGAAAGGTATAAAAATGTTAATGTTTATAAAAGAGAGGAAACAAGTAATCCAAATGGATGTAGATGAATTGGATATGGCATCCACCTAAGGAGATTGTTTCCAGTTGGAATGAATAATAAATAAAGACAAGGGTATATGTAAACAGGCCGAAGTGAAATTAAGGCCGAAGTAGTTTTTGTAGTCCTTAACAAGTTATCTCATAAATGACTTTGGAAAATCTCGGATTACTCATGGATTTCTATTTTTTTTTTGAAGTGAAGCAATAAATACTGCATTCCTGGGTTCTGTGACTAAACTGAAGTACTAAAAATTAAAACCGACTATCTTCTTCTCTATGATCTACAGAATTTACTTTCCACTACACCATATAAACGTATAAGTGCAGCAAAGCATTACCCCTTGAATCACTGGACACTACCTAAGGTTCCATATTCCCCAAATTGTTATATGGTATTTAGTCTGTTCACGATATTGCTTGAAACAATTCCGAGTTCCTGAATGAGTACTGTCTTATGAAATAAACAGATTCTATCGTATTCGTGACGTCACACTACTTGATTCAGTGAAATTGACACTACAGAACCCATGATTTTAGATAAGATACATCGTAGAAGTATTGTAGATGGAGCTTTATATTGTATGCTATCACCGAACTTAAGACTTCGTACTTTATACTTATCCCAGCTTTATGCACTCGCATACTCAAAAGACAACTTGATGTTTTGTCGTAAAAAGTGATTATTTTCTTTTTATTATGGGTCTCTATTTTGGTCACTGACTTTCTCGCTCACTTGATTATCGACTTCTTGGGGTGGAAGGGGGAACCTAGGCATTTTAATAAACTCAAGTTATAAACAGCTCTTTGGCACATAAACAGCATGCGACTCGAACGACAGCACACAAACCAACCTTGACAAATGATTTAGATTTGCACTAATTCAATTACTATTACCCGTCATATTTGAACTGAAATTCAAATTTGATAATTCAATTGTATATTGAGTATGATATTGATGACAGTGGTAGTTTGTGCTATTTTGTGGATCATTAGAATTATGATTTAGCGGTTTAAAGTTCCTGTACTCACCCCGAAGATAAATGCAATCAGCTTAATAGTATTGCTTCTATGTTGTTTAATCTACATTTCTTGAGTGAGACCACATGATTTCAGGGGATGAATAAAATCAATCCTATTGCTAATGTGATCAAATAACTTTAGGAGTATGCCTTATATTACCGAATCCTAAACAGTTACTCACAAGCGATTCTCTTGAAGCTGTGATTATTTGAAAATATGAACAAGCTAGAAGTGAGGCTAACCCAAGAAAATAGCTAATATTTTGATCAAACATTTTACGGTAAAAGAATCAATTCTAGTGAACAGCAAATCTTTATGTAGATCTGCAATAAACAGATCACATCCTAATTTTGAGTTATTCAGAAGTGCTGTGAGAATCACATTACATTCAATAAAGTAGTGATAGGATTGAGCGACTATCGAAATCCAAACTAATCAAATGAAGAACATCAGTTTGGTGCATGTCTAACTAGTGAATGGTGATCGTATATTTTCTCTCTCCCATAAATTGGTCTAATGAACTACGTATTTATAACCAAATGAAGTCTCATATAGTTGCGGACAAAAAACTCATAGTCCTTACTAATCCACCGAAGATGAAACACACATATACAAAAATTTGACTTTAGATAACAATGCATTGGTTCAAGTGTTCATAAATACAAAACCGACAGATATTCCAATAAGTAACATGTACCAGACGAAGAACCAAATGGCTGCAGAATATCTTAGAGTTCGGGATAAGGATAAACGTACCGGAACAGATTTTGAATAACGAACTTCCCGAGCCTTAACATTGACCGGATCTGGGACGCGCTGTAAAATTTTTAATCCAAGTACTTACTAGGTTCGTACCCAATGTTAAACTATACACTTAATGAAATGAAATCGATTTTAAGATGCCTATATAATGACCATATTATTATAAATACACATTGACATACGAATTATCTTCACTATAGTTAATACTTAGTATAATTCTATGCAAATGAGATTAAATAATGTCCACTGTGTCTCTTTCAGAAGCATTCAGTGACACTGTAATAACGATCCAGCCAAAGCAACAAGCTGTTTACGAGTGATTCTGAAGTGAACAACCTTTAAGTCAGATTAGTACAGTAATTTACAATTTACATTGAGTGTTTTCCTATATCGAAATTACAATAAATCTGCAAGCCTTAGTCTTTTTTATCATTTTGAGAACAAACTTTACAGAGAAACTTACAGAGAGAGAGATAAAACACCCCCCTGATTACTTAAAAGACAAATAGGCGCTTTCTTAACAGTTTAGATATGCAGAACCGAATGCGAAGTAAAGCACGAGTTGCGCAGTTTTTTTCTGTAATTAGTCCCACAACTCGATAGTGGGTTCCGACTTCGGAGGTACACTTAGCAGTGTAAGCAATTAGGATATTCTTGCCATATAAAGTAGCAACATGTACCCTAAAAATCATGATGGAAGAAATTCCGCTGAGTACGTAAGGCATAGCATTGGCCTAGTGCTTTTGTGAAACCCTCGAACGTAATACCGGACATCCATTCACTTTTCTAATTGGAGAATTTGCTTAATAAGCCACCGCTACATTTGAAAGCCCAGTACCATGAGCTTCCAGTCTTGGACTTCGCAGATATCCCTAAGACTTATGATAACGCTCTTCAGTTCATCTATGTGACAGGGTTTGAAACAGACACATGAGTCGATGCATAGTAATATAAGGCTAACAGAATCACCACTGAATACTCCACAACAAATAGAGCTGTTGACACTATCCAGAGACTAGGGAAATTCTGATATTTGCAGTAACTAAGTCTACAGCCACACTACTACTTGTGAATCGTCAATATTCGCTTCCTGAAGTTTACTAAACAAAGAATAATACTGAAGAATTCAGGCTAAAATACTGAGTCACCTAAATAGATGACACAGGCAAGAAATAAAACGAAGCGAGCGATCGTCATAACAAGCAAATATTCGGCCAGAGACATTTTACATCACGTGGCAGTATTATCTGAGTGATAGATGATCTAATCGCGAAATTGGAGGGCCGCACGTCAACACCCATAAGTAATTAGCTGTACCTACCAACCTTTCGTTAGATCACGAACCCCATTACTCTGATTTTCACTGCATATCTCACTGAGTAATTATTACTTTGTACGAACCAGGAGTACGTCTCTGGTTTCTTGTTTGATAAACACAACGTCCCGCTACATATATTTTGCTCGACAGTAACGGAGATTTATGCGGATGAGATAGTAACGTTCCGGACGAGCTGCCAGACTGCTCCTGTGACATGAGCAATGGGAAACGATGCATGCACTGTCTGAGTAACAAACCCGGCCAATCCATTTACAGGAAATAATGAAACTATACATGATAAGCAACGAAAATAGTTCGTAGCAGTCTTAAACTAATTCTCAGCACGTTTTTATGGATTATCTACAGCTGAGAACTGCTGCACGTCTCATGATGTATTAATGGTGCTTTCACTTCTTCGAAGCACTTGTTCCGGTTTCGGAACATCAAGGATAAGTGAGTTCTTAGTGAAGCATACAGAATATCACAGAGTATGCCATCTAAGCACCCAACAATACCGAATAGCGGAAGCCGACAGCCATATAACACGCAGCATTAAGCAAAACGATAGGATAGGCAAAGTAGTAAATTTAATAAAGAATTTATTAAAAGACAGATTGTCTGAAACCACTTTATTAAAATAAACTTTTACTTCCCGGCAGGTAGAACTGCACGTATGTTCTTTGCATGGGCGACGTTCTATTATAAATAAAGTTAATACAATTACAAACCGTACCATGCTCTGTAACATCTCCTGTGCCACGGGGTCAATCTCTAGGGCCATAGTATCAAATATAGAAACCTCTGGCTGGTAGTTGTCTCTCCTTTCCCTTTCTTCCTCTTGAAGCTTAATACTGATTCCACGTACGGGACCCACTTCGAAACGCTTCATTAAATGCGTCACATAACCGGCGATCATGTTACGCAGTCGTTTTGACCCAATGCACGCGATATCTTCACAAACTCTTTTGTTTGTATGAAAATCTCTTGTCAGCTTCGAGTAAAACCTTTCGATTATAAACCTCGAAGCTTTTTTTACTGTCTTTGTTCGAACTCGACCCTATATTCATTGCATTAGAGAATGACAAAAAACCTACCATGACCAAATGTAAGCTTAAACTACGCGGCAACCCAAAGTGCTCTGTAAAACAAGCCAAATGTCCAGGATTTAACTAATCCTAACATACACTAGTTATTGAAGTACAATCAAAGTTTAACTAGGAAAGAAGAATTTTTTTGAGAAAATCAAGAAATTCATCACGTTATTGTGACAATTTAAATGTGTGTACGTTCATTTTGATGAGATTGGAAGGCTGAACGGTATATGCTACTTCTAGCAATAGAAATCTCTTAGTTGGTCTCATTTTCCGAATGAACTTGCTGAAGTTAAGAGTTACAGTAGTTGACTATAACGTGAGATAGTAAGTAGTTAACTGGTAAATAGTTGTTTCCAGACATGTGAGTATCTTCATAAAATCTTTGTGCTTAAAGGTGAGAAGGAGGGTATATCAAGCACAAATTTATTACTAAGTGATTTGAAAGCCATTATTATGTTTCTTCCAGTTCTAATGTAGGGCAATGGGATAAGTTAGTTTTAGCAAGTTGCTCTTCATACGGCATCTTCGAAATTCTGGAAATCCACTTCTTTTAACTGCATAATGTCGTTTCGTGGATAGGAGCTGTCAACTTATATGTGGATACTCTAATTTTAGTCAAACAAACACTTAACACAATCTATAACGTCTTAACATCAAGTCATAACAGCATGACTGAATGCCATACGTATTTGTTAAAGCGTTCTAAAATATTTTAACAGATGTTGCACAGGATTATGCAGTGGTTTTTAAGTCATTATTAATGATAGCTTCTGAATCATTATTTGTCTGGTCAACTAAGAATTCGACAATATTAATCGCATGATGATTTGTTTTTTGGTACCTGTTTTTCACTGACATGCACTTGGGGTGGTGTTCGTTCACAGTTTTCACTCGCTATATCACTCAACTAATGTCTGAAGATGTAGGCTAAAGCTTTGAACGGCTGTCTTGACTGAGTATCGTTCTCTTTACATCTACAATGTTAGCACATACGCTTGATGGGAATAAATATGTAGAAAGGTGATATGAACACCAGGAGAACAACATAGTATGCTGTTTTTCAGTAAAATAACTTTGAAGTGGCTTATACGTTTTCGTTTGTACTTAACTAGAGAGCCTCTTTTCCATACCAGTTAATTTGTTGCAACTCTGATAGTGTGACTTACAGATCAACATGGTTTAGTAGGAAATTACCAAAAGCTTAGGCTTAATATTTATATGATGAAGCCTTACATCGATTGACTATAAAGTACCTGCTTAACAAGATAGATCTTTTGAACAAATTATTAACTTAGTCACCGATTGACATACTACTAGGTATCGTTTCGTCAAACTAGCTTTCTTGGTTAACTTTACTCCTGCAGTAATCCGAAGTAAAATTTAACAATGGAGAGATATGCCTGAGTATTCTATACTGAATTAAGTCTTCCATGATACTTTTGATAGTCCATAATGAGTTTTTGTGCATTAGATATTCGTTTCTGCAGCCCTGATATCCGAAATGAGGTGCTATTGGTGTTAACGCAAGTACGATGATTCAGTTTAAGTCTCGCACAGCTTGATTGGAGTTTAATTTGATTTTCTTACATAAGTAATTGTAAATTGTCTCATCAGGATACTGCACATTATTTATTTGCTTGAGTTTCAGGCTCGACTATTCAGTCTTTAATAATAACAACATTAATACCAATAATAGTTTTATTCTCAAGCAGCAATTTGTGCATGAGTGCGTACCAGTTTACAGGCATGATCAAAGTGATATGGCTTGTTTTTGAAAGGGTTTTGATAGTGAGTCACTTTTTCGGAATTTACACTACATGAAGATATTAATTAATTTCAGAGCCAACGATAATAAAGTTCACAGTTTACAGTACTAGGGTACTAGAAGTATAGTTTGTATTATAGTGCACTATTGACAAACAACTGCACGCCTTTCGTCTTTAGCACTGTGGTTCTATAAATTGGCTTTGAGTAGGCAGAATGGACCATAGAGACTATCCAGAAACTGGATAAGAGATCCATTCGGTGTGAATTGATATTCTGTGGTGAATTATTGATCCAATAGTTACGTTGCTAACCAGCATTAAGAGAAAGTTGCTTGAATGAGACCAATTTCATACGAGAATAAGCCACAAACTTAGAGTGATTTCGATTTAGAATATATGAAATGGAAAGAAAAAATGTAATTTTTTGGTTTCATAATAATTTTATACCAGAATCTTCTGTTTTCCCGTTTTATTTTTCGGTACATGAATGTGGTGTTTTCAGTTTTAGAACCCTAATAAGCCATTGCTGATTGATTCGAGGTAAGGTGGTAAGTCGTCGAAGATTTGGTAGAAATCTAAAGTTTCTAAATATACAGCGATCAGTCGTTTGAATATCAGGATTGGATTTGTAGAGCGGATATGTTGGGGCAATTTTTTCCACAGTTTGCTGTCTAATACGACACAGAACTTACGTTGATATTGTTTATGGAACTTATTGATAAGTAATGTTGCCTCGTAGTTCCTAAGATCATATCCAGTCGTTAGGTTTCATAGTGCAGGAAAATGCCCGGGCTCTTAAAGAGAATGTTTTTATGTAGTCGTGTAGTTCATGTTACTGTTAGTTCCTAGAATGCGATGTATGAAACTTCGTCGTCACTTTCTACACTTATCCTACGTATGCTATTCATGCTCTAAAAGATAAATGAGCAATACTTAAGTGTAAGTCTTACACATCTCTTGAACAGAGTAAGCTTGGCCTCCGTTGTATGGAAATCTTTAAGAAAGAAACCTGTTAGTTTTCTTATTTCGGAGATTATAAAGAAAGCATGTTCCGTAAACTTTAAGTTACCGAAATATTTAATACCCAAGTTGCTTGTTAGTCGGAGTATCCTGACGTTTGACCCATTTAGATGAAACGAGAACTGGGGGTTTTATTAGCCTATATGCATGATTACACATTTACTGTAATTAAGTTGTAGTTGCCATTTTTGGCTCCATGACATTTATGTTATCGAGATTCTTTTGAATCATAGTCATACCTTCTTCTAAAGCATCCGGTTTAATGCTATAAACTACCCTAAGATCGACTGAATTCAAATACGGTCGGCCATGTTTCACAATACTATTTATTTCAGTAATCCTAGTAATAAACAGTAGGAGACCCCAGTACGCTTGTCCGTATAACGCCGCTGGTAATTGGTTTAGGTGACGAAGTGTTATCAAACCTTACTGTTTGCTTGTCTTCCTTCCAAGAAATATGCAAACCATGAGTGAAGTGGAATCTTTGACCTCATACGACTTTAGTTTAACAAGGTGTCGCTTATGAAGGACTTTGTGATAGCTTTATTGAAGTTAAGAAATAAACCGGCTACTAGAAGCACATTGTCCCATTGTATAGTTTTATCATCTAGTTAGTCTAACAAGCATGTGCTACACGACCTAGTCTCTAAGAATCCATGTTGAAAAGTGGATAGCAGCTCGTTCTCAAGCAAATATTGAAGTAATTCCACCTTGGTTATTTTTTCGATTACTCATGATGACACAGAGGTTAGGTTGACAGAACCGTAATTCTCTTCATTCCCTACTGGTCCGGATTTAAACTTAGGAATGACACATGTAGTTCTGTTTAAGGTAAAGTAGCATTCAGTAGAGGGTGACGTTGCAAATAGTTTAAGAGGTGTCAAGTGGAAGTCAGTACCAACATTTTTAAGTACAGAAGCTGGTATTGTATCAGGGCCCGGGGTGTATGAGTGTCTTAGCGTAGTGATGTCCTTCGTGATATTTTCTCTAATGAATGTTATATTCCTGGTTTTGTATGATAGTTGTATAGTGGGTTTATTCCCATCTATTTGGTTTTTAATGGTAAGTGCAGTGACAAAGTGCTCACTGAATAAATCAGCATTACGGCAAAGGTCATCATGTATTTTGTTGTACAGACAAAGAGGTCTTAACCTTTTATCTTTGAGCTACTGACTTGTTCCAGAAGGTCTTGAGAAGTCTTTTTGGGTTATCTTTTAAGTAGTCTGCTTTTTTAGTGCAATGTCCATTTGTATACGTTCTGCCTCAGTCTTAATACATAGTTCTATTATAGTTATAAAGGAGGAAAAACCTTTAAGCTGATTAAATTTAAGTGAATATCTACGTATTGGAGATACATACATACATTTCAGAATTCTGGGTTTGGGATAACTTAAAGGCGCAACTGTGTCAAGTGCATTAAAAGTGTTGTAGTTGAGTATACCAGTCAGTTTATCAGCATCGTCTTCCGTAAAGTAGTTATTTCAATCAAGAAATCTGAAGTAAACCTTAAAGCTCGTCCAGTCTATCTTGTGAAAGGGTTTTTAATTGCTAGGTACGTTCCGTTCTATTTTAACAGAAGAAACAATAATCTTTGGTAACAGGTCTTTATTTTAAGGCCGGCACAGGAGACAGTTGGAGCGGAATTGCTAATCATTCAAACACACAATGTCTCTCAACACTCAATATAAGATAATAGGAAATATAATCCCTATAAAAGAATAAGGAAGTAAATGAATACTTAAGCTTTCTTATCTACGTGTATACATAAGTTGTGAAATCATCTTTTAGCTAGTTAACTTAAGTCGCTACATTAGCTTCCTCCTAGAATTGACTTCCGTAGGAACGTCAGTTCGATCAACTTTACTAATAAAATTATCGTAGTTCTGCTATTGTAGCTCAATAGATAATTACTAGCACATTCAGCACTTGACATTAGATCAACTGTAAACAGTCTTTTAGTATTCGACGATGCAACGTGGAGTACATTTACTTTTAGTACTGGCTATCGAATATGTAGGGTTTACATTCTCCTACAAATGACAATTAGATACTTGGACTAAAGCTCCTATTGGTGACCAGAGATTGGAAAATAAGAGTAAGAAAATGAAACAAGAATATCTGAGGAAGTACCGCGAGCGGGCTACCCAACACCATGTTGGTGAGGTACGATTTTCCCATGCTCTGTCCGGTTATCAGGTGTTTACTCACCTGCCTCTTGAGTCGCCCTCAAGTCAAAATGAAAGAAGAATCTACTTCAAAAAATATTGTTGAAACTCCATCACACCTAAAGAATTGCTCCACTGTTTGTATAAAAAGTTAAAATACAAAAATAAAATGTACAATTATAATTGATAAGTCTTCGTTTTTACGTAAGTGTTCTGTTTCCAGATTAGTTTGGGAACCTGGAAGAAAATAAACATGGTGTAGATATCTGTGCATGCAAATGCATTACAAAAAAATGTTTATCAATTTAATTGAACAATATATATATATATAAGTACTTAAACTTGCCAGGAGTCAGACCGAATAGGCTACCTTGAACATGTGACAACCGCCTTTAATGACTGGGTTCGTAACGGTGGGTACTGATAGTAACCATTAGGATGCAAAATTATGGTAAATACTTAGAACAAAAAGGGATTACTGATAATATAAGAGTGCTTAAGCTTATTAGGTTAAGGAAATAATCTGCGCTTTACAGATTACTCACTCGATGAGTGGTAGGCATGAAAGTCATAGTGAAGCTGTATCTTCTAAAATCAACTAATAATGGAGTAGGTTCTAATCTTACAAGTGTGTAAGTTTTTATAAATTATTAAAAAATAAAGAAAATGTACCAACAAAATCTAAAATTTTAGACATGACTTATGTTATTACAGTTGACAAATGCTAAAAATAATGTAGACGTTTAATAACTTACTGTAGTTAGCTTAGTGCTATTTATACCTTGTAACAAAAACTATTAGAACTAAAAACAGTCGAATCACTATGGAATATGATATGTTTCCTGAAAAACAACACACTTTTTCGTAGTAGTATGTTGTCGTATCAAGTTATTAAAAATGCATATCTCCAGTGAAAAATTTTTTTAGTATTAGTCTAAGTAAAAATGCATACATGTTAAACAGTGGTGTGTTTAGTAAATCAACTTGTAGAAACATTGAAACTCGCCTGGGTTGTTTTCGGAATTCATTATTCTTGAGGTTTATTTGTGTTATTTATGGTATTGTCTACTAATAGGAAGGAACCTAGAAAAATGATTAGTTCTGCAGGCGAAACTTGCTCACCACACTCACCTGAATTAAAGATTCTGGTTTTTAGTGCCTTACCTCCGTCGATAGGTTTGCGGCTTATAGTACTCAACGGATCGTTTAAGAATATATTGCTTAAGTACAATTTATTTTATATATACAAAAAAGGACTATATCGTTCATATATCAAAAAACAAAATCCGTATGGAAGTGTGTAGAGTAATACTTAGGACTATTACTAATTATTATTAAAATTACTTAGACAACGTCGATATAGGGTAAAGCAAAAATTACTGTTTATTTTATCTAAATTTTTAAATATATATCTACAAACTCGAAATTTCAGAAATTACGTGATTACCCTTTAGATTTAACTAAAAACGTGGGTATCGCTGCCTGGATAATCGGTTGTGCCCATCTAACGCTTTTAGCCAATTTTACAGCCTTAAGGTTTTCACTTTTTAATTCCGTGATTGCTTGGTCGGGCAAACGATCTAACAACACGTATGGGGGTTGATTATCTAGATAAGCCGGTTTTAGCCTATCAATACTTACTGAGTCGATGTTTCCTTGTTTCTGAATTACAAAATATTTCGGTTTTCTTGCAATAACCTTAAATGGACCTTCAAAAGGAGGGCTAAGTGGTGCTTTTACTTTGTCACATCTTATCCAGACGTGTGAACAGTTGCTTAGATCCTTAGGTAAAAAGGTCGCTCGTGACTGTTCACGAGTGTTAATTGGCTTAAGCCTAGACATTTGGTCCCTTAGTTGGTCTGCATAAGTTCCTAAATTGAGTGTTTTACTGTCAGTGTGAGAGTTAATAAACTCACCTGGTAGTCTAAGAGTGGTCCCAAAGACTAATTCTGCTGCTGAACATTGTGAGTCAGTTTTGACAGCTGTTTGTATTCCCAACATAACTAATGGTAGGAATTCTGTCCACTGACTGGGGTTTGAATGAGATATAAGAGCAGCCTTAAGTTGACGATGGAACCGTTCTACCATCCCATTAGCCTGAGGGTGATATGCCGTGCAACGTATTCTGTTGGAGCCTAGAAGTTTAGCTAAGTTGTTGAATAGTTCAGATTCAAACTGCGCTCCTCTGTCCGTTGTTATTGTTACAGGTGTACCAAAAATGGTCACCCACTTCTGTATGAATGCTTTAGCCACCGTTTCGGCTGTGATGTCCGTGATTGGAACAGCTATACGGAACCTTGTAAATCTATCTATACATGTAAATATATACGTAAAACCATTTGAACGTGGTAAAGGGCCTACTAAGTCGATATGGACGTGTGCAAAACGTGCATCCGGTTGAGGAAAACTTCTAATGGGTGACTTTGTGTGTCGGTTAATTTTAGATTGTTGACACGCCGAACACTCTCTAACCCATTTAAGTACATCTTTCTGAAGATTCGGCCATATGTATCTGGCATTAATTAGTTTAATCGAGGATTTCACTCCAGGGTGAGACAACGAATGAAAGTTACTAAATACTAATCGTCGCATACTTTTAGGAACGAAAGGTCGGGGTACCGCCTTCGTTGTGTCACATAACATCATAACATCTTTCATAGGTGACGGAAACTGTTTTAGTTTGAGACTAGAGCTTTTAGTTGACAGTAGGTTTTGTAGTTCTAGGTCATTTTCCTGGCTGTCTTAAAGTCTCGAAATTTATTGTTGACTGTTGTATTATATTCATTTCTAATCTTGATAATGCATCTGCCGCCTGGTTGTCTTGGCCTTTTACGTGACGTATATCACTAGTGAACTGTGATATGTAGTCGAGGTGTCGGACTTCTCGAGGTGAGTATTTATCGGCTTTCGCTTTTAATGCATTGGTTAACGGTTTATGATCCGTATAAACTGTGAATTCCCTGCCTTCGAGCATGTGTCGGAAATGCTTGATGGTTAGGTAGATTGCGAGGAGTTCTCGACTGAAAGTAGAATATCTCGTCTCTGCTGGAGCGAGTTTCTTTGAGAAGAATGCGATCGGTTTCCAGGCGTTTTTAATTAATTGGTTAAGAGTACCGCCTACAGCTTTGTCAGACGCATCTACCATCAAAGCAAATGGGTAATGAGAATTTGGGTAAGTTAATGTAGCTGTTCGAGCAAGTTTATCCTTTAACTGGTTAATAGCTTCGACAGCCTCAGAGGTTAACTTGAATTCCTTCGGTTTTCCTTTGAGCAAATCCGTCAATGGTTGCATTAGTTGTGCACAACCGGGTATGAATCTGCGATAAAAATTTATTAAACCTAGAAAACTTCGAAGTTGTGTCAGAGAGCTTGGTATAGGGTATTGTTTAATAGTGTCTACCTCTTGTTTGATTGGTGTAATTCCTTCAGGGCTTATGGTATGCCCAAGGAATTCTAATGTTTCTACACCGAAAATACACTTACTTTGATGAATGTTCATGCCATTTTGATTTAATCGTCCTAACACTGCTCTCACATGTTGTTCATGTGATTTTAAGTCCGGGCTGGCAATCAGTAGGTCATCTATGTACCCCTGAGCAAACGGCATATCTCGAAGTAGATTATCCATAAACCTTTGGAATGTTTGTGCCGCGTTCCGTAGGCCGAATGGCATGCGTACAAACTCGAATAATCCAAAAGGTGTTGTGATAGCTGTCTTTGGAATATCTTCCTCAGCTACTGGAATATTGTGATATGCTCTGACTAAGTTGATTTTAGTAAATACCTTCATATCCTGTAAACCATTCGTAAAGTCTTGTATATGTGGTATCGGGTACCTGTCTGGTACCGTTTGACGGTTAAGGGCTCTGTAATCCCCGCACGGTCTCCAATCGCCTTTATTTTTCTTCGGAACCATATGCAAAGGAGATGCCCACTGGCTATCAGATGGACGTATTATGCCCAGCTGTAGCAAGTAATCGAATTCGGCTCTAGCTATTTTAAGCTTATCAGGTGCTAATCTCCTAGGCTTAGCAAAAACAGGTGCACCTTCCGTTTTGATTAGATGACATACTTTTAACTTAGTATTGGAAGTTTGAGGGCTTGATTTTGTTACGTTTGAAAATTCCGCGAGTATATCCTGGAACTTTTCCGTTGTTACTGGCGGAGTTTGTATTAAGTTTAGAGATGTGATATTACTTTCTATGCCCTTTGTGAATTTCGAAGTTTCTTTTAAAGTCAAACGTCGTTTTTTAGTGTCAACTAGAAATTCATATCTCTCTAAGAAACCCATTCCTAATATTGCCAGATCTAGATCGGCTACAGTGAAAACCCAGGAAAATTGTCTTCTGAACCCCAAATCTAGAGTCAACGTTTTCTGCCCAAACGTCGCGATTTTAGTCTTATTAGCAGCTTGAAGTGTAACTGAGGAAGTTTCTCGACCCAGCTCGGTTTTATTCTTAGGAATGATACTAAGTGCAGCACCAGTATCTACCAAAAAGTTCAAGCCTGAATTTTTGTCTCTAACGTAAAATAAGCGACTGTTTAGGCATCCCTCCTCAGTTGTCGCAACCTGTGGAGGGGTTATTCGTTTCCCTGGTTCTTCGAAGTCTGTTTGGGCCAGGCACATGGTTGGTTGCATCTGGTCGATCGAGCACCGAATTTCCAGTGATACCAACAAAATTGTCCAGATTGTCTGGACCCTTGCGACCTGTTCCGTGATTTGAATCTTGGTCGTTGTGGTGACCTGCCCCTATTTCTATCACTCGTTTGCATTTTACTGACAGCCTCTGTGAGACTTTTAACACTCTCAATCAGCTGTGCTATGACTGGATCATTTGTTGATTCCGCTTTTTGAGTATGATGTACCATACGTGATGCGGTTGGGGGACCTCTTTCCATTATACGGTCTGCGATCCGTGCTAAATGAGATAAAGCGGTTTCAGGATCTTGTGCGTCCAAACGGTGTTGAACGTAGCATGAGAGAGCTTGTATCCATCCTTGTTTTAGGACTGCTTCACCCACTGTGTTGTCACCCACTAAAGCTTGCAGATGACGCAAAAACTGTGATGGTGACCTATCACCTAATGTTTCTCCCTGGAAAAGCCTTTAAATTCGTTGTCCATCTGATAATGATAGACGATTCATTATTTCTCGTCTTAGGATGGTGTATGGTTGTGGTGTTGGTGGACTTAAAATCAAGTCACGGACTTCTTTAGCTACTGAGGGAGGTAGGACTGAACATAAGTCTCGATAGCGAACTCCTTTAGATTTTATATTGTATCTCGTGAAATAATGCTCTAGCTGAGCAAACCACAACTCAGGATCACTACGATCGAATTCTGGAAGTCGGACTTTTGTAGTCATAACGGTGTCTATGTCTACCGCTGACATATCCTCTAGGCTTTTAGTTGGGGTTGAGTCTGACATGTTATAAACAATATATAATATAATAAAAACGAAAAACAATGAGTCTAATAGTAGTACCTAACGATTAAAATGAAATACTAAATATAATATATATATATATATGTAATCTAGATTACTGCAAAAACAGAAGGCTTATTTAACGTACAATAAAAAGTTAAATATAAAGTTCAATACAGGGCTCACCAGTTTAATTGCTAGGTACGTTCCGTTCTATTTTAACAGAAGAAACAATAATCTTTGGTAACAGGTCTTTATTTTAAGGCCGGCACAGGAGACAGTTGGAGCGGAATTGCTAATTATTCAAACACACAATGTCTCTCAACACTCAATATAAGATAATAGGAAATATAATCCCTATAAAAGAATAAGGAAGTAAATGAATACTTAAGCTTTCTTATCTACGTGTATACATAAGTTGTGAAATCATCTTTTAGCTAGTTAACTTAAGTCGCTGCAGGTTTACTAAGTATTGTAACTAAGCATTTACACGCTGTAGTCTCTATGCCGAAGCTGCACATGACTATGTTGTGTTCACTTCCTGGGAATTGTTTCCCTGCACTTACGGTACATGGAGTATTTGCATTTGAAGAAACTAAATCCAAAATGTTTTTATACCTGGTAGGGCTACGGACATACTATGACCAGCCACCAAACTCAAAATTTTTCATTAGCAAGTCATAGACCTTCGGTTCATTAGTAGGAAACCATGAGATTTCAGAGATGCTAAAGTCTCCACAAATAACATTACCTGAAAAGGGTAGGGAGGAGGTCAGTGTGAAAATATCTGACAGTAATGTTTTATCCCCCATTGATGGGCTAGAATGATGGTATATGCAGCAGAATAAGTAAGATTCTGAAACAGTAGGTCCCATAACATTCCACACTGAGTCTTGCGATTTATTAAAGACTGTTGTATCAAATAGGAATTTAACTACGAGTTAGTATATATAAGACAACCCTTCCCACGTTCATGTAGCCTGTCACTACGATAGAGATTATAATTATCTAGGAATATATTTAGATCAGAGATATTCTGGGAAGTGCATGCCTAAAGTTACCATAATAACTGAGAGTTGGCAGATTTATGCAAGCAAAGTTGAGCAGATCATTTTGCTGCATACTGATTGTGCATTAAGTAGGCGTACACTGAGCGAGTGGAATATGAGGTTGGATTAATTTAAAGTGTCATGGATGAAGGGGACAGGTTTGGAATTTCGCAAGAGATTTTGATTTGTGATTAGTCGTAGAATTTCTCGTTGTTCAGATACTAGTGAGTAGGTGATAAATGAATGGATAAGTTGCCATAGAGTAGCGTAGGCATTACTTCAAACACCCTCAAACCATTAAATGTACTAGTCTAACACCGTAAAATGAGGAAAGTTGAAGATTCTAGTCAGCAGACATGATGATGCTATCGACAACTTCAAACTCCATTTATATGTAGGGTGCAACCTGCTTTATGTTTGCAGTTATGTACAAAGGTTTTGATTAAAGTAATCCAACAAGAATGACACATACTTTGCTTCTATATTTGCATCTTTTGTATTTCATCCAATGTACTGAAAATAACGCCAGACATTTGCGACCAGTAGCGCTAGCTGTATTTGCTGTTGGAAAAGAGTACTGATATGCTGTTATAAACCATCTTCCTGATAGTCTTTTAGCTGTTTGACAATTGCCGCCACCAGGTCATATCTTGTATCATACGCCATATATAATAATTTTAAACGTATACTGCTATGACCATGTGCACTGTTAATTCGTGAAACCTGTATATCTCAAACTTGCTTATATTCGTGCAATTCGCCATATTGCATACGTGTTCCTCTAAATGCTTCCCGTTTTCTGTTATCGTGACCATACCTATCAACCGGTATAAATTATGTACACTTTCAGAGTGTATATATATTTGCAAGTCTATTCGGAACTTACGTACAGTCTCATCTGAAAATTTACAATTTTGTGGCCCCACCTATTTAGAGAGAAAGTTTCTTACCTTTCAGAAAAAATTCAGCAACAAGTGATGGGTAGTAGGCCAGTGACACTCGATAAATGAGAATTGTCTTAGAAGGCTAAATTCCTTCGACCTAATTGAGCCTATAAAATGTTTTTAGATGTAGATCACTCCAAAGAGGGGATTCCTTCAAAGATAAGCCACAATGAACTACAGAGCAATCCCTGGAAAATTGCTTATCATAGAGTCACAGATCAATTCTTATACAAAGGGAGTGTGCTTAAATTGGGATGTTTTACGACTCTCCATTACAGCAGATATATCGATGGCAAGCTTCAGACACAAACTAGGCGCCACATGGCATAACATGGACCACCATCTGCAACCCTCAGAATTCATACTAACCCTCTTGCAAAATCATCTATGCAGTAATCTTCCCCATAATACATCGCCTTCCTCTCCTGTCCATTTCATAATTTTTTACCTGTACTGTGTATATATACACAATTTATTAGTGTTTAAGCAGTTTACCACCTAGAGTTGGGTTTTGTCAGCCACATTAATTTTAACAATCAAAAATAAGGTTAGATTAGGAAATAAGATGAAATAACAATATGATTACCAATAGACATACCCTCACCGCTTTCTCTGTTAAAACAACCGTGAACCCATGCCGAAACGCTAAAACGTGAATAAAAAGAAATCAAGTGACTACCTCATCACAAAGATATTAGATATCTCCGTTCATAGTGACGCTATACGGTGAACACTCAAAACTGGACTACCCATTGTCTGACGAAAAGCTGCTTGACAAGGACGCTGAAATTCACATTCTTGTTTCATTGAACGAGCGCTCACCACACTCAGCATAATAACCATGAAAATGTACCCGTAAACGGTCACAAACTGCACCCTAGTTATGTTATGGCTAACTATTAACTAATAGAAGAGTACCTACACAAAGTTGTATGGCCCTCAAACTAGTGTGTTACCTAGAGACGATTATTGGTTAGCCTGGAAAATATCCTTCTCGTCGCCACCCGGAACCCTTCACAGAGAGTGCCCATGTCACTAAACGGAAAAACATGGGTGAGAATGGATACGGGGCGTTTTCAAAGCCCAAGAGGAGAGTCTGGTACAAGTTAAGAGCCTCACAGAAAGCCAATGACCATGAAATATACCTTAACTTGAGTAATAAAATGCAAGTCTTGGGTCAGCTACAACAGAAATTACTACCAAGCTACTCTTGTGAGGAAGCTGTACACTGATGCGGAGTAACTTTATCGATTCGCAGCACGAATGAATGACATGAGTCAAGGAATCGTGACCATAATGGGACCTTTGTGTACAACCCTCAACAACTCGAAAGCCGCCAAAGCCTTCAGTGAACATTTCGACATACAACCAGACCAAAAACAAAAGTCTCGGACTCAGTTCATTCCTATCATTCAAGAAGGCAAAAGTGACCCCATTAAATTAACACCCAGACTAGTCCTCTGTGAACTAGTGACTGTCGAAACTAACTAGTCCCTCGGTTGTGACATAATACGCCAGGGAATCCTAAAAGAGTGCTCCTCAGCCATCTGCCATTTTGTCAACGACTTCTTTCAAAATTCAGTAGGCGCCAAAAAACTTTTAGGAGAATATGAAAAACCATTTCCCCCATCTTTGAAGGCGACGATAGAAGGGGACCAAGTAATTACTGGCCGGTAGTCCCATTTTTGGTACTATAAAAAGTACTAGACAGTACGCTAAGTGAACTCATGAAAGAACACATTGACAAGCACAACCCATTCCACGATGCTCAACACCGATTTCGAAAAGTACAGTCTGCACCTTGTAGCATGTTTAAACGGTGTTTATACGAGCTCGTTGCAATGATATTGGATATTGGAAGGTCGTATTTTAAAAGCCGGGATTTCAAAATTATCATTTATTTTCGAAGAGCAGAGTAAATATGCGGTCTATGTAGACAGACACACACTTATCCGTTTACAGAAGTGCTAAAATACAGAAACACTTCACAATTACCCAAAAGGTTCAGGTATACTTGCAGGTTTAAATGTTTCTTTGGCTAGTTAGCCAGCGAGTAATATTTGTGTCATGATGTTGATACATCTGTAAAATTTAAAGTTATTATAAAAAAAGTTGTGCTAGTGTAACGACTTTTTATTCGTTAGCTTCAAACTATTATAATACTTAGATTTTTCGAAGTATTTTAAAGCAAATATCAATCCTCACTTTTGAACAAGATATCTAATATAAGGAGAGCTTGTTAAGCATTAGTTGTGTAATTTCATAGTTCACTAATTAGTGCCGAAGAAAAGTTTTACTTTTCAACTTAGGAACTAAATATTGCTTCATTATTATTGTAGACAAAGTAGACGTATTCGTCAATTTTTTTACTATAAGTTTCACTCATTGAAAGGAGGGGTTATTTTACGACCTGATGAATTGTTTGACATCATCTAGAGTATTTCATATGTCTAATAAAAAACATTTACTTTTGTAAGAGAACAATTACTTCTGAATGCACAAGCAATTTACCGTCTTGTCTACCCAGTTAATTATTATTTGCACATATCTCTCCCAGTTAATTGAATAATTAGCTATGTAATATATTTTATTCTCACATAAATTGCGACCATATAATTTTCATTAGTAAACAAAACCACTTAAATATATTTTACATATAGTTACCAGATGAAATAATTGTGATTAACTTTGTTTATTTGTGTCCTTGAAAAATATAACATCTTGCAATGACAATAACATGCGTTAAATTCTATATTAAGCACAAAAACTGAAGTATTTACTTTTCACAATGTACATTCATCGTTTATGAACATTCATTTTTATCACTTCAAGATAAAGTGAACAAATGTTAGTGCCATTCGACAGATTCGAAACTGACTAAAATATGCACTTTATGCTTACCATCAAATTATTCCACACGTTATTGCATGATATATTTTCTTAATTTATTATATTTCAGAAAATTCTTCGTCTTAATTCAGAATAATTATATTGATTGATACAACAGCTCAAAAAGATGTCAGGTAATCATGTTTAGTGAATATATATAGTTTCCTCAGTAAATGCACAAACTGTGACCATGATGAATTTGTTCTGTAGAAATCTAGATTTCATCAATATTATGTCTCACAGAGTCTCTACTCTTCGTAGTAATAAGTTTCATTCGTTTCCATTTCACTTATGAAGTTCTAAGCAGGTGTTTGATTAGCTGTTTCATTAGAAGTATATGCATAATTTATAAAATGAGCAATTTATGTTTGTTATATTTCAATGAATAGCACTAGGCTGCAAAATGTCATAAGTTTTAACTTCTAGTCATTGGAATCTTACAAATATGTATTACTTATTTTTATAAATAACCTATTCAATGCTCAATTTATTTAAAATTATCGAGTCTAGCCTTAGTAATGATGTATACACAATTACCTACCCCAATACGTCGGTATATTTACTAACAAATAAAGAAGTAGATTAAGGACGCATTAGGCCAAACATGTTTGAAATTCTCATATCCACAGGAAATCGGTAATTTTAGTGACTCGATTGAAGTATTTATTGGACAAATCATACGATTTCGTGATATCCTATCATGTTTTATTTATTTCAACTACTTTATACTTTCGTTTACTATATCTATTTTACAGATGAGATTGATGACAAAGAACAAGGAAATATTCACTCATCGGCATCTGTACTTTCAGATATTAGCATATTAAACATAGCTAAAGCACTAACAGAAAATGACATGAGAATATTCCTTCTGTTAAATATACCATTGACAACATGTGTTAATAATTATGAAGAAATGCGCACTTTTAATCAACGTGAAGCAGCTTTTAATCAAAAAACACTTATGTATTGGAAAAAATTGCGTGAAACAGTTAAGGATGATGTAAAAATTGCTGAATTAGAGTATGCTTTAAGACAATCAGATCATAAAGAATTAGCTGACATATTAATTGAAAGAAATCGCTTGAATTTAGAAATTACACGAGATTTACTACAGAAGTAAATATTGTTTTTTAATGGAAAACTTGTCTTACTATCATTTGTCAGTGTGTTTTCATTCTATTGTATTTATTGTTTTGTTATGTGTATAATCATCATTGAATCCCTATTGATTTTATATTAAGCTAAAAGATAACAACTTATTTAAAGAATACTGTTGAAACTAGTATGCTGTATAGCTTTAAACAAATGATAGCTGTCGACCTCCATAGTATTCATAGCGAAAATTTATTATTTGTATATTTATAAATCGTATTTATAAAACTTTTGTACTTTGTATCATGCAAGGACAATACAAATATCTTGAAATATATAATTTTGGTAAACTGAGTTACAGATCTTTCAAAAGTTACCTAATTAAGAATAGTAACCAAGTTATTGTTTCTATCTTTATTCTGCTTGTCATGTGTTATTGACTTCACAGTCCCTCCACCTTATCATTTATTTCTTTAGCTAAGAGAAATATTACGGAATTTCATTAACGAGTAAAATCATATTTAAAAATTAATATGAGAGGTTTATCATTTAGTCATCTTAACATGACGAGCTTTAAATGTCTACTGCTTTAAATAAACTCATTTTTAATAACTTCAGTTACTTTTAAAATATAATGTGAGAGAAGTAAAACATACCGTAGAAAGTATCACCGTTTGAGATTTAATGGATAAAACGCTATATGACTGTGATATTAAACGACGCAGATTTAAATTTTGAGTGAGGTACTAGTTCTTACAGGGTTATAGACAAGCCTTTTTGACAAGTTTCATCTAGCAAAGATTCCAAGTTTAGAGATTATAGTGCGTTTAGTGTTAAGTCGCTTGGAATAAATGATACGTCGTCAGTTGTTCATGACTATGGACTACAAAAATACAACATTAGTCACCAATTCGTACTCAACCGTCGCTTCACATAACAAAGTAAAGCACTTAATATTGCCATATTAACAATTTATTATTCCTAAAGAAATTAAGGGCATATTGAGTAATAGTAAATACATTGATTTTTTATGTCAAAGTTAACCAGTATTATGTAAGTACGCCTCAGTTTAGTTGAGTACAATATGAATGAATGCCAGGCATAATTAACAGAATCACTCAAAGAAGATGCAAAAACAGTGGTTTTAGGTATATTACTCATGTGTTTACATTTTACAAATGTTTGGACCACAAGTATACAATACACCTCGAGAGCTAATTTGCTAATATGTTGTCGGTCTCAAAAATGACTACATGAGAGGAAACCTAATCTGACGTTAATTGCTTTATTGTTTTGAAGACACTTCGTACTTGATTCTGATAATTATATCCAAGTATTAATGTTCCAGCTCGCAAATACGGCTGACTCAAGTTCAAACCTCATAGGAATTATCAACTCCCTCAATACTGTAGGCATATCTTGCTAATGAGTACTTATTATTAAAAAAATATAAATCAGTAAGGATTTCTTGACAACCGCTTACAATCGTCTATCAAGTAGTGAACATGTATTTAACTGTCAAGTGAATTCTATACTAATGATAATAAAGGTGCTAGCACTTACTGCTAACCACGAATTATTGATTGATAATGTGTCATACCAGTAAGAATCTCTAAGCATGTTAGCCGTTCATATAACTTTGTAGTGCAAATATATTTTTAAAACTGAAAACTACAATCTCGAAAAAATATATAACCGTGGAACGTAATTTTCTAAAATTATCATTCTCAAAGTCAGGATGAAGGGATTTTAATTATGTCAGGGGTGAAGAAGTGACCCGTAAATGCCGTTAAATAACTTACCTAATGTATAGTAAATTAAGTGATGGTACGAAATATGAACATTAGGGATTTAAGGGTAATCTCTTTGCTGAGATAACGGAAGATTGTCTTTGGAGAAAGTATAGCCTTCAAAATCAGTTAACAATGGAACATTTTAAATATTGTGTTTACACATACAGTAAGCATTTTATTTATATTTTCGGAACTGTTATTATTCTAGGGATTCGCTGTAATTATTCACTGTTACTATACTATTTACAATTTATGAACTATATCTAATTAATTAGGTACACACTAACTAGATTTGGCATCATATATTCCATGTGTAGCAGACATACGATATGTTTATGTTGAATCGATGGTGTGTGTGGCCAGAAAGACTAAATATAGATATGCGGAATTGTTCGCAATATAGAATTCTGCATTATTTGACTCGACTACTTGTGATCGTAGCTAGAAGATATCACTAGTAGACAGATGACTATTAAGATTATCTGATCACAAATTTTGTCTTGTTATATTATCGATCGTTTATAAGTTGTATATTATTTGTTAAAAAACATTGTCATTAATGGTATAGTAGAATTTGTTGCTGTAGTTGTTTTAAGTTTATCAAGTATATTATTGTTATGTCGGACCACTAAAGAAGAGTATAAAACTTCCAGAACTGTGTTTTAGAGAACTATTTCATTTATCCTGGGCGTGAGTAGTGTAAACATAACATTTCTATTAATGTTACGTTCGTCTTATCTTTTCTTCCCGTTTAGCATATTTACTGTCATTGTAATGTTTCTTATTATGGATTACAGTTAATTAGTTGTTTACAAGTTGTCTCCATTCACTACCACTATTTCCTTTGTTCTGTATTAATGTTAGTTTCCTAGTTGGTTGGCTGTGTGGTTTAATTTTGTGTATATATAAAGGGATGATTGAAATACAGTTCGATTCTGTCTGACTGGTTTACCGGCTTGTGTTCTTCTTATTCCGGCTTGGGGCTCAGTGGACATAGGGCAGACATGCAATTATCGACTTGGCACACCTGTTTGGTATTTGGTCAACCAGCTGAATTTCATGCGTCATAACAATTATAAATGTAGGTTCGATTCTTATTGATTTTGTTTTTAGTGAGTATTATTATAAAATCTTAAAATGAAATGTAATGATTACTCAAAAAAAAAACTTCAGTCTTTCAAGTGTTTCTTCAAGTAATATCAATAATTGAAAAATGTTTCATCAGCTGTTTCATATCTCTATACGTATTTTACTTTTCAATACCTATTAATAATGTAGACAGTATTTGCATTTCAATTAATGTCTCACTAATTAGTCAAAATATATTTGATTGTATTAGACTGTATATCATTAATTAATTCACTGACTTTTTACTTTCAATGATTATTTATGACAGAACATGATTAAGAAAGCGAATAGTTTATTCAATATACATAAATAGTTTATACTATAAGTATATATATATATATGTATAGATGTATCTGGCAATATATATATGTATATGCATAACTCCTATGTACAACTTTGCTTTCATTTTAATGAAATGCAGAGGTCAATGGATTCATGGATAGATTAGTATAAGATAATAGATAATGCAATGAAGAAAGTCAACAAGATATAAAGCTTCAAGAGTTTTGACATAAAAAAGATTCTGTAGCTAATGATTTGAAAATCTTTTGTTCTTTAAAAAATAGCCAATTAGACAATATAATACAGAAGTTATATATATATAGCTTTATGCAATCCGAAGTTAGGCTTCAACATGTATATGGTATATAATTCCACAGAATGTTGAAGATACAAAGACGATATCATGTAAATTATTTGATTCATCAACAATTGTTATCATTTAAAATTCATTAACTTGAAGAAGAACTTATAGTTTCAAAATATAGAAAGTTAAAGTATAGAAAGACATTTATAGTATGAAATGTAGTTATGAAGATGAAAATATACTGAATACAATAAACGGAATGGTTTATGAATAGTTACAACAATTGTTATTGCATCTTGAAACAAGAAGCTGATATACAAACATATAGTATGCATTTATTATATACGATGTTCAAGCATAATTGGATCCAAGTTGATTGATATTGACCTATTGATAATCTAGACAGTAAGTTATAATATGCGTATAGATAATCACTTTCATAAATAAAATAAGTATAATAACATGGATATATTTCAATCTTATGTATTCATTCTTTGAGTTTGTAATTGATCTGTAAAATGAATAACAAAACAAAAATATAAGAAAAAATACTGAAATGAAATTGATCATTGTATACTGCATGAAAGCAGACACTGATTTCCTTTACTAATATACATATGATTATAACTAGCCATGAAATGGACATAATGTATTTCTCATTGATATCAATTCACCTTGACAACCACGAAGCATGAAGTTGTTTTGTAAAACGTCAAAATTTTAAAATGTCAAAGAAGTAAATGTATTGGGATAGACTCAGTTTATCAATCCACATGAATGTAGTCAATCATTTTCACATTCAGTGATCAACTAAATAAAATAGTTAACAAGAAGTCAAAAATAAAATGAAGACAACTAATCAGAAATAAGATTGTCATGATGAACTGATTTAACATTTCTGAAATGACTGTAATGCTCACTTCTACATGAAGTAATTCCGAAACTGTTGTACTTTGAAAGACAATAAAAGCTATACAATCAAGCTAACTTAACGTAGAGTATACAACAATGTGAAATAATTTATTGTATAGTTTCAGTTTAATCATGAGTTATTTTAAACCATGTTACAAATTCTGAGATAAGATGGTTTACTTCTCAAATATTCATTTTCATTCTAAATAATGGATAGTTAGAGTTAGTCGAACAGGAGTTCCTACTTAAGACATGTTTCATACGGATTGACATTAATTTGTCATCCGAAACAGCTAATGATAGTCATTGTTCTTTCTTTTCAACTACTTTAAAAATCCAACTCACAGTAATTGATGAGACGATATATATATGCCACACGTATCTTAGTAGTTGTTGTCAATAAGAGCAAACAATGTCATCGATCTGGATCATTTGTCTTTAGACAATTACCTTACACACTGTGCCCTCATGATGTGTATATTCTCATCTATACTGTTTAGGATGAAAGTGTTTTTTGAATTCGCATTGACTTCTGAATAATAATTAATATCTTGCTAGTCTGATCATTTAGTACTAATGATTGCATTCTATTTATCACAACTGTATGTGATTCAACATTGCATTCTTCTTCTCTGCTTGGTACTAATCACTCGGAAAGATGTACTTAAAAACTAATAGTAGACTAGTGCTTCCTAGTGCATTCAAATTAGAATTATTATTAGTTTCGCAGTTTTAATCTGTTTCCAATCAACAAGTTGACGTTAATCACAGACAATGCTACCGAATAACTCAAGCTTGAGTATCAAATCATTTAACATTGTAAGAATGCCCAACAAGTGAGATTTTCTCCCAACTACCTCCTATTACGTAATACTAAATGAATTCACTCTGTAATAGTTTCGAAATGAATGAGAAAAACAAAACAAATGAATTATATAAGGTAGTTACAAATATTTCACGAATTTATCGATTGTGCTTAATTTTTATTTTTTTTTTACTTTTTGACATCTGATGGTTTGTTTAGTGAATCTCTGATTGTTTACATTGTTATAGATACTAAATTGGTAATTGCCATGGAGTCAATGATAGAAATAAAAACAAACTGTTAACAATCGAACAAAATGAAGAGATAAAGAAGAAAAAAAAAACTAAACTGATTAGGTTTTATTACTGTAGACATAATTCGTATTACTGTTACACTTGAATAAAGTAGTAGTAAACAGAACGTAAGAATTTTTTTTCTTTTTATAGTGTATCATTTAAAATGATTTTCTTTCTTTTTTTTCTTTTGTAAAATGTAAAAGAAAAATTATTTTTAATTTTTGTTTAGTCTAGTTAATCAGTAACAACTGAATAATTATCTGTCATAGTTAACTGGTTACAACTTTAAAAGTGATTTATGTTTAGAAAACTAAATGTCAGTCAGAAATAAGTTGTACGATACGATAGTCTGAACAGGGTAGATATGATTCTTTAGGTTAACTTCATATGCATAGTGGTTAGCTTTTGCTTTCAGATAAATTCATTTTGTTGATTGAATTCCTCATAGACTGATGTTGTCAGGGTAACATTAAAAAACCAGGGAGCACTAGATAGCTGTTTAATCCTAATATGGGACTATTCAACAGTGTACACTTTATGTTTCACCCTAGTGAGCTTTAAGTTGTGGAGTGCCTAACCTGCTGCACTACTGTGCTGGCATCTAGTGGTAGAATCCTCACTTTCATCAGTTTGTGATACATACAGCAACGATCATCCATTGTCATCGGTGATAACTGTTTCACTACCAACAACTAAAACTTAATGACAATGTCCACAAACCACCTCAATTCAAACGGTTTGGCTATTATTCTTTGAAAGGTAAAGAGGAAGATATAACGTCCTTTTTGTGAGCTTATTGTATACAGTTTTCTAAGTTGTAAGCATTAATACAAGTACATATATACCGTCTGCTTTTTCTTTAATTATAGTTAATTGATTTGCTTCACAGGAGTACAGGAGCTATATGGTATCGGATAAGTTGTCGCATATCTGTAAGTCAAAAGCTGATTAAATATTCTTTTCTTTCACTGGAATGACAAGCTTCTTGTCTTATATAATCAAGCTGACCAATGCAAGGACATCGGGTATGAATATACGTTATGCTAAATGTCATTGATATCAATACATAAACATAATCGTTAGTAAGAATTCAAATGCGAAAACGTCAGTATTTTGGATCTAGGAAAATCTAGAAATGTGAGGAAATTTCCTAAAGTATTCAGTTACATCGGGAGACAATAACCACATCGGAATAGCTTCATTCTATCAAATCATACAAAATAAAGCAAACCAAGTATACGACGAGTGGTCAGTCGGATAAGACAGTCAATGGAAATACAAAGAAAAATGAAGACGGCCAATCAGAAACAAGACCATTCAAACGAACTAAATTAGCGTTCATAAAATAACTAATATGATTATTTTTCAATAAATTTCATAGTCTAATGAACGATAATGAAAACTTCTTAATAAAACTTTGTTGCTCAGCTAGCTCGAAAACAACGTTATCCTGTTTGAATGAGCCTATATTTCAAATCTGATGTTCAAACCGATGCTCAAACCCCATATCAATCGTTTTAAACACCAGCCAGTGTACACGTTAAACAGGCTGTACTCCAGTGAAAATCGATTAGAACATTCCATTTCTTCAAAGAGTTTCACTATAAAATATAAAGTTTTCAAACTTCTGTTAAGAATCTCTGATCGAAAAAGTCAAAGAAAAGTTGCAAGTGAAATAGTTAACATTAACTATATTTGGTTAGAAGGAAGTAGATAATAATAATCATTACATTGATAGTATGTTCGTTTACTAATGACATGAATGATACAGGATCTAATGATCCTGCCGTTAATTTAATATAATATGATAAGGAATGGAGGGAAGAGACAGCATACTACTATGGTGTTTCAAATAACTACTCATTAATTCTTAGTTTTTAATTGTTCTCAGTATGAAATCAATTTATGATAGAAATTATCATTTTTCATATGATGATTATGAAAGATCAAGTGTTTAACAACCACCTACTGAGAATAAACTGATCAATTCACTGATGTACTTGAAATTTGTTTTGTTTTTGTTTATGTCTTCTTTTTGTTTACTTTACAAAGAATCACTCTATGAGTTGCATGGTGGGGGAAGCGTGGATAATGATGTAACACTAAATTATCTTTGTCAAGTTGAAGTCACAAGGTTAAGTAGGAAAGAAAAGAAGGTTGATTATTGATTGTTTAAAATAGAGAAAGTAAAATGTGTTTTTACTTTGATAGATGTAACAGGGATCTTATTGGTTGTATTAAAAGTTATACAATTCCTATTGTTTTTGTTTTCTTGTTTTCTTTCTTTGTAACTGAATTGAATAGGTTACTCTTTAAAAGATTAACTTTACATAGGAATCACTAATAGTCATAAAACATTGATAACTGAAGTGATTAAGAGGCCTAGAACTTGTCATGTTCACTAAGTATGGTTTATTCAGTGCTTTTATTCACTTTTCTATTCATTGAATAGGTGAATGTTATGTAATAGATTGTAAGTGTTATTTGAGATTTCATTTAGAACTAAATTTAATGTATTTCATTCGGTGTATCTCACTGAGCTACAATGATATGTTAATAAAAGTCAATTACATTCGAAATGAGATCTTTGACATATAACATTCACCTTCTATATGAATACAGATATAAATTACTATGGCGTGTTTGAAAATAGGCTACTTATTCGGATGTAGACGTTAGGTAGTTGAAGAAAGTCAATAAGTTTCATGCTAAATTATCACTCTTAAGTAAGATGTATTTGTAATGTTCATAAAAATGATCTTCCTTAACGGATCTGATACAGGTTTACCCAGTTTTATAATCTAAAATAATCTCCACTGGACTAACAACCTGTAGAACTGAGATGTATTTTATAATCAGTCCGTGAATAATGCTAAATATCATTTGTGATTATTCATGTTTAGTGCTAATAAGTTCTTATTGATTAAGTGGCTACAGGTTCAACTGGTTCGAAATAAAGTAAATTATCTCGTTGATGAGGTATTGATTAGAAAGTCGACAGTAATGCAGGTTGCAGACTGTGAAATTGGATGATTCAGAGTCAAAAGCACTTGGAAACTGTAGTTCAATAAAAATTGTTGACGCACTTTGCTGACGAACGACGATTTGAACAAAACCCATCTTCAAAGTTTCTTGTCAAATTTCTCAAACTACCTAACACTAGAGCATAGTATGTATGATGTGCAATCACTTAGGCTAATGGCTATATTGCAGATTAGTCAAAATAATTTAATCAGTACTTTAGTAATAATAAGTAGATATAATGCCTCCACTTATTTGTTGATATCACTTTACGAATCTAGTTGATTTCGGTTTACAATAAGCAGAGTTGTGAGTTTATAGAAAACTGGATAGATCTGGGGTAATTTACAGAATGCAACTGTTGTATATCGTGAATATTGCACACTAAGGGAATACCATACAATATCAAATAGAACCGCGCATTATATACCTATCACTATTGTTCACATTAACAATCAATGATTTTATGAACTTATGCCATATAATGGTTTGACCACTTTAGCCTTTTTCCATATTACTGCTACTCACCACTCAACATCACGCAGTCTAAATAGACTGTGTTTAGGCCTACGTATTACATATTCCACAATAGTCCTTACCATCTGAGTCACCGTCTTCACCTATCATCCTTCAACTAACTTCATTACTGATCGTAACTGGTCGTTCCACGGTATGCTAGCAATACGTCGCTTGAAAAAGCTTAACAAATTGTATGCATGACAACAATGTTCATCTGTTATGTGAATGACCATTTGTATATTCAGATAAGATGTAGCATAAGTGTACATTTCTTTAAGAAAATTAAATTACAAACTGAATGATTCTTACTTACCACGTGATGGTTTATTTACTGTACTTCTTCTAGAATTACTTTCTTTCGAGCTCTAAATAAAAACACAAAATGGAAGTCATTATACAATCCAGTGTAGATTTATGCTGTAAACAAGTAATTTTGAAAAGATATACAGCTCACATATGATTAAAATATCTATAGGACTGCCTTGTGAATCATCATCGACTTAAGCAGTTGCAACGTGTTATATGTATACTTAGTCATTACCATTCTAGACACACAATGTTACGGAGTATAAAGGAGTAGGTTAGATAGAGCCTAAAATGGACATATTTAAATGTGACATTAGGTTTGTAACGTCATTATCTATCAGTCTCAGCCATGTTATTATGTACAGAGCTACCTGGTTGAGCTGGACACTGCTATTATAACCAATCTTCTGTGACGTAGGTCATAATTATTCATTTCAGTTCAAGTTCTTTTTGTTACTTTAAGTCTTTAGTTTGGGAAATTACCACATTCCTTTAATTCTTCTAGTTCATTCTTTTGTCTGTTTCTTACTCCTAACTATATCACGATTAATTTAATATTGATCAAGATAATTTTATCTCACTATGGGGATGTGATGCATCAGCGGAACAGAGTTTACAGTTTATACTTTTGAGCTGACTGATTTAAAGACTTCACAGTTCGTAAACGTATATTAGTGTTATATAAGTAATATATTTCTGCATTAATACGTTACCGATATATACTACGTTAAGATTGTTTGGACGTATCATTCATATGGTTGTATACACACACACGCGTTATCTCTGGCGCCTTGCACTTTTTTACTACTTGAAGTTTAAATATGACGTCGCTGCCCTAATCCTACTTCTAAACTGAGACTCGTTTATTTATTCTTGGATTAATATTTGATCCCTGTTACAACATTAGTTCTACGTCTTTAACGTTCCTCTCAGCTAAACTCACTACAACGAGTCTACTGGAAGCTTAGATTAACGCATATGACATATGATGACCATCCGAAGAACCAATCATTCGTCTCAAGAATTGCTGTTGATTCAAGTAAACTAAATTCTTATAAACGTTGCACTTATTGTAAGTACTTGTATTAACTGTTAATATAGTGTTTATTCCGATTTATGACTATTTATAAGAAGTTATTTACTCGATAGTATTCCGTGGCCACCACACTTTGCTTATGATTGAATCGAAACCTAAAATTCCAATTGACATCTATGTGTAGCAAGTAAAAACTTGGCTGTAAATCAACTTCAATGATAATGATAGCAGCACAAAATAATTCCGAACTGTAATTACCTTAGCTTGTCTTGAACTATCCGATGAAGTTTTTGACGAGGACACGGACTTTTTAGAAACTGGTACAACAACTGGCATTAATTCATGAAGACTGAACCAATGCGGTTTGCCATCAAGATATTCTTTATCTGAAATTATAAATTTATGTAATTAGTCAGTAGTATGATAAGAAGTTCGAAAAATGAACAGTCACTTAGTATATGAAGAAAAGATTGCTAAGGGATTGATCAGTAAATCTATATGTGAACAAATTATTCAAACTCTGTACATGAAATATTCTTGCCAACCAGAAGCCTCGAAGCAGAATTTAAGGTGAGCACTGTTGAAGAGTACTACACTAGGACGAAAAAACTGCCTAGTGCTCTGTGATTTTTAGTGGCACTCTACAAACATTAATCTGTGATAAATTCAGTCAATGAAAACTTGACACCGATCTCCGTAAATAACCTCAATTTAGTCATCGTAAATATTAATTTTTGGATGAGGCTATTATTTTATATGCAGTTTGTTACTTATTCACCTGTAAGTCTTCTAAATTTTTGTATACTCACTGACTCCATAAATATAAACGACAGACGCAATATGTGTAAAATGTAAAGTGAATAATGAAAATGTAGGCGGGAATGTATTTTAAACTGATCAAAATTCACAAGCTAGTGATCAGTTCCAATACTGTGTTCAGCTCACATGTTGAACATACATACCAACGTGGAAAACTCGGAAACAAAATGTGCTAATTAAGATGAATACCTTGATAACACCTAATAAACGCATGACCAGCAAAACGATAACAGGTAGAGCTTAGCTATAGCACCGCACCCCTAGCCCAGATAACTAGAGGAAGAAGTTCCAACGTAAGCGAGAAGCGTTTAATTCTACAGGCAACCTGTCAGGACGAACAACAAACACCTAAACTCATACGTATTTATATACAAAAAGAGAGCGTTCTTGGAAGTGTCACAAACTAGGCAGTAAAATAAACAGCGGACCAATGAGATTTGATGTCCTAGTAGGTTGGAAAACACAAACTGAAGTGAGAAGAGGCGCATTTCAGCACAAAAACGATAAATTTAAATTCCCACGAATGGATTACAAAAATAAGAGATATGTCAAAAGAATTCTGGGGATCTAGTGACCCTAACACCTTTAGAGCTATCAGGGCTTCTACTAATTTCTTTACACTCACAGGCATATCTTAGTCATACTTCATAGCCTAGTTAAATATGAATGTTCTACGAGCAAACATTTTTTGGAATAATCAACTTTTTGTAAGTCAAGATAGAATACTTCGTAATCAGTTTAAGGTTTACCTATAAATTTACGGTTACTCTTTCCTATATTAGGCGTATAATCATCTAATAATTATACTTTATTGTTCAGAAATCCTATATGATTGTTCATCTCATCTATTTAGTCAATTTGATATCAGTTAAACTGAAATAACTAACAATAAAATTATTGAAACTGGTTGTTTTAGAGATTGTTGAATGTCAATTTGATATCACGAATTTATCTGAATTGGAAAACGATTGGTCACTAGGATTCACTAGACATCTCTTTAGTCCATGTGACTAGTAGTGTTAAACCGTGTCGGGTGTGAAGCATTTATTTATCGATGGCAAATGGATAAGGTGTCGCAAACGTATAGCGAATTGACTGAATTAGAAATATCTTCATTCGTGAGTCGACTGGGTAGTCTAATCGTAGGATGTTCATTGAGAGACTATAGGGTCCTAGGTTTAATCTCTAGTGGAGTCGTAAGTGTGAACTGCTTAATCGTCTCATACTAGGATGAAACTACTTTTCGGTGCTTCATGGTGATCAAAGTTTGTCTAATTCAGACCACCTGGTGTTATTAATTTAGGAAGATTTATGTCAGTGGTTATAGGTGTTCACTTAACTCCGTGTTAATGCAAAGAAGCGTAACAAACTTTCAGAACTGTGTTTTAAAAACACTATTTCATTTATTCTAACTGTGTAATGTGAATATTTTGTTTGTATTATTGTTACGTTTATCTTACCCTATCCTCCCGTTTAGCATAATTACTGTTATTGTATTGTCTCTTATTATGGACTATAGTTAATTAGTTGTGTACAAGTTGTTTCTATTCACTACCACTATTTTCTAAGTTCTGTATTCATGTTAATTTCCTAATTGGTTTGCTGTGCAGTCTAATTTTATGTTTATATAAAGGAATGCTTGAAATATAATAGGATTCTGTCTGCTTGATCTATTGGTTCGTATTCTTCCTATTCTGGCTTGGGACTAAGTGGGAATAGGGCAGACGCACAATTACCGGCACACCTAATTTGGCTTTCGACCACCCACCACCAAATTTTGCGCATCATAACACTCTATGTTCTGTAATAAAATTTATGAAGTTTGAAAGCGTTGTTGAAAATTTAGTTGGATAACGATTAGTTAACAGTCGTAACAAACGTTAGGAGGTACAGTTTTAACACAGCCAATATATGGATGTAGACTGCTTAGTTTAGTAATTTTCATTTCATCAATTCGCTGGATTTTGTTATCTCTTAAAGTTTTACTAACTGTCAACAGTGTTCAATACAGTGACCAAGGAAAACTAAATCTGTTATTCTTTGTTCGTAGGCCTGCGGTGATTCTTACGAGTAGCAGCAAAATCCAACTAATCAAGCTAAAGATTAAATCTCAAGCATCCTTTAATAAACATGCAAGAAAAGACCACACAATCAGTCAATCAGAAACCTAACATAAATGTAAAACCAAAGAGATAATAACAGTAAAATGCAATAACACGTTTACAGTTAATTAGTGATGGTTCATGTGTGGAAAATGATACAATAATAGTTTGTGGATCAAATGGGAGGTTAGGGCTAGTGGGATATGTTAATGATAGGAATAAAACGTGTAATCCTTTGTAATTAAAATATGAAAGTGATATTACGGAAATAAGTCGTGAAAGTTTGTTAATTCTTGCTAACTCTCCTTATCAATAAGATTTTATGCACAGTTTTTCTTCCACTTAAGAGCTGAGATTGTAAGGATTTTGTTAGAGTTTTGGCTTAGTAATCATTTGAACTGAATTAAATAGTCTAATGATGACTTGTAGAATATTATCAGGTGCATGAAGTTATGCAATACTGAAGCATACTTTCCATACAGATGATTGTTTAAACTGATTAATTTCTAATTACACCCACCCCCCTGCAGTAAGTTTTTTGCAAACAGTCACAAGAGTATCATATTGTTATATTATGCAGTGGAGAGAGGCATATGAACAACAGCTTGAAACATAAATTATCTACTAAAAGTCACAATACATCTGAGGATTATCAGTGTCAGCTAATTCTGTCTGCATACTGTCAGACACCATAATTGCCCCCCTCCCACTTTAACATGATAACTTTTATATATTGTACATGCATGTTCAAGTCATGACTGACAAACTTACCTCAGCAACACATCTTTTCTGCCTTTGGGTTGATGAAATTTGGTAATGTTCGTTTGATTTAATTGATTCTAAACATAACTTTATGCACAGTTAGGTGTAACGAATTCTCAATTTACGTGTATCTTAACAATTGTATAGGCGCGTAAAATCAAATTGATATACGCAGCATTATGTGCACTTAGTAAATTTAATCACCGCAACTTAACGTTACTACGATTCAACATCTCCAGTTTTCATATGTTCACATTCGTTTCTTCACAATTCTCTTGAAGTAAAAGAGCTACAATTGATGTCTAGAATTTAAGTCAAATATATGTATGAACGACTAACATGTGAAGCTACGATTTTTAATGAACCTGGTATGAATACACTTACTAGCATTAGTAGTGTGAATTAAGATTTTTAGTGATAGAAAACATCTTGATATGAATATCTACTTCCCTTTGAGTACTTAAGAAGTACTTAGACATTCAAACAATCTATAATGAGTTAATAACGATCGATATGGTACACTCTTTATTGCTCTCTTCTACCATAGAGCTTTTCATATTATTAATAGAGATAATATTATAATAATGTCAGAATTCAGTTATTATTTTTACATTGAATGCACTCACCACCAAGATTTATAACTGTTTGCCCCATAAAATCATTTGTTTTCAAACGATCAAAATCCCAAACAGTCACTTCAAGTACACGACGTTTCAATGTACGTTTTATACAGTTCATGAATACAACAGTTTGTTGCCATTCAGGTGTTAGTGTATTAGGCATATATTTTGTCTGGCGATTAAAATCCGGGCTGATGTTAAAACAAGAAAAAAATTAGTATAGTAAAATTAAAAGTAGTTAGAACGAAGTTTTGGAAATATCTCCCTTCCTCCCCACCCTCACATTGAGTATTATTTTGCAATATAGACTTGGTTAGACATTATTCTATAACTTAGGTGGTTTAATTGCAGAGCTTTAACTATAAGTCGAGAGGACTTCATCATAACAGACTTCGGGTATGAGTGAGCTATGTGGTTTTCTCTGTAAGTGACTAGCAGCTTAATCTGTAGACCTCAAATTGGATTGGTTATTATTGACAAGTATTCTGTCATTTATGGCACATTTATTTTGTAGTGCAATCTTAAGTTTATCCTAAAACTATTGAAGTTTATAAAGTAAAAATATACTAGTTCTTCTATAGTTTCTAATCTCACGGTAGTGCCCAATTTTGACTCTGTCAGAATTCATATTAAAGATGTTCAACTGTAATTGTATGAACAAAACCATAAAATGACAGTCGAAATCATATGACCTATGTTTCTAATCTTATTGTACATTGACAACTTCAGTGTAGTGCAAATCAACAACTTCAATTTAAGCCACCATATTACATCAACGCAGTAAGGTGAGATCAACAAAATGCGTGTCATAGTAGTAGAAATATCAGTACTACTTAAAAACGACAAAGCATCTAGAATATGAGCAGAAAGAAAAGAACAAAAACAATTTTCAAAAATCCAAGATTTTAAGAAAAACAAATAAAGAAAGCAGTATTCAACATTTATACTTACTCTTCTGTTGGATCTGGATGTAAACGAACTTTAACGAATGGATCAGCTAAACCATTTAAATCCATTGCTGGAAGATTACGTGCACGTGCAACATGTACAGTTAAACTTTGATCATAATCATCAAATGTTAGAATTAACTGTCGATATAAAAACAATTCAAAGGTAATCGAATTATTCATTACTTAAAATATAGTAAGTAGAAACATTGTGATTGATGAAGGGAACATATGCTCAACTTATAAATATTTAAAGAACGTCTATGAAAGATTATTAACCCCCATTCATATTTATTTGTTTATGATCAATCCTGCCTTCACAACGTGTAATAGAACTGGTGGAGGAATCCTCTGGTATTCGTCTCTAGTTTCTCCAAAATTTCAAAGGAGGCAAATATATGTGAAACTGCATGATGGTACTTCTAGAGTTTCTTAGTGATTTAATTTGTGATAAACTGTCAAAGTGAAAGTATATAAAAGTTAACAAATAAAATTAAACTACAATAGGGAAATTAATGGTAACAAATACATGATTGAACAAATCGGCACTATGTAAACTAAACATTCTATCCTGAACGATTTTTGTGGCGTTGTATTCTAAAAGCCACATTTACTGTATCAAATTAAGCTCATTTGACAGAATGATACGTCAGTATCTGAATTTGTACTGTACAAAGCGAATTGTAGGATTAATCTTATTTGTCTATGTTTGGTATCGAAGGATATATAAGATAGTTTTATTCGTTCGAAAAAACTATAATTATTGGCCAGATACCATCAGCAACAACCTTCTAAGGAGGGTAACAAACCAACTTCCGGCCTTTTTTAAACAATTAAGGACTGTAGATGGATAAAACATAAATTAAAGAAATCATCAAACTGCGTTACGACGCAAGCCCTAACTCAGTATCGTCAAAATAGAAAGGGAAGCGAAAGACCAAAGAACACATCACTTTGGGAATTAGATGCAGACATAAAAAAGAGTAATAATTGAAAAGAAGTGTAAAGGAGATTTGATGGCACGGTTGGAGCTTGTTGGTCGGTGGCTTATGTTCCACGTGTGGTAACAGGCATTGTTTAATTGACTGATAACAGTATGAGTTAGATTATTGTCAGAAAATTATACTCAACGAACCATTCAGAGTGTAAGGGATTTAATCAACAATGAGCTGTAGATTAGACAGATAAACATTTCTCCGTTTCAAATTTCGATCTCCCGCAACCACTATAACTTGAACAATTCTATTGGATAGTTTATTGAGTTATTGAACCAATTAACATAAGTCTTTTGTTATATTTGCCATTGAAAATTTCGATAGGTTAAAACTACTATACAATGCATTGTATTTAAAGTATTGTCAAGTTTTCTAAACTAGATTATTGAATTAAAGCACCTACATCGTCTTACTAGACAACATCATGAGAGACAAAATTTTATGTACATGTCAGATTTTCAGTTGTTTCACTAGCATTATATCAGCTTGTCTTGATGAACTTGTTTGTGAATGATTATCTTCGTTGGTTTGGTTATCTTCATTTATACTTATATTCATTTTGACTGCCTTGTTTGTTTGACTTGTAACTAATGATTCAAAGCTTATGAAATTTATTAAAAGCTTACTTCTACTATGAAGTTTAAGCGATGATTATATTGTTCAGAGAAACAAAGATATCTCTACAATTACACAAGCTAACTTAGAGGATTCAATAAAATTTCAAGTTGCAACTCTAATGGAGCATTTTCATATATTACGTTCCTGGAACTCTATGAATCCAACTTCACTAACCGTCTTCTATTAACACGTTTGCATACTCCCTAAGTAATATACAGATATCCATTAGTTATAGCGTTTTCTATGTAGTCAAATATGAGTAATCGATGTATGCATCAACTGAAGGAGAATATACTTCGTCTAACAGAGATACCCATCAACGTGGTAAATGTTCAGTGATTATTATCTATTAATCCTAGTTCAAAATAGTTTTATTTGATGTAATTGCTGTGAGCAGCAATGAATGACGTGGGTGAAGAGGCGAATACTTTGGGTGGAAAAGTTTTGTTTTCATTTGATTTCAGACTGGTCTAGTGAATTTGTTTCAGTAAATCAGTAAGACAAAATGTAAATGCATTTACCTTGAAAACTAGTTGCGTAATAATAACTGACTGATAACATGAAAATATGTTTTTAAATCTGATTAGAAAAAAAATACTTTTATGAGTAGTAACACACTTTAGATAAAAGACTACTGGAGTTAAAACATGTCAGGTATGAGATAATTAAACAAACCTTTGGTAATGAATGAAAACGTGAAACTTTATCGTGAACTGACTAAGTTAGAAACATTAACCGTTGAAAGTTAGATCAATGACCTAATAGTTAAGCGTTGGCTGCTAATCCTGAAGGACTTGGAATTGACTTCCATGTTGAGGCGATGGAGGCTAATTAATGAAGTATGTAAAACCAGTAAGAAACAGTTATAATACGCTTTTTAGTTTTCAGTAGTTGTTTGACTAAAACTGATTCATGATGTCAAGTAAAAAGAAAAACTGTTTATTTAATTTTTGAAAAAAAACAGATTTGTAATGTTAATGAATAAATCCCATAAGCGGTCAGATTTAAGTAGTGACTTTATATTTTCTCTGAGTTAGATAGTTTAATTTGTCATCATGAAAGAGGATAAGTTGGTAAGTTAGTTCATCAGTCAAAGTAAAACTTGTTAGATATGATCATTTTTAGCTTTGAAAGATGATTTTAATTTCATTCAAATATTCAGACCCAAGAACTCAATTTAACCAAGACCCAGAACCCGTGATATATGTATCTGCATTAGTTCGAGCTGTTATGTCACACATAACAGCTAGGGAAAAATGTCAAGGCATATACCAAAGTCATGAAATAGGTAGTAGTAGTAGTAGTAGTAGTAGTAGTAGTAGTAGTAGTAGTAGTAGTAGTAGTAGTAGTAGTAGTAGTAGTAGTAGTAGTAGTAGTAGTAGTAGTAGTAGTAGTAGTAGTAGTAGTAGTAGTAGTAGTAGTAGTAGTAGTAGTAGTAGTAGTAGTAGTAGTGATATCAGTGACATCACAGAGAATTTGATATGAAGAGAATAATTAAAATTATTGAGTAATATGCATAAATTAATTTTAAAATTCAGCATCTAGGAACGGATAAAGAGTAAATGCATACAATCAGATTCTGAATAGTGCCATGCAACATTCACAATCAAGTAGTCTGTACATAATAACATAGATCTGACTAATTATCTTTAAGTTAATAAATTGATATCATGTGTTGGTTTGGTTCCTTCATGCTTTCTTTACACTTTTACGTCACATACTAACTATTGTAACAAATATTTCATTTAGAATGTACTTATAATTTAATGAACATCAACCCTGATAGCATAACATTCATATTAAAAACCAGAGTAAATGATAAATTGTTCCTTTATGAATGTATCAGTGATTAGTACCAATACAGAGAAAATTGAAATTAAAGTCACTTTCCCGCCTTATAATACTTAATTGAATAAACAGTAATTAACCAATCCATGAACTAAGCAGTGCATAGATCTAATGTTGATGAAATTGTCTAGAAAAGTAATCAAAGCTTTACGATGAAATCGTTGAGCTCGGAGAATGGACTTATCTGAAAATCCTGACCGATTAATTACAAAGCTGCTTAGTGTGGAATCAGTGTATCATTTAGACACATGAACAACGTAAAACGATGTATATGCACATAAATCCAAATTGTCATGACACAGCACGTCAAAATCAAATTTACAAGATTAGTATCACATTATTCAACAAGAAGGAATGAAGCTACAGCATGAAGAAACAATAATGGAACTTAGGATTTGGAAGATAGAGGGTAACTACTTCTACTGTAGTCAACATCTTGTAACGAGGTAGACGGTGGTCGGTGATACATACACATCTCAGCCAATAATGGTTTGTGGTCTTTTAAACTGATTTGCTATGTATTACTAGTACCAGATGTCTGACATCACTACTGTTTATTCGAGTAATACTTCAAAGACTTCTATAGTCCAAGATCTGAAGCCTATGATTATCTTCTATTTTATACCCCATGTTTCTTATCCACAGGGTTAAGTAAGAGCAAGCTCAGTACAATCAACCTTTCGTTAAGAGAAGCCATAAATAGTGCGAGTCAGCAAAAGCCAAAAGAGCTTTCGGAATCCAGAATGTAAATTATATTACACACCGACCCATGAGAAATAATGAGACTTTCGAGATACGCAAAGCCGTTTAATGCACTCAACCATTTCCCTACCATGATCAATCTAGGCGATGATCGAAACCAGTCCTAAATTAAAGTCAGAAAATACTTTTCAATATTCATAATCTGATAAGAGTGGATAAACATAATCACAAAGTAACTGATACAATTGCAAAGTTCATTATCCCTGCTAAATCGATATAAAAATTCCATAGTCCAAAAATTAAAGTAAGAGAGGAACTCAATGAGAATTTCAATTATCAAATTGCAATCAAGAATCATAATTTAATACAAACAATTAGATAATCACATGCAACCATGGTTACTAACCAATTCTCTTATGTTCTCCTAATATGAATCACTATGTTGACTAAACTATATCTATTACTAATTAATGTATGGAATAAAATAAGCTACACTATAATAAAGGCAATTTGAAAGTAGTATAATGAATACTACATTGAAACTTACTTCAATCTCACCATACTCTAAGTTATCACCATTCTTCTCATTATTCGACTATTGAACATATAAAGTAATAAATGAAAATTTATTAATAATCACCATGACGACAGACAGATTTTCTATAATCAATACAATTTATAACTCTGATCGATATTATTTAGCAGTGTTAAGCTCATAGGAGTTAGATACTTTTATTTAAAATGTCTTTATTGTCGCTCTAGACAACGTCATTAGCTGATACAGTCAAGTAGAAGTAAGTTAATGATCATCTTTATGATGTTATGTTGGTAAATCATCTTTTATTTTCGCTACAAGAGATTTAAAGTTTCATCGAACTTCAGTGCGACTTTTCATCTTACATCCAAAACCCTCAGGTGTCCCATACTACGACGAAACAGTTGTTCAATGCTTCCTGGTGATTAATAGTTGTCTGATTCAAACCAATTAATCATAGAAAATTAACATTTGCTTCTTGGGATAGTTGTTCTGAAGGTGTTGAAAAAAAACTACTGTCAAAACGAAGATGAAGTAGGAGAAGAATAAGGAACTGTAAAGTTATACTTTAATGCGTATTTTTCAAACACCTGATTTATGTGATTATTATAATCGCTTAGTTGTAACTAACCATTTAACCTATTGACTGTTTATTTTATGATTTTCGTTTAAGAAGTTATTTTCTAATAAATCAGTAAGTTGTTGCTGAGTATGTGTATCGCTAACGCTTTAATCTTGCATACATTATACATTTTTATTCATAGTATATTTCGGTTTATCATTCATCTTATGTAATCAGGTTATATATTACGCAATGAGGATATTCAAATCAACTGTATTCTCATCTATTCAGATTGAAATTTTAAAAAGTCTTAGAATCTACACTAATCAAATGAGATAAACAGTTATTTTTATGTACTATAAGATAGTAGAAAAAATAAAGAACAGAAATATTTGACATATGGTTACCAGTAAACACATCAATATGAGTGAATAATAATATTCTATCGAATATTGATTAGTCACTAGGAAAGGATGAAGAGGAAGCAAGTTCAGAATAGTCTTGTATCTTCCCGTTGATTTGTAATGGACTGAAACTGGTCAGCCTCTGTTGCCATATGTGCATCCTGAGCGGATTACCTCTATATAGCGGTATTACACAAGTTATATTTAAGTTAGATATGTACCCGTTGCACAAGTGTGACTGTCTGGACACAGTAGCCTAGTGGTGAACGCGGTGGCGTTTGACACGAAGCGGACTGAGTTCGAATCCTAGTGTGAACATCAACATTGGGATGCAGGTACATCCAGCCGACGAGTCCCAAATAGGACGAAACGCGCGTCCTGGATTCCACTTGCCAGTCACAATCCAACTTAAATATAACTTGAGGAAGCAAGTTATTTAGAAATTAGAATAGTGTTGATTAATTATGTAAAACAACTAACTATTGATATGGTTGAGTTAACAATTACACAAGTCACATGAAATAATCATGTAGTTCCTAAACAGAATGATTAATTTATTGTACTGATATATCAGTAAATGTAAAATATTCCGTAGATTGGAACTATTCCATTCACTCATTCTTTATTCTGTGAATGCTGTTATTTCTAAGTGCAGTTATTCAACTTCATCTCATGATGATATTTTGATCTTTTGACTATGTTCAAATGTATTATTATTCACTTACCGTTATACCCAGTTAAGGTGTAACCCTACTGTAGTCATATAATTAACTAGGGTGGTTGGGACATGTGTTGTGTTTGCTTAACCATCGGCTATCATGTAGAAAGCAACTAATTGTTATAGGAGCAAGATGGAATAAAGTTAAAATCGGCCAAACCAAAACATGGTATTACTTCATAAAGTCCCTGACTGTTGGTCTGAACGGTGTTGCTACAAGCAGATTGCCTGGGGGTCCATGCGAATGTCATGATCAATAGTTGAAGACTTGGTAGCATGTTTCAGAATCGGTCACACCGGCGCAGGGGCATTCATTCATTGTCTTACTTTAAATCGTGAGCTCAAAATTACTGCATACCTTTTTTGCTACGAATTATTTATTTTACTCTGGACAATATTCTGTATGTCCACTCATTTTTTTCTTTTACCGCTGTAGTAACTACCTCTACTAAGTAGGTCTTGATCATGCCGTTCTGCTGAAGTATGATAACTTGTACCGATTCACGCATGTCCTAGGGTTTATGATTATTCCTAAATACACACATACTTTATTATTTTAAAGGTGTTTCTGTTGTTGTTATTTTTCTCTACTCCTTATTTTAATTTTTAATTTCATATTACAGATGATTATGTATTTACTGTATTGATGGAATTTTTATTAACCTACGCTATACTGTTTATGCTTACATTCCCCATATGTAACAAAACGCGAACATCTAATGTACCTGTAACAGCTTTCGCTGTGATTGTAGGAAGGGACTGGGGAAGAGAACAAACCAACTTCCTGTGGGGAAAAACCGAGGAAAAGTTGCTGAAAGTGAATTTGACATACATTGGGGAAATCATCAAACCGCCTCACGAGGCAAGTCCTAACTAAGAATCCTCAAATCCAAAAAAAAAGTGGATGACCCAGGAATACAGTGTTTTGGGAATCGGAGGCAGACATAAAAATAATGAATATGACTTGGGAAGAAGTGAGAAGGAGATTTAAAGACAGAGTTAGTTGGTAGCCTATGCTCCACTATGGGTAACAGTCACTGATTGATTGAAGTACACTTCCAATATCAAAAGTTAATATTCATTACAATAAGCTTTGCATCTGTCCATGATGATGATCCTAATGTTACAATCCTATTTACGATAACGACTACTATCGTTAATTATGTATACTGCCTGCATAATATGATTCACGATATCAATCAATGTATTTTAAACGCTACTTTTAGGCGCTTGTTATTTCTTAACAATTCCATCCATTTTTTGTCAATCTGAACATGTTCATAGATTCATATGGATTTTGCAATTAATTAGTAACCTATGTAGTGGATCTTCAAATTTACAAAAATGTTACTTCTACACTTTAAACTTCTGAAAGTTTCTTTGAAAAAACTTAACTTGTAGAGTGCAGAATTGCAATGAACTTTCAGTTAACTTACTGAATGACTCCCACGTGGTCCATTTATTCGACCTACTTTGGATGACCTTCTATCATTATGAGTTTTATGGATACCAGAGGTAGATGATTGTTTTGTATATCTTGAATTTTGTGTAGTAGCTGGTGAAGAATGACTAATAGATTTTTCCGGAGAATTTGATTCAAGCCAATTCATAGTACTTTTATTCATTGCTATCCCAGTTTCTTTAATATCTTTTTCTAGTATTTGTTGATCATTTGTCGAATCGTGTATAATACTTGGATGAACTTTATGTGAATTATGTGGGACTTGACTCATAGGATGATGATCGTTTGATGACGGCATTGATAAATAATGCTGACGCATATGAGGACAAATAGGCGGTCCTTTAGATTGACTCATTAATGCATGTTGGGCTGCATGATGATGGCATAAGGCATCTAATAAATTCAGAAGAAACAGTATAAAAAAAATGTGTATTACTATGCAAATTATTATGTCAAGCCATGAGAAAAAGGTGAAATATTACCTTCGAAATAGTGCATAAAACGAAACATTATTTAGGATAAGAATACACAAATGAATTGAGGAGTAAGGTAGGGAGTAGATTCAACCCATGTGTCATTTGGCATTAATACAACGAGAATTAACACTGAAACAGTCCAACATATCTGAATAAGTGAAATTTAGTAATGTAATATAGGATTACTGATGAAGTACATCTACTTTATAAAGCTATTTTTTTAGAAAACTATTTAATTTATTTTGATTGTCTGTGAATTAATCACTTTTTTCCTATTATTGTTCTATTCCCCTTGACCTAACCTCTCATTAAATCCATGAACTACTGTCATATCATTTTCTATTCAGGAACTATACATAATTAACTATGTATTTGTTCCTCTCTCTCCTCTTACCCTCACCTCGGTTTCTATTCATTATTGTTGTTGTTTTGTATAAATGCTATTTTCCTAAATAGTTCCTAAAATGGTCAGGTTTAGAACGTATATAAATGAATGTATGAAATATGAATAGTCTCTCTGTTTACTTAGTTGTTGGCTTAATTATTTTATGTCTTTTGATTCCGGTTTGGGGACTAGCAGTCACAGAGAAGACGTTCAAGTACGGAGCAAGTAGCTTTCATGTCTAGTTGAGGCCATGATACCAAGTATGGTTATCGTTTACGCATAAGGCAATCGACTGTAGCAAGTTATATCATGAAATAAATCGACTGTGGTCGAATCAAACATAATGCTAATTTTGTAAAGTAATTAGACTATTGAACTAATCAGTTTAGGAAGCTGTAAACATTCTGTTCGGTGTATATGGATAAACTTCAGTAGTTGGTATTAGACCATAGAGGACAGCCCTCAAAACTTACTATATTAGTAAAAGAAGAACAAAATTGTTTTTCTACTAACCCTAACAAATTTCTTCTTGTATACTCTAAACAGTTTCTGTGTACGTGATACTCATCAAGACAAAACATTAATGAAAGGAAATGAGCTATTGTTTTGACCTAATATGGGATTACTTAGTATAGCACACTCGTAATCACATCCGTAACCAAACGTCTGGACCTACTTAAAGTTATACTCATTTTTCGAAGCCAAAGTACGATGAACTGATTTTTATCCCTTGGTATATGCAGGTCCAAGAGCGCTACTATTCTTAGTATGCTGCTAGCCTATTTAAATACCGGTTTCGCTATTGAAACCAGTTAATGCTTAATCGGAGTCAATAGTACGATGAGTAATACGTTAGTGTTTGATTAAAAGCTGATGAATTTAAGTCTTAGTGTAAATACCAACACTTGAATTCATGTTTCTCTGACTAATGTCTCAAGTAGGAAAATAGGTAAATCATGAATCCCACTGTTATCTACGTCCAAAATATGCTACAACTTGTCACTTAAGGCCAAATATGGGTGCATAGTAACAGGAACTGTTCGATTACAGTTCTAAATCACGAATTTTTATAAATGACTTTAATCTTCTTTATCGTCATTATATTAAAAAAATTTTCCCAACGTACAAAATTTAGTTGGCTACAATAACTTACGTGGACGACTACCACTTTGTCCACTATTTCTAGTTGATGCAGAACCACAAGTTTTTACTAATGATTGTACATCTTCGTCATCTGGTTGTTCTTCATCATCATCAATATATTCTTCATCATATTCTTCATCTTCATCATCCTCATCCTCTTCTATCTCTTCTCCATCATCTTCAGCTTCATCATCATCACCTTGAGTGTAATCCCTGTTAATAATCAATAAAAAATTTCATTAACCATTGCCATGTATATATGGTCAATGTTGTAAGGGTTTCCATTTCCGCATATTGAATTGAATTGTATTAGACATTTATGAAGAGATAAAAGGTAGTGGTTAATGTGTATACCCACCGTCACTGGCTATCAAATCCAGAATCCTTTCAAGGCTGAGAGTTTAGCATTTAGACAACAGTCTTCAGGTTTCTTGGCTAAATTTCCGATTTTAGTTAAATCAAAATAATGCACGATCTCATTCAATCCCGTCAGTAAGTAAATGACTCTAATACTTGATAAAATTGAACTCTATCAACCATAATATTAACTATCCTTCATGAAATACTACTTTACTAGTAAGTACATAATGGTTACTATTATTTACTGTTTGACTTTAAATTCAATTATCTCGGCAATTCGAAGGCGTTGTTATCTTCCCAATGATGTCGTTACTTAATGAAACTGATCAGTCTCTGTTGCCAAATGTGCACTCAGGAAAGACTACGTCTAAACAGAAGACGTTTCTGTCCATGATTAAAGTTGAACTAAATATATATTTACATAGGTTGATTAATCTCAGTCCATAACAAAAACTTACCTGTTGCATATATGTGGAAATATTAACTCAGTAGCTTGACAGTGGATGTGGTAGAGTTTGATACTAACTAACAACGTTCGAATCCTCATGTGAATAACAACACTAAGATCTAAGTAAATCCAGCTGATGAGTTTCAAATAGAACAAAATATCCTAGACTCCACTTGCTGTCCACAACTCAAATATAATCTCTACAATACCTAGCAATAACAATTACAATAATCTAATGCACTTTCTTTGATGAAAAGTAAAAGTTTAGGATAGTTTTTTTCATGAGAAACGGTTTATAATGATAAAGTAAACTCATTATGTTGGTAAAAATACCAAACATTTTAATGCACCTTCAATTTACACTTCAGACTTCATAATGAGTTTTACAGATGAACTGAATGTGTAGTTCTAAGTTCTCATTTGAGCTATGTTCTTGCTGATTATCACAAAGCAATTCTAAAGAACCCAATACTTAGACTAACGATTGATAGCTCTTACTCTTTGAAACAAAATATATGGAGGATAACTTTATTATTTGTGATGAAAATGGTGATCTTAAGATCATCTTTGATAACTTCACTAGCTGACACCATTCAACCAAGTTTATATTGGAATCACAGAAGAATTTTTAAAAGGAACTCCATTTATGAATCTTGAGTTTAAAGGTGAAATGTTAAGTGAAAATGATAAGAAAATGACTATTGAAATTTTCAAAAGAGTAAGAACAAACTTTTGTGCAGAATAAGATGACGTTTCATTTTATTTCGTTGGTTCCTCATCAGCTGCATACAAACTAGAATAATATTTTACAAAAATTAATACTTCAAACCAAGTTTTAACATACTCATGTGGATGCATGGACTTGGTTTAAATCAAAATTACATAAACATGTTAGACATGTGAAGATGACCTAATCAAACACAAAAGTTGTACTTAATCATCTACAAAAAACGCTGATGTAACCAAAAATGTTAAATCTGATCCAAAGAGAAAAAAGTAGTAAGTGAAACTTGGCGAAAGAATAATATCAATGAAAACAATTACACAAAGGTTAGGTTACCAGGGTAAAGAAAGGATTAGAACAGTTTTTTTTAGAACACATAAGTTTGGTTTCAATTGTTTAATGGTAACCGTATCAGCATATTTTAGAGATTTGAAATTTTTGATCTAATAAACATTTTGAATTATTCATTGATATCAATTTGGTGTCCTGTGTCAGTTAGATGTTTAACGATTGCACTGTTGAATGTCTTTATTTGTGTGGGTCGTAGATGTTTAAGAACATGTTCATTAAAGCTTAGGTAGACCTTTCTTTCTGTTCGGACAATGTAACCTCTACTGCAGGTACACGTAAGTTTATACAGATAGTTGGCGGCAACATGAGAAGGATACCTATCGATTTTCGATTGTTTCAGTGAACATGTTGTTATGTACGATATAACGATTTTTGTAGCATAATAATTTCTCTTTAAAGCTAAGCTAAGTCTTCTTCTGATTGTTTCAACAATATTGTCATCTTCATAGTCGAGTTGAATAAAAACAGGCTTCTTATGAACTGGAATTTCATTCGGTTTATCAGGTTTCTGTTCACTGTATTTGTCAATTAATTTTTCTAAGTAGCCATTCTTTTGTAGTTACTGTTTAATGTTAATGATTTCTGAATTCATCATATCTGAAGTACATATATTTTCGGCTCTGAGTACCAATGTTTTCACCAATACTATTTTGTAATTGATAGAATAGAAACTATTAAAATTCAAAAAACAATCCATTCCACGTCGCTTTTCTGTAGATCGACTGTCACACTGAACCATCTTGGGAATATTCAGCAAATGAAATTTATTGAAAATTTCAATAAGTAATTAGCATGTTGTTCATAACTGTATACGATAAAGGTATCATCCTCAATTTTCAGTTTTGCGTTTTTAAGATTAACCATAAAAAATATCTGCCAGAATAGGACCTAATAGACTACTCATTACAACACTATCGATTTGACGACACATCTTGTTATTGAACCGGAACTGGATGTCCTTTGAAAAGAGAGGTAACAATCGTTTAAATTCAAACAATAGTAGAGGATGTAGGTCCGAATGTTGGCATATAATGTCAATGGTTTCGAGAAGTGCTTTATCCTTAAATAAGGATGTTACATCAAAAGAAACTGAAGACTCACCAGAAATGTCAATTTTATCCAATACTTTAACGAAATGAAAGCAGTCTTTCAGGGAGAACGTCCCTGATGTTGATGGATAGGCTCAAGCTTTTCTGCTAGCCATCGAGCAACCTCGTGAGGAGGTGAATTTATCATTGACATTATAGGTCTAAGTGAAGTGTTTTGTTTATGCCATTTGGGTAGACCATACATGCACGACAGCAGGGATCCACTAGGTTTGCGATTATTATAAGTCTTGTTATCAATTCGGAATAAGACATTTTACATCTCCAAACTATGCACTGTCTTCCTTAGCCGACCTATGATCTGTAGTTGTTTCTACGGAAAAATTTCTGTTTTGAGCTACGTCTACGTGTATCAAATGTTTACTTGCTCAGATGGGACACGATACATTGCCTACACAAAAGGTTTGCTATACAAATGTGTCTTAAATATTTCTCTGTTCGACTTACGAAAATAAAAATTCTAAGATAATAACCACATGAATTTTAGAACATCTAGTAGACATCTGTCAATCTGTTCTACCTAAGTATTTATTTAAAATCGTCTACAAAATCAAACAAATAAAGTGGATGAGAGTACAAGTCAATATATAGTGAACTGCAAAGGTACTAGTAATTCACACTTGCAAACTAGAATTCTATATGTTAAAGTGACAGTTTGTGAAATACCTTATTCTACTGCGACTGTTGAATAAAATTATCCTATCTTTGTGCAATCTTTGAATTAATTATAGGATAAAAATTTTATTTATATACATTTTTTCACAACTTCATGTTTTTTCACATTTAGTTGATGGAATTCGTCACAGATTGATATAAGTAGGGCACCACTGAAAAGTAGAAAGCATTGGACAGCTACTTTCGCCTTAATATGAAACTCATCAGCACTACTCACACCCTCAGTAAAAATGGAACAAAGAACCTTCAGGTTGTCAAACGCCTGAGCCTCTGATCTACTGAGACGACTTCCAATAATGTTAATTCTCTCTAACCTCTTACCTATTTAGATTAATAAATTCTTTCTCATATTACGTAATCAAGCTATCTTAAATTGTTTTTAGAACTGTCACTCCTTTTTGTCAATAAATACCCTTATAATTCATCTCTATGTAAATCTTTTATATCTCATGATACACAGTTCATCCTTATTTAATTTACAATCGTATTGATATGTTACGGTAATTATGACTAAGTGATTGTAGTATGTAGCTAAAGAGAATACAATTAAATACCAAATGAATTCATTATCACTTGTAAATATTGTCATTCTACTTTTATTTAAAATAGACAATTCTTTTTCATGTTATTCTCATTCTATAACATTGAAACTGTTACATAATCCCTATTAACAATCCTCTTAAACAAACTTTCATGAATTTTTTTTTGTCTAAAAAAAATTGTAGCGCTTAAGAGTTTCCTAACAAAAATACTTCACGCAAATTTCTTTTTATCTCTTTCTTTGTATCATTTTTTTTAAATTTCATAAATGCGCCAAAAATAAAGAAAAAAAGAGAACAAAGAATAAACCTTTTAAGTTATTTTTTTTTTTGCTTAGTCATTTAAGTTTGAGTTTGTTTCATTGTAGCTTTTTTGTTTTACACAGACATGAATTCATTTACATATAAAAGAAGAAGAGAAAAATAAAATAAGGTCATTTAAAACCTTTAGGTTACTAGATATTTTTTCGGGTTTTTCTTTGTTATCATTTCGTGTTTCTTTTTTTACTTTTCTCTTTTTTTTCTATCATTTACATGCAATGAACATCTGACTTGATTGAAAGTAGAATATCACAATTATGTAAAACACTATTATTATTATTATCTTAAGGTCAAATAGTAATTTTGAAATATGTACATAACAACAAGGGGGGGGCGGAGGGGGGGGGAGGAAGTATTTGACTAAAAATGAAGTTATGATCAAATTCACTACTCATTATCGACTTCATATCAAGATGCTTTTCTTTTCTTTAATTTTATATTGTAAACTGTTATACAATTTGGTTATTCAATATGTAATCAAAGAAAAGAGGAAAAGAACATGAAGATGATGAGATTTTTCAAAGAATTATAGGTGGGTAGGGGGAGGGCATAAAGTAATACATTCTGAGTTTCAACTAAATGATTAAGTTTTATATTATGCACTATAGAGACTGGATTGAATATTATAGAGAAACAGGTAGACTCAACTGATAAGTATAAATAGTTTGTACTTGATCTATGATCTTCTAGCTTAGTTTTTCAGTTATCTGGCACTCATCGGATAGGCTTAGTCATAATCTTCATAGAACTTATACTCCCTGACTGATTCAAAGCTGAGTCACCTAGTTTCACAGTCAGATAATGTTACCACTGAGTTATTTGAACTGAGATGTATATCACTGAATAGTGATCAAATGTATTTTTATCTAGTTTTTTAGTGCTGGTCGACAGGATTTAATAAGCAAAGTAGTAAATTATGGTGCTGGTGGTACGAGTACCAGTTCTCCAAAAAGTTCCAGTTCCCTTCTCTGCACTAGATTACAAATATCCCTTGGTGACAGACACCAACTTATTCAAAGCATAGTTAGAAAAGAGTTTTCTACTCACTGTTTTAAACTATATAGCAATACAGAAGTAGCATATGATTAGACAGCAAAAATGCCTTATTTATAAAATGTAGAACTTAATAAACAATTCATAAATGGCCTTCTATCATCTACTTGAATTTCGTTTGCGTTCCTCGATCTAATTCGGTTCTAGAGAGGCTTTATTTGATTCACTTTTTGTCTTCCACATATGTTAGATAAGCCTTACTTCCTGCAATCATAAAAGTTACCTTATCGGCTGTTTACTGCTGCAACTTTCACGAACGCTCCGCTACACACTTTTCTGGGAGACCTTATGAGTAGCATCTACTAGTAACCGCATTTCAGCTTAATTTATTAAATTCAATCAAACTTACAGAGACTAAACAAGAATAACTATTGGTTGATACCCAGTGGTTTATCAATATAAAAACAATGAACACAGAACTAATGAAAATCTGGAGTCAGTGTACGGGTACTTCATCAAAAAACTTCACCATGTGAATTAAAATAAAATTTATGTTAAAGGTTAAACTGCATTTATCGTGCATGAATAAACAACTCGATTGATAAACGTATCTAAAAGCAGCTTGATTATTTGTATTCGCTTACAGATTGGTGTTGGTTTAGTAGCATTGGAAACCAGGGAGCACTGAACAACACTTTAGCTTTGACTATGCGACTCCCCAGAAGTGCGTACCTACAACTCTTATAAGTATTCCAACCCAAACCTACAGGTTGGCCGAAAGGCTAATTTTCTGCACTACTAGGCCAAAGGCCGAATGGTACGATTCTCGCTTCATATCAATCCATGGATATACATTAGCGATCATCCAAGGGACTGATGAAGTTTAGAAATTTCAAGTGTGAAACACTTATTACCGATTATATTAATGATCGTCCCTTTATATCTCAAAATGATGGAAGTGGAAATTCTTTGATTGGATACCTACTAGCCCAGTAGTGTAGGTGAATAATGGTTCGCTGTGAGACCTGAACACTGTCAATTCGAGTGTCCCCACTTCTGAAGAGTCATATACTATAGTTAAACAACTGTCCCGTATTCCTTGGTTCTCAGTTGTTTCCAACCAACATCAATCTATGACAAATACAAACAGTCAAACTTAATACTGATCCTAACAAAAACCACTTGTATTCATAAAAATTTTAAAAATACTACAATTTGTTTTCCTATCCTGGTTTTTATATCATCATCAATCTTCAGTTAACAATAGATCTACTTTATTTAGATTGCGCAATTTATACACTGTAGGGTATTATGTTGTCGTTAATAAGTCATTTATCACTAAAATGAATTATATTACCAAATGATTAATGACTATTATGTATATCATTCATTCTGTAATCTGTATTTTACAATTGTTGACATTTATATCAAGATGAAAATGAATCTAACATATGAAAGAACTAGTATTTACCTACATGATAGGCAAACACAACTGAAAGGTTTAACTTCCAATATGATTTAAATTATCATTAGGTTGATTGTGAAGCTAAATTTCTATTTAATTTGTATTGTGACTGGCAAGTGGAATCCAGGACGCGCGTTTCGTCCTATTTGGGACTCATCGGCTGGATGTACCTGCATCCCAATGCTGATGTTCACAATGGGAATATACAAATTCATCCTACTAAATTTCTATGTATTATAATGATATTTAAATTAAGTTAATTTCAGTTACTAAGATACTGAAAGCTTTCATGAGTATGTATCCATTAAAAGATTGACAATCTGATCAGATAAGAAAATATCATGATCATGACGTTGCCTTCATCAGTGTCGAGGTTGTGCCATCCAAGTCATTGCATCAATTATTATTGTGATCAAAGATTCTATACTTAAGATCAAATAGCTGACTATATGGTATTTAATTTGACACTTTTAAATGAACATATTAATTTTCAATATTTTCTTTAATTAACATCAATGTATGATATTAAACTTTCTTCATAGAAGATTATTTCTTGTAGTTCACTTAAAGAATTAAATCAAAGATGAAGGGATTGAACATGGATTTAGTTCTTAATATCATAGAACCGATGTTCCGTATCGAGATATATTCTATGGAAATGAATAGGATAGAAAACAAAATCGAAGTTCTACTAAAGAGATATTTAATTGACGTGGTTTTGTGGAGGTAGTTTAGTTGTTTGAGTTCCACTGTAAACCAGGGAGCATCCTAGTATGCAACTTCACACCAGTGTGAGACCTTAATTCTGTCAGGGAATGGAACCCGTAAAACCGCCTCAATTTATTAATAACAATCAACTTGCTTCGTACTGGCTTCAGGATATTGTTGTTCTAGTGGAAAGTTGTGACTAATGAATTTTAGACTTGTTGCGCTTAAAATATTTATCACCGATCACAAGTAATGCTTGTTGTGCTATATCAAATATTGGTATTAATGAATAAATATGTTAAAGTACGCATTAAATGAAATGAATAGATTACAAATACTTGTGAAATTTTCCTATTATTGACTGACATTAGTCAGACGACTGTTTCGTCTTAGTATGATACTCTTTAAACAATTACATGGTGCATAACTTTTAAATCAAAAGTTCTCTCAACATCTTATCATAGAAATCATCATGTGATGACTTGTGATTGACTTTAAAAGGTGGTTTTTAGACTTAAGAATCCTAGGTTTGATCTCTGGTCTAGTCGTGAATGTAGCCGTTTACCGAGCTACATAACAAAAAGCAACGACTGTTTAGTGCTTCTTGGTTTTTTATATCTGTCTTGCTACAGTTAGTCAGTGCTGTGTTAATGCAAATTCACTAATAGTAACAACACCCTATTATAACAAAATTCCAAGTAACTAAAATATACGTATAAATTGGTATATAAATAAACTTACGCTCTGACAAGTAGTTCCGTCTCCTCAGAAACTTGACTTATAATTGCTTGAACTTCTTCAAATGTCTTACCAACTAATGGAATTGAATTCCATTCAAGTATCTCATCGCCTGTAAACAAACATAAGATTGAATAAAATTTAAATGGTATAGATTCATAATCAAATATACTTAAATGTAGTTATTTTATGTAATTGGTTATAATCATAACAAAAGTTCTGATCGCTATTGTCTTGTGGAAATTTTGTTATGTTGTATTTGTATAAAAAAACATTAATGGATGTTTGAAGAATATAGTGAATAAATTGAAACCAATCCCCATAAAATCACTTCAGATACATTAAATGTTTACATGATTAGTAATTAGATCAAATAGATTGTAGAGGTCTATGTTATCCTCTGAACATGTCAACTTACTTACGCCTGTTACCCCTCTCGGAGAAGCATAGGCCGCTTACCAGTAGTCTCCATTCAACTCTGTCCTGAGCAATCCTTTCCGGCTGACTCCAGTTACTTTTCATCCTTTTAATGTCTGCTTCCAGCTCTCGACGCAGTGTGTTCTTTGGCCTTTCTCTATTCCGTTTTCCAACAGGGTTCCAAGTTAGTGCTTGTCTCGTGATACAGTCTGATGATTTCCGCAATGTATGTCCTACTAATTTTCAACGTCGTTTCCTGATTTCCTCTACAGCTTGAAGTTGGTTTCTTATCTTCCATAGTAGGCTGTTGCTGATGGTTTCCGGCCAACAAACATTCAATATTCTGCGTAGACAGTTGTTTATAAATACCTATACCTTTCTGAGGATGTATCCAGTAGTTCTCCACGTTTCAGCTCCATAGAGAAGAACTGTCTTGACGTTCGAATTGAATAGTCTAGCTTTGAGATTGGTAGACAGTTGTTTAAAGTCCCATATATTTTTCAGAACATGTTAACTATTACATTGTATATTTCTCAGTGTATGCATGTTCAGCACATAATTGAAACTTCTTTTGGTTTTTCTAGATTGCTTGAACTTGTTATTTTTTTACTGAGTTCAAGTGGTTTCAAATACACCGTTATACATCTGGCGTAACAACTTCTTATTTTAAACCCATTTGGTCATGGCTGTGTGTGCAAAGTTAAAATGTTATGTGTGCTTTAAAAGTAATTACTTATCGAAATATTATTAGTCATCGAAAGCGTCATATGTAGTTTTCTAGTCTTCTCACTTTCCCATAAACTAAAAATGCTGAATTTATCATTGATAAATAAATAAAGACAATTTAATGATGGAGATGTTCCTATCGTTGAGGTCAATGAAGGTTTACGATTGTAGTGATAATGATTTTAATGAAGAAATTGTAGAAGAAAAGTTTAGATCATTTATCATTACAGAATCACAAGTAGGTTGTATAATGATCGAAGTGATAAAAGAATTTTAAGTTGAAACAAAATTTACAAATCTAAAAATGAATGGTAACTGACCATTTTGTTGTGATATTCTAGGGTGGACAACAGTTAAATTTGCCTCAAATTTAACTGTTGATTTAGATTCATTAATTTGAAAAAACAGAATTAGTGAAACTGAAAACAGTTTATTGGAAGAATACATTATTTTAATTGATTGAATACGTCATAGATTGATTGTTTGTATGGTATCATTAAAAACTAAGAAACGCTGGACAGTTGTTTCGTTCTAGCATGGAACTCCCCAACAGTGTTAACCATAGATTCCGCTCCAGGAGCCTCATGTTGGGGGACACTTAAACCTCTGCACCATTAGACCGGTATCCAGTAGTAGAATTCCAACTTTTATCAATTCGCGACATATAGTGCGACGATCATTCAATGTTATTCAGATGTCTTCATTCTAAATAATATTTTTCCTTTTAGTGATTACGAAAACTAGGTTTTGAAAAATGTAGTATGTTAGATGGCTGAAGGTAATTGGTTGGGAACATTGATGATTAAAGCTTAGCTACTACAGAGATCGGTAAAAATGTAAAATGATGTAATTTGGATTGAAATTCATCAATGAACATCTGCTTCCCAAAGGTTACCAACAACTGTCAACTATCAATGAACTTTAGTAAAGCAGCATATCTTAATAAATACTATAAACAACCCGAAAATAATACATAATACACACTATGCCGATTTATTTAGACTAGTGATTATAATACTATTTGATCAGGTAGAACTCTACCATTAGCTCCAAGGAATTTTCGTGCATAACATTTGTTTGTTCATAGTAGTCAACAAAAATAGTACATTTCACAGAATTATTCACCACTGTTACCCAATAATGGGCTTACGTTAATTTTTTTTCAGATTTATGAGTACCAACAGCAATAAATATATGTGAAGACGGACAGTACTGAATCAACCTCTGCAATTAGCAGTAAGCCCTAACATGTACAAAGAAAAGCAAGATTCTTGAATACGAAACAACAATCACGAACTCAACTACAGTTGACGGAGAAGCTCTAAAATATGAGGAAACTTTTACAAATCTGGGAAGTAGCATCATAGATATATGAGGAGAATCTGATCTTATGACAATATAAAAGCACAGATTGGCAAGATAAGGCAAGAATAGCATTTTTACGCAAAACTACTGTCAGCCAACATCGAAGTCACAATTTTCAATTAAGACGTTTAGGTAGTTTCATCATATAGAACTGAAACATGGAGAACTACCAAAACCATCATTCAAAGTATTTTGGTATTTATAAACAATTTATTGCGCAGGATACTTTAGATCTATTTGCTTGACGCCATCAACAACAATCTTAGTCAGTTGCAGAAAACAAACCAACCAACTATGAGTTGAAGCAGAAATTAGAAAAGACGCTGGAGGTAAGTGGGACATACATGGAGGAAATCATTTGATTTCATTACAATACAAGCACTAGCTTGGCATTTTCAAGGTCATAGGAATAGAGAAAGACGAAAGAACACATTGTGTCGGGAATAGAAGGCAGATATAAAAAGGGTGAAAAGTATTTAAGAAGTGAAAAGAAGATACGAGAACGAGAGTGCTGGTTGGAGGTGAATGCTCCATGATGGGTAACAGGCATTGATTGATTGATTGACTGATTGACGAATAACTGTTATGCAATAACAATCAGTCCAGGCAATCGATAACAATCTGACATCTCTGACAATCTCATTGGTATTAGAACAATTACTCTAAATAATTAGTCAAAGTATTAATATCATAATAATAATAATAACATCACTAATATTATCGTTAATGATAATGCACTCTGTAAAAATTTATTCCAAAATACAAACTATACAATAATAAACTGATCATTAAATATCAAGAGAATCAAACAATTAACCAGTATTAATTTCTTTTTTTTTTTTTGTCTTTCGAAAAAATAAAACAACAACTTAAGAACTTGTCATCATTATCCGTATCTTAAAGACTTGTTTACTGTCATTTAAAGTAGTAAACAGAGAATATTAAGCTCTATCACAAACTAGAATTGACAATTGTTGAATAGTTATGCAAATAAAGTCAAAACTTTCATTTTTATTATGACAAATTTGACAGTTGGTTATGATTTTGTATTGATTGATTTTAATTTTTTTTGTTTAGATTCAACACAGATTCATCTTGAATAGGTACTAATGAAAACTGAAGGGAGATAAACATTTAGTTTGTGCTAGCATGAAACTCCTTATTGGTAGTGTATGCTCAAGACTCTATTAAACCCTCATGATTCACAACGAAAAACCAATCATTAATATCACAAGGTCATTGGCATTAGTGATATAATTCATCACATGCTATAAGTTCTAGGGAGAGGTTGTGATTAATAGAGTGAAGTCAGAAGTGAAACAATTAACGCAAATAGCATTTAATAATAGTCTTGTTATTATCGAAGATTCGTTGAAGTAAGAATCCTGCAAATGAATGAAGATCAAGTGGTGTTAGTGACTGGATGTTTTCAGCAAAACTAAAATGTTGTGAGTGTAATCACTAGTGGTGGTGTTTTATCTACTCGTTGTAACTGAGTAGTTCTATTCTAGGACGAAACAGCTGTTCACCTTCACATAGTTTACAGTGGTACCCAGCCAAGATGAAACTGTTATAATACAAATAACAAATTACAAACGTATTTGTTCAATTTTTATTCAACAAACAATCTATTTATTGAATGATTATTTTATTCGAGAAAATTTTCTACTACTGAATTATATCAACTGAACCACTAGTGGAAACCATATCACACTAGACAACTCTAATGTGTATTCTCCTCTCAGTAAGACCACATATAGGATTATGGCCAGTTATGGATGAAAAGTCTCGAAAGAAAACCCAACCTGTACCCAAATTTCTCTGATCTAATTTTTAACTGCTCATAAGCTGGTAAAACTTTGTAGTGAAAATGTCACTAGGAGTAAATTATGGCACTGGACAGATGAAATTTGTGATTTCATTTTTGTGGCCCACAGTTGAAATAACTGTATTGTTATCAGAGAGCATGCTTCACAAATTCGATGAAGTGATGATAATAACGCATTTCCAAGATAACGGAATGCTTCTAAAGATATGTGAGTATTCTGGCAAAAAGGAGAAAATCCTTCAGGAAAACAAAAGTTACAAACTATGTATTCGGTAGTATGCTGGATAGTAGAACTAATAACCACATCAATATTCTGTAATGTTAATAAAACTACACTTGTACACCTGTACAAATACTGCAGAAATAATAGCTCCTAAATCATGATGATGACCAACGTAATCATTGTGAATGTTGGTTAATTAGTTGATATCGATGTATGTACTACAATAAAGATAAAATGTGATAACGAGTTACCTGTAAACACAGAATGGGTAAGTTCATTTTGTATTCTAACTTCGATAGGTTGCCGGAATTCGGCATAGGTCCCAAAAAATAGGACACTTTGAAAGTGACTTAGACAAAAATGTTACTACACTGCTACTGTTAATCAAGTGACTTGTTTTATCTGGTACAATGCTACATAAAGATGATTAAAAATTGCATAGATACCTTCACTATCATGAATAAGAAAATAACGAAGTGATTCGTCAACGTCATTTTTTATGAATCTTGTAACAATGTCGAATGGATATGGAGTAAATTAAGTAATTTAGATCATACAATAAAACACATTAGTGAATGCTATACAGACATATGAATGAAATTTCATTTCCTCTATTCTCTAAATATAAGAACACTGAACCACTCAATAAGCTTTTTCATGTAAATTTAATATATCCACTTTGATTTTTCTTATTTATAACTTCTTTCATTGATAAGAACTTACTGTTAACATATACGACTTCACATTAGTTGAAGTTATCTCAAAGATATTTTTTATATCACCCAAGAATAGCACAACAATTTAGATCAATCAAAACTAACTACCCTAAAATTCTTCTTTGAAGAAGCTGGTAAAAAACAAAAATGAAACAGTAAATTTGATTTATCTAAAAACGGAATGGATTAGCATGAACTTAGGAAGAAATTCAAAGAATTCCATATGAACATAATATAAAGTCTATTACTGATTCAGTAACAATATTTAATCTAAACTGGTAAATAGCCAAGACGTGATTCGCAAAGAGAATCAACAAAATTGTGTACATAATCAATTGTAATGTATGTATTGCTGTATATGGGAGTAAAACATCCAGACAGTTAAATGTAAGGATAGGAAAGCATAAACAATCAGTGGAAAATGTTTCTAAATCCTTGTAAAACATAAAGACGTTTGAAAATGGATGGAGGATAGTTTAACATTTATCGGAGACAGGATGTCAGACTAACAATGACAGTATGAGAATCCTCTAGAAATGTTTTAGTGCTAATAAAGAAAGGTTAACAGCTGAAGTACTCCATATATGGGCAAGTGAAGATAATATTACCAGAATAGAAGGACTGCAGTTAGCTGAATCAGTAACAACTGTTGATTAACAAACTGAAGTGTTTGTCTGTACAACGAATCTATAAAATATTTTGTATCAATACTGATTTCAACAATAACCAATGTTCAGATATTTTTATCAATTTTCCCTAGTACATTTATCTCCAGTTACTTTTAGTCCATTTGACATTGTTACACTCTTGTCTGAGTTCGATTATGACTGACAAACAGATTCCATGACGCGCGTTTCGTCCTATTTCAGTCTCGATAGCAGGATGTACCTGCATTCTAGTGTTGATATTCACACCGAGACTCAAACTCAGTTCGCTTCGTGCCAAACACCACCAGATTTACCAGTAAGCAACTGAGTCCACATAAACTTATTTGTACAACAGGTATATAATTTGAATATAGGTACATCCAGCTGGTGAGTCCTAAGTGAAACGAAACGTGCTTCCTGGATTTCACTTATCAGCTACAATCCAACTCAAACAATGCTTGTAAACTATCTATATATTGAGGCAATCTACTCAGAGTGCATATATAGCAAATAAGACCGATCAATTTCAATTCATGACAAATCAACAGGAAGATCCACATGCATTCTAATTGTTATACACTGTTTGGAGAATGATAATCATATTTATCAGCTTATTTGCTTTAATAGTACGTCGAATTGTTTCAATCGTCTCTATACATAGGCTGAGGAGGGATAATGTTGTCGCTGCGAAAATATATAAACCAAGAAAAGTGCAAACATGTTAATATTTGTTCTCTTATACACATCTCATATAACATTTACACCATTTTACAATAAGAATTGTCCATCGGAAAAGGACTAGACAATTGTTTGATTATTTGACCTTATACATATCTTTGATGATTTTGTTTACGATATGAGATTGGTATTTTAGTTGATTAAATTCGTCACAGATTGATGTTATCAGGGTACCATTGAAAACTGGAAATCACTGGAGAGTTGTTTCGTCCTAGTATGGGACCCTTCAGCAGTGCGCAGCCTAGATGTCGCCTTAGGGACTTCAGGTTACCGAACGCCTAACCCTCTGCATCACTGGGTCGGCACCCAATAATGAAGTTGCAACTTCCATCAATTTGAAATATAGAGAGACTATCATCCTTTGTCATCATTTATAACTAACTTCTAAATTGTCTGAACTTCACCAGTAACGATTTCTTACTAGTGCTTCAGGAACATCCTGAAGGTAATCATTAGTGAGCTGATGACTGTAACTGATTTTAATTATTTCTCCCTGAAGAAGATCGGACTATTTTGCCTGGGTGTTCATTATTTATCTTCTTAAAAAGTGTCCACTACATTCGATATTCAAGTTAATTATCAACAAGGCTGAGAGGAAAATTTGCTGAAACCATTTAACTGCAAAGATGGCTTACACCAGTTATCGAATTTGGGTGAACGACTACCGTAAACTAATGAGTAATGAACAATTATTTCATTGTTTGACGAAACTTAAAAGTATTATGCATTAGCAATTTATTAGAGATCGAATTCAGGTCATCTAAGCTATATAGCGTGGCCATCTACTTGGATGACGTTCAGTGTTGTCAACTTAATCCATTATCATGACATTTTTCAACCATCATGTAATTATAAAACAGTATACTATTCTAGAGATACATCTGTAGATCATACTTGAAGTCCATGTCACTTATTAAGATAACCAAATAACCAAAACAATGTTTTAATGTTAAAATATAATTTGGTCCTGGGATAGGTGGTTTGGATCTGATCCTCTTTGGCCTAGATTTTGTTATATTTAATTCTCTTTGACAAAAAATACTTGTAATCTCGATAGAACTAATGTTCCCATGAGAATTCAATCTTAGGTCAACCAGCTTCATAGCTTCAGACCATTCTCACCATATTACGTGAAGCAACACTAAAGGGGATAAATAAACATTGTGTTAGGTACTAATCAACGACTAAACAGTATGTACACCTCAGTATTACAGGATGATTAGTTTCAGTATAAATAACTCAACGGTAACATCCTCATGTTATAAAATTAAGTAAAACGAGCTAAAATTTACCAAGTTCTTTAAAGATTTCAGGTATAAGTTACTGGTAAGTAATAAAAAATACAGAACTAAGATTTATGGTTTCCTACTGACTACTCTCTGCACCTTCTAAATTCCTGAAACTACTTTCCGTCACAATACGGTACAATGTGATATCCATTAACTTAGACTGGTAATCATACTGATCAATATAGTAGATCAGAATACATAAAGAAATAGATAAACATCTTGTTAATCATTACACAGTGAAAGGAATCAATGTCCAATTTTAACCTGAAAATTCATTACGCTATGTTATGTATACTTTAAATAACTTGAAACTTATCATTTTCTTTTGATTAAGCCACTTTAAGGACATATGAACAAACACATTTAATGCTTAATAGTAGGTGAACGATATGAATGGTTCATTGTTCAAAAAATGTTTTCATTTTTCTTTCTATGTAATTGTGTGTTTCTTTTATTACATAACATCAAGGTAAGGTTAAGTAATTTTCTTCTCTCTTTCATTTGTACTCTAGTTTTTTCTCTTTTTTTCACTTCTCTATTATTCTATTGCTGTTTGATAAAAATTTTTTTTCATATTCTCAAGTTACAGATTAGCTAAATAGTTTGATTAGCTTAACTAAAGAAGGATAAACTTTCATGATATATGACATATAATAGATAAATAATACATGATCAATGGTGTAGGATGTAAGTTCTAGAGTAGAGAGATAATGTCACTGACATAAGGACTAAGAACGGTTGTTAATTGCACAAAGTTAAAACATATTAACCATTGAATGTTGACTAAGAGGTCTGATGATTAAGTGTTCATTTCAAGGCTTGATTGATCATCGTTTGCAGAGCTGTCGATGTATATGGTTGAAGATTCCTAAACATGGATGAAAATTATGTCTAGTTTTGACTTGATTTTAAATAGTTGTCCAATTATTGTCAGTTCATGATATAAACTCATAAACTTTAATGGTGTTTGGAACTGAGTTGAAACAGTTTTTGCATGAAATTGGTACTCAATTAGGTTGCTTACATTCTTCATCAGCTTATTCTTGATTGAGTACCAGTTGATGAAGCTCAGACATGCCCGGAAGTGAGAGAGTTATTCTCCACTGGCAATGACTGGTCTTCTCGATATGTCACAAAATTATTGCGCTAAGAATCTTACAATTGAACGTCGATACAATGATGTTGATGATTAGACGTTCACTGGTTTGCTATGTTGATAGGATCGAATGTGAGCAATAACACAAAAGGATCATATCCTAAAATGAAATAGTTGTTCACTAATTCCTGGTATTCAGTGGTATTCAGTCATGGTTAATTTGTGATGAACATAAACAATACAAGTCGTATATATATTCATGTCGTCTGACATTTACCACAAGGAAACACTGGACTAGTTGCTCCATTCTTGTATGATACTCTTCAACGGTGCACATCCATTACTCCACTAGGGATCGAACACAGAACTTTCTAGTGGTTAATGCTTGTTTAAATCAGACCAATTAATGACATCAAACTAACACTAAAAAATTCCCACAACATCCACTTACAGTCAATATCAGCTAACTAGTGTCTAACTTCTTAAGGCAATTCCTGGAGTTCTAGTGAGAAGGCATGATAAGTGGAGTTCGACCATGTTGAGTATGAGGCAGTTACACACCGATGGCGATAAATAAGGTCCCACTAATACATCATGAATTAACTGAAGTTACTAATATCAACCGCTGGCTGCAACCTCAGTGATCTAATAACAAGGCACTAATCCAGAAGATGAAAAGACTCTGAAATCAACCTCTTTTGGGATGGTAGAGGCATACTGTTGAAGAGTTCCATACTAAAACAAAACAGTTGTCTAGTGCTTCTTGGTAATCAATGATTGTCTTAACTTATACTAATTCGTGATATCGAATACATAACATTTGTTGATTCAATCCTTAATCCATTACATATACAGATTTCATTTAAATTTGGAAAGCATCAAAAGAACCAACTATTATGTGACGTTAGAATAGTTAATATAAGTTAAAAATATATTGATTTCCTATTGTAAATGAAGTAGGATTCAAGCAACTACCTAAGCAAGTAATAAACTCGACTTATCATTACACTTTTAAATCCTGAATAAGTTGTCTAAATTGATTTATATTGGATCTTAATAATAGAATTTGCTGAATCTAAGCCCATTTATCTATGTATTATCTAAACATCAATGCTTGATAAGACGATGTTTTCTAAGAACATCAGGAATATCAACAAAGTCTGTAACTAGGAATGAAGATTATGTATCAGTAGGCATTTAGGCTTGTTGTTAAATAGGCATCCATATTCTGTAAACCCAACAACAGCTAATAATTGTTTCAACTTTTCGTTTTGTTTCTTTAAATAAAAATAATCAAATGAACCTTTCATGCCGCAAAACTATGTTATAGAATACAAATTACCTTCTTTTATTTCTCCATGAAGTTGATCAGCTGGACCAGATGGATAAATTTCTTCGACAAATGCTCCCAAATTACCATCAGATCGAATATGTCCACCAACTATTCTCATACCAATTCCACCACCTATGAAATGTTACAAAGGAAATTATAAATAATTATACGCTGGAATAAAACCTGGCACTTCAAAATTAACTTGATACAACACTTCTAGGCCTTAACTTAGTTGGATTTCATCATCAATGTTACCATTTAAGTCATTACAGATGGTTTGCTTCTGACTCATTACTATACCGAATGGTATCGATAGGACCTTATGAAATAATAGGAATAAATAATCTAGAAGTTATAGTGCGGAGACTATTTTACACTACCTTTCATCTAAAAAGATTAGCCTTCTATCATACTCACATTAATAACTACCTAATAATTGATCATTGTAGTCTGAAAGATTACTGATTACCTCACAGTAGTCGCATTACTTTCCGAAAAAAACTGAACTGTTTATTTACAACTGAGGGGTTTTGGCGATAGTTAATTTGTCGATTTTGATATCACGAGTTGATCTGAATCAGATCACCTGGAAACACTGGACTCTTCATCAGTGCACACTCACGACCCCATCAGGGACCTAACCTAGGACCCTCTGGCTCCGCGGCGATCACTTTACCATCAGACCACTTTTTCGGCTTCTAAAGGTTGATATTTCTAATTCAGTTAATTCGTGATACGTTTGCGCGACCACATCTATTGTCATCAGTGGGTAACTGCCTCACACCCGACATAATTGTACTCCACCGGTCACCACTTCAAACCAGAACTTCAGTTCCCGAAGCGATATTAGCTACAACCAGTATTCATAAACAATATTGGCTTAAATGCCTAATGCCACCTTCATTCTTAAATTGAGTACATCATATTTTGAACTGGTAACGAGACTTTATCTTTGTAAACGGTAACATAACCAAATATATTAGATTTATTTGGAATATGTTATAGTAGTAATAAACTAAGAGTGAGATTGACCAATCTCTGTTTACATATATAAATCTCGCTGTGAATTTGTCAGACGTTTGTCCGATTTGATGAGTTTTGATTAAGACGAAATACAGGTCTTATATTTCATTTCTAATCATAATCTACATATGCTTACTTGTTTTTTTCAGATATAAAGGTATGCACTAACTAAAACACAGGAACCACTATGCAAATGAAGAAACGGTTTAGAATAAAATCTTGGCAACAACACGAACGAAATCAACTTTTATTTAATTTGGATTGTGGCTGGGATCCAGGATGCAAATATCATCCTATTCGGGACTAGTCAGCATTCTAGTGTTGATGTCTACACTGGGACTCGAACCCAGCTTCTTACGTGCCAAATGCCATCGCGCACACTATTAGTCTACTAAGTCAGACAACTACACTTATGTAACAGGCAGGTATACATAATTAGAATGTACTTAGATCTTTCTGCGTCCTAGATTCTCTTTGTCGAATCAAGCAATACTTGTGAATAATTCGCTCAGAATCCACATATGACAACAAAGACTGATCAGCTTTAGTTCATAATAAATCAGCCGGAAGATTCAAATACATTTTAATTATAAAACAATTTTTAGATGACAATTGCAATCAAGTTATCAACATCGTTTACCTCGTTGATGTCGGTCTTTGGATTCACGCATCAACAAAAGTCGTTTTGTTGGAAAATCGTATGTACATTTCGTAGATTGTACTAAAGATTTAGGCTTCTACAATTAGAAAGATAAACTTTTAATAACAAGACAAATTATGTAACAATACATCATGAAAACAAAATAACTTTTAGCCATAATACGTTCTTTGAACTGGATAGTTTAATCGTGAAGTTTTCCACCATCAATCTGGACAACTTCATTGACACAAACTTCTGACAAAGATAATCAGAGATTTTCTCTACAAGTGAACTAGCAACTTGTTTTATCGACGGCAAATTCGACTTTATGTTGATTACACATACCTAGTCATTGCCTAGACATTTATTACGATTCTCTTTCGTCTTGACTTCATTACATTGTAATTGTTTATTAGTGCTTTTAATTTACTTAGTAAATTGGATCTACTTCAATATGTTTAGTGATTTTCAGTCGCCCTGAATATCAAACTTCTAGAAATTTTCTGGTCATCTTTGTGTCTCCTCTACATACAATCACTACGTTGGACAGTTTATATTTTAGATAAATTTCGGCTTGTCTTGTCCTGCCATCTTGTCCTTTGGTTGACACAGAATTGATTGTAATGAACTTGTTGGTTTGTGTACGACATTTATTTCTAACGGCCCCAATTGTTTGGTTGTTATATCCAATATATCTTTCATATATAGAAGAATAATGCTCTATATTGATTTTGACTGCTTGACTTTGGATTTATTAATGGGCTTGAGAGACATTTCCTAAAAGGTTGCCTGGATAATCGTTCTTTTGGAAGACAGCCATTGAGTGTTTTTTCTTCATTTTCTCGTGTGATAGGTGTTTGCACTGTCTCTGCCCTTTGAATAGAGTTTGGACTCATTCGTGGATCCATTATGTTGATCAAACCTTTGACATCGTCATAAGGAACGTATAGGGAAATGCCTGCAGTTTGATCAACAATACTTTTGAATATAGGAAATTTACTTTGAAAACGAGTCAAGCAAGAAATTACCATACTCATGTATGTTCTGATTACCAGAAGTGATACAAGAAAACTGGTGACCCAAGTGTAGAATCGTCCTAATCAGCTCAATCATATAGGATACAAGACCGTTATTTACTAATAGATCTGTAGGATAGTCTCAACATATTGCAAAATAACTGTAAGTTGGAAACGTATGTCAATTAATACCAGTTAAATAGCTGAAAGAGTATTAACTTTTCAAGAAGCATGAACGTTTTTATATTCTTCGTTACATTAAATAACTTATTATTATACTGAATAATTATTGGATATCATTATTGGATATTGTGTGTAGATTGTTGAAATGTCGCCTACCAATATTTTAAATTATGTCGGCAATAAATTTTTCGAACATACTGAAGTTGAAAATACAATGTAATGGACTACAAATCAGTTACTATGATGCCTGAAGCCTATGTTATCGATAGCTGATTGTGGATTTGGAAATGGACACTACTAAGATATCCCAAACTAGGACTTAACAACTACCTAACTCTTTCTGGTTTTTAGTAGCTGTCTAACTAAACTAAGTCTATGATGTGAGTCATTGTTTTTCATTGGATAAGGAATGTACTCGAAGTATTCAGTTATTCTCTTCTGATTCTCCATAGGTTGATAAACTACAAGTTTTGTACATTATTATTCGGAATTGATAGATATATCAAAGAGAATCATCATAACACATGTATATTGTATGCAATAAACAACAAGAATATTAATAATTATAATCAATACTATCGTTTTTTTATTACATTACGTAATACTACAATCAATGATACTAGGACTAAGAGAAGATCTAACTTACGTTGCTAGCTGGTGGATTGAATGTAGGCCATGTTGTCGTGCCATCTATCCATGTATTGGAAGTTTTCACGTTATCTAATGTAAACAAAGTTAACATAACAGAATTAATGATGAAATTATATATATATATATATATATATATATATATATATATAGAGAGAGAGAGAGAGAGAAAGAGAAGGAAAGCGAGAGAGGAAGTACAAATAGAAATGAAGGGATTTTGTAGAGAAAAGGAACAATATCTAGTTATTTGTATTCTTTACAGATTGGTGTCTCTTCGATACTACTGAAAACCAGAGGGATACGAACAGATGATTTGCACCAGTATGAGAAACAACATTACTTCTTGATTCTGTCATGTAACCCATCCCAGGGTATTCAGGTCTCATGAACAAACACTTAACTGTTCGCACAACTAGGCTTTTCAGCCTTCAATCGTAGAATTTCCACATAAATCAGTTTCTGATATAACGTGATGATTTTCCAATATCAGTGGTTATAACTGTTTTACTTCCGACTAGTCTGAACTTCACCAGTTACGGTTTCTCACTAGAGCTTCAAAAACATCCCGAAATTAGTCACTATAAAGCAGATTATTGTAGGTGAGTCAAAATTGAGTGTGCGCCCTGCCAAGGAGTCCGTATACTGGAACTGAAAGAGGTTCTCTGCTCCCTGGTTTTCAGTAGTATTTTGACCGATACTTATCTGTGACGAATACAGACAACTAAAGAAATAAAATAGTTCAGTTCTCAATCAAGTCTCCGAAAACTGTCACAACCTGGACTTGACATCAGCAGTAATGCAATATTTATGTAAATTTCTGTTTAACATGTATTGAGAATGAAACTATTTAGAAAAAACACATAATTGATCATAGTGGACAGTTAGTACCTATCACTCAACCTCCGTTACAATAGTTCTTGACCAGTTCAGATAATGCATGAACTTTTGTTATATCCACCAGTCATAAAATGTATGGATTCGAATACATTTAACTGACCTAAAGCACATTCGCCGAAGCTACTTTTAACATGATATTGAATTAATTAGCCAATCAAAAGATGGAATAAGGAAAATGGTTGTGGTTTAATTGATTTTCTCTGATACAGATGGCATAATTATTGAACTTTATTCATTATTCTAAGCAATAACATTGGCTCAAACGTCTGATGAAGTCTTTTCCTGAGTTACAAATCATCTTCACCTTCTTTAACGTTGTGAAAAAGATGGGTTGTAAATAGAAATTAATTGGTGGGAATTAGGACTTAGCATTAGTATTAGCGTGTGAGTTGATAGAAAATTACGGATTTATTCGAAAATGAGGAATTGCCGCGGATTATATTTATTTTTGAAAACTTTAAAAGACAACTCCAATCTTAACTGAATACTGAGCCCAACCCAACCCTAAAATGTAATTGTAATCTTAAGCTCAATTTCATTGAAATCTAAACCTATTGCATTAATATAACCCAAGTTCTAATCTAAACTTATATCCTAACGTTTACAATTAATCCTAAGTCGAAACTCTATTTATTACACTAAACCCCAAACCTGAGACTTAATAATAACCTAAAATACCAACAACGTAGCATCCACTGCCTAATTTTCTTATTACAACGGATTAAAGTGGTTTTTCGAAGTAAAATTCTTCCTATAAACACCGTTTAATCAGATTCCTTGTCATAAATAATATATATTTTGTTTACAACTTGTGATTTTAGCTTTGTTGACACAAACAATCATCATGATAATCATCAGTATTTTAGGATCATTACAGATAGACGATCTAAGCTTCACAGATGACTTAGCCTTTCCCTCTCACGTACGGTAATGAATGTAGATGAAGACGGACAGAGTCGAGCCAGCTTCTACAGCAGTAAGACTCAACATGCACAAGGGGAAAGTAAGATCCTCAAATACAATACAGAGGGCAACAACCCAGTTACGCTTAAGCTGATGGAGAAGCTCTGGAATATACAAAATGTTTTACATACCTGGGTAGCAATATCATTAATAACAAAGGAGGATCTAAACTAATAAAGATATCATGGTAATATTGTCAAGGCAAAACAAGAGCTGCAATCCTACAGCTGAAAAGCATGTGGAACTCAAGCCAGGATGTCAGCCAACATCAAAGTCAGAATCTTGAATACAAATATAGGGACAGTTCCATAGTATAGAGCTGAAACTTGGAGGACTACCCATAAACATCATTTGAAACATTTAAGTATCTATAAATAGTTGTTTGCCCAGGTTACTTCGGATCCACTGGTTAGATACCATCAAAAACAATCTCAAGTCAGTGGTAATGAACAAACTAACCAGTTTCTAGATGAGGAAGGAATTAGGAAACAGGGCTGGAAATGGATGGGCACACTTTGAAGAAATCATCAAACTACATCACAAGACAAGCACCAACTTAGAATTTTCAAGGTCATAGGAAAAGAGTAAGATGAAAGAGCAGATTGTGTCGTGAATCGGAGGCAGACATAAAATGGGTGAATTGTATGAGAAGAAGTGGAAAGGAAGATTTGAGAACATGATCAGCAGGTGAATACTGATCAGCTGCCTATGCTCCACGAGGGACAATAAACATTGAATGATTGATACATAATATCATGATTCGTTTACAGATGAAATGCTTGTCCAAATTCTGTTGTGTCATATATCATGGGTTCGATTCTTTGTGAATTTGTAAGTGTGCACTACTATGGAATCAGGTAGTTAGTCGAAATTATTATCCTACTACTCTCTAGTTTACAGTTGATTTCCAACTTATGTTAATCATTGATGGGTATTCTTCATAAAATATTCATTATTATTTTAATGATATTACTTCTTAACTTATTTACCTACATGAAACTGGTTGAGTAGAATAAAGAAGACATACTGTATCAAAAAAAACACAAAATATTAATCTTTGTTGTTGTTATTTTTTACAAACTGATGTTGGTAAAGTAACACTACAAACCAGGAAGCAATAAATACCTAACCCAATATCAATCTAAGACGAATACAGACAAAACTTTAGTACTCATCTCCATAGAAAGTACTTTAACATAATGTCAATGTTGACAGTTTATTAGACAGCATAAAATTCAAGTTAGAATATTCACTTTCTGAATAGGTGAGATTCACCACTTGAAAATGACACATTCAACATATTTAGAATCTCCAAGTGAAGTAGATTAAGCGTAGAAGTGAAATATTAGTTACGTAATTTCGTTTACTATCATACTTAACTTCAACTTAGTTATTAAATAGTGGTCATGTGGCAGAAAAAGCCCTAATCATTCAATGTGACAGTATATACGCCATGACGGTTTCTTTTTTAATAGGAATCTGACTATGAGGATTCAAACCAACAACTTTAGTTTGTTTTCTGTTTTTCAGTTTGATATTCTACTACATTTTATAATTCTTTTCAGTAATAGCACACATATCCTCTTACTATCAGTTAAATCTACCAATTATTATGGTTTGTTACGTAATCCATCTGTTTCAATGTTAATAATGTCTTATAAATTGCTTTGATCAGTTTAAAAATTTCCTGATTTGCATATCAATAGTACTGTATAGAAGAGTAATGCTTGATAAATATCATGTTTTAGTGTTAAACAGTTAGTGACAGGCAGAAGGGAAATCTATTTTACTTTCGTTTATTGCTCGTTAACTTAACTTTCGTTGTTAAAGCGTATCTTTGGTAATCACATGGGAAAAGATGGTCATCAAGGTGACTAGGGAAGATCGAAGACTCTTAAAAAATAGTACACATGGTTCGACATTGAGATAGATCCCTAAATACTATGACAGAGTCTTCAGAAGCCCTGAAAGACCCGAAGACATTCCGTTCTATCACCATTCGATAAGACCCTCAAGAATGTTGACGTGGAATATCTTAACTAAATAACAGCTAAAGACTACTTCCGACTGACTGGTTAAATTTTAATGACGATTTCAAATCCATAGAAAATTATAAATACCCGAGTATTATACACATATTTGACACTTAGCCGGATAAATATTTCTTTCTCCTATTTTTGTCTTTTGATTAGTGACTTAGAGGGTTCAAGGCTCTTGAGTTCCGAAACAGTATGCAATATCGTCAGTAGTCAACCACAAGATATATCAGTTGACTTTTAAACATGACAAATAGAGTTGTAATTGTATTCAAAATGAAGAAAAAGATAAGTGAAGAAGATATCTATGATAATGTGGATATGATTTTGTTAAGTCGGACCACTAAAGAAGAGTGAAAACTTCCACAACTGTGTTTTAATAAACTAATTCATTTATTCTAGTCTTCAGTAATCAAAACATTACACTTTTATTATTGTTACGTTTCTCTTAACCTATCCTCCCGTTTAGTATAATTACTGTTATTATTGTATTGTCTTTTATTATGGACTACGGTTAAATAGTTGTGTACAAGTTGTCCCTATTCACTACAACTATTTCCTTAGTTCTGTATTAATGTTAGTTTCATAATTAGTTTGCTGTATGGTCTGATTTTGTGTATGAAAGGCATGATTGAAATCCGATCCGATCCATATCTGTCTGTTTGGCTAATAAATCGCTGATTTTTCCACTATTCCGACTTGGAGACTGGCAGTCGCATGGCAGACGTGTCTTTACAGTGATTAGCAACCATCAAGGGCACTGTGTATTTTTCAAAATACATAACAGATTTGACTTCGAATAATCTGTTTTTTCGCTTATTTACTTTTAATACTATAGCTCAGCTGCATGGTGTATATATCGTAGGGTCTGTACAATTCTTGCGTGAGTTGCATGTTATATCCCTAAACAATATTTAGGTACTTAGTGAATATGAAAATATAAAAATTTACTCGTTCAGGAAACATATATTCATGCACTTTTTTAGTCACTTATAACCACTGTAAAGCTTATGACAGATGTCCGCTATTTCAGGCGCCTATATCACATTGGTAAGACGAGAAGAGATTAATAAGATTACAGAAACAAAAGTCAACATAAGTATATGAAAATGTACGAATCATAGAATAAAGGAACTTGATTTTTAGGAGACGATAAACAGTGTTTATATCGGCGACGATATGATCAATTCACATAGAACATCTTCAACTATTGATCACTTCAATAGAACTATCCTCACCTATGTAGTTAGCCTCTATTTTTAGAGCTCAAACTGACAATCAATAATTTCATACACCAATAAAATTCTTGTGTGTTGCATATGCCCAACCACTTCGTACCTTGACGAGCGATGCTATCTGGTGTTAAAAAAGGTACACATTTAAGAATGGTCAAACCAAAGCATGACACCAGTTCATGATGTAATTGATAATTGGAATAAAACATGCTAATAGGTGCAGACTATTTTATTGAGGTCTGCTTGATAATCTTAACCAATCGTTAGAAACATTAAATGGCATGGTTCAAAAGCTTTTGCTATAATTCGGGTACATCCCTTCCTTGTCCTTCCTTCAAATTTTGAGTTCATCATGATTGTTCACTTATTCATATTTTCTTGAATTTAACCTATAACCCCCTAATACTCTAAATTACTAATAATACTGCTAGCACCTGTGGGATTTGGCCTAACAATTTTATATAATTATAATGAATTGGATAATGGAAACTTGATCTGATATGCATACATATCAAGTTCTACATTGTCACTAACTAAACTGACTGATCAAATGTCTATAAGAACAGAATCTGTCCTCCCTTGTAATATACTGATATCATTCATTTTTGATATATTTCAATAAAACTAATTATATTCATCACTATTCATTTGTATACATAATTCACCGACGGATGACTTTTAATCATCACCCTACATTCATATGTTCATACTTACTTAGTCTCATCTAGAATTACAATTCAATCTACATTCATTTGTCTAGTTTATGGACAATAAAAATGTGAAATATTGTAACAGAAAATAATAATCATAATCAATAATAATAATAATAATAATAAAACTGAAAAAAAGGAAACAAAAAAAGGAAAAATAAATGAATAGAACAAAACAATGAAGCCATTAACTGGTAAACACACGCATATTCACACTCTCACACACACACACACTTGGAATTACTTCCAAGAAGAACAAGAAAAACAAAAATTCATAGAAAGTAAGTCTAAAATTAAATTATGAATATGTAAATATCGTGAGTGAATATTCAATGGTGTTTCTTGAAGATAATAAATAATGAAAAAAAAAATTTTGCTTAGTTATTTTTCTTTTTTGGTTTCCATTTAAAGGAGGTTGGCAGGAGTAAGAGTGGATGCGTTTATATTGGTTGAATGCGTTTGTACATCATTTGGAACGATTAGACAATAAAAAGAAAGTATGAAGTAGTGAATATTGTATATTCTTTACCTATTCCTTGGTTCTTATGAAAATATGTTAATATGAACTTGGTTGAATTGTAATTGAAAAATAAAATTTAGAATGTACATTTCGTCTTTTTAATCTGATATACCTTCATCTCACTGTTGAAGTCTAGTCAATAACAAATCAATGGAAAGATAAAGATAGCTTCACATTATATATGTTAGTTGTTCAAACTCAGTAGCCTTGTGGTTAATACTGTGTGGTTTAGCAGGAAACTAACAAAGTTTGAGTACTAGTGTGAACAACAACACTAGGATATAGGTACAAAAAACTGACAAGTCTCAAATAGAAAGAAACAGACATTTTGGATTCTATTTGTCAGCTACAGTCTAATCTAATTCATACTTGTGAAGTATCCTGTTAGAATGAATATATGACATCAGAGTGTAATTAAATTCAGTTCCTAACATATCAATAGGCTGAAATAAATACTTTTAAAGTATATGTTTGTATAAGCTAGTACAGTACAAAAAGGTATCCGTGGTAAATGTAACCTGAAACTTTATATAAATCCGTTATATACAACAGTATCAGTGAGTTTTTCGTATATCTAGTAAGTAGTTACTGTATATCAGAGTGTAACGTTTAGCAAAGATTTGAATTTAAGTACTTATAACCATCTGCAACTAACTTCCTTCAATGTATCAATGCAGTGAATTGAGAAAAAAGTTTGAGATGAAATCTTCAAAGGAAATCATTCAACAAAATGAAATACTCTTTTACTAAGTGAATGGAAAAATATCTGAAAGTGTTAGATGAGACGTAGTGAATGGTGGAATCGTTGCAGATAACCACTGTTCTATTTATTTTGTCACGATTATTAATATTTGACATGATGAAGAATGAAATTCTTTGTTATTTTTTAACAGAATATATCATCAACGGGTCCCAGTACCTTTACGTGATACTATACTGACTAGTTTTATTCTACAGTGATGCTCATAGTCACTAGACCATTCTAGGTTCATCCATTTTGTCGGAGTTCCGATTCTCTTTCTATCAACCAGTAACACTAGGCCTTACAATAAAAATATAGCTGAAAGTTAAATACTCGAATTTGTATCACATCGGTGAAAAAAATAGATCTTTCGAATGTTCAATCACGTAAATAGGAAGTTAACAATAATATACATATTAAACAAAGTATCGTCCATGAATAAAGTAAGTTGTAAGTCATACACGAATGATACGAATCACTCCAGCTCTTTAAACAGGAAATAATTCTTCTATGCTAACATGTGGTATGTCACGAAATTAAATTGAATATCAAATTGTATCTGCTGTAGCTGGTGTAGTACGATAATCATTCAAAATTTAGACGTTTACATTTAAACTTAGCTCAAGTTTTGATATGAACAACGGTGTGGTACTAGTAGTCTTCATAAATGTCCTTTAAATTATTCTACACAGTGTCAACATTAACATTAAACTAAATGTACCGTTTTACATAACAAGTAAAGCGATGGCTTAATGATTAAAATTTTCAAATATCAATCACTACGTCGATGATTTGAGTTAGTACACGCTTATTTCAGTTTTGGTAGTTGGATATCTTCACTAGCCAAGTTAATCAGTCAGTCACAACTTGGAACTTAAGACGTGCGTAAATCAATTGCCATGCTCGAATTAACATACAGAGATGCAAACGTACAGCTAAATCCCGCAGTATTTAAAATAGTAACAGAGTTAGTTTTAGTGGGGAAGATTAAGAGATCGCAGAAAATGATTTAGAAAAATAAAGATCAATGAAAAAATTAAAGTGAATTCAGAAACTTAAAATTTGGCAGGGGGATAATCAATGGATACACCCGCAGAATTGCAAATGATTTCGAGCTGTTGGCTACAATCATAACACGGACCCCAACAAGATAATCTGCGCCTGTTTACATATATTAGTCCAGTTGTCAACGCTTTCATAAGCTAGTGACACTATTTTGCTTTGGCCGCCCTTGGATTTTACGGATCTACTACTACACCAACATAATCACTCGTCAAGACAGGCAGTGGTTGGGCATACGTATCATATGTCCTAACCACCTCAGTTGATGAAGATTCGCCACTTCGGCAATCGATTTACCATCTTAACCTAGCACTCTGTTCGTAACCTACGTATTGTCTACACGGTTATTTCAGAAGAATAAAACTAGCAAGTAAAAACACGAGCCAAGTAAATGAATCTCTGTTTGATTAATGAATTACATTATCAAATGAAAGGTTCATAAATAATGTTTTACTATATTTTCATTAAAAAAATTAAACAATAAATAAGTAATATTCAATTATTTACCTTTATAATTTTTATAATTCCATTCATCTTCACTTAATCCAAGCCAACTATCAATTGTTTCACTTGGAGTTTTATGATATTGATTAATTGAATCTATTGGTTCTTGTTGTAGTGTCTGTTTTATTGATTTTTGATAATTACTAGTATAGATATGTTCAGGATTTTGTAATCGATCTCCTTTAGTCACTACTGATTGACATGTTCGAGACATTGAGGAGGATGATTGTAATTGATTATTAAACGGTGTAACATTAACACTATTACTACTACTACTAATGATACCTATCAACAGTAGTATTTATTGGTGTAGTTTTTGAATAATTCAAATTATAGTTGTTTTGTTCATTTAATAATCTACGTACTTGTTCAATGAGTACATCTATTGAATCTGAAGTGATAGGATTTACACATGAATTATTTTCATTAGATAATAATGAAGTATTCATTCTTGAAAGATTATTATCATTATATGGTATGTTCATTGTGTTCAAATAAGTAGAATTTATGTTGGAAACATTATTTATTACATCATTATTAGTGTTATTTAAACTGAAATTTTCTGTAGGTTGATAATTATTTGCTTGTTCTGATTCAATTGTATTTTGTAGTACATTATTTATACCTTGACTATTAATCGTCTGACAGGTATTGTCATTACCAATATTATAATAATTGTTATTATTACTATTATCTAACATATTAGTACCAGCTACTGCTGTAGCTGCAATAGCTCCAGCAACAGCTGCTAAAGTTACTTGATTTAGATCAGCTGGTGCAAGATCTAAACACATTGAATTAATTTGATCAATAAGTGTTGGATTATAAGTAAGCGCTTGTAAAACATCAGGATTATTAATTAGCTCCATTAAAGTGTTATTTGAAATAGATACAGGTTCATCTACATTGAGTGATGTAGGCTGATGAATAACTGGAGTGTTAATAAGCTTATCTGTCAAGGTATTTGTTAAAGGAAATTGATTTGGTAATACAACTGGTGTGGTGGAATTTAAATTTGGCGTCGTTAAAATATTTGGTATAGACAACATCTGTTGATTAATTGTTGACATATAGTTGTTTGTAGGATCCATGATTGTATCATCTGTTCTACATTGTTCAATATTTAACGGAAGCCTTGTTGAGGCTGTTGAGAATATTGGTGGAGCTAAAGTCGATGAAATAAGAGTTGTTGGTTGCATTTCTGAATCATTTGGATAGGAATTTAAATAACCTTGAAGATCAAAATTTGAAAAACTAGACGGCCAACTTGATTCAAATGGTTCATCAGTCATTAAACTTTTAAGTAGACGTCGATGATGTTGTTCTACTTGCCTACGAAGTTGTCGTGTAGTAAAATCATTTGCTAAGTCAGTTCGACGATCAAGTGAACCAGATCGATCAGTATCATTAAATCCATGCGATTGAAATGAATCGGTTATATTTTCATGATTGTCTAAATTAAATTCTGAATGGGCAGCAGCTAATCGTGCTCTTAATGTTTGCATTGATGTACAACCTGATATCCTATTCAAATCATCTAAATGAGTTAAATGACCAGTTGATTTTGACAGATTACCAATTTTTCTAGACAGATAATTATTAGATTTATCCCATTTATCTGATTGTATTTTACGATGAGGTGATAACTCTATACTAGATGGTACACATCGTTGACTAGTTGATGTAGGCCGTGAATGTTTCACTCTTTTTCTATGATAATCATTCAATGGTAAAGAAAAATATGATCCAACTTCTAAGTAATTATTATTCTCATCATTTAACCATTTTGTTTGTGGTGTATAAAATGATTTGTTAGGTTGGTGTATAACTTCGTAATGAACCTCTTCTCAATCGATTACCTATTTCATAATCTTGATAGTTTTTATTAAATCGTGATGTATACGACAAAATCTTTCTGTTTATCATTATCTCTACTTGATAATGGTTTGATACTTCGACTGGAATCTTTTAAATTTCTCTGTTGTAAAACATTTTCAACATCACTTGATCTAATATGTTTCATACGATTTGATGTAGAATGATGCATGAATCCTAATTTATTCTTTCGATGATCATAACGAATAATTGATGCTAAATTGAGTTTATCTTTTGGTTGATGTAATATACTACTCGCTTCTGAATATGATCGATATGGTCGATTATCATAAGTAGGTCGAAGATTATTTCTTGTTGATATTTTAAAATTTGTCCTATAAGTATCATCATAATCTAATGATTTCATATATCTATCTGGATAAATATCATGTAATGATTTATGATTATATGATTGATTTGAATGAATAATTGATGATGATGAATTAGGACTTTCATAAACACCTTGATTATCATCAATGAAACTATTCAATTCATAACTATAAGCAGAAGAATGTGGTCGTCTTCTTTGTGAAGTAAAATATGAACCACGTGAACTAGACGATGATGACATATATTCTGTATGATATTTATCTTTATTTATTGATTGTTCTGGTAATCCTGTTAACAATGTCTCTTCAGTAATACGTTTTAATATATGAATATACCAATATGAATGAAATGGTTCCCATAATTGTCTATTAGCATAATACTCTTGAAAATTATGTAATGATGATAATTTCAATTCATTTAAATTAGAATTTTCATTGATAATTGAATTTGTAATAGGTACATGAAGTGAGAAATCACTACATTCTGATATGGTATCATTGTAATTCTCTTCTGTTAATTGATTACTTAATGATTGTGGACAAGATAATGAAAGAAAATAATTGTTAATTGATGATTTGTATGATTCTATTTCATGTGATTTATCGAAATTATTACTAGTATTATTATTATTATTATTCTCAGTTAATGCTAATAATGTATCAGTTGGATCAGGTTCATTGTTATTTATTGATGTAGAAAGTATTAGTTGAGCACGTTTTAATAAAGTTTTTTCATTAGAACTACAAGATAACTTTGTCAATGATAACGGTGATAATGGTGATGATGACGATGATGATGATGATGGTGTGAATGTTGTCTGTTTTACTGTAATACAATTTGGTATAGTTTGAACAGATGATGTATTACCAATTGATACTGTTATACTACTTATATCATTAAATGAATTTTCTATTAATTTTAAAGATGATATATCATTTGCAAGTGAATATAATAAAGTTTCATCTTGTTTATTTATATAAATATCTTTATTCTCTTTATTATCTACTTGATATTCATTGAAACATTGAATTTCATGAAGTGAACTGTTAACATTGAATGATTGATCAATAATTGGATAGTTTAACGATTCATTATTATTATTGTATGCCTAAACTAGAAACTACTAAAATCTCATTTAATTTCTTATTAGTTTCCTTTATCTCATTATGATTGGCTACTTTTATATTGTTACTGTCTTCCTTCTCTTGAAATTTAATCAATGAATATTTCTTTTGAGTTGTTTGATTACTAACGTTAGTTAATTGTAACTGTTGTTGTTGTTGTTGTTCTTGATGTTGCTGTTGTTGTTGTTGTTGTTGGTCCAAATGATGATAAGGGTAGAAAATTCTATCTGTACTGCTTTTCTCACCCATATCATTTGATGTTTTAACATTTACAGTAGTTGAATTATCCAATGATGTAATGATATTCATTGGTTTCATCATGTGATCGCATAATTCATGTATGTCTGAATTCCATAAGTCATTTTGGTTATTCTCAAATTTTTCTTCCCTTTGTTTAGAATTATTCTGTACTAGTTGTTTATCCATAGGTAATGTAGATGTATATGAAAATTGATTTAAATTAGATTTGAATTTTTTATACTCAGAAGGCAATTTTTTATGACTACTTTCACTTAACTGATAAGTAGTATAATTTTGACTATTGAATGATGTGTAAGGATTCGACTTCGTTTCAATCAATTCATTATTATCTTCAGAAGATTTTACATTATGATAAGACTGTGAAATAGTGTTTTCTGTTGAAAGGATATAAGATGTCGAATGAGTAGAGCTACTTTCATCAGTTTGTAATTCTGTACCATGTTCTTCCGTGTGTACTGTATACTGTTTTGAAATAAAGGATGTAGTGGTACTTTCATCTTTTATGGTGTCTTTATTGATCTACACAGAAGAAAACATCAGAAAATGACAGAGAAAAAGTTGAAAAAACATTTTTCAACAGTGAATCAATTAAATAGTTACTACTAATAACACAGAAGATAATTTATAACATTTTCAGTGTTAAGTCGGTTTATTGCTCTAAACATTTCGAGGCAGTTCTTATTAGCTTACATATTTTCTGTGTAGCGTATTGAGCTCAATAGCGTATCCATAGAAGAAAGTTTAGAATAGCAGAAGACATTTTTATGTCTTATCTGTCTTATTCTCTAAATGTTTGTATTCCGCCAGTAGCGACTTCTCACTAAAAGTTTAGTAACGTGATCACATCATAGTTTGGTTGATATGATTTTGTGATGATTAGTTTTTAATTTCTTGCTTGTATTCAACATAGATTGGTTGACTACATCAATCTGACTATAATAATCAGCTCGCTGGTAAATGGCTATGGGGGGGGGGAAATTTGTTAATTCCGGATATCTAGTGAAAGTTTAACAGTGTAATTTATCCTTGTTGGGCGCTGACACTCATTGCCAAGGGCATTGACTAGTATTAGAAATACAACGCATTGACTGAAGCTAAAATTTACTCTACTAAATGATGAATAGTTGATTTAATGAAAAAATGGTTTCTTTGATATATGAATTTCCAAGGACAGTTATTCAAAATGATAAGACGTCTCAGCAATCTAATGTTTCCTAGTTCACAGTAGTTGACTATTATAGCTAACTTATGATATTACACCTCACTTTAAGCGACCAATGCATTACACTAAGATAACTTGAGATCACTTGAGATCCTATAGAATGGATGCTCTTCACTATCTAAATTTGTTTGGAAACTAATGCACGAAAAACGTCACACACAAAGAATTATTTGTTGGTAAATGGAACATGAATTATAGTTGTAACTGACATTGTATGGTTAATCAACATTGATAGACTATATTGAACATGGCGATACCTTTCATTAATAACATATAGCAGGGCAAATATTTGCGTTAGCTCACGTTGTCACACTAAATTATCACACAAAAGGTCAAAAATTAACATAATTAGTATCAGAATATAGTTAAACAAAAATAAATTAAAAGTAAATATAAAGGGATTATGAAAGGTTTATAGCTATGTATAACACTTTCAACTTATCATTGTGGTTATTGTGAGGACTCCAAGTAAGTAGATTGTAAACTACAGACTTCAAAGACCAACGACAGGCTTTAGTATGACCTTCAATTCTACCTTCGCACCAAAGTGTCAGTGTATGAAGATGGAAGTCTCATCTACTTTATCAGTAAACTCGACATGTTCTTCTAGTAATCTGTGTTCAACCCTAGTAATGATCACTTAGGGGTTCCATAATAAACAAGTGATGCTTTTAAGGCACTTAAGACAAAAGACACCTGACGAAATGAATGTAGAATCATCACAAACATTGATTCTGTTCGATTTCTGTTCTCTCTTTGTTTATAATTGAAGCGGATGTTTCAAAAAGTAAAATTGCTTTTCAGAAATAGGTATTAAGTTCAGTTAATAGTATTTGTCACTGGCTGATGTTGAGTGGATGTCACTGAATATCAAGCAACAGTGAACCGTTGTTTTGTTCTAGTTTGAGACTCTTCGGCGGTACATACTCTTAAATTCATCAAGGAATTGAACTGGTCGCCTTCAGGTTGGTGGACGTCTAAGCCTCAGCATATTGTTTTTAATGTTTTAATTAAATATAACCAAAATATGTTTATTTTACATACTTCGTTTGTTTCTACCTTCCACCTCCAAACTCTAAGAAAATCAAAAAATGTTTTCATGTTTCTGTTTTTCTCTGTCTCTAGTTTCTAAGGTCAACAACATTTTATTACATAATGTAAACAAAAAATTTGTATACAGATGTTTATGACAAGTTGACCTAACACAATGAATTTACAATAAAGTTAAAACATATTAAATTAGAAGTTTACTATGATTACTTATCAAGAATAAGTATTATGATTAATATCTACTGAATATTATAGTTCCTACAGTTATCATCATTCTTCTGTTTGTATAGAACTCAAATGAATAATGATAAAATAACTGAGATTTTTATAAATGAACTCAAAATATAAAGAATTTCAACTTATCCCATATAATACACTAATACACCAGTTACAATAGATGAATGATAGATGAATAACTTTATGAGAGAGGTAAAAGTGATAACATGATTCACTTCAAAGAGATTATTTCGCTCTATTAATCATATAATAGACTGATAGGTTTAATATTATTGGATAGGATTACTTTATTCATAATTTCAAAGAAGATTATGCAATAGATGGCTTACATAAAAGACATTATTACACTAGAAAACATATTAATCATTTAAACTTGTAAATCTTACAATGATTAATCACTGAGTAGTAACCAATAGTAAATTTTCTCTATCATATAGTTATATCACCTATAATCAATGTGATTCAACATATCTTGCATTATACTTTGATGCCAAACTGTTAATGGTGGACATCAGAAAACCATTCAGTAATAACCAACAAGGTGTACACGCAATCTGGGATTTGGTTGAGCTTAGTCAAAATAAAGCATTACATATCCATGCTATTAGGATGAATTTGTATATTCCCATTGATTTGTTATAGATTGAAGCTGGTCAGTCACTGTTGCTATATGTGCATCCTGAGCGGATTGCCTCGATATAGCGATTATTCACAAATATTATTTAATTTGTATTGTGACTGGCAAGTGGAATCCAGGACGCGCGTTTCGTCCTATTTGAGACTCATCGGCTGGATGTACCTACATCCCAATGTTGATGTTCACAGTAGGAAACGCGCGTCCTGGATTCCACTTGCCAGTCACAATACAAATTAAATATCCATGCTATCTTTTATTGTTTGCTAATCAATCTGCTTAAGTATTTATTCCTACCAGTTTTAAAATAAAATTCATTGTGAAACAGTATGATACATATTCGATTCCTACTAAGAATATCAACTTGCCTGTAGTTAATGAATAATAAGTGTAATGAAACTTAGATATATAACGGTCAGCTTGAAATTTGATATGTGACTTTAATAATATAGAAGTATCCAGGAAACACATTAATAAAATTATTAATTATCAATTACATGAGTTTTCTTTAAATTATACAATGAACTTCGGTTGACTGTCAGTATTTTTCCTACTTGCAAACAGTTCTTCATGGAAACAGCGAGTTTCCAAAAATGGTCTACATTTTGTGACTACGTATAAATAAAACTACTTAGTTTATTACACTGAATCGTACACAGTAAGATTCAGAAGTGTAGACAAGTGACAGAAACTTGAATAAACTGTACCAGTTTCTCTTTTCAAATGGTTCAATATCATTCATTCTGATAAGTAAATAACTTAAAATTAACACTTAGTATTGAAGTTAAATGTCAAAATTAGTTTAGTAAAGAAAAGTTTTACATCATATACATACACTAACTTGACAAACACTGTAATCCCACTAGTGAATCAGCTACTATTTCTTTTTGCCATGGGACTCATCATAAATGCTCACTCAACACTGCAATCAGAACTTAGAACATTCTGATATTGTCATGAGTTTGTCATATTTACACCGTAGCTTTGACACCCGAAAGTTCATATTTTATCAAATAGAAACATTTTGGTACTGTAGGTTCACCTCAATGAGTATTATCTATTTTAAAAGGGATATGGTACATTCAATAAAAATATATCAATAATGTGTGTTATGCTCTTTTCAAAATGATAGAAAGTGAGTACTGACTACAAATGAGCTTAACAGGGTCAAAAGAGTTAGAGTACAGTACTTATGTTAATTACACTATAAAAGCTGTTTCCAACCTTCAGTTACAATAGTATTTTCAAACTTGATCTCAGGCAATTCTATGAGACTTGCCAAAATTCATTTTAAGGTTGATTGAATACACCGCAACGTTAGGTGAGATGTAATATAGTTCAGGAATTAGTATTTAAGGTTAGAATTTGCAGTTTCGCTTAAGAGTACAACCTGATTGGCACAGTAAATAGTATTTACGAATAGTTGTACTATTATTCGACGAAATGTTTTTGCCTCGATAATGAAATAAAGTTCATCATATTACCTTCCCCATAGAAACTATGAGTAACTCAAAAGTTATAGTGTCTATGGTTAGAACCATCCGGGTGTACATCAATCTGTGTGTAAATTCTATTTTTAGTAAAGATATTCGCTTTTGGTGAGTGGAGTGGAGAGGCATATTGTAATTAGTCTTCACATCGAATTCGTTGAAAATGACCTGTTAGCTTTTGATTCACCGTTTACATCAAATCTGTTGTTTAACAACGAAAACTCCACTACACAACTATGATTCACTTATTCACCATGTAAACTAATTATTTCCAATGTGATATAATTATTTGTCCTAAATACACTATACAGTAATAGTTATATTTAAGTTGGATTGTGACTGGCAAGTGGAATCCAGGACGCGCGTTTCGTCCTATTTGGGACTCATCGGCGTGATGTACCTGCATCCACACAATCCAACTTAAATATAACTTGTGTAATACCGCTATATAGAGGCAATCCGCTCAGGATGCACATATGGCAACAGAGGCTGACCAGTTTCAGTCCATTACAAATCAATGGGAAGATACAAGCCTATTCTGAATATACAGTAATAGATAGTATCTTCATGTTGGCCTTAAGTGATTAATGAATTGTAACAATAATTGTCCTATTTGTAATCTAAAAAATGGGCATTTCAAGTATCACCTTTGCTCATTTCTATACTGTACTCCAGCCGGCTAAAATCTTATAACAAGTAATAATATCAAAATAAAATCAGACATGCAAATCAAATCATTATTTAAACAAGAAAATTAACACTATCTGTCTGTAAATTTTTATAACCATGGGATAACTACTCACAAATTTAAGTAAATGACACAACTTCAGGAAGAATAGCTGTCAAGAGGAAAAGTAATTTGTTGGCAACAATGCAGAGTGGAGAATGTACTTTAAGAAGTAGATTTTTATTCAACAGTCTAGTTTTATTTAGAAGATGATTGTTATGTTCTAGTATATTCACTGTATAGTTCAAATACTGTCTAACTTAACAGTGACCATGGTGATAAAATGTAAATATCAGATATTTTATTGATTTCAAGGGCAAAGGTAGAATATGTCTTCATTGGTAAATAGGAGTACACTCTCATGCAATGATATAGGTCTCTCAATGAAGTACAAACAAATGAAATAATTCCTAATATATCAGTCAACTTTTAAGTAGTGGCTCTAATAGTGTTATTAAAACAATAAAACAAAAGTACTGGTGAAGAGTCCAACACTTAGTTTTAAACTTTAGTTTCTAAAAAGAAATTTTTATGTAGGAAACGACATCGAATTCCATTCACAGACTTCGATGGTATACACTATATAAGTCTGAATGCTGCAGTTCTATCTATTCCGTGATCACTGTCTATCAGGTGTGACAAAATAGAACTATGTATGAGATCTCACCAGATCCTTTCCACATAAAAGGAGTGAGGGGAACTTTAACATTGGAAACGTTACAGAGAGTCCTCAATACACTTTAATACACAGATATAAGAATACAAAATATCTATGTTGAATGACCTCAAAATGATGAAAACATTTTGCTCTTGATCGAATTTCTTCAGCTTTATCAACTTACAGAAATAAATAAATAAACATCTGTTAATGATTGAGTACTGTGGAGGTTGTAGAATGCTAATTTTTTTATCACGAATTGATCTGAATCAAACAACCATTGATCACCTGGAAGCACTGGACAGCTCGTTTCGTTCTAGTATGGGACTCTTCAGCAGTGCGCATCCATGATCAAAGCAGAAATGGCATCCAGGGCCAACTGGCTCTACAAGCAACGACTTACGTTTAAGCCAGTGATCTGGATCCCAACGGTTGATATTTCTAACCCAATCAATTGGCAATGTGTTCTGTGCTATCGTGTCAATTGATATCAGTGGGTAACTGCTAGGTACTCAACAAGGTTGAGTTCGTCCTGGTCAAGTCCTCACGATAAAACTCCAAATATTATCTCAAGAAGTTAGTGGCCAGCGAGCCGATGTTGATTATGATTAAGTGTTGCAGAGTTTAATGGGTGCCAACCCAGTAGTCTAATAATAATAATCTACTAACATCCGCTTTGTAGTCGGAAGATTTTGGGTTCCGGTCTTTAGTGGGGCTGTGGATGTGCACTACTGAATAATCACATACTATAATGAAACAGCTATTCAATGCTTTCTTATAGTCAACAGTTGTCTAATTCAAACCAATCCTATGATATCAACTAAATATCTGTCCAGTTATAAGTTCGTACTATTCTACACTTTATAAATACAAAGATGAAAAATGGTAAAATAAAAACTTTCAATGAAACAGAATATACAAAAACAAAAATGATTAATTACTTTTTCCTTTTCTTTAGGATAGAGAACAAATAAAATCAAATAGGGATATTCAATTTGTTCTTATCTTTTGTTATGTTCACCCTACTCATAATGTTCTGTTCTTCATTGAAATTTGATCAAGTTCAAAACAATTTTTAAATGAAAATGACTTATTTCATAATGTCGTGTTTTTTTTTCTCTTTCATTATTAATTTAATAATAATCATTACATTATTGACTAACTTTCTGAGGAGTTTCTTTAGAGTCTCTGTCGTAAGTAGAATACAATCATGTAGGATGTGAAGTAGTCACCTAACACAGGCAATGAATGAGATCATTTTAATCTATCATGAAATTGATTGACGTTAGAAATATAAACAGATGAATGGTCACCGTATCAGTTTGTTTAATGGTCAAGTTACTGTTGGAAAACCTGGATGACCTAAACATAAAGTGATACTTCGTTGTCAGTTCACAATTTCGAATTCAAGCAGTTATTTTGTTTCATAATAAACATAACTGTTAACAATTTAGTTCAACTGACATTATTATTGCGAAACGACGAAACGATCTGATGGTATGAATTTTGAATATACTCAACGATGTTCCAGTCTTTCTCTGTTGTTATTTCAAGTCAGTTACAGTCGTTAAGCCAGTACTGACAGAAAAACTAGTGTTAAACCAGGAATCTTTATTCAATTTATCTTCTTTCACAAACACCATAGCCCTATTATATGGAACTAAACCCAAGAATTTGAATCCAGTTCAACAAATAAACTATATGGCGATCTTTGAGATGGGATTCCGTAGGTTCACATTCTTAGTCTCAATTGTGTGTCCATAATCAAGCCACCTTGAACATTATGATTACAACATCCAATAGTTCTGTATGTCATATCCTTATAAATAAGAGAACTCTAGATTGATTTTAAAGCAGTCGAGTTAAATAATTCAATACATTAAGTCTAATATAACTATCAACATCAAGAGTTCAAATCAAAACAACAATAACACCGAAACTGTGGCTCGTCAAGAAGGAATAAAATTGTATATATTACGGAATAATAAAACTCTAGAACAAGAAGACAATAGTAATGAAGCCACTGAAAGTATTATTGATTCTTAGACAAGTTTCTATCTACTGATTACAGTCACTATAAGGACCCCTATAAGGCAATTGTAAAATTACTCACACCATGTACTAAACCAACAGTTGATGAGATTATGGAATTACACCAAGCTTTGATTTAGCTGACTTCAGCTTTTTTGCATTCTGCTTCTACACTAGTCAACATCTTTCTATAAGGTCAGACAACAGTAGTTAAAAGTCATGTTATTCATGTCCTCACCACCTCGAATTAATGAAAATTCACAACCTACTTCAACCAATTTATCATACTTCTCTAGTGCTCACTATCTAATTACCATTGCTCAAATAGTCTTCCAATAATAAAAAAGTAACACTTTGAAAGTATTTATAATGAAAAAGTTACAGTCTATGCATTTCTTCTATTTTCATAATGTATGTATTAGAACTAAGTAAGGAATAGACTACAGATTACTATATTCATCCTTTTAATAAATATACTACTGATAGTATTTAATTCAAAGTAATATCTCAAAATTCACTGTCTCATTAATCACCTTCATATTATGAAAAACAAATTATGCAAGATGTGCATTGTGGGTAAGTTTTAATTTGCATTCTCTCTATGTGTTTGTTTATTTCTAGACTGTTTAGGTGTATCTAGTTAATAAATGAAAAGATTGGATTTTCTATTTTAAAAAAATATCCATTTCAACCTGAAAGTAAAACATTTTATCATCTATAATTAATCATACCCTCATTATAGATCACTCAACACACCCGTGGATGCGGACTGATGAAGAGTCCCATACTAGAACGAAACAGCTGTCCAGTGTTTCCAGGTGATCGACAGTTGTCTGATACAAATCAATTCGTGATATTAGCATTGACAAATGTTAGAATTGCCAATTCCATCAATTTGTAATATGGTACGATCATCATTCATTTTCACCAGTGATAATTATCTCACTATCGGTATGTTTGTACATATCCACACACTACCCATTAGAATTCAACGAATATACTGTTGTTAGTCATCAGTGAATTGATTATTACAATTGAGTTGAAGTGGTTCATGTAGAGATTAGTAAATAATTCATGTTTGGCATTCATCATAGATCAATCTCAGTATTACCTAGCCTAATTGAAAGTAGGTAACAGTAGCTCGATAAGAAACTGGATAATTGAACCTCTTTTCTAATTACTAGTCGGGGACATATGTGTTTTCAATTTCATACCAAAGCATTTAGCATAAATTTGAAGTAGTATGAAATATTCTGTTAGTTGATTCTTTTATTTTGGGCATAACCAGCATGAGACTCGTCATCACTGAGCACTCTAGATCTCCGTCAACGGGGCTTCGGCTTAGCAATAGAAATGGGATTTGTAACTAGATAGCAGCCCATTAGTTCAGAGAGTTTTGCGTTTGTCACCTGTAACCACTGGGGCATATTCTAGGGTGAGCACTGCTGAGGGGTCCTATGCTAGGACGAAAGAGTTGCCCAGTGTTCATTACTACCCTACCAACATCAGTCTCTAATGAATTCAATTACGAGAAATAGAAACTTTTAAGTCATCTAGAAATTTGTCAAAAATTTTTGTTTCTGAATAATCAATATCAGTTAGTTAATAATTGAATGAGTTGTATGTTTGTATTTACATGGAGTGAAGTGATTATAAAACAAAGTTAAATGTTTAACATGACTATTCAATTAGCTGATATCAATTTGAATGAATAGTAACTTTTAGAATTCGATGGAAGTCACAACTGAATAAATCAAGTGAAAACAATAAATTGAATTGTGATGAATTAAATTGTAATAATAATTACTTCGACATTGACAAGTTCTTTAAAAGTACACTGTAATAAATGAGATTATTCTCATCAACTGACAAGTGACAGAAATCAAAACTTGAACTTGGTGTACAAATACACTGTGGTTGCTAACAAATTATAATAGAAATATATTAAATGAACTTATGATTTGAATTAATACGTTACAGAGAGATGTTAGCATGTTACTAATGAAAACCAGGGGGAACACTGGACAGCTGTTTCGTGCACTTAATATTACATGTTCCACACGACTAAATCAACTGGTAGTGAATATTCGGGAGGTATAAAGTTGAAATTCGTGCTTAACAGATTCTTACATTAAAATCCACCAGTTAATACAACTCGTATAGTAGAATTAATGAAACAACTTTTACGAAAATTTTATCAATCAGTTGTTTCATCCTAATCTACTTTGAACTCAATTAACACCAACAAGACATTTTTTGTTACTGTTACTGCTATTGCTCCTCAGAGTTCATGTTTTCGGTTATTGTATATGAACTTAGAAGAAAATCTATTTTTCGTAAATATCCAAAGGAGATTATTCAGTTCGACATTGACTGTTCTTATGTGAAGATGTTTATAGCTCTAGATGATTAGGAATGTGTTACTTCTTTCCTTCTACTGGATAAAGTCCAAAATCCCTGTATAGCACACTGATCATTTTTCATATTTACCATTAAATGGGTAATAGTCATTTACGTTTAATAGCAGTATTTTATTTTCAGTTTATTCCTCCTATCCCACCCCACGTAGCAAACACATAACCCACACAATCATTGCATGATTTACATTTGACACTCAGTAACAGGTTTTTGATAACCTCCTGATAAATTACCTAATGAAGCAACAAATCCTTACTTAACTATGAATTTATTTGTGTGAAAATAATTTATATATTGACGATTGTGCAATTGTGACTAGTGATTACGTCGAAGAATTGATTTTTCTGGAACTGTATTTATTTTTGTTCAAGTAATTAGTATGAAGTGATCATTTGCCTTTAATCTACAATGTTTTTTGTTACCATGAATCAATCAGTTATGAACGATGTAGGACCCGACTTATATGCACATAGTTCCAATTCGCGGTACCTCATCAACACTATGATATTAAATTTACAATATCAACACCACAATATAAGTCAGCAAGATGGAATGAAGCAAACATATGTAAAAAAGAATAATAAAACTTGTGATGTAAAAGAAAATAAATGATTAATACACTTCATCAGTTGTGACTGATTCTGAGCCATTCCACTCAGTGTCTTCAACCACCGACTGAGATTGTCACGTGGACCCCAACCAAGTAGACTTCCTCTACTAATTTGGCTTAGGGTAAAATTCAATAACTTTATGTTCAGATATAATATTTAGCTTTAATCACCTTTATCTTACTTCCAGCCTTTTTCTAACCCTCCCCCTTGCGCATAACCAACATTAATTGGTGAGGTAGATGGTGGTCAAGCATACGCAACACTTGTCCCAATCACCTCAGTTGATAAAAGTTTACGACCTCTTTTACTGATTTGCTATGTTTTCTTAATACTAAATGTTTGATATCAGTATCGCATATTCACTTATTCCATGACAAACAGACGATACTGGGATGATTTCTATAATCAAGGACCTAAAGGCTACTTATAGCTTCTGTTTTCGTGATATAGGTTTTGCATAAATAGGTCAAAACAGAGAAGACTGCTATAAATTACACTGAGCCTTTCGTTGAGAGACAGATATCATACGTACACTACAAGTGGCAATAGCTAACCAAGCTTTTTGAATCCGGACTAAGATTTTCTAAGACGCTGGCCCGATAAGAAGGATGAGACCTCCCATATAAATGAAGTGGTTAATGCACTAAACAATTTTACTCCATACTGCAATGTTCAAAATACAAAGATGAAGGCATAATTATCCTGGTTTAAACCTCAGGTTAGATCTTTGAAGAGGGATGCTTATATGTCTTCTAATATGATAAAACATTTTCATACGATTATACGGAATTCAATGATTGAACAACTATTGCCATCCTAGGGTATTAATTACATCATTTCATATATTCATCATTTAATAACTTATCGCAATCACTGTACTGTTCTTTGATTTAGAATGTAACTAGTAAAAGAAATCCAGGACGCGCATTTTGTTCAGTGTGGGACTCATTAGCGGGATGTATTCGCATTCGCATCCTAATGTCGATGTTCGTACAAGAACTCGTACTCATTTCATTTTGCAGGTACATCTTGCTGAGGAGTCCCGAATAGAACAAAGTGTCCGTCCTAAATTTCGCTTGTTAGTCACAATCCAACTCAAATAATACTTGTAACCTTTCATTATATAGTGATAATCGGCTCAGGATGCATATATGACAAACGAGACTAATCTACTTCAGTCCGTCAACAAGAAGATCTGAACATATTCTAAGTGTACTGTTTTAGTGATGATTTTCACGATATTAACAATTTAAAAGTTTACATTATGAACAAATTGAAACTTACTTCAGCATCTTGTAGAATTTCTTGTTTATTATTGTTAAGTGTAGTTGCTACTAATTGATTACTTGAATTGATTCGTTGATTATTACGATTATTATTATTATTATTTTCAATGTCGACTTTTATCCTCTCTATTTTTCTCTTCATTATCTTCTTTGACTTCATTTTCTACTTCTTCTTCCTCTTCTAATATACTTAATAAGTTTAATTGTGTAGAAATTTCTCTAGCTGTATCAATAACAATCTCGGATGTATTAAATAAATTTGACCATATTTCCGACTCGGATTTATTATCATTGAATAGATTCGATGAAATTAAACCTGATGGTAAATTGGTTATCTGAAATCATCAAAAGGAAAGATAAAGAAGAAATGAGTATGTTAAGATGAAATTCTGTTGTGTTGGGCGATTAAAAAAAGTAATAGGTAACTTCTAGAGTTAGATTTGAGAAGACTATTTCAATTGCTTTAGTTGTGTTTTATATTCCCCTAGCTCTATCCACCTGTTGTGCATATTTACTGTTAGTATATCATCTATTATTGATAAATTACAGTTAATTGATTGTGTAAACGTTACCTCAATTCATTACCACTATCTTTCTCGTTTTCTATTAATGTAAATTCCCAACATGTTTGGTTGCGTAGTCTACTATCTGTATCCATTAAGGAATGTTTGAAATATGATACGATTTGTCTTGTTGACTCGTCGTCTTGTATTCTGGCTTGGGATTGAATAGGTATCGGTCATAAGCCTATACCAGTGAATTGGTCATACGTGTCACCACAACTCTATTTTGAAGTTATAACAAATTCATAAATTATATCATATAGATATATGTTTATGAGATATTGTTAGTGAATATTCAATCAACAATAGACTATTTGTCAGATGAGTAGCTAAATAACGAAACAAAACTGGGATTTATATGAAAGCTAATGAGATTGAAATATTGCAAGACGTCATTCTAAATGAATTCATCAGTGTAAACTTTAGAATTTTATCAGAAGAATAATTTAAGGCTTGACATGAAAAGAAGAATAAATTTGTTCATGAATAGTATTTAGAAAAGAGGTTCAATTATCCAGTTTCTTATCGAGCTACAGTTACCTACTTTCAATTAGGCTAGGTAATACTGAAATTGATCTATGATGAATGCCAACCACGAATTATTTACTAATCTCCATATGAACCACTTCAACTCAACTCTAATAATCAGTTCACTGATGACTAACAACAGTATATTCGTTGAATTCTAATGGGTAGTGTGTGGATACGTTCAAACATCTTGATAGTGGGATTATTATCGCTGATCACAATGGATGGTGACTTTACTATATTACAAATTGATGGAAGTAAGAATATCGTTACCGGACGACAATCTAGTTTTACTGATGGTTAGGCTTCCACGTGAAATGTCATGGTCCTGTGCTGTATTTCTCGATGAAATCAAAGGTGCGCCTTACAGAGATAGTTCATCCTCGGGCGTTATATCTAACGAAAGATTTCTGTTTCTTAATGAAATTCAACAGATATTAATTAGTGACAAATACAATGAATACATGACAACAAAATCAAATGTACATTAAACTGATAAATACGAATTATCGAAAATAGTAACAAAATTGAAGAAAATCCATTCCGGAAAATAATCACTTGTGATCAACCACTTACATTATCTATTTAGTACGTGGAGGTAAGTAGATAATACTTTTATTAGCCATGAAAATAAGGCAATTTTTTAAAATCTTCTATACATCGTCGGTAGTTATCAACTCTCTTCTTTCGTGAAGAAAAATAAAAAGTTTGATTACTTCTTAAGTGTCAAACTGATAAGAATACCTAATGAAGTCCCAACAAAGATCGATTAACAGAAAATTCCACTTGCAATCGTCAATTGATAAGTTTTTATATCAGGTTTTCATCTACAGGAAAACAACCTTCTTGTGTCCTTCGTTTCGAATATCCAAAATATTTGCATTCCCACTGTCCCCTCACTAATGCTATTGATGATAAACTAGGGGTTCTTACGAAAAAATTAATTAAAAACGCTTTCCCACTCTAATTCTTATCGAAAAATGTGAAACGTAAACCTTCCAGACTACAAGGAAATATCCGTTACTAAGAAGATATTCTTCACTTACGTGGAAATCGAAGGTGATCTGCCTGCCAATAAATTGAATTAGGAGGAATGTAAATGCCATCATAAGAACACCTTTAGTAGTCACACTGAGAATTACGTTTTCAATTAAGCCTTTATCTTCAAATAATTCGAAAGACAAATAATTCCACTTAACCCCTTCTCGACAAGCCCATCAATTTGCTTGATCTAGTGGAGTAAGATATATTAGTCGTTCGATGAGCATGTACATGAGAGTCAAACAGCTTTATTCTGCGTGGTTAAGGAAATGTAACAGTTATAGTACTAGAAGCGTCATTACAGAACATATCGTGACTAATGGCTACTGAATCAACTTTCATTTTTTCATCCAAAGTTGTCTATGGGTTATTGGAAATCAAAGTTAGTACATTTTCGACTCTTATGTATTACTTAGGACATTTGGAGTACACATAGAGAGATCATAACTATGTGTACAAAAGAAACTAATCCAACCTTTGATATTATCCTAAACATAACTTGAAATTCTTACGTATTATCTTCTAGTTCTTGATTTTATCTTATTTTATAAGATTATTTTGTGCTATCTCTTCTTTTAATCTCTTTCTTGCATTGATAAGCATTTTGCTCATGTTTCATCCAGTTCTCAGATACGTTCCATTTTCTGATTTATCTTATTACATAATTTCACTCTAGAATTATTCCTTTCAATCTACTTATATCAACCTCCTAATCTACTGTTAAATTTGTATATCTTTCATACAACCCATTTCCAAAGATTCCACTCCTCACTGAAACAGTTTGAATGAGGATTTAACTTTTTATTGTGTTGCATTATTCGTAGTTACTAACTTGTACTTCCTTTCTCTTGTTGCTATGTTTAACTTAATTCTATTACATTTTATTACAGGATATATATATATGAATATACAATTTTGACAGATATGAAAATAAAACCACCATAATATGATTGATCAATATGATGAACAAGCATCAAAGGTGTAACCAATCACAAGCAAGTAGTTTGTCTCAAGTTGATTGCATCAGTGATGTATATAATTCCAAGTGATGTTGTCACTTCTCGGTCGTTCGATGACTACTTTTAATCCTGAAAGAGTTGTGTGGTTGAAATTAGATTTGATGTTAAGTTTGGTTACGATTACTTTAGATTTTAGGTTAGGTTCGTATGATAGATGTGTTTTGTGTTAAAATTATAGAAGTGTGTTGGGGAATGAAGCTTGAAACAGTCCAGGGATTAGGTTCTAGAGCAAGACTTCACTATAGTTTTGCTTTGAGCAATTCTTTAAGTGATTATGACTTGTCAATTTTTACTAACATCTGATTTAATTCATTTCAAGGCCCAAACCTCCGTATATTGTCCTACAAAGTATCGCCATATGACAAAGATGAGTTATTGCTAAAAATTCATTTAAATTGCAATTTTCCTTCAATGGAACCACTACAATTATTCTAATCGTGTACCTTGACCTTGAGGACTGGTGCTGGAATCTAATTGGTCCAGCATTATAGTTTAGTCCAACTGGTTCTAGTTAGGGTTAGGATTAAATTTGGGTTTAGATAAGGTTGGTAACCCATGTATGAATTATGTTGCTGCCATTATGAATTTCGTCTTTTAATCGCAAATTCACGAATATGTCAAAATTTATTTTGTTCACCTTCTTCTAATTGGCTTATTTTTTCAAGGTCCATCATTACATTTGTTCATCTGAACTGTAAGTCATTCATGATACATGATCTCTTTATTGAAAGAAATCCATAATTTTTTAAGACTCAGTTACAAGTTACTTGTTGAATACAATAATTTTATACAATTTAATCATTACGGTTACTATAGTTACATGGAATAGTAAACATTATTAATTGAAACATTAAAGTATTTCAACAGTTACTATACAAAACACTTCAACTAGGTACTTAATAGTGAATAAGAACAATTTAATGCAAAAAAATAATCATCGTATCCCCACTTAAATGAAAAAAAGTACTTAAAATGGTGTGTAGAATAATGAGTAGTAAAAATAACTCCATTGACTTCATATGACTTGTATGTACCATATACGATTTTAAAAGAAAAACTAAGATAATCTTGTATTCAAATGTAACCTGTCGATCTAAAACAATCTTCAAGGCTGTAAATAAGCTAATTTAAACTTTCTAAGCGATTTCATCAATGTTCAAAGAGGGTATTTAATAAAATGTTTAATTACTTCCTATTGGCCAGTATGGGTATTCCATGTTGTTTACCACGATGTCTCAGACATGATAGTAAAAAAATCGCTATAACCTCAATATTAGAACTTATTAAATCTTATAATTCGTAAGAGGCACATAAAGAATGAAAACAAAATAACATCGAATGAATTAAATTTAACAAAATCAATAACTAAAATATAAATCGATCATTGTTCTAATTATAAAAACCTAATAGTTGTTAGGTATTCCACATGGATTGCGATTGGCAAGTGGAATCCAAGATGCACGTTTCGTTCTATTTCGGACTCATCGGCTGCATGTACCGGCATCCCAATTTTGACGTTAAAATCGGGATTGTATGTTAGTTCGTTTCACCCTAAATGCCAAACTAATAGTTATTAATAATACGAAGTTATATTGAAACATTTCATTATCTCCATATCAAATGAGTTTAGGCAACCAATTCTCATGAATTCATCATTCATGTTTACTAGGTAAACATAAATTAAACAGGACATAAATAGAATTCAAGTTCAACTAAACGATTATCAAATGATGATGGCATTATAGAGATTGATTCTTTTAATTTGTTGTTTCTATTCGTCATGTATTAATTTTGATTGGATGTCAGGGGCACACTTGACAACTATTTCATTTTAGTATATAACTACTCAGCAGTTCCCATCCTTTATCTCTTCAGAGAATGGATTTACAAATCGAAGTTCTAAAACATTTGAGTTAATTACTAGGTAACTTGTTTACTAAGCATAATCATTGACTATATAGATTAGAATTCACTCATGATTTACACTCAAAGAATGTTGAGTTGAACAAGATTGTCAAGCTTCTGAATGTTGTCTGATTAAAAGAATCATTGTTCTACTTAACATCGGTTTTCGTCTACATCGATTTTAATGTAAACTGCTTGTCAATTAGATGTGCTTACAAAATTTGGCTTAGTATACAATGAGCTTTATCTATTCTTTAGATTTAGATACGTATAGTTGATAGTTATGTAATCATGAATTACTCTTTGGTAATCACCTTATTCATGACCTTATACATCATCTACTACTAAAAATTTATGATCATTTTATAACAGAAAACTTTCTCACCAAGTGTAATGCACTGTGATTGCGCTACAACTATTGAATCAGAAGAAAATCATCATCATTATACACTTGTTTCTATGCAGTAAGATATGAGAAGTGATTATTGCTTAACTAAACACTTTTTTTTTCAAAGGAAACTGAAAAATTTCAATCGTCAAATTAATGAAAAAAACAAAAACAAACTGGTTTATTTCGCTGTTTTTTTTTATTTTTGGTATTTAAACATACTACTGAATTTATTTTAGTGTACACTTCAATCCAAAAAAAAAAGCAGAAGGAATTGCAAAATGAATTTGACTTATCCATGTCAATAATTTTTAAAACTTCGATCAAGTGATTACAGGGAGCAGAAAAGGGGTATAAATGCTTCCATAAACTTCCATTTACATAATTTTATTTCATCAATTAATATGAGTAGTAAAATTTGTAATAAATAAGAAAACAGGAAATCTGTCATAATTTACAAATTCGATGTTAGTTGATTGAATATGTTACAGACGAGTGTTGGTTAAGTACCATTATAAATCAAAGAGGACTAAAAAACTGAATCTTTGTAGTTTGGAGTTCTAAGTATTGTGCAACGCGGATTTCGCACCATGGGCTTCAATTTTATTTTTCTCGTGTTCTTCATTCGAAATCGATTAATTTTTATTAAAGGAATAGATTCGTTTACATTCGATGATAATTAATCATTTATCGATGCTCAACTGACAATCCACTGAAATATTTTCGCTTAAACTTTTATTTTGCGTATACTTTTTTTGAAACTTTCAAAGACAAACTAAAAATGTTTGATACTTAAACGTAAAAATTCCAATATATTTTAAATATTATTTAATGCTACTTATTAGTAGTATTGCTATAGTTGAATTTTGACTGGAAACGGAATCCACTATCGAGTACCTCGTGCCATTTGAAACTCGTCAGCTGGAAGTACTTGTATCCGCATCTCAGTTATGGTGTTCACACCCAGATTCGAAATGAGTTCATATTGTGAAACGTCACTGCAACAGCCACTCGGCTATTGGATCAATCAACTACACTTGTGCAACGAAATATAATTCTAATTAGGATCATTCCGTTGATTTGCCATGGACTGAAATTTCGCGAAACGAACTGTTTTGAGTCCTGGTGTGAACATCATCACTGGAATGCATGTACATCCCAGTTATGAGTCACAAATAGGACGAAACACGTGTTCTGAATTTCGCTTACCAGTCACAATCCATCTCAAGTAATACTTGTGAACTATCTTTATATCAAGGCGATTCTCCCAGGATGCACATTTGGCAACAGAGACTAGTTAATGTCAGTCCATGATAAATCAATTAGAAGATCCAGATACGTTCTATTTACTTATTGGTTGCAGGGAAAGTAATTTTATATGCATTTTAGTTGATTAAATTGGTAACAAATTGCTGTTGGCAGGGTAACATTGAAAATCAAGCACACTAGATTCTGCCCCACGAGTTTCAGGTTGGCGAAAGCCCAACTCTCTGCACGACTGTAGGTATTAAGGAGGAAACCAATGATAGGACTCCGTAAATTTTATATGCATTAATTAAGACAAGAACATTTGATGAGAACTTTTTACCATCCGTTACAAGCTGACCTTCATTTATGACTAATCATTAAGAGTCTTTCAACAATGTTATTTTAAACGACCTAAAGAAAAGCATTTATTGGGAAATAACTTTGACAAATAAGTGAAGTGATGAGACCGGCGAAAATTTGAAAGCAAGAAAGAAGATAACTTTTATGAGAATGGGACTGAGGTGTATGTGCGGAACTTCAGACCCGAAATTGAGACTATGATCAAAAATAGGGCAATTAAAGGAAGACGAGGAAAAGTGATATATGTGGTAGCAATAGAAGAATAAATATAGGTTAGACATCTCAGTCATTTACTGCAGATGATTCAGTGGGGAAAAAGCAAAAGAACTCAACTTAGAACTTGAATTTTTCTCTGATACTTTCAAGCTACCGACGGAGACACTTACAACGATAACGGTAAACAACGAGGAACCAATATCTAGTTGTTGGGATTTCTAGAGTGCAAATTATTGTAATTATTACAAGGTCGTTGTTGTAACTATATATACACCGTTGTCGCAATACAGAACCGAATCTTCTAAGTGCTGCTTCTGTGTCTTCTTGGCTATGGGCGAGGAATCCACATGTCAAGTCGGTTGTTGATACGTGTTTTCGCCTAGATAAGTTCATGATTCGGAGTCGCACTTATTGAATCTGAGTAATAACGTAGGTGCAAGATATATCAGATAATAAGTAATAAATGAAGACTAACTTATTAAGTATAGTGAAATGCTCCTATCAGTATTAAATACAAGCAAAATTCTTCATCTACCAACTAATAAGTAACACAATCTAACATTCAAAACTTGTTATATTTTATTCCCAGTTAGATACAATCAACCTATAAAATTTAAACAAAATGATTTTTATTATTTTTAATGAAAAAATTTCAATTATTAATGTTCAGACTTGTCAGGAGTGAAACAGTTATCATCATTAACAACGGTTGATTCCCGCACTATATTACAAATCGATGGAAGTAGGAATTCTCTTATTAAAATGTTGATTGGCCCAGTGGAGAAGAGGGTTAGATGTTCGTCAACCTGTAAAACTTGGGGTGAAACTTTTATGTGCGTTCTACTGATGAGTCTACTACTAAGATGAAATAGCTATACAGTACTCTATGGTTTTCTATAGTACTCTACCAACATCAATCTCTGATAAGTTCAATCAATAAAAACTTAATGCTAATCTTGACAAACCATCTCATTTCTATTAATGTCTTAGTTTATTTTTCATATTTAAAAGAAAAACTTAGTAGACAATATAGTAATTAATGTTTGTCTTCTGTTTTTGAGTAGATGGGAAAATGATAGTGATCAGAACTTTTCTCCTACAATGCAAACAACTGATCAACTGTGTCTGTGTGAAGTTTTTTTCTATCTAGTAGATATTTTTTTGTGTGTTTCAGATACAAATTCAGTAGCATTAAAACTATAAAATTAAGCTAAGTATGTTTTTGTTGCTGTCAAAACTAGACAAATAGAGAAAAGTGAATTGTAAAAAAAGATTTCTGCATCAATGTTTGCATAAGTGGGTATGTTGTTATGCATGAATAAAGTGTTGTAACGGTTCAATGAGAGAATCCAATACAGTTCTATTGACTGATTATAATAGTTGAGATTAAATGACTTTGTGGTGATTAAAAGTAGTTGATAGGAAAGATAACTAGGCATTTCGTTTGTTGATATTTATTAATAAGGTATATGAGGTTGATGTGCCTAATTGGATTCGAAAACAAATAGTATCATGCTATCTTATAGTGACATGCTTATTCATTGAGAAATATATTATTGATATAGTTTATAAGTTTGATTTCACAACAGTTTGTAAGGCTTTATATAAGAGTTATCACAAACATATTCATAAATTTATGGATGCCTTAACCATTAGAAAAGTTAGGCTTATTCTCCCCCTCCTCATTCCCTTGTGTGCACATAGAAACAATTTGTCATAACACTCAATCTCTTTCGGTAATTTAATTATCATTATCGATGTCTTTTTTGATAGTATGAGAATATTTTAAAGCCTTCTATTCGTTTACTCTTCAGACATCACACTGTAGTCATTTTATCGTCTATTTAACTTAATCTTTATTAGTTACCAATGTTTATACATGAATACTTCGACATGTGAATGTGTGTGATCAGACTGATTACAATGTAAAGTGTAAATACACCTTCAAATTTTTAAGATCAACATCCACTTCTCATCACATCATCAAAATTCACATTACTTGGAAGTGTAGTTTATTACATTTTGATTCAGTAATCTCTAAGAAATACACAAGATAGGAAACAATAAATCATACATTCAATTCAATTCTCAGTTCTGGATATATAATTTGAGAATATGAAATATCCATTTAGCATTGTATGGCTTCCAAGTAACTTCTCAGTTGATATGAAACCATTTTCACTGTAAACAAATTTCTACAAACTGATCAAATCAAAAATAGAATGAACATATTTCTTCCCGTTGATTTGTTATGGACTGAAGCTGGTCAGTCTCTGTTGCCACATGTGCATCATGAGCGGGATACCTGGATATAGAGATAGTTCACATGTATTATTTAAGTTGGATTGTGACTAGCGAAAACATGGAATCCAGGCTGCGCGTTATGTCCTATTTGGGACTTGTCAAATGAATATACCTGAATCTCAATGTTGATGTTTACAGTGGGATTCAAATTCAACCTGTTTCGTGCCAAAGGCCACCGCGTTCACTACTAGACTACTGAGTCAAGACAATCACACTTGTACAATAGGCGCATAGGTAGCAGCAGTCTAGTGGTGAACGCGGTAGCCTTTGGCACGAAATGGGCATAGTTTGAACCCCAGTATAAATATCAAAATTGGGATGAAGGTACATGCAGCCGACAAGTCCAAAATAAGACAAAACGCACGTTTGGGGTTGCACTTGTCAGTCACAATCCCACTTAAACAATTCTTGTTCAACTCAACATTCTTTGAGTGAAATCATGAGTGAATTCTAATCTATATAGTCAATGATTATGCTTAGTAAACAAGTTACCTAGTAATTACCTCAAATGTTTTAGAACTTTAATTTGTAAATCCATTCTCTGAAGAGATAAAGGATGGGAACTGCTGAGTAGTTATATACTAAAATGAAATAGTTGTCAAGTGTGCCCCTGACATCCAATCAAAATTAATACATGACGAATAGAAACAACAAATTAAAAGAATCAATCTCTATAATACTATCATCATTTGATAATCGTTTCGTTGAACTTGAATTCTATTCATGTTCTGTTTAATTTATGTTTACCTAGTAAACATGAATGATGAATTCATGAGAATTGGTTGCCTAAACTCATTTGATATGGAGATAATGAAATGTTTCAATATAACTCAATAACTATTAGTTTGGCATTTGGAACGAAATGAACTAACATACAATCCCAATGTGATTGTCAAAATTGGGATGCCGGTACGTGCAGCCGATGAGTCCCGAATGGAACGAAATGTGCATCTTGGATTCCACTTGCCAGTCACAATCCATGTTAAATAATTAATAACTATTAGTTCCTAAAATTAGAACAATGATAGATTTATATTTTGGTTATTGATTTTGTTAAATTTAATTCATTCGATGTTATTTTGTATCCATTCTTTATATGCCTTTTTTGAATTATAAGATTTACTAAGCTCTAATATTGAGGTTATAGAGATTTCACCACTATAATATCTGAGACGACTTGTAGATAACAACAGTTTATTTTTTTAGCCTTGTTCAAATAGACTTATATATGACCCTTAGATATTTATGCCGATGTGAAGACGCGGATTGGCTAAGCAAAGACAGCATTTCTACAAATGAAAAACATCTGGAACTCCAAACGACTGTTAGTCAACATTAAAGTCAACAATTTCCGTACAAAGGTGAAGACAATTCTGTTGTATGGAGTTAAAAGATGCATGGAGAACTACAACAAGCATCATTCAAAAGATACGAGTATTTATAACTGTCTCCATATGATACTTTATATTCGTTCGCCAGATACTATCAACAACAACCACCTATGGCAGAGAATAAATCAACTAAATTTAACCTAAGGTAGAAAGTAAGAAAAGATACTGCGGTTGAATAGGATACACATTGAGAAAATCACCAAACTGTCTCACATGACAAGCATTAACATAGAATCCTAAAAGCCAGAGGAAAAGAAGAATACCTAGGAACATATTGCTTTGAGAATTGTAGACAGACATGAACAGAATGAAGAGCACTTCAGAGGAGCTGAAAAGGAAAGCTTGGGATAGATTTTATCGGAGATGACCGGTAGGTAGCTTATGCTCCACATGGGGTAACAGGCATTAATTAATTGATTGACTAATTGTCCAAACATGTCAATGGATGTTAGTCAAACCATAGCGATACTCCTTATTAATCTTAACTTCATGAACAAAAAAATTAATATGCCACAGAATCATCGATAATCTATTTATAATTCTGGGAATACAATGAACAAAATTTGATTATTCATCACACTGGAAACTTACTAGAAATTCTAGAACACAATTGGTTATTCACCTATTTCCTAATTTGATAAAAATACTCTTATTGTTATATGGGCATCTATAATATAGTAGTTATCTTTACTTCATGTAAACAATTCAGTCGCCTAAATACGATTTCCTTCCTTGGTATTCGGCTTTAGTTTCCCGTTTAGTATTTATAAGTGAATATTTTATGAGGATTTGGAAAACGGTTTACAAAAATCTGTTTCCATGACATTCATACAGCTAGACGTAGTTGACTGAAGCTTCAGAATATCACTTTAAACTCACAATTTTTGTAAGCACCAAATACATAAGTTACTGAATAAACTATTATTCCACAAAACTTATGAGTATTATGATTATGTAAATCCAATAATCAAACTCTAAGAAGGAGCATTTTTTTAACATTCACATAGTTCGCCATCTAAAGTGATTCTCCTTCACTTTATTAGTAATTTTAACTAATAAAATTTACTTGTAAAAGGTTCCAGCTAGTTAACTTTCTTACATATTATCCCATTGATTACGTCATTAAAGTAGGTTCCATGGAAAGGAAGGAAATTCACTTAGAAATATCATATAAACACTTGATACTTTTGTGCATTAAAGTGACTTATTCCCTTTCGGTTTCTAAGTCTAAATTCATTTTATTTATAGTTTTAAAAATCTACAGATCAATGTAAATAAAATGTTTCAATAAATTTGTTAAATTATCCAATAAATCAATAAAATTCCACTAATCGTACAATACCATAAGTGATTGCTATTTGTGAAATATGCCTACTTATTTAGAATTAAGTAGGTAGACAAAAGTAGATACATTTTTTAACATTTGAAAATACAAAATAGATTATATGAATCATTTTATACACATCACGCTTTACTAAGTCAATAGATTTAGTCGCAACATGAGAAGAAAGTGTTTGATATTAACAGGAATACGAAATATTTACTGAGTACTACCGTTTAAACTAAGTGAAGACCAGTTATGGGATTGTCAGGAGTGAGATGGTTATCACTGACTACATTATATAATCATCACACTATATCACAAATTGATGAAAGTGAGAATACGGCAAAATGAACGGCAGCTAGCCCAGTTGTGTAGATGATGTTGGTAATGTGCTCTCTAAGTTGGGTATTTCAATTATGGCGCTTTTACTATCATTTTAATGAATACTTTCAGCTCTTATACTAAGCTGGACTATTTTGTTTGGATATTTGTATACGACAATAAAAACTTTATAATTAAACCATTAAACATTTTGAACCTAAAGTCATTATAATGAACCCTTTAATTCAATTAATTACACCTACTGCTGCGGTCTTCACCAAGATTCATTGAAACGTTGATTTCTCTTGAAATTTGCCGAGATTTCATTTCAGTTGAGTTGAGGTGGTCTTGTAGATAATAGTATTTAATTTTTTGACCGTACCTGTCACAGACTATGTTCGCTTGAGTATCACTGAGAACCAAGCAACATTAAACAACCATTTTGAAAAAGTGTGGGATTTATCAACAGCTTTACTATTGATCTCAAGACCACATTTAGTGTCCAATCACATAACTATCAAAATTACAAATCCAGCGTCCAACAGTAGAATTCGTACCTTATTCAACTTGCTATTCAGTATGACAATCATTCAATATTACTAGTTATAACTGTTTTACTTCCCTTAATTTCGGGTTCCAACAGTCATGAATTATCACTGGTACTTTATCAACACTTTTAAGTTGTTTAAAATGGATTGTAACTGGAAAGCGGAATCCAGGACGAGAGGATATCATTCTTCAAGGTATTCCATTAAAATCTTTACATCCTTTTATGACTACTTAAATGTTTTTCAATAGTTTTGAAAAATATTATAAATTCTTAGTTAATCATAGAGTTGTGAAATCAATAGTTAGTATGTAAACTGAGTTTCTTGAGGTTTGCTGGTACGACTTACCTGATTTACGACTGTTGATTAATACGAAACCTAGATTGTGTAAGGTTTTGGGTTAATTTCCTTTAATTTCGTAAAATGATTAACAAAATCTAATTACTACTAACAGATTAAGTATACATGACACTTATCAGTAGTAGGTAATGAATTCAATGTAAACTATGAAGAAATGCTTTAATTTAAAGTATAATCTACATATAATTATATTCATCTGGTGAATAGTTAAATACTTACTTGTAGAGTATCACGAAATTCTCGACCCCATACTTTTGTCGGTGTATCATTAATCACTTCAAGATCATCTTTATCATCATTTACTCCTTCAGGAAATTGTATTAATCCACTAAATAAATTACTGTTAGTTTCAGTTAACTGGATATTATTGTTATTATTATTAGCATAGGTTTGATCGTTAGATAAACGACTAATATTTTCAAAATTTGGACAACGTTTAATAGAAGATTTTGTTTAGTTGTCTCATTATCATTAGTAGTATAGGTAGATGTTGTAGATTGTGGTATCATACTACTCATAATTGAACACTCTGATGTATAATCTATACTTGTATTGTGTAAATTATCTTGTTGCATTAGATTATAACTTGGATTCAATTCATTTAACCAATTTAAATAAGAATCATTCATAGAAGAATCAAATGTAAGTTTATGATCTTCACTTGATGATTGTAAAGAGTTATCTGAGTAATAACTACTAGCTGAAGTTACATCAGTTAATCCTGTAGATAAATTAGTAGCAGTAGAGTTGACCATGTTATTTATATCATTACTTAATTTACTACTATTAACAAAATTATAAGTAGTAGACATTGTATTCGAATTAGTTGTTGTTATTTTACTTGTATTTGTTTTACGTTGATACATATTTTCATCAATTTTACGCAAATCTTCAGCATAATCCCATGGTTCATTTAAATTACATGGAAAAAGTAGATTTAAACAGCTGGAATTTATTTCATCATTTTGTAGTGTATCTAGGTGATGTTGTTGTTGATGATGATGATGTCGATGATGATCATCATCATAATAGGAATTTAATTCATCCTCGTCACCATCATATTCATCTATATAACAACTAATCTGTGGTGCTAAAGTCTGTCTTCGTCTATCAACTTGACGAGATGATGATGTAACATTATCAATAATTAATGGATATGATTGTCTACGTGTTTGATTATTACGTAGGAAACTTAAAACACTAGCAAACTTTTCATCATCTTGATATGTATGTAAATGTTGAGATAATCTTCTTGTTTGATAGTCAGTCATATGTGAGTAATCACTTTCTAGTTTCGTCATGGTTATTTCATTAGCTTCAATTGTATCACCTTTATTAATGTTTTCACTGACGACATCATAACTATGCTGAGGTATAATCGAACGAGATGTATCATCTCTATCTACATACAATTGATTACAAGTGTTCAACATTTCTAGCTTTAGTAAATCATTCAATGATAAATGACTTATATCTTCACTGAATTCTAAATCTATGTATTTGGATGGATAAAATGACTGAAGTGTATCGTCTACACTTTCATTATAATTAGATGTAACGACATTATCACCATCGTTTTCTGTGAAATGCTCATGTTGCTGATTATTAGTTGACTGATAAAGAGTATTCACATAATCTACTGATGATGTAGCGTAGTCATCATTGATAATCTGTTGTTTATCCATATAAGATGGGATATTCATTGACGTAACTGTAATAGTTAAGATAAACATACAGAAATAAAGATTCATTGTAAATGTTTCCAATACAATCATAATCTATTTAAAAATAAATTTCATTGACAAATTGACATTATTTCGGAAGTTTAAAATAAGAGAAGCCTGGATATGTGAAGGAGATCAAGTTTGTTTAAAATCTATAACTCATTACCTTGATACTGGATGGCAGATGTACAGTATAACCGGCTGACAGATGCTTAAAGTAATCATTACTATCACTGGATGGCATCATGTATCTCTATAACTACATCTATCAGAGTTCTATCTAGTATCTTCATCAATCTATCTATCTGTCCTTCTATCTATCTATCTATCTATCTATCTATCATATCTATCTATCTATCTATCTATCTATCTACTACCTATCTATCTATCTATCTATCTATCTATCTATCTATCTATCTATCTATCTATCTATCTATCTATCTATCTATCTATCTATCTATCTATCTATCTATCTATCTATCTATCTATCTATCTATCTATCTATCTCTATCTATCTATCTATCTATCTATCTATCTATCTATCTCTATCTATCTATCTATCTATCTATCTATCTATCTATCTATCTATCTATCTATCTATCTATCTATCTATCTATCTATCTATCTCTATCTATCTATCTATCTATCTATCTATCTATCTATCTATCCTATCTATCTATCTATCTATCTATCTATCTATCTATCTATCTATCTATCTATCTATCTATCTATCTATCTATCTATCTATCTTATCTATCTATCTATCTATCTATCTATCTATCTATCTATCTATCTATCTATCTATCTATCTATCTATATTCTATCTATCTATCTATCTATCTATCTATCTATCTATCTATCTATCTATCTATCTATCTATCTATCTATCTATCTATCTATCTATCTAGTCTATCTATCTATCTATCTATCTATCTATCTATCTATCTATCTATCTATCTATCTATATCTATCTATCTATCTATCTATCTATCTATCTATCTATCTATCTATCTATCTATCTATCTATCTATCTATCTAGTATCTATCTATCTATCTATCTATCTATCTATCTATCTATCTATCTATCTATAATCTATCTATCTATCTATCTATCTATCTATCTATCTATCTATCTATCTATCTATCTATCTATCTATCTATCTATCTATCTATCTATCTATCTATCTATCTATCTATCTATCTATCTATCTATCTATCTATCTATCTATCTATCTATCTATCTATCTATCTATCTATCTATCTATCTATCTATCTATCTATCTATCTATCTATCTATCTATCTATCTATCTATCTATCTATCTATCTATCTATCTGTCTAATTTTGCAGTGAAAGAGTTAATTCCATACAATGCAACTGATGATCCGAAGAATGCATATTTTATTTTCTTCTATGAAGCGTATTTTATTGCTTTACTTAACCGTAGCTGTATCTCGAAGTGGTGGTCATATTTATTTATGGTGACGAAGTAATCCATCTTTGATGCTATGAGCACTTGTTTGCTAGGATCTCACATCTCCAAGCAAACTGAAGAGTGATAAGATTAAGTAGAGTAAACATTATGTCAGAAGATGAAATCTTATTCTCAACTGTACAGGAATATGATGTCAGTAAGATGTTATCATCAGACATTCACCACTGCTTCAATCTTGCTTTGATACAGTGAAAGGACAAGGTTGGAAAAAGCTTAGTTTACAAAACCACACATCGCCTTATTCTGTGGCCTTTCGTGAGTGGTGATAGGCCTATTACAAACATGGAGCTAGCAAGTCTAAACCAACTCAAATAAAGGCTGCATGCGACTTAACTAAAGTTGTCTCTATTCACAGTAATCACGCTCCTATGTCATCATGATTACCTCTAGGTTGCAGGTCTCCGCGCGTAAAGGCCCTCAGAGCATCTATCGCTCATTTTAGAATGACTGAGTAACAAGTGGTGATGTTTGTTACAGAGGAACAAGCTAAATTTTAAAATCTGTCCATGAGTTTGCAAATATTCATTGACCAAGATGGTCAGATTGCACGTAATTTATGTCAAACCACCGTCCATCCGGTACATAATGCTAACTGGCGTAGGTACAAAACTATAGGAGATCAAAGTAAGACGTAAGATTAGCCAGTGAAGTCGCAGAAAGTTTATTTCAACTAATTTATTTCATGAAAATGTATACGGATCTAACCGCTGATTTATTATGGACTGAGATTGACTGGTTCATCCTAAGCGGATTTCTTTGGTATAGCGATAGTTCAGAAATATTGCTTGAGTTGTATTATGACTGATAAGTCGAATTAAGGACACGTGTTTCGTCCTATTTAAGAGTCGTCAACTGGATATACCTTCATCTCAATGTTGGTGTTCATACCGGGACTGGAACACAGTTCGTTTGATGCCAAACGCCACTGCACTCACCACTAGGCTGCTGAGTTCTAATAGCTATTCTTGTGTAACCGGATATATATATAATTAGAATGTATTTGAATACTTCCCTCGATTCGTAAAAGAACTGAAATTGATCAGTCTCTGTATTTGATTAGTAGTATATAATACTGGTTACTGTTATTTCGGTTTATTTAAATATTTCGTGTTTTATGCTTGATATGTTGTAAACTACGATTAATCACGACATAAAAAAATGATAGCCTTACTATAGTCAACTCCTCAATAAAACACAAAAGCCCTTTGTTCTATGGCTGTAAGTCTGTGTTGACATTGGTAGTCTCCGAGTCATTTAGTAAGGCAAGTGACAATCGAGTTAAACATACGGACACAATTTGTTTCAAACATTCCCTTACATACATCCAAAATATAACCTAACAGCCAGCTAATTAGGAATATGCAGAACATGGGGTGGTAACAATTATCAAGAACTGAAGTAACGCGTACACAATGAATTAGTCATAATCTACGAATGAAAAATAACTCAAGAATTGTTAATTGGTCAGATGGGAGCTTAGGTAGAGGGGATTATACAAATAATAAAAATAAAACATCTTGTGTAAATACAAAACGTGAAATAATCTTCCAGTAAACAGTTCCAGAAGTTAGTCATTCACTTTGGTTTGCCATTTCCCCCTATCAACTTAATACCACTCATTTCTTGTACTGATTGAAAATCAAGTTAAGAAAGTTGTTGTGTCGTTAAATACCAGACAATGGCAACCTCAACACCTCTAAATTGAGTTATTAACTCCTACAATAAATAAGATTGTTTCGTGCACTTTACATTTTTACGAACTAACGAAGAAATGAATTTTGCAGTAGTTTACAATTCTTGGGAGTAAATACATTCAGAACTGCTTTATAGATCGAGTGATAAAATAGAGTACTGAAGCATAATTGAATCACTAGAAGATGAGTGTCCTTCTAACCGCAAACAACAGAAAATTATTAACCTTGAAAATGCTCAATTCAAATCTTCATGAAACAAACTAAAACAAGGGTAAATTTTTAGAATTACTCGATCATTAAGTACTGAGTAACGCTGCATTTGTCAAGTCTGTTAGTGCTGATAGCACTTTTACATTGATCGAATTCTATTTGACCCAATAGTTCAAGTGAACAGATACTTCAGTCTTACGCGGAATCAGTCGAGGCCACTATACGTTAAAGAAAACTGTTATCAACTGTGAAACTGTACGATCTGTGCTCGAACTCACTAAGTAGCATCAGTTTCCTGAAGGTATGTGAAAACGTCTTACTGACAACAACTACTCACTAACATAAAATCTAAATCAATGAAGGCTTCCTTATAATTACTTTCTTAATACCTAATATGGTGGATATTTACATGTCATTATGTAGTTTCCTCATGCTCCTATAAACTATTTAATCACTTCATCATAATTTATATTTCTTACCCGTACATGTTGAAATATCCGCTTGATCATCATAAACAACCTGTGGAAAACTAGATTTAGCATATTTTCTATTCGTTTCAAATAACTCCTCACCAATAATTACAGATGATGCCTTTTTCTGTTTTACATCAATCACATCTAATCTTTCTTCAGTAGATTCTTCATCCAAATGTAATTGTTGAACAATTGGTAATGATTTCTTCTTATATTGATTACCATCTTGATTATTATTATTATCATCATGCATATGAAACAGATCATAATTTTGATTGTATTTTACATCTTCATTGTCATTAGGATCATAATCCTGATCAACATTATCATCAGGATCAACATCATCCATACTAAATTGTTCACTAATTTGTTTTGTAAAATATAAATGAAGACGATCATGATAAGTGAAATCTATATAAGGATTATTATTATTGTTATTATCAACATTAATAGAATCATTTATTGATTTCTGTTTTATTGATTTTATGTCATATTGATTATTTGCATATTGATTATCATAACTTAATGAATTTGTTTGTTCTGAAATTTTTCCTAATTGATTTTCTTTTGTACAGCAAATATCTTCATGTTCTTCTATTGATTTCAGATTATTCAATGTTAAATGTTCCCATGTTTCATTGTCAGTTGCTTGTCTATTGTTAACATTATTTAAATTTGATACTTTATGTTTATTATTCTCTGTTGATTCATTCAAACTAACTTGATCGATTAAATCTTCATATTGAGAATAAGATGCTGTACGTGTTATTCCATGAGTTTTCTATTGAAAAAAAATATAAGTAACTATTCATTTTAAAGTTTTTTCATCTTAAAAGGTATTTACGAACTTCCCGTGTAAATTATTCGAATTATCCGCCTTCATCAAACATTCAACATTAGAGAACAATGTATACCATTCAACAAATTCTTATATTGAGTCAATCAAGAAGTGTGAACTATTCTGAATGATTCCTACGATGATCTTAACACCATTTGTGAAGCTGAGTTCAATAAATTCGTCTAAAAGCGATAATGATTACTTCTATAAACCTTATTCAATACAGTCTACAGTAATAACTTATTGAATTGAAATGACGATGCTTCATCGAAATGTTCGTTTCGACGAGGTCATTCACTAAAGCTGTATATTCGTATTTATAAAACAGTTATCCAAAAATAATAATAAAACACAAAGATATTACATTATTTATCATGTTTAACACACACGTGAGTATCCAATTAAATGTGAAGAGAAGTGGGTGTTTATATTTAGTCTTTCTAGGAAACGTGTTTTTGATGCTAAAATACACAGAAAAAAGGATGATTCGATCCAATGCTTAATTTGTTGAAAAGATTCTTGGAACGAAAATCACTTAAATTTCAGCAGCTTCTGTCTAATCAACTACAAGAAGGCATTTATCGAAATACTTTTCACAGAATCACAAAGATTTGTGTTGTTGACAAACTAATAAAAGTCAAAAAACTTTAAAACGTATTAGGAATCGAAACAAGCTTATTGAGATATGTGACAAATTCAGGTGGGAAGACAGAAGGAACCTACAATTAACGAGAAACCTATTATCATTCAACTTATTTTAGAAGTTAACAATATCTCTGTGATACTCTATCAAAAGCTTAAAACAGAACTGATTAGTACATATCTTGCAGCAAAAGCTGATCGTCATACACAAAACCATATGTTCTTTATTATAGTCAAAGATTGATAGGTATCAAATACATTTAACATTTGACAGAAGTGAAAGACAAGCCTGCATCTGATTTACAAAATCATTTTTAGAAACATTTGAGACTGAATGGTTCGAAAACATTCAATAGCGTTATCTCAAAACATCTAAGTGACACAACGCACACGAGTGATAATTTAAGATAGTTCAACGTTGTTATTGAACAGTCAAGTTCAACCCAATTGAACTTGTCCAAAATCACAGCCATCAAATGTCTAAAATAAGACCTTTGTATTTAAAAAGAACCAGTGATTAGTCTTTTTTTCACTTAGTAATATATTATGATTATTTGATTGCATCAGGTTTACATTCTTTAACTCCATAATTTCATATTTTGAAGTTGATTACTCTCAACTCGTCATTCATTTCTATCCAAACGTCTGTTAAACAATCAGTTAAGATCGTTAACTTCATAATTTCTAAATTGTTTTCCCTAACTAATTATATTTAACTACAACAGTTAATATTCTGTTCTATTAACTTTACTTACATCTTCTATTGATCATCCCGATGATGTTGCTAACTGAATGATTTCACTTCTTAAAGTATGTTAACTTTGTATTTTTAAAAAATACTACAGATTGAGATTGTTAAATGATGAGAAGGGGATGAAATAAAATAGATGGTTAATATATTCAATTCAAATGTTTGTTGTTTTTTTCTCCTTTTATCATGTTTATTAAAGAAAAGGAAATCGAAGAAATCATTATAGAAGGAGTTAATGGAATGTTAAATAGTTTCCCAAAAATTTACCTACAATAAAATTAAATGTAGTGAAAAGTAATAATCAATGCTAATTTAGTAGTTCTGGGACAAATCTGACTTGTCATAGGTATATAATGAGCAGACTGCTTCGATATATTGATAGTTTGCAAGTATGATTTGAGTCGGATTTTGACTGGAAAGCTGAATCCAGCACAAGTGATGCGTCCTGTTTGAAACTTCATCGGCTAAATGTAACTACATCCTAATGTTGATTTGGCATGCAACAAACTGAGTTCGAGTCCTGCTTTGAACATCAACATTGAAATGCAAGTACATCCAAATAGCAAATCACTAACAGGACAAAACGCCCGTCATAAATTCCGCTTGTTAGTTACAAGCCAACTCGAACTCTCCTGAGACTTAAGCTAAAGGTTTCTACGTTAAATTTTCTTTGTACGGGGAATTCACTTTCTATTTTTACTAACACAAAAAATATATTACGGCGTAAAGGAAAATTTCAAACATTGTCAATAATTTTCGTTGTATAAATGAAACTACCTTATGCAAATAACACTAATCCATCATCATGTGAAACATAGATAGTACACTGAAAGCATCAGTTACACATTATGCTTTATTGTAAGTTAATTATACTTAAAAGAACTAAAATCTATTAATCTTAATTATTAACTCCAGGAGTAACACTTAGTTGCCATTGTTTCAATTCACTACACGTTTGTGATTAGGTACTATCATTGAAGTCAGTGTTATCTGTTATTCTACTCATTAGTTGTCAACCAGTGATTAGTAATGTAAGTTGTATAAGTAGTATAAATTGTATTGGTAATACTAATTACATTATCACACCGTAATGATAACATATGAAATGCTTCAATATTAAATTTATATTTATAAGTAATGATGTTTCAGTGAAGTTGGATGAGTTCTACTGTTGTATATCATTAATTTATTGGTAAACGTTCACTAGAAAATAACAAAAAGTGGACAGTTTAGTTCTTCGTTGTAGTATTCACTCACGACTGCTTCAAAAATCAAACGTATAACGTTTAGTCCATGATACGAGTAAATTAAATAAAGTTATATATTGAATTGAAGTGGTATTGGGGAGATATGCACTATATTTAGCTGTTTGTATTCGTAACAGATTAATGTTGGTTGAGTATTACTGAAAACCAGAGGGTACTTGATAGTTGTTTAGTTTCAACATAGAACTCCTGTGTGGTAAATGCCCTTTATTCCAACAGGTAATCTATCCCATGACCTATGGGTCTCATGTAAAAACGATTAGCTATCTGAAACGATTGTGTCTGCATTTAATCTGTAAAGAACATGTAAACAACTAAACGTAATATCTAACTCCACAAATCCATCTCAATTAAATTACAATAATCACTTCACTAGTGACAGATTACAGAAGATTCTGGAAGTTTTAGTGCGTAGTCGTGATTGGTGGAGTTCAGATTATTTTGGAATAAGACAGTTATCATAAATAACAGCATATAATTGTCTCGCTATATCGTAAATTGATTGAAGTAAAAAAATCTATCAATAGACTTTAGTCTGCCCAGTGATGTTTAAGGTTGTGTTCACCGTTTATGCAAGAAGACAATAGGTTTAATTCCCTGATGTAATCGAGAGTGATTACTGCTAAGAAGTTTTGAACTAGAGCAATCAAACAGTTCAGTGCTCTTTGATTTCCAGTGGTAACAAATCAACATTAATTTGTGATGAACACAAACAACTGAAGTTAAATATGTTAGTGAACGTCTCTGGGTTCGACTACTATTGATGTCTTGGATTCAAAATGTTAACGATTTTCATATTAATATAAAATAACTGTTAAATATCATCTAGTTTTCAGTGGTTATCTAAATAAAGTAACGTCTGCTATATAAAACCAATCATAAGAGACAAGCATTGATTCATGTACATACTTGTATTATTGTTTGCATTTCTTTTGTTTTTTCATTATTTGTCTTGGTTACATTCTGTAGCCAACTATTAGAACTTACAATTAATTGACGTTTCTTCTGACATAATTTACATAACCAAAACATTTCCTAGAAATAAAGAAAAAAGAAATAGCATTTACTTTAAAGTACTGTTCACAAGACTGATGAGTCTTTCTTAGACGTTCATATTTTTGAACTTTATATCTGTTCTATATACAAACTAAATGATCAAGTAATAATCTATAGATCTTTTATTGTTTAATCTTATTTAAATAATAATTGAATAGAAGGTGAAGTTACAAATCACCTAATTGATGGGGATTAGATAGCTACTGAAAACAGGAAAATAGTGTTATTTCTTCTTGATGTTAGATTACTTTGGTAATGCATAAACTTGTACACCTGAGTGGGAAGGGGGGATAGATCAAACTCAAAACATTCATGCATTCTAACCTGCGTGTTAACATTTATGCTACTGTCCAATTATTTAGTAGTATATATTTCTATCATTAATCAATGTTTAATAGTAGGATGAATTTGTATATTCCCATTGATTTGTTATAGACAGAAGCTGGTCAGTCACTGTTGCTATATGTGCATCCTGAGCGGATGGCCTCGATATAGCAATTATTCACAAGTATTATTTAATTTGTATTGTGACTGGCAAGTGGAATCCAGGACGCGCGTTTCGTCCTATTCGGGACTCATCGGCTGGATGTACCTGCATTCCGATGTTGATGTTCACAGTGGGACTCGAACTCAGTAGTCTAGTGGTGTACGCGGCGGCGTATGACACGAACCGGAATGAGTTCAAATCCCATTGTGAGCATCAACATTGGGATGCAGGTACATCCAGCCGATGAGTCCCAAATAGGACGAAACGCGCGTCCTGGATTCCACTTGCCAGTCACAATACAAATTAAACAATCTTTAATAGTTTATATGACCTCATTTATTACCAATAATTGGTAACTACTAAACACCAGTTACAGGTGAACTTCACAAGCCACTTCTCATATAGATTAACTCGTAGTTATAGGTATACACTCTAAATAATTCAATGAGATTTTTTTTCATCTATCCTACTAATTATTTATGAAAAACCAAATCAGAAGTAAACTATTTACCATAAGATTTACTAATTTATCATGACATTTGGCTTATAATGTCATTAAGAATGTATGTCATTTTAATTTATATGTAAATCAGTATGTTAATAATAATAGTATAATGTCATGTTAAACTATTCCATGATATTATTTCATAGAAATTAAGTGACTCATTTTAACGAAGAAAAGAAATGGCATTCAATGGTTTTTACATTTTCTTACGGTTTGATAAAACTGACAACCTGAATCCATGATGAGATTTTATCAATCAATAAATTACCATTGCTGATGAAACTTCTATGATATATGAAATGTCTGATGAGCTCAACTACCAACAGTCTTAATCTAGAATTTTAATCAATGACAAGTCTATTGAAATAAACAAAAACTGGAGTAGATGAAGGCATCAAGCATTTTATTTATCATGAATTTTCATTTATACTTAGTGGTTTGTAATTAATGAAAATGTAGTTTTGCACTGTTATCTAACAAAGGATGATTGTATTGATCAACAGTTCTTTCTTTTTAACTTATAACTGTAAAACACGTCCTTGAAAAACAGAGGAGGCATCTTAGAAGCGTTAATGGTATACGCCAAATCAGTGAATAAGAAATGCTGAAGCATAAAGATAGAAAATCAACTGATAAGTCTCAGAATTTTTAATAACTGAAGTAGCTGATACATTTGTTAGACGTATTTAAATGCTAAATACAACGGCTAGTGATGTTGAGCAGTGTAGAAGTTAATTATATGACAGATATTATTACACAAATCAAATTAAATCTTTAGTTGTCGAGCTAAGCAAATAAAGTAATCAGAACCAATGGAATCAATGTGATCGGTCGAATGAAATGTTGTAACACAGCTGTAAACGTATCAGATTGCTGAATTTTGCGTTAATTCACTGTCTACACAGCAGATTCTTAGTTTTAGGATTATTATCTAGAAATCAGTTAATTTTTATATCTGCATTGTCGGTATGCATGTATGTACGTATATAATTTGGGTACTCATTGAGATTATTACATTCTTTTGCGTTGACGCATACCAATACGTGTGTATTCATCATTTTCTACTTTGCCTGTGATTTAATGAATTCTGAAGCTGATTGTAGATATTTCACGATGATCGGCGGCCGCTTGTTCAAAATCTTAGGATACCATTTTTCTCAAATGTTTCAACAAGTTACTTTTTCGTTTTCTGTTTTATTTTCACTGCTCATTCATGTCCCAAAATCGCAATGTGTACTTACATGAATATGATCTGTATGATGATAATTTGGTATCACTAAAAGGTTTCCAAGATAGTTCTGTTATCAAGAAAGAATGTGATGTTATTGGTACCTACCTGAACACGAAGTAGTGTGTGTACATAGAAAAACACTAACTTGTTGAAACACTGTGTTGAAAATTCATATTGTACTAAACATACCACTGAATAAAGCAATTATTATTATTATTATCTGAAAGGTATTTATAACTTCAGTGATCGGTTAGAAGTAAAGAAATATACAAATAAGTAAATCATAGACGTTCATACGAACCTGTATTACCAAACTAATCATGTTTGTTTATTTATATCACTAAACATTTTTTTCATTTTTATAATATGCTAGATTGTTTAAGGTGTTTGATTATCAGGGAGAATCGTAAGATTTAGCTTATGTCGCTTTGATCATTTCTAATCATGAGCTGATAGAATTCAGTCAGTACTATTAACTTAATGAAGAATTTTTCTTAAACAGATATGATCTTTCGTAACTCCCTCAGCACAATAAGTTCAATTTCGTTTTGTATGATTTGTGTATTATATCACTTAAACATATTAAACCGTTGCATCAGTCATATCGACAGATAATATTGCTGACTTAAACATGTTTACATTTGATATTTAAGTTTAATTTGTAACTGGCAAGCGAAATCCAGAACGCATGTTTCATCCTATTCGGGACTCATCGGCTGGATGTACATGCATCCCAATGTTGGTGTTCACACTGGGATTTGAACTCAATCTGCTTCGTGCCAAACACCACTGCGTTCACCACTAGGTTACTGTGTCCACTTCGGCTTGACAGCCACAATTCAACTTAAATATAACTTGTGTACTAATGCTATATCGAGGTAATCCGCTCATGATGCACATATAGCAGCAAAGGCTGACCAGTTTCAGTCCATTACAAATCAACAGGAAGATACAAGCTAATTCTAATGTTTACATTTGATTTGATGGAAGTTAATAAATTCTAATCTACTGATAGATGCTTAATACTTGGTTGGGAGGTGGGGTCCTTGAGATTATCTTAACCGGGAGTTGAATAATCTGAGTGTAATAGCTGAGAATTGTTAGAAATAGAGTTTAAAATTAATTTATGTCCACATTTCCAAGAATGTATTCTTACTTCCAGATCAGATTCCTAGTGCTCAATCTATTTTACTGTCACTCATTTAGCTACTACTTTAATTCAGTATTCATTTCGCTGTGCTAATTAGGTTTGCTCATTTGAATCCGTATGTATACGTACTACTTTTAAAGTTTTACATTGTTGACTAACCAAAGTCAAATTGTTAGTTACTTATTGTAAGATTTCAGTACCTTAATTATTGAAAGTCGTCGATAATATTACAACAGAATCGTACAACTTAGCAAATACAATACCATCAAAATCATTTCTAAACCATATTAATTTCTTCGAAATAATAATAACCTAATAGATATTTATATAGAACTCTGAGTATTCACCATCTATCGCTAATATGAAATAAGTTCAGAAATATCATAGACAATGAGTTTAGAGCGACTTTCAAGAGTAATGTAACACTTTAATCATATCGATTTTTTTAATGTTCTATAGTAAAACTAACAAAAATTACTAGTTACTAAAATAGGTTTCCCCAAATAGTTCATCTGTTGCTAAGAGAAATTTCATTCTAGCCATGTATCTAAATGTATAAATCTCTCTGGAAGAGCTCATACTTATATTTATGAACCTTTACTAAAAGATAAGTATAAGGAAATGGTATTAGATGCAGAACATTCCTTTATCCTAATGAACAATCATGTCTGCAATTGCATTTGATTTGGTAGAAACTGAAAAATGTACTACAGCTGACAATTATTATCATTTCACTAATTGACAGCTACAGATTATGCGGAGAAGTGAATGACTGTCTAACTGGATCCAAAAACCATAACGGAAAATGGTGTCATTTTGTTATAAAATGTTATAATAGAAGAAAGATTAAGCAGAACACATTGATTGTGTAATTGATTGCATAAATTGACTGTGGACAAGTAGAAACTTTTTCACAAATTCAAATTACTAATGTGATACCCTAAAATGAACGGTTTCATACTAAATAAGAACATATTGACACACGTACGTTTATTCCTGTTTGTCAAACCTACTAACCCTGTGACTTACCTACTGTCTAACTACTTTTCATGATCTCCATGTTTTTCTTCTCTCTAAAGGAATCTGTACCTCTTATATTGAACGGTTCAATAAAAATAATTAACGTGTATCATTTTAAGCGGCTTGGGACTAGGATTCATGAGGCCACTTTTGCAATGTTGACGATTTATGCTGTTCATTTTGCCTGTCAGTATATATGACTGCTCCATGAGTCTTTTTACATTATTCTCATCAATTAAGTATTTTAAAATACTACTAAACAATAAGTTAAAAAAAACTATGTCAAACTTACAGAATCGGAGTTTTTACCAACCTGTACCGCACAGTTTGGGCATACAGTATTCTGACAATCATGGCATACTTTCCAGTTTTGTTCATAGTTTTTGTCTACACCTTGACTGTCTGATAGAAGAGGTTCTCCACACAGCAAACAGCTATAAATCTGCTTAGTAACATCTTGATTTGATAATGAAACACGACGCTTCACAACTTGCTCTGTACGTTTCAATTCAGTTTTTAGTTTTCTATAAACAAGTTTAAAAATAAAAATGAGGCATTAAAATTGTTATTTAAAGTACCATGTAGTATGTCATTGAACTTTTATTGTACTTTGAGTTACATAAAATAATATACAGAGAAATCAATTTATCTTCAGATCATTAGTTTGTGACCATAGATCTTATTGGTTCAGATTAACTGACGGGGGGGAAAGTAAACTTGTGTCGTGGATCACCGTAGTAATTTAAGGGTTTTCATTATTCACCAAAATAACTGATTAAAGGAGATAACATTTAAAAATAATTCAGTTCTGCATATATCCACATTTCATGTGTAAAGTATTCAACTTAACTCAATTTATACCTCTTGATATTTGGATGGAAAACCTCAATTTCAATCATATCGAGTGAAAGACAATTACTAATCAGTGACAAATATGTCACGAGTTGACTAAAGTTGGAAGCATCATCCATTGGATGTTTAACACAGTTCTGATAGTTAGAAGTTCATGAGAATACCTGAAGTTTGTGTACCGGCTTCTCTGATATGGTCGTGGATATACATTTTTGAAGAGTTGTAAAATAGGACGAAACAGCTGTTTAATTCTAATTCCTATGTTTTAATGTTTGTCTAACTCAAGCCATTATATGAGAATAAAATCAGTGCAAATTGTTTAATCACTATACAGTAACCAATTTGATGTTTATCAAGTCCTTTATAGCGTTGATCAGATCCTGTAAATCGAGATTCAAAGTGGCCAATAGTCTGGGTAATTCAACTTTACTGGCACTATGTAGAGATGATAGTTGGTTTGACCACCGATGTATGTAATCACGGTCACGCAAAAAGTCTTTTGAGGACCGAATACCCTGGTGGTAACAGTTTCAGACTGCGAAACAGTGCATCCAGATCAAATATACTGGGGGATATAAGTCTCTCACCTACCATTCGCCCAAACATGATAGATAGGTTTCGATGACGAATGCTGATTACCACGAAACCTAAATTCATAGTATTTTGATAACTGCCTCTCAAAAAACCACGTTCTGTTGAATTCAGTTTTGTCAGTTGTCAACATCTGATGATTTGCTCTCAGTTTACACAGATGCAGTCCCTATCAAAATCAAAGACAATTTATATGTACTTTTTTTGTAAATAGTTTATCGTATTAATCAGTTAAATTTTATGCTGATGAATCTAAATGATACATTTTTAAATATGTGTGACTATATCACATTATATCGGAAAACTGTGGTGTATATATATGAGTTTGTGTATTCCCTTGAGCCTTTTCCGTTCAATAGTTAAACAAAACATCCATTTTATATATGAATTCAGTAGTGATTAAGTAGTATATAAAATGATTCACATATCACGTATGTTTCAGTGGAGAAACAGAAAAAGAATGATACAGAAATAATCAATAAAAAACGAAATATGAAATATGTTAGTAACAGAACCGATGATGGAAACTACGAGACGTGTTAATTGATACAATACAACGAATAATTTTACGCAAACCTAGTGACATATCCACTCACGTGTAAACGAATTCCTAAAAGTATGACTTCATTAGATGAGTATTTTATCGGTTTCTAGAAGATGCCTTTATTTAAAACTGTTTATACATCAATAAACAGATGTATCAATTGATCATTGAGTAGTAAACAATGTCTAGTCGCTTTTATTACTTTTGGAATACTACGAATCATTATGTAATATGATTGCAAGCTTGAATAACTTGATATTATAAGTATTACATTGTTGATATTAGGTGGTCAGAGTTAATGGGTAACAAACTCTACTTTCCCAAGGTTAAATACTAATTAACACTCATCGACGTGATATCTCTGAAATTTTTTTAACAAATTGAAACTTCATGAAGAATTCAATCATACTTTATCGAATATGATGTCAAAGAGGGTTTCTTGCCAAATACTACCAACCTAAGTCAGATTAATTATAAGCAAAGTGATTCATAATATTTATCCAAAATTGTAGTCAATCAATCAGTTTAGTTGCATTCAAAATGTACAATTAATCACTGAGATCACAGATGTGATTGTTGATTTGAAATTTTTAACTTAAAAATATGATTATTACAGTGAAACAATATTTAGTGATTGGTTGAGTGAAATTGTGGCTAATTAGTGGAATTCAAGACGAGTTTTTCGTTTTATTTGGAACTTGTCAGTTGGATGTGAAAAGATAAATCAACAGGAAGATATAAATATAGTCTAAGTATTCAATGATACTTCATCCGGTTTGCAAATTTATCAGAATAATAAGCTGTGGGTTAGCATTCAACTAAAGGAATAGTTTAATCATCGTACACAAAAAGAATGTTAACAAACAAATTTTGTAAGAAAGTCGGGTTAAGAAGAAAGTTGATGATTTACAATTACTGATAATTGGGACGGTTTATTTGAATGATTAATCAGTTAACGACTGTCACCTTTCAGCTGATTAACTTCCTCAAACTAACTTTGTCTTCGAATCTCCCTTCCAGTTCTTCCCAAATGCTATTCTAATATTCATGTCTATCTTCAATTTCCAACTTAAGGCGTTCTTTGTCTTCCTCTTTTTTTTTCTTCTTGACAATTCCAAGTTAGTGTTTGAGTAGTGGCTCAGTTCAGTTGTTTCCACAATGCGTGTCCGAGCAACCTATAGCTCTTTTTCATAATTTCTATTTCACCTAGAAGTTGATTAGTTTGTTATCTGCCACTGACTGATGGTGACTGACTAATGGATCCAAAGTATCTTGCGCAAACAATCACTTATAAATACCTGAATCTTTTGAATGATGCTTTACGTAGTTCCAGCTCCATTTGATAGAACTGTTTTGACGTTTGTGTTAAAATTTTTGACGTTGATGTTGGCTGTCAGATGTTTCCAGTACGAGATGTTTTTCCCTAATTAAAGAAATACTGCCCTTGTCTTGCAATGCACGCCATTCATGTCTACATCAGATCCCTTCCTTGTTTATCGATGTTTCTGCCCAGGTATTCAAAGTTTACACATCTTACACAGCCTCTACTTGAAGTAAAATTGATTTGATACAATTTGTTTTGTATCTAGAGATATTGCTATTACTTTGTACATGTTGAAGCCTATTTCTGGCTACATAGCTTGTTACTGCATTATCCGTCTTTACCTGCACGTGTTACTGTGTGTGGTAGAAAAAATAAATAAATCATTTGAGAGTCGTCTAGCTGCATCCATGTTGTCCATCGTATTCAGTCAAGAAAATTAATGTAAATTGATGAGTTTTATTCGACTGATTGTTCACCAATAATTTGTAGTATTGTTCTGTGGTCGGTTCATCATCGACCTTTATGAAATCTGGCCCATTAATCTAAAAGTCAGGCGCCTGCTTGATCCTTCATTTGGTTCATCAAAACGCTTTTGAAGACTTTTCATGGTTCTGTATTATACAAAATCAAATTTTCATGTATTTGAGTTATAGTGGATTAGTTTAGTTAAGCAATAAGTTTGGTTGTTTCTGTTCGTCATAGATTAATGTTCGATAGATACCGGGGATAACTAGAGAGCACTGGGGAGGGGTTTTGTCTTAATATGGGACTCCTCAGTAGCGTCCAGTGAGTACATACTAATAAACATAATTCTTAACTTTACCAACCACCCTAATTCAATTACAACAATTAGTCGGCCGGTGACTAACTTCAAGAGATTCTTATAGTTCTTGTGAGAAATCGTCAGAGCTTTAGTTCAGATTCGTTGAAAGTGAGATAGTTATCACCAGTGTCATTGAGTACTTGCTGTGCCATATCACAAATTTGTAAAAGTTTCAATTCATTGATTGGACACCAGTTGGCCCAATGGTTCAAAGGATAAGTTGATTGCTGCAAGAAGTAACAGGCCTGATTTGAATTTCCTATAAGAATTGATGATACGTTCTGCTGGGGGGGGAGGGGTCCTATACGAAAACAAACAATCACTCAGGTGCTTCCTTTACTTTTAGTGGTATCCAACGGACATGTATCTCCAACAAATGCAAACAATTTCTATTAAAACTAAATACATAAAATAGATCAACTAAATTAGAATCAAAAAAATTTTCATTTAAACAAGATTAACTCTGTTACATTATCAATGTTTCCTAGATTAAGAAAGAAAACTACTACTAATAATCATTATAATTCAATAATCACCTACAGAAAGTCTTTAATTTAGGTTACTATTAAATAGAGAGTTTTACAGGAAAAGTTAGTTGCCTACATTGATCAGTTGAACAATATGAAAAAAAAAACAATATAAACTAATCAATAATTGATAATCATTAATAAATAAATAATTTATTGATAAAATTATTTATTTATTTATTTATTCATATTGATGAATGAAGTTCATGAAAGTTAGTTTTGTTTTTTTTTGTTTTTGTTTTTATAATCATCAATCAATTTTGTTTTATTATTGTAAATTTGCTTAACAACAATCTGTATAGAATGATAATTGACAGGAAATGACAATAACGACAATAAGTAGTTAATAGGTCAATTAAAATTAGGTTTTAAATATTGTTACTAAAATATATACATCTATTCAACAGAATATTTATGTTTGTATCATTTTGAGTAATGAACAAATGATAGAAGAAAGAGGTGAATAGAGTAATTGATTGGTTCATTCATTGAGTGAGTTAATGAATGAAGGAATATGAGTGAGTTAGTGAGTAAAGTGAAGAAGATGAAAATGAAAGAATGAGTCTATAGAGTAAACAGCATAGATGACTGTTATAATCAAGTTAATCAAGAGAAGTAACTAACTTTCTGAGGCACTTTTTTTTGCTTCAAAAGAATGTTTCATTTATTTTGAGTATACGTAAACCGATTCTTTTATTTCTATTATCGTCATGCTTTCATCGCTCTAACTTCCTACTAGACTCATGAATTGTATTTTATCATTTGTCATTCAGAAGTTATAATTAATTAGCTATATATCAGTACCCTCAGTTCCTAGTCATTATTGCCTCTATTTTGTATGCATGTTTTTCTTCTTATTGATACACTGATTGTTCAAGTTTTGTATGTGTATTAATGGATGAGTGGAGTATAATCTAACTGTTGTGGTTGATTTAGTTGATAATGTCTTTAGTAGTAAATACCGTTTTCAATGTCAATGTGTACTGCTATTGAAGAGTTCTTGTAATGAGAATATCAGCACTTAGAATTTAGTATCATAAATTATATTCATGAAGCGTCTTATTGAGAAACCAGTAGTAGTTGTTGTAGTAGCGTATTGTATCAGCAAGTAGTAGAATTGCAAACAATCAAGCCATCGGTCAATCAAGGGTTCATCTATTTATGACAACAGGCCCACATACAATCTAAAATGAGTATATATGTATATATATGCTAAATTCTAAGTGTCAATGATGCGAGTCATTTAGGGATTATGATTGAAGTAGGTCAATATCATGTGATGAATATGATGGTCGATAACGCAACAAGAAGATAAGCGGGCAAATATGCATACAACTGTACGTATAGAGGTGCACATTTGTTGTAAAATGTAACAGTCACACAAATACAAAGAAGAAATATATAGTTCATATTGTAATCAAATTTTATTAATGAAATTTACCACAGTTTCGTAGTGGAATGAATGAGCTGTTCAGTTCAGGCAGGTTTTTCGTGGTACCAAACATTTAGAACTTTAAAACCCTTCATATATAATCTCCAAAGGTTTAATTTATTTATATCGATTACATTCTTAGAAAGTATTTCGCTTTTATAATTTTCGTATCTTCCCCCTCCCCCATTAGGAGCTCTTATTTAAATCATAGAATGTTGTTATGGCACTTTTTATTCATAACCTAGAACTGTGTGTACTTATTACTCCGTTTTTTAATTCTAAGTTCATTAGTTAGGTGTAGATTATCATTATTCTAAGAGGGTCTGTTGAATAGTTTTGTTTGCATACATATAAATAAGCGTTAAAATATGTAATCACGATATTTGTGAATTGATTTAGTCAGTGATCTTGTGTTATCCTCTATTCCATTGAGGCTATCTGGTAGTTGGTTGACCTTTAGAATAGAGTATCAGTCTTGATTGATTGTTTGTTGTATTGGTTCTAACAGGTTTATGACTTCATATATTCCATGATTGATCATACTGTAGAGTATAACAATTACTGTTGTATAAAGTTTTATAACCAAATCTATTTTTATTTTCACTGTCATGAAAATTTTAATAAAGTCTATTCGACATACTTCTTCAGTTTTTATACATTCTGTACATCAGTAAATTGTACAAATTTATCCATACTTATTCTTCCTGTCTAGATTAGTCACTGTCGCTAAATGCTCAACTCCAGTAGATTGCATTGACTTATCATTAAGTCATAGACTAAATGGTAACGAAGATCAATCAATTTCAGTCCTCAATATCAACAACAGAATGATCCAAACTATTAAGAACTATACACATATCTTTGCTTGAACTTAGTAACCCATTGAATAATTCGGTGGTGCTTGACACAAGTGGACTAAGTTCAAATGATAGTGTAAATATCAATATTGAGATAAAAGTGAATTCATCTGACAAACTCCATATAAGTTTTAGTTGATTGAATTCGTCACATTGATATTATACAGGGTACCATTGAAAACCGTAAAGCACTGGACAAATGTTTAGTCCCTGCGTGGGACTCCTCAGCAGTGAACACCCTAAATTTTGCCTCAGGGGCTTCTTGTTAGCCCTCTGAATCACCGGACCGTCATCCAATGATAGAATTCCTACTTCTATTAATTGATAATATAACTCGACGATCATCCACTATCAACAGTGTTAACTGTCTCAATCCTAACACATCCGAACTCCATCAGTCTTCACTTCTCACTAGAGCTTATAAGTAACCTGAAGTTAGCCATTAGTGAGCTGATTATCGTTAATGAGAGCTCTGAGGCGAAATCAAAAGTGTACACTACTGTGAAGTCCCATAATTGAACGAAACATTTCTCCAGTACTCACGGGTTTTCAATAATGCTCTATTAACATCAATCTACGACGAATTCAATCAACTAAACTTAATAGAAATCTCCATAAACTATCTGAATTTAAATCCCATATAAGACGAAATAATCATCTCATATTTTATTTGACTACCTTAATCTGAAAAATCATTTCGAAACGTCACTATGATTTAAACATTTCATATACATACAATTCTCATTAAATCAACCACTTGTAATAAAATTCATCAAAATGATACATAAAACATATCTATGTATTCATTTTCCCAGAGGGAATAAATGTTCACACTCACTTTTATCCTACTATCTCACTACATCAACCTCTCTCCCTTCTCTCCACTTCCCTCTCTCTCTCTCTCTCTCATATATATATACATATATATAAATGAAGTATTTCACCAGCTACTGAGAATGTCAATTGTATTCTTTGACCAATAGAAATTAACGTTACAAATTAATTGTTACGACCTTATTTTTTTTTCTACGTAATATGAGTAGTAGGATACAGTTCATTCTAAAATCTACGCCTAATTTATTCATATTAATTTGAACAATTATCTTTTTTTCTTTTTTTTTTTCAATTCTAGTTCTGTTTCTAGTTAATTTTCAGGTTTATCGAAATAAATGTTAAATTGATAACGAATGAAAATATTTGGTTTCTTTTATTTTTGTTTCTTTTCATTATAGAAAGAATATCTATTGGAATATTACAATGATCATAATGTTAAAGTGGAGTAATAGAACATTTCAATCAAATGTTGAGGGTAGGGGGGGGGGAAGTGAGGAACATTTGCTCAAAAGTCACTACAAAAACAAATAACATCATGTGATCTAATAGTGGTATGAAACAGAAAATCATTGAAAGTTAATCATGAAACATATTATGGATATAAGTTATAAGTTTAGTATTTTAGCAGCTTTTTAAGGCTTAATATAAGTTATGACAAATGTATTCTTAAATTTATAGAAGTTTTAACCATCAAACTATGAAGCACTGGATAGCTATTTTATCCAGTATGCGGATCCTTAACAGTGAACTCTAGATTTTGACAGAAATTTAACTCAGAGGCTTTACGTTTTTACGAACCCCTAGTATTCTGCACCATTTGATGAACCGATATCCAATCATTGAATTACAACTTCCACTAATTTGTGACATGGCACGACAAGCACTAAATAACATTGGTGATGACTGTTTCACTTTCGACAAATCCACCACTGACAATTTATCACAAGAACTCCAAGAATATCTTGAAGTTATTTACTAATCAGCTGACTATAGTAATTGAACTGAGATGGTTCGTAAAGATAGGTGTTAATTTTAGTTTTTTTGTATTCGTCACAAGATAATATTGGTTGGATACTATTGAAACCATACAGCTCTGAACAATGACTTGTGGGGTTAAGAAATGTCGAAAGTGAATGAGTTTTCCCCACTGACAATAGATGATAGTAGAGCCATATCACTACCGGATGAAAGTAAGAATATTACTATTATACACCAAATTACCCAGTGGTTGAGATGATTTTTCGTTCACGCTAAGATCTAAAATTCTTGGGTTCGACTTCTAATGAAACATAAAGTACGCAACACTGAAAAGTCCTATACTAGGATGAAATAATTGTCTATTATTTTTTATTTATTTTCGACTGATAACCAATGAATCTATTATGATCCCAAATAACCAAACGTACTACACCTATCTCCACAAAACCATCTTAATTCATTTACTTATTAACAAACTATGACGTTTCTTCATTCATTCATTGATCTAATCAATTCATATTACTCTATTTAGTTCAGTACTTTTTTGGCTTTCGTTGAAGTGGTTCCATGTAATGCCTCTACAATGTAACAGGAAATTCCCCCCCCCCCAAAAAAAAAGAAAAGCAAAAATAAAAGTTGACCTTTTACTTACACATCATCCAGTATAAATGAAATCATAACTTTCATTAATTCAATTGAATTTTGTTTTAATTACTATTAAAAATATAATTTTAAAGTTATTTTAATTAATTCATTCAAGGGAAGTATTGTGTTGTTGATGATACGGTCATTGGTTGTATTACAATGAATCTATTAGCATTTGAATATCACATTCATTATTAAGACGATCAACTGAATAGTTACTTATCTACAGTAAATGTAAGCAAACAGTAGGATGAGCTAATGAATGAATAACTGAATGAGTAAGTGAGTGAGTGAGTGAATGAATGAAAGATTGAGTGAGAGAGAAAGTAAGTAAGTAAAGTATAGTAAACTACCCGTTAACTATCGACAAAATGTCTATGACAAATAAATTGAATGAGTTCTATACTCTATACTTTAGAAGCATTTCATAAATGTTTGATATATACAAAGAATACAAAAATAAGTAAATGTAAAGATCATTTTCATCATGTACTGATATCAATTGTAGAATCATTGTAAACAGAGAAGTAATAAACAGTTGTTTTAGTCCAGTTAGAGGATTCTCATCAGCTAGATATGCTGCCTGCATTATAGTGCTCAAGTTCTCAGCCCAAAACATTATTAATGGAAAAATACAAAGAAATTGACACTTGTTGAACAAATATGATATTCTGGACACGTTAGCTGAGGTAGATATATGTTGATAATTTAGAGTGAATGGAAATAGAGAGAAACTAACTGCATGAAGTATATTCCAAAAAGAATCAAGATATTGGAGGAAGAAGTATGAACTCACTCAGAGATAAGTTTTAACGGTGGATAAATGACACATGTATGCATCATGCTGCCGCTAACATTGATTTACGTTTATGTAACTAAATTATGGCCATCCCCAACATATTTTTAAAGAATTCTACAGCTTATAGCCTGATTCACTTTCATACTTAAAGTCTCCATGAACTGGTACTGTGATTTTCTTTATGCGTTTTAATGCTTTTTCGTCCATTCTCATATAAATTAGCATGAGTAAAGTATTTTTCAGTCATCTTCATCTACTGTGCACTAGTTTTTCATTTAAGATTCTTCACCTGTAATTCATCACATTTATTAAGTAATATTGGGGCCTATCAATGAACACTGAACCTTTTGGTAATAAAAATATTGAAATGAGATTGTTTGCAGAGATTTGCATTAAGTTTTGATTAACTGAATTTGATACAGATTGATGTTAGTAGGGTACCATTGGAAACTACGGAGTAATGGATAACTATTTCCTTCTAGTATGGGACTCTTTAACAGTGAGCGCCCTAATTTTCATTTAAGGGGATTCAGGCTGGAGAAGTTAAAATTCTACAATTGGATACCAGGTGTTCTTTAATCTGAACTCCCTAGGGCAAAATCCAGGGTGTGCACTCCTAAGGATCCCTGTACCGGAACGAAACAGCTGTCCCATACTACCTGCTTTTAACTAATGCCTTGGTAACATCAATCTATGACGAATTTAATCAATTTAAGACCGAAAATAATCCTGACGGTGGAAGAAGATTGTTTTAGAGTGCTGAGGAACATTTCCAAATGAACAGTCACTAAAATTGAATGAAGTGGCTCAAAGTCAATGTTAAAACAAGGATACAATATACTTCCTTTGCACAAACAGTTCCAGTCTCATTTCATGAACAGTTAGAATTTATGCTGTTTTAAGGTGTTGAACTTTAGAGAATTTTGGTATATTAATGCAAATTCTATGAACAACCTTAACATTAACGTGTTATTACGGGATATGATTCAGAACATCAATTTATAGAGCCCATTCTTCGCGATATTGTGGTCTCCATTGTTACATTGAGTTTGTTGAAGATCTAGTAATTATGCTGTTTGTATTGCTTATCTTGTAAGCTTTCTATAGATCCATTAATTGTTGTTACATCCGTTCTCCTTCCCCAGTTATTATAATCATATTATGACTTCATTATCCCGATTTCTGTACATAAATTTCCTGGGCCAGTCCTCAAGGCAATTCATATTTTCTATTACTGTTTAGTCCAGCAAGCGATATATAAAAGCGATTGTTTTCCGTTGAATAATTAATTCAGTCTTAGCTCTCATTTGTTGGTGCTTGTTCTCTTTGTCCATACCACTAAGGTAGGCTTTAGTCTTTTTAGAGTATAGTAACCAATCACCGTTTGCCAAGTTGGTCAGCTCAAAGTCATAGTGTAAGCCTCATTAGCTAGCTTATCCAGTCAGTCACAAGTAATGGCATAACACAATATGTGTTGAAAGATAAAACTTCCAGCTACCATCATTTCTGTTGTGCTGGCTATGACCTAGGTATTGTGCTTCAGAAGAACAAGTAAACTAGTAGACACGTATTACAGGCAATCAAATCGACAGCCTATTTTTACGGATAATAAGAGAATAGTTTTCATTCTTATTCATTCTCAGTTGTTAAAAGGCTAGGCGATCATGTGTCATAGTATTTCCATGTAGATTGCCAAACCGAGTTTGCCTATTACATCATCATGTTTATTATTTGTTCATGTGTTCTTTGGATAACTGTTATTTTGAAAAAGTTGAATTAAGGCGGCTTTTTGGATACAGATATTAAGTCTAGTTGTCTGTTTTTGTCTTGGATTAATGTCGGTCGAGTACCACTTCAAACCATGGAGCTCTTCGCACCTCTTACGTCCTAGTATAGGATTGTTTATAGTGCAAACTTTTGATCCCACCAGAAAGAATTTGACTGTGCAACTTGATAATTAATTCGTTGAAAAGAGATTTCTTGGCTAAATTACATGTTTTTAATGTTTCGCAGGGAGACTTTACTGTTTTCGAATTAGTGATTTCAACAAAAAGAGATTTTATTCAGATTAACATCTATTTCATTTTTAATTTACAGACTTATTAAGAGTTCCTACCTCGAAGTAGAGATATGCAGAATGATTTAACACTTCAAAACATACATTTTATAAATAGCAGGTTGTAATGAATCATAAGATTTTGTTCAGGGTTAATCACAGAGTATTGTTGTTTGTCACAGAATGATCAGTGCTGTGTACTGATGAAAATAAGAGAACACTAAGCAGCTCTTACTTCCTAGTATTAGGATCCTCTACAGTATTTAAACATGATCGCGCGTTAAAATTTAAGTCAAAACTTTTATGTTTTACGACCCGGATGAGCCGGTATTCAAATTGATTGAGTAGAAATTCCGCCACTGAAGAATAGCCCAGCGGTAATGATGGCTAAGTAATTGTTGAGAGACATAAAAGTACTGAGTTAGATTAACTTGAAGATACCACTGAAGTTCTTGTGAAGAATAGTGGCTGGTATAGTCCGAACATGTTCTGAGTGAAACTGTTGGCACGAATAGTATTGAACGACTGTCTCATGACAACACAAAATATTATTTACCTAAGTTATTTTAACTTTGTATGCTTTTGGCTGTAGAAAAACATGTATACTAAAAAAACAAGTTTACGTAATCGGCTACACGCTATAGTGTTTATTGTGAGGACTCTTGTTTTAACTTAACTAGCTAAACCATATTTGACAAAATAAGTTTGGAAGCTATGACTCTGATAAAATCTAAAGTGTTTCTATCATAAAAGTTCAAAGTGCTTGTGGATAGGTTTGTAGTGATTGTTAAATTTGTAAATATGTCATCATGAACTGACAGTAACCACACATTTATCGTGAGTTAGTTAAGGTTTTGAATGTTAATTAGCTTAGTATTCTAAACGTTAAGAGCTTAAAGCTAAACCTGAATCTCATGGGTCCAATCTCTTTTGGTGTACGTAATATATATATATATACTATTATTTGTCGTTGAGGTGGAATTATAAGTCAAACAAGCATAGTGTTAACACTAGTTAGTCAATGAGCATGACCCAAAATTATATCTGTCTAGTCTTTAGTCCTGAATTATGCAGTAACTTACTCATTAGACTAAAAGACCCAGCATCACATTACATAATGTTGTTAATCTTGAACAGGAAAATCTGCTTAAACTTAGTTTTTTATAGTTCGTCATTCGTTATAAAACCGTACCGTGGTCGTGAGGGAACTGGTGCTCTTTGTCAATCTCGAAATCAGGTCACCCAGTTTCATGTGAAATTTATACATTGGTTAACCACTTAATGACCTTGGGTTGAATCTACCAATGGACATTAGTTCCCTCATTATTTCAGGTACACTTTATTGATTAATTTCGAATAGGATGTAACTTAAGTCAATCAGAGTATCCTTCTATCTACCTTTAACAAATCGAACATGATTCATTTTAGGGTAAATAAGGTAACTCGGAACCATGTCGGCAAAATGAATAAGCCAAGAATTTTAAAGAACCTTTCTTCGAAAAAATAGATCCAATAAAAATTTTTTTACTATTAAGTATGATATGATAAAGTGTATTTTAATGTTATACTACTATTTTACATTGGTAAAACAACAAAAGGGCATATTATTATTCAAATCTTACATCAAAGAACACTGCATATTTATCCTAGAAAATCGAAACATCTGCTTAAAATCATATACTTCATGAAGTATAGTCTATTTAAAATCACAAATGAAAGCATAAGGTACTTGGGTAAGGTAAAGAGAAAGGGAGAAAGAAACTTAATTCGAAATACTCATTGTTCTACTTTTCAACAAATCTATAAATAACAAAACCCATATGAAAATATGTCGATAAGTTTATCATTTACGAAAATTGTATTCTGAATTTTGATAAAGTACAATTTACATTAGTACATTGTAGTTGTTTTTTCTTCTTAAGTCTAAATTAATCGATAACCAGAATAAGAAAAATTGAAAGAAACCAAGTGTCACTTTTTTTCTCTTTTTTCTCTATTCTTTTTCTTCTCAAGGAACATTCATTAATTTATCCACTGTTTGCCTTTTTTTTCATTTTCCATAAAAAACTGTAATGTTTAACTAATCATTAATTCATATGCTTATGATTTATAACTTCCAATTTTGTCTTGAATAAGAAATTGGTTCAAATACAACGATACTTGGCACAAACCTACATAGTTTAGAAACATTATTATGATTATTACTGTGGTTGAAGTAATAACTTTGAATCAAATATGATGTTACACAACATACATCCATAGTAACTAGACTGTTACTGAAAATCAATAAGCACTGAATAAATAAATCATTCTAGTTTGATACTAATCAGTAGTGTATACATACATAATTGCACCAGTAAGGATCAAACTTAAAACAATTAAGCCTTACCATGAGTTTTAAAAGTTTAAATCATTAAATCTTTATATTTAACTCTAGTCAATACATGCTATTGGGCAACTATGACTTAATACCACTAGTGTATAACCACCTAATTTTCGGTTAGTATGGTTGGACTTCATAAAGTTTCCTTAATTTTCTCTCATAGTTAGTCACTAATAAACACATCGTTTCTGACAAATATTTCAAAGTAAAATTTATCATATGAAAGTCGATATTATGTCCTACGCATCAAGACATCTTTCTTGACATGGGCTGGAATCTATTGATGTTCAACAACTAATTAGTTCATTCACAGAGTTTTACAAGCTTCGATCAGGACCAAACAGCGTAATATAATTTACTACTCAAAACTCAAACTTCGTTCGATTTAGATTTGTTTTGAATGAGTTTTATGTTAATCTTAACAGAAATAATACTAAGATTGTTAAAAGTATTAAGTAGGAGACTGTACTTGAATTACCCTATACCTTAGTTGACACTAGTCATCAAGGATCACCTGAAATATTGATGACATGGAATACTTGACATTTCTCACTATTCAGTAATTAATTAAGGAGAATATCTTAGACTTGTAAGACTTCAGTAGTTCCCTAAATAGCTCAGTGGTAACGTCCTATTAGTTTTGAAATACAGGTACGTCTAGGTAACGTACGCCAACTTGTGTGGAACCTATAGCAAGAGTTACTACGGTAGTTAGGATTTAGTTGCTCATGGTTCGACTTTGACCTTAGCTCAACGAAAATTGGTCAATAATGAATTAGTTTCGCAATGGAGTGATATTATTGTTGAAAAAATCTACCAGAATGAAGTATTATTCAAATGTATACAATAATTTTATATGATTAATGGATGTTTCAATGTTATCTAAGGGTTGGAAATATTTAATATCAAAGTAACTTCTGCATAAATACTCATCCTTGTGGATATACAGCTATAAAATGTCAACATTCTTAACTGAATTATACGCCAAGACTTTGAAATGACAATTTATTTTCTCATTCTTTGGCACATATTCGCTAGGTCTTTCTTTCCTACGAGCTATCTCAAACAACGTATTATCGAAACACAAAACACCCTGTGTTAGGCCAACTAAATCAGCAGTACTAAGGATTAGAAAATCATCACCACCGGTCGCTCACTATTAATCGATCCATAAAGCTAGGAGTTTTAATCGGATCAATTTAATGAAAATAATAATCATGGTTTGTTTGGTCACTTCGCTTAATGGTTAGATTGGTAAAATGTTTAATAAAATCTGACCAGCAGTAACAACGATAAAACATTAAGAGTTACTGAAATGATGTAAGCAGGTCAAACAGTTCCAATTATGTAAATTTGATGTCATGAGTTGATCTGAGTTTTACAACCCTTAATCACCTATGAAGCACTAGATGGTTGTTTCGTTCTAATGTGGGACCCTCTGGTAGGAATCAAACTCAAAACCGCCCAGCTTTATGACGAACGCTTTATCACTAGGACCTTACGACAGTCCCTACCAGTTGATATTTTTAACTCAATCTTTCCAATGGGTACAATAATCTGAAGAAATTCAATCAATCTTTGTGAGAATATAAACAATCGATCAATTTATACAGATAAATTACGATCTTCTTTGTTGAACATAACAACAATTCCTTGAACACAGACTTAAGAAATCAAATTTTCGATTTTCTCAGTATTGAAAATAGGCGGAAGTTGGGAAAAGTTAAGAGGGGGGTTGTAGTAAAAAAGCAATATAACAAAATGAAACTCGAGATGTAAACATCATCTATGGTATAAAAGTATGGCTAGGAAAAATGTATAGACCACCATATTAGTTGAGGTGATTTACATGTATATTATTAAATTAAAGTTATGGATATTCAGTCAGCGATAAGGAACTAAGAGCCTAAAACAGACATTTATCACTCTGGGTGTTTACATCCCACCATATAAAGTTATTAATATTAATAGCTTAAATATATCACGAACTGACCAAGTTAGAAATAATAACCGTTTAAAACCGGCTCAGTGGTTTAATAATTAAGCATTCACCTAAGATGCCTGAACGTCATAAACACGATCTTCTAGTATGGCAGTAAAAATACGCACCTACCAAAGTGTCCCAAGCTGCCTGTCCACTGCTTCCTAGTTCCTCAGTGGTTATCTAACTTACACTAATTCATAATATCAAATTCACATTATCAATATGTTTTAACTCATTTCATGGATAGTAGATTTAGACGACATGGTGTTGTTGTTGCTATTGTCATCGTTGTTATCGTTATTATCGTCATATCTGTAATTTATGATTTCCAATGAGTAAACAAAACTGAAAACACTATGAATTATTTTGATTTAAATATCAACTGATATACAACAGTAAAATAATTCATTCTAACAAAATTGTATACACTTTATTGTTTACCATGTGTAACACAATCATTTCCGGTTCTATAAGAAAAAGATAATAATTAGATATCGTAGGCTTTGAGATGTTACTTTTTACAAAATCATGATTATATTTAAGTTAGATAGAATGTTTTCATCGCCATTCTAGATGATTTCATTAGAATAAACTTCTGATAGAAGTAAATAGTAAAAATACCTCCGAGATATTTGGAATGTAGGCATTAAGTTTAGTTTATTTGTATTCAGTCACAGATTGATGTTGATTGGGTAGCACTGGAAATAAGGGATGAATTGAACAGCTGATATAGGTGGCTATGCTTTCACTAACTTTAGAACCCTGAGACTAATTTCTATGGGAGAGGAATCAAGGACGTATACTGAAGCAAAGTTCTATTCTATGATGAAACGGCTGTCTAGTACTTTCTAATTTTCGCTGGCACCCAATGGATAACAATCTTTGACGAATACATGCGACTAAACTTATCATTTCTTGGCATTTTATTTTTGATTTCTGTCTATTTTAAAAGCTCTATCTATCTAACTAAAACCATACTTCGACACCACGAGTTTTTCTCACCATCTCAATATTAGTTTGAAACAACTATAAAACAGTGGCATGTCTATCTAAATTTATCTGCTTTTCAACCACTTTCATCCCTATCAAGTATCTGATAAGAGAATATAAGTAACATTTAAAACACCGTCAGAAGGTTCTATTTTATAATGCAGTGAGATTAATTACACTAATTTGTTAACCGATCAAATACACGAAAGATAAAACAATAAAATTACCATATAAACTCGCTGAAGTACTGATTAATTTAACAGTCCTTAATCAGTAATCATAGAGTGGATGGATTCATGCCTGAATGTAGATTATTCAGTTCTTTAAAGATGTACACTCATGAATTATTACTTTTATCATTCGATAAAATGAAAATAAACAGTACAATTGCAGTGAATTTGATATCATGAATATTTTTTTTCTAAACAAATAAAGGCAATGAGGTCTTGGATGCTTTAGTAGGATATCGTTGATGGCACCTACCCGAATTCCCTAAATTCTTAGTTGTAAGTAAAAAGAAAAAACCAATGTTCATATAATTTTTTTAATGACTAGCTATTTATTTTGTATATTTAGCCAATAACATAATGATGGATTCATTGGTGTGCACTCTCTTTCCTCGTCCTCATAGGATGGAACATTCACGAATACCCCACAATGTTAAAATGGTGGAAAAGATTCGTAGTTCAATATCGGGATTTTTAGATATGATCTTAGAATTGGATAATTTTGCTCTAAAGTATTCACTGACTTTCTAGACAACATGCTAGTCAGTGGCTTCATGTGGGGTAACAGGCATTGACTGATTGATCAACATGTATTAATGAATCATTTATTTGGATTGTGGCTGGCAAGTGGAATTCTGGACGCACGTTTCATCCTATTTTGGACTCGAAGGTTGGATGTACTTGCATCCCGATGTCTATGTTCTCGGTGGGATTCGAAAGCAGTCCGCTTCGTTCCAAACGCCAAACGCTAAGGATAAACATATGGCAACAGAGGCTGACCATTTTCAGTCCATTGCAAATCAACGGAAAGATACAAGCCTATTCTATTCGTGTTAAACGCCACCACGTTCACCACTAGACTACTGAGTCCAGGCAGTCACACTTGTGCAATGGGCGAATTGGTAGTAGGATGAATTTGTATATTTCTATTGATTTCTTATAAACTAAATCTAGTCAGTGTATTAATGAAGAAGCTTTCGGCTTTTAGTATTCTTGTAACAATATCTCTAATTGATTTCTAATACTGCGTTTAACAAATATATCTAAAAGAAGAATCCGAACAATAAGTAAGTTAAACTCTAAGATTTCCTTTTCATTAGCAAACTTCAGGAGTGATTCAAAGAAATCTAGTGACTTCCTAAAACCAATGTATTCAGGTCAGTATGGTATAATAAACATATCGATATCGAACCTGTTTTGCAATCAGGAAGGAATAATTGATCAATTAACTTAATAAAACAAACAACTTAAATACCCAGGTATACGAATAAGGAAAACACAACTGATTATAAAGATGACCAAAAGAATAGTTTTATTAAACGTTGATAGAAAATGTCTCGAAATTCACCTTCTATAGAAAAATGTTGATTGAGGGTTTTCACTAAGAACTAACATGAATACTCTGTATCTGAACTATACAACTAAGAAAACGTACCATGATCAAACCTACTATGTAGCAAATTGGCAATATAACTATCAGAATCTGAAGTTGTATAGGTAATGACTAAGTGACTCCACATTGATTACTTCCATTCCTCAGTGATTATTGAATTTTATTAAAAGTTAATTTATGTCTACTAGTAAAGTCAAAAAAGTAAATAGTTTAATTGGTAAGAATCCACAGATATCTTTCAGTAATAATATTAGCCAAAAGATTCACAAATAACCAGCACAATAGTTCAGTATTTAGTTGTCAGACAGTAGTATTCTTCAATGGTGTCACACCGATATAAATGATCACAGATTTTAGATTATTCACAACTTGGTTTTATACTATAAGGTATTTATTAATGTATATGAAATGATCACGCAACTGCTGGCTGAAAATGAACCACTGGGACTTGTGCTATGACCACGACTTGATAGGCTTGAAACCAGTGATTGGCTCGCAACTTTCAAGAATTAATAAAACCTTCCCCGTTGGTATGGATAGTAAGCACAAACACCGGAGAATTAGAGTTAGGACCAAGTTATTTATTGAATAAAAACCATATTTTTATATATCGTATACTGGACTATTTAATAACAAGAAGTTGTTTACTAAGTTTGGATTCATACCAAGGTTACAATTAATCGGAAAGGAAAACATATACGACAACATTAGGATGAGTTTGAAAATTGCCATTTATTTGTTATAGACTAAAGCTGATCAATCTCTGTTGCTACATGTACGTCCTTAGTGGACTGCCTCGATATAGCGATTATTCACAAGTATTATTTTAAGTTGGATTGTGACTGGCAAGTGGAATTCAGAACGCACGTTTCGTCCTATTTGGGACTCATTGGTTGGATGTATCTGCATCCGAATGTTGATGTCCACAATGTGACTAAGTTCGAATCGCACTGAGAACATCAACATTGGGATGCAGGTACATCCAGACGAGTCCTAAATAGGATGAAACACGCGTTCTAGATTCCACTTGTCATTCACAATCCAACTTAAATATATGACAAGAGTTAATGAGTCTGTAAATTCTTTACAATATAAGCAAACACAAATAGCGCAGTTTTTTGTATGCTTAACCAAATGTGGCTTGGCTTTTTGATTCATGATTTTGTTCCCCTATATAAAAGTAAGCAGTTCATATGCCTCAATACTGAATTACTTAGTTCCTACTGATAATTCTTAATTGGCCATTATACGGTAACTACATTGACTATCATAGTACAGTGAGCATGATAGTAGTTAGGTATGCGTAGCACACCTTTCAATCACATCCGTCAATAAACATTTATAACCTTACTAGTTCAGTTATTTTCGGTTGGTTTCTAGCTTATTTACTTGATGAGAGTAAATACCCTTAAAGAATTCATTTCAGATTCGAACAATTAATTATATTTTACACCTAAAATGTTGAACTTCTCTACACTGATTATGTTCATAGCACATTGATTTGGATAATTCCACATACTTACAATAGATTCATCAATGAACATTTCAATCTAATATACAGTATTCACCCACCATCTAATTAAGAAAATGGATTAAAATGTGTGGTTACATCATACTTTATGAACATCGTAAATGTTGGAAATAATCTCAATCATATACACATATCAGTAAAATTTAAATCAACTACACTCTTTATGAATAGAATATATTTGTTAATAATCTCAGCGGATGAAATTATTAACAAATATATTCTATTCATATGTCTTACATACACTCGGCGCCCAAGTTTTGTAAATATTTTCGTTCATTTTTGGACGAAGATACCTATAAAACAACTACACTCTTGTTTATACTACGTTTATTACAAGTAAATTAAAAAAAACGTCAAAGACATCTATCACTTCTTGATAAATAACATCAAGTTCATTTGGAAAAGACTGTCAGTTTTTTTATGTTGTGATACCAGCACTTTTAGTTTTTAAGTCAAAACTTTTCCATCTATCTACATAGTTTGTTTATTTTAATGAAACATTAGATATTAATAACGAACTTTAAATATATGATACCAGTGAACAGATGTTTGCTCTCTTGATATGTTTGTGTTGCCACGTTTCCCAGAAACTTTAATGAAGCCTCCAGAACTTTTGAAAGAACCAGAGATATTCTATCCAATCACTGATCGATCGAACTTTCCAGACTCTCTATGTGGCACGTTCTGATTGGGTATTAGCTGAAAACTTCTTAACCCAGATTGGATGAATTCTAATGATGATTTTATTGTTTTAGAAAAAATATACATAAATATATATATGCAAATATTTTGTACATAACTGACTTTCTCTCACTGGAAACGAAACATTCCCGCTTACTTGTCTTTTGCCTTCTGAATTTGCAACTAAGAGGATTTAAGGCGTTCGTGTACTGAAGTTGTTCACGGTTAACTAAGCTATCAAGTACATACTATAACACTCTGGATTTATAGTCAATTTTCTCTGTGCCTAAAACAATGCGATCAGTAGATACAGAATTAATCGTATGCTGATAGTTACTATGATCAACATTCAACTAATAACCAACATTTAACTTTTCTTCTATTCAATCCACATTATTACAATAGAAGACAAATGCACATTTTTTTGTTTTACTGTCTGAAATTCTCTTTTAATTAATTCAATATCCTAATGAGAATTTATCAAATTAATAGGAACAATAATAAATAAGGGAAACAATGAAAGATATAGATTTTGTTAGTTCTACAAAATTAAAGCTGAAAAAAAATAATTCTAAGAAAAATGAATAATGCATAAATTATTAAATGCTTTAGACTAAATTGAATCTGTTATGTCAAGTTTAGATGGCCTACTTAATATACACAAAGAGGATGTTCCACTAAGTTTCATGTATAAGACATGAATGAATTATTATACTGTAACTTTTACAACAATGTAGAAGTAATAATAGAGAAGAATGATTGCTCAGGTGGATGGTTTCGGATATGTTGAGCTCATTGTATTGAATGATTTAATTTCTGAAATTTTCATCATCATTCTGAATGACTTCAATAATGAAGAACTTCTGATAAAGTGAGCTATTGGCTTTTCTCCTATAAGGTACTAATATCTTGCTCTGATGATCATGAATATGACTGGTTGTTGTTAAAGTTGACAGAACACGATGTTAGTTATTTGTCAAGGAAATCTTATAGCCCACTTTCAATAAAAGTTTGTTCGTCTAGAATGGCAATGAAAGTTTAGTAATTAGATCATCTAGCTTACAGAACACGACATTACCTAAGTATATACAGGTAAGCACAATAAATATACCATTTTCGATATATAAAGTGATAGTTAATCTGTAAAAATACTACATCTAGATCCACAGTTAATAAATATGATTGTATATGAGAGATATGTGCATGATAGTTTTGTAATCTACGACATAAACAGTAAATTAAATAGTACATTATAGGAATTTCAGTAGTTGCTACAATTCAAGTTAAATTTGCTAGAGAATCGAATGTGAACTCAGAATTCCAATTTTTAGAAGTTTTGCTGTTAAAAAACAGTTCGGTTCGATATACATTTATATCCTTTATTAACATAAGAAACTTTATTTATTCTCCATCCTTAACTGGTACATGTATCTACATTGATAACATAGTTCAGAGAAAGATTCAATTTACTACAACAAATGCTTATTATTAATGGGTATCCTACAATATTTGTCGATAGGAATGTGAAGTCGAAACTGTGATAAGAAGATCTCTATAATAAACATTTAGCTCATGGAAGAAATAGCTACTAAGATCTTAAAATACGGACTTTTGAATACTTTAAGAAAAATATTCTGTTCTACTTAGCTTCATGTTATATTTTCTGACGGATTCTAGCTTATGAATGTGTTGATACCGAAATGAATCACATCAATCGGTTTACTAGATGCCAAAAAACAGGTTACAATCACAGTATAAAGCAATCTCTTTCGAAGCATATCCCTGAATACTAAACTTTCTGTTTGTCAATAAGCAAAACTCTTCTCAAAGAGTCTTTAAATTCTAGTCATACTGCCCTACTAAAATCATATCTCATTTCAGACAAATTGACTCTAATAGGATACATACAGAAATTGTGTAATTTGCTAAGGCTTTAGCCATTCATTAATTCAAGCTCAATCTAAGCGAACATAAGGAATATATACAAGCATTAATTTTACCACGGACTTAACAAACTCTCTTGTTTCCCATCACTATTATTCAATTTGTTCTAATCACTTTCATCACCATTAACTACATTCTTTTCCCAATATTCATTAAATAGAGAATCATTCCTAAAACATATCTGCATCTGAATTAATGTCAATTGCCGATTTATGCATTTCATAACCTACTTTCAACTTCTTGTTATCATATCTGGCCCTATTACGTAACTCCAAATTAGGACCTAAAAACTTCCGATTACCTCACACTTTGTTTTGATAGATCTATTGGCAAAATTGACGTAATACACCTATTTCATGATAGACTATTACTAGTAAACTTTGAAAGGCAAACAATTGCATTCCTAAAGTAAATAATGTCACTGAAAGGGAAATTTTCTTTATTAAGTATTCCTTATACTTCTAACTGTTGAGGAATTCCCAAATAAAGGTAGATGAATTTAAAATGTTTAGTTAGAAAGTTCTGAGTTCTATATCATGCAACATTTTATGATTATAGGGGGTAGGGTAAAGATTGTTAAACTTGGAGTTTTAAATGGGTGACCAAACTTAAATAGGAAATCATAATATTAGGGATATGCTGATTAATTGTTTTGTCCTACCAGTGCGCCACCACAATTTCACAGTATGTTTAACCTACAACATTCAGGCAATTTTAAACTTTAAACTTTGGAATTGAGATGCTTTGTCGGAATAGGTATCAATTTTTAGTCAATTGAAATCGTTATAAATCAATATTGATAGGGTACCAGTGTAAACTATGAAACACTGAACAGCTGCTTCGTCTTAGTATCGGAATCCTCAGTAATACATACTCGCGATTCCTTCCTAGCGGAACCAAACTCTGGGCCTTCAGGTTGATGAATGCTTAAACATCTGCACTATGGAGCTCTCATCCGATGAAGGGATTCCCCCCTCTTCCATCGATTTGTGATATGGCACCTACAATTATTCGTTGTCATCGGTGATAGCTTTCTCATTCCCGACAAGTTTGAACTCCACTAGTCATGATTTCTCACTAGAGCTTCATGAACATCCTGAAGTTAATTATGATTATGATTATTATTGAACTGAGGTGGTTTGTGGTGCAGTGCATTTCGGTTTTCAGTGATACCCTTTTCAACATCAATCTGTGACTAATCAAGTCAACTAAAATGCAACAAAAATCTCCACAAATTACCTCAATTCTAACAAGATTTACAGAAAAATTAGAAGCTTTTTCATTTTTTTCTCAGTGAATCGTTTTCAGTCACCTCTTTTATTATTCTCACCTTCCCCCCTTTTCCCACCTTAATTCCCACATAAAGCTAATTGTCTTCCTAAAATAAATGAAAATATTAAACAAGATTCATGGTAATAAACTAAAACAAATTAGCATTACACAACTGATTATTCTAGAATATCGTAAACATACACCTACACACACACACACACATGTGAATACGAATTAAAACAAATTAACTAAAAGAAGGTATTAATTGAACTTTGAATTATTGAACATTGTAATCAGTAGTAAGTAAGAAGTAGTATAAGAAAGTGAAAACAAATTAAATATGTTTTTTTTAATGTCAAAGATAAATATTCAACAATAAGGGGATAAAGAGTTTTGTTTTAATTACTTAAAAACAAATTGAACATTATACTTTTTAATTATAATTTTAACAAGATCCAATTTATAGGAAATAAGATTTTAAAGAAGAATTATTTATTTTCATTATAAATAAATATATACTGTTAAATTATTTAACGAAATGTATGTGTGTATGTATGCACAATATAGAACATTGAATATGTGTTCATCAGTTCAAGCTGCTACACTTCAGCAGTACATGAAGATAACCAGTGAATTAGTACAAGTAGTAATTAGTTGAATAATTATAGTAAAACAATAAATAGACACAGAGAATATGGTTCAATGAGAAAGAATTAATTTATAGGAAGGAAGTTATAAGATAATTTTAAGCTGATAGTTTAAGGAAAGACTATGGGTGAATACACTTGCATCACTATGATAGATTCCTAACCATATCTTCCAGAATCTCAAATTATTGGGTACAGCAGTTTTGCTAAGCTTAACCAGGTAGTCAGCGTCTACTAACACTACACAGATCAGAAGTCAGTGACTTCTAAGACTGATACAACGTTTCGGTTTGATCCCTGTTAGCTTTATTTCATCCAACTTTATTATCAGTCAGTATAGCCCAACAAGGTTTTGTCGTGGTCAAATACGATTAACACATATTTCGTAAGTGAATTATGGTATTCTAAAAAAAGGGTGATTAGGTGATTTTATTTTATCTCTGAATACGCAGATGTTTCATTCAGCTTAATACATGTCTCCATTTATTATTCTATTGTGATTTACTATGATATTAAATATATTACTGAGAAACTTTCATTACGATTTTGTTTAAAGTATTTTTGAGGAAATGATCGTGGTTAGATGTACTATTGAATACAATTCTAAACTGAATGAAACGCATTTATACAGATCATTAACAAAACTGTATTTTGAAAAGTGGTTTTAAGGGCATTTGGAAGGAAATCCTGAACTTAGATTTCGTGCTATTTGACACTCATCAGTAACGTTTTTGGGAGAACTTGTGCTAGTATATGCACCCAATGACTCAACAGTAACAGCTGCAATCTGTAAAACCGCGTAACTTGGCATGAAATTCGCCAAAAAACAACAGCTCTCGTTACAAGTGTCAAATACCATGAAACCTAGGTTCAGGATTTCTTGCTGACTACTACTTTCAAACCACCTCCCATCTCTACATAGGTCCAGTAATATCGAATTTCGTAGAATAGTGTCCACATTATGAATTGATCAGCAGAATTTGATCAGCACCATAAAGGACTTAATGAACATTAAATCGATCCCCACATAGTGAGCGAAAAATGCAAAACAACAGGGTCCACATTGTACACCATTTCGTCACTGATTAAAGTTGACTGAAGTTGATAGTAGCTTATGTTCGAGGCTATTTCTGATAAAGTCCGTAGATTAGAAGTTGCATGGCTTTCTAAATCATAACAAAGGATTCACGATAGACAAATAGGTATCTGTGTTATATTCTATAATATCTTCTGAAAGAAACTAAAAATCTCTTTGTCATCTTCATTTGACCCTAAAGTTCACACAGAATGAACAGTTTGGAACATATCGGTACGATATGCTTTAAATACTTTTACCTTAGTTAAACTATAGTTTTTATATAATGACAATTAATTAATTATCAATATCCTGATTTAATATAAATCTCTGTACTATAACATTACATACATCGTTAAAACACTCTATTGTGATCAATCCTTAAATTGTAACTATGATCAAATACTGCGAGTAGCTTGACATTTTAAAACCTGGATAATTCAAGTTTTACCGAAGTAGAGTAGGAGTATACTCATCGAATCTTTCCGTACCCTAATTCATAATGGTCCGATAGATGAATAAATGGTATGTAGGACAAATTATCTGGATACAGAAATATATTAACTTTGCCACCAAAGAATGATTGCAGTTATAGACTTACGCCAGTCTTCAAGAAATACATCGAATTGCCATGAAATAATGTACATACTTCAAGCATTACATGCAAAATGATTAGGTTTAATTCAAATAACCCGTGTTTTAGCACATAATGAAGGTTAAACAGTTCTCTATCAAATTATAGATCAACATTACTATATAAATTCTTCAAATGTACTACCAGAATATCACTGATATGTAAATTTGAATAATTAAATGAACATTAATATTCATCTTGTTTATTAGTGAACAATGAAGCTGTTCCTCTGACCAAACTAAATCCAAAGGAAACTTATAAGACCACTTCCATGGTCTTTGATTTAAAGGTTTATTCAGTAATGCTAATAATCATTTTGAAAGTATTCATATCAACCTCCTGGTATTTTAATGAACTGCAACTAATCAATCTCCGTTGTCATGTATATGGATCCTGAGTAGATCAAATTGGTACAAAGGCAGTTCACAAGTGTGCTTAACGTTGTATTGTAGCTGGTTTGTGGAACCTCGTACGCGCATTACGTCTTATTTGGGACTCACTTGGATGTACTTGTATTTTAAGGTTATGTATGCATAATCGTTGCACGAGTTTGGCTATCTGGACTTAGTAAGTTAATGATGAAGGCTATGCCTTTTAAAACCAACAAACTAAATCTTAGTTCCCCACTAGGATGCAGATACATCTAGTGAAATGCATGTCCTAGATTCCAATAGCCGGCTACAATACAGCATTAATAATATCAATATTTTTTAAACTTATTCAAGATATGAAGGTCTGAATTTTTAGTGAACTTTGATTTAATTTGTTTATCAACTCGGTTAGGAAATTTTAGTATTAAAAGTGAGTGTTATTGTCTATTGGTTGTGTCCGCGATCAATCTGAAGATCCTGGACTTGATTCTTTGGTGGGGTCATGAATGAGCATTGCTAAACAGTTCTACACTAAAATTAACCAGCCGTCCAGTCCTTCTTAGTTTTCCATAGTTGTTTAACTTGGATCAATTTATAAGGCCAAATCCAAATTCTGGTATTATTTCACATAGTAAAATACTGTTAATGGCACCGCCATTTTGTAGGCCACATCGAACATTCAACTGCAAAATCTAAGCTTTCTAATATACATTTTCCTAGTTCATAACTAATTAATTGAAAACAATCTTTCCCTTGTTAATTATTTCATGATAACAGAATGTTTAACTCTACTGAAGTGAAAAACATCTTAAGTGAAAGCACAAATTAAAACAGAATAATTTTCCAAAAAGTTTCTAATGTAAACATTTGATTACGCACAGTAAAACGAAACAATATTAATAATTTTTATGTGAAACATATTGCAAATGATGACAACCATTCTGTTTAGTAAGTGACATTCAAGATGCTGGGAATGTCTTTCATATTGGCTCTTCGATGTATTTAAGTTCAATATTAATGGTCGAATACCCATCTAGTTGCCTTAAGCGTCAATAAGTCATACACTGAACTACTGAATGTAAACTAAACTTGTGCAATAGAAATGTACTTGTAAATTCAATAGTTTTAATTTCCCTGTCAAAATGCATGTTCACTTGACAACGACAATTCAGATTTATGCAAACTAGTGACTTCATACTATCAGAACAATCCACTCTATATTTACTTATCGTAAGAGAAACGGATCAGTTGCAATTTTCAACATCAATAACTGATAGATACAACCTGTTAAAATTGTACATAAATACATATTGCAAAAGTATGGTTGTCTGAACTCAGTAATTCAGTACTTAATGCAATGGTATTTAAAGAGAATATAATGAATTCTAATCATTGCAAGAACATCAGTACTGGAATCTATATGAATCCATCGAACGAATACCAGACATACATTTCGAAAGTCACTTGTCAAATACAATGCAACATTCGCTTAATGCATTTGTCCGCCGTGCAGCCAAAGGGTTCTGTGTTCAATCCCCAATGAAGTCGTGGATGAGCACTACTAAACAGGTCCATACTATGACGAAGCAGCTGTCTGGCGTTTCCAAGTGATCAACAGTTGTTAAATTAAGACCAATTTGTGATATCAAGTTGGCAATCAACAGTTTCCACAACGTTCAATTACATAATAAATTGTCAGTTCAAAGTTGAGTAAAAGGCAGAAAACCTGTAGAATTCATTATTTGCATTAATGACAGGCCCACCTTGAGATCCTACTCATGGTTCAGATATCTCAAGAATATTAAAATATTGTTAGTCCTATGTCATTACTATACACTTATTTAATTATTTCTTTTAAGTAATCATTCAGTTCTTACCAAAGTTTAAATTTCATTCAAAACAAATACAGCAATTAGGACAAGTGAGTAATCTTGTGTAAATAGAAATTATTTAAAGATTTATTTGTCATTAGGTCAACATATTGAATGTATATTTTATTTAGACTAGTGTTATCTTCAGGATCATTTTATCTACCTAATACTTATTTATTATTTTGTTGTCTTTAGTTATTACAGATTGATGTCGGAGGAGTACCACTGGAAATCAAGAAGTACTGAAAGACTGTATCGTCCTAATAAGAGACTTTTTAGTAAGACACATCATCGATACCACCGGCGAGTTTTTTTTTGAAGTAATTTCACAGAAACGTTAGATAATATTCAGTGGTTAATCCATCATTATTTTCGGTAATTTACTGAAGTTTTAAGTATGACTCTATAACTCAATAAGTGAATTCAAAACGATTTATGACAAATAATGTACAACACTGAACCATATGTATAACAGCGAAATAATGATTGATTAAGGTGAAATACTAGGTTATAAAATTTACTTTTAAAGAACTCATTCAAGTTACGATGTTGGAGAGAAGTTGGATAAAGAAAGCATAAGTTTCGTCTTCAGTCATCAAATCATGAGATACTGCTTATCGTAATGCTACATTCTGATATCAGGTGAAATACATCATATTAACAAATCACATAACCTACTTGCTAAACTGTTACTTAAATAACACAATTCCGATCATCACAAAGAAATAGATAACATTATATTATTAGACTGAACTATGATAACTGTCAGATTTAGTGTTTCATACGATAGACTGACTTTGGTTAAGCAAATATCGCAAACGAGGAAGCAACGAACAGCCGCTTTGTTCTATTTGGTACTCATAAGTACGCAACTACAAACCCACCTGAGACTGAATCCAAAACCTACAAGCTTTACCATGAAAGCTTAACCATCAGACTACAGAAGCCTTATACAATTATTTACGTTTCTGGTTTTAGTCACTTCGTAATACAATCAGATTTCATCTATAGCCATCAATAATATTATTTTACACTCTGTATAGTTGAAGGCTTTTACTGGAACAGTGGGAGCTGCCTTAAGTAAACTAGTCAGTAACAGGAGCTCGATAAATGAATGTCATTTTCGGGATTTAAAATTTAATAGTCTGTTAAAATTCCTGAAAGTTCTGAGTTCGATGCCTGGTAGAATTGTGGTACTCATTACACGAAACGAAATAACTACTCAATGTCCTTGAATATATTTTGTGAATTGTAGCCAATCCTTTACTTATCTCTTAACGAACACAAACAACTAAACTATGTATCACACTTATTTCACAATAGATGATACAATAATTGCGAATCAGTCGAATGTGGAACAATAATACTAAATCAGAATTATTTATGAAGAGAATAATGAATTGTTTTGATAGTAGATCAGATATCATAGAGTGAACAGAAGAATTTTAATGTATTCTATGGTACTATTTATAAATTAGGAAAAGAACAATTACAGAATACAAGTATGACAGGCAACAAAAGTACTTTTAATAATAAGAAGTAAATGTTAATGACTTGCTTTGGTACCTAAGTAATAGAATAATTGTAAATGATTTATGACAAGATTAAACAAGAACTAAATAAGTCTTTGTGTTCTATTAGTTTATCTATTTCAATGAATGAAGTTATTTAGATGTAAAGAAAGTTTGTCAAAAGAGATTTTCCAGCTCAGATGAATACTCTTGATTGTTTCGAGTATCCTAAGCTAAATAGTTTCATTACAAAGCTTTCATGATCATTCTGGACAATATCTACAGTGCATATTGCATATAGTCATTTAATGAATGTTAAGTGATTTGGTCTGTGATTGGTACACCATGGTTGTCACACTAATTGTAATCAATGTCCTCAAGAAGAAAAACGGTCAAGAGAAACAGTACTGCTTATAAAATAAATTACATTAACTGTAAAAAAAACCCTATAGTCGATATGGTGGATCATTATTTCTTTATCTGTTTACATACAAACATAAATTAGCATGGGAGAAAGGGGTCTTCATGACGTGGTATCATTATCTTCTGTGGATAACCAAGAGTATGAATTAGATCTGAATATTCAATGAATGTCATAATGAAGGAATTCAACAAAACCTACGAAGAAAACTAATAATACACGATCTCATCTTAAAGAATCCATGCAACACGTATAGATTGACTGAATAACACTTACATATATGAATTAGGCACCATTGATATTGACAACAAAAACTCTTAAGTTATACAAGAGCACCAAACAGTTGAAAGAAATTTTAAAAAACATGCGAAATGCTTAATTTTCAAAAACAGCTTTCATCACAAAATTACTTCTTCTAGATAAATTAGTAAGGATTATCCATCGATTCTAACTTAGTATCTATAGATAACATGATGTACTTTATTGTCTGGAAGTTCTGTGTTCGAACTCAATTTGAGCTCAGATAATCAGAAGCTTCAAATTAGGAAAATTGTCTACATTAAATGATTGTTCAACTCAGGATGATGTATATAGGGAAGAATCTTTTCTCATAAATATATTTAAGTTTACTTATTGAGTTGTGAAATATGAACATATTATTTTCACTTTCAGCAATGGAACACTTAATTAATTTCAATCATCATGTTGACAATACAAGCTATGAATACTTGAATAACGCATAGATAGAGAGTTACATCACAAAAATCCACCTAAAATCAGAGTATTTCCAAAGGATAACTGTGTTTAATTTTAATGTATTGAATCTTTTCGTTGATTTATCATGGACTAAAATCGATCAGTCTGTGTTGCCATATGTTTATCTAGAGAGGATTGTTTTGATACAACGATGGTACACAAGTATGATTTGAATTGGATTATAGCTGACAGGACTCAGTAGTCTCATGGTAAACACAGTAACATTAAACATAAAAAAGAACATGTTTTCAGTTCCAGTTTGAACATCTTTGGGATGCAGGTACAGAATAAAGTGCGTGTCCTAAATTTCATCTGCCACCCACTATCCAACTCAGATAACTATGTTTCTTTACAATGGTGCTAAGGTGAACATATTCAACGAGTATAATTGATAACCATCAGACTATTCACCTAGCATGGATATATTAAAAGTATCTTTCTCTTCTTGAAGTTTTATTTAACCTTTAGATGAATAGCTGACTCTAATTCGACAATTTTTGTACACCAGAAAATATTAGAAAGCTTCTTAAGTTCTTATTTTAACACATCAAAAGCATGCATTCACGTCTTTACTGAGGATGTAATTCTGGACCTTTAGATTACTGTGGTGTTAGCCTAAAAATTCAATAACGGAAGCTAGTATCCAACAGCTTACAATTTACATTGCATTTTGTGGACACGATCGTTAGGTGCCTACCATTAGTGGTAATTTTTCCTAACCCATATGTCCAAACTCTATGCACTTAGGATTTGATATTAGAAATTTAGAAACATCAAAGTAGTTAGTGAGCTGATTGCCACAATCGAATACGTGGTGAGTTAATAGAGATTGGTGACTTGCTATTCATTTAACGACGTTATAAAAAATAACATAAAATCTATTGAAAACTGAAATACTTAGTAACTTACGTTACACGTTCACCTTCTTTCATTTCAACTAGACGTGCTCTTGCTAATACTTCTTGTATACGTTCTTTCTCTTCATCAGTTAATTCCATTTGTACAGTCTTAAGTAAAGCTATACCTGTTGTTGACGTATCTGATGTCAACTTTGGACTTCGTCTAGGATGATTGTTTTCATCTATTCTAAATGTTTCATGTAATGAAATGTGTGATTGACTTTTACGTGAATTCGATGAAAGTGAAATATTTGTATCAGATGCATTTTGATCACGATAAAGTGATAAATCACGTTGTAATGATTGACTACGTTTATGATTGGCATTTGTATTATAAATATCATCTTGTACTGAAGTTTGACTTGTTTCATTTCCCATCCTCTTTAGGTATTATATCTTCACAAAACCACCTTTTATTTCAATTCAAAGAGAAGATTAATCCACAAACAATTACGTAATGTCCAGTATGTACATTTTTCAGAAATCATTCACTTTTCCTACATAAGTAATAATGAAGTATCATTTAAAAATTTAGTAATCAACATTAGTAATAGTAGATTCATTTATAAATGTGCACAAATCAACAAATTCAATATTATCTTCCCGGTTATATCGGAGGAAATACTACTACTACTACTACTACTATTGACACTACTATTAACTAATAACTTCTATTACTTAAATTGCATGCTTCTCTTATATCTAAAACTGATAGGTTAATTGGTCACTATTACCAAAGACTAATGCTTTTAGCCAATCAAATGAGTTGACCTTGAAAATTTCCCATTCTAAGGGATATATATGTATGAGTCTTATTGATTAAATGAATTGCTTATTATCGATTAATCTAAGAAAACTAAACAAAAAAAGTAAACAAATAATGATAATAGAGAAATTTCTTCTAAAAAAATATTGTCCTATCAGATTCATCAATCAATAATCAAATGTGTAAATTGTAGATAATCATGAGATTGACAATTTAAAATTGTTTATGATCTACGGAAATCTGTTCACTTCACTCCTACAAATAATTGCAAAGCAAACTACATCTATGTGAGCAGATAGAAATGATTTCAAGAATCTATCAATAACCATAAGGTTTGGAAAATACAAATGTTATATATATATATATGGTTGGGTATCGTGAAGAATGTCAACCTCAACTTTTGATATTACGGATTAATCTTAGTTAGGTAACCACTACAAGTCAGCAATTGCTGGACAGCTTTACAATATTAGGAAAGAAACTTCTATATAGTACACACCTCACCCCATCTTCCTATCGCTGATCAAACTCTAGATTTTCAGTTGTAGAGGCTGATACTTAATTTTTGAACTACTGAACTGATATCCAAATGCTGATGAATTAATTGAATAAGATATGACATCTAATATGTATAGCATAGCATTAGGTGGGAATTGGCCCATTCTCTGTTAACTTGAGTTTTTTTATAAATCTATTCACATTCTTTGTACAATCGGAATATGGGATGAAATTTAAATTATGTATGTTTATTCCATCGTATGTAGTAGGTTTCAATAGAAAGTTTACCTTTGAAAGTATTCTCGTTTTTAAAAGGCTATTAATACTTATTACCTTATAAATCATTTTGTCAAGCAATTACTATATCTTTTAGATTTGATATTATTCACGAAGAAAATGGTTGTAAGTAATCCCAGTTGTTACTAGAATGATTCGAATGAAGAGTAAGGTAGTTTGCTAGTTCATAAAACTATTCGTAGTGAACTTTACAGGGATTCCAGAAGATCTTGAGAACGATATGAATCCATATTTCAGAAAATTCTCTATACATATGGATTTGGTTTGGTTAAAACCAGTTGGTGTATGCTGACATTAACTTCCATGCAATTGTATTTCTTTAAGTATATTAAGCAGTAGTTCAGAACAAGCATAAGTTTAAGAAGCTGAATACTACTTAATAAAACAATTACTGGTTACTAAGTAGTGACCGGTGTATTGTGTTGATCAAACTTAATTGATCATTTGCATTGAATCTATTAATCTAAGCGACTCAACATCTCTAGCACTATGACGAAGTGGAAGGTGGTGACCATATTGCAACCTGACTGGTAGAATTCGATCAGAACTACAAAGGACCTCACAAACATGATATTGGTCACTACTCACTGTTCAATCATTATATGCATCTCAGTTCGAGAATGGACTATTCGCTGCCAAAAAGGCTCAGTGGTTACTATCTCAGAGTTTGAAACTGAGTGATTGGCGAAAAAATACTCTAGAAAGTATTAGTTCTAAGAACGCAACTTCACCTTGTTGATTAGCTAGTGTTATCTTAAAACTTAAATCCGTATTTTCAGCCAAAAGCTCCAGAGCTGCCTTTCAACTTGATGTGAGTTAATATGCTCAATTTATTCGCCTCAAAATAGTAGAATTCATATCATTTTGTGTTATAAATCATTATAAGTTTTGTGACAATTAAACAGCAACCCATTGCTTAGAACCACCGCTTGCATGCTTTGAACTTCATAATGATACCAATTTTTTAGCTCATGTAACAGACATTTGAGTGAGTTCTAAAATGCTGTTAAAAAATTGAACTGCAGTAAAATTACATTAGCAATCATAATGATACTTACGAGTAGAATCATCTGAAACTATGAATTTTCACTTAGATTGTGCTGAATATGATGCTGTTTCATATGGATATGTACAGTGTAGCCTAACCGAACAGGTTAGATGAAATACGCTTATCTAATAAACGTTACAGAATGAAATGATATCTTTAATGGAGTTTACACTTTAACTAACAGTCTTTACAAACTGAATGTATGGAAAAGTGACTAAAAGTGCTGTTTACACAACACCTAGTAAATAATGAAAGTTGGACAGACAACCCTTGGAGAATAAACTGGAAAACTGATATTATTATAAAGTTTCATTTTTAAAAACAAATTCGATTTCGGATTCTTCTGTAATGACATCAACTGAAATTTTTGTATGAATTATGTCATAGACAAATTCATAGAAGACTAAGCACACGTCATTGGCACGCAAACGTATCACGAATTGACTGAATTAGAAATATCAACCGATAAGAGCCGGCCCAGTGGTCCAATGGTAAAGCGCTCGTCGCGGAACCAGAGGGTCCTGGGTTCGATCTCCGACAGGGTCAGTGGATGCATCACTGCTTAGGAGTCCCATACTATGACGAAACAGCTGTCCAGTTCTTCCAGGTGATCAATGGTTGTCTAGTTCAGATCGATTCGTGATATCAGCATTGACAACTTAACTATCTCCACAACAACCCCCTTAATTAATAATAATTTGTAGATAATATTACCGTATACCAAAAATCATTTAAAAATCAGAGGTACTGAATAACCAGTTTCTTATGATAACAAGATCGAACAAAGGCCTACTGATATTACCAGTCATGAAAATAAGAATCTCTTTTTCATTGTTTTACTCACTTGAAATGTTTCAATATCCAAAGAAGATAAATTTGAATAACTTTATTATAGTGATGATCATACAATGTTAACTCTTATTATTCGATTCATGATTGTGCAATCACTAACCATTCACTACTGTTAAGAAAATACATTAAAATGTTACTCATAATTTATTTTCGTTCAGTAACCGTTTGCTATTAACTCACATACTATATTTAGGTATTAGAAAATGTTCATTACCTTTATTCTTTTCATTACCCGTAATCCTTTAAAACATGAACAAAAGAAAAGATATCTTAGTATGCTTTAACATATCATACTATAGTGACATAGTGAAGTTTTGAAGCGAATTTGAAAAAGTGTTTAGTGATAAAAATAATACTGTCATCTTCCCTAGCAAACGAGAACTAATATTTAGTAATAAATTTTGCTATCTCCAGATATATCTGTCAATTCGATTGCCTCTGTGAAGTCAACTGCATTTATTGTACAATAAGTTAAATCTATTATCATTCCGAAATACAACTGACAAAGAACATCAACTTGATGTATATGCAGTATTCAAGTGTATATACTGAATCCTGTCCAGTTTGTTATTTGTCGTCAGACATCATCTTCTACCAAAGGCGAAATCCATAGGAATTCATGTAACTAATGATTTTTATCGTTTAACATTCACTTCAAATTATCAAATGGTATGTAAACTTAACTTTAATCTGTTCGTTCCATTTTATTATGTAATCGCTATAAATCATTAGCCTGGTACTTAAATAACTAACGTTTCTTGAAACTTCCTTCTTACGTAATCATACTAAATCATCAACTTACTGTTCACTCCATGTTTTTGTTTTCTCAATTAATTGAAATTTTTTCAGATATAAGCGTTGATTCGTGATGTAGAACTGACTGAGAAGAAGTATTTTTTGCTGATGGTTGTGTACTTACAAAATGCTGTGTTTACCTACTTTTAGACATCATTGAAGTGAAGTCACTACCATTTATATCTGCATGAGCAGACATTGGGCATTGTTTGTAAGATGTCCCTTTAATGCAACTATCATCAGCAAGGTGTTTTGACTTATAAAGGTAGAAAATTGCCGGAACTATCCAATAACAAATCGACAACAGTATATCTAAATGGTACCATGAGTTGAGCAAACTTAAAGTAAAAACGTAAATCATAGAATCTTTCTTCAGTTAATCTATCACATCTAAGAGAAGTGAATTCACGATCCTATGTGTAGTAGATCATAAATATTGCTAATTAATTTCGACATGGAGAGAAATATATTTCCACAGTCTCATGGTTTTCAATGTATCGACTGTTGAAATCATTTTGTGATAGAAATGACATCGATATCTATAAAGCATTCTGTTCTAATGATGACCATCAGCTTATTAATCATCAAATTTTAAAGGTACTTGAAAGTTTTTATTAATTAGCTGTGGTCAGTGAAAATCAATCTAATTAAATTTGAGACAGGTAATTTTTATACGAAGAACGATATTTGTGTATTACTGTTGATTATATTTAATGCATTTTATTGAATTTCAACAAAATGGTCCCAAAGTAACATTAACGTGTCAAGACTTTAATGTCCTGGATTCAGTATTCTGATATGGTGATGAAAGTGAATTTTTGAAAAGTCCTAAACTTTAGCCAACGTCGTTGAGTTTTTTTCTAGTATCTGATGGTTGACTAATTGAAGTAATACATTTCTTGTTATCTGGCTTTAAAGGAATAAAGTAACTTTACCTCTTAATGTCGTATGATGACTAGTGGTAAAATATAACATTCATTGATAAGGACCGCATTTATACAGCCTTCAGTGAAATATATGTATATCCTGAGGAGAATACCTTGATAGCGACAATTTAATTACAGGAATTTAAGAGATTTATGTTGGTTATCACTAGTAAATTGACACTGAATTGAAGGATTATCGATTAACAGTATTACCGAACAATCAATTCATTGAATCAGAAATTACTATATTTATTATTACACACAAGAAAATGAAGCAAAGACAATGGAAGCATAGGAACTAATACGTCATATGTAAATTGAAGAATGTAGACATAATAAATTATTTGAGTTATTATAAGTCAAAAACCTTTATTTTTTAAAAAAAAAGTGTATTATACTTACTTCGTCTCATTAAAAGATTCCTCAGAATCGGGAGGTAATGAAGTAACCTAAAGGAAACTATAATTCAGAATGTTCTACTTTCATCAGACAAATTTTTAAATATGATCATTGTACTTATCCTGTTATTTTGTTAATGATCACTTGGTTACAGTTGATGTAATCATCCAAAAGATTAAAATTGTTTAAACATTTAATTAATTAATTTTTATATTCTTGAGATAAATATCAGTTAACATTGATTCTGGAGAATTATTTCCAACGTCATTAGTTGGCACATATTTGTTACATGTAAATCAAATAGTAACTGATGGAATAGAGAATAATGTATCAAAGTTCAAGATAAATATTAAATACAAGAGATACTAATTTAGTTAGCTTATTAAAGATTCTTGACAGTCATCTTTGATTATGTAACTGATTCTAGTTACGTAATCTCTTATTTCCCAGTTTGTCATGGATTTTACACCATCAATAAAAGCCTCACAATCTATATGATAGATAGTGAGAGCTAAAATGAATGACTAACTTTTGAAACAGATATGCAGAAGATAACTAAATATTTTTGTTACAGGTAGATAAGACGTTGTATTCTTATCCCATCTGACCTACTAACTTATACAGCATCATTTCCCATTCATGGACTATGGCTAAATCATTGTGTACACGTTACTCCAGTTTATCATCATCGTTAGACTTGTTTTGTATTAGTTTTACTTTCTCATTTAATTGGTTGTGTGGTTAGGTTTCATTTGTATAAAAATGAAAGCTTGATATGTAAGTGTAACTCCAACTGGTTGGTTGTGACATGTTATGCTGTCCTAAGCCGGTTTGACGATTAGCAATACTATGACAGGCATACGATTAATAGAACAATCAACATGTTATAATACTGGTCCTAACAAAGTTATTATTTCCTATATCGTAATTGATTATACTTCATGACATATCACTATTCCAGTCATATATCTAAATTAACCAACCAAAGAATACCTATAGCTTAATCGATGTAAGTCATTTATTCTAAAAGGTGAAAATTAACCTGTCCTGCTGTTTTCTTCCGAAATCTTGTTAACTTTTATCTTCTTCGAACTTGACATATTGACAATTATTACATAACATTATTGCAACTAAAATATACTTCTGTGAGTTACTTTTCATAAAGTTCTCACCTTCAGGTTATACCATGTGGCATTACCTGTGTACACTTTCAATCACCTACAACAATTACAATATAAATTTACAATAGGTTTAAAATCATTACCAAATAGTTAGTGGTGTATTACATAATAATTTTACACGTTATAAGGTGTCTGTAAAATTAATACAACTGATTAACAAAACATTTAAGACATGATGGTGAATAGGGTAATTATCGTTTTGAGAGTGTGCAAATGATAAGTGAATGGGTTGGCATACTGTTGATTGCATAATATCTTTTTCAAAGAAACTTCTTAAAAATGAGATCAGCCGATTAGCATTCCATTTCTCATTATGTAGATGATACATTCATAGTTCTAACAAATGAAGTAGATAAGACTGGAATGCTTGAAAGATTTAACAACGTCCAACCACCAATCACTTTTACTTTAGAAAAAGAGCATAATGATAATATTTCGTTCTCTGACATCTTATTAACTCAAAGAACAGATGGTACATTAAAAAAAGATACATGGAAAATCAACGTCGGTTTGTCAGTATAGTCATTTCCGCAGCTCCGTACCACTAAGAAACAAAAGTAATCTGGTGAAAAGTTTACACATCGCGCTAGATAAATATGCTCTAAGGATACTATGACAGAAGAATTAACTTTCGTTCGCAACATGCTCAGCATGAACGTTTACTCGCTGAAATTCATAAATAAACTCATGACGCCTGCAAAAACGAAATCGGAAAACCCAACTGTCCATAAGAAACTGACTTTTCTCAAATTACAATTCTTAGATCATATCATTAGTGAAATCATGACCGCAGCCAAACTGTATACTATATTCTACAACCACCTTGCTATAAAAACAGGAACTTAAGAAAGACTCGCTAAATTCGCCTCATCTATGTGTATATTCCACTTCAACTACCCCTGTGGAACCAGTTACATTGGGCGCATGATTCCGCAGGTACGTCATAGGATTTCAGTATATTACTCAGCCTGACTGATTAAAGTTCAACTACGGTAAGTAAAAGAGCTCTGGACTGGCACATTCCGTTGATACGGAACATCAAGTAGACGTCAAGAGTGCTTACAAAATCGTCTATCGAGTCCCACTGAATCTACCGTACAGTTTACGCATACGTCTTCTACATATAGCAAAAGCCATCGGTATCCATATTCGAAAACTGAATCTGTGTATACATAAGAAATGTTTACAACTTCTTTCCTTGTCTTGGCCATCATTAAAACCAATGCTCAGATGTTTTACAAATAAGTTATTACACTGAATTCTAGCATTATTATTATTATTACTATTATTACTATTTTTACTATTATTATTACCACGTTATACAAGTCTTTTATAATTTTTAAAAAATTTTCGTCGCTTAATTGTAACTTAACTCTTACGTAACTGTCTTGACCATCAGATTTCTTAGTAGTTACTTTATCGATTTCTTTCTCAATAAATATTATGTAATCAACAGTATACCAACCCATTCACTTATCATTTACACACTTTCAAAATGATAATTACCACTATTCACCATCATGTCTTAATTGCCTTGTTAATTAGTTGTAATTATTTTACATATAGCGTCTTTAAACCTGTAAAATTATTATGTAACACATCACCAATTATTTGGTAATGATTTTAAAACTATTGTAAACTTATATATTTATTAGTGTAGAGCTTTGATGAAAAACTAATTGAAAAGAAATTTCTTCACCCCTCTCTATCTTTCAAAATATAAATTGTTGAGACCCTAATTTCGAGCTACTCAGAAATGCACATCCATGATATCATGAAAGATAACATTATTCTGATGTCTTAGCTTCAGTATAATTGATTACTGGCTCGTTGATATATATATATATATATATATATATATATATATAAACCTATTGTATGCATATATATATATACATATATCAGTGTAGAACTTTGATAAAAACCAATTGAAGAATATCTTCATTCCTCTCTTTCTTTCTTAATGCCTAAATGGGAATATTTTCACTAATTTCAATATAGAAGGTGGTGATTATTTCCATTTCCATTTTAATATTAATAAACTGATCCTACTTTTTTCAAGAAGAAATATAATTAGCTTCCATTTTCGCAAACAGTAAATAACAGTTTTCTTCTAAAGAAAAAAAATGAAAAAATAGAAGTTTTTTTTTTCACATCAAATCAATTCCATGGGTAGTTAAGTGCATTTATCCATTGATTGCATCATTTGACTTAATATATAATCTATGAGATGATAAATAAGTATTTAGTTAAAAAAAACAACATAGAAATATGTTTATAAAGAAACTAAAAAGAAAGAAACAAATAAAGTAAACTTTAATTATGAATATATTCTCTTTATTCTTAATCATCTATTGGATAACGTCGTTATCGACGGCGAATAATGAAGGAGACAATTATCAGTTTGATATAAATCATGGTAATAATGATGAAAATAGGCATCCACATTATCCTCATCATAATCATCAATTATATTATCATCATTATTATGATAATCGTTTAGAAAATGAAAGAAGATATGAAAATCAACCACATCATAATGAACATCATCATTACCATTATCCACATGATGTACAACATCACTTAGGAAAACCATATCATCCAGAAGGTTTAAAACATATGCCTATGAATGAAAAGATCATCATGTTGAAAGTCCTCAACATCATCAACAAAATGAAAGACAACCAATCAACACAGATTATGGAGAAAAAAATCTTATACCACCTAAATCAACTCCAGGCCGTCAGAATGAGGATGGAAAAGACTATCTACCACCAGTAAAACAGGTGGCTGCCACTAGTTCTACTAAAGAACGAGAGTTGTCAAACAAGCAGCAAGGTATGGGAATGAATAAACAGAAGTTAGAGGAACAAAGGAATAATTTACCAGAAAAAAATGAACATAATCGCCATCACCAACAGCATCCACATCATCAAGAGCCGATACATCAAGTAGAACAGGCTGAAAATAAATCAAGTGAACATCGGTCTGACAAGAATTTACCTACAGAAAACAATAATAAGCATTCTCCAAATTTACCCAAGCCGGTCACTTTACTGAGAGGTGCAAGTATGGTACAAAGTACTGAACATACTGAAGTAAGTTGTAACGTCGATGTCTTAATAAGTTTTTTTCAATGCATTTTACGGATAGAATCTGTCTACTGTACAGCTAAACATCAATGATTTTTGAAATGAATAGTCAGGTACATTTAGATTTACTGGCTTTACACAATTCGCAGTGTCGATTCTTTATATTCATTGATAAATCACATCATCATTTCTTAAACTGTAAAGTGCTTTTATCATAAGATTTTAAAGTGATAATTGTAACGACACAGTTCAGACAAAGAATCAATTAAATGCCAGGTCACTATACTACTACTACTATTTGTAGTTACATATGGAATGATTCATGAAACATTCATGCATTAACATCTAAACCTGAGTACCACTATTTCAGTTAGGTTGTATCTATAATAAACTATTTGTGTACATGAAACCTTTTGCATACGTTAATATTCTAAGTAGAAAATATGTGTTGTTATGTAAGTTAACAATCCGAGTTTATATATCTAAAAGAAATGTGTAACATCCCTATCCATTTTCATCTGCATACAAGAATAATTAAACAACTTACACAATGTTTCACACTTTTCACTGTGTATTCTTATTTCTCTCCTTTCATACCTCTTTAATATTCTCTATTTAACCGACCAAATTATGTTCACACCTAGTTTTAAATAAACATTACCATTATTTTGAAATGAGATAGTTTGTGCAGACTGGTATTAAGTTTAGTTGATTGAATTCCTAAGAGATTGATACTGACTAGGTAATATTTTAAACCAGAGAGCACTGAACACAGGGTCAGGCGTGCGCCACCCTGAAGCCGCTGGGGAGGAATCTAGGGTGAGCACTACTAGGGACTTCCATATTAGAACAAAACGAAAGTCCAGTGATCCCTGGTTTTCAATGGTACCCTGATAACATCAACCTATGATGAATCCAATCAACTAAACTTACTATTATTTATTGTCTTAACAAGCTTAATTTTGCACATCGTAACCTATATCCAACTTATAATTGCACGTATTCATCGTGGAGATGAAGTATGTATTCATTTTCCTTTTAATCTGCCTATCATAACTTCCAGTAGGACATCTGCCATCCTACTAACAATCTTCACTTTTCACTTATCCTGATTAGTTACGTAATTCACCTGTTTCATTTTTAACATTGACTCATGAGTTGCCGTCACTGCCGGAATAATTTTCTTATTCGCATATAAATATTGCTGTATCAGTAGAGTAAGGCCTGATAACGAAATAATTGAATATAGTATTGTTCGCTCATATATGTGTTGTCTTAATATATGTGTAAGTGTATACTTAGGCTCTTTGTTTATGAGACGTCAGTTTCTATTACAAAGTAGCAACACACTGAAAATTCAGTCAATCAATGCTTCTTAGCCCACATGGAGCATAGGCCATCAACCAACATTGCTTTCGCGTTAGCGTCTTCTTACCAAAATTACGTTTTACAAAATGGGACTGCTAACCATGTACCCAACCCTTTTCCTTTGTCCGGCTTTGTGACCAACAATAGCCCTCATGAGGATTCCAAGAGGAGTTAACACGAACCTGAAAAGCTTATAGAATTACTTAACTCTTTTACTTAGGTTTCAACGACTGTATGAGAATTATTTAAAGTTTATATATATATATATATATATATATATATATATATATATATATCAACGAGCCAGTAATCAATTATACTGAAGCTAAGACATCAGAATAATGTTATCTTTCATGATATCATGAATGTGCATTTCTGAGTAGGTCGAAATTAGGTTCTCAACGATTTATATTTTGAAAGATTGAGAGGAGTGAAGAAATTTCTTTTCAATTAGTTTTTCATCAAAGCTCTACACTAATATGTATATAAGTTTACAATAGTTTTAGAATCATTACCAAATAATTGGTGGTGTATTACATAATAATTTTACAGATTCAAAGGTATATGTAAAATAATTACAACTAATTAACATGACAATTAAGACATGATGGTGAATATGGTAATAATCATTTTGAAAGTGTGTAAATGATAAGTGAATGAGTTGGTATATTGTTGATTACATAATATCTATTGAGAAGAAATCGATAAAGTAATTATAAGAATTCTGATGGTCAAGACAGTTACGTAAGATTTTTTTGCAGTTAACATAAGTCCCATATCTTCTAACATTGTAAGCAAAGAAAAGAAAACTTGCTTTTATTCTTCTACCAGTATAAACATGTAACTTCCCCTATCGTAAATTTATTAAGATGAATTTGTCTATAAGTAAAGATACTGTTATGAAGTCTAAATTGCTATGGCTGGAACGTATCACCAATTAATTAATATGACCTTGTCTAAACAAAGTTACAGGATTGATGACAAATACGCCAGCCTATTCGTTACCTAATGTCTGCAGTACAACTCACTCCCGGAAAGAAATAACAAGAAAACAATGGTAATGAATCAATCAGACAAATTCAATCGTATTTCAAGCACTCCATTATACATATACATAATACCTCATCATATGGTCGACCAATTAGGAAATTAGCATCAATATAAAACAACAGAGATAATGGTAGTGGTAGGTAACGTATACACAACTAAGTGACTATAGCTCACAATTGGGAAGTAACATACTAACAGTCAATAGGTCAAACAAGAGAATAGGGCAAGAGAGATATAACGATGATAGCAATAAAGTGCTTACTATAGTTTAAGAAACTAATTGTCCTTCTTGAGTCGCCCAACATAACAGATACTTCTATTAATACAGGAAAATCACTATCATCATTAAACATGTCAATGTGAATTCCTTAATATGATAGTAAACTTTATTGAATGAAGATTATGATTTTCTAAAGTTTAATTAATACGTTAGTGCATAATTTTCTAAAAGCCAACGCAAATGAATCAGTACATACGTTTTACTTTATCTTCTATAGACTACTAACTACATTCTGACTACAGTTGATAGAATAAGCAAATACTTTAGAGAGTTGCTTCAATATTTCCAGTTGGTTGAAATTTACAATGTACATTTATAACTTGTTAGTAATATATGCCTGTTGTAAAATATTATTCATATACAGTTAATGGAATCCAATCAACTATTAGTTTGTCATATCCACTTAGTTATTTAACATGTATAAAGATATTTGTGCAAGTCTGAGTTAGACAATCACAGACAACTAGAAAGCTATAGATGGCTGAACCATCCTAGTATAAGATTCATCAGCAGTATGCATCCACTTTCTCCCCCACCACCATCACCACCACCAATGATCAAAACCAGGACTTTCTGGCTCCACAGTGAGCGCTTTACTATTAAACTACTGAGCTGGCTTTCAATGGTTGATTTTTTTTTCCAACTTAGTGGATACAAAAACCAACGTACACATAAAAAAGTTAATATTATTTCCATATAAAATAAAACTAAGATCCTAGTCAATAAATAATTTCATGTAAAGTGACGGGGACAACAACACAAATAATCTAAATGATGAACTGAATATACTCCATTATTTCATGCTCCTTCGACATTAACTTATTTTGTAAATTGTATGCTATACAAACATGATGATTTGATAAGTCAATGCCTGTTACTTCTCGTTAAACATAGGTTACCGACCAGCATTCTCTAATCAACTCTGTACTCAGGTACGCTTTAAACTTCTACATAAAGATTGTTCATTCTGTCATTCACGTCTGCTTTCAAATACCGAATCAATTTATTCGTCATTCGTTTTCGTTTCTTTTCGCCTCGACAATTCCGAATTAAGACTTGTGATGCAGTTTAATAATATCCTCTAACTGTGGAAATACTGAACTCACCTTACATTCATTTGACAATACGTTAACTCATATTTGTATCACGCCACATTCTCTCTTTTCATTAGTGATGATGCTACCCAGATATATACGAATTCCCACATCATCCACAACCTCCCAGTCACGTTGGTGATCGCTTTGTTGCATTTTATGATGTTACTTTCCTCCTTACGAATGTTGAGGCATATTTCTAGTTGCATAAACTGATGTCACACTATCGAACTCCACCTACACTTGTTGTTGTGTGTGTGATATAAGAGTTAGATCAGTGATCTGAGAAGTTCGAGTCGTCTGAATGCATACATGTTGTCAATTGTATTTCATGTTTTTTCCGATATAATTTCGTTTTCACAATCTAGACAACGGCGACAGTGAACAGCCTTGTCTGACCACGGTATTCATTTTGAATAAATCTGTAAGATATCTTCAGTGTATGATTTTGCAATGTAGTCTATCGTAGGAATCTTGTATTATACTGATTATCTGTTTTCTAAGGTCGGTCACAGTGTCGAAGAAGGCTACATAATGTTCTCTTTCCCACGCTGTCTAATTACATTCATAGTGTTCATTTTATTTCATGTCTCTTCCTAAATTATTTGGTTCTCACAGTCTAGATAACGGGGAGAATGAAGAGAGAGGGCAAGAGTGAGCGGCCGTGTAGAAAATTATGAAACATGCATATATCATACATTATTCTGATAAGATTATAAAATGAAAGTGAAGGTCAGAGTATGCAACACTATCAAAGTAGACTGGTTCTGTTTACTTGTCATTAAAAAATGAATATACACTACCTACGATAATAAAAGATACTGGAATGTTGAGAATGATTTTCATCTAAAGCAAAGTTCTTTGGTAATACTCAACCTTTTGAGAAGGATAATTTAATTGCCTGAAGTATGTGTTGATAATGTTACCATGAAGAACAGCGAAAAACTACACAATTAAACCTGTGTAGATGTGCCAACTGTCATTAACATGATAATTAAAATGATGAAATTCTTAGTAGCTACAAGAAGTTAACAATCAACTAATCACAATGATGATAGCCATTATGTAAATAGTAATAATAGTTCATAATGCTATGAAAAACTCTAAGCAAACATTAAAACTTCAATACTTAACGAATAGATGATTAAAAGTAATTCTATCTAATTCCCATGATAATGAAGTTAAGTATACTAACAGTAGTAATAAGATATGCATGAGAACTTAGTTTAAATGGTTAATAAAAGTGACTGGTGGAATGAATAGTGATTACAGCCTTATTAGGCTAATAAAATATTGTTTGTAACTAATAGCGGGGGGTGGATTTATTAGAAAATTAAAACGATACTATAAAGACTGATAATGTTTTAGCTTTAAGACAATAAAACTTTGTTGCTTCCATGTAACATTGTTACTTTGTGTATCATATTTTAAAGTGGATGTCTATAAATCCGACTTAAGACAGACCATATATTCACACTCAATATACGTCCAGCCTATAATAAGTGTGTACATTCTTAGTGAAATCGATTGAAATGTATCAGGTTTAGAGTCAAAGATAATAAAGTTAAAGTATTCAAAGTTCATTTTTATAGCGATAAAGTGATTATCTTCATTACCGATTCAATGTTTCAATACAGTTTTTAATTAATCTAAAGTGATTTTGTAAAGATTGATATTACGTTTAGTTGTTTGTATTCATCATAGATTGATGTTGATTGAGTACCACAGAAAAACAGGTGCCGGGAGAGTAGTGAACAACTGTTTCATCCTTGTCTGAGACTCCTCTGCGTAGAATCAAACTCACGGTCCTCAGGTTGTCGAACGCGTAAATTACTGCCCCACTGCTTCATTTACAATAATCAGGAAACTAGTGACTAACATCATGATGTTTCTGAAGTTCTGTTGAGTAGTGGCTGGCGGAGTTTAGATTTGTCAAAAGTTATCATTAATGACAGTGATGTCACAAATTGGTGTAAATAGGAATTCTACCATTGGACACTAGTCAACTCGCTAGTGAGAAGGGTTAGGTGTTGGTCAGTCTGGAGACCATGTGTTTAATTCCCTGACGTAATTGAGATTGCACAATGTTGGTGAGTCCCACACTAAAACTAAACAGCTATCCAGTTCTTTCTGGGTGTCAAAGATACCTAATTAGCATTAATCTATGATGAATGTAAAGAATTAAGCGAATAAAACATTATAGTTCTCATTCATTTCTACAAATGTGTTTACTTTCAACATTTATAGAAAATGGCATTAGTATTGTGAATAACACCATACTGTATAATTTTTACATTCACTCGAATTAGTTGGAATAAACGTAAGGAGATTACACTACATGAGTTTCTCTGATATCTTATAGATACCTTTATGACAGGGTTTATTGGTCAGTGTTGCAGTCAAATGCACATGTACGTTATGAGAGATATGTATGCATTTGGTAAATCGTCGATATAAATTCAAATGAGTTAACATTAAAATGCCGAAACAGGAAAAATCTAAAGATCCCAGAAAATGTCTAGAAATATTACATTTACATCAATCATCAATCAATAAATACATCACCGGAAACACAATATTTCAACCCATAGAAAAGAAATTAATCAAACATTAGGTCAGCATCCAATGTCGAATAGACAAATAACGATAACTAGTCAAAAACAAAGGCATCAATATTAAATGATTTGATTATTTATCATTCATTCTACATGAGGTAGGCGCTGATGATGTTGTCTAGAAGGATGATAAGAGTATTTCAATTAAACTACCTAACTGAGAAAACAGTATCATAAAAAGATTTTTTCACTTTAGAAATGAGATATGATTTTCTTATACACAATCCTTTGAACTTCCTGAATCATCCACTTCAATAAATACATGCACTTAAGTATAAAGAATAACTAACTAACCAGTATAAACGGCTGGACTTATAACTCTACTGCAGAATGTGGGTCAAACAATCAATTAATCCCTGTTACTCCTCGTAAAATGTAGTCCACCTACCGGAATCCTCTAATTAACTCTGTCTTCAGAACTCCTTTCCAGCACTTCCTAAGTGTTTGACGTTTGTACTGATATTTCCGACTTCAATGTTAGTAGACGATTGTATTGGGTTTCAGATGTTTTATTCTAAATGTGGAAATGCTGACCTCACCTTACATTCATTTGACAATACGTTAACTCATATTTGTATCACGCCACATTCTCTCTTTTCATTAATGATGATGCTACCCAGATATATACAAATTCCCACATCATCCACAACCTCCCAGTCACGTTGGTGATCGCTTTGTTGCATCTTATGATGTTACTTTCCTCCTTACGAATGTTGAGGCATATTTCTAGTTGCATAAACTGATGTCACACTATCGAACTCCACCTACACTTGTTGTTGTGTGTGTGATATAAGAGTTAGATCAGTGATCTGAGAAGTTCGAGTCGTCTGAATGCATACATGTTGTTAATTGTATTTCATGTTTTTTCCGATATAATTTCGTTTATACAATCTAGACAACGGCGACAGTGAACAGCCTTGTCTGACCACGGTATTCATTTTGAATAAATCTGTAAGATATCTTCAGTGTATGATTTTGCAATGTAGTCTATCGTAGGAATCTTGTATTATACTGATTATCTTTTTTGCTAAGGTACGTCACAGTGTCGAAGAAGGCTACATAATGTTCTCTTTCTCACGCTGTCGAATCCTTTCTTACAGTCAAGGAACTTAATGTAAAATGATGAAATTTATTTAATTGATTGTTCAAATGTTCCGTAGTGTCACGATTTGGTTGGTACACGATCTTTTTTTACGGAATATAGCCTGTTTATTTAGAAGCTGGACACCTGACAGATGTTTCATCCGGTCCAATAACACTCGGTTGTAGACTTTTTCTGGTAATGATAGTAGAGGGATGCCTCACAAGTGTCCGCACTAAATAAGATCTCCTTTCCTTTGTATCATGATATGGTATCCCATTTTGCAGTCTGTTATTACTTCTTCATTTCAACCATATTTTTAAGTATAAAGAATAACTACCTAACCTATAATATACGGTAGGACTTAGGATTGCCCCACAGATTCTATAACCAATCAGAAAATAGAAAGTCTAAACTACCAGCTTTAATACAAAATGACTGAGTTTGCAGTGCTTTTCATCATTAATTACACGTGATTTATTTTTATTAAACCTCCCCTCTTCAATAAAAAATCTGAAGTCGTAAACCGACGACTTATGTGCAAATATGTTTGTAGTTCTGGAGTTATGGTTAGTGTATAAATAAACTTTATTCTTAATTGTGAACTAGAACTCTTCTTGTATATCATGTATTATTATATATTCCTATATGATTAGCTAAACATTGTAGAAATGGTATAATTTTATTGTTGATGATAAAACTTATTAAAACCTCACATACTACTTATAATAATCATTTTAAATTCTATAGTAGCTTTCAGTTCTAACACTAAATCCTAATCATAGCAAGAAAATAAGAAATCGAATTTAGACTTAGATTTAGTGTGTAGATAGAGTAAACTTAACACAACAATAATTTCAACTCTACTCTAATGTAAAACTTATTTTTAACTTCAACTTTTCTGTAATCTCAATCATAAAACCCTACCCTCCCCTCCACTTGTTTATATCAGTTATGTAACTACTGGTCTTCAATATCCTGTATTAACTTATACGATTTAGTATTAAAGTGACCTGTCAATTCATGGTTGATTCGACTGTATATTATATTTCGAACTACGTGAACAATTTAAGTTGGATTGTTACTAGCAAGTGGAATCTAGAACGCGCGTTTCGTCCTATTTAGGACTCATCGGCTGGATGTACCTGCATCCCAATGTTGATGTTCACACTGGGATTCGAACAATTGTTCTACAAGGAAATCTTTCTAAAATCATTACTGTTCTCCTTCAATAATTTATTATTATTGTTGTTGTGATTCTCTCGAAGTGAAGCAAAATATTGGTATGGTTCAATCCGGTTGTGTACAATATTTAATTGACTTATGACGAATATAAAATTTTTATTAATAAGTGCATAGTGTTTATGATTTTCCTTTGCACCAGTTAACTGATAGTAATCTAAATAAACGATTACATAATCCCGAACATAATAAGCGTAGATTTACATTGATCAACTATTGAATTATAATCAATGAATGATAAGTTTGTCTAGTCCTAACTATTGATCGATTTTTAATGATCGAATATTTGAATATGTAATCAAATGATTTCAACATAATAGTGCATCAATTCTCCCAAAATTGAAAAGAGTCTTTTGTGCTGATTACCTCCACCCACATAACGTGAACATACAAACATTTGACAATGTAAATATAGTTGGGTTTAATGGAGATTATTGAATGTTAATTTGATATTATAAATTGGTCTGAATTAGACAACCACTAAGAAATATGAAGCACTCGACAACTGCTTCATCCCAGCATAGGACTCTTCAGCAGTCCCGGGATCAAACCCAAGGACCTTATGGCTTCATATCAAACACTTTGCTACTAGACTACTGAGCCGGCTTTCAATGGCTGATATTTCTAGTTCAGTCAATTTGCTATATGATCACGCAACCGCGTCCGCTGCTATCGGTCCCTATTGAGGTCGAGGGTATGCACTGGTGGAAAGTCCAATATTAGGAACGAAACCCATCATCCAGTGCTTCCTGATGGTCAGTGGGTGTCTACTTCAGACTAATACGTAATATCAAACTGAAATAAATATAGTCTTACTTCATCTTAACATAGGACAACAGTTTGCCTTGAAGTTGCCTTGAAGTAATTATGTAAATCGATAATAATAAGCATTGTGGGATGAAATGGATCCATTTCACGTGTAACGTTGGATATGACATACTTATAATAGTCATTTGGCTCTAATAATGAATAATAATCATAATAACATGTGCACAGTTATAGACGAAAGGCGATCAGTAACAGAGGGAGGTCACGACTTAACCGAATATCAAAATTGTGTACAAAAACGCTTCGCGAACAAAAAAATCCAATATTAATTACTGAAATTACCAATCAGAATAATGATTATGACAATAATAGTTTAAGACTGTGAAAAAAGAAAGCAGTTTCATATGAAGTCGATTGTTGTAATAGTCAATGTAGGAACACAATAAGACTAAGAAAATAGATTAAAGGTTCCTTTTCGGTTGCGTAAGAAAGATACGAAATGTTAGTAGATATGATATGTAGAGCAAGCAAATCAAAATTGCAAAGATTTCCAAACACATGGATGAAAAAGAAAAACAAGAAGGTGAGAGAAAAGTAAGGATATTATGAAATCACTCACTATGGTACTTCCAGTTGAATCACAAATTCCTCTTGTGTGCATAAATTTGGGTTTATACGACAAATCATAACTGCTTCTTCTGTCTGTGTAACAATTAGTGCATTGTTTAAAATGTTGGATTGTGTCAATAACCTTCCTCTCTCTTACTTATCCACGTTAATCTATATATCTGAACTTATCAGTATTATTATGATTCATTATGAAAGCCAAATGACTATTATATGCATCGCATATTCAACACTGAGCATATAATGCAATATTTTACTCAAACTTCAGTCAATCCCCCCCCCCCAACGTAGTATAATTATCATTCAGAGTTTTCAATCAGTAATTGCCTTATTTTTAATATGGTTTATTGTTACATATCATAACTTATCAAAAGAATTTTAGAAATTTATCTTGAAGCTATTAACCTGTCTAGTAGCTTGTCTGAATAATTTCTGTTAGCTTACGGAATTGACTGATGTCATCTGAGGATGAAGTAAATACCAGAAAGAACTTGAATAGATGATTTCTTCACATTTTTACATATTCCAGGATCTCATGCATTAGACTTACACTAAAATTGAAGTGAATACTATCAAATTGATGAAGAACATTAACGAATAAAAGTTATTTACTTAAGTAACTATGAATGAATCATGAGTGACAAAGTGAACATCAATAGTTTTCATTAATCACTGATTAAATGACTTCAAATAGTTCGATGTTATTCTTCATTATCATTCTTTATTAGCATAAACAATAAAACAAACTAAATGGGTTAGAATTATCCATAGGTTCTTAAGTTTTTCAGTCTCCTACTTTAAACATCTGGGTCATACAGAGAAAATTATAATTTTCGTTATTTACATTCGGGACCCCAGTTAATTGGTTAGAGGCTATACTGATTCAATAGATCATCTGTTGATGTTTTGTTGTTTGAAACACCAGGTATAAGATTAAAGTCTTAAAGTTAACATCCACATTATAATGTAGATACAGGCAACTGGTGAGTAGCTGATAGAACGAAAGGTATATCATAAATTTTACTTTTAGCTACATACATAATAATACTGCATTTCAACATTTATTTAAGTCAACAGTATGGAATTTCTACAGTATTTGAATTTGATTGACAATAAACAGTGTGTTTATTTTTAAAACTTTAGCATAGGGATGAGTCAAATCAGAGGACTCACCCTGATCAAACACCAAATAATCTGAATTCCGAACAATAACAGACAACCAGAGTTACCGCATTCTGGGTTAGAAAAGCCGGACCATTCGTTGGAGAGTTATAAAGAATCCTCTGAACACAAATATCCAACTCATCAACCAGAGAATCCAAAAAACATGAAAAATTGACTGATGTAAATAGACAAAGATCATCAGAAGATTCAAATCAACATCCTAAGTTGACAAATGAAGGATCCTTTTCACAAACTCATACACATGAAACCAAGAGAAAAACTGATGATAATAATAGACCAACTATTTCACATTCCATTACATCAGTGTCATTCGTTTCAGGAACAACTAAATACGACTCACCTAAATCGACTGAAAGTAAACTATCATCAACAAATACAGGCATCAGTTCAGAATCATTGAAAATGATTAAATCAGAAATAGAGAAAGCCTTACAAAAAGATTTACAAAACATTGTTTTAAAACTTCAAAAAACAAAAGATGAAGAGAATAAAAAAACATCTACACCATCACCTAAACCTACTCCATCACCGTCAGAAACGTCACCTCCAATTATCAGAAATGATGAAAATGTTGGTAAACATTATGAATCTATGCAACACGGAATACCACAACGACATCATGATGAAGATTATGCAAGAAAACCACGATATGTTAGATCCCATCATGAATGTAAGTCTGAGTCAAATAAGATGAATTGTTTGTAGAGATTGTTTGGATGATTATTTGATTGACATTCTTTATCATATTTAGCACTAAGATTTTACTTATCTAATTAGGTGAATTGACTAAAGTTAAAATTAATGGATAATTATGTTCAAACTCAATAGTTTAAATGTAGCAAATATGTTGTAAGATATGGACATCCTGAGTTCATTCTCAGAAAGAAATTTGGATGGAACATAATAGAAGAAAAACATCAAGTACACTCTCGTTTCCATTGATCATCTATTTGAAGTCACTTCATGACCTAAATTTTCTTCTTAATAGAAAGATTTCATTGCATCTAACTAGAATGTATTTGAATCTTCCCGTTAATTTATTATGGACTGAAATTGATCAGTCTTTATTATCATATGTGCATCCTGAGCTATATCAAGGCAATCTCCTAAGGATGTACATATGGAAACTGATCCGATTCAGTCCATGATCAATCAACGGGAAGGGCAAAATAAAATCTAATTATATATATATATATATACCCGTTATACAAGTGTGACTGTCTGGACTCAGTAGCTAAGGGGTGAACGCAATTGCCTTCGGCAAGAAACGAAATGAGTTCGAATCCAATCGTAAAGATTAACACCGGGATGCAGATCCATTCAGTTGACGAGTTGCAAATAGGACGGAACGCTCTACCTTGATTCCGCTTTCCAATCACAATCCAATTCAAACAATTTCAATGCATCATCATCTATTATTTTCTTTTTCACCAACATAATAGTTCTTATATTTTATTAATATGATATTTCAAAGAACTTATATTTTTACTAATTATAGCATCCATCAATAGGAGATTTACAATATCTATGTATCAACTGATACAAAACATTTCCCAAGGTTATTTCTAACTAATAATTACCTGATAACATGCTATACTAATTAATCTCAGTTATTAATAGGTGAATACTGCATAATAAGATGAAATATAAATTCATGTATGTAACTACTGAATATCACGAAATGAAATTATGACAAAGTGCTTAAAGTACATGTTACCAAGTTCATTTACATTCATGATCAAGTTGTATCTTCATTAAAATTAAAATGTTTAAACTTTATTCTGTACTTTATAATTAGTTTAAAATTGACGATATGAGTAAAGACTACTGATTGCTTCCAGTTCACTAACTTGTTCATCATATTTATGCATCGAACTATACTTGTATCAACTATTGTGGAAACACTATCTTCTTCGTACTTTGAAATTTTAGTTAGTTACTTAAATTCAAATTTTTCGCATTTATACATTCATTTGCTAAATATTTGTCGAGTAGCTTATGCCAATTAATCATCGTCACTGACTTACACGAAATAAAAATCTACGGAAAACCGAAAATCACTGGATATATGTATTCACCTACACCCCCCCTCACGCCTCCTGTTTTTCTTAGACTATCTGATATATATTCTAGTACCTTGAACATACAATATGTTGAAATACAACAGTTAATGCATTCAGATTTAGTCATTTCAAAAATGAACACTGACAACTATATATTCTAGTGTGACTACTCTTTCACGTCCCTCATCCCACCTTACTAGTCATGTAGCATAGTATATCTGTAATCTTCAAGAGACCAATGGACCTAACGTATGAAGCTCAACCTGAATGTTTTTGTCATCGTCGGAGGTAGTTAGCATGGAACAGCACAAATGGATTTTCACTCACTGAGATTGATAGCTACTTGACAGGCTTCATTCATAGAGTACAAGTCTAGTGATTATCAATGTTCCAAAGTGACTTCACGAAACTCTTATTTTTCAATACAATACGGATGATATAGACTAATAATACAATCTATTGATAAACTAACCTGAATTTTCAAACTTCTTTCCACTATACAACAACCACATGATAAGAGACATGTTTGTCTAGTCCTTTATATTACCGATTGAATTATTTCTATCAATTTGCGATTCGGTCACAAGTCTAAGTGACTTGACATTGGTGGACGGTTTTTTTGATAATAGGTGGTCAGAGGTGGCCTATAGAAACCCCTGTTTGACCTAAACTACATGCTATTTAACATAGTGGTATACCTGAAATCTCGACGACATTAATAGTCTCTAAGAAATCATAACGTCCGTATAAACCATTACTGACTATGGCTAGTATTGGTAAATGTTACACAATATCTCAATGGAAAAATCAAACTGCACTTGTTTTTAGCACAAGCATTTATAATAATGCTAATCTCAATAATTCTAATTGTTACGTTTTACGACTTATGACCAATGACTGTATAAGTTGTATTCACTTTAAGCCTCGTCGCCAATTGTTATGTATCGTGAAAGTACACAACGCCCTTGATGATTGCTAATCACTGTACGGACACGTCTGCACCTCGCCTACCAGTTCCCAAGCCAGAATAGAGAAAACGAACGATTAGTGAGCCAACAAACAGAATCGAATCGGATCGGATTTCAATCATGCCTTTATATATTACACAAAACAGACCATACAGCGAACCTAATTAGGAAACTAACATGAATACAGAGCTAAGGAAATAGTTGTAGTGAATAGGGACAACTTGTACTTAAATAATTAACTGTAGCCCATAATAAGAGAACAATATAATAAGAGTAAATATACTAAACGAGAGGATAGGGTAAGAGAAACGTAACAATAATAGAAATGTAATTTTTGGATTACTAAAGACCAGAATAAATGAATTAGTTCTCTAAAACACAATTCTGGAGGTTTTTCACTCTTCTTTAGTGGTCCGACATAACACTACGTAGCTATGAAACTTGACAATTAGACCTCAATTTCGATTCCGTAAACAAGCTAACATTCATGTGGCTACCAAGCATTTTTTCCAGAAATTCTATATGCTTCTAAAACTAGTTATAATACATTCTGTTATCGTTTTCTACTTACCGTTTAACAGGGGATCATCATGATAGGCGTGATGATGAACATGAACCTCGTGAACCCGAAGAACGTGAACATAGGTCAGAGAAACATGAACCTCGGCCTCCGTTTAGGGATAGGGACATACCACTTCCTCATCATCATCATCATCCCTCACCATCTCATCATCCATTTCCACCAAAGCCTGAAGACGAATCGAGAAGTTTGCCACCAATTCATCCATTGCTTTATCAACGTCACTATTCGTCTATCTCATGAATCGAACAAACGGAATCAAGAAATGCCATATGAGTCACATCCTTCTTCTGAGGATTCTCCGAGTTCTCCAAATCGTAGAGAAAATAATTATCAAAATTCTATCAGTCAAAATTACCTACAAGAAATCAACAAAAACCAAGAAGTATTATTCAAAGTGCATCTTCTACTATCAATGGTACTCACCAATTAATTGAAAAAGATTATACAACAATTCTTGATTCTGTATCTATCCCTCTGTCAATCAATATTGATGATTATTCATCTAGTGGTTGTCCATTTACGCCATGCAATACAGAATGCAAAGGTAGCTTGTATAAGCTCAATGTAACAACAGGTTGTCCCACTTGTCAGTGCTTGTAATGAAGTTAAATGTACTAAACTATGCACTCATGGATATGAAGCAGATGATTATGGATGCCCTACTTGCAAATGCTTAGCGCCTATTGCATCGTATTATTAACGAATACTGTGTTTTACATAATGATTTCTCTAGGATTGTGGTTGACATTATATCTTCATCAGTTATGATGACTTTAAGAGTAAAATAAAAATTTTACGACAAATATCACTGCTAATATTTCTTTATGTTACTACTTACAAGTAGTATGAAAATCATAATTATAATTCTGTATTGAAACAATATATGTTTTTATTTATTTAGCTAACCTACAATCTGCTACTGGATAGAAATGTCAATTATCAAAGTTCGATTTCATATAATCGTAGAGTGAACCAATTTCATATTAGATAACCAATGTGACCAGTATTTCTTAGATTTATACCTCTAAACGCAACAGTACAGTATAGGATTGGACTTCAGAAATACTTAATACATCAATCGCCAGTTATAGAAAACGAATCTACGTCAGTCTTTAAAACTCAGTTTTAGCGAGTCAAAAAAGTCATTATAATCAGCTCGTTGATGGCTAACTGGATGGTACTGTGAAGCTCTGATGAAAAGTTGTGACCTGAAAAGGGTTGAGTTCAGACATGTCTGAAGTGATATTGAATAAGTGTAGCACTATACTACATACTGAATGATACTGGGATCTTAACAAATGTAGCCGGTCTAATAATGCTGATGAATTGAATTGTTCACCACGTAACTGGTTATGTATTCATCACTAAGGAGTTCCACTTTAGGTTGACACAATTCTCCAGTTCCTCGTAGTTTTCATTGGTATACTAATCAAGACCGAATCTATGATGAGTAGAATTAACGAGTTAAAACTAATCTTCACATAACCACACGAACTAAATTGTTACAAGAATAAGCTTATTCAATTAGCAAAACATTTTACAGTATTAATAAAAATTAATTTTTAATATCGTAGATTAAAACTTAGGGTGGCGTGGGAGGGGGAATGTATCATTCAATAAGTTGTAGCTAAGTGGATAGTATACAACTGTGCCATTTAATCCTGGCTCCACCATCACACTAACCATAAGTCACAACACTAAATGTGAAACATATAACTAACCTTAAATCCCATCTAGCAGCAATCTGAATACTTCCAACAGATTACTTGTATCCGTGTTAACATTCGAAAAGAATGATGTTATATAGTCATGTGAATGAGTCTACATAGTTATTGTTAAACAATGAAAACCTATTAAAAAGTTAAATGAATTCATAAATCATGTAAATTTTAGAAAATTTATGTAATATTATCGTTTTTCCTTGATAAAATAGTTCATTGATAATAATCATCTTCAGGTTGGGTAGGATTTAGTTGCTTGTCTCTGATTGGCTGTAAACAACATCATTCAGTTACTTTTATGAATTATTCAGTCCTCTGTTGTACTTTAACCTGCAGAAAATCTGGTAGGAGTCTATACATTTCATAAAACTGGTCACTTTATTGACGAAACAAACAAACTTTCTGAATTTTTTCAAAAATCTATCCGATGGTTTGATAGGAAGTGAAATTGATCAGTCTCTGTTGTTATATTGGCATCCAGAACGGATTGCATCATTACAGCTGAAATTCACAAGTATGATTGATTAATTTCAGTCTATATCAAACCAATGAGAAGATTCAAAAATACATTCAAATTATATCTTTATACTCGTTGCACAAATGTGGCTATCTGAACTCAGTAGTATATTAATCAACGCGGTAGAGTTTGACACGAAATGAACTGAGTTCAAGTCGTGATGTAAACATCAACTCTAAGATACACGTACATCCACCTAATGAAACACGCTTCCAGGATTCCACTTGTCAGCCACAATCCAAATTACAAAACCAATTCTTGTTCATCTAACAGTCTATATGTCTGTTATTTAACTGTTTGGATGTTATTGCATGATTGAACATAGAAACTGATTTAAGTTTAGTCTAAATATAATTCACTTATATTCATCGTTACTGACTTTAAATGTATACATTTATCATATGAATTGTGGAAGTGTACGAGTTAATGTAATATACATTGATTTATAGACAACTTGGAATTATATCATTAGGCAACCGAGTTCAATCGTAATCCCGTATAAATAAGTAATAACCGTTCAGGATCCGAATGGTCAGTCAAGAACTTAACTTAAACAAGTCACATGTAAATTATCTATAATTATAACCCTAACTATAGTCAATTAAACTGAATATCCATACTGGAGATTAGACTGAAAACTCTTATTTACATTATACTTGTTATTTAAGTTTATATGAGCTAATTCTGATTTTCATATATATATTTTCTTAATGAAGCTCAGCCTATCAAGAGAAACATTGGAATTCTTATTAATTTCTAACGATGAAGTTGTTTGTAAATATAATTTCTTAGAATTATTATTATGTTTAAATCACTTGACTCTACACTAAATAACAAAAGACTTTCAATATAGTTCGTCACGTTTGCCTGAATTCTAATTCATGGGAATTCTAACTATGTGGGATGACAAAATCTACTATAATGCATAAAATAATCCACTAAATAATAATTTTTAGAGTTGCATCATTCTACTTTATTCGTCATTTATGTCAAATAACTTCTACGATACTCCCCTAAGTACCAAACAAATTATTCGGTAGCCACATAAATGTAGCAGTATTTGAATTGGAAAAAGGCTTTTAGAATAGGAGATCTTAAACTTCTTGTCCTGTTCAAGTATTACAGTTTCGTTGTGAGGTGGTTTTATGGAGACGGTATTTCGTTTAGTTCTTTTTATTCATTATAGATTGTTATCAGTTGCATACTACCAGAGAACGAAGGATTATTGTTTCGTCCTAGTGTATAACTCCTCGGTAGTGTGTTCTCTCGGATACACCAGACAACTGAACAACAAACTTTAAGTTGACTGACGCTTAACACACAGCGCCATTGGGTTGACCACTATCTAGTGGATGAATGCCCATTTTCATCTGTATGTGATATACTGCGACGATCATCCATCATCACTCTAGGCAAGCCAAAACTCCAGCCGTCACGAATCATATAATTATGTAATTCACTATTTTTATGCATTACAAATAATTATTTCAGTGTGTACAAACATTAAATACTTGTTTACTCAAAAGGCTTTGTTTACTTGTGTAAATTACACTTGTTAAACACGGATATGAACTCTCTGTACTTTACAGCTTTTAGATTAGTAACGGTTTTAGTTATTCAATGTACGTTTCCACTACTCTTCATTCTTACTTATTGTACACTACTTATTGACAGTACAATATTAGTGTGCTAGTAAGAGAAACTAACAAAGTACAAGAAAGGAATTACACCATTAGAACACGCCATCTTGAATAGAAGCGCAGTTTACTGTACAGTCAGTCTAGAAAACTACAATAACTTAGCATTCACAGCACGCACTTAAAGTCTGAAGTAATCGCAATGATTCTTTTCACAGTTAAATAAAGTATATAGTGTACATCGTCCATAATTACACAACTAATTCTAAGGGTACTTAAATGGGTACCACTAAAACCCACGGTTAGTTTTATATATATATTGATACATTTCAATGCTTTTCTGCTACATGAGACCTTTTTTAATCTTGAAATAATAGAAAAGATTTGTAGCTTAGGGGAATGATTTTGGTTATATTACGTTTTTATTAAATAGCTAATAAAAATAATAGATGATTATTAAATGTCGGTTATTAGTTTACTAATAACTGACATTGACTTCACAAGATCAATTTCTTACAAATAGTCCGATACTGGTAAATAGACATATACAAAATAACCGGATAAACTATATCATCTGGATACTAAATCCTCTAAAGCAATTATTTAGGCTTAAAGAATAATTTGTGGATGATATTTCGTGGCTTTTGTGTTTCTAAGCCTAACATGAAGTGGCACATATTCAACGTTCGTCTGTCTGAACACTTAGTTACTTGTAACTGTTTACCTTCGAATTCATATTTGGTTGTTATATTGATGAACGATCCATATACTCTTCGTTTCTAACTTGCACTATACACTAATAATTGTCTGAACTTAGTCGGTTTTAACTCAAGTAAATAGCAAAGCTTATCTCGTCAGTAAATCTATCAAACCCGAGCCTTACTCCTGAACTGCCATAATTCTAATAAATTCAAGCCCGCGCTAAAATACCATTCATAAGGGATTATGCAATACATGCATAATTCTCGGTTAACTATAAAAAAGCCGTCACTAACACTTGTTTGTTCACTAGATATGTGTCAGCCATGACAATGTGAAAATGTTATTCCTTCTAAATATGAATGTTTCTACAACAATCACGAAGAAGCTTAGTTACTAACTTATTCTTCCATAGCTTAAGTCATCTATAATGTTTTCAGAGTTTACTGTGCATCAACTACGTCTTTCTGAATCAAAAGGTAGTTTACAGATTAGTTAGTTGAATCTGAGGAAGCTCAGATTATCCCTCTAAACATATCGAATTGCCGATTGTGTATTTTTGAATGTATACATGTTCAATGTATGATTAAACTTCCTCTCTCGTCGCTTACACTTATTTTGGTTAAAAAAGTTAACTGGTTACAAATATAGCATCATACGTCAGGCGTCACGACTTTTGCACTTTTTCCTGAAGTAAGTATGCTCAACATGTGACGTAACTCAACTGAAGGTTGACAGCTTTCAATGGTTGTCTTGAATATTTGTTTGTTAGATTTCCATGCTCATAAACTCATCGTTACTGACTTCCAACTTATACACTTATCCTTGTAGTTGTGTATTAATTAATCAAACATACAATGATTTATGAATGTACTGGAATTATACTATTACTGAAATGATTTTAGTTGGATTGTGACTAGAAAGTGAAATCATGGAAGCGCGTTTCGTCCCATCTTGAAATCATCGTCTGGATGTACCTACATCCCAATATTAATGTTCACAGTTGGATTCGAACTCAATCTGTTTCATGTCAAACACCACCATGCTCACCACTAGACCATTGAGTTCAGACAGTCACACTTGTGCAATAAGCACAAAGGTAATTAGGATAAACTTGTGTCTTCCCGTTCATCTGTTATGGACTGAAGTTGGTCAGTCTCTGCTGCAATATGTGCATCCTGAGCGGATTACCTCGATATGATGATTATTCACAAGTATCATTTATGTTGGATTGTGAGTGGCAAGTGAAATTCAGGATGCGTGTTTTTTTCTATTCGAAACTCGTCGGCTGGGTAATACTTGTGAGTAATCACTATACTGAAGTAATCCGCTCAGAATGCACATATGTCAACAGAGACTGATCAGCTTTAGTTCATAACAAATCAACGGGAAGATACAAGTTCTTCCTAATTATTAGTGAAATGAATTAGGTGACAATATGATACACATAAACAATAAAGATTTATGGTTCAAAAGTTGACAGAAAGCGTAGGCTGGATAATCTGTAAATTACTTATTAAGAATCATAACAATAACTGCAGTCGGCTATCCTAAATTGGTAAGTGAACTGATTTATTGCATCGAAACGGTTTCCAGAACGCTACCAGTTTTTAAGTGTGGGGAGCTGTTATATATTTGAAAAGCGCTGAGTTTAGACAAACTGGAGTACAGTGTAAGAGCTAGCAAGCATTTCACTTAAATGAGCAAGCAAAATGTAACAATTAACCAATTTTAGATGGGTATATCGAAGTTGAAACGAATTCAAACGAAAAATGCAAATAATATGCAGTAAATAGTAGAAAGAAATAAAATCTGGGCTAAAGTTTAGAAAAATGGGACAGCTGAATGACCCTCCAAAGCCTGTAATGTAGCAAGTTCTTGGTCTAAGATAGACATTAAAGCATAAAGAACTCAAGCATAAAGCATCAAAGGAGTTGAATACCGATACCACTGAATGTTGTTTGGTTTGATAAAGTCCGTTTATCGTTTTGGAACGATTGATTCAACGTTCGTGTCACTGTTAAAGTCAATATTATCCAGAAGTACATTCTTAGTCATTTTGTATATTTATTGTATTATTCTAGGCTATTTATGTATTCCTACGACAAGAAGCTAAAGTTATTAATCGTTTTATAACAACCTGTTATTCCGTTTGAGTTATGCGGATAATTATTAAAGTTGATACTAGATTAACTGGAAGCGTTTGATCGGTAGGAGAATCTTAATAGTATTTGCTCATTCGTAGCAAGTCAGCTTTGCTGATTTAACAGGGCGCTTTGGTCGACAAACAAGTTCACCATTTGACCACAGTAGTAAAAACGCTTGAACAAGTTTGCAACAACTTAAGGTATTCTGAAAAATTGAGGCATGTTTCCGACATCTTCAATCAATTAGTAATTTCGTAAATGTACGGGCTGCACTACACTGACAACCATTAGATAAAAGCATATGTGAACTCATTGAATTATAATGCCTTTGACTTATACGTGAAATATACGTGAATCATTTAAAAAAGATATTTGCAAAAACATATGGGCATTGAATTAGTGATTTTTCTTAAATACAAAAGTGAATGTGAATCATCAGGATGTGATGGAACAAGGTTCACTGATAATCAAGAATTTATAGAACAGTATTTGAATTTCATAATGAATTTATAGGTACATGAGATAGATTAGGATTCATAGATAACGAAGAATTGAATGAACATTTACACAATTATTTCGGGAAAATACATGATGAATTAGAGTTTATTGATAATGAAGGATCTAGTGAGCATAACTGTGTTAATAATAAAGAGTTTGAGATACATGTGGCATTTACAAAAAGCATTAATACAAAGAACTTTGTTAGTCCACTCTAAGTCAAACAAATTTAAATCGTACCGTTTGGTAATATAACACACATCATGGAATTCATGATCTTTAACTTTGACGTGACAATGTATTTCTCCAGTTTATTTGAATGTGTCTCTGGGTGTGTTCTTGGCAATGTGCTTCTTGAGATAGATATGTGGGAAATCAAGTATGAGTCACGTACTTTAAGAAATCAAAGTGACATCAGGAGTGGTGTTGAGCTGAAGTTGTATAGGTGCCTCGTTTACACATAAACTGAAATATTTCCATTTGCGTTGAAAATCAACTTTAAACACTGCAAAAAATATTGTTAATTTGACTGTATGATTCACGCACGTTGTCTCGCTTTTTTCAAGTAATTCTTTTGTGATTTGTAATAATCCCACTTGATGACAAGGCAGCAGTTATTTGGCTTAACGAAACAAAATTTGACATATTACTAACCCCCTTCAAGATGCCAGCCTCTTGATAGAGGGTTTAGAAGCCGATAAACTGATGGTAGACTCCTTTCTTGCTGTATGAAGCTTTGATACTACAACTAAGTCGAAACGTGTTGCTTTATTCTGTACCATAATCCTATCATGTTATATTTAAGCTGGATTGTGACTGGAAAGTGGAATCCAGGACGCTCGTTTCGTCCTATTTAGAACTCATCTGCTGAATGTACCTGCATCCCAATGTTGATGTTTACACTGGGATCCGAACTCAGTTTGCTTCGTGCCAAACACCAAACGCTTAGGATACACATATGACAACAAAGACTGACTAGCTTCAGTCCATTACGAATCTACGGAAAGATACAAGCCTATTCTAAATAACCGTATCATGTTTAAGATTTAATAAGCACTGACATTTTGCCGTATTCAAATGTAGTATCATGATGGGATCACGTTAAGTGTAAGATAAAATTCAAGTTCGTATGTTCACATCTTCAACATTTTTTAATTTTACAAAATTAGATTAAACATTTAATTTGATCAGTACTAATGTCTCTGACTCGAAAACTTCAACATTCGCGTTTAACTCTTCCAACAAAAGTTAAATAATCGTCATTTGGTAATCTGGAAATATGCAGGCATTGATAACGAAGATTAAATGGAGACATTTATTCGTCGAATATTTAATGTCATGTATGAATAGTTACATCAAATGAAAACTCACGTGGATACTTCTGGAAAATAAAACTGACATACTTATTATGTCTAACTGTGCCAGGTTTTGTCAGCAGGTGATGAACTTTAGCTGCGTCATCGACCACAAACAATTTAACACGAAAACTACCTTTGTAACAATTAAACCACGAATCGAATGTAAGACCAGACTGAAGATCATAATTAAAATTATCAGTAGACTGAACCATTCTTTCACATCTGTAGCTTGCAGAGATAGATATGAACTGGCTAGATAATTTCTATATCGGTACTTCGAGAAGAAATTTTAAATCATCTGAGGAGATCAATATCGTAGAATGAATTTGATGTGTTGAGAATGGAAATATTTTCAAAGTTTAGGTATGACTCCGTTGCCACTGTTTTGACTAGAGGAAAAGTTTGCGTTTAAGTGCTGATTTATGAGTTTTCCATGCTAATTTACTTGGCACTATCTGAATAACAGAAATACGCACTTCCAGACATTTCTTAGCCTACAATCTATCTGCTCTAATCCTTAGTCCTAAACTGATGAAAGGAAAAATGCTTGTATGCTGGACCAACATTACTGAACGATCTTGATTTTAGTACATTCATTTATATATCAATTTCATCACAATGATTATGAATCATCAATTAAATATAATTGGTGTACAAAAAGTGGAACACTTTATTGATACAAGTTTTAGTTAAACAACGTAATCTGGAGAACGATCCACACTGAATAAAAACTAATGTTAGAAAAGTTTGCAAATGAACTTTCCAAATCCAATACACGTTTTATATCTGATTTCTAAATAATTGAATTCCCCAACAAGAATATGGTTGAAATCAGGGTCTTAGTGTTAGAAATAGATGTTGTTTCAGTAGGATGAATTTGTATATTCCCATTGATTTATTACAGACTGAAGCTGGTCACTCACTGTTGCTATATGTGCATCCTGAATGGATTGCCTCGATATAGCGATTATTCACAAGCATCATTTAATTTGTATTGTGACTGGCAAGTGGAATCCAGGACGCGCGTTCCGTCCTATTTTGGACACAAGTGCGACTGTCTGGACACAGTAGCCTAGTGGTGAACGCGGTGGCGTTTGACACAAAGCGGACTGAGTTCGAATCCCAGTGTGAACAACAACATTGGGATGCAGGTACATCCAGCCGATGAGTCCCAAATAGGACGAAACGCGCGTCCTCGATTCCACTTGCCAGTCACAATACAAATTAAAAGATGTCGTTTCAATTTTCAGTATGGGATATAGGTTTTTTAGTAAGAATAGTTGACAAGTGGCATTTTCCAACACATGGCATAATTGCAGCCCCATTTATTGGAATATTCGAAAAAAAATTGTGTCAACTGAGGAACTCTTATCACCAGAACTGACACAGACATCCAGCTTTTGTCCCAATCACATTGAAACTGAAACAAAGCAATTAAGTTAGTAGATTGGTAGTAGGTTGGAGAAAACAGTATTTAAGTCATATTTTAAAAATGCATATGAAACGCATGGCCTTTCAAACTTTTGTCTGCCAGTTTTTGCGCTACCACGTTTCACCCGACGTTGACCCACCCAATGTTACTCTACGTTTCGGTTAGTCCTACAAAACTGCAGAACTTAAGTTCAGAATCAGGATTGAAAATTAAGGCTGGAAACGGCATTTGTCGCACTTGGTAGTACTGTGCCTGTGCAGTAGTGATACAAGCGGGTAATCTCGTAGTTAGATCGGAAACGTATCATCACATGTCCAAATGTCATTGCCTTAAGCATGAGTAGGTTTAGAATATAATAATAAAATGAACAAACAATAGTTAAAGAATATAAAAGTCAAATTAACATAGTACGAAAGTAATGTGAGAGAAGGGAGTGCAGACACATTAACACCCACACATTAGGGAGTTAGTGTGAGCAATAGTATAGTGCAGCATATTTATAAAAGCACCATGACTTAAAATACACTTCAGTTATATTATTGTCTAAGGTGACATGAACCCATTATTGATCACTACATATTCCTGTCACACAAAAGTTTTTTCCAAGTGATTGTGAGTGTAATTAAATCTTGCTGTGTACCACCAGCTTACCTAAATATAATTCAATAGTTTAGGTTGTAGTTGAAGTCAGGAGTTTTTAATTCAGAAATTATTTTCAACTTGTAGGAATCCGTTCTAATATTCTGCTTTCCCAACCATTCATACGCCACTTCAAAATGTCTAACTGATATAAAATTTTCTGGTTTCGAAATTTAAATATTATTATCATACGCATCTGCAGTCACTTTGATGAATAGGGAAAGATCATTTGATTTCCCAGTGCTTGTATCCTCATTTTTAAGGTGCTTTTTCTAGACAACATGTATATACAAAGACCGAAAGAAAAATAAATAGAATTTAAATGGAAAGCAGAGAGAGTTGGGTAGTATTTATACAAACCGAAGGGTGATGATTACGTCAATTTTATTAACAACGCCATTATTCCTAGAAGGGCAATCAAATAATCAGTGTTAAGAAAACACCATCCTGCTAATATAATATATTTGTGAAAGTGTTGATAATTATCACTTAATTAGTGGTTCGCATTGTCATTTGCGCTGTTTCTTGAAGGCTGCTGCTAGAGACCTCAGTAATGTCAGAAATGTTTTTTGTCGGTAACCAAGTCAGTGATCTAAAACGATATACTTTGGTTTTAATAATTCCCCCCACCCCCCAGTCCAGTTTGATATATCGAACACCTTTTTATTTCATGTTTGATATCGATTGACCTTCTTTACTATATTCAAAAAGTACATCCGGTGTCAGTTTGAAATATGCAACATCATCGCATACCTACCCTCCCCTAACATTTTTCAGGGTGACGAAACTCTCTAGAAAAGGTCCATAAAATGGTAACTTGATGAGTGATCAACCAAAAATACAAGACGTGTGAAGAAATGCTCTGAAAGTCGGAACTTTTACCACTATAATACAGGCGGCTTCGGGGTAAACTCATAATCGCTTACAACATTCTCAGTACTCCAAGACACCCTAACAGGCTTATTTCTCCATTCCCTAATCGTCCCAACCAAAGGAAAAATATCAAAGATCTCACACCAGAGGGCAAAGATTCAGGTAAGGTTGCAATTTTCTTACATAGGGTGTAGGATCTTTTTCGATGGTTCTGTGTGGAAATCCCTCCAAGTAACATTTTTCTGTTGTAATTCGTTGTTTTCAGTTTAAAAATACATCTATTATCTTTAATACGTTTAACTGTACATTCAAATGACCTTTTGACTCTAAATGAGATAGTTACTATTTATTTTCATTGTAATATACGTTTTTCTTTGCATTTTTGCTGGATTTTTATTATTTTTATGGACTTCATACACTTTGTTTTACTGGACATTTTAGTTTTGGCGGCTGCCATATTAGTCCGTTTCTCTTCTCGATTTTATTGCTTGATTTGACTGGATTTGTGGATTTTCTGATTGTGAGTTGACGCACACTTTCAAAGTTCAAATATTGTGTTGTAGCAAATTTAGACCTTAATTTATGGGCAGGCAATACGCGATCTAACCTGAAAGGATAGGATGGCATTCTCGTTTATTATTTGAGATTAAATTGATTATTTCAATTTTTAGGATAAATTTTAGTTAAATAACTGGTGGTGACATTTGCTTAGTCGATGATGTCTATTTGTATAAATAATTTCACATAAAACCATTCCTCACCCAACCGTTTGTTTTGAATTTCAACTGGGCAAGAGTAGGCGTACCTAAACCAACCTGGACAGTTATTCTTCAATCTAAACTGCCTCAGTTTGGATCCTACATAGAGTCTGATCGGCTTATGAATCAAGCCCTTCCTCCAACTGAAGGCTTTAAAATGAGATCAGATTACCATGTGAGCTTTAACGGTACAGTATTACGTACCTACTATGATTTTTTGACACAGCAATCATCCATACCTTCTGCTATGCAACTCGCCTTTTCCCTCCCATCACTGGCTCTGTCCCACCTTGCTGTCTGCTCTCCCACTTTCTATCAATCGGCTTACTCTTACACTAAATAGTCACTTATTAATTCCTATCCGCTCCATTATATGTTGTTATTACTTCTGTTATTTCCATTATTATTATTGTCACCATTATTATCCTTACAACTCTCTATCTCCCTACCACCTGTGACCTGTCTGATATCCTTTTCCTTTTTCATGAGTTATTTTTTATCCCTTTCAATGTTCTAACTGCTCTTTTGCCTTATTTATATCCTTTCTGATTTCTCAACCGTCTAAACCTCCGGCTACCTAATGGGGAATAAATAAATAAAAAACAGGAATATTTGCCCTGAAAGAGTCAAACTTGACGGAACATGGAAAAGACAAAAGAAAGAAAAAATGTTCTATTAATTCCCCGATTAATTTCACTAGAGTCAGTGGAGACGAGTGGCTTAATGACTACCACGGAACAGCACCAAAGTCCTGGGACTAAACAGTTGCATCAAAACGCGAGCACTGATAAACCAGAAGTTAATACCAACTCTTTACGACGCTATTGTGTTTGTTGTTGGGTCTTTATAAAAGCCATGGAGTCATGGAGTGTAGGGTCAGCTTCACGCTCGTATGTGGTGTACCGAAGCATGTCCGGGCGCATTTGGAGGGGGGATCGTACTTTATTTTCCAAGTGATGCACCAACTGGCTGCAAACAATAGATACTTTGAATAACTTAAAAGATTACTGGACCCGAATCAAAATTGTTTCAGGTGAACATTTGGAAAGTACTTTCGGCCCAGCTCAGCCAGTGTATCGATTATCATAAACCCATTCAGTAATGTCCCTCAAAGTAAAGCAATCCCAAACACAACAGTCATAATAAGAGAGCCGAATAAGATGACTCTATGGACTTCCGCCTAGTGCCACTGGAAGTTAGGAAAGCCATTGCCAATGACACACAACAGTTCAGTTTCCAAACTCCTGAAAGCTACCCTAGTCAACCACTTAACTCCTAAAGCTGACGTGCCTGCTATTATAACAACTAGGGGTTACTCACTTGGACGAAAGGATCTCAAAGGCAATCATCAATCTACAGGAGCCTTGAAAAATCGTCCGGATCTCCCTCTATGAAAGAAAATCTATCGTGAACTCAAGTTTTTGAAAACTGAACCGTTAACATTAACGAAATTCATGCGTGACAAGAACTTCATTTACGTCGAACAACTTCAACTTCTTTGAGCCTCATTTGTCAGCACTGAGAAATAAAAAACAGCCTACTATCAGACCACATGCTGAACCCTTATTCGGACGTGCGAGTACTGCCGAATATCCCATATTCACGACGCAACATAATAAGGAATCTTCCAAGAATAACTTTAAATAAATCTTTTCAGAAAGAAAAATCACTGTTCGAGAGATACCTGCAAGCTTGGATACAGAGGACGCATTGTAAGACATTCAGGAATAGAAGTTCCTTAGGTGATGTTTGAAGCGAACGGGCATTTCAACGTAATAGTTTGTCTAGTCACCCAGAAAGGATGGAGATATAAGACCCCGGCCACTGAAGATCATATTCTTTCCATTTCAACTGACGGTAGCTATGCTTGATGCATTTCAATTACACAGACACTGGCTCTCAACTGTAGTTAAAATACATAAGGTTAGAAACTACTGGTACAGAATACAGTAATAAAAGGACTCACTGAAACCGATTATCACACTAGCGAATTTCGAGGAAACTAAAAACAAGGAGGTGGTGAGAACCACTCGATTAAAAATTCTTGTATAAGTAGGTTTTCTGTTAGACCGCATCAGGATCACATGAATCACAGTAACACCGACACTTATGAATTTCAGACAGAAAGCCTCTTCTACTAAATCGATTTTGATCTCATTTCGATAAACGGTAATTCAAAATGACGGTAAATTACTTCTTTTATTAGGCTGCAGGATGCCACTGTAGTGTTTCCCAGCGTTCATTCATGGGACTACTACTTACTTTTATCTCTGTAAACGACCTATCTCAACAAATACCTTCCAAACTACTACCATTTACCAACAACGTTGAACTTTGGAGGGAAGTCAGCAACTAAGATGATAGCCTGACACTACAGGACGATCTTACTCTACTTCAAATTACGGTAGATGAAAACAGGCTAACTTTCGATTTGACAATGTTCAAATTTGTTCATCTGTGACACAAAATGGATCAAAAATACACCAAATAATCACCTCTGTTTAAGTGAGTCGCTAGTGCAGAAAGATTTACGTATTTTGGTCCTCTACAAGCTCAAATTTACTACTGACTAAGACAAAAATGCTACTGAGCCAATCTCGATTTCTAACTCTAAAGCAAATTTTGGGAAAATTTGACTTTTTATGTAGTTTTCATTAGTTTCATTTGCCTTTATTTAGAGCATGGAAACTTGCTGCTTTCCTCCCTTCCTTACTGCAGAATGACAGGAATACTATGGAACGGATTCAAAGAGAAACCACGACGTCTATCTGTGGACTCAGGTTCAAATCACATAAGAAAAACCTGTTCACACTAGACTTGTATCTTTTGAAATATAAGCGGTTCATAGGGAGACCACATCATGATTTATTCTAGCCTAAGCACTCCTGAGCACCTATAACGCTACCGATGTTCAGTGAATTCGAGTACACATTTTAGTGAAAGCACCCGAAACCTGTAGGTATAATACAGTTGGTTTGATTGTAAGCACAACTTCTCAAAAAGAACAGTCAAGTCCTGGTACTCCAGACCGGTCAAAATAGTCAATCCCAAATCCACCTAGGCCTTTAAAAAGAAACGTGTTTTATTTTTCAGAACTGAAATCGAATTCTCATATTAACCCGTTATCGCTTCTCTTATCTATACACTTTTTATGTACTCAGGTCTGTACTTGGTGAATATGGTGACTCTATGGTACTAGACACAAAAGCCCATTAAGCGAAAGCCTTTTATAATCTGTCCACAACAAGCCAAACCCTTCGGCGTATATATTTCAATTAATGCACAGAAGATTGATGCTACTACAAATAACATGAAGATCATAAGGAATAAAGGAATGTACTTCACTAATACTTTTAAGATGCTGTATCTTCTAAGATTCCATGATGTCTGTATATACAGCCAGCATGTAGTGTGGCGTCTGTCAGATTAACAGTGGCCTATATGGACTCCTTCATAGTATTTAGGGCTGAGCTACCAACCCGTAAGGCAGACAGTGAGTGCAGAAGTATGCCAGATAAGTATCTCTTGTCTTGTTCTTCTGGTCACAACTGGGATGAATGTTTGATCAATGCTTAGTCCACCATCCATAGTATCGGAACGGCACTAAGGTTCTGTTACTGTCAGGATGAGTGGGTTTAATAGTATAACGATGGTTGTAACAGGAGGTTTTAACCATAGTACAGATCTAGGATTGAGGGGACATATGATAATAAAGATGCATAAAGTGGTCAAAAAAGTTGCGTGACACATCGAAACTTAGTATATTATCATTCGCTGATGACCAGTTGTGAGAAAGTGATGAAGTAGTATGAGGATAATTCAGTACCCAGTGTGAAATCCATTTCGCTTATATAAAAATCCCTCCATTTTTGCTTATTAACGCAATTCTCTTTATTTTTCGGTGCAACTTTATTGCACTTTATCTCTATGACAATCTTTATTTCTGTTCGCATGTTCCTTTATTACAACAGTTATTGGATTCATGTTCACAATCAGGTTATTATGTGTGCTTTCGTTGGCATGTGTTAATTACCACTGATGTCTTCAGTTTTGTTTTCTTCATTTCAAATTGTTGTTGCATGCCATACTGGGTTGATGTTTCAGTTGTCTGTAAATGAGTGGCTAGACTCAAGTGATTGGTTGTAGACAGAATATTGTATTTTTATTTGTTAGTAGGCCTCTTCTTGGATAAATAGCTAAACTGATGATTTTTACTACCTATGTGTTGTTATAGGTAACTTGTACAAATTGCTTAATACCCTTTGGCTGTATAAGGAAAGGAAACTGATGAGGTTTGTGTACTAAGTTTGTGCTTATTGTTAAATATGGTACAACGTTTGCACCAATATACCATGTTATTTGTTATTCTATTGGGGATTTGTGTGTGATTTGAGAACTCATTGGCTCTACACAGAAATAACGTTGATTTTTAAACATTAACGAAATTTTTGGTTTTTACACTTAATACTACGAGAGAATACATATAGTTTAAAAAAACAGAAGTATAGGCGACTGGTGTGACTTTAGACGTAGAACTTTTGTGAGTGGAATATGATAAAAACAGTCTGGACCGTTTGAAAGCCTAAACATTAGCAGGAATATCCAGGAAAGTAGGTGAGGTAACAGTTGGGACAGCTGGAGGGGATGAGGAGAACGGATGATGTTTCACACAAAATGTGAACGCAGTGTAAGTCTGCAGTTTATTGTAAAATGCTCCCACAAGTCAAAAAAGCATAACCAAGTAAACAGTAGCTACAGGACGCGTATATTCTAAAAAATTTAATCAACGGTGAAGTAAGTGTTAACATGATTGGTTGCTAGTAGCCTGATCTAGAAGGGTATAAGGTTAATGAGTCTTCCATTGTTCATAAAGTGGGTGTTTATGAATCAGTTATAATAGGTTTGGTGAGTATTTATATTCCCGAAAGGCCTGTGCACTATATTTGACCTTGATTTTTGATGTGACACCTCGATTTTAGCAGCATATTGTTATTGGTAGTGCAGTTGACAATTTGTGAGTTACTCCAAACCTTTTCCGCTGTGCATAAAAAAATACTTTTTCACTGGTTTTAGGTTGTGGTCAAAATAATCCTACGTCAAAAAAATTACATTAACTTCACGCTTAATAAGCAACAAGTTTTATTGGTTGTATATCCATTATTTAACGGTTCGGATGTCATAGCATCACTGAACAAAGAAATTGATACAAGTTGCTCTCCCCACTTATTTTGATTTCGTGCTTGTTGGATTTACGCTCATCCCTAATATAATTTGCTTATATTCATCGTTTCTGGCTTTTAATATATACACACATTATATGAATTTCAGATGTGTATAAGCCGATAGAAGATACGCTGATTTATAGACCGTTTGAAAATGATATTATAACAAGGACAGAGTTAGATCGCGATCCAGTAGAAATAACTGAAGTCCACCCTGTATATGACCAAGTTACGTTTGTCGTATAACCAGAGCAACTTCTAAAGTTTGGACTCACTCGTACTAATAAAAATAAATCAGAAGGGATTAGAAAATGGAGAAAACGTTATATTTGATCGTAAGCGTAGAAGTACTAATAGGATAACAACTTCTAGGCTGGCTAACTAGAGAGTGAGTTGTTACCCACGTCGTGTCGTGATCTGTTGGTGCGTGACCAATTGCCTTCAACTAGTCTGTTCCGCGAAACCGAACATCGTAAGCATCAGCGTCAAGAGCCTATTCTACTATTTATTAAGGGGATTATTTATCACTACACAAGTAATATCGACTCATACTTCTTAAAGCCAGCTCTTCAACATAATTAGCCCCATCTCTGACTACTAAGTGTTCTTTCGGTGGTTAATGTTGTGAAGAAGTTCAAGTAAGTGTTTCAAAGGTTATTAAGGATTATTAGGTTGCTCATATTATAGAGTATATTAGATCAGTGTAAACAAGCATTTCTATCAGAGCTTGAATTTGAGCCAACGAAATGAATTATTAGCTATAATTTGACTACTGTTCGATTTGTTTGTCTTCTTTAAGTGACGAATGGAACAACATATTTTTACAAGTGGGACTACAGCAAATAAAGTTATTTACAATCTTATGAAAAGTGTGTTTCTCGAACTGGTCAATGCGCTTCTTCATCATTAGTGCATGATTAACTCCTAAGACATTTGTATCAAACTGTACTTGAAGTGCACCCGGGTATATGACCAAGTTACGCTTGTCGTACAACCAGAGGCACTTCTATAGATTGGATCCACCCTTACAAATGAGAAAAAATCAGAAGGCGCTGAATGATGGAAGAGAAATTATGTTTGATCGCAAACAGAACTTCAATAGGATAGCAACTTCTAGGCTGGCAAACTAGAGAGAGATGCTACCCACGGTGGTTCGAGTCGTGATCTGGTGGTGATGCGTGACTGCGCGCCTTCAACTAGTAGTGTCCGCTGAAACAAACATGGTCAGTATCAATGTCGAGAGCCTATGCAACTATTTATTTTGAGGATTATTCACCGCTACATACTCTTTAAAAATTCTAATAGACAGCCTTCTAATTCTTTCTATACTTTTGAGACGTACAAAGGATAAATCTTTGGAATACATGTTTAATCCACTTTCTGCAACAAACCGCAACTTGACAGTTTTTGTTTTAAAAGTTACTCTATTCTTTTCTGCATAACTTTAAAGTCTAAACAGATCGTTCAACAATACTAGAGTTTGAAGAGTTCCCCGGATATATGACCAAGTTGCGCTTGTCGTATAACCAAAGAATCTTCTATCGAATGGACCCCACTCTTACGAATGAGAAATCAGAAGGCAATAAAGGATGGAAGCGAAATTGTATTTGAGCGTAACAGAACTTTAATGGGATAGCAATGTCTAGGCTGGCAAACTAGAGAGAGATGCTACCCACGGTGGTTCGAGTCGTGATCTGGTGAAGATTCGTGACCGCGCGCCTTCAACTAGTAGTGTCCGCTAAAACAAACATGGTCAGCATCAATGTCGAGAGCCTATGCAACTATTTATTTTGGGGATTATTTACCGCTACAGCTCACTCCCCCCCTAATGGGTTCGTGAGGACCCTAAGACGTGCCAGCCAAAGGATAAAACCCAATGCGTCAGACATTGGTAAACGTTCCTTCGATAGCTTGCGATGTTGTGCAGCTTCTGGACGTCTGTACCTACACTAAGGTGTCGTTGCATAAAATAATTGTACATAAAATAAAATTCTTGTTTCTTCCACGTTCTTCTGTTTGTTTCCAGACGGCCTGGAAGTCGAAAAGAAAAAATAAAATTTCAATCTGTGCGTTGTGTGTACAAAAAAAATAAATAATTGTTAACTCGATGCGTCTATATAAAAAACGTGTTGAATACCGACAACAAATAATGAAAAGTTTTTTTTTGACACAAAATTTCATAAAGTGCACACAATAAAATTATTATTATTACTTTTTTTAGAGAAAAAATATACATAAATAATAATTTTGGGTTTATCGATTTTTATTATTTTTTTTCTTTGTTATTATTTAAGACAACAAGAAAATTGTAATACGTACGTAGGTAGTGGGAGGAAATCAGTAAATATAGTATTCGTTTAGGTTTTCTGGAAATCGAACTTTTCTACCAGAACGCGTAGCTTTCGGCGTTACAGGGCTCTTTGATGCTTCTACTTGCGTGTTAGTTATTGCTTGAGGCGTAATGACTTCGTTCGTGCTACGTTTTGCAGGTGTTGCAGCGAATTCGACACTAAAAGGTGTACCTTCTAGGTAAGCTGCTTTGAGGCGGTCAATGCTGACGTTATCTTCGTGGCCATTTTTGTCGATCGTATAGTACTTTGTTTCACGTTTCAGAACCTTGTATGGCCCTTCGTAGGTTGCGTCGAGAGGTCGGCGTACGGCATCACGACGTACGAAAACGTGTGTACTATATTTTAAGGCAGGTTGGATAAAGATGTCTGTCGATTGTTGTCTAGTTTGAACTGGCTTAACTGAACGCATAGCATTTGTAACCCGATTCACGTAAGAGTTCATATCCAGGTTTGCCGAAGTGGAAGCGGTTTCCACAAACTCACCTGGTAGTCGAAGAGTCGATCCATAGACTAATTCAACGACACTACATCCAACATCTTCCTTTACAGTGCTGCGAATCCCGAGTAAAACTAGTGGTAAGGCGTCGGTCCACTGAGGGATGTTTGTTGCTGAAAGTGATGCTTTCAGTTGTCGATGAAATCTTTCTACCAAACCATTAGATTGTGGGTGGTAGGCGGTCGTCCTGAAACGTGTAGTTCCAAGAAGTTTGGTCAGAGCGTGGAACAATCCAGATTCAAACTGACGTCCACGGTCTGTCGTTATTATAGATGGACAACCAAAGTTGGCTACCCATCGTTCGACGAAAGCGCGAGCAATCGTTTCACTAGTGATGTCTTTAAGTGGAATCGCTTCTGGCCAGCGTGTAAATCGGTCCACGCATGTCAGAAGATAAGAAAATCCATTTGATTCTGGTAGAGGTCCTACCAAATCACGGTGGACGTGGTCGAATCTAGCGTCAGGGGTTGAGAAAGTGCCTAGGGGGCATTTATTATGTTGGATTACCTTGTTCTTTTGGCAGGATATGCAGGTGCGTGCCCATTCTTTAATATCCTTATTCATTTTTGGTCAGCAGAATCTATCGGTAATCAGTTTACGTGTAGCACGAATTCCAGGATGAGAAAGGTTGTGCAATGTGTCGAAGATGACTCGTCGATAACTCCTGGGGACGACTGGACGGGCTATACCTGTAGAAGAATCACAAATTAAAGTGTTCTTACCTTTTCCAATCGTTTTGGTTTAAAGTTGGAGCGTTATTGCAGCTAACTCGTGATGAAAATCGATATCTTCACTTTGAAGTTGAGCTAGTTTAACAAGGTCGATTCCTTGGATACGATTCAAGGAATGTATTCTCGATAAGGCATCAGCAACTATATTGTTAGCCCCCGATATATGTCGTATGTCCGTAGAGAATTGGGAGATATAGTCAAGATGACGCGACTCTCGTGGAGAGTACTTATCTGAAGATGATTTTATCGAAAACGTCAGTGGTTTATGGTCGGTGAATATTGCAAATTCCCGGCCTTCGATGGAATGTTGAAAATGACGTATAGCACAGTACATAGCTAGTAGTTCACGTCCAAAAGTGCTGTATCTCGATTCGGTGTCGTTTAATCGTCTTGAGAAAAATGCTAAAGGCTGCCAAGCTTGGCCAGTCCATTGTTGCAGAACTGCGCCAATGGCTGAGTCAGAAGCGTCGACCGCAGTGCTGACGGGAGCTTCAGTATTGTAGTGTGCCAGCATAGTTACTTTGGCTATTGCCTCTTTAATTGCAACGAAGGCTTTCTTTGATTCTGAATCCATTGTGACCACCTTTTTGTTCCCATGAAGTTGATCCGTTAGTGGTTTCACTATAGATGCACAGTTGGGGATAAATCGTCTGTAGAAACTTAACAACCCGTTGAAAGCTCGTAACTGTTTAATGGTGGTTGGTTCCGGATACTCCAGAATTGCCGCCACCTTGTGTTCTTGAGGCTGTATACCATTAGCATCAATGGTATGCCCCAGGAAGTCCAACGAAGTTGTTCCGATTTGACATTTTTGTATATTAATAGTAATTCCGTATTGCTGCAGTATTTTAAAAGCTGTGTCCAAATGTTTCATGTGTGTTTCCTCGTCTGGGCTTGCTATCAAGCAGTCGTCGACATATGCATGGACATAGTCGAGCCCGCGGAACACATCGTCAATGAAACGTTGAAACGTTTGTGCTGCATTCCTCAAGCCGAAGGGCATTCGAAGAAATTCGTAAAGACCGAACGGGGTTACAATAGCCGTTTTTGGGATGTCATTTTCAGCCATCGGTATTTGATTGTAGGCTTTTACTAGATCAATTTTTGAGAATACTTTCATTCCCTTTAACGTGGCCGTTAGGTCGTGGATCTGAGGTAAAGGGTAGTGATCTGGCGTAGTTTGTGCGTTAAGACGTCGATAATCACCGGTAGGACGCCAATCATTGCTGTCTTTCTTCGGGACCATATGTAATGGAGACGACCATGGGCTGCTGGATGGGCGGATTATTCCAAGGTCAATCATATGGTCGAATTCATTCTTAGCAATCCTTAATTTTTCGGGTGCTAATCGGCGTGCTTTGGAGAAAACAGGTTGACCTGTAGTCGTGATGTGATGCGTAACATTGCTGGTTACACATGATAACTTCGATGTTGCCTTATTCAGATCCGGATACTTGTCAAGTATTGGCTGAAAATAAGGGTTAATTAAATGCTTAAAGCGAAGAGGACATAGGCTACAACCTGTAGCAGTGGTTCCGCGTACGTACAGCTTTGTGTTGCTGTCGACTAGCCTCTTTTTGCTAGCGTCCACAAGCAAGTTGTGGTGGCTTAGTAAGTCTATGCCTATGATAGGTATTTTCACATCGGCGATAGTGAAAATCCAGTGTATGGGTTTCCGCAACCCCACGTTTAAGTAGACATATTTCTTACCATACGTGGCTATTTGTTTTCCGTCAGCTGCCTGTAGATCAAATGCAGCTTCATGTTGGCGATCAGATGAAGTTGCAGGAAGGACGCTGACTTCTGTGCCAGTATCGACGAGGTAGCGAACCTTCGTTATCACATCAGAGATGAATAACAGGCGGCTGTTTCCACCGGCTACGGGTGCTGCTAACGCGTGCCGGCGGGATAGTTTCCCGAAGCAGTAGGTTTGAGGCTAGGGAAACAACAGGAGTTTCTACATTTCTTTGATTCCTTGCCATAGGTGTTGTGGTACCAACACCAATGTGGATTTTCCGTTCGTCGACGTCGAGATGAGGATCTTTTACGCGACGAACTTCGTCGCCGAGGATTGTTTGGTCGGCGTTGCTCGTGTAGATCAAGGAAACGGGAAAGAGTATGGCACAATTTAGTAATTTCGGTTTTGGTTTCTAGAGGTTTTTCTGTAACAGAATAAACCTCATTGTGGCGAGTTCTGGTGATCTCCAGAATTCGATCGGCAGATAAAGCTAGTTCATCTACTGGGTTGTTGTTAAAAGTTACTAACACTGCTTGCACTTGTTGTGGCAGTTTTGATAAGAATAGTTGACGGAAGAGTCCTTCGTCAAAAGTACGTTGACCTATTACCTCTTTCATGCGCAATAACATTTCGGTCGCAGAACCGTTACCAAGATCAATAGTATGAAACAACTCATCAAGACGTTGTCGGTCGGACAAATCTCCTCGTCTAAGAATCGATTTTTTGAGTTGTTCGTACGGTTCTAGGCAGTCAGGACTAAAAAAGAAGGGGGTGACGTACCTGTTCAATTCACGCGAAAGTGACCTTACAACCGCCAGAAATTGAACGCGTGGTTCAGTCACACATTGGTCTCGAAATTCTGCTTCTGCGTAGCAGAACCAGGCTTCGACATTATCTGCCCAGAAAGGAATGAGCTGAAAGTTTGGAGGCGTCGGGGTCTTAATCCTAATCAGCTTAGGAGTCTGGTCTGACATCATAAAAATCGTAATGAATGCAAATACAAAATTACTGTGAAAAATATGCGGTAAAAAAAAATTTAAACCACCAATAATACTCTGTTTAAAACTATAAAAAGGAACGGACTCACAGTAAATTATCGTGTCCAGATCACGTTGAGCTCACCAATGAAGAGTTCCCCGGATATAGGACCAAGTTGCGCTTGTCGTATAACCAAAGACACTTCTATCGAATGGACCCCACTCTTACGAATGAGAAATCAGAAGGCAATAAAGGATGGAAGCGAAATTGTATTTGAGCGTAACAGAACTTTAATGGGATAGCAATGTCTAGGCTGGCAAACTAGAGAGAGATGCTACCCACGGTGGTTCGAGTCGTGATCTGGTGAAGATTCGTGACCGCGCGCCTTCAACTAGTAGTGTCCGCTAAAACAAACATGGTCAGCATCAATGTCGAGAGCCTATGCAACTATTTATTTTGGGGATTATTTACCGCTACAAGTTCCAGTGATTACCAGCAAATCACAGGAATTTCGCATCGTCGATATAGATCACTAATTTAGAAGGTGTCTGTAGTTAAAACCCACGATAATTGGTCAAGATTCAGAGGGATTAAAGTAATAAGAACTAAGGAACTTCACTAGACATTCAGCAGCCTAATGAAATATGTAGCTGAGTCTCCTACCGAATAAGTCATTATTCAGATTAGACTGGGGCCAGCCTGATAAAAGTGGTGTCAGGCTTATTCATTTTTGATTGCTGATGAGACAAGCCTTGTTGTCTCTATCAAATAGTTTTCAAGATATCGTGATACATCTCATTGATTGTGCCACTTCTATCAATGATGATACATTGGTCAGCCGCCACAGTCAACAGGCTTTTGATTCAAGAGTGACACGTTTAGGAGGTATGTTATTATAGTGAGAAGAATTGGGATAACTCAACCCCCTCTTTTGAAGATTCAAGTCGTTCTGATTAGCTTTAGTCCACATCAGGCAGCTTCTTGTAATAAACGTTCCAATAGTATAAAGGAATAAATATTGTCTAATCAAGAGGGAGTTAATCTGAATGTCTGCTACGATCTTGGGGGCACTGACCAATTAGTTGGCGTGATTTAAAAAATTATTGAAACGCCTGAACTGAGACTTTCCATCCTACTAATTATTGACCTCGGTATGAAAATTCTATGGAACTTGTTTTCTAGTAACTGCGTGACGTTAGTGTGGCTCTCAGTTGGTCTACTGGACGCATAATTTGAAACAATCATTACACATAGTAATGTAAAACCACTTACAAGAAACAATGTAAGCTATTTTATCAAGGTGTTCAATATCAGTAAAATTCAACATAAGCAAACAACATAACGGTTACCATTTTTGATTGTCCCGCGCATTTGTACGGTATTGATTTTCTGGTGGTCAAAGTAGGTATAATTACTATTTCAGAATGGTACAGGTATTAAATAGGAAACTTAGTAGTATGGTCTTGTATTTTTCAAAGTTAATTTATTTTGATGTTAGTTGATTGAAAAACGCCGACATAACTTTCAGATATGTTGTTGTCACTATAACGAAATATTGCTTTTTCCCTGTCACATGAAACTCATTTTTTTATTTATCTCTGAAAGATAACCCCTTATGCTTATTCCTCTTCTATCCTTTCGGATTCATATATTTCCGTTCTGATGCTCTTTATTTGACTTCTCTTCTATATCATTTTCAGTTGCCTGAAGTACACCTACCTTAGATTTTTCACATTGGTACCTTATTCTGGAAATCTCGAATTTGATAACTGACACTTCATAGTTGATAATGCGGTTGCTTGTATAGAGATATTTGCATAGTTGCTTTAAACCACCTAGGTGGTAGTAACTGGCACGTTAAACTTGAATGGTCATTGAAGAGTACACAGTACATAAAGTATTCTATTTGTAGGAGTGGTCACAGCGTAGCGCTTAAAGCTACATTTAAATCCCTATATACAGAGAAAATGCTTCAGACATACAAAAGTATTACACTTATATTGTTCGATTGACTGATGCTATACTGTTGGTTTACTAATAGCAGGATAATCTTCACAAGGCGTCAGTTTTTATTGTTTATAACTTCCTAATTTTGTAGTATTTGTGCAATGGTACTACGTACTGAGTTTGTAACAAATATAAATTCAAGAATCCCTGTTCAACCTGGCAACAGTATATTCTCCAACTTTTTCTATAGTCTCAGAGACCGGATATTAGTAATTCTCAGCCACTTGGATTACTACAATATATAATTTGTACAAGTGAATCACTTTACAGTGTTGGTTATATACGCGTCACTGCCATGTATTGACTTTTATTCAAAGCTGCGGTTCATCATTTCTAGCAACTCAGTTATCATCTGTATGTATGTATGTATTATTATCAATATTGAACCTGGCACATGTGCATCGGTCCAAGTTACCATACCTCTAACGCACAACAAGGTTGCCATCACTCAGTTAAAGTAGAAGCTACTTCAATGATAATAATAACGACAACAAAGAAGAGTGAATATATAGCATATGGTCTAGCGATAATGAATTGGTGTGGAAAAAAAGTTATTAAATAATTTTAAGTTCACGAATCAAGAGAGGACAATAAGTGGATACGTCCGCGCCACTGTGACCTATTCTAATCCATGTCACCTAACGTTTCCAACCACTGGTTACGGTATTCGCGCACACTTCAACCAGGCAGTCTGCATCTACCGACATGACTCAAGCCAGCAGTCACTGGCATCATGTAATGATGCCATATTTTGTTTTTTCCGCCCCTAACTCCCATCCTGCTCCTATATCACCCAACATCGCGCATCAAAGCAGACGGTGGTTGGGCGCACGTAACACATGTCCCTACCACCTCAGTCGATGAAGATTCACAATCTCATTGACTGGTTTGCCACCTTTGTTTGATACCCATCCTCTTACGTCGTTATTGCTTACTGTATGATCCTAGGTAACGCGAGCAGTGTTTTGCGAATATCGACGGTCAAAAACTAATAGCCTTCAAGCGTCGTCCACAGTTAATAACCACGTCTCACATTCATACAATAAGACAGGGTAAGCTGTTGTGCAGTATACTCTTCCTTTCGTTGAGAGACTAATTTCTTATCTACGCCATAGATTACGTCTGTTAGAAAAATTTAAACAGGCTTTTTGAATTCGTACTGAGATTTTGTCAGAGAACAACCCATTAGGGCTATCAAACTTCCATGATAAGTTAGGTGGTCGACGTGCTCAATTACTTCACTTCCTATCTTCAACTCAGACGTTGACGAAGACCAGTCGTGAAGCAATAGTTTTCATTCAGAAGGGGAGAAACGCATTCCGAACACGATTGTATTGTTCCTTATTAACTTCAAAATATTCTGCATTTTATCAGTCTCTTCACCAAACACGACTGTCATCAACATATTCTAAGTCAATAAGTGGATCTCCAGGTAGAAAATCAATTCGTGAAAAGTCAGTCAGTTATCATCTGGTTGCCTAAACGTGACTGTGGAGCAATCTTATAAAGTAGACCTAGTGCTTTTAGGCTTTCAAGCACTCATCATTACGGTGGATAAAAAGTTACTACATTATCATGAAAGGCTCTTTTTGTTTATAGGTAATTAAAACATTGACAACATTCTACCATCTACTTCTCTTGTGCTCAAGCCCTATACAAATCATACGCTGTTACTCGCTGGGTTCATACAGAAGGATATATTTGTAAATAAGATATGCATTGGGACAGATCTGCACAACACAAAAAATATCCTAGTCATAGAATCTGACTCGCAGCCGTAAAGTAAATTAATATAGGCTTTAGATTGATAAGAAATAATTAGGATGAATTGATGAAACACACTTCGAAATCTACTAAGTAAAACCGATAGTCACGTTTGTAAGCTTAAGTAACGTAGCTTATTACTACTGAATGAAATGCAGATCCATTTACCATGTAACCTCACTCTAAGTTTCCTAGTATCTTTTAACTTCATTTTTTGCAAAATTTACTTCCCCTGTTTGCTGATGCAGTGCCATGATAAGGTGATGTACTAGAATGTTATATTGTGTATCAAACAAGCTAATACAGCTCCTTTAAAAAAACGTCAACATATCGTACACTCGATTCTCACTAGTTTTGTCACCTATTGACTTTGGTTTTCTAGGCTTCTGCCTGTTGAATTTGACTGCTGCAATGTCAAACTCTGCTGTTGATGGCATTGAACGCAGGCCTGGAACTTTATCCAAAACTTCAGTCTCAGGTATTTTTCTTTTGCTCTTAATATCATATTGCTTGATAATGATGTATTTGTGCGCTTAGTTTCGTAGAATTTTTGAAGGAAAACATATACTTAACCTAGTGCATATAATAATACTGTTGGTGCTTTTGAATACCGTGTATACTTTACTTTTGCTTTTTGAATTAAGTTGTGTAAATAAATTCTGAGCTGGCGTGATCATTATCGTTTCATTTTTGTATATTATGCTGCCATCTCCAGGCGGAAAATCTATACGGAAACGTTCCACTGGTGATTCACAAGGTAGTTGTTCTTAAAAGTCTTTGACTTCATTGTACTTTGCATGTAATTTCTGAAATTTTTTTACTGTAAAACATTAACCCGTGCACATGGTTCACTTGCATAATGGTTTTCTGTTCAGTCTCCCTCATCCCACATACACATATCCACACACCGTCATCTTTTACGTTTTATTTTGCTAAAATCATTTCTATCAGTCTGCGTAACACAATGTGATGATAGTTGTATCTGTGATGATGGTTCCAAACAGTTCGATCCATCGAATCATGTTCATTGTTTTACTACTAAGTCTCAATCTACATCATCGTCATCATTGTCAGGTATCCAGTAACGTTGTGTATTGTTTTCCTCTACACAATTCACATCCTGTTTCTCATTGGTTTTCGTTTATCCATGCACATTTCTTTTGTTTCGTTTCACCGCTTATTGCTTTAAATAGTAACTTTTTAAGTTAGTTGAATTTCTTTTCTTACTTTCTAGGTGCTGGCGCTGTAGATGAAGATGTCTTTCGACAGTCTTTTATACCATCCATGTCTATTACTGTAATTGTCGCTAGTTATTGTTTTACATAACTTATCATTCTCCATATAGGCATCTTCTGCCAAAGAACTTATTGATATTATGAATCGTATAAAAGACACACTTTCTGGTAATCCTGAAGAATGGGAAAAACGTGTAGATGCGGTAATTCGATTGTTTATTGTTAGTTTTCTTTTGGGTTATTGTTTTTATCCAAAGTTGTAAAATAAGGTGGGTTTTTATCTTATTTCGAGTATCACAAAAGATTTAGTAGTCTTATACTTCAAAGTCACTAGCATTTCATACGTATGACTTTTCGGTTTTAATTTAAATACTTCGACTTATGATAAATGTGATCTAAAGTACAGTTAAATGTGTGATGGCAGTTGTAACTACCTATATCCTCACATTATGCAAGAGTAATTTTTTTGACGGGATATCTGGAAAGAAAGCTGGATCAGTAGTAGTGGTTTTACTGACTTACGAGAGTGACCGCAGATTAAAAAAACAACTATTCATATACTTTCATTTTCAGTAGTATTTTATATATTAGCTCTGTACTTTTAGTCTTACTGCCAGCAATGAAGGTTCATTAGTCAGAGTTAGCTGATCTATTTTTACAGCCAACCTTTTCTAAGCCTGTCGTTAAGTCTCAGAGTAGTCAGCATTGTTGCAACTGCTGATTGTCTAAAGGAAACACCTTATTACTATCACACCCTTTAGCGTTTGGAAGTAAAACTTTGCTTTCAGACATCAGGATTGCTGCTTATAGTTGTACCCTATTTTAACCTACTTGCTTAACGTGTCAGAACATAATGAAACTAGTGTTCTAGCCAACGTAACTCAACTGGGTATGCTTCATTACCACGTCAAAGTGGTAGTTTTGTCCAGCTCTTAATGTAATATGATTTATCTTTTGTCGCTAACTCTTCGCTGGAGCATACCATGCTTCAATTGGTTGCTTTAGATTACGGCGTTTTCGATTTCAGCTTAGCTCTCAGATAGTTAAGTTGTGAATGGAAAATCACTTTAGAATTTACCAGGAATTCTTAATTCATACTTTAAGAAAATTATTTAACCCTTCTCATTTGTATTCTAGCTAAAAACATTACGGGCTATTGTTGCTAATGGTGCATTACAATATGATGAATTTATCCCTTCATTAAAAACTTTGGAAAATTGTATTGACCTATCTTTGCGTGACTTAAGATCTTCAGTTGTACGAGAAGCATGCATAACAGTTGCGTAAGTTAAAACAGATTTGTATAAAGATACGTAATATTAATTTTAGGGGTACTACGAGCGAAGTAGAAATCTGAAACAATAGCTCATTTATGTGGAAAGTTCTGACTTGTCAATGAATTTGAGCACTAGGAATGATTATACTATCATATGGTTACATTTTATTTCTTGCCCCTGGGTTTTTTATTCACCGAATCACCTGACAGTATAGTCTCCGTAGTAAACTTTTTAGTCAAGATCATAAGCTGTGATATCTGGCGCCTCATAAATATGGTGGTTAACTTTGTAGTATCACCACTCCTTCGGATGAATAGTAAACCTCGCCACATTGGAATAGTGTTAATCTGTTAATCTACTCTGATCTTAATATATTTACATTCCTGTGTTTATGACACTGACTGGGTGTAACCCAACGAAACATTTAACACTACATTCGCGTATCAAAATCAATAATTACAAATAAGTTCAGGGATTCGTTCGACAGTCTGATTTACAAGCTTTTGTTGCGCAATTATTCGTTCAAATTTGGACGACATTTCTTATAAAACTACATTTAAGTGGTTTGAAAAGTTGCTTCACTGCAAGGAGTGTGAATTCATACAGTGCACTTTACTTCAAATAATCTAAAAACTTATGACTCCTTACTTCTTAATACTTCCTTATTTAAAGCCTAAACTTCTTATTTATAGTTGTAGTTTATTGATTTAGTCACCTAAGTTTCATCCTCTGTGTTATTCAGACATTGTTCAATGTCTCTAACTATTTGTAGAGAAATAGACTGTGTCAACAAGATCTTAGCGTAGTCATTATCCCCGATGTTAGTCTTTTTACAGTGTATTGGCTAGTATGGCACGTCTGGGCGAACGGTGGCTAAATATGCAAAACCCATGGCCTATCATGTCTTTAAGAAGTTCCCCTCTTCACTAACCGATTCATTACAAACCATCAAGATTCTCAGCATATATTTTAATTATCTTTACTAAGCTCATGTTTTACTATCCTTTTTATTCACCGATAGATTTTTATCCCAGGAAATTCGTAGTCGTTTTGATCGTTTCGCTGAAAGTGTTCTACAGACAATTATTGCATTATTGTCAAATAGTGCTAAAGTTATGGCAACCAGTGGAGTAGTTGCAATGCGATTTATCTTAGAGGTAAGTGAAATTCCCTTTGTTTTGCATACTTACTGTAAAGTTATATACGATACTGGTTTATTCAGTAAAACGAAAGACCTTTAAATTTAGATTTTTCGCATACTGGTTCCTATCAACAAAGTTTACATGAAAGCTCAATAAAATTTATTTACCATCGGAAATTAAATCTCCTCGTCTAATTCTAGTATTAGTTGTGACTTGATAGTTCATCGATCTAGTGGTTTATAGCAGTAGAAATACTTTTTTAATGACTATTATACATGAAATCCTTTAACTGGTTTACAGCAAAAATAACAATTAAACTTAAACGCTATTAAGAAGTGATCATTTAACTAGTATTTGATTATAGATGTCTTGTAAGCGTTTCTCGCGTTTGTTGTAACAGACGAGTAAATAACGCTATGGTTAACTTCAATTTATGAGGGGAAGATAGCAAATCGGTTGATCAGGTTATAGATCTCCACCGACTGAAATCGTGAATACATGTTAACCGCAGACAACACTGTTCACTTTCACACACAACGACTACTTGTAGAGGAGTAGAGTGGATGAAAATTAGGAACGACTAAACCAAAACATGGCATCAGTTCATGAAGTCACTAACCGTTGATAGGTGCAGACTACCTACTTGGGGTTGGAACAATTATCGTAAAGAACGGTTAGGGATTCTGCGTGACATGGTTGTGAATCTGTCTCAATGGTGCAGGTGCACTCTCTCATTGTGTTCCCTTAGATCTGAAGCTTTTATATTTCCATGTACTTTTCACAAACAAACTCTTCCTTCTGAAATAGTACTCTCTATATCTAATCATTTTCTACTATCACTGATGTTACAGTGTTTTCTACTGCTTTGGTATTCACGTTGATTTGCCTAATGTAACATGTCAAATTAGATTGGTTTAAATATGTTCCAGGTTCTACGGTGTACATAACATTATGAAATGATGCGACTGAGTTCTTCAATTTCATCTACATCTATAATCACACGAATTCTGATAGATTTGTTGTATAGTGAAGTTTTTTATGTAATATTGAGTAGCGCTTTCCACTTGATTTAGTAATAATTCCATCATTAAGTATCTGTCAAAGTTATAATGCGCTTTTTAAGAAACAATCTATGTTTCCATTACTCAACTAGAATAGCATCACTTGGAAGTAGACCTACATAAGAAATTACAAGTATTCTCCGACAAAAATAATATACTTTATTGAGTGTACCAAAACTATTGAGTAAGAGGTGAGATTGCACGTAAGATGGGTGAAACAGTCAATAAACGTTTCACTACAATTACTTCCATAGTCAGAGTACATTTTACTGGTGCTGAATTATGAACTTGCCTATGATGTGTCAGCTGCAGTTGGGGTTGGTACGATCATATCAAGAGGAAACAGTAATTCACAGTCGTTGACTTTCTTATTCATTTTTATATTTCTCCGCTTTTCTTATCCGTTTTATAGCAAAGCGATCAAGAGTGCTGCTAAATGGATGAATGCCACTATCACTTTAGGGTTGCTCCTTTTTTGGAATAGTTCTCTCTCCTATGATACCTGTAAATAAAACTTGGTTAGGGATAGTCTTGACAGTTTGGGAGCATTGCTGCAAGGCCTACGGGATACTTGTTTAAAATCGATCGTACACAGCGTGTTTGTGAATGGTCTTTGACGTAGTGTTCGCTTCCATCATTAACACGTTAACTTTCGAGTTGAATCCAATTTATTATACGGGATAAAGTAAAATAGTCGTCTAACAACAAAATGAAAAATTACGCTAACGCAATCGAGCTATATTTGCTGAATCACTTGTACCTTTAGATCACACCATGCCACAAAGGTCATGTATAGAGGTTAGTAAAACTGAAAGCAGAAACTCGAGGTTCGAGAGAGAAATTGCACTACCTTCTGTTCCCAAGTGTAACAGCTATAAGGAATTTCCCTTAGGTAGCTATAATCTTATCGACGCTACCTTTGCACAGTGGAAAGTGAAGGCTTGAAATAATCACCTCTGGGATTAGCACAACTTACTTTACCCTGTAGATTTCCATCGTCGTCAGTAAGTTTTGAAAAGTCGAGAAAGTCTAATTAAGGTCCCGATTGATCGGCCTCAAGCAGTCGTATCTTGAGTTCTGTCTTACTAACACTACTAATAGTTTTGTTCTTTTTTTAATTACCTTCGATGAGGAGAATCCATAAAAGCGACAACTTGCTTCCTACTTTTAATACTTCTCAAAGTCACTGCAAATTCTTCTTTATGTTGAAAATTCCATAGTTTTAGCAAATCTATGTATAAACACGAATCATTGATGTTGAGAAATTCTGGTGGATCATTTTGTTTTAAAATTTGTACCCATGACGTCTACATAGGCATTGCAAACTTTACAATTAAACCATCCATCTGAGTGAACACAACTTCAAAGAATAGTATTGATTATAAATTTTAAAATACGATAGAGGGAGATTAGCAAAATACCTTGTTGTTATTGACTGAAATCGCTTTATTCTCATTCATTTTTTTGCAGAATACCTTCTCCTCTCGTCTCCTACCCATTCTCATTTCTGCATTATCATCCAAGTCTAACATTACCAGAAAGTAAGTTGATTGCTTATTATTTCATGTAATAACGAAAATGCAACATTAATAACTGATCACTAGTTGTTAGACTGTGGTTAACAGTGGAATTTAAAACACAGGTTTCGTCCTATTTAAAGCACGTCAGCTGACGATGTCTTCATTGGAGTGTCGGTGTTCGTACCCCGAACTAAACCCATTATGCACCACTTCAAGTGTCATTGCATTTTCCACGGAGCTACTACTATTTCAACGGATAGCCAGCTATATACATGTAACGGTTCTGGAGTTTCTGGTCTAGGATGTAAGTAGACGTCGACTACCGGGTTGCGATCCGACAATCACGGTCAATACTTGGAGAAGCTATGTGGCATGGCCGAAGATCGATCGCCATGATACAGTTTGTTCAAACCGAAGTAAGGGGAGCAGGGTTCGAACATTAATCCCATTAGTTGAACTATCTAATCACTACGCCACTCATCTAGTTCTGTACCATTTTTAGTGAAAAAATAATTATAAAGGCTCATCATATTTTAAATAGTCTTTAGGAGCCAAACGCAAGATATTTAAGATAAGTTTATTGGATATATATACAGCATTATTGTTCATATTAAAATTCAAATCTTAGCATTTATCGCTAAAAACACCACAGTTAGGCACTAAATTATTGAGTTAGAATAACGTTTAGTATTGGATTAAAGTTTCACTATGAACATCAACATTGTGATGCAAATGCATCCAACGGACGTTTCCAAAACTGCGCAATTCTCATTATTGGATCCTGTTGTTTGTTGTTATCCATAATACTATTAAATTATAAATCCTGTTAATATTAAGATACTCGTTGATGGTGACAAATAAAATCTTAGGTTAGCGCTTGTCCTTATTCAGTTCTGGGGTTCCAATACAACTGTTTTCTGATTGGATGGAACCTTTAGTAATCACTTTGTTTCGTGTTTTTTTTGTAAAGGTGCATTTGCGAATTTTTGGAAATTATTTTTCGAACATGGCCAACAAATATTCTTGAAAAAAATCTCTCTGTATTACAAGATGCTTTAAGACGAGGTATTTCAGATGCAGATCAAGAAGCCAGACAATTTTCTCGTCGGTAAGTTAATTTTTTTGAATATATATTCAATTCTTTTTTCAACTGTGTTGTATTCATCTCTTTTTATCCTTCACAGTTGGATACTTTAGTTGATTTTGCTTATACATTATATAGTAAATAAATTTTTTGAATAATCTAAATGTATCAACAATGTAGACTGTATATACCTCAGTTGCTTACAAAATGCTTGACCTATACAACTAAAACAAACTGTTTCTCCAGGTACTCTAGATAAACGTTAATTTTAACTATTTTTAGTAACTAATATCATTACCTTACGCACTTCTGATAACACACATCACGATTGCAATATTATTTTAATCTAATTAGTTTTAAAATCCCGCTTCATCAAGAGAAAATGGCAATTGGGTTTTCAGATTAAGCCATGTAATCATGTAATTATTGTTGCATGATGAATTGAAGCTTAATTAACATGCAAAACGTATTGTAATTTCTTATGATTTTAATATTATAATTCTATATTTGCTGAAGTTGATTTACAGTCGATCAGTCATGTATAACGTAACGTAGGACCTGGCATACATTTACATCAATCTCATTTGATATGTTACATTAGCAAATCAACGTGAATACCAAAGCAGTAGAAAACACTGTAACATCAGTGATAGTAGAAAATGATTAGATATAGAGAGTACTATTTCAGAAGGAAGAGTTTGTTTGTGAAAAGTACATGGAAATATAAAAGCTTCAGATCTAAGGGAACACAATGAGAGAGTGCACCTGCACCATTGAGACAGATTCACAACCATGTCACGCAGAATCCCTAACCGTTCGTTACGATAATTGTTCCAACCCCAAGTAGGTAGTCTGCACCTATCAACGGTTAGTGACTTCATGAACTGATGCCATGTTTTGGTTTAGTCGTTCCTAATTTTCATCCACTCTACTTCCTCTACAAGTAATCGTTGTGTGTGAAAGTGAACAGTGTTGTCTGCGGTTAATATGTATTCACCATTTCAGTCGGTGGAAGATCTATAACCTGATCAACCGATTTGCTATCTTCCCCTCATAAATTGAATTTAACCATGGCGTTTCTTGTAACAGACGAAGTTTGTACAAGTGAGGTTCGCAAATTTACTATTCGTTCCGGTGGTTATAAATGTTCAGTTATTAAATTTATTTCAGATAGGGCTAAAGTTGTACTTGCACTCGACTATTAAGACAGTGCTCGTGATTTCCAGGACTACCAAATAATCACTGCCTGTGATTAGATCAATCGAAATTTGTAAAAATGGTGAATCAGTTTAGTATAATACATGTCTTTGCAGAATAAAGGGATTGGGACATGTATTACACTTTCTCAGCTACCACCTATCCCGTTTTACATCGTGGTGTAGTATTAGGTTTAAAGAAAACTATGGACAGTTGAGATATGTAGCACAGGATGATGGTTTTAGTTAAATGGCTTTCTCTGAGCTGGATGTCTTAATTGCTCAGTGAAGTCATTATTTCAAATTTAACTACAAATCATCCACCCTAAATATAGTGTCAGTTTACAAAGTCGTTAACTGTGGATATGAGCCATGTTATTATGTACAAACCATGTTTTTTGAATCTGAGTGATAATCATGATCATCGGTTGTAGATATTGAGTTACATGGCTTAGAATGGACCACAAACATGCTTCTTCATTCCACTTCCTGAAGTCTATTTTTGTAGTAATCTTGTTAATTTGGTCTTATCCTACTTATGTGGTTAGCAATTTGAGATAACACACACATGCCATGCTCAACATTATTGATGATTGACTTATTATGAATGTAGTTATATATAAGCTTTTGAAACCTGTATTACTCTAAACATATAATAATGTAAAGATCACCAATTATTGTTATTATTACTGTAGTTGTCTAATTTATTTCTTCTTGTCATCATCTCTTTGTTAACCTCCAAATTCTCAGATCATTCCCTTTATTTGTTGAGAAATTTCCTGAGCAAGCCAATCTGTTTTTGCAAAATCTTGATGCGCAAAAACGTAAACTTATCGAGAAGGATTTAATTGCAGCAGGTTTACCTTTAGAAGGCATAGTTTCCGGAGAGATTAATACTACAGCATCATCTCGAAGTCAATCTGGTGGCGCTGGTAGTCAGTCAAATCTAACTTATCAAAGTACTAAACGACCGAATCGACCTGTACTAGGCACTAGTTCATTAGCCAATAATACAAATCGTAGTCGTCCACCGTTAACCAGTCAGAATGAGTATAATACAGGTATGCTGCTTTCTCATTTTGCTTTTTAATGATAATAATTCATTATTATTATTACTCACTTCGAATCGGCAGATAAAGGCGTAATTTGCAGTACCCCATTAGTTTCCTGAATGAAGGTTTCATTGTATATTGGTGTTTAGACTCTCATAAGAAATATCATATCGTATCCGTTGTCCGATCTGCATTAATGTGTGAACGTTGAGTGAAGTTATTTTAAATGAAACCTACAACTTCAGGAAAGCTGTGTTAGGTTTCGCAATTAGTGGTAGCTTTCAAACAAACAACCTTCACTGACCTAAGACTGTAGAGAGGACAAAACTTTTGACAGGAGAGAACAGATATGTGAGATGAATAGGAAATGTAAATGAAAACAAAAGAGAGTGAAAAGATGAAGAAATGTAAAATAAATTCATTTGACTCAATTTATTTTAATTTATTTTAAATCATATTCGTATGTAGGCCGAAATACTATCTGAACCCTTTGGCCAAAGCTGGTGGTTTTGTTAGGGGACCTATAAATCCAACACACAAGACAGTAAAGCATAGTCTGGAAATGCAATCCTATGTAGCCGGTGACCAGAACAGCTTCATAAACTTTTCGTTTCTTCATGATTTTCGGAGATCATGGTTTTTCCAGCTTACTAAGATGAATCCTCTGCGTCTACTTACCCGCACTAGACGTCCACTTTCATCCTCCCTTTTTTGTAAGCAACACCCTTGCCGCGTCTCTAAGAGCGACTACAAACACGTACTCATATGAGATCATTTCGTGAGATAGAACCTATTCTTTTAAAATAGATGTTTTCTTTCGCGTATTGTTTAATTAGCCTTTAAGCAGGGCATTTTAGATTTTAGTTAGAATTCACTTTCATTTTTATATTTTTTTTTCAAATTGCCGTTTGAAAACTAATCTTGGTTTCGTTGTTGGTGAATCTTTTTTAGTCGGTCGTTATGTTCGTCAGGGATCAATAGTTTCAAATTACGATAGCCGATCACTTCATACTGGGAGAAAGCTTGTTTCACAATCACAGCGTAAGTTTCTGCCTTATTATTATTATTATTATTATTATTATTATTATTATTATTATTATTATTATTAGCATTGTTTCCAGGTTTAGGCATACTAAATAACGGCTGGTAAAAGTATCCCTTTTATTACACCCTTCAAAATATGAATCCACAGCTAATATGTGTAAAATCTGCCGTTAAATCTCCCTTATTCTTCATGCGTCTACCAATCTTGTTGTATTTTTGGTAAGTGTCCACCATTTTTGAAGTATTGCATCACTGATTGATTTCGACTAGATAACTAGTGAAAAGCAGAAAGCACCAGACAGCTATGTCGTTATGGTTTGAAACTCCTCAGCAGTGCATGCACAAACTCGCCTACAGTAATCCAACCTAAAGCCTTCAGGTACCACTCCGATTTCATGACCTACAGAACACTAAGATCCAATACGCCCTAGCTCTACTACTCACGGTTTCTCACTAGAACTTCAAGTCAGTTTTCTTTTATCAAGCGATGACTGGTTAGATAACCACTGAACTTCGGAAATCATTAGACCTTTCGTATCGTTCGTCTTGGAAATAGTTATTTATTTATTTACACACAAAAATCGCTAAAATTGGGCACCAAAATAAATGCTCCGCACATTTATAAATACATTGTTGTGAAGAAACAGGAACAGTAGACAATCATTGTAATAGGTTAATCCTAGTAAGACAACAAGAAATTCACACGATAGATGGTACCGTTCTTCGAGAAATACAGTCAAGAAAGACTTCATTTTACAGAGAAAAATCACTTTTATGGAGATTTTAGCAAAAACGTCAGCAAGATCTCAATTGGCCTCTGGGCTATATCTAATAAGTTCTCAAGCCTTTGAGTAGCTTCTTCTCTAGGGTCGAAATTGGAAAATCGGAATGAACCGACATTGGTGAGCCGTATACAGCCTTCTTTCATTCATGGCACCATATCACAAGCTGATTACCTCTTCACTTTTCCGATTCAGTCCCAGGATCGACAAATAATCCACGATATGAAAGCCGTTGGAATGATATATGTAAGATATGACCAAGCCAGCGATGAAGGCGTTTCAAGATGGTGACTAACTGAGTTGTTATCACAGCTGCCGATCCTCAGCTTTACTAACATGATATTGCCACCGTCAGCTTCATTGATCGTTGCACTGACACCAGGCTTCTTGTTACCAGTGATTCAGGCGGGTTAAAATAGTTTCTAGCAACTATCAGTTACAACTGCTGCCTCCGACACTTTCGAACACCCTGACCATCAGGTTTCTCGGACCGCATGCAATCACTTCATGATCTATTGACGTCGAAATCTTCGATTGTCAGACTCACAAGCCATTGAAGTCGACCTACTTGTCTCAAGGAGTTATATGTACCTGTAAGAGCCTTATAAGCATAAACGGGTTGTTTCGCATGCTCACAAAAGATGTGGCTCGCCATTTTCATGAAGTCATGGGAATGCATCCGGTGTTCATCTATGCTTTGAGGTGAACTAGCAGTCATGGATTCATCCTTTTCTGAAATAGCCGACTTTTTAATACCGATTTCTTGATGAATATGAACAGTTTTTTAGTATTGCCTGTTGCCGCAGCTGTTACCATCACTTTTGATTTTGCTACTCACCACTGCTAACAATCCTTGAGTAGGCTTTTGTTAATCTATGTTTGAGTTGTCGTTTCTCTCCATCAGTTCAGTTAAAGTATCCAAAATCCATTAGTCTTTCTTAGGTTGAAGGTAGATATCGTTGCTGCATATACAGCTGCTTCAAATTGTTCTTAGCTTGTTCAGGATGAACTCGCTGAATCTGATCGACTAAGTGTTTAACTAATTTTTCCCCGAATGTATCCATCTCTTTTCGTGTTCACAAACTGGCATCCAAGGGGTTTTCCAGTTGTGATCTTTCTGTATCCAGTTAAACATGTGGAGATGCATGCTTTTACCAAGGCATGATCTGAGTCTAAATATTTGCTTCAGAATCAGCAGCAATCCTCTGCGGAACCTCTTCAACGATAGCTGATGCTGGTGTGGCCTATTTGTATCCGCCGTTGTATTTATGTTGGAGTCTACCATGTTGCTATATATGTCTCTTTATGCTTAAATTTTGTGCTTGCTAAGAATAAAAGGTAATCTAAACATAATTGTGGAAGACGGTTTCCATTGTCCGTTCGTTGAGTTATGATGCTGAAATATCTATATAAGTATTTTTCAACTTGACTTAGCCTACTAACTTCGACGTTAAAATTTGCTGCTGTCATTACTATTCCTAAGTGTTTGGTCTTATGGTAATTAGGGAATTTCCTGTAGAGTTCGCCATTTACTCCACTCGAGATGCACTCTCTGGGGACATACAAACGACACATTGCGGTTGGTTACACATGACTCTTTTGTGGGAAGTTTCTGTTGTGTTAGTTCTGTACTTGCTAAGGCCTTACTGTCGGAGACGGAAATCCGTGGCATAAGGTGGAGTGTACATTTTTTGTGGCTGACCTTTTCTAACCCCACCTTTTTGTATGAAGGTAGCATCGCTCTCATGCAGTTTTTCTGAGGGAAGCACCTTACTTCCTTCATACTTCTGTTCAGTCATCTGTACGACCGCCGTGGAAACTTACGTCTGCCACTTGTGGTTTTATTGTCCTTCAACCTCTGTTTGGCGTCGTAGCAACTCAAGAAACGAATGCTCCAGGCTCTGTATCCTAAGTGGATCATCACGATAAGCAAGTCCGACCACCACGTCAAGGTAGTAGCAACGGTCGGTAACTGACTAAGATATCGATTTGTCGAAATACCTTACGAAATAGTCACATGTTATGTTAAGAACCGTCGATAATAGTTTCAGAAGCTAGAAAAAATATGAAAGTACTTTCGCCAACCAGCTTTCTTTAGGTAATTCGAAGAAACTTCTGAAAAAATGAATAATGTTTTTGTTATTCTGACCTGACGATTATCAAATACCTTTTTCACCAATTTTACCACGTTTTCTAGAACTCGATGACCTCTTCTAATCTTTCGAATACCTCTATTTTTGTACATAAAAGAATCTTCGAAGTACAGTTTCTTTCATATTTGTCGTCCTTTATTTCTGTTTCCAGTTCACGTGTAGAACGTTTTCTGAGGACTAGAAAGTAGTTAGGATGTTTATTCTTGAGCGTTCAAGTACAGTATATTTTTCGATGCATTTCTGCCCCCCGATTTCGAACTCTCCTCCAACTATATTGATTTTTACAGTCGTATAGTAGAAGTGATATCACACTCGTCATCATTCACTAACGATTTAGCTGATAAATGGGATACGTTTACTTAGCATTTCTTAACATCGTGGAAATTAATGAGTTGAGTTGAGGTATTCTATTTTAAGGTGGACCCTCTCCAACTCCCCATTTTGTTATCGGGAGTCACAGTGGTCTAATGTAAACACTACCGTCGCACGTTGCAGGTGACCATTAATTCATGATAGCAATCAGTCAGAAAATATACACCAAAATATGCAACAAGATAGGAGATAGGTATCTGCGTTCACCGAGGTATACGTAAATTATAATCATTTGCAATTTGATAGATATTCAACTCGCAAGTTATTTTTTTCATAAGTATTATTTTATCAATAATTTCTTGTCCATTTTTAATAATACACTTCCACTTAGTCATAAGTTCGCCTAGAAACGTGTTCCATACGACGCAGCAAATAGTTAATGGTGAATATATAATCACAAATTATTTTGTACCAACGGAGTGTAGAGTAACATCTAATCATTTTCAATCTCAAGTATTGCAACAACAAAGCGAAGCAGCGATTCTTGAGGCGAACAAACATTACACAACGACTACTACGATTACAAACGATAAAATAGTATTTAGCGGTAATATGATTTTGTTTTTTTTGTTTTTGATGTTTCCGTTAGAAGTTATTTACTTTGTTTCAAAAAGACAGTTACATACTTTTTTTATCCTCTTCAGTGTGAAATTATGTACTTTAGATGTTACGTTGTTTCGAATTGCTGACTTCCTGTTTCTAATCCTTATGTATTTATTCTCCGCGATTTCTTTTAGCCACAAGCCGTGAAGTTTCACCATCACGTCTAGCTTACTTTACAACATATGGTGCTACCGTAAATGATGCACAGAAATTACAATTCAATTCAACAAATACCAATCGTAGTGGTCCAACAATAGGATTGGACAGTGCAGAACGTATCCGTTTAGGTATAAATTCACGTGTTCCACGTAGTCAAGGCGCCAGTCGTGAACCGTCACCTACAAGATCTACAGCAAGTGGTTATACTATGCCTTCATATCAACATAATAACACTTTTCAGTTGTCTGGTGCAAGTCAAATTGGACAAATGAATTATAGGAAACAACAGAGACGTTAGTTTAATATACAAATGATCATTTTTACAAATTCATGTTTTACTTTATTCAACGTGTATTTCAATGTAAATGAGATTAAGTAGTTTCAAATACATGGTCCATCTATTTGGACTTCGGTATCTAAGTAGATTTCATGTGCTTAAAAATCGGACTTGAAGCTAAAAACATGAATTTGTGTAACTTGCCAAGGTCTTTTTTTTGTAATTTAGCACATTGTACAGCTGCTTTGTCCTCAGCGACGCACTTACATCGCAGAAATCCACTCGGTATGATGGGTCTTCTCGGAGTTTACCTTCTCAAACCACCAAATTGCAGTTTGTATGGTTATGATACCTCTCCCGCTACACGCGTATATGGCCAGCTGTACGACTTTACCATTAAACCTTAATCGTGCTCTTCTTAGTCCCACTACTATCCAACCAACTTCCCTAACGTGGTTGAACTTAATTGAGAGATACTTCATCTACCACGTCTAGGTAGGAGCTACTTCTTTACTAATCATCCTGTTAGTTTCATTTTGTGGCACTAATGTTGTTACAGCTTGGAGCTGAGGTGGTTAGGACATATGTCACTTATGCCCGACCACAGCCTACCTCGACGAGAAATGCTGTCTGATGTAGGAGCAGGCTGGGAAAAGCTAGAGGCTGCCAAACTCAAAACATGCACCAGTCTATGAAGTCATTGACAATTGGGCTAAGCCATGTTGATAGGTTCAGACTACCTGTTTGGGGTTCGCGTGATGATCGTAACCAATAGTTAGAGACTTTGGGTGACATGGCTCAAAATCGTTGGCGATGGCACAGGCTCATCCATTCTTTGTCCTCCTCTAAATTCTAAGCTCCTAAATTCTTAATATTTTGTTTACTGAGTTATATATATTTTTTGAAATCTTCAATCTCGAATCCTTTTCATAAGTAACTCCACTACTCTAGGATTTGATACGACAATTTGATTTCTATTTACTAATTGGGTCATGGCAACCTGGACTGATGTACCCACGTACCAAGTTCTACGTTGTAACTGACTGACGGCTTGTGACAACTTGGAAACATCTAAAGCACTTGTATTGAAAAAGATTATATTTTCTGCGCATTTGTGGTTCTTTATTCTATTTGTCTTGTGTAATTGTACCATTTATATGATTATTACCTCTGTTTTATTATTACTGCAAATTCTGTATACCACTACCAAAAACATGGCTTATTTCTAGACAGTTTAATTGCCCATTAGTCAGTCAATCAGTCATTCTTGATATTTTGTTCTAGTACTGGGATTAAAAACGATCTTACTTTGCTACTAGTGAAGTGAATATTGACTCAGTTTCTGTTCAATTTACACAACAACTGCTAATATACTTAGCGCGCTCTTGTAGATGAATTCCTCGAGTGTGCATGGCTATATATTCCTAAGGACTGGATCGATTAATCAATCAGTAGTGATCAATGTCATGTTTACTGATTTACTAGTTCTGTTGACTGAATTCTATTGATTAAATCGCGCATGTCGTATTTAGATGTTAGTTGGTTGTAGGTAGTTTGCCGAAATATCTACATGACGTAGGTTTGTTACAACCTGGCATTCCTTTGTTAGAAGGTCCTACTGTGAGCTTATTAGTAACACCTCATTTTTTGTAGCTAGGTAATGTGCTATATATATCATTATCATGTATATCAAGCAGGTTTTTCTACTGGCTACCTCTAATCACCTTACAATCCTAAGGTTTAATATCCAAGTTTTTCTATGATAATGATTATAGTGATGTCTCATTTACTAAGTTCAACTTTATGTACTTGGTTTTGAGCTACAATTTACTTGCATCAGTGTCGGTTATACTTTACTTGTTTTTATTCAAAATCAACTCAGTTTCGTGTATACATTAATCGATTTGCAAGCTAACTCCCTCTGTCGGATATCTGACAAGATATTAACAAAACTGAACTGAAATTTAAATGGCTCGCTTCTAGCCAGAAGGTACTTTGTATTCTGTTGAGTACAGGGTCAGGTGGGTATAAAAATCCGAAAGAATGAAGAATACGAGAAAAAATGAACCAACGACTTTGTAAACACTTCAAGTGTACTTACACTTAATAGTGAAAGTAATCAATCAAAATTGGAGATGATACGATTGTAAAACAGTGACTCTGATTTTTGAAACTGGAAATTGAAAGAGATTTGAAACCTGTTACACGCACATATACTTGTATTATTGAATACAAGAAATGGGTTCCATTGATTGATATCACGTCAATATGTCACCATATGATTTATGGGTGTAGACATGTGTTTTGTCACGTGTTCTCATCGGTCTAGCTGAGATAGATTTGTTTTACTTTCAATTTATTATACCACATCATTTATCAGTATATGATTTCCGATCTAAAAAAGTCTACTAATTCAGTAACCTGTACTTCATTTTTCTCATATTTTACTGTGTAGCATCTCTTGGTACTCTGAGTGATTGCGCGGACTTAGGCGATGGTGTAAGTTATTTATTTATTGTAAATAAGTTTATTTATATTTACTGATTGATAGATGTCGTTTATGTTGAAATGTACACTGGTTGATCATTGAGTGACAATTAATGTCATTATTTGTCTGGTGCATAATGCTGATGAATGAATTCTATGGCTCTTGTTCCAGTGCAACCGCATGCCTATTGACCTCTTAGATTGTGAAACTGAGTGACACGGATTCAAATGAAGAATATCAGGTCTGTCAAGTTTTCAAATGGTTTTCTGAATACTTAATGATTTGGAATGGCTTTAGACATCCATCAATAAGCAACGTGGAACCTGATACTTATGCGTATTGGTCAAATTTACTATGCCACATCAGTACTACAAGACGAATATCATGTAGTTAAATAATTAGTAATATTACCTGCAGTAGCGAAAGACTATCTTTGGAGAATAAGACTCAAGGAAAAATTAGATCTTGAAAAGGAAGATATAAAACAATATTTAAACGAAATACCTGAATTAAGTCAATAACTGAACTAACCTTCACTCTTGTAACCGATTATGTGTCAAGTAATCCATTACCTCCAATCATTAGTTGCTATACTCTCATGCATCTTTACTTGACTTTATAACCTCCAAACCCTGTCTTACTCTTATGTTGACTAACATCAGGAGTCGAGGTAAGTAGGAATAAGGTATATGTAATACACATCTGAACTATCTCAGCTGGTTAAGATTCTCAATCTCATCAACTTATCATCTTTGCCTAGTACCCTATTTCTAACCTCATCATTGCCCAGATAATTATTCCATAAACTTGCAGCCTACTTATGACGTCTATTTTTACAACCATAAAACAATACAGAAACCACTAATGCGCAATATACTTGTCCTTCAGTTGGGAGGATGGTCAGTTAGACAGCCCCGTAAAAGAAATGAATTGCTAAGGAATTCCAAACTGTGTTTCTCAATCCATCGGTACTGGACTACCATTTATAAAAATTTCTGGAGTTAATCCATCGGATCCCTCGCTCTAGATAAGCCATAGTTATTGAAAATTCGATGAGTCTAAGGCCTTATATCGATCTCCTATTTAGGTTATTTGCAAAGAGTAGGCACCTGAACAGAAGAAGCTTTTAGTTTTAATGTCAATTTTGGGCGTGGTACGTTCCATATTGAAGACTCTTATACAGTCCTTAGTTGTGTAATTTTTTTCTTACGCCAGTCTATATTAAGAGTAATCAAATAATTACATGTGATTTTTTCTAAAACAAAATGTCATCCCTACGTTTTCAGTTACTCCAAACTAATTTACAATGATGTGATACTGGACTATTTGCTCTGAAAATATATTGGGAAAGACCGAAGGATAGTTGATCTAACGCTGCAACAATAACATATGAATACACACGGTTTCGGAGATGTAAATATCCTCCGAGATATGTATTTTATGTATTATAAGGAAATACTCCATCACCATTTTGCTTTTTTCAAACTGACTTAGTTGAAATATGTATTTCATATTTCCTAAAAGCGGACACCAGGAAATCACCAACAGTTTATTTGAGCTATATTTAGTGGTACTGACTACTTGAAGAAGGTTCACACGAAAACTGATCAAGCGGTTTAGGATTTTGAGTGATATAACTTAAAGTCGATATCAACTTCACAGATATACCTTTTTTACCTACTCTCAGATTCTTAGCTTTTTTCCCACGAATTCATTCTCAAATCATGTTCAACGTATCTAGTATTTTTACTTTTACTGATTTAGTTACTGTTTCATCTTAATATAGGACTCCTTGATAACACTGAGCACAATCAACACTATCAGTGATTCAACCCTGGACACTCGTATCTAGCGGTGACCGCCTAATAATGCACATCACTGGGCTGGCTACCTATGATAAGATTCCCACTTTAGTCAATTTGTGATATACCATGATGATCATCTAATGCTAGTGTAGATAGTAATTTGGTGTGACGAAAGTTGCCCAATTTTAACTGAACACCCTGAACTGGTGTGTTAGACAACTTCTGAAAACTAGGAAGGACTGGACAGCTGTACTGTCCTAGTATTGATAATGTAAACAACTGTCTCATTCTTTTATTTCCTGAACTTCACAACTCATGACTTTTCACTAGAACTTCGAGTGTTGAAATAGTTTTTGCGAAGGTTGATTTTAATCTCTTGTCTCTATTCGTGGATACACTGTTCCACTGAAGAGTCCTGTACTAGAACAATAGAACTGCCCAGTGCTCCGGTTTTCATCGGTACTTAAACGAGATCGATTCATACTGAATACAGACAATAAATAAAAATAAATCTCCGCGAAGCCAATTCAACTGGAATATGTATACTAGTAGGTTCTTCTTTGCATTTAAGTGATTAACTGCTTTTTCAAACGGAAACATCCATAATTATAATGTGCCAGCGTCGTCTACATCATTTTGGTGTAAAACTGTGCGACATACTTTTAAACTTGTTTGTACTGAAATCAGAAATTTTTCCCAAGAATTATTCTCCTTATTCGTCTTATTTTCACTTGACATTGTTATTTCTCTTGAATAAAGCATCATCCTTTATCGTTTTTGGAGATTTAGTCATAACGATTGATCAGTCGATGACATGAAATTGCTTCTTCTGTCATTTAATTTATAGAATTAGCTGCAGCCAAATGCAATAATGATGACTTAAGTGGTTGGATATCTCAGTTAGATAACTATTGCAAACCAAGTATCACCGAATAGCCATTTCATTCTAGTATGGAACTCCTCAACAGTGCGCAACCCCTACCCCACTGGGTTATTGTGCTGATGGCCTGCAGGTTTCGTGTCAAATTCCAAGCCCATATTCCACCGAACTGGCATCTACTTGTTTATATTCATGGCTTCAGTCAATTCGAGATGTATCACTCTACGTCACCTATTTCCATGTGTAGATGATTGCCTTACACTTAACATAATTGAACTCCGGTGATCACGTCTTGTTATTAGGGTTCTTAAATCATCTGAAATTAGTCACATGTTAATTGATATTGATTATGATACGGTGTTGTGGATTTTGAATTCAGTTCTAAGACGTATGAGTTGTTCACTGTTTTTTTCTATTTTTAGTGGTTTTCTAATCTAGATCAATTCGTGATTCTAAAATTAAAAATCCACGATCTCCACAACGATTATTCGTTGGCGATGTTGACTGACATGATTTAGCTGTTTCAGTGGTGAATATATATTCATCTTAAGCGTCAGTGTTTGTTCATCCCTTTCAATTTCTAGTTTGTAACTTTTGTTTACTGAAATTACTGGTTGCTTTTCGTTGTCATTATTTTATTTAGCCTTTATATGGTCGACACTATTCAGTTGGTAATAATCGCGGTCCATATGGTTCTGATGATAATTTCAGTGAAACATCATCACAGTGTTCTGAACGTTCAGGTCGTTCCGTACCGGGTTATCGGCGTCAGCCTTCAGTTAAAGTAACTAGTGTAAGTTTTCTTTCTTCATAATAATTATTTCTTGTTAGTATTTGCCTTACTTAGCTGTTCTGTGTGTGTACACTTTTCACTCAATTGATTAAAGGTGGCTTTCGAACTTCATTGATATACCTGGTAAATAATAATAACAATTATAACTATTATATTTCATTGATTCCGTGTTTATGAAATCTGATACACTTTCGACCATACTATGCATTGTGTTACATATATATTCGGCTTTGATCTTTGTGTATGACAACTAAAGTGATGTTAAATCCAATTACTCAAAATTCAGGAGCGCGAATTATTGCGGTTATCGACTGTCAACCAATTTCGATCAATAAGTTCCAAGTTTGAACCCTTCATTACTTGCTTCTGTTTAGCTAACGAATCAGTTCGGCTCGAAAATGAAGTAAACATACATGCATTCCGGATAACCAGTCGAACTAAATTACAGATGAAAAAGATCATACTTTTAATAGATTCTAATATAAGTGTAGATGCAAGTCATTATATTCATTATCATCTAGTTTTCATCAATTGCCAACTTCTTCGATTATATAAGTATATTTCAAATTATTCAACTTGCTTCAAACTACTCTGTATAGAAAATTAAACTCACTGGGTTACTATCAGTGAACGAACATAAATGATTAATTATTCCAAATAGTTTCATCTGTATTGTTGTCTATGTATGTATGGAACTAAATACCTAGGTCGGTAGTCTAATAGTTAAATCGCCTAACTTTTAACTGATATGTAGATGGTTCGTACCCCATTTTACTGACAAATTCTTATACATCAATATATTATCGCTAGCCCTTATATAGCTAAACCTTGGCTGAAAATTGTACATGACTATACCAATTGAATTATCTGGTAAGGTTAAAGATGTTTCGTGGAGATTGGTTCTAATTTACTCTTTGTACTCACTACAGTTGGATTTCGTTAAAAATCTGAGGTCTGAACTCCCCAAACTTAAGGTCTCAAGACAAACGCTTATTTATCTTTTTCAAGGAGTTAATATCTAGTGCCAGGATTCCCACTTTAGAGAGATGATCCCTGTAGAAGTATTTTGAAAATCCCTTCCCAAAGCAACCAAATTTCAGAACCAAAATTCATTTCTGTGTAAATCAAATCGCTCCACATATAATTTTCTCAGACTATGACTGAATAGGTTTTTCTGGACATGAATTATTGTGATTGTTTTACTTAATTATCGTATACACTTCAGAAATAAGTATTTTTTTTTCCTTACTATTAATATTGTTATCATTGTATAATATGTCTTTCTATTACTTAACAGAATTTAAAAGAAATCATTGCTCAACTTCAAGCTGTTCAGTGGTCTGATAAAAAGGATGGTTTAACAAATTTGCAGAATTACTTGCGCTCCGGTTATCCGTTAAAGTAAGTATTTATCACTAAAATTTCGACTATTTTCCTTAAACTCTACTTATCTGGTAAATATCAAATAAAATGCATTCATTCGTTAGTATGAAACTTTGACATTCAACCGTTCAATACACAGTGACTGGTGATGTGAAACTGTTGTGAAGACGATCGGCTTTTGTGGTTTCGCATCGCGAACCGACCGTGGTTAAAAAAATCATAAAAATTTAGCAAGCAGTAAACAATTATTTTGTTGTAATATATAATTCCTCATCAGAACGTACCCACCACCCTACCAAAAATTGGGCTTAGGATCCTCAGTCCTCGCAGCTGATATACCACATGAGTTTTCTCATCAATAAATGCATAGGTAGTTTCGCATCAATCCAATACAGAGTTACACTCCATGCATACTTGAATCTAGTGAAGTTTAGATAAATTTATACAATAAACTAATTACCAGATGCGTTTACTCCTTCAGCGACGTTTCAAATACAATTGCATTGTTGTATAATCACACACAGACTCAAGTCAGTCAGTCATATTAAGAAATTGTGGAATGGTTGTCGACTTTTAACGATAGGATAGACCGATATTTCACCTGCATCCTGAACATAATCCTGTCTATTGTCCTAGTGCATAACAAAAGACCAAAATCCTCGTGTGCCAATCATAGAAGAACCAGTTTGTCTAATTGTTGTTTTTCTTGTTAATAACGACCCAGCTTCTCCTGTTGCTTAGTATTCTTAGACACTGAACACTCGACAAGACTCCAAATCAGAACACGTTTGAACAGGAATGAAATTGTATTCTGAAATAACAAGGGTAGATAGAAGTAGGAATTCACAGTTAGAGAAACTTTAATATACTCATAGTATTTACATAAGAAGCTTCTAGAGTCTTCTCCAACAATCCGCTAGATCTGATTGGTTTAGAAACACCCAATCAACCTACGCCATCACGATCATACACGTAACATTCTTTAGTCCAGTCTATATCTCACTAACACTAATATAACATATAAAGTGAAATAGTCCCATTTAGTGAAGAGACCAGCAAAATGCATACTCTTCAGATCCCATTTAGCAAAACTGCGATTATATTTGATATGCATCTTCCTGTAAATGGAAATATGCTCGTGGCGTTTATAAACTTTATCCGATGCACGTGGTTATGTATATGTCCGGTTGATTGACATATGAGATCTGCAACGTACTCATGGTTTTCGCTTTCCAAAACTTTTATAGTCGTAGGTCAGCACAGAATTAACTGTTGAGCAGCTTACTAGCCCTTCATTTGTCAAACTGATACTCACCTATACCACAAGTAATGAAGTTCCAAACTATGAAGAATGTAAACCCGAATCAGTTATTAATTCTTGTTATAACTTATGATGATGCAGGAGGGAAATTTCAGGGTATCTATAGGTTGGATCTTATTGTTTCTTACAACTTGCCCTTACAGAATAAGAAGTTCAAATCATCCTTGTCTCCCATGAGGTTAAGAATTCTTCAACAGTTGTTAATTTGTGAAATGAATTTCTAACGATTCTAATATTTTCTTTGACTATAATCTATTTTCTTCTTGACAGCCCTGATGATATTCGTTCTTTAACTGAAATCTTCTCCAAAATGTTTGCAGATTCTCAGAGTAAAGTGAGTCTTTTTGCTTACACATTTTCTTATTTCTTACGGCACTACCTTTCTTATCATGAATCCTGTTATTCAATCGTGTCGTCTTTTTTATTTACTTCTGTGCATTAGTAAAATGTATTGGAAATTTGTTTTGTTTTATAATCTACTTATCAACACCTATTTCAACAATTTTGGTGTTTAACATCGACATTCAGATTACTAACCAGCTACCTGTAATTTCGGTTTGTCTTTTAACATCTTCCTATCAAGTGGCTTGGTTGTTAAATTATCTAGCATCTGACCTCATGGTTGTTGGTTCCAACTTCACTTATTCCAGTTTTGGTCACCAGAGACGGGAAAGATTTGCAGCTTGTTACCTTATATGAAAACGTAACTAGCCACATTTTTTATGGTTCTTTTTTATTATTTGTTATGACCCGAGAAAATTGGGGTGTTGACCGAGTGCCGAATTACTAGTGCCTAGTTGGTAATTGTGCGTCTGCCCTGTACCCACTTAGTCCCAAGCCGAAATAAGAAGAATGCGAGCCAATAGGTCAGCCAGACAGAATCAAATCTTATTATTTTTCAAGCATTCTTTTATATATACATAAAGTCAGACCACACAGAAAACCAATTAGAAAATTAGCATGAATACAAAACGAGGGGAATAGTGGTAGTGAATAGGAACAACTTGTACACAACTAATTAACTGTAGACCATAACAAGAGACAATATAATAACAGTAATTATGCTAAACGGGAGGATAGGGTAAGAGAAACGTAACAATAATAGAAACAAAATGTTTACCTTACAGACAGTTAGAATAAATGAAATAGTGTTCTCAAAACACAGTTCTGAAAGTTTGTTATACTTATTTGTGGTCCGGCATAACATTATTAATGTATTTTTCCATTTTACATCCAAACGAAAACATAGCACCAGTCCATGAAGTCAGTGTCATTTGGGCTTATCCATGTTAATAGGTACAAACTACCTGGTTGGGGTCCGCGCGATGATCGTAATCAATTGTTACAGACTTTAGGCGATATGGCTCAAAATCGTTGGCAATGGCGCAGGTGCATCCACTCCTTGTCTTCTCCAAAATTCTAAGTTTCTGAATTCATCAAATTTTTTTCTTACTGAATTGTATTTTCCTTAATCTTATCTTCGATCTCTAATCGTCTCCATTAATACTAACTCTGTTTCTACCTCCAGTATTCTGGTATTTGATCCGATAATTTAATTTCTATCTGCTAATTAAACTGATGTACGCATGTACCAAGTTCTACGTTGTAACTTACTGACCATTTTGCGTTTTTCCTTTTTTCTTGAAACAGGTTGTCAGTTTATTCATGGATACATTACAATTCTTTATTAAAGAATATAATCCTTTACTTCGTGATTGGCTCTATACTCTTTTGATACGTCTGTTATATCGTCAAAGTCATGAAGCATTAAGTAGTCATCAGAAAGCTATACAGGAAACACTTTTTGTTCTCAGGTTAGTTATCTACCTTTATTATATATATATTTGTGTTTATTAGTTTCTGCCCCAAACTAATACTATTTGACACAGTATATACTTGACCACGTCCCGTTGGTCGAGAGCGCGAGTAGATGGAACACACTTACCAAGTAGTCAGTCCTTTAATAAATAGGTACAACTGCCTTTACTTATCACGTTACAGACCACTTCGTTAGAGGAAAATACAAAGCACAACCAAGACAAAACTGTACTATTTATGTAGAAAGATAGGTAATAGGTTTAGGGTAAAATTATAATAACCTGAGAATAGAAATCAGTATGGTAACGTTAGCAAGCCCATGGAAGGCTTGCAATTTAGGAACTATAAATTTCTTGTTATACTATATGTTTAGTAATTAATAACATCATAGGCACATTCAGATTATGATTAAATGTTTGTCCCGTTGTTACAAAAGCAACTGTTTATCGATTGATACTTTTTTTGAAACTTCTGTTTTCATTAGTATGGTTACTTTAAACCAGTACATATTAGTTTTTCAGTTTAGATTATTTGCAATGTTTTTGATATTCAGTTTGCTGTATCCTACTCAGTGCTTTCCATCATTAGAATATAGTTTTCATTAAGCGTTCCACTTTACCTAGTGGTTTATTTGTTTCATTTTTTTATGAAATTTCCGGCGCTGGGAATTTTCACTCTATAGTGGCAGATAGTTCCACACTTTGAAAATAAAATCCTTGGTGAAAATAAACTTAAATCCTAGGTACATCACACTTAGTTTACACTAGAAACGTTTCGGATAACGTCACTCTTGCTACCTAATTTAGGTTTTTTGGATGTTTTTTCTTAATTTAATGATGAATGTGTGCTTTGTTTAATATTCTCTTTATTGCTTTACCACAGATCTCATTTCCCTTTGAACTCACAATTTAACAGTTGTTGTCATTTCATTATGGATAATGCACATACTCCGAATTTTCGTGTTAAAACTTGCCTACTGGAATATTTGAAAGATTTAATTTTAATGATGAGTCCTGACGCAATCGCCAATCCATCAAACGAAGTTACAAATGCGATTGGAAAAATTATCAGTTGGTCTGCTGAACCGAAGTCAGCTGATGTTCGACGTGTGAGTAGTGTTTATCATTTCGTCATACTTTTTTTCGTTTTAAGTGCAAATGGATAACAGTTTGCATGTATGTTTTCCCGTTAATGTTATTGCCAGTTATGAACTTAGCTAATGAGTGTACTAATCTTTGTATTTTAGAGCCCACCATCCTTGTCTGGCCTTGATAGCTTGTTCAACTCCTCACTTGTTGCCGGATTCACTTTAATAAATCAGTCAGTCATTAACAACATAGAATCTGACATGTATACCATATTACATTAGCACAACGCGATGAATTTACAAAAATAACACGATCACAGAATACAATATGGATGGATAAGGTAAAGGTGTATAAGGAAGAAAAGCAGAACTTAAAATCTAGATGAAGATAGTAAATGAATAGACGCACCACTATGGCCGGTTCTGAGTTGTGTCACCTAATGTTTCCCCAACCATTGATTACGATTATCAGGTGAACCCCAACCACGTGGTCTGCGTGTACTAATATGGCTTAGACTAACAGTCAAAGACTTTACTTATTAATGCCTGTTTTGGTTTGGCAACTCCTACTCTTCTATCTTACTCCTACCCTAGTCAACATCGCGCGGCGATGTAGGCATATGTAATACATACCCCAACTGTTTCAGTCGATGAAGGTTTAAAACCTTTGATTGATTTGCTACACTTTCCCAGTACTGTGTCTAATATCAATATTACTTCTCCGGTTATTGCATGATATACGGGTGAGATTGCAAAGATTTATATGATAAAAGACCTGGAACCACCTTATATTTTCCATTTTTGTGGACCCTGTTTCGCATCAATAAGTTAAAATAGAGTAGACTGCTGCGCAGGACACTCGACCTTTCGTTGACAGACAGATATCTCGCCTACACCACAAGTGATGTAAGTTAGTAAAAGCCAAGTGAGCTTCCTGAATCTATCATGAAATTTCATTACCCAGTGACCTACAAGGGCTGGCGAAACTTTCAAGATGCATGAAGTGGTTTACACACTCAACTACCCCCTTATTTATTACTAATCTAGACGATGATGTAGACCAGTTTTTTACTAACATTTTCGCATATTCAAGGAAAGTAATGCATCCCGAATATGTTTAGAGTGTTATTCAAGGTGTTCATGAGACTGAATTATTGTCAAAGTCTTGATTAAGTAGGACTATATCGTTAACAACCAGGCTTCCTGAAAGGAGATTAAATTCTTGTGGGTTAAATGAAGATAATAAAACTTTTTAAGAGGGTACCTCTGACGATATTAAATAAAAACGTAAATTGTGGGCAACCTGACAGATAGCAATTTAGGTTGACAACTCTTGAAACAGTTTGATACAAGCTTTAACTTAACTAATCGTATTCGAGGAAAGAGCCTGTATGAAGTTTATGTACTTTGAGGTCCGCCTTTTAATGAAAAACACTACTACGAAGTCGAAGCTGCTTTTAAATCAAGGAATACCACTATTTTCATCGTCGGTATGTCTGCCTATGTTATAGAATCTGACTCAATGAGCATTTGATCAATGTTTCTTCGCTCAAGTCTTGAACCAGCCTGATTTTCCCGAGTTTGTACTTTCTTAGCTTTAGATCAGCGTTGGTTGATTAGAGGCTAATTGTTTAGGCATTATGTTAGTCGAACTGATTTCTCTGTGGCTATCACAAGGTAATTTCTGTCCCCTTTTTGTAAATTGGACGATCAACGACTAAAATCTCTCGGATTCGATTACTTTTAGTCCCCAGACTTTGAGTAATATATTAGTCAACCTACCTACCAAAGGTGTACCGCCATCCTTAAAGATATTTGAGTCAATCTATCAGGTCTTGCCTTCTTGTCATTTTCCTCGCTTTTTTACCTTGTCACATTTCAGATGGCATCTCGAGTTGTTATCAAATTGTTCGATTTGAATGCTACTAGTTTTTCTACATTAGTTACAATCACTTCCTCGTGGAGTCCAAGATCGAGCACATGAAGTATTGAAAACCTATCAAAAGACTGCTACAGGTGGAGGTTTAATGAATTTAACCGATACTAATCATAATCATAACTCTTCATGGAAATCATCGTAAGTTGAATTTATCTTGTTATTATTTAATTTTGAAGTGAAATTACCGTCCGTGTTGATTTCATGAGTTACTTCTTTAGCTGACCACCATCTTGGTGGTTAAGTACTGGTGTCTGGAATTCGTCATCTAATACTTTTCTTTTTAACCTGAATGCAAATATCATACCTTTGTATGATCTGGTAAAGCTTTCTATCTGATGCATGTATGCTCATCCCTCCAACTTTATATGTGTATATATGAAAGCGTTGTGTCGTAATACACTACTTTACTACATTTTCATTTATTCGCATATCTTAGTATTTTTGCTCTCATTGTCTTGATCTCATTCATTTATATTACTACCACCCACTACTACTACTATTTCAGTTCAGGACCATTGAGAAAATACTCTCTACCTGTAACAACAGGTCGAAGTTCCATGACTAGGTTGGTACAACTGTGTTTGATCATTACATTGTTTTTATACACTTAATCACTTTGATTATTTATGTCACGTCATGCCTTATCTGTAAATGTGTGTGCAAGCGTGAGCATACATATCTGTGTATTAATTTGCAAAGACGTTTTATTTATGCGTTACTACTTTTTAATGGTATGTTCCACGTTATGATTACGCGAGTATTTTGTTTCATTTATTTCGTTATTGGTGTTTGTGCATGTCTACTCTATCCTAATAGTTTTGCTACATCACTTTTACTACGTTGTGTATTAAATTAATAGTACGGCACACATCTTTTATAGTACCGTTTTTATATATCTTACATAGTTATTGTCTCTCGTAGGCTTTTTTTATTATGGCCATTTACTTTTAGCATAATCCTAGTGGCTGAGTGTTTAGAGCAATTAATGTCTCCAACCAGTAGATCTAAACTTTCCTTTATATACTTCATTGGTATCATTAGCTGAACATTTAATTTTTGGTTTGATGCAAATTACACTGGGTATGTTTCCTTTTTTATGTTTGACTGGAAATTTTTGATAATATTTCAGTTGATGTCACTAACTTTGGTAGCTTAGTTGTATACCACAAACTTGATCCCGGTAAATTCTACACAGCTCATTATTTGCTGACCCCAGAAATTTATGAGAAAACGGAGATATGTGGTCACTATATACATGTTGCATAGATTTGATATCACTCAGTTGAATGTTCCCTTGCCCAAATAGCTCTCTTTGTTATTAATGATAATGAGTATTCCCAAATTCATCATGCTTTTTGGTTGATTGTCGTTTATTTTCTGATTAAGTGTATTAAATTTATTTTTGTATACACAGATCTGCACATATGCACTTACTTGGTTTCACACCAGAAAGCCTATTTTATGGCACTAAAAACTAGTGTCCAGTTAGTGTTTATTATTAACCACTGTTTTGCGTAATGTATATGTTCTATAGTTTCTACTAAATGTGTTCTTAGTTATGCATCATGTATCTCCTGTTCGTATCCATTCACATTACATACAATGAATGATGTTTTATTGTCGTCAAAATTTGTATGCACTATTTAGAGTTTGTAAGTGAAAAAGATTCTATTATTCATACTAGACATTTTTATCCACATTACACTTGTTAATTAATGTTGCGGCCCACCACTCCCTACAATAATCATTTTTGCTGTGACCTACGGGTTTTGTACTAATTGCTGATTTATGAATTCCCTGCTATTCTATGAACACGAACTTTGTCAATTAAAATGCGTATGACCGATTGTACATCCAAGTTATACCCATTCACTGTGCACCTAAGGATTAACTAGTTTAGTGTAGAAACTAGAACTTCAGTTTTTGTATCATTTTTCGTAAATACGTCGCATATAAAATCTGTTCCTGTTATAGGAACTTCGGTGAACAATGCTGATGCATCCATTGATTTATTTTTAACTACCAGGTCTTTTGTTTAGTTCACAAACTCAAACAAGTTCATAACTCTATGCTTGATGACCTTTATATGTAATAGTTTCAGGATTTTCGTTTAGCATTTTGCCGTAGCCTGATAGGCAAAATTACTCATGTCTGATATTGGTCTGAAAAGCACAAAATTAATTGATAGTGATATTTGTTTCTAATGTGGTGTCATCTTACTGGTTTGCACCTTTTAACAACATGAATTTATTCTGATGAACAAACCGATTTCTCTAGTTCTATTAATAATAAGAATAATTGTAACAGCTATATTCAGTAGTATGTTCAGTACAATATAAATTCTCAGCATACAGTGTGTCAACAAGTTACTCTTTTTCTATGCACACGTTTCAAGAATTATATATATATATATATATATATATATATATATTCAGTCAATGGTCACTAAGTCCCACATGCCTTATTATCAAGCTATTTATGTCGTCCTTTTTATTTGAGTTATGTGCACTGGACGTTCATTGACCAATGATTTGTTCGTTTCGTCCCTAGATTAGTTGAGATTTATATACCAGGTCCTATTTTAAATTTTCCTATCTATTTCTTTACTTATTTGTTGATAAATGGAAATACCAATAACACAGCTTAATGATTCTCATCTTATTGATTATTCTTTTGTTTATTTTCTTTGGATGCTTTATCCCATTTATAAGTTAATAAGAAACCATTCAAGAGGACGTTGATGGGCTTAACCTATTATTTTTATGATAATGTAATCTCTTGTAATATATGTGCGTGTTTGTTTTACATTGATGCATATCTCTATTCATTTTAATACACTTTGTCGAAAACTGTTTTAATTGGGTGGTGGTAGTTTTGTGTTTATATTATTGCTACTATTTATTGCGCAATACTTTTGTTTATTCTGATAGCCTAATAAATTATGAAGTACTATTGACAGTGTATTGACAGCCTACTTTGAGATGTTTTACCTTTCTGTCAATAATTAATTTGTTCCATTTATGTGAATAATGATAATTTTCAAATATACTTATCAATAAGTAATTGGATCATATTCTTAGTGTTAACCTTCATATTATATACTAGTCATTTGTAGTATATACACGTATGTGTGTTTCTGTTTACATCAATGAATATGATTTGATCTCTTCATGCTATTAGTTTAAATGTACTAATTATCAGCATGCTTTGATTCACTTTCTAACCAATTTCGTGCTCATTTTAAATTAAATATCTGCATATACTTAAAGATTGTTTTATAATGATATATTTCAGATCTGTTGACCAAGATCATATTATTTCATCTCCACCTGGTAGTGGACGTTATGCATCGATTGGTGGACCATGTTCTACATATTCTGCGCAGCGTTCTCATGACTCTGCTAGTAGTGGTCGAGTTAGCCCCGAGAGTATGAATCGTATTATGCGTGAAACAACAGATGGTCTTCAATCTCTATCACTTGGTGGTGGTTATAGTGGTATGCTAACTTCAGTGACAAGTCCTACACGGAGAGCATCTGCTGATCCTGGGTTTACAACGTCCCCTTTACAATATGGCACTAATGATTATAATGCACATATTACAAACGGTAATCCAGGTGTATTACGCACAATGCAACCAAGTAACTTTTCAAATTCGCAACAAGCCGTATCACAGTCTTGTATTATTCCGTCTAATATGAATCAAACCTATGCGTCCTCTGAAGGTGTTCCTAACGACCCGACCTCTCAGTCTACCTATGGTTTACGTACAAATAAGGTAGGTTGGTTACTTACAGTGATAATGCAGTTACCAGTTGTTAAATTAAATTCCTTTTATAAATATGTTATCCGTTTTTGATGGAATTTTACATCTAAAGTACGTCTAAATCTACACTCTCTATAATATTTCAAACCGAGTTTCTATTTTCCGTCTGTTCTATATTAAAGAATGCATTTGATCATTCTTTGTTGATATATATACGTCATGAGTGGATTTACCTCGATATTTCAGTTTAGTTGAAAGTTTGTAAAGTTGGATCGTGGATGAAATTGCAGGATGTGGGTTATATTAACAACAGGAGAATATAAACTGTTATGTTCTTGTATCATTTAATTTGTATTGTGACTGGCAAGTGGAATCCAGGACGCGCGTTTCGTCCTATTCGGGACTCATCGGCTGGATGTACCTGCATCCCAATGTTGATGTTTACAGTGGGATTCGAACTCAGTCCGTTTCGTATCATACGCCACCGCGTACACCACTAAACTACTGAATCCAGACAGTCACGTTGTATTCTTGTGTTGGTTGCTAACCAATAATGGGAATAGCCTTATCTCCCTGGTTTGTCAATTGTAATCTAACCCAGGTCAACTCGTATTATTAAATTTAACAGTCTACTACATCCAATTATATTTATCTTTTATTATTCAACAATTCAATAATCATCACAAATAGCTATTGGATGTATTTCATTTTGTGATAGCTAGGCAACAACAATGTTATTATACGAAATTGTATCTTCTCAAAGAGGTTTTGTTTAATCTTTGTTAATATATCATTCGAACAAGTTAGGCTCATGTGATGTTAGCGGTGTTTAATAAATATTGCAGTTGATCCACAATTGATTTATGACTTCAAAGAATCGAAACCACTGTTTATGTAATTTTAAAGATTAGGATCCAATGAAATATAAATAATAAGTATATATCGGTGCCATTTTGATCCATTTCACTCCATGTCACCCAATGTCTTCAGATCTTGATGTAACCTTAAATAAAAGTTAATATCCTCTTTCAAGTCAGTTTCTTAATTATACCCTTATGAACACATTATATTGAAGGAGAATTAAAAGTATTGTGTTTTTTGACTATTTGTAGGCTCCCCTGAATACCCTTATCAACTATGATCCCACTGATGGTAAGTAAAAAAGCTTCACTTTTGTTTTGTTTACTTTCGTTCAGCTACATAATTGTGCTTCATTTGGTTCATATTGCCACTTACTACAGTCTACACACACAAACGCTACATCCCATCTCAACTTTCAACTAGAAATCTGAAGAATTCCATTCCCAATCTAGTTATTTGCATGCTTGACCTCAACATTGCTTACTCAGTCGTTCGACAGTACGCAGGCGATGATTGATAGGTATTTATGACTAAAGAAACCCACCTAACGTATGTCTTCTGCTTTCGTAGTCCGAATTTCACATTTATTGGGTAGTAGATAACAAATCGTCGTATAGAGGTGGGCAGACCAATACATTACATCAGTTCATGCTTGGAAGTCTCCTACGATGAGAGACCTGCAGCTTACCTATGCCTTCATTTTCTTATTCCATGTTTCACAACCATAGGTTAACAGATTGCTGTATTGTATACTCATACTTTGGTTGACTGACATATATCTCAGGTTCACTGGGTAGATTTCTATCCTTGGATGTGAATTGGCACCCAATGGTGTAACATTTTTAATTTCACTTTATTTTGTGGTATTCAACGGGAAACTCTGATTGTTGGAGAACTATGAATACATTCATAGATATGAAATGCTTTTAGCTCATGACTGATTCTCAACTTTATTACTTGAAGTCTCCATACTTTAGTCCGGAAAATTCCAACCAACATCAATAATTTCTTACCCCTGTCACTCATTACTTTTTATCTGTTATATATATATATATATATATATATATATATACACGATGAATGGAATTAGTCTTCGTTATTCATCCTCATCATCATAATCCTTATTTTACAATGAATAATAGGGCCGAAATTAAAGAAGCCAGTGATTGGTTATCAAACTTTAAAAAAAATACGCGGTAAGCTTGTTTCGTAGTTCGTAGAATAAAAAGAAATTCCATTTTCTCTATTGTACACTGTTATTTCATCGAAGCACTTTCATATATTGCTATGCATGTTGTAGTGTTGTGTCCTTATTATCAGACTAAATGAAGGAAAGAATAATTTTCGTTGTTTTACCTCTTTTTACATTTTTTATTGTTACTGTCTGTTTGATTGTTTTTGTTACAATTTTTTTACTCTTTGCTATCCTCTGTAATATACATTTTATGGGTGATTTCTGTCTACTTGTATTTTGTTCACACTTTTTTTTGTACTTTTCGCGAATATTAATACACTATTTCCTCTAGATATGATCTCTTAATTGCTTGAGTGTATGTCGGCTGAGTTAATCACGAATCTACAGTTTTGTTTATTCAATTCGAAGTGATGTACTTTTATTTCTGCTGTTTTCGTTTCAAAGTGTAGCATGCTGATATGCTGTTTTTCTCTTATTGCCATTTATCTTTATGTTAAGTATTCATTTTTGTCATGTTTATTTTTCGTTTAATTTATTTTTCTAAATGTCTAGAAATGCCTCCAGAGGATATCATGTCTGAAATACTTCAGGAATTGTCAAATCATAACGAACGGTAAGAATTTTTTTAAGTTCGTACACGTGTTTTTAAGTGAATTTGATTTGTCAGTAAATATTTCGAAGGGATCTTACCACTCTATTAGGTAAAATAGATAACCTAATAAAGACAAAACTGGAGAATTTCTCTGTACCTAATGAACAACATGCAAATCACTCATTGAAAATATTCAACTAAGCACATAAAAATATTCAATTCAGTATGGAGTTCGAAAGAAACAGTAAATTTCATTTATTAGATGTTACTATGCTCTGACAAGATGGTTTAATACAACGATCGATTTACAAAATGGCTACATGAAATAGATTGTTCTTAAACTTTGATAGTTTTTGTCCAATCGATTACTTGAAAGCACTGGTAAAAACGTTATTTTTCAGAGCAGTACAGATTTGTATTCCATTCAGAACTTATGAACATCAAACAGTATCTAAGAATGACTACCCAGAGAGATTTATTGATAAATACAGGGAACATGAAATTGACAGACCAAACTAAATCAACTCAACAAATGCCTATTTTTATGCAATTCAACTTCAAAGGTGATGATATTAATGAAACAATCAGAAGATTTAACGATGTATTAATGAGAACCTATTGCATCGCAAAGTTAATTATATCGCATAGAATAACATGTTCCCTATAACAATCGAAAATCGATAGGTATCCTTCCTACACAGTCGCCATTTGTTTGTATAGATTTACATGTACCTGCAAAAGCTGCTACATTAACATAACCGTAAAAAGGACCTACCTACAATTTTATAAGCATGTGCCAAATTATTTTCCATTTATGTGAATTACAACGTTGAATAGCACTATAGCCAGATATCTGATCGATACTGGACACTAGATTGATACTTTGGAATCGTTTAAAGTGTTCAATAAGCAGAAAACTTCAAGTCTTTTAAAATTTTCTGAACCCATTGCTTTTAACCAAATTTGTGTCTTCTGAAAGAAATAGTTATCAGTCTTTCTTTACTTAACATTTATTTCGGCACATCATTGTTATTATTGTTCCTGTGGGTTTGAATCGTTTCATCTTAATTGTGTCTTCTTTGACTACTCATATAATTAATTTTCTGCTATGCTCTGATATGCATTCTGGTTTTAATTTGAGATAATATACAATTTTCTCAGATCCTAGTTGATGATCTCATCGTACTAGTGTGGTATTGCAACTTGAACCTATGCTCATATTTATCAGGTTCTACTTTGTTAATGACTGATTGGCTGACCATATTGAGAAGAAAGTTGATTTTCTTTTCTCTTTACGCCAACCAAGTTGTAAATGATAACTTACGTGTTGTTCGTTCGCCAATAAGTTTTCATTTTTATAGGCAATAGTGGTAATAGCTATTAGCTGTACTTTCCTTCTAGAAATGTGTCTAATAAATGTTTGCTGTAGTCAAATCGCTTTAATGATACTGTGCTTAAATGGGAATGAGAAAATTTTGATTGCTAATTTATATGTATGTGTCGTTTCATAAAACTTTGGATAAATATTTCCAATTATGATATATAAATTGAGCTTTTCAGTTGAAACCCAGTAAGTGCCTAACTGCATCACGATCTACATGCATTTATTTTTGAACACTTACTATTAGTTTATTACACCCCAGTCGATCACACTGCGAAAGAAGTTCATCCTTTTAAAGGACTTTAAAAGAGAATAGTGGATTACTAGTAGTCTTATCAACCTAGGAGCATAACTATAGCAAGTGAAGAATAAATGCTGAACGCTGGTCATAATCACACACGACTTTGTTAGATCTACTTTTGATATATCAGCTCAAGGGTAATCATCGTCCGATATTTACGAAGGAAATCTATTGAAGTATAGTGTTCTAGTTTTAAGGTCAACACGTTCTAACAGTTTCCTTCAATTGTAACAGGGGAATATCGTCGAAAATACTAGGTGTTTAAGAGAGTCATTTCATTGCCGTCCCATTCGGTGACTGTCAATAGTATGACTACCGTGAAACCTTAGGTTTCTTCCTTCTAACATTCGACATCGGTAACAGTGTCAACATGTCGCAGTTTTGCATCACAGATTGACCTATCATCATTAAACCTGTTTCCATCTAATGTATGTCTTCTACTTCATAGTCTGAATTCCATACCTATTGGGTAATGGACAACAAACTACCGTGTAATACACTCGTCGTGTCTAGACCTAACCTTGACCTTAATCTGTGAAGTTGTTTACTCTTTGTGCTTAGCCATGTTGGTAGGTACAGATTTCTTTGTTGGAGTCGTTGCATCCGTATTAACCAGTGTTTGGAGACACTGTGCAGCATACTTCATAATCACTCACAGCGGCGCATGTATTTTCTCTATATCTTCGAGATCTTAAGATCCATTATCCTTTCAGAAGCCCCTTTACCTCATTTCTTTCTCTTGAACTATAGTGCGACATTAATCGTATTAATTTGATTTCTCCTGTTGTATAACAATTTGAACTTGTGTGCATATGTGCTAGGTTCTTCGTCGCCACCAACTGACATTTGGTTTGGGTGGGGGAAGATATCTCCATTCACCCTCAAGTAGTGCTAGTTGGAATAAACCAAATGAGTTTCTCTTAATCCGGTGATTGCCAACCTAACATCTTTGATAAAATTCAATTTATATCTAGTAGTCAGCTCCTTTACTCTCTATGTATAATGTATGTGGTAATGTAGACCAGTTCTTCTGTAACATTTAGCATTTTGAGAGAGTATGCCATCCCAAATATGCTTGTATTATTACTCAAACCATCCAGAAATCTGTTTATTGTCGCCGTCATCCTACTTAAGTTACTAAACAACACATTGTTCTCAATAGTTATGTATGCATTAGCTGAAAAAGGTTTACTGAATGCAATTTCAATGAAATTCATTTCCATTTAGCGATAATGTCACGTGAGTAGTTGTGTTCTGCACAACTCTTCTAGTTGTCAATTTATTGTATATTTCTTCCTCTCTCTAAGTTTTCGGTGTTTATGTAGTTGTTTTCATTTAGTACTAATTATTAATAATTTTTTTTTATTATCACTACCAATTTTCCTTTGGTAACGGTAGTTTTAATTTCGATAATCGTTGGTTTTTAAATTCTAAATTCGTTTTAACTCACACAGTTATTTAATTTACAGTTTTTGCACAGTTAACATTAATTTGTCGTAGTTTTTTAATAAAATGAAAATTAATTCAACTTATATTAGTTATTCTCTTGAGTATCGTAATTCTAAATACAAATTAAGTTTGTGTATATATGAGAGTGTAGTGGTCACTTTTTGCGGTTGCTCACAATCAAAGCATATTCTTGATGAATTTGGAAACGAAACAGAATTAGTGGTGACTTTATCGATCTAGGAGTATAACCTCAGAGTTTTTTAAGTCACTCAATAGCCTGTTTTGTTAATAGTTTGTGGTGTTTCAACCCCATTCTCGTTAAAGCCTTATCCTTAGTCGGAAATCCATGGGGTCAGGTGTAAAAGTTTAGGGTCGATCCTTTCTATTTCTTTTCTTGTGAGAAGCAGCATTTTTATTTCCATAAAAGCTATTCCACCTTCACTTCCCATGTACAATAAGCAGCCAATTACTTATCTTGATTATCATCACTTTTTCTTAGATACCCTTTCATTACATTCTCTTAAATCATATTTTCAATTTCTAGTTGCTTCCATTATCAGTACCATTAGTCTTATTTCTACGTCTTTTCCACTCGTATTGTTAATTTCATCTTGTCGTTATTATCTTCAAAGTCTTCATCTTGCCTACTTTGCAGATGCTGTTTCTGAAGATGACAAATGCCATATATTTATATTATTTACAAGGTTACATTTACTCCATAAGTTTATTATCAATCACAGTTTGCGTTTGTGGGTGTGATTATCTTCTAAAATTTAGATTATGGTGTTCTTTAATTTCTTAGAAAATATTTTACATTATGATTCATCAGAAATTGTGGTTTCATCACTCATTTCTTCTGTTTTCCTCTCTGATTAAAGCTACGAACAAAGGAAGACATGTATGTTAAAACTTATGAAATTATTACGTGATGGTGCTATCAGTAACTGGGACGAATATTTCAAGCCAACATTGTTAATTCTCCTGGAAACATTAGGTGATGATGGGGTGAGTTTCGTTTATTTTGTGTGAATAAATTTACTTGTGAATGCACTATAAATGGCATGGTATGTACCAAAAAACTAAATAAATACACAAGCTTAGTTAATTCACTCCGATTTAGGGTTCATTTGTAACATCTTAATTATTACAAAAATTAATGAAATCCTTCAAAAATTGAATATTACCGAGTGGTCAGTTATAATTATGAAACTGTTCTAATCAGTGAGCAACGGCTCTGTGATTAAGATATTCGACTTTCAATCGTGTAGTTATAGTTTTGATTCCCGCAACACTCATATCAGCCCTTAGAGTGGGGCTCAAAGCCACAAACACAGGAATATATAGCTAGTAAAAGTGTCAATATGCTTGAAAGCCACTATTATTTATTATTATTATTATTATTATTATTATTATTATTATTATTATTATTATTATTATTATTATTATTCATTGTATTTCAACGCCTCATTTACACAAAATTTAAAGAATTTGGACAATAGTCGCTTTATTTGTTATTGTTGCTGTTTTTTTCCGGAATTGACTTGACCACTAAAAAATATTATTATGAAATATATTGACTGTTATATATCGTAAACATGTTAATTGATGTATGTATTTTTTGATTTATTCGGAAATTTTTCTGTCTCTTAGCAATGACGATTGATTATTTTGCAATGGATGTGTACTGTAAAAGTTATATTAGTAGTACTAGTAGTCTACCACAGTTTCGAAACTTTTATGCAAATTATTTAAATATGGCCTCAAGTAAACGTCTCTGGGTTGCATATATTTTGTGTTAGGACTCATGATATTAATATGTTGCCTCACTAGTCAGTCTTAATTAACATCCAATATTTTTATGTTTGAGACCATAGATGACTCCCTATCTGTGTAGGCGTCTTAAAAACTACTAACATTAATAACATTTGCGACACGATTTTCTACTGATTTGTCCATATAAGGCCGAACATGATAGTTCGAGAAGATAAACTGAAAAGAAAGTACTTCCAAAGGAATGACGGGACTGAAGATCTAGAAGAAGATGGATAACGAGTTCATCTAAGACACGGTGATTGATTTTTAACCGTATCACTAAACATTCCCAACCACTGTTCCCAGCTGTCATACAAATGCCATTCGAGTAGTCTGCATCTACTAATAGTATCTTCAATGACTGACAGATAAAATCATTCTGCACATAATGAAAGCCATATCAGCTTTTATAAATTTACACCATCATAATGTTAGTTTTACTGTAAAAAAAGTGGGATTCACAAAGCGTCGGTATCAGTGATATCTCCCTCTATCTTAAGATGTTCGCTGATCTAATGTTCAATCACTGTTGTCTTACAATTAATAGGATCTCTTCTATGTGGTAATGTTAAGGTTCAGTAGTATATGTTCGGGCTTAGTGATGATGATTTAATTGGTTTTATTATGTTCAGCTAGTTTCTTCAGTAGCTTGACCATGTTTCACGAATGTAATTCCATCGACTTCGATATCTTCCATTCTTTACTGACTGTAGGACCTGGTTTGAAAGGCGAGAAGGTGATCATTGCATTACATGTCACTGTGGTGTAGAAAACATCTGCTTATGGCTGATATACGTTTCTCATCAAAATGAAATCCTTCTTGGTTATATGTTTAGCTTAATCGTATCTCTTATTTTATATCATTATTATTCACTTTTGTATTTACAGCTTATCCTGTTCATTTGGTTTTTCTTCCCTTCCTTCCCTTAATTCCTGATTGTATCAACATTCTATCTTTCAAATTAAATATGGGTTAACTTCACGTCTTAGTTGTCCAACTGTTTGCTTTTTTTAACTGACTCTTGCTCTGCCCAACATTTCGCATCCAGGTAATTTCCAAAATTAGGTGGGCTTCGAACCTTCTTTTAGCCGTTGAGCTGTACTACCACTTTACAGAATTTCATATTGACCGCGAATAATATACAAATCACAAAGTAATATAAAGTCTAATTAATCAAAATAAGCATTGGAAATTATCTGGGCGATCCTACGTTGTTCAGTCTACATTTATTATAAGCTGTTTCATCGGTTAAGACGTTCAGCTTTCACTCAGGTTTTAAGCAGAAAGTTCTGAGTTTGACTTCTTCTCTGCCTACTTCTGTTTCGGGTTCAGCGGACTTGTAATATAAAAAACTCCACAGTATGCGCACATCGAGTATATTTTAAAACTCATAATACATGCATTTGTACCTGGTCAAGTGATTTAATACAGGTATTAATAGTAATGTTGATAATACGCTTATTTTCACCTTAATTTCGCATAAATTATCTAGCATGAAACAAGAGCGCTTGCCCTTCGTGTACTACAAGAATTAGTACGAGCTAAACCGGAACTATTTCATGATTTCGCTTATTTATTTGTCATTAAAGTACTAGAAGCATGTCGGGACAGCGAAAAGTCTGTAAGTTTACTTTGTATTTATATATATTCATCCGCTTAATTATTATACATATCCATTGCATTTCGTTAATAAATATTATTGCCTACTTTTGCTTGCTATCAGTGAGCGTCATTCTCAACAGCTAAGTATCGTTTAATTTGGATTGTGGTTAGTAAGTGAAATTCCAGGACGCCCATCTCGTCTTATGTGGGACTCGTCAACTGGGTGTACTTGAATCCTGTTCACACTGGGACTCGAACTCAGTCCGTTTCGTGTTAAACTCCACTACATTCACTGTTAGGTTACTGAGTCTCGACAACTACACCCATCAGTTATATCCAGCTGACGAATCCAAAAGGAGCACTTAGCTTGCATCCTGGATTCCGCTTGTTAGCTACAATCCAAATTAAATCATACCCGTGAACTACAGCTGTATCGAGGCAAGCCTGCTCAGGATGCAGATTGCCAGGTACTTATCGATTTCAGTCCATATCAAACCAACGGGAAGATTCCAAAACAGACTCAAGTTAGGTATTTTTAAAAGTTTGTAATCCGCTCTCTTTTACTATACAAATGTGAAACGTGGCTTGTTTGTTAGCACTATCGAGTAGGCAATTATAGGATTAAACACCAAGTGCAAAACTGAAACGACAAATCAGTTTTTAGGAATGTGGAATCATCACGACTATGGTGATTGGGACATGTATTACGATTGCCCCAATAACCGCCTATCCCTATACACAATCATGACTGGTGTAGAAGTTTGTGGAAAGAGAACTCTTTCTTCTTTGACGAAATACTTTCATATATTTCCTGAGTATTTTTTGGTTCAGTTTCATGTTCGTTTTTTTTTAAAATAGCTATATTTATCATAAAACATCGAAAATGCCCTAATCAACGGTTCAGTTCAAATTAATGTGAAAGAAAACAGATTAGAATTTTTAAAATTGCCGTTACAACAACAACCGAATGTTTAAACAATACAGCTTAATGAAGTCAAATTAGCAAAGTATAATTAAATATAATAAATGAAATGTATATATGAAATAATAATGAGTTTAAACGACTATAAAAGATGCATCTCTGCAACAGATCGATTACAAGCCATGTCGCCTAATGTCTCCAGCCACTTATCGTGATCGGTTGTTTACAATAATTTTGCAGATCCCAACCAATTAGTTTGCAGCTACCCATACCAATAGTTATTGGCTTTAAGTAGCTTACGAATGTCATCCACTATTAAGTTCAGCGTTTCACATCCATATAGTAGATGGTAACAGATTACTGCTCAGTTTACTCATCCGTTGATTGACAGGCAGATGTCTCGCTAATGGTATAGGTGATGTCAGTTGACAAAAGCCAAACAAACCTTCTGAATCTGTCTTAGAATTCTGTCAGACACCAACTAATCAAAGTTGATCAAACCTCGAAGATATTTGAAATTGTTCAAGTACTCAAATGCATTATTCCATATCTATAGATTATTTGTTTGTGTAGATTCTCTCTGAAACCACATTTCGCATTTACAGGGTGACAGATTTATATTATGTTCATAATTTGTTTATTATTATTGTTGTTGATTTCTCTTTTTATTCTCACAAATAATAAAATCAGGTTGTTCGGGCTGCAGAAGAATGTGCTAATACAGTAGCACAAAGTCTTCCTCAAGAACTTTGTCTGAATGTACTAACTCCACTTATCAATGATTCACAATTACACATTAATTTACCAGCAATAAAAATGCAAATGCAAGTGGTACAAAATTCTTCACCGGAATTGGTTCATGAATTTGTCAATGCATTGATCCCAGGACTTGTTATTGTAAGTTAATGTTATTACTTCATATCATTTCATTCGTCTGAGTCATAGCTCGCTATTTGATCATCTGCGTGTTGTTATTTAATAGAATGTACTGCATGGTTGACCTTACCGTAAAGACACTTCTCCTGTTATATACGATACGAAAAATAGGTTGGGTTTAGTCTTGATGACCTGGGATTGCGACTTCAGAGATCAAGAATCAACTTCTCTATGGCGGTCACATGAAATTTTTCTGAGTGGCTCATAAAATGTCGATGCCATACATTCCAGACATTTCGCATGCGATGAAAGTCCGTGGTGTAAGATGAGTTTTCGATATGTTTAATTTCTTTTTGTTGTGGGAATGCAGTTGTCTGATGGAATGTACCTTACTACTGTCATTACACCACTATAACTGGTAGCTCTACTTCGTTGTTCCAACCGACTCTCATAGGATGATAGAACCTCAAGGTATACGATTAACAGATAATATATTTGGATTGGGTCATAACGATAAGCTTGCCTAATCACTACTTACCTCGACTAAATTCATTTAAACTACATTACTTATTCTTGAATTGATATGCTGTCTTATCAATCTCATCTATTGTTCCGTGCATATACCAGATGTACATGCATGCCAGGTTCTATATTTTCCGTGACTGGTTGTAAACATCTATCAGTAAGACAGTGAACTAATGCGTCAATGAATATTAGATATTATAGTTCTACTCGATGTTAGTCAATAATTCGCGTCAATGATTGCAAGTGTTTTTTTGGCATCTATAGTTTCGCATGGTTTCACAACTACTCTACATCATTGTCTTGATTATTATCATAGAGATTGAAGTAACTGAGTTATTATTCGCGGGTTGCAAGGATTCTCGATCAACAAAAATATATTTTTATAAATATGTCAACACTATTCCATACTTAAATATGTGACCTTAAATACATTAGGAAATAGGTTCAACATTACGATTGTCGTCGCTTTTATAAAGTCTCTCATCATCCCCTCCCCCCCCACCCTTAAATTTAATAATTTTTGTATGCATTGAATGATGGTGATCAATATATTATTATTCATTATTCAGGCATGTAATCACGAAGAGAGTGCTATTCGTAAAGCCAGTGTATTTTGTTTGGTTGCAATCGCTATGAAACTTGGCGATGATATTTGGAGCTATTTAACTGAATTAAATGCTGGTAAAGTAAGTATATCTAGATTCGATTACATAATGATTAATTACTTTAAGTTCATCTAGGCATCTAGTTGTATGTATATTACTTAATACTTGCCTAATCCTTTATGATGCTGCTGGAATTCTGCAGATCACGTTACAATGTGAATTCTAATCTAGATGGCTTGGCATCGTGTGCACTTTATTTTGATACTAGGTGATTAGAGGTAGTCTGCAGGTAATTCTGTTTGATCTTGGTTACCTGTTGTTTAATATTCGTCACTCATCACTTGCTTTCTTGATAAAACTGTTGTCCTCTGATGGATCCAAGCATGGATCACTTTTACAGTCCATGACTGTTATCATAAAGCTTTTTGGCTGCGTCTAAGATAGGTGTTTACACTAATTGGTCACTGTAAAGCTAAGATCTCATTACCTAGAGAAAATAAGTTTCCCCAACCAGCGAAAAACCTAGGTCAAACTGAGTTTCTCCTCGTTGATTATATTTAGCAATAAAACTCCCTCCCTGATTACATAGATTGCAAGTCGATGGAGTAGGAATCGAACCTGAGATAGGAATGTTTGAGAGCCGAATATCTTAAACACGATAAGGTGCGTCTCCTCTTATGAAATCACAATCATAGTCGACTGGAATGACTAAGTGAATTAACACAAATGCATACACTGTCTGAATAACTCAAATCTGTTGAGCATACGTTATACTACGCATTTTGCATACATGTCGTTTGAAGAAAAATATGCCTTATGGTTAACATTCAGGTTTCCTAATAGAAGCAACTCCTTGTCTCTGTTATGGTTACTTTTGTTGAAAATTACTGATTGGATAAAATGAAGCCTAACTATTATTACAAACCTTGCAATAAAAGGAATTAAAACTTAAGTTTGACACAATCAGATATATTACTATTGAGAGTTATATGGTTATTTTGTCTGTAACACTTTTTGAAGTCTGTCAATCTAGTTGTATTGTAATTCGTTTTATTACTTCACCTTAAACATTCCTCTTTGATTTTTTCTCCTTTCTCTTAACAGAAACGTCTTTTAAAACTTTATATTGATCGTCAACAGAATTCAACTACATCAGAAGATTCTATTACAACTAGAAGTTGATTTGTATCGAGTAAATATTATGTGACATTACTAACGAAGGTGTGATTTCAGCCAAATATGGTGTATGTATTTAGTCATCTGTATGAAATAGTTTTACGTTTCCTTTTCTCATCTTTTTTATGTTACCTCTGTCTCAACCTCTTAGGGATTCCAAATAACATTTATTAATGAATTAAAAGATCGTTTTAAAAACTTAAAGAAATTTCTTTAATTATACATTTCCTTGTTAATATATATCTAGTCTATATATAACATTACCAGAATAGATAAAGTGGCATTTCGCTTATCTGAACACATTACTTTTTTCCAAACACATACACCAACTGCTACTTAACTCATTGTTACTGAAGTAGTTGATCATTTCTCTGCTTTTTTAAATTCATTCTATTCGAATTTCCCGTTACGTTTTGTTTGCTTTGTATTAATTCAGTGAACAATCATATTATAATTTTTCGATGTGTATGTGTTGTCTTAACCAGAAATTGATTACTTTTCAAATCGGTCTATCTGTATGAGTTTTTTTCTCAGAAAATTGTTACATCATCATTACAACCCGGTTATATGATGGTGGTGGTTACTGGTGGTAGTCGCCTACACACTCACTCGACCTCGACGTTGAAATACAAACAATAATATCGATAGATAATTTAGCTATTTGCAGTGTTGCTCCCTTCCAATTACACACACGATTATCTTTGATCTATCTCCGCTTTTACTGTCATAATGTGAATCGAACAATTCAGTGTATTACTGTTCAGCTTTGGGCTGACACTTGTCACTCTCGCTTACTCGTCCTTTATGTGCCTCTGTTCCCTCCATTGGTAGATACGATGTGTAATTTATTGTTTTGTCCTCGGTTGCATTACTCTCATCTCTTTTCTCTACATACATTATTGTAATCATCCTACTATCACTACTAATAATAATAGTAGTACTACTTCTGCCATGTGTGTTTACACAAAATATATTTTCCGTTTTCCCCATTTTGTGAATATTCGACTTATCAATCAATCACTTAATATTTTATCCCAACTTATTATACCCTTCTTCATTCTCTTACTCGGAATAATGACAACAATTTCAGAATCCCAGTTATCAGTTACTTCTGTCAAAGAAATCAACAGCTAACTGTTGATTCCTGTAACAAGATTATACAATAGCTAACAACTTTGTTGAAGTACATTTCCGTTTAAGAAAGATAAATTTATTTGATTTAATTTTCCATTGCATTCTTTTAACTAGGATCCAGTAGAAAATAAGGGGAGTGGGAATAAATTCATTTGCCTATTTGAGTATGTTATATAATAAGAAAAAAAAAGGAAATGGTGGATGTAATCATTTCATGTATCATTATTAGTTCATTCTCTTCACTTGTCACATTCTATCATTCACTTTCTTTATTTTGTTGCTTTATCCTACTATTGTGTATATGTGTAGTATTCATGGTCTTAACTCTGTTATGTTATGCATGAATGTATACGTAAATCACACATCAGTTTTTTTTTTCTTCCTTATTTGTTGAAGTGGATTATGAAAAAGGAGAAAAGCATAACAAAGATTATTAATAAATAAAATGCCAAACTGTTTTGTGTTTTAGACTATTAATTACCAAAACTAGTTATTGCATTCATCCATCTGCACACTTTTATATGTTGTGTTCATTGTTGAAAAATCATAGTAAGCTAATCTGTGCATGAGTCGGTGAGTGTTTTTTTTTTAATTCTATTTTGTTATTACTATTACTACCATTACTTTGGTAATAGGTATAATGTGTATGTACAGAAACTATTTTCACTGTTTTGTTCTCTGTTTCTTTCTCCCTCTTTCTCTTTCGTACAAGCGCGCTTGTTGTTTTCATCGTTTCTATCTTTATACTTCATACGTGGTTGGTCTGTTTACTGGTTTTCAGTTGATCATAAATAATTTGTGATAATTATTAATAATATTATTATTGGTAAATCTTTTATTTATGATAAATTATTAATGTAGCTCATTTTATACAATGAATAGTGACATTGGACTGTTACAAAAGTAACAAAGTGATCATTATTGTTAATTAATCAACTAAGTAAAGTATGATATAAATAATAACTAGGATTAAAGCACAGTATACGCAAGAGCCTGAATGTTTCTTTAAAATGTTTTCGATGCATACTTATTATAGCTAGTCAGCATAGAAACAAGTTGGTTGATAGAATCCAACTTATGCTAAGAATCGAACAGTTATGATAATCACTGATTAATCAATATGATATTATGATGATGAGTTTGTTTCGTTATGATTTTCGCCAATGATTTATCATCTTGCTAACATTTAGTTAAAGTTATCTTTAAGTAGATTAGTCCTATAAGACTCTTATACAAATTATAGATTCATGAAGTGATTAGCTACATGAGAAAATATCAGTAATCAGTAGTGTACAGCCATGTCGAGTATGCGATTAGTATTACTTACTAAAGAATGTTAGGTTGCGAACTGATTAATGCTTAAAATAGGAACCAATGCATGTTAACTAGGCGATCTAATGGGCAGGTACTTGTTGCGGGACACTATAAAACTATAAGCGTGAAGAACATAGTTCATTCTATCCAGTGTTTATTCCATGTCTTTATTATTGTTACTGCACCGCTTCAACTATTTCGCTATTCATCTTGTTAATTTGATCTCGTCATGCTTATGAAATAAGACAACTTTGGCTAACGTACGATTGTACCTGGCTCTATGTTGTTTAAGATTAACTTAAGACTAACTTTCTCAAAGCGATAGAAAGAGGAACTACAACTTAGAGAAATTCAACCATGTCAGTAATTTTAGTTGTGTGTATTCGTTACATATTGATATCGGCTGGACACCACTGAAAACCAAGGGGCACCTGAACAGCTGTTTTGTCTTAATATGATACTCCAACAGTGCGCACCCCTGTTCACTCAAGGAATCGGACCCACAACCTTTAGGTTATTGAACAAGTAACCCCCTACACCACTGGGACTACGTTCAATGTTAGAATTCTTACTTCAATCAATCTGTGATCGAGTGAGGAATCGTGACTGATGGAGTCCGGAGTTGTCGAGAATGAAACAGCTATTACTAATGACAATGGATGATCGTCACGGTGTTTTACGAATCGATAGAACTTGGAATTCTGCCATTAAAAGCTGGCTCAGTGGTACTGATAGTTAAACCTTCACCAACCAGAAAGCTGTTGGTATGATTCCCTGGCTGAGTAGAGGGGGGGATACTTCCGAGAAAACAAAGCTATTCAGTGGCACCCAATCAATCTTCGCAAAATCACCATAACTCATGTCAGTAATCTTTAAATGATATAGCACCGACGGAGTAGTTGTTAGTTTTATTCATATAAGAATTCTGTTAAGTTTCTGAAACCTATTCCTTCAAAATATATAGTGAATTAACTGATTGATCTTGGTTGAATCAACCAAATTATGCTTGTACTATATATATCTGCTGCTTGTTTTATGTTTTGATTATCCGGTTTATCGAATGAGTTAAGCATAATGGTGGCTCACGTGAATTAAAACTTACATTCTAGACTCAGTAATATGCTTAGCAACAAGCTGGTTAACCGAAGTCTAAATTCACATTATCTTATGCGACTGAAAATTAGTTGAAGTGGCAAGAAACAGCTGAAGCTAGAGTCGATATTTTATATTATCAGTTAATGATGATGGAAATGTTTCTATACTTCAGATTTTAATTTATCTTTGCTATGTGGTTGAAACAATCTTATCAGACAATCTAATGTCTCGCTGAACCAATATTTCCATCATCATTTTTGATTGCTAATGAAAACTTTATGTAAGGAGCGGAAACTTTCCTAAATATTAATTCTTCGCATTTACAGGTTAGGCTCTGTCATTTACTATTGAATAGTTGAGTAAGATATATGTTTCTGAGGAAGACACCAATCCTGTTTGTTATCGATTTGTATATTACAAATACAAGCGCTTTTTAATTACTGTACTTGATACCCCCAACTTAGATGAGCTATGACTAGAGCGTAGATAAAATGGTTAAATGAATATGAAATTGTAACGTACTCATATCTCTACTTTTTCTCATGTATAACTGGTTTCATTGTATCTGTTGTGTTAGATTGTCGTGTAATTCGTATTACTATATTTTTATATTTTCCTTATCTCATTCTCAACCAATAGACGAAATATTGTATCTGATTATTATGTGCTTCGATGTACCTAGTTTTATACACATTACTCCACATCGTTCGTATAAATTCATAAGTTTCCATCTATGCATACTTAACAATTGTACTATAATCTATTTAGTCATATCATGTTGCCTTCATTTCCATTAATCATCTTTCACTTGACCGATTGAATCAATTGATATATCTATCTCCCGAATCATGGTCATTAAGAGTAGAGGACATCCATAGGTTACTGGTCTTCGATCATAGGTGTCTCCGAAGCATTGCTCGTGTATCGTGGGACAACCGAGAGAGCAGTGCTGTCGTTAGGAAACGGGTTCTATGAAAGGAGGGCAAATCAATAGATGAAGTATTGAAACTTCATCAGTTGAGGTGGTTGGGACATGTGTCACGCATGTCTAACTACCGACTGCCTCGACGAGTTATGTTTTGCGGTGTAGTAATAGGTTCGAAGAAAGCCAGAGGCGGCCAAACCAAAACATGGCAGAAATCGACGAAGTCACTGACAAGTGAACTAAGTCATGTTGGTAGATGTAGGCTGCGTGGTTGGGGTCCGCGAGACGAAAGTCACCAATGGTTAGAGACCTTAAACGACATGGCTCAGAATCGTTTGCAATGGCGCAGGTGCATCCACTCTTTGTGTTCTCTCAAAATCTAACCTTCTGAATTCTCTATATTTCTCCTTTCAAATTTATCTTACTGAATTATACTTTTCGAATCATATCTTCGCTCCCTAATTTTCTGCATTACTGCTAATACTTCTACTATCGCTATCACTCTTGGATTTGAACTGACAGTTGCGTCTCTGTGCTGATGTGGTATGGCAACCTGAACTGATGTACGTACGTACGAAGTTCTGCGTTGTATCTATCAATCTATCTACTTTGTATATCAAACATCTATTTTAGTTTAATCTATCTCAAATCTATTCATTTAGTACTAGTAAGGAAATCACCTCATCGAATTTATTGATGAATCAATAATCCTATCAAAGTTAATATAAAAATGACATTGTAACAATATGTTCTTTTTTTCCTTGTCTCACTCACTCTCTGTTTTAGATTATACAAATTTTCACATAGATTTTAGTTGTTGATCAAAAATGAATAGTCGTTCCCGCTTAAAAGAAATTAAATCAATCGTTTACTGGTAATTGAATAAATGTTCCAGTTGTACGCATTCCACTATCATCTGCTTCTTTATATTCACACATTAGACGTTTTGCTGATTCTGGTCGTTTTCTTTCATTCACTGACATATTTTTCCATAATGTTTCACCTTTTAAAAAATATTCTTTGAAATCAGCATTCTGTTCGACTATATTTTGTTGTATACAATATGGAAAGGGAAATGATAAACAATAATCTATAAGTGATCAATATGACAGTTTGTAGCAAAAGAAATTTCAAGATGTAAATCTCCCCCCCTTGTTGATATTGAAGGCTAAAATTCATCATTCTATGTTGATATATATATAACCCCCAGCAGATTGGCAGTGATGTATAACACATTTTAGTATGGTTGAATAATGGTTAATAAGGGAGTTCTCTCAAGAATTTGTCACTTGGATTTCTCTATATCTCAAGGTTGAGATTCTAATCTAATAATTTTCATTTTAAATCCCAATACATTTTCCTTTAAGCAATTAGTTCTAGATAGTTGACTAAATTAAAGTGACGTGACCAAAATATGACAAAATACGCATCCTGAATTCCACAACTAGCTACAATTTAATTTTATGAATACATTTTATATGTTTTTTTCGAGAATTCAATTTTTCTGTTAAATAATGGGAATCATTCGGAGGATAACTTCAGATATGACAGTGACAAGTTAGTTCACTATTGGTTGAAACTAACCGTCATAGCAGCTAACTCACATTTTGAAACTAGATACTGATTACAATAGCTTGACTGATGTTAAAACGTTCAATTTAGAACTAATTGATGGAGAGCCTTATATGTCAGAAATCAGCTGATTGATCCCCTGTGGAAAGAGAAGCAAACTGACTTCAGCAGGTTATGTTCCTTTTAAATTATACACTACACACTATCATGGTTTCAATGATTCATTAGATTTCAAAAAATGTGAAGATTAATTAGATAGTTCAGGATTTTATTTTCCCACTAATGACTTATAGAATGTGGTAATGTTTGAAATGTGTCGACCACAAACAGAATCCACACAGGAATAAACCGATAGCTGAGTAGTGAAAAATTACCTCAACTGTATCTAATTTGCGCTACTCAAAATTAATTAAGTAGTAGTAGACCATAAAACTTAAAAACAATCTAAATCCAGTTGTAGCACTAATGTCGTCACCTTGATATCAACTATGAATTGTTTTCATGTTGATATTAAGTGTTACCTAAATGATATTTATATCATCTATTCACTGATGTGTAGATTTGTTTTTTTTTTCTGACATATACTGATCTCGGTTGGGTACTATTGAAAAATAGCTAATACTGGATAGTTGTCTCCTCTTAGTGTGGAACTATTCAGCCTCAGAGACCACCAAAGACATTCAGTTCTTGCAGCCAGCACTTAATTGCTAATACTGCTGAATTCAAACTTTAATCAATTTGCTATATAACTCAAAGATCATCCAGTGCTATTGTCAATAACTATCTTACTGTCAGTGAACTTCATGCATAATAAATTTCATTGGTCGATTTTGACTTTTCTTTGATCTACCGGATTCTAGTCTTTAATATTACGCCTTTTACGGATCAATCATTATAAACTAGTAAACAGTTGTGTATATGGTTGAATTTCGCTGCATTTACAGACTCCCAACATACCATGATTATTAAAAATGACCGATCTACTTACTTTTGTATGATCAGTAGGGTAATATTATCAATGATACTCTCACATATTATATAGTGCGAATGTTAAGTATGCATGAGCACTTCCGATAAGTGATGTATCAGGACTAAAAATTTGTTCACTTTTGAAAACATTCGTAGAAACATACAAATTTGACAGGACTCATATTGCTATTCCGTTAAATTTTTCCTAATATAAACGATAAAGTGTAAAGACTTTTTGTAACCTTGGTATCTTTCTTATAAGCTTCCAGAGTCATCACATCACTTGTAATCTTATGAAACTCTTTGTTTCTCCACCTGTTTTTGTTCTACATCCATGCGTCGAAGACTATGAGTGTCTAGACATCGACTAGGTAGACACAATATATGTCAAATATGTTTAATAATAATAAATTATTCATATAGCGTATCAACTAACTCACTTAAAATATCTTTAATACTTCTATTCTGACCACCATAGTCTATAGGAAGTACAGCCTGAAGACCTGGCACCTTTTCATAAGCTTTCTTTATATTACCTTTCACTCTTATAAACTGCGAAAAGAAAAGAGAATAAATGAGATATTGTTTTTAATAAAGGAAAGAACACGATAGCGTTAGTAAGCATATCTTTCAGATTGTCTAACACTCCAGTCAGTATTTTATGTGAGTGACATCATTAGTATTAGGTGTGAGGCAGTTACTACTCAACAATAGAATTTAATAAATATTCTATTTAATCATAAATTGACAGTTACATCGGTTCAAGGTTGCCTATATCTTTGAAGCATCAGTAAGCTTAACATCATATTAGTGAACATGAAGAATGTAGTTAAAAGAGAAAAGATATGGAGCCTGAAAGAAAGTTATTAATATGCTTCCAAGTTCACGAATTAACGGAGGACAATGAGTGGATACATCTACATCACTGTGACCTATTCTGAGCCAATATCACCCAACGTTTCCAACCATTGGTTACAGCATTCATTTGGACCCCAACCAAGCAGTCTTCATTTACCGACACGACTTCAAACCAGCAGTCACTGACTTCATGTAGTGAAGCTTATGATTTCGTTTAGCCGCCTCTAACTCTCTTTCATCCTGCTCCTATATCACCCAACATCGCGCATCCAGGTAGACGGTGGTTTGGGCATACATAACACATGTCCCTACCACCTCATTCGATGTAGATTCACAATCTCATCGACTGACTTGCCATCTTTGTTTAATAACCGTCGTCTAACATCGTTATTGCATAGTGTGACCCTAGGTAACGCGAGCGATGTTTCGAAGATATCAATGATCAAATGCCAACAACTTTCGAGTGTCGTCTGCCTTTAATGGCCAAGTCCCATATATATATATATATATATATATATATATATATATATATATATATATATATATATTTCTGGGTGTGACCTTAATCAAACACTTACGATATTTATTTCGTTTATCGACATACACTGCATAACATGTTCTTAGCAAACCATCGAAAAGAACTTCAGATACTTGAAATCTTTATCTAAGACTACATGGTATTGTTCAACACTAAGAACTATACAAGAGTGACATTGGTCACTATCCAATATTTTGTCAATGTAAAAATTCACTTAAATATTGCTGATAGAATAAACCGCCTTAGTAACAAAAGGGCATCATATTAAATTAGCTCATGACTCAAGTAAATATATAACTAGTTAGACTATATGTTAGAAATCATACAAGTTGATGACTTCTTAATTAGATTGGAAGTCAGTGTAGAATTGTCGGCTTATCACTTACGGAAATTATTATTTAAAAAAAAAAAGAACATTAGTAAACATATGTATCCAACTTCTTCTACATTGGTCTACATTATCAGTTCGTATAGAAATCAATACATGGTCAAATTGCGCAATAAATCAATGGAGATGTAGATCTACTATCACAAGTTCAGTGATTAATTAGACGTAGCTGCTAGTCGATCCAGGTTGACATAGATTTCTATCTAGTTGGTAAATATCAATAAGATTTGTCAGCAGTTCTGAAGCAACTCATGATTCTTGTAGTACTGGAACTTAGTAACAACAAATAAGTCACAATTATTAATAACCATTATTGAAGACCACTCTCATTCTTTCTTCCTAACTTCAGTTTGATTAAATTCAATGGAAACGAATATGTACGAATAAAGATGGTCGACTACCAAGATGACTTTATAAAAGTAAACATCAAATGGTAACAAATTGGAAAACAGGTTATGAAAATTATAGGAATTTAGTGGAAAAGTAGTTCCAAATAGATAATTTCACGACTCACTTACATGGTTTACATATTTTTACTCTAGAAAATGACAGTCTCAGTCATTATTGATTTGACTAAAATGCAACTTTACTTGTGATAACACTTACATTAGTGAAGATGGTTTTCGAACCTTATGAACTTGTTTTCAACAATATTCTTAACTCTAACCACATAACTTAGTCTTAATCCTAAAACTCTAAACTTTAGTCCCATCTCTAATACTGAAACCTAATTTCAACCTTAAATAAAAGATTTTGTCGTAAAGTTTAACTTACAAACTGTAATCTTATATATTAGCTGAAATTTTAGATCCTAACTATAACCCTGAAAACTGACAATAATAACTCTAACCTTTATGCTTAACAGTAACCTAAACACTAACCGAAATCCTGACTCTAATTCCTAGGCGTAACCTCAGACTAAACAAATTATTTTACCTTATGATAAGCATTTGAATGGTCTAGTGAATCAACTCTATTTCTTCTGTAGTAAGATGGTGAAGATTGCAACTAATCAATTACTACTAGCTTATGGGCATCCTAAAGAAAGTAAATTCAGATTGCGGCTAGTAGTGGAATGTGGCACTCACTTTTCGTTCTGTTTTAGACACTTCAGCTGGAAGCCTCTGGGTTACAATGTGGTTATTTTCACTAGGATTTTAAATCCTCATATATTATCCTATAAGCGTCTTAGTTTTGATAGCCCATTTACGTATTCCACTAGTATGAATATTTCAGTTGTAAGAATTTTCTTTTTTCTCGTTGTTCATGTTAAGGACTACAACAGAACGAAATACAAGTCCTGTATTCTATAGCTAACTAAAAACTAAACTTCGCTCATCGATTACTCTGGTGATAAGTATCAATATTTATTCACATGATCACACCAGCTTAGACACACAAATATTGTTATGGTCCCTAGTAACCCTCCGACATCCCTCTCTCTCTCTCCACAATAGAAGTAATGGTTTTCACCAACTTCTAAAATCTGATTAATTCTATTTCATCTTCCATTTGTTGATTTTTTTTGTTTACATCTATTAATTCTTCTTCTACTTTAAATAGAAAATGGATTCATTCACTATAATGATGTTATTTATATTCTCTGAATTGAATGATTTAATTAAAATAGATTGTCATTGTTTCTTTTTTTAAACAACAATCTAAGCTGAATACATCGTTTTCTTGTTTTTGGAAGAAACTAATCAAATGATTAAATCATGTAGCTTGATGCATAGAAACCGATTGAGGTTATACTCAATACTTTCAATATTCATCATATGCTGTGATAATCAATAAAGTTAGTAGTTATTTCAATTATTCTTTTTTATTATAGATTATCTTTATTAGATTCGATTAGAAATTTCATTTGATAATTGTACTTTTGCTTTCATTCAATATGTTAAGCTGTACTACATTGGAGAACATGTTCAGTGAAGAAAACTTCAAATGCTTGAAATGAACATTTTTCTTTTTTGGGGGGGGGCATAGAATAACATTGTAATACGATGCATTCACTAGTTATAAATGTTGAGTAAAACACTTTCAGTTAAAATTGACAGTTAGCCGGTATTCAACAGTTGATTTATTGAAATTCTGTGAATTCGTAATTGATAAGGTCATTCAATATGCTATAAGTGTACTGAAGTTAGAAATGTTATTCGTTGAATTTTGTCCAGTTAGTTCAAAGGTTGTCGGCTTTCATCATCAACTTCATTGAGTATTAAAAGACGTTTGACAGTGTAGATAGGATATCGCTGTGATGAAACTTCTCCGACACTGCGTCGTACCAGAGAAACTCGTCAACATCATCCGAAATTCTTAAGTTAAATTACAGTGCAAAATCGTGTATGGAGGACAGCTGACAAATGCATTTCCAGTGAGGACCTATGTCGTAAAAGGCTGCCTATTCTCACTTCTTCCTTCAAGTGATTGACTGGATCATGAAGACCTTCACATCTGAGGGGAAGCACGGCCTTTAATGGACAAGTAGAATCCAACTCGATGATTTGCACTTCGTGGATGATCTAGCTATTCTAGCCCATATACACCAACAAATATAAGTGAAGACAACCAGCGTAGCAACAACCTCAGCATCAGCAGACCTAAACATACATAACGGAAAGAGCAAGATCCTCAAATACAACACATGGAACACCAACAGAAATTGAACTTCATTGAGAAACTCTGGAACAAATAGACACTTTCACGTAGCTGGGAAGCATCATCGATGAACAAGGAGGATCCGATGCAGATGTAAAAGCAAGGATTGGCAAAGGAAGGGCAGTATTACTACAGTTAAAGGATATATGGAACTCCAAACAACTGACAATCAAACTCAAAGTCAGATTCTTTGATTCAAATGTCAATACGGTTTTGCTGTATGGAGCTGAAACGTGGAGAACTACTGCAAGCATCCTCAGTAGAGTACAGGTATTTATCAACAACTGTCTACGCAGAATATTGAATGTCTGTTGGCCGGAAACCATCGTCATCAGCCTACTAAGGTAAAGAGCGAAATAACTTCCAGCCGAAGAGAAAATTAGGAAACGACGTTGGAAATGGATGGAACATACATAATGGAAATCATCGGACTGCACCATGAGGCAAGCTTTAACTTGAAATCCAGTTGAGACAAGGAAAAGAGGAACACACTGCTTTGAGAATCGGAAGCAGATATTAAAATGAAGTGTACAGCAACTGGAAACAGCTGGAAAGGATTTGCGAGGACACAGTTCAATGGAGAATACTAGTGAGCGGCCTATGCTTCTTTTGGGAGAAGAAACGGTCGTAAGAAGAAGAAGCCTAAAGGTTAAGCATCAACAGAAAATTCTGTAATATGTGGTCTCGGTTCCCATTTAAATCTAGAATGTGCACTAATGAAAATTCTGACACTAGGAGGAAATAGCTATTCAGTGCTTCCTGGTTTTCAATTTAGCTCAACTCGTGTTACTAAGTTAAACTTCATTTAATCTGCAATAATGCTCAAGCATCATTCAGTGCAGTTTATAGGTAACTGAGGTCGAACTGATCGAACTCTACTGGTCATGGCTTCTCACTAAAATTCCTGTAATTTACTTTTTAAACCAGTCATTATTGCGAACAATATTATTCTGTTACAATAAAGAAGATAATTTGTGGAGATTTTACAGTTTTGAGTTGAGGTGGCTTTGTGGAGATTGATATTTAATGTTGTTGTCTGTACTCGTCATAAATCAATCTCGATTGGGTTTCAATTAAGCAACAAATTTAAACACAAATCTTACCATAACTATCTAAACTCAGTTGTTACAATCAACCTAACAGTGACTAACATCAATATGTGTCTGAAGTTTATAATGAAAAATTATGACCGATGGGGATCAAACACGTTCGGATTAAGACAGTTATCAGTGGTAGTGACTATTCGTCAGACTATATATCACACTGAATAAAGTGAGAATTCCACCAATGAACACCAGGCCAGTTATGCTGATTGTTAAATACGAGACTTAAGAGTCCTTTTAAAGTGTATAAATTTAAAATACGTACATCCCACCCTCCTTTCAGCCAATTTGTTTGACTACACAAAAAATATCGAAAGGAGATTCTAATGAATTAACGTTACTAGATCTGATATGATGTTCTTCTATCGAACTGTTCATAGAATCGGGTTGGCTCCTTAAATGTTACATTAGATTATGTTTTGAAATTCATTGAAAAATTGTTCTCTTTATCAAGCCAATATGATTTTTGAATAACAGTTCAGTAAAAGAAAACAATACGGATCTTGATCGAGAATGGTTTTGCTTAAAAGATTGTAAGATGCATTTTTTTTTCAAAATCCTCATGGTCGTATCTCATTTAAATATGATGTTTGTGAACAAAATTATTCTAAGTTAAAGAGTTTAAATCATGTTACTGTCAATGAATCTGGTAAGCTAATCATTTTTTAACCAGATAGTTCTTCAATCAATATTTATCTGGTCTTTAAGGAAAGAAAGTGGATTGCATTCCACTTCCTACTCAATAGGATTCAATTATGTTAAGTTATAAATGACAAATGTTGATGCGAATTAGCCTTAATATTCCTAAAATGAACTAAAATATCATCTGTAGTGTTTAATCTAACACTCAACTGTTTAACTGTATTACAGTAAGAACCTCTTAGTACAAACAATAAAATCTTTCAAGAATTTCCTGCAATTATTTCATATAAAGTCTTGATTATTTACTATCTAGTATCTTTTTCCAATCATAAATGTCATTTGCTAGTTTAACTATTACCAATATATTTTGCGTTTGATCATATTCAAGATTAGCTTAGTAGTATTTGAATCTTCCCGTTGATTTATTATGGACTGAAACTGATCAGTCTCTGTTGCTATGTATGCATCTTAAGCAAATTACTTCGATATACCGATAGCATACAAGTATTGTTTGTTGCATAAGTGTGACTATTTGGACTCAGTAGCGTAATAGTGAATGCGGTGGCGTTTAGCATGAAACGAACTGAGTTCGAATCCAGTTGGGATGCAGGTGTATTCAACCAATCAGTTCCGAATAGGACGAAACATGAGTCATGGACTTAACTTGTCAATCATAATGCAACTTAAACATATTTAAGATGTTTGAGTTCCTGTATATTCATTTCTTACTTTCTTGAACGATAAATAAAAAGGATGTAACAGTAAATTGTAGCATCATTTAATTTGTATTGTGACTGGCAAGTGGAATCCAAGACGCGCGTTTCGTCCTATTTGGGACTCATCGGCTGGATGTGCCTGCATCCCAATGTTGATGTTCACAGTGGGATTCGAACTCAGTCTGGTTCGTGTCATACGCCACCGCATTCACTATTACGCTACTGAGTCCAAATAGTCACACTTATGCAACAAACAATACTTGTATACTACCGCTATATCCAAGTAATTTGCTTAAGATGCATACATAGCAACAGAGACTGACCAGTTTCAGTCCATAATAAATCAACGGGAAAATTCAAATACTACTAAGCTAATCTTGAATATGATCAAACGCAAAATATATTGGTAATAGTTAAACTAGCAAATGACATTTATGACCAGCGGCTGACCAGCTTCAGTCTATAGCAAATCAATCGGAATATACAAATTCATCCTACTAGTAAATTATAGTGTTTTTCCTTTAAGTTTACCAGTAATTAACATCAATAATCATTTGTTAGCCTTTTGTTTATATCATAGGAGTGAATAGATCAGTGAGTATTCATTATTATTATTTAGTTCAAATAAATCTGAAATATCAAAGTTAATTGAAATATCTCTATAGTCGGTAAGTAGGTGGTAGCCTATACATTTCTTATGCTTATATGTTAATATCATATACATATTTAATATTAAAAGAATTAAAACATTAAACAAACTCCTACTCGATCTTTCACTTTCTGTCTCAACCATAATGACAACAATTTGAATAGGACCTCCATAATCTGTGGTTCATTGTAGTAAATTATTCCTTTCATACGAAATGGATAAGCTTCCTATCATGAAACGACAAATAAACAAATAAGTACAATGTAAGTTAATTAAAAGTATCAGATAAAATTAATTGAATTGTAAAATCATTTACACCACTTCTTAGATGATGGTTTGTTCTCTGAACTAAGTAGTTTTATGAGAAATCATTTATTGTCATTTTGGATAATGTTATATCAGATGATTCAAGAAGAGTAATTATATCACTGGACTGATTTTCATTTATTTTTAGTATATGCAAACCCGTAATTTTATTTCGATTATTGTCTTATTCCCAAAACTCTAACCTCCCGTTAGACCCATCAATTGTTGCCATATCATTTGTCATTCAGTAACTATGATCAATTAATCATATACCTATACCCTCAGTTCTTGGTCTTGATTGTTTCCGTTTTGTATCGGTGTGATGTGTGATCAGGTTTTATGTATATATAGATGGATGAGTAAAATATAATCCGACTGACTGACTATCTGGAGGTTAGCTTAGTTGTCTTGTGTTCTTTATTCCGACTTGGAGACCAGTGATCAAGGGAAACACGTGTTCGGGCACTAATTGGTATATCATTCAGGAACTATGATCAATTAATCATATACCTGTACTCTCAGTCTTTAGTTCTTATTGTTTTCCGTTTTATATAGATTTTATTCTTCCTATCGGTGTGTAGTGGTCAGGTTTTGTGTATATATAAAAGAATGTTTGAAATATAATACGATTCCGTCTGATTGGTCCATCTATCCTGTGTTTTTCATTCCGGCTTAGGGACCGGTAATCGCGAGACAGACGCGTACGGCCACTGATTAGAATTATCGAGGTCACACTACATTTTTCCATACGTTGTGATTTGGCCGAACCTATCAAGATATAACAGATAACAATGCTATCACCTACTTTATATTGAAGTGACATTTTCAATTATTCTATAAGTATTTAATCGCATTGTCTGTGATCGGTCTTCTTCATTTGTCCTCTTATAACTATCTGATGACTATCTGATCTTGTGATCGATTGAACTATACCGCATGGTTGATAAATTGAATCTATGCTTAACATATTTGCAGAATTTTGACAGTTTCCCAGTCAGGTTCATGACTATAGTTGGCATCATTAATAACAAATCATGTCGCTACGCAGTTAGTCTATGCTCACGCATGTGTATGTGACAGAGACGTTTTCTTTGCTTACTATTTCGAAAAAATTAAAACCCAGCTGCTTAAAGTAGACCAATCACGCTCAAGGCCACGAATAGTTATTGTCACGGGAAAATGCATGCAATGTTGTTTATAATAACGCAAAATATTTTTTCATTAAACTAATTAGAATGAATAAAGGCAATTCAATTTATAAGCGGTTATACAAGTGGTATTAGTCACAGATTTGAAACTATTTGCGTACTACTGAAATGCATGCACTACTTGATATCAACTATGCCTTAATGTCGGACTTAGCGTTGGGTACATGTAGCCTCACTACGGCCTGAATAGCATATATCCATGTTCTTTATGGAGAGTATGTTCGTTAGAACCACTGGTTTATTGTCCATCAGTAGATATTTTTAACTTCCATCAGTTGTCTGTATAAGGTATTGATCATCTATTGTGACTGATATTTGTTTCACTCCAGACATATATGAACTCTACCGGTTACGATTTCCTACAACAACTTCAAAAACTCGTCTTGAAGTAAGTCATCAGTTAGCAAACTGAAAGACCTGAGTCCTAGCTCAGACGAAGATATTGGTACACACTGCTGAGACACCATATACTAGTCCGAAATAGTTATCTAGTCCTCCCTGCTTGTAACAGAATCAGTAAATAGATCAATTCTCAAAAATATATCACCTATGAATTGAAATAACATCCACAAAATACTTTATTGAACCTAAAAAATAAAACTCATTCAACATGAGTACATTAAAATCTTACTTGTAAGATTTTACTTAAATCTTTAATAGTCTTTTTTGGATTGATTGCTTCTAATAGATTTGGTGAAACACCAGTAAAATCAATGAATACCCGTAGACCACAAATTTGAATTCGTGGATCTTCTAACATACGATCTAATTGAATCATCAGAAACTTGAGTACATTTTCAGTAGATATACGGCTATTATTCCAATGACCTATAAAAAATGTCAGGAAATGTTTGTTTGGTTAGTTTTCTTGATCACTTAATTGTGACTACCTTTATGTTTATATAGTCTTTTATAATTCTGACCAAATTCCTACGATCATATTGCTAACCGGCATCTTTTTAGTATTTTACTAATAGTCTTAGACTTTGAAACTTAGTGACTTTGGGCCGAGTTCGTCAAGTAGCATCAGTTACCTCAAGCTTATAATTATCCTCGATAATAGATACAGATTCCCATGATATCTTGGTCCAATGCTTTCTACTGACTATTACTAGATACCTAATATATGTCAAAGCAATTGTCAACAAAGATGTATGTACTAAACTGGTGTAATATAATATTCCACCCAGGAATCCAAACTTCTATTAATCATTATCATTGATACACCTGCGGTAATTAGTGTTAGAAAGTCATACTATTGTAATACTATCAAAATGAATACACTAGATTTTGATTTATTGAAAACATACTGACACAAAGCTGAGAGTTCAGGATAGAATATTCTATATTAACACCTTTTGTTGTATTATTGCTCATACTATAGTTTTCCTACAATATACAAACTGGTTATGGAATCTTAATTTTATCATCACTATGTTATATTAATCCCTACTGTTTAGTGAACCCCATTTTTCTATCACTTATTGAATCATTACAACCCTGTTAACAATATTATTAAAATTAAGTTGTATCTGGGATTGGAATATAAAACAAGTTTTCCGTTCGACTTACAACTCATCAGTTGAATGTATGTGCACTAGTGCTGATGTTTCCATGATGACTTGAATTCAGTCTATTTTTCCTAGCGTCATCAAAGTTATCCACTGAGTCCAAAATGAACCACTCACTTGAGCGACGGGTGTGAAGTTATTTGTAAAGGTTAGTGTCATCCAACTGTTGATGTTAAGGGTTGTTGTGGATCAGTCTCTATGAGTATTTGCACATCCTGAATATAACATTGTTTCTATTACATTTGTCGTCATAAGTGGAGTCCACGGCACTCGTAATATAACGTTACAGAGACATTCTATTCACTACACAAATATATCAATAGAGATTGATCAGCTGGAGGCCTTAGAATCAAAAACAGGGAGGAGGAAACGCTTAAAATCTCATGTTTTTATTTGTTTGCCAGCAAGTGTTCCTATTTAGACCAGTATATATATATATATATATATATATATATATATATATATATATATATATATATACAAAGAGAGTATATTTAAAGGTCACAATACCATACTTACCAATTCGAACCATGAACAAAAATGTACCGTCATGAAGAAATCCAATCGGACAATGTACGCTAATCAGAAACATGAACAAAAGAAAACGAATATTCAAACGATAAAAACTGTAATCTTCTAAAACTGTTTTTGTAGTTCTCTTTACTTGAATCTTATACCGCGATGTGACCTTAGTCAGGTAATTATTGTAAACCAGAAACAGGCAATGGACAGCTGTTTCATCCTAATACGAGTCTCCTCAACAGCACCACTAAGTAATCAAGCTCTAAGTTTACAAGTTTTCGTAGTGCACCCCTAACTACCAAGCTACTGAGATGGCTGGCATTCAGCAGTTGACATTATTAGCTTTGGTTTCTTCGTGATTTCGGGTCGGTAATCTCACCGCTAAGAGTTCACCAAAAACTTGAAAATCTTAGACTTGAATTCCTGGTGGCAACGTAGATGTTAACTGTCGAGGAAACTAATACTAGGATAAAACAGTTGTCCAATCTCTTACGTTGTCCAATAAATGTCTGAACTAGGTCATTTCGTGGCATTAGTATCAAATTCAATATTCATCCTAACACCTAGTCACATGCCTAATTTATATCAGGAGGTCTCATTTCAAAATGTTTTATCAAAGTGCTCATTAGAAGGAATAATTATCATTCAAAAAACAGTTGTTGCCAATTTTTGTTTAGTATTTGTTAAGCAATTTCGGAATGTTTGACAGTAATATTTCTGACAGTATTCATGATACCACATCGTTAATGTTTAAAACCTAATTCTGATTAGTCCTCAAATGCATTATACATCGTCAGTGGATGCTTCGATTCCACAGTTTCGTTATAAGTTTTAACGTTTGGGTGACTGTAATAAGTCAGTAAAAGTTTTTGAATTAGGTTTAGTAGTAATTGGCACTCATCAGCAAAAAGGACTGAAAATCTTTGAGGAAACAATGCTATATGCTGGGTTCGAACTCGGATGACTTAGTTACTCGGTGTTGAACCTTATGCAGAAAGTAACGAAGAATTACACTTCAGAATATTATTGTAAATGTTCTGATTACATATCACATAAAATATTCTGTTTCCGTTATTTATGTATTCTCCTTTATTATAAGCTTCTACTTAAACTCCTAGCTGTTATTATGCTATTTGTGGTCCATGAACCAAAAGTAATTATTTATCAACCAGCTACTGTGATTATCAACAAATAATGCCTTTACGTTTTATGAATGTCAACATTCTAATCACGCCAATCTATGGTCTGAATATGTATGTATGTATCCACTTTAACAACTTTATGAAATAACAATTTTATGTTGCTCGACTGTTGAATTCAAGTGTTCTCATTTGTCTTATGAAGTCAGATAGATTCTGAGCCAACTAAAAAGACGTTAAGAAATCTAGTTATTGTTGTAAGTTATTTTTTATTGGGTCCCCTATAGGAAAGTATCTTGATTAGATGGTCGCAATTCAACATGTAATAGTTGTCGATGACCAAAATTCTAGTCGTCACTACTTCTATTTTCTAGCAGCCAATGCTGACCTTCCCTATTATTACCAATTGAGTAAGTAGGTAACTATATGGGTTAACTACTTTAATGTTGAAGTTAGAAGCTATAGATTTCAGGCTAAAGTGTCAATATGTGAATATCAAAACTACAATGAAGGGACATTTAGTTGACGAGTTTGGAATAGAACGAAATCCATATCCTACTGTACTTATAGTCACAAACATAAGTTCTAAATTGATGCCTCATTTTCATGAGATTTGTTTCACTTTTTGATCTATTTCTTCGGTAGATTAATAACTTAAGGCAGTTAATTATAGAGACTTGTAAGAATTTACTAAAAATCAAGTTACTAGTTTTCCACTTTTGACAAAATGAGAAACTTTATCAAGAAATGTCTTTCCCTGTTTCATGATAAAATGCAGTATACTAAAGTCAATACTTTAGAATCCTCAACTCGAGTGTACAAATGATCTGATAAATAACAACGTCATTGGACTGAATAAAAGAATGGTAACCTATGGATTAACTTAACATTTGATGAAATACCTTTTAGATCAACATCTGCTACAGTGAAACTTTAATTCACGGCCTTCAAAAAATCGCTCACTATTAAAACAAACTGTATTACAATATAAAGTCTTTAAAACTAATGACTTCATAATGGACCTGAAAACATTATCTACTACTTAGTGATTTGATTATGTTAACTGATCTACATAAAATTTAACAATAATATTATGGTTTGAAGTTATAAATGTGTACCTCCGAATATCAATCTAATAGTCTAATCAATAGGCGCACATGGAGAAACCTAAATGCCCTAAGAATGATTTTCTTAAAGAAATAGGAAATACGAGCCACTGTGTACGAAAGGGCTTCACTCTCCAGTGCTGCTAAACTTTCAAAGGTTTATCAATTCAAATCATTAAGATGAACTTATATCTTCTTGTTGATTTGTTATGGACTGCCCCTGGTCAGTCTCTGTTGCTATATGTGCATCCTGAGCGGATTCCCGCGATATAACTATTAATCACAAGTATTATTTAAGTTGATTTATGACTGGCAAGCAGAATCCAGGCCGCGCATTTCACCCTAATTTGGGACTCATCGGCTGGATGTACCAGCATCCCAATGTTGATATTCATACTGGGATTCGAGCTCAGTCCGTTACATGTCAAATGCCACTATGTTCATCCTAATTATATTTGCATTCGTTGAACAAATGTGATAATCTGGACCAATAATGAATTGATTCATTTTTTGTAACAATAAATTACTTACCCCATTTTTAAATATTCTTCAAGCATTTCATTAGTTATCGTTGACCGATCATACCAACTAATTACTGGACTTTCTAGTGATGTACGCAATGTAATAAAATTATCTAAACGAACTTGAGCTTCTTGATGATTGTATTTTGATTGACGTAAAAATGTCAAGAATATTCGATCATCTAAAAATAGCATGTTTAATATTATTTTGTGTTATAATAGACTACTGTAAGTTATTTAATTAATATTACTAAATATAGTATCACCCAACTGGACACTGATCAATATACTGTAAAGTATTCAATAGTCATCATTTTTCTCTTTGTTTTACAAAGTTTTAATTAAATTGCATCAATCAAGATGAAATATAGCTATTAGTTCAAATGATTTGATATTAACTGCACACTATGCTTGTATGTTAGGTGTTTGGAGGTAGTCGGTGGAAAGTCTTAGAAACTAGTCTCGTAAAATGCTGATATGTCATTAAAATGATTAAGAAACTTCGAGGAGATTGATGCCTTTCCTAGGATTCCTACCGATGTCTGTGTCATTGAATGCACTACTAATCAATTGTGATGATGACTGATTACTTGTAGACTGAAAAATTTGCATCGATTGATTATCAAGTTATTTAGTCTTTAGTACTTATCGAATTCTATCTGCCAAGTTTCAATGGGGTCAGTATTATAGGTAATTAGACTTCACAACAATACAATTTGTAGATATTGAGTGATTGGATGTGATTAACAAGAAGGCTTAACTCTTAGTTCCGACTTTAGTTAACACTTGTCAGACGGAAGTTAAATCTGAAAATTACTAGTCAAAACTAAATGCCTTAATGATTCAAAACACCAAATACTGTTTAGAAATACAAACTACATGCGTACATAATGTCATAGTTGATAGTGTTTAGCTGTATATATTGACTCAGAAGTAATAACTACATACATGCGTGTAAACTAGGATTTATGTAGAAAGTTTTGTATGATGTCAAATACAACAGTGTCTTAATTGTTAAGACATCTAATTTTCAGACACCTTATTTATAAGTTCCACTTCAACATTGTTCACATTGTTCTAAGAAAGCGAATAGAGGTATCATCAGTCTTCGTACTTAGAAAGTGGGTCGAAATCAAATATTTAATACATAATAAATAAGCTAATTCAACAAACATACAAATTCCTCAATCAAAATCAAAATACATCAATAAACGTAAGAACTTACGACATATAAGTGAAAATCTATTGCATCATCCTACTTGTATTCACATCGTTCTCTCTTATTATATCAATTAATCACAATTATCTCATTTTATACAAGTTTGAAATCGTTTGCATTTGTGATCTTTGCTTTGTATCGATATTACACTTTCTTTCAATTACTGTAAAGTTTTTTCTCTTTTTCTATAAGGAACTCAAGTTTTAAAGCCCAACAACATATAGGTTTCAAATTACACTAATGTATAGGGTCAGCTTAGAAAAAATGAACTAATCTTTGAGATTCCTATACGGACTGACCTACGCAATAAACATTTCTTCGTAGTTAATTCTAAAGATGAATTATGTATGTTCAATTTGCTAATTTTGTTAATAACTTCGATACTATCTATTTATTAAACGATGTTCAACATTAACTTCAGTTGATATCAAGTAGGAGTATTTCCACTTCACTAGACTCCTGACTATCTAAAGTTCAACTTGTCCAGGTATTATAATTTCAAAAGTAAGCTACAGAGTGAATGAATTAAGCTCATAACTCATGTTTATAGTATTAGCTATTGTTATTATTTAGTCTTGAGAAATAGTCAAAGATGAGTAAGTTTATTATATTATTAATAATGTTGGTGATCTGGTCTAATGACTCTATAACATCATTACTGTTATGTCGTAAGAAGCTGGGGGGGGGGGGTTACCAAATACCAATGACTTGTGCCTAGTTGGTAATTGTGCGTCTGCCCTGTGCCCACTTAGTCCCAAGCCGAAATAAAAAGAATGCGAGCTAATAGGTCAGCCAGACAGAATCAAATCTTATTATATTTCAATCATGTCTTTATGTTTACACAAAATCAGACCACACAGCAAACCAATTAGAAAATTAGCATGAATACAGAACGAGGGGAATAGCGGTAGTGAATAGGAACAACTTGTACACAACTAATTGACTGTAGTCCATAACAAGAGACAATATAATAACAGTAATTATGCTAAACGGGAGGATAGGGCAAGCGGAGCGTAACAATAATAGAAACAAAATGTTTACATTACAGACAGTTCGAATAAATGAAATAGTGTTCTGAAAACACAGTTCTGAAAGTTTGTTACGCTTCTTTGTGGTCCGACCTAACAATTACTGAGATAACTGTAATTGGTTCATCACTAGCAAGTATTAAACTCAAGATTAGATTCATCAAAATTTTATCAAGACAAATTCATAATACAAAATCAAATCAGTACAAATACATTATTCATGCATAGACTAACAATCAAATTCATGAGTCAATTTCTACAATATTCAAAATACAATTCAATTATGTAGGAATTAAAGTTAGAAATGTAAATCACTGAATACCATTTTATTAATGTAAAAATCTTGAATGGTTTAGTAAAACGTAACGTTTATTTAATAATTTCTTATTTTCAATTATCATTTAATTACAGTCAGTTTGTGATGTAAACTATACAATAATCAATTGAATAAATCAATAACACTGTGATACCTTATTTTAAAAAAAATCACTTTCATTTATTAATCAGTCAATCAATCAAGTAAACAATATGAAATCAATAGTTATTCAATTAAATTAAATTTAAAAAAAAAAACAATCAAGATAAATCAATAAATTCCATATTATTCTTATATTATCTCTATCTTCCATCTCTCACCACCCCCTCATTCCACTGTCTAACTTTTTTTTTGCATTTAATGCATATTCAGAAGATAAAATTAGTAGTAAAATTAGTTTCCAGAGTTATTTATAGAAATAAAATTTATGATTTATCTAATTCCTATGTGAAATATTTTCTACATTACATAATATTACTGTAAACAATAATAAAGTTATTATTGCATAATATACAGTTCAAACAAATCTATTACATAATTGATGCAATTGATAATTACATAATTCTATTAGTTTTATAAGTTTAAAATATTTTAATACTAAATGTAACATGAGTGTGTTAAAGAATATCCTACTTTCTCTTTCTATTCTTCAATATGAATTTGATATTAAGAATTGATGTTGAATTCACAATTACTGAAGAACAAGAAGTAATATAAAGCTGTGATGTCATCAATTGAAACCTTTAAGCAGTGTGCTTCTATGAATCTGATCAAGATTTGAAACAGATACTTACTAATACCAGTGGATAAGATCAAGGTAATGTATTGCGAAAAGACTGAGATTCTAAATATTAACTGTTGAATACTGGTCCGGTAATCTAATGATTTAGCACTCATCACAAAATCTAATGGACTTAGGCCAAAATTTCTAACAGTATAGTGGATATGTATTGCCATTCAGGAGTTTCATGTCAAGATGAAATAGCTGTCTAATGTTATTCTGGTTTCAATTATTATTTAACTCAGGTTGATTCATGATAGTCAAATTCGGAAATCACCATAACACGTGATCATAAAGTAACTAAATGCTTCTGTTATAAACAATAAGTATTTCGCAAGTAGTAAGATGTGATATTACTAACTAAATTAACAACAATATTTGTAACATGCTTACATTAGTTTCTTTGTTCAATAGATTACATATTTTTTAAAACTATCAATCTTTTGTTTTGGTACTATTTGGTGCATGTAAACTGTATGTTATGTAATGACATTGATTAAAAGCTCTATCTTAAACTTTAACTTTGATAATGTTTGTATTTTCCTATTCATTATGTCGAATTGAGCTACACTAAATACGTTTACAATAGTCAGATGCAGGAAACCACTTACACTATTCAAAATGAAACCTTTGATAAAAATTGCACTTTAGTATGGAACATTTATCCACTCAATAAAAATAGTTTTAAGTGCTGTTATGCATAACGTAGATCAACTGTTAGTGAATCAAATTCACTATTTCCATAGATGCAGAGTACTTAACAGAGTTCGGTTCATAAACACTCGTCATGAAAATTAAAGAAGTATTTATTGAATGGATTAATAATTATCAAATGAATATCACGTCTATTTACATGTGGATACATTTATATCAACAAACTACTTAAAATGACTCACGAACATGATATTACATGAGATGAAAAAGGTAAATTACGTTATTTATTCACTGAGCATATTAACTCTAAGAAAGGTTATATTTATAAGTTTTAGTAAACTTGAAAGGATGATAACAGTGGAATATAGAATATGCGTCTCACCCTGTTTAAAAGTCGTTAACCAGATGAAAGCCTAGAAAACATTACTGTCACGCACTATCATGGCATCAAAACATTTTTATCCAATTTCGCCCTAACATTGACATGTATGCAGTTTCATATCATAAAATGAACTCCGTTAGACAGCTGTTGAAACTAGGAAGTATTAGATAGCTACTTCACATTAGTACGAAACTGTTCAGTGTGTATGCATCACCATCCTCACACATACCAAGCATCAAACCTCAACGCTAAAGCAGTGGAGTAAGTACCCAGTAGTCTATGTTTCTAACTTCAGTCATTTAGCGGCATCTCGCCATCTTATACAGTCCTATAGGTGGGTAACCGACGACCGTTAAGTTTACTACCTAGAACTCCAAAAATCACCTATCAAAGTCATTTCACGAATAAACGCATGATGTCGTTTATTATAATTGTATGTTGTAGGAATTGGCAATTATAAAGTTTAATATAACATAGTGATAACATATGGTCAGTCAATCCAACGAATCGACCAAATCATAACACTTGAACTAGTCTCGAACTGTTCATATTTGTTCATTGTACTATAATTAGAAAATATTTATTACAATAAAATATCATCATTCAGACAATAACTTACCATCATCACAATGAAGATGTGGCATTGAGCATAACCATCGTTTTATACTAGTTAAATGTGCAGAAACATGTGCGGCATTTTCACGAACGTCTTTAATAGCTTTGTCTTTAAAAAATCTTGTAAGTTGTACATTAGGTGATAAATGAAATGTTGACGATGAAGTCATATTCATTAGATAATAGAAGAAATGTTATATAATACAATTAAAATTATTTACGTTGAAAGATAAATGTAAATTGAGTTACAATGTTAAGATATTGATGTTTACTTTAAATAAACTAAAAACTATCAAGGTGTATCTGGCACAGAAATTAAGTTAACCAATCAAAATTATGACGTTTAAGTAGATCGATATAACTTGATTAAGTGTCTGTCTGTCTATCTATCACATTAATTTAATTACTTGAACATTAAAATGTGAATGATGTCAACTTTCCTTCATTGAGTCTACTATCATGTTCAATTTGGAAAAAATTGAAAATCTCCATTAAAATCTGTCAAATGACGAGTAATCCAATTCAGTGAAGAGATCTCTTTTTGACAATTTCATTTACAAACATTTTGTAACATCACATATATATAAACATGATTTCAATATAATTACTTACAATTAGATAAACATGGTAACAAAAAAGAAGTTTTACATAAGAATGACAATTATATAACAAAACTTACCAATTAGGTGCATGGTAAATTGAGTGAATAAATAATTTGTACACATAATTCTGATTTCTCTGTGTGTATAGCGACAACCCTAGCAATGCATAAGAATCAGGAAGGTAATGCTTTTGGAAGTTTTCTATTCACTGACTACATTTACTTTGAGAGATGTATCTGGTGTTTAGTATTGATTAGATGTTTTAATAAAAGAAATATAGTTCATCCACTCATTTTACTATGGACTGAATTAGTAAGCATCCATATTATGTTATCAGTTAATTGATAGGTTACTATTAAAAACCACGGAGCACTGGATAACTGTCTTATCCTAACATGGAATTCCTGTTATTCTTAAATTCTTCACACTTACTATTTATTTTACAAATTTTGATTTATCATTCTCTCTCTTTCCCCCCCCCCCTACATCCCACCGCTACCACAAAATTATTTATCTGAATCGGTAAAATCATGTTTCCATGACCTTAATTGTTTTCTATAATTCATTCTATCACACTGATTACAAATCATCTTATGAATATTATCTTATCAATTAATCTAACTTAATGGCATATTTCCTTTATCTAGTTTCAATGACATCATTCTCCAACTCCAAGTAAAGTTTTGTTAGTCCTAGTATAGAACTCTAAAACCGTGTTCACTCACAAAGTCATCTAACATCTAAATCAAAAACCTTAACTCTTACAGTGAATCTTTAACCATCATTACCACTAAAATGATGTCCAATGTTAGGATTACCCTAAGTGGTCAAGATACAGCAGTCCCGGGTAGTTGATTATTAGAACAAAAAAGCTGTTTATTGCTTCCTAGTTTTCTATTGTATCAAACTGTAATTTCTCTGTAATGAATATAGGTAGATAATCAAGATTGATTTCCATGAAGTCATGTCTTTTCAAAAGTTAATTCTTTTAAAATCTACCTTGACAGATCAACGATATATAAGACAGTAAATTGACCTTAATTCTATTGCAAATTTTAGCTTAACGATTCACGGGATCCCATCAACTAAAAATCTAGAGAAAAGAAGGGATCAGTGTATTTAATGTCCAATTCTCGATTGAAGATCTTCGGCCACGTTTATACACGGTATCAACCACTGATTTGAAGTTTGAAGCTTTTTATTTTACGATAAATACGATAGCCTCATACCTACAAGTTGAGTCCACTTCCATTCGTGATATACCGCTACACTAGTTAAGGATCATCAATCAGTTATTATTTAAATCTTACTTTATCAGATCTAAGGATACTGAATTCCTCCTAGTTTACCGCGAATCAGTTCATGCTGGCTGAGGTCAACAAGATCTTTTACCTTTCAGCCTCGTAGCTTTTTCCACGAAGTTTCAACTTACCTAAGCAACACAGAAAATGGGTTCCAGCAAAAATTAGAAGAAATAACTAGACATGATAAACTTAAACAAGAGTATAAGACAGGAAGGTTGTTCGATGGGATGGGAGTTGACAAACCGCTATTCTGAATCATTTGTCAACATGTACTCTAACATCAAAAGGCTATGATTCATACACATATAGCTCTCGTCATTGGTATCAATTAAATTTTGTTTATTGACGCAATTTTACTGACCTATAGATTACTAATTTAGGTCAAGTGCTCATAAGATAGTCCTCCATGAAAATCACTCATTTCACTTTGATAGTCCTAAGAATATTACATCGTTCATGTAATAGGTCATAATCAACTGATGAATCAAACTTCGTGAAGTTAAGTAGTTGATGACAGGTATCAGCTTATAATATCGAATTTATATGAATGAATCTACCACTAATAGTTCTACGCTAAAATGGTATAAATTTTGTGAAAAGGAATAAATGGGCTCATTATAAAACATGTTTGTGTAACTAAGTGATAAACTTATGTGAATAGGCAATAAGGTTATGAAACAAGAAAGAAAGTGCTGGAAAAAAAGTGATCATCAAGGCAATAAATCAAAAGTTAAAGGGGAAATGACGAATAACATTATCATCAAAAGAAACATAAGTCTACAAACATATAATTTATAGATAGTTTAAGGCAATTTGGATATTCTCTGAGAACGGATTCTTTTTGCTCTTCCGACGTACAAACATACTACTGTGTGTATTGATAAATGAATAAACCTCATCCACTATTATTATGATTGTTTTATTATTGGTCTTTACATATGAGCTATTAAATTTTATTAAATAGACTAATCCATTAATTAAAATAATTGTACGTATTGCTTAGAGCTGATTACTTCGTGAAATGTTTTTCTCTCTTATTTATTCTGTTCTTAGAGAAATTGTTTAACGTCAAAACTAATAATAACAATTACTTTTAAGTTGGATTGTGACTAGCAAGTGGAATCCAGGAGGTGCGTTTCATTCTATTTGGAACTCATCGGTTGGATACACCTGCATCCCAATGTTGATGTTCACACTGGGATTTGACCTCAGTTCGTTTTGTGCCAAACGCCACCGCGTTCACCACTAGACTACTGTGTCCAGACAGTCACACTTGTGCCACGGGTACATATGTAATTTAGAATAGGCTTATATCAGTCCATAACAAATCAACGGGAAAATACAAGCCTATTCTAAAATAACAGTTACTGTTGATATACAAACAACGTTACCCATAAAACTATAGCTATAAAGTATTCCATTTATTAGAGTTAATTCATTATGCGAAAGGTTTGATGCTCTTAGAATTAGATATGAATTCAATTAATCGAACGCAATGTACATTGTTGTTACTTTTTAATTGCATGTCACTTTACCATAATTATAGAATAAAAGATCCCAAATTATCTACTGCAAAAGATATCCAGTGTTTTCTGGTGGTCAATGATTGTCTGATTCAAACCAATTCATGATATCAAACTAACATTCAACAATCTCCACAACATCCAGTGGCAACTAATATCATCTCACAATTAATTAACGTCTGGAAGTAATTCCAGGAGATTGAGTGACAAGATATGACCAGTAGAGTACAACTATGCTGAATGTAAAGCACTTATCCACTTCATGGCAATAGATGAGGTCGACCACATATATATTCACCAAGTTAGATATATCTTCTGTTGGAAGCCGGTTCGGTAGTCTAGTAATAGAGAAATCGCCTCACAGCCAAGGGGGACTTAGGTCCGGTCCCTGGTGGAGTGGTGGAATGCATATTGCTAAAGAGTCCCATACTAAGACTAAACAGCTACCCATTACTTCCTAGTTGTTAATGATTTTCTCATTTATACCAATTTATGATATCAAATTAACATTCTGTTATATGTCAAATAATCGGACCAATCACAATTTATGGGAAATCTAGTGAGAGCGCGATAATACCAATCAGTGCCCGAAGACATCCACCGCTTGATCACTAGTCCCCAAATCGGAATAAAGAACACAAGACAACTAAGCTAACCTCCAGATAGTCAGTCAGTCGGATTATATTTTACTCATCCATCTACATATATACATAAAACCTGACAACACATCACACCGATACAAAACGGAAACAATAAAAACTAAGGACTGGGGGTATTGGTATATGATTAATTGATCATAGTTTCTGAATGACAAATGATATGGCAACAATTGATGAATCTAATTGGAGGTTAGAGTTTTGGTAATAAGACAATAATCGAAATAAAATAACCGATTTACATATACTGAAAATAAATGAAATAGACATTTTTAAAATCAGTCCAGCGATATAATTACTCTTCTTGAATCTCCCGATATAACATATTTAACAATTTACACAACACCCAATTACAATGTCTCTCCCCCCCACATTTAACAATATGTCTTCTTAACAAGTAATCAATTTATCATTAGATCCAATTTGTGGAACTGATTAAATGTTCTCTGATAATTTTAATGTTTATATAGATATTAGTTTTATGAGTGTTTACTATTCTGTCTTGTAATATTACAGAATATTAAAACCACCTAAAAAACGCATGCATATCTCACCACCTACTCACCATTTAACTGGTCTTACAAACTACACCATTATTGTCTCAGATAAATATCTATAACTAATTCAATTAGAACAATAATAAATGATAATTCATTTTATACAATAGTGATTGCTTTAAATAATGATTATCATTAATCCATAAAAATAAATGATAATGTAAATGATGAAGATGAACAAATAAGGAAGTCGCGCAAACTTAACACGAATTGACTGAAGTAGAAATATTAACCATTAAGAGCCGGCTCAGTGGTTCAATGGTGAAGTGCTCGTTGCGGAGACAGAGGGTCCTTGGTTCGGTTCCCAACAGGGTCGTGGATGAGCGGTCCTGAGGAGTCCCATACTAGGACGAAACAGCTGTCCAGTGCTTCCAGGTGATCAATGATTGTCTGGTTCAGATCAATTCGTGATATCAGCATTAACAAATTAACTATCTCCACAACAACCCCCTTAATTGTAAATAAGGATTATACTCCAGTATAATTAACTGAAATTCTAATTAACAGCCTCATTGTTTTACACTAATCTATATACTGTTTAACGTGAAGATTAAATGAATGACGGCGACAAAGATGAAAACAACTATTATTATTATTATTATTATTATTATTATTATTATTATTATTATTTAATGTGGCGGAAATCGTACAATCTGGTAGCACCTCACCATATCAATGACCAAGGTAACTACTGATTGAGTAAATAAATTTCAAAAATTACGATACACTACTTAACAGTAGTGTAGTATATAATGCACACTAAGACTGTCTACTTATTATTTTTTTATATAATTTTATCGTATGTATTCTCCTTCAAATAACACTCATAGTTTGACTTTCGAAGAATGTCCTCCTGCGTAGATATACACTCGTATACTCAGAGTATGAGGACGATATAGTTCTATTTGCTAAAGACTCTTGTAAAGTGCAAGCGGTCAGTATATTGTACCATATATCAATCTATTTTTATAGACATTGGTGTAAGTAGTAAGCATTCTTGGGCTACTAACATTTGATAATAGATGGTTTTAGAAAATTGTTTCTGTATTTAGGAGTTCATTTATTCTTAAAGTTAAATGATCATCATTGTTGTTAGTGAATAATCGTCTTATTATATAGCGAAAACTTTCCAGGAGGCAATTTGGACCCCTTGAATCTATCAAAGTGATTCAAACGATAACATATTCATGTGAATCCCAATGATCTTAATTTTTTATTTTTGTTGAGGTTATATATGGTTGCTCCTGATGACTTGCATTCTAGGATGAAACAGATGTTCAATATTACTGTTGGAAGGAAACAATGAAATTATTCACCATAAACATGATTATCTTTAAATCGCAGTCTATGAGACAACACATTTTGTAAAACAAACTTGATCATATCATTTTTTGGCAAAATTTTTACAGTGCAAAGATAAAATTTTCTGTGGCTAATTGAAATAACTACGTAGTTGCCTAGAAAAAAAACACACTAATAACACTTGTGTTTTGATTACTGATCTGGAAGACTTAAAAACGACGATTGGCTACTACGATGTCTCAGTGACTAAAGTCTTTCCCAGAGGTGTGGAAAGAAAGAACAAACACAGGAGATTAAAATTTAAAATTAAGTTATTTAGTGAAATCAACAGATTTATATATCGTGTACTAGACCAACGAACAACGAGAAATACAAATTAGTTGGTGGCTGCATTAGGGGAATCGCGTAAAGATCTCAGGATAATTGAGTCATAAATAGTTTGCGGTAATTTGGAAAGAGAAATATATATGACAATCGTTAATGCATCTGCGAAATACTTAAAGTTGGAGAAACATAAATATCATAGTTAATGGTAAACCAGATAAAGCTAAGATTCAGGGTCCGAATACCACGAAGAATAAACTCAATAGACTGTGGTTCCCAATTATCTGCCTCGACATAACAACCATGATAACAACCATTAATTACTGTGTAGCAACCATTGTCTAAACCTTGATCCTAATAGAATTCTACCAAGCAAGTTACAAACGACTACTAGACTAATTGACAAACTATTACTTGGATTATGCTAAGATGTTATAGAGTTATAGGTTGTCGGCAGTAATCATTCAATTTAAATATCTCAGTCCTAATGGAGTTCATTCACTGTCTAGAAAGTCAAGTACATCTTGTTGATAAGTATAAACAATGATAAAACTTAAGTAATCTAGGTTTTCTTACATAACCAACCCGTCATCACCCTACCCTAGCAGCTTAACAGTCATATATGTTTCCTTGAAATTAGAAAGAGATAATTTAAAAAATCATAAACATACTATGGTTAAATAAGAAATAATCTCACTATACTAATTAGGTTATCACCGGTGTTGTTGATGTTTTTTTTCCAGTCCAGGCTCACTCTATCTACTAACATTCAATATTACTTTGAACTTTTATCAGTAATATTGTGTTAATTTAGAAACATTAGAAATATGTTAATTACTTAATTAATGAATATAATCTTTATGTCATTAACTGAATAGAATTGTATTTTATCAAGAGGTGAGATTTAAGACGTAATACAAAGTAATGAGTATCAATTTATCAATACTGTATACTTATCTGATATCGACCCAATCCAGTCCTGAATTTATCAGTAGTAAGTCTTTACAAATAATAAAACTATAAACTAATTTCACTGATACTCCTATATTAATTAATTGCTTTGTCATTTTGATCATGTGAATTGTGGTAAACTAAAGTGATTCATACTTAATGCAGGTTTGACGTTGTTTATAAACGGCTACTTAATTAAATGCAAACTGTTACTTGAAAACTAGGTCCTCGTCAACGCCTGAGCTAAAGATAGGAAGTAAAGTAACTGAGTACGTCGACCATTTCACTTCACTTATCTTGGAAGTTTGATTAGCCCTAATGGGTTGGTCTCTGACAAAATCTCAGTACAACTTCAAAAAGCTTGTTTGGATTTTTCTAACTGACGTGATCTATGGCGTGAATGACAAATTAGTCTCTCAACGAAAGGAAGAGTATGCTGCACAACAGCTCACTCTGTCTTATTGTATAGATATGAGACGTGGCCATCAAGGGTAGATGACATTCTAAGGTTATTAGTTTTTGACCGTCTATATCCTCAAAACATCGCCCGCGTTACCTAGGATCACACAGTAAGCAAGAACGACGTTAGACGACGAGTATTAGGCGAAATCGGTTAATCACTTGATGAGACTGTGAATCTACATCGACTGAGGTGATAGTGACATGTATTATGTATGCCTAATCACCGTCTGCCTCAACGCATGACACTGGCTGATTTACGAGCAGGTTGGAAGAGAGTTAGAGGCGGCTAAGCCAAAACATAACATCATTCCATGAAGTCAGTGACTACTGTTTTGAGTCGTGTCGGTATATACAGACTGCCTGGGCGGGGTCCGCGTGAATGCCGTAACCATCGGTTGGAAACTTTGGATGATGGGGCTTAGAATAGGTCACAGTGGTGCAGATGTATCCACTCATTGTCTTTCCTCAATTGGTGAACTTAAAATTGTTTCATAACTTTCTTTGCACACTCCAATTCATTATCGTTTGACCTTATTTTATGTGTTCACTCTTCTTTGTTTTCGCTATTATTATGATTGAAGTAGCTTTTACTTTTATTAATATGGTGTCAATCTTGTTGTGCTTTTGAAGTATGACAACTTGGACCGATGCACATAAATGCCAGCTTCTATGTTGATTATATATACATGAATGCATACGTACATACGTGACTTACGAAGATCCAACTGTTCTAAATATTTTTAGTGAAATGTTCAACATCTACATTCATTACCTGTAATTGGAATCATTTTGAATACCAATTGGCTAAAAATTTTTTATCAGAACTATGTCATTATTTCAGAATGTGAATCAAAGGTATACGAGAATATGAAAAGTGAAAATCAACCATTTCGAAAGTGTGACAGTTACCAACCATTAATATAAGGATGCGGCTTCACATTATTGACTAAAGTAAGAGACGGTGACCACTGGATACTAACTCAATGGTTTAAAGATAGGGCGAAGTTGATAACTACTGATAATTTCTATACCAGCCTGAAATAAATCTAAATGATTGTCTAACTCAGGTCAATTCTCTATAACATGTTCATAGTTATATGTATCAATGGTTTCCAACATCAGCTACACCATTTACATTCTATTATTTCAGTATATAGAAGTTAAATGTCTCTACTTCAAAAAATGTTTGTAGGAAAATAAACTACAAGAAATGCTTCCTATTAATTGACAGCTGAAGATACCCACCGTAGTCCATTATAAATATATCCAGTGTACTTCAGCTTGAAACGACTAATGGAAAACGCAAGTACAATAAATGTTCAAGCTTGAAATGAAGTTTCTAATTGAAATAACACTTAGACTTAGTACTCACTATTAAATGAATAGAAACATGAATGAAAGTGTTGTGTACTACACAATTAAAAAATACTGGAAACATTCCGAATAACTTTACTCCACTTGACTACTTACAAAGATTTGTTGGCAAAGAAGAAAATGCATATGACTACAATTGATACATATATATACATATATATGTCTGTGGTTATTTTCTTTTATAGAAGTGATGCTTTATCAACAGACCGAAATTTCAAACAGATGTCGTATAACACATTCTAAATCTTACTCTATCAGCTCCCATTCGCGATCACTAGATTGTTTCAATTTAATATCAACTATTACTGTTTAATTTTTGTTTAATAAATAGTCATATCAATTCCTTTTTTCTTAAATTAGTCGTCATACATTTTCTCAACATGTTTCATCACATACTCCTCCCCCAACAGACGACATACACTCTTTCTTAACTTGAATCTACAACGTTTCGGTTGATTGAATTTTTCATGGAATAGTCAATCAATAAATCAATGCCTGTTACCCCATGTGGAGCATCGACTAGTATTCTCCAACCAACTCTGTCCTGAGCTTTTCTTTCTAGCTCTTCCCAAGAGCTCTTTATTCTCTTCATATCTGTTTCCATTTCCCGACGTGGTGTGTTCATGGGTCTTCCTCTCTTCCTTTGACCTTCAGGATTCCATGTTAATGCTTGTCTTGTGACAAAGTTTGGTGATTTCCTCAGTGTGTGTCTTATCCACCTCCAGCGTCTTTTTCTAATTCCTTTCTCGGCTGGAAGTTGGTTTGTTCTCTGCCATAGGATGTTGTTGATGATATCTGACCAACGGATCTGAAGTATCTTACACAGACAGTTGCTTATAAATACTTGTGTCTTCTGTAGGATGCTTTTCGTAGTTCTCCAAGTTTCACCTCCTTACAACAAAACTGACTGTCATCACATTTGTAAATCACCAGCAGGAAGAGTGAGGGCGAAATTAAGCAGCCTTGTCTGACACCGGTCTTCACCCTAAATGAATCTGTGAGCTGACCTCCATGCACAATTTTACAATTTAGTCCGTCGAAAGAATTCCGTATGACGTTGACTTTTTTCTCAGGTACGCCATAATGTCGTAGAAGGCTCCATAATATTCTCCTATCCACGTATTTGAGGAAATTACTGTAAAAAGGTGAATTCCATTCGACTGACTGTTCAACAATGAACCGTAAGTAGCGATTTGGTTGATACACGATCGGTGCTTACGAAATCCGACCTGTCGAAGTTGGGTGTCGAGTGGGTCTTTCATTCGGTTCAATAACACTCTGTAGAAGACTTTTCCTGGTATCGAAAGAAGAGTGATGCCTCTGTAGTTTTCACAAGTGCTAAGATCACCTTTCTTTGATATTTCAATGAGATACCCTTCTTTCCAGTCTGCTGGCATTCGTTCTTTCTATCGAATCTTCCTGAATAAAATGTGGAGTATCTTTGCAGTTGCTTCTATTTCTGTCTTAAGTGGATTGCTCAGCTGGTATGTTGTCTGACTCAATTGACTTGCCATTCCTTGATTTGTCGGATGGACCGTTTTAATTTCTCCGACTGTTGGTGGGTTAGTATTCATGGGAAGATCCGTGGCTGCTGCTTCAATGACTGATGTGTTTAGTGAGGCTTGTCTATTCAAAAGTTCTTCGAACTGTTCTACTCACCTGCTTCGTTGTTTATTCACCTCAGTGATTAGTTTGCCAGTCTTGTTTTTGTTTGGCTGTTCTGGTTTACGGAATTTCCCAGCTAACTTCTTCGTTGTATCGTATAAGTTCCTCATGTTTCCTCCTCTTGCAGCTTTTTCCACCGTCATTGCTAGGTCTTCAACATACTTCCGTTTATCCCACCAGATACCTCTCTTCACTTGCTTGTTGACTTCTGTGCCTTAGTTTCCTCTATTCTTGTCCGGCTGTTATTAATTGCTACCTTTTTGTTCCTCCTTTCTTCGATCTTTTCCAGAGTACTAACAGAGTTCCATTGTTTACGGTGCTGTTCCTTTCAATCCAAATCTCCTGACATGTTGAAGTTATTTTTACTTTAATATCTTTCCAATTGTTCTTTATATTGATCTCACCTTTTTCTAGTAGATCACGAAATGCGTAGAACTTATTGTTGAGAATTATTTTAAATTGGTCGTGTTTGTTACTATCCCGGAGAAGGGCTGTGTTAAACTTTTGTAATACTGCTGCTCCAGATGTTCAGTGCTTCTTCAGCTTCAGTTTCATTTTAGCTGCCACCATATGATGATCCGAAGCTATGTCAGTTCCTCTCCTTGCTCTCACGTCTTCCATGGTCTCTCCAAACTTCTTATTGATGCAGATATGGTCGATTTGGTTCTCTGTAATGTGGTCTGGTGAAATTCATGCAGTTTTGTGTATGCGTTTGTGGGAGAATACTGTACCACCTATAATCATTTTGTTGAAGGCACATAGGTTTGCAAACCTCACTGTTTTCGTTCCTCTCTCTAAGTCCAGGTCGTTCCATGATGTCTTCATATCTAGTGTTGTCCATTCCAATCTTGGGGTTGAAGTCTCCCATCAGAATGGTCAGGTCCTTGACTGAGCATTTTTTGATAGTTGATTGAAGCCTGGCATAGAACTGATCTTTGTCGTTTTCGTGGCTGTCGTTGGTGGGTGCATAGCATTGGATGACATTCATTGTAATCCCCTCCTTATTTGTTTTGAAGGATGCTTTCGATGATCCAAGATCCACGAGGTTTCCATCCTATAAGAGCATTACATGCTTCTTAATACAACATTAGTGCTACTCCTTGTGTGTGAGGCGTTTACTTTTTTTGTGACCATAGTATAAAAGCAGTTCTCCTGAGGATAATCTTTGCTGTCTAGCTTGTAGCCAATGGGTTTCATTTATTCCATGTATGTTCAGGTTGCATCTTTTCGGCTATTTGCATGCTTTTCCCTGTCTCCCACATTGTACGGACATTTCATGTACCTATAATAATTGTCACTTTGGTTGTCAGAAGCGACATCGGCCTCGTGGCTTCCAAAGAAGCTCGACTTTCACTATGAGGCATCATAACAGACCTTCTAACTCCCAGGGTAGAGTTAAAACGGTTATAAAGGTTTTTAATGGTTAGTGTATGTTTTTAGCAAGGTTGTTGTTTAATGGAATGGGGTTTCTAACCCCATGCTTAACCCTCCCTCTTTATCCGGGCTTGGGACCGGTAGCAACCCTAGAGGGGCTGCAGGTGGAGTTTTCAAAGAATAGTTGCGTGTCATTAAGAAACAAGAAGCACTAGACGGCTGTTATGACTTTGAATTGGGCTCCTTAGTAGCGTACACTTTGGATTCCATCCTAACAGCATTAGGTTGGTAAACGCTCAACCCTCTGTACTATTGAACTCATCAACGTTCAGTGGTAGAATTCCTACTTCTATCAGTCTGATACATAGATCATCGATCATTCATTATCGTCGGTTATAGCCGTTTCTCTCCAAACAGCTTACAAATGACTAACTTTATGATGTACCTAAAGCTCAAGTAAGAAGTCATGGCTAGTGGAGTACAGACACATCAGGAGTAAGTGAAATACTTATCACTAATAATAATAATAATAATAATAATAATAATAATAATAATAATAATAATAATAATTATTATTACTGATCATCGTGCTATATCACTAATCAAATTCAATAAAATCTACACCTGGATTAATTCTACTTCAATCCATTCCAATTATTACATAATCTTATTATGTAATTTCTTGCTTTATATTATGTTATGCATTTAAGTAACTTTTGTTTAATACAATGAAACATTGAAAATTTCTTATTCTACTTAGTGACCTATTAAATATTGATCCAAATTGTAGTTGTCTCTTTTTTTTTCTTTGTGTTTATTTACAAATAACAAAAATTCAATCGCATGATATTCATTTCTTAGTTTTAATAATAAAAAAAAAAAAAGAATAAGAACAACAAGCAAAGAATAAGAAAAAATATTCAAAGAGAGAAATTCTTTTCTTCTTCTTCTTCTTAAAACTACGTAACATAATGAAAAAAAAAGAGGTTGTTTGTGTTTTAATTATGTTCTGTTAGTTAACAATGTAACTTAGTTGAAATGATGAAAAACAAAAGCATTACAATGAACTGCCAACATACAAAAGACTACAATAGAGAAATTGATTAGAATGCGAAAATCTAGAAAGAATTCAATATGGTATGATGTTACTAGTAGAATAATACTATTGAAGTAATGTAACATATAAGTTACCATTGAATAATTGAATAAAATAGGTCAAAAGATAGTTAGATGATAATTGAATATGAATGAATTGAATGGAAATAATGAAACATTGAGATGTGTTATTATCATTGTGTATTGAACAATTTGAGCATAGAAACCCGGATAATCAATTGGTTGTATTCTTATTTCTTTGGAAGAGAATAATATACTGTGTACAACAGGAAGTGCTTCATTCATCTGTTAATAGAAGTTAGTGTACTTTAAAGTGTTGTTCTTTCTTTCCCTTTTTCTGTTCACATTTTTTTTGAATGACTTGCTGTCTTCTATAAAAAATACATTTGTTAAGTAAGCAGATAATTTTACTATTTGTATGCCTGTTTCTTCATCCTTAGATTGTTGTGAAATGAATTGTTTCTTAGTGAATGTTGAAAGATGGTTTCGTTTGAATGATCTTCAACTTAATTGCTCCAAATATCAATCAATCAATTTCAGGCTAAGATATATAAAAAAATCTAAATACTCTTGTAAATTCACAAAATGTTTGTGAAATTGGAGACTCTACAAGTAAGACTCCGTCGAATGTTACTTATCTTGGCGTATCTATTACTTCTAATCCATCTTTGTCTTCGCATGTTTTGCTTATATCAAAGGGGGTTTTTCGTTTAGTATAATATGTGAAGTGATTACATAGTTTTGGTATAACTAAGCATTTATTATCACAATTTGTCAGTTCATTTATATTACTGATTAGTTTATAGTGTTCCACATTATATTTTCCCAGACTTTTGAGAAAAACTATGTTGTGTTGCGTAGAGTACTGAAAACTGTTAATAAAGTGTGTGGTGAGAACTACAACGTTATTATGAACACAGTTGTAGACAGACAGACATCTAAAATCCTGCAGACAGCTACCTAGTGCTATTCTATCTGATATAAACCACCCTATACATTCACATCTTTCACTTTGTATATCTTCTGGCAAAAAGCGGCGCTGCTATATTCGAATTCAAGCACGTAAGGAAAAATATAAATGCTCCATTATTCCATATTTAGCACATGTTCTATGTGATGAAAAACTTGTAAGAGCGGATCTAATTAGAAATCTGTGCTCTTAAAATACGGATTATTACGTAATACAAAGACTTTTGTTTCTTATGTTACTATACCCTAAATTTTTTTTGTTTTCTTTTCACTTTTTTATTTTTGTTGCTGATATTAGGTATATCTGCGTCATTTTTTCAGACGTGTACACGATAAAAGAGTAACTTATTGAGACACTGTATGCTGAAAATTCATATTGTACTAAACATACTATTGAATAAAGCCATTACTATTAAAATTAAAGAAAGAACAATGAATGCAATAGAAAATGATGAATTCATTCATTTCGAGGCTTCTCTTCAACTGATTTACAACCTACAATCAATAGTAATATTCATTATTTGAAATCATTGTACACACTTCATATAGTTTGATTAATGAATAATTAGAAGGAAGGGAATAGTTACAAAATGCACCCATAACAGTTAATCAAGCAATACGAAAATTCTGGAAGAGATTATTGGAAGCCAAACGGAGACGAGATTTTAGCTAATGAAGATTGAGGTTAAAAGTTATGTAATCACAATTATGAAGTAGGTAGAATAATAGAATAACACTGAATAACACTTGAAAGGGGGAAATAATCAACTAAAGGCATGAGTTAATGTGTTACATAAGAAGACTAAAGTTACCAAAACAATCGTAAAACTAACCACTGTATCTTTTTAAGTGTACAAGATTACACAATTCTTTAATAACAGCAGCTTAAGCGAACTGTTATGAGTGTTGATTATTTTAATGGGTTTTTAGATGCCAACCGCATGTCTAGTGTCAACAAGATGATGAGTAATTGCACTAGTGAAAATGAGTTGATTGTTTAATCTTAACTGACATAGTACATGCTCAGAGATGCGGACGCTAACACTCCCTTTTGTTATTCTTATAGGTGCTTTGATATGATCATGTAAACTGGTAAACGCAATTATAGATAATATGAGATGGGAATATGTCTACTTTCATCTGCTTTAATTATCAATTAGTTTCATACAAGATGACCAGTTTGGTTACCCACAACAATGTATCAATAAATACGAAGATACCAGGACTGAAGGAACAATATATGACACTGTCGAAAAGAAGATAATCATTCTACTACTTTATTTCATAGGGAATAAATAACTGATGGAATTAAGTTTAGCCTGTGTTGTTATAAAATAAAACGTTCCCAGCCTAAGCTAAAAGACTTGTGTTAGGTCGGATCACAAAGAAGCGTAACAAACTTTCAGAACTCTGGTTTCGAACACTTTTTCATTTATTCGAACTTTCTGTATTGTAAACATTTTGTTTTTATTATTGTTACGCTCCGCTTACCCTATCCTCCCGTTCAGCATAATTACTGTTATTATATTGTCTGTTATTATGAACTACAGTCAATTAGTTGTGTACAAGTTGCTCCTATTCACTTACCACTATTTCCTTCGTTTTGTATTCATGTTAATTTTCTAATTGGTTTGTTGTGTGGTCTGAATTTGTGTATATATAAAAGAATGCTTGGAATATAATAGGATTCTGTCTGGCTGATCTATTGGCTCGCGTTCTTCTTATTTCGGATTGGGACTAAGTGGGCAGAGGGCAGGCGCGCAATAATCAACTAGGCACCAGTCATTGGCACTCGATCCATCCAACCACCCAATATCTTGCGTCATAACAACTTGTGCAATTTTGTGCACTTAAAAAGACACAATGGTTAGTTTACCATTGTTTTAATAACTTTAGTCTTCTTATGTAACACATTAACTCATGACTTTAGTTGATTATTTCCCCCCTTTCAAGTGTTATTCAGTTTTATTCTATTATTCTACCTACTTCATAATTGTGATTACATAACTTTTAACCTCAATCTTCATTAGCTAAAATCTCGTCTCCGTTTGGCTTCCAATAATCTCTTCCAGAATTTTCGTATTGCTTGATTAACTGTTATGGGTGCATTTTATAACTATTTCCTTCCTTCTAATTATTCATTAATCATACTGTATGAAGTGTGTACGATGATTTCATATAAAGAATATTACTATTGATTGTAGGTTGTAAATCAGTTGAAGAGAAGCCTCGAAATGAATGAATTTATCTTATCTTGTTACATCCATTATTCTTTTTGACTTTGTCTATAAACAAATGGAATTGAAAAACGATAATCCAATTCGGTTACTCAACTTTACCTATCAACTTCTCTAATAAAAATCGACCAAACTTTATTGTACATCAAGAACATTTTTTTCCTCCAGTCAATTCAACACATATTCATAAGTATATCTGATTATGTAGAATGTTATGTCAATCAAGAAACACTGTTGTTCAAATGTAAATGTAAAACAACGAATAGTAATATCCTTAAAAAGCATCAACAACTGAAGTCATATTACCCAATCAATAGTATCCTTTAAAGTAATCCAAGTTATACAAAGTTACTCAAGGAGTCTCTACTATTTCATCTATTGAGTCAGGGCTACTCTAATAGGCTTAATTCTTCTTCTTACTATGCTTTAAATATATGTAAAATTAAAATTCTAACGGATATATTACTGTGACATAACATTGTGCATTTCAGCTCTGTTTGTTTTTCATGTTCTATTCAAATTTGGAAGGTGGTTTGAGGGAAGTAATCAGAAAACCTTAAACCTAGGTTTCGCGCCATCTGGTACTCAACAGTAAAGCGTATCTGCAACCTTTGAGTGGATATGTGCTCTTCTACAGATTTGATCCCGAGTTGCCCAGTTTTACAATCTCTACCCGTTATCACTATTGAAAAACTTGACGAACATCCAGTTAGCCACTATACAAAGAACTATTCAAGTTTATGCATACAAATTCCTGACACAATTTACAAAGCTATAACATGACAACATCAACATTTGTGTTCTAATTCATCACTTAACATAAATCTGACCAATCTTAAATGAGATCAGTTTTATGTGTGACTAACAATCAGTATATTTCACTAACCAATCATTTTATGGTACCGCACCATTTCTAAAACTATTTATATGCATCTATTTATCATAAACACTTTGGTATTTAATTACACTGTTTACTATGTCTACCAAAATTAATCGTAATATATCTCCGTTTTATATGGAATTAGCTAAAAAGACTCTATCAGAAAATCCACAACATATTCCAGCACATTTAACTGCTCTCAAACGATGGTTAAGCTCATGTCCACATTTAACAGTACCTGATGGTAAGTAGATGATTACAATTTCAATTTGTGAATAAATAATAGTTTGTTTAATACAAGTATCTAGACATTGTAAATTTGACAAACAATGATTACTGTGTATTCCTATTCTTTCAGACATTGTAACATAAGAAGATTTTTTCACGTTTGATTGTTAAGCATTCACAATTTTGTTGATAGTAGGAAAGTGTTAACTAAGTGAATCCAATTCTTTTAGTTGAGTTGAGGTGGTCTCGTATATTTTATTGTTTGTATTGTTTGCATATTAGATTGATACGCACTATTTAATAGTCGATAAACTTCCACCCCTCGACATTATATCAATTTTGTTACAACGAGCAGATTTCTGTTTTCAGTTTCAGTTTATCTAGAAAGCTGAATACTTTACGTTAGTCTTCATCATAGAAAATCTCTTAGTTGATTCAACTATTTTTTGAATGTGTTCACAGATTGAACTGTAATGGTGTATCCAGGTAAAGAGTTCCATTCATTGGCTATTCAGTGGAAGAGACGGTAGTCATTGGTAGCTGGACTTTTTGAAGTGTCTCGTAAATTTTCTGTCCTAGAAAGCAGGTACAATTGGAACATGTCAAGATCACGTTTATTATTATATGTTTTGAAGACTTCCGCTAGTTCATAGTTTACCCAACCGTTTTTCATACGGTAGACTCGACATTTCAGAAATTAATCAAGTTCTCTAGACCTTTCTCAAAACACATTATTTTTCTGTTGACAGAGATTAACTGATTGTATACAGTGCTTGAAATACAATTTGATTTGTCTAGTTGATTCAACAGCTTGTATTCTTCCTATTTTGGCCAGGGACTGAATAGTCATCGAACAGATGTACAACAACCAGTTATGCATTCTCTTAGTAAGCCCAAAGTCATATCCTTCAAATGGTTGTACGTTACGTTCATAACATCAACCAATGTACCCAACTCCAAATAAGCAAGTAAACTAGTAGATGCACATTGCTTTCGATCTAAAGTGAAAGCTCATCTTTCATGTATCCATGACTATAGGTCGATTGTAAGAAATAATAATAAATCTGACTACGTAGAAATATTTTTTAAAAGATTTCGAAGATCTGTTTTCTAAAAGATCACTGCTAAAGTAACACTAATCGGTTTCATTATTTTTGATCTAAATTGATCTTTTGTTTATTAAGTCAAAAACGATTTATGATTGATGAAGGTGGTCTCAATAGCACAGTTACATTGAAAATTATAACATTCAATGGTATTATACATTAGATGAGATTCAGTTGATAGATTACATAACAATATGTGAAGTAATTGAAACCATCTAGCTTTAATCTAATGAATTTAATAATAGTTAAGTTAAAGATAACTAAAATGAAAAATATATACATCAGTTCCATGTATATTGTGCACTTTAACTGCTTGATTTGGAAGTTAGATGTAGTTCAGAACTAAATACCATACCTTAAGGTCTATAAAAGGTGATTAAGATTATATTTTAACATCACATTCATGGTAACAGAATATCAAATTAACTTAATGTAGCCATTACTGGTACAAATTATTCATTTTGTACTTTAGATAAATATCACTAATAGAATTGGATGATGGTTGCTCAGTATGATGAGTTGTCTGATGTTAGGAAGGTAAACTAATGAATTCCATTTTAGTGATCTTATGATAAATCACTTGTCGTGAAACCTAAAGATCCTGTGTTTGATCTTTCATAGGGTCCTGAGTGGGCATTCCAGTGGAGTTTTATATTAGAAATAAAGTAAAATGACTTTGGGCGTGCTGGTGCAGTTAAGATACAAGATGACCTAGGCAGGTGGATACTGACCATACGTCTAACTGAACCAATAGGACTTCTACTATAATGGTATTATGACTGCTTGTTGGTTAATCAGTTGACACAGGGCCAGAGTAAGCAGAAACTTTTCCAGACGTAGTGAGTAAGAGCAAAGGCTACTATTTATCACACTATGGACCAATTACTAATAGGAAACACAAAATACATTAAGGAATGAACTGGGATGGGGAACTTTCCTGAAAAAAACGCGACAGATAAATAGGTCTATAGTAAAATTGCATTAGTTTGGAAAGGAAAAACGCATTTGACAGTCAATAATGGGCCTATAAAAAGCCTATGTCATAAGTAGTACAATCATCGTGGTTACTGAATGTTCAATGAATGAAGCTTAGAAATAAAGGGTTCTGATAACATGAAAAATAGACTTCAAGGATTGTTATTCCCGATTCTTGATCCCGTTGTAACAGAAATTGTTACCCAAAACATTAAGGCTTTTTAAAGGTTGCATAACCAAACTTCAACCGTAATGTAAACTATTACAACACTGTTCATTGAAACTCCAATTAATCACTTGTATGTAATGTATCTCATGTTATTACCATCTCATTTGTTCTCTCTATTTTATCTGTTATTTTCATATGTTTCTTTGTTTTATAATGTGTTCAGATGATGTCTTTTTACTTGGTTTCTTACGTTATGCTCATTATGATCATTCAACTGCACAAAAACGTATTGATAATTTCTGTAGCATGCGTTGTTTAAGTAAACATGGTATCACAGAATGGTACAACTATCCAAAATTAACTGATCCACTTGTAGATGAATATTTAAATGCTGGGTAAGTAATTAAATGTATGACATTTGTTTAGCCAAACCTAATATAATTGAGTTTAGCTTCACGCATTCACTGATAAAATTCACGTCTAAGTAACTCAACTATTTTTATTTGATATCACAAATCGGTCTAAATTAGATAACCACTGATCATCCAGAAGCACTGGATAGTTATTTTGTTGTACGTTTTTCAACAGTATGCACTCATGATCTTACAAGGGATCGGACCCAGGACCCTCTGGCTCCACTGCGAACACCTTGCCATTAGAGCGCTAAGTCGGGTTCCAATAGTTGATATTTATAATTCGGTCAATTCGTAAGAAGTTGTGACTGGTAGAGTTCAAACATGTCAGGAGTGAGAGAGTTATCACAAATTGATGGAAATATGGATTCTACCATTGGATACCGACCTGCCCAGTGGTACAGAGGGTTAAGTGTTCTCAGACCTAAAGCCCCTGGTGAGTAATCTGGGGTGCGCGCAGCTGAATTCCATACTAGAACAAAACAACTGTCCGGTACTCCATGGTTTTTTAACCCTGCCATCATCAATCTGTGACGTATTTAATGAATCAAAAGTTCCGATCTCCACATAAATAACCACCTCACTTCAATTCATGACAAATTTGTGCTACTTAATCGACTAACGTCTGTGGGATAACTGCCTCACACCCTACATGGTTGAGCTCCACTAGTCTAATTCAGACCAATTTGTGATATCAAATTGACATGGTAAAAGAGATTTGCAATTATTAATCAATTTGTAACTTACATCACAGATTATCACAGTGGTTTGAAGGTTAAGTGAATGCTGCGTTGTTTAAAAACTGTGAATTTAATCCTTAATGGTAACGTGGATATTCGTTCCTCAAGAGGGTCTAATTTGTGAAAACGAAAGCTATTTAATCATTCCGATTTTCAATAATAACCACCTCTGAAACCTTAAACTCATTGTTTTGTTTGTAGGGATCGATAAGAAAGGAAAATATATAAACTAGGTATTTATAACTTGATGAATGATTTTTCCTGCATCTGACATAACATCAAATGACTCGCTGAAGTTTTGAATAATCCGAAAGTGGTCACCAAAAACCCTAGACTGAATTGAACCCAAAGTTTTCCCATTATCAAGGTGGCTACCATGGTATCAGATCACATAATCAAAATCCTGTAAATACACCATTTTGTGAGATAATCAATTAATTCAATTAGTGAGTCACTGTTACATTGTAAATCTGAACAAATCTATAATTCATAGATTTCAAATAGAATTTCAGGAAATCCAAAATTTTATACGAAATCCTAGACCGTTCATGATAAAAAGGTGTACAGTATAGTTGAATGACAAGTAGGCTTTATATTGCATTATTATTAAATATACGGAAGTTTATGACTTGAAGGTATATCGAAGCAATTTACTCAGACAGTACAGATGGCAACAGATACTGATAATTTACAGTTCTGAATATCAACACCAAAAACCTTTCTAATACCTTATGCCATTTGAATAAGATATTGAGTTATCTGAACTCGATAGATGCATAGGTAACGGTTTATAGTTTGAAGCGTATGACGTTAGGTTACAGTCATCATCAACACTAGAGTTCAAGTAAATTCAGATGACGATTCCAATAAAGGACAAACCTAGTCTGTAAATTATAACAAATAACAAAAGATCAAATCCACTAACTATTAGATCACTTCACTCTAATATTGATTCTTAAACAGTCACTTAATCTTATCAAAGTATTTATTCCCCATTTACACTAGTTATTTAAATAGTCCTAGTTTTATTGTTTTTCGTTTACTGCTGAGTGATGTGGTGAACTGTTGAATTTGAAGTATCACATTACAGGTTAACCGTTGGATTAATAACTACTAGATACCAATGAATTTACTTCGTGCAAGTATGGAATTTTTTCAAGCAGTAAACACCTATAATCACTAGTTGTTAGTTATTAGCAGGTTGTCAAATATAAGGTTTCATATCATATACTGGATGTATACCCCTAATGAATTCTATACTACAATGTAAACAGATGTTCGTAATTGATAATTTATTGTTTAAATAATTTTATTCGTATAAGCGAATAATTCATTTTTGTTCTTTTAATTAGTATACTCGTACCATTGGGTACCGTTGACAATGGAGCATACATATTTCTACTTAGAATGAGTAAGTTTTGTTTCTTTAGTAAAAACAAAATATTCAGTTGTTATGACAAAATTTGAATAGACCTTGTCACTGTATATAAACTTCATTGACTATTAGAAGACGTTTGACAGTGTAGATAGGAGAACACTGGAAACTTCTTCAACACTGCGTCGTACCAGAGAAACTCGTCCAACATCATCCGGAATTCTTACGATGGACTACAGTGCAAAAATGTGCATGGAGGACAGCTGACAAATGCATTTCCAGTGAGGACCTATGTCATAAAACGCTACCTACTCTCCCCTCTCCTCTTCCTTCTAGTGGTTGATTGAATCATGAAGACCTTTACATCTGGGGGGAAGCACAGCCTTTAATGGACAAGTAGAATCCAACTCGATGATTTGCACATCGCAGGATGATCTAGCTCTTCTAGCCCATATACACCAACAAATGTAAGTGAAGACAACTAGCGTAGCAGCAATCTCAGCATCAGCAGACCTAAACATACATAACGGAAAGAGCAAGATCCTCAAATACAACACATAGAACACCAACAGAAACTGAACTTGATAGAGAAACTTTGGAACAAATGGATACTTTTACGTACCTGTGAAGCATCATCGCTGAACAAGGAGGATCCGAAGTAGATGTAAAGCAAGGATCGGCAAATCAAGGGAAGTATTCCTATAGTTGAAGGATATATGAGACTCCAAACAACTGTCAATCAAACTCGAAGTTAGATTCTTTAATTCGAATGTCAATACGGTTTTGCTGTATGGAGCTGAAACGTGGAGAACTATTGCAAACATCCTCAGAATAGTACAGGTATTTATAAACAACTGTCTGCTCAAGATGCTGAATGTTCGTTGGCCGGAAACCATCGTCATCAGCCTACTATGGGAAAGAGCGAAATAACTTCCAGCCGAAGAGGAAATTAGGAAACGACGTTGGAAATGGATGGAACATACATAATGGAAATCATCGGACTGCACCACGAGGCAAGCTTTAACTTGGAATCCAGTTGAGACAAGGAAAAGAGGAACACATTGCGTCGAGAATCGGAAAGCAGATATTAAAAGGATGTACAACGACTGGAAACAGCTGGAAAGGATTGGTGAGGACAGAGTTCAATGGAGAAAACTGGTGAGCAGCCTATGCTCTTCTGTGTGGAGTAACGGGCCTAAGTAAGTAAATAAGTATGACAAAATTTATTTGTTTTCTTTTTTCTTTCTTTCTTAAGATGCATGGGATTCTGAACGTTTAACACATATACAAATGAGAGCAATGAATAATATGTGTTTTGAACGTTTCATTTTAAATGAACAATGTCAAATTGGTGGAATCGGTATGTTTATTGATATGTCAGGAACAACTGCAAAACAAGTCAGTGAATGGTCTGATATAAAAACAGCAAAAAGTGCAATGAAATTATTACAGGTAAAAAATAAAACAAAAAAGAAATAAAAACAAACATTATTTGATGATAATTGTTTAAGATTATCTGCAAATGTTTTCAGTATTCACTAAATATGAGTGAAGTAAGTAAGTGAGTGAGTGATTGAGTGAGTGAGTGAGTGAGTGAGTGAGTGAGTGAGTGAGTGAGTGAGTGAGTGAGTGAGTGAGTGAGTGAGTGAGTGAGTGAGTGAGTGAGTGAGTGAGTGAGTGAGTGAGTGAGTGAGTGAGTGAGTGAGTGAGTGAGTGAGTGAGTGAGTGAGTGAGTGAGTGAGTGAGTGAGTGAGTGAGTGAGTGAGTGAGTGAGTGAGTGAGTGAGTGATTGAGTGAGTGAGTGAGTGAGTGAGTGAGTGAGTGAGTGAGTGAGTGAGTGAGTGAGTGAGTGAGTGAGTGAGTGAGTGAGTGAGTGTAACTTGCACATAAGATTTCATTTGAATTGTCTGAGGTTATCTACAACCGATTTCTATTACAATCGGATGTCACAGGAATGGACCCCTTAAATAAATGTTTTTAGAGAGCGTGGCCTATAATATTAGCAAAAGTGAATGTTAATGATAATAACACCTTAGTTACATTAACTAACTATTATCATTCACGTCATAAATCAACTAAAAGTGGATCCTTTGATTTATATACTTTACTGCTCGATGCTATTTTGGTAACTTTGAGACCTAAAGGTCCTCAGTTAGAATTCATCTGAATTTGCGTATGTGTATTATTAAAAGATCACAAACTAAGACGGGATAGCTTTTCACTTTCAAATAGTTTTCAGTAGTTTTTCTCTGATTGTTGTCTATTTGTGATTATAATTACCAAACTACTGATTATATTAAGTAACAGACCATTTGAATCAATGCAAATCAATTCACTAGCCAAATAATAATGATTTTAAAACCTAATGACCGTATCAGAATATTCTGGAAGGTTGGTAGTCTTAGTGTCACTTGGCATTCATAAGTAGGTAACTCACTTTTAGTTTAATACCTCAGTAGTAACGTCCCGTGATTGTAATGCTAGATGATTTATATTTGAATTACATAGGGTATCTTCAGTTCCCAGAAGATTTCAGTCACATGTTGATTATGAATATCAACCAACACGTGGTCTAAGTCAAGCAAGGTATCTTGCCAACTACATCCAATTACTTAACACTGACCAATGATCATGTTGTAGATTGGCAATTAGATACCGATCAACAAAATGATCCAAACAAATAGAACATTAACTAATACTCAGTGATTATTCGGCTTATCTAATTAACGTTTTCCATTCGTTTGATTATTACTCAATCATCTCAATAAGACTGATGTATCTGACCTAGCGATATGACTTCTAGTCATCTTGATATTACTGGTAGTTGTAACTCACTGTAAACTCATTTTGTAGTGAAACAATTCTACCAACCAGATGACAAGAACCCTGGATAATCTGCATTTGTAAGCCTACATTTCATTATATATGTAATTTACTACATGAATAAGTTAATACTTTTGCAGTTAACCACAGAATAACTGTATGAATAATAGATTGCTTCTTTTGGTTTTCAATTATTCTAGGAAGCTACTCCTGGGCGTACCAAATATCTTATAATGTATAAAGAATCAAAAGCATTCGATGTAGCTTTCAAATTGTTTGAATTCTGGTTAAGTGATAAAATGCGTCAACGAGTAAGTTATAGAGTTCTTCTAACTTTATCCTGTTATGTTGTAAAGTTTGTTGAATTTGATGTTTAACATCACTAACTAACTTTGGTTAGACAGCTAGTGAGAGCAAAGGGACACTAGATACAAGTCCGCGTTCAGGACTCTATAAAATATGTAACACAAGACCTTCAGGCTTTTGTAGCTAGTGATTAAACAACAAATATTCGCTCAGTAATATAAAAGTCAAGCGATAGCCTTGATGTCTCAAATTATATGGTTTAGTCCCTGCTTCGATCTTAGATACTCAGTTCTTAGGAATCGCTTACATTTAAACGGAACATCAGTTTAGTACTTATTGGTTCGCTATAATTCTTCATTTGTCATCTCTTCGTAATCTGAAATCTACACTCATTCGTATTCATTCTATAGTGAAGCAGTACGCATCATTTTAGGTAGAGTTCTATCCAACTAATACGGATAATAATGTCGACTTAATAATCAACATACATGTTACTGTATTTGCCAATAGTTGACTGAAGTTAATTGATTACAGACTGAATAGTTTGCCAACGATATTTATGGTGACCGTTTAACTTGAAAATGTTCGTGATCACAAATTTAAAACATTCATATCTTGAAATTGTGAATAGTCGTGAGAAGAATCTGATAAATGTGACAAATATCATTAGTTACTTATAGACGATCATTGTTAACTGAGTAAGGTTGACAATATGAACTACATGACATTGACAAAATGCTACAGCAGTAAGGTACTTAGAAGTGACCTAGTAATCCTGAGTTCAACCTACAGTTAGATGACGAGTGTCCATCACCAAAGGTTCACAAATTGAGATCAGATATCTGTCTAGCTATCCTTGATTTCTGAATAGTATTTATAACAAACTCAGTTATTAGGATAGTTATTACTATCCCGTGTGGAAATGAAGTTATCCATTTTCTTAATCAACCCACATGATCAGAAAAAAATAATTAATTTGATATACTTTTTTAAAGAAGATAATCATACTACATGTATGTATGTTAGTAGATAGTGGCAAATGTGGAAAAACATTCATTCATTCATTCATCTGCCTGTTACACTTCGCGGAGTATAGTCAACGGACCAGTATTCTCCAACCAAATCTTCTTGTCATTTCTTCCCAAGTGCTATTCAGTCCTTTTACGTCTGCCTCTAACTTCCGACGAAGTGTGTCCTATGCTCTTCCTCCTTTCGTTTGGCCTTGGGGATCCTAGGTTGTGGCTTGTCTTGTGGTCACCCCAATCTGTGTCCTATCTACCTACAGCACTGTGTCCTAATCTCTTCCTAAGCTGAAAGCTAGTTGGTTTGTTCTCTACCAAGGTAGCTTGTTGTTAATGGTGTCTCGCCAACGAATTCGAAAAATCTTGCGCAAACATTCGTTTATAAATACTTGTATCTTTCGAAAAATGCTTTTCCTAGTCCTGCGTACGAGTTCCTGCTCCATACAATAGAACTGTCTTGATACTTGTACTGAAAATTGTGACTTTGACGTTAGCTGATAGTTGTTTTAAGTTCCAGATGTTATTCAGTTGTCGAAATTCTACCAACGTTTCGCCTTAGCAATCGGTGTCTTTACATCTTCATCAGATTAGATCCTCTTCGTTTATTGATGATACTGCTGCCGGGAATGTAAAGGCTTCCATGCTCTACAGAGTTTCTCCGTCAAGTGTAATTGTGCTGGTGCTCGTTATTTTGTATCTAAGATTCTTGTTTTCCCTTTGTGTATGTTGAGTCCTATTGCTGCAGAGGCTGCTGCTACACTGTCCGTCTTCACCTGCATTTGTTCCTGTGTCGGATAGAAGTCCCAGATTATCTGCGAAGTCCAAGTCGTCTAGTTGTATCCAAGTTGTACAGTGTATTCCATGCTTCCTTTCAGATGTTGGAGTCTTAATAATCCAGTCGACTCCCATCAGAAAGAGAGAAGGTGAGAATAAGCTGCCCTGTCTGACACCGGTCATCGTTTCGAATGAATCTGCGAGTTTTCCTCCATGAACGACTTTCCAGTGTAGTACGTCATAAGAACTTTTTATAATAATCACTCTTGCCATGTACACCATAGTATCAAAGAAAACTCCATAATTTTTTTTCTTGTTGAAGCTGAAAAATGCTTTCTCGTAGTCAAGAAAGTTAACGTAAAGTGATGAGTTTCATTCAATAAATTGTACAACAATGATCTATAGTGCTGAAATACGTTTAAAGAAAATTCACTTACTTTGACTGCTTCTCACAAATACAACTATGAAACTGATTTATTTGATGATTAACACTTCCGACCATTATGATATCAGAATTTTACTATGTGACATTATACAATGAAGAATTTTAATGGTGTTCAATTTCTTGTTATTAATATACTTTCAGTTGTAAATACTTTCAGAAAATAACTGTAATGATTTTGTTGTTCCATAAGTGGTAGATGGGTTCTTTATGGATGTGATTTAAATGGAGAGAAGTTACTGATACATTTCAATTGTTCATCATTTTGTAAATTAGAAAAATCTGTAGTCGCGAATGTTGTTGACTTCTTGACTTATCCAAACACTGGTTAGTGTTTACTGTCATATTATCTAGTTCCTAGATTCGTTTGAGTTCTGACTACTAGATATACATTATAGCCATTGAGATAAAAGATTAGACACTTATGATGTGATCCGTCTGGGTTTTAATCTATAGTGTCTTAACCCTGTAGATCGATAGCCAGTCGGGATACTTCAGTAGTAATTAGATGAGATGGATTCCATTCTCAAGATGTATCCAAGTTTCCACCCTGTTGACAATCGTTAGTTAGCACGTAATGTAAATCAAGCACTAGGCCTATCACCTCCAACCATCGAATATCAAAAACATAACAAACTCAGCGCTATATATTTAAGAACTCGAAAAACAGTTAATTAATTATTGTTTTAATAAATAAATTAATGCACAGTTCAAAGTAATGATAACAATCAGTAGTTCAGGACACTTTTTGTAATGTTGTGTGTTCAAATAGGATGGTTTAATTGACAGGCATTTTAAATTGTTGTGTTACGGTTGGCTCTTTTGCTTCGTTCGTTTTTGACCATTTAATTAGCTGACATTTGTTGTACATAAATAATGTATGCTTGTTGGTTTCAAATTCCCCTGAATGCTACGATTCTAAAACTACTATGGCATTCTCTTAATTTCCTCACTTCTGAACTATGACACTCAATCAAATTGGTATCTTCAATTGTTTGCATACACTTATAGTATATCATGTCTTTTCACTCTCAGTCTATGTTCATGTATATGCAGGTGAAGAAGGCATCCACTTTATTCACTGTAGTCTTACAAGTAATCGACACAATTTGTTTTGTAGATAATGTTGTAACTTTCTTCATTCATCAATAAATCCTACGGTTTTTACCGAATGAAATAAAATGATTCAGTTGACATTTAAGAGGTGATAATTTCATTTTTCATATATAGTAGAACAAATCTGTTTTTTATTAGCTTCTTAGAGGTGAAGATGGAAAGAGGAAGATGTTGTTACGTTGCCAATTTGATAGATACCATTTATCTAAAATTATACAGTTTGTACAACTTGATGAAAAAATTCATGAGGGAGCTTCAGAATAGGCTTGTATCTTCCCGTTGATTTGTAATGGACTGAAACTGGACACATTAGCCTAGTGGTGAACGCGGTGGCGTTTGACACGAAGATGACTGAGTTCGAATCCCAGTGTGAACACCAATATTGGGATGCAGGTACATCCAGCCGATGGGTCCCAAATAGGACGAAACGCGCGTCCTAAATTCCACTTGCCAGTCACAATCCAACTTAAATATATCATGAGGGAGCTGTTGTACACTTTGATTCTTCTGAATAGTGTGTTTACATATAACTACAGGACGATAAATGTTTCATAGTTAAATGATTCAATTGAAAGAACTCAATATTACCGAAATAATTAAATGCATCTCATTCAATAATACTTTTCAGTTATACATACGTATTTATTTGTTTTTTAATTCAACTAGATTTTAAGAATTAAAGATAATACTGATCTAGCTTTTAAGAAGATACCTGGTTTAAAAAATATTATGCCAAAAGAATACGGAGGAAATAATCGTTCACTTCAAGATATAATAGGTAAGGGAGATATTCTAATTCACTTTAATCTTCTTTTGTGATAAACTTACAATTTAAAGACAATTGTGATTGTTTCTTTTCTTCTGAAAGTGTTGTATCTTCTGAAACTTCTCCTCTGAAACAACAAATCTTTACTACAAATTAATTTATAACCAACCAGTAACTTGATGACAAATATCATTCTAGTTATTCATACGTAATCAGGAAAATACCTCTTGAATATGTAATGTGGCTAAATAAAGGTGTAGTGAAAACCATGAACAACTTGATTCTAAGCTATACATACTGTCGTGTAGAAAGTAACAAGTTTAACAATAATTACTACTATAGGTAGTTAGTTGATATATATACGCCATGAATATGCAAACAAGCCTATCAGCGACACCAACCGTAACCCAATATAATCTTATTATAATTATGTCAACAGTAAAAAAAAAGTGACAGTACTGCATGAAGTATGCTGATTATACATCATCACTGAAGATATTGAAGTTTCCTGTATACCTTCTTCAGTCCACAGTTAAAAATCAACTTATAAACTTATTCATGTGACTATATCTCATCTGTCTTCTCGAAATTTTATAGAGATGTAAACAGATTTTGAAGCTTTATCAGGTTGTTTCCAGCTTGATTACAACATACTTTGAAAATGACATCGAGATCTTTACGAATAACCTAAGCCATTTTAGTGTTTATGATATATCTGATATGAAATTAAGAGACTACTCGTTTAACTAATAAATAAAGTATGTTAGTCCTTATTATTCTATATAACTGATTGTTCACAGATTGTCTTACTGACATAAACATAAGAATTAATACCCTTACTAAATGAAGCTGGATATTTATTGCTAAAGTGTTTTTCTGATATATTAAGGTGTGTGTTATGACGTTGTTATGATAGGGAAGAACGATCAATCTGTATGTGCCCACACGCCTGCCCTTCGATCACTATTACCCCACAAAGCTAGAGTGAAGAAGATAAGACAACTGAGCTGACCACCAAACAGAATCAAATTATATTTCAAATAATCTTACATAAATATACATAAAACCTGACAACCCAGTCAATCAATTAAAAGATTAACATTAATATAGAATAAGAGTAATAAGGATTGTGAACTGGAATAGCGTTTACACAATTGATCAGCCTTAGTTCATAAATGACAAATGATAAACTAACTGTTATTGTTTTAAACCGGAAGAATAAAATGTTTATTTTGCATGCAACCAGAATAAATAAAATAGTCTACCGAGAAAAGAAAAACAGTCCTAGAAGATAATCAATCTTCTTTCGGTGCTGGTATATCAATATACAATACGCAACTTGTATAAGACTAAATTTAAGATGAAATGTGTTTATTCAGGGATTCTATGCACGGTTGATAGTTGACTATTCAGTGAAAATGAATGGTTTAATTTAACTCTAAATAGCCAATAACAGATTGGACTCAAACTGTCACGAATAAAATTTTATTATTGCCAAGTCAGATAGCAAAATTTTAGGCTCACTAGTTAAGTGAATAGCATGTTGTCGTTTAAAGGAAATGGTACTTAGTTCGAGTCCTAACATAAACATTAACACTAGAATTCAAGTTTAAACTTGAAAATGCTTATATCTTGAATTCCACTCTGCAATCTCAATCTTAATTAATATCAATGGAATTCACTGAAGACTTACATAAGTTAATATGTATTTAATTTTACTCATAACAAAGATTGGCAATCTTAATCATTCATCATCATCATTATAGTCACCTTCTACTATTGATTATTTGCTTTGACTTTCTATTCACTTTTATAAAGCTTCAGATAAAGAAGATTTCAAGAAATTTTACTCACGTACATGTTGTTTAAATGTTATTAAAGTTGATGAATCTAAACGTCCACCTTCTGCTCAAAATTATATGCGAGAATATAATGATATTGATGGTTTATTTATGGGTAATCAAGGTACATTTATTCCATTAAATCCAGATGATTGAAACCTTATTCGATTGTTAATATTATTGAATAATGAACAAATTATCAATTAATCTATTCACTTATATCCTGTTTTGATTATTTTATTTAAATGATGTGTTATGTAACTTGTAATTTATCTATACATAGAGACAAGTGTTAATTAGATTTTTGTTAGTTCATTATTTTAAAAAAATATATGACCTATCATTATTGAAGTATACCTTCTTCAACATTGAATACATGTAACAAGTTGTATATGTTTTAATGACTATCTACATTTTGCATTATTGTCTACAAAATAGCCTAGTCAATAATTCCACTTATATTAAGTTCTCTGGTTTGATTACGCATCTTTCATCGTTATTCTGAGCAACTTCATCGTAGGTATAAATTTCTGTTGGAAGTGAGATAAGATTTTTCTAATAAGTGATTAAAAGCTTGTTCTATCGATTTTTAATTTGCCTAGTTGTTGTGCATTCAAGTAAGGGAAACAAAATAGATGTGTAAAAAATGATAGAACAGTTGTTAATAACAAACTAGGATATTCAAGGTTGATAGGACAAGCTCACAGAGACTTGTTTATAAAATCCGTAGAAACAGCTATTGACTGGAAAACAATATACGACACCTGTTAGGAGAACTACAGATGATGGATCGTAGATGTATTAGACTCAGTTAAATAAAAAACCAGTATATAACAATTTACTTCATGCTCTAAATAAAGAAGTCGATACAACGAATTAGGTTGAAATGTATTTTGTAACCTAAGTAATCCAGCAAGCGGCCAAGATTCAAACAGATTAGAATAGGAGAGTTCAATCACAAATTGAACATGAACGGACATAGAAATGTAAAATTTAAAAGGTGATATGTTCAAGGGATAATCTAGGCCTCTACGAATCTCATATGTCACTTCTATCAAACGTTTGCACTGATGTAGTCGTCCAGAATGAGGACGAAAGCTCTGCAGTTAAACTACCCATCTCAAAGAACCATCCTTATGAGCTACAAATCTTCTCTACCATACCAGTCAGTAATAAAAATTCTGTGTTATTTTGAGACAACTTGATACCCAGTTTGTTTAAATTCAATTATCATCTGATTACTAATTTTAGCTGGTGAATGTGTGGATATCAACCTAGATATCATCATCATAAACAGAAGTGAAATATTATTGCACTTGCTGCCTAATCTATGAAAAATACTATAAGTAAGACGAACAGAAAACCACATATGATTCCTGCGATGAGAATTATGGTTCGATACGTAATTAATTTTTAAGCGTTTAATCTTGCATATAACACTAACTTCACGCATACATACCCATGACCGAATGAGCGTAAAATAGAAAGTCGTTACGCCAGATGCATGATGCTATATTTGAAACCAGTTGAATCCAACAAACAAACAAGTTCAAACAAATCAACCAAGAGTGAGAAGAAGTTCAATCATACATCGAACGTACACGCAAAGAAAACGTATAGTGTAAAAGTTGATAAGTCTAAGAGATAATTTGGGTCTCCTTAAATCTATTGTTATTCAACTAGTTCATGCAGTTACATTTTGTTTTATGTAGCCTCTTAAAACCCAGTTTATGATTCACAAAATATAGTCCTCATAAAAATACTATGAATAAGCGAAGGTCATGATAGATCCTGAAAATCAAGCTAATTTGCCAAGATTTAACTTCAATCATAGGACCATATGTTGCTGACGAACCACGTAGACTTGAAGTGATAGATAGCTTTTATTTTATTAAAAGTTATGTGGGACTTATCAATAATTAGTTATTAAGATGTATAACAAATATATATATATATATATATATATATATATATATATGATTATCAATGAATAAAACAAATGATGGAATTGTATTTAACTCGCAAAACAATTTGGAAATACTGTCTTTAATGATGACACTATCTAAGTATATCACAACTCTCGGTAGATTTGTATAATATGCTATCCATAATTTTTTTAAAAGCAGCTTGGTCTGGTTTTACACCAAGAAGTAGGACTACTGATTATAAAGACACTAATCAATTAAAGTGAGAAAACAAGTATGTTCATAGTGAAAAATATGGGTTAGTTCTTACACCGATGAACACGAATTTGGTAGTAATAAGTGTTTGGACAGCGACAATATTTACAATATAAAAGATGCATGTGTAGCGAAAATAACATGAGAGTATGAAACAGTCCTCCACCAGCCCAAAGAAACTTTGTAATCGCAGGTATTCAGGCATATGTGAGCAAAGAATATTTACTAATGACAACAATCAATTAAAGTGCGAAATGTCATACGCATGAAATCAGGACAATCAAATAATTGAAATTTGTTTTAGACAGTTATTTGTGGCGTCTACTACGAACATGACTTCATGTGAACAGCGTCTCTTAAAAAAATAATGGAGATCAGAAGGACCGTACTGAGGTACGGTAGTGGCCTGGTCTAAACAATAACTCAATAAATTTGACAGCTTCCACTAGAACAATCATTGAATTATTCACATTGTTATATGTCATATTTAGCGTCTGTCATGACTTTTTGCTTGACTTGAAAGATATAATAAAGGCCGAATCGATTTGTTTCTTGTCTATTTATATTTGAGCGAACAGGCGAATTTATGTTATCTTCAGACAGAATTTGGTAGCTTCGTTTGTCGAGAAAATCTTTTTATGACTAAGAAAATTTTAATATTCTAACCATTTTTGTTTTTCATTAAAGATCACTTCGTTTGGGTCCTTTTAGGCTGCATATCTATTAGGCATTGTATTGGTCTGTACATAATAGATGTACTAATTTCAAGTTCACCAGTAAAGTGTGTTATTGGTTGTTCTGTAGAGAATGTGTAAGCCACTCACACTACCTGCCTTCGTTATATAGAAAGTGAGTTGCATTTTAATTGGCCTTGAAACCAGATTTCTGAAAATAACTGATTAAAAATGCCAAATAACAGAGCGGTTAGTTTTTCTTCCAATGACTATTTAGGGGCTTTTCGTCCATGATTTAGGTAAAATGTATTTAAAAACACTAAAATAGGTAATACTGTTCAAATATCTTTTTATCAAATTTTGAAGCTACAATTCGTCCGGTGTACATGGAGTTCAGAGTCGTATAAAACTCATATCATTAGTTGTATTTGATAGCTCACAGCACACAGGTAACTAGACCTCTTTTAAAGAATTTACATGAGTTGGCTCAGTGAACCTAAATAGGCATGATCCCCAGAATACCGAAGCACTCTTACGACGATATATTTCAAGAGCCAAATGAAAAAAGGATACAAGATGAATAGGTTACAGCTTCCAAACTATTACAAAGATTTATGAAACTGATATGTGTTGATTATTTTTCATAATTCAAATAAACACGAGAGTTTACGCGGTAGGTCAACAAACGTCTAGACTTTGTTGACTAGCAATAATAAGCTGTTTGTTGGTCGGGATCTCGGTGCAGACAATTAAAAGATATTTTTAACTATTAAGATTTGTAGTATTATTAAATCTGAGAGACAAAACGATCATTTGGTAATAAGGAAAGGTGGCAGATAAATATCACTTTGAATACTAGCTTGCAGTACCTATGGAGACTAGGTAGATGCTGCGACTTGGTTCAAAAAACTTCAAGTGAAAGTGGAATTATTGTGTGCTTGCTTGATTTAATCTATAGTTTATATATATATATACTGGGAAGCTGTCCGATTCTTAAATCTCAAATATATGGTCCTTTTCAGTTTATCTTTTCTTTGAAGCTTAGTAACTTTCAAGGAAAACTGAATGTTGGTACTGTTGAAAGTTGTCTAATCAGACTGAATCCCATTATTGGTCAACACTGGTTCTGAAATTAACTGAGCAAATCGTTTTTGTTGATGCTGTGGGTTAATGTCGCTTAGGAGTATAACTTTGTCTATTGTACATGTAATTTACTCTACATCTTCATAATTTATAAGATCCTGTTGTCAGCAGGGAAACTATAAGTTGTATCGGAAAGGCGTGCCATTTTATTCCAACTTGCTGATTGGAAATAATAAGGTTTCAGTTAATAAGGACTTAAGATTCACCCTTGGTTTAAAACAGGACTTATATAGTGTTCGGAGGCTCCACTATCTGCTTAGTCATAACAAATTAGCTTGGCTAACTTGCCAGGAACATTGCAAATTAAAGCACCTTGGTGGCGTACTTATTAATCAGTACCATATAACTCGTTGCGTGTGTTGATGTGTTTGCAGGTTCCTCTATTATTATCATTTAAAACTGTTATGACGCACGATATTGGGTGATTGGATGGCCGAGTGCCAATTGCTAGTGCCTAGTTGGTTATTGCGCGTCTGCCCTGTGCCCACTTAGTTCCAATCCGAAATAAGAAGAATACGAGCCAATAGGTCAGCCAGGGCAGAATCGAATCTATATTTCAAGCATTCTTTTATATATACACAAATTCAGACCACACAACAAACCAATTAGAAAATTAGCATGAATACAAAACGAGGAAAATAGTGGTAGTGAATAGGGACAACTTGTACACAACTAATTAACTGTAGTCCATAACAATAGACAACATAATAATAGTAATTATGCTAAACCGGGAAGATAGGGCGAGCGGAGCGTAACAATGATAGAAACAAAATGTTTACATTACAGATAGTTCGAATAAATAAAAAAGTGTTCGTAAACACAGTTCTGAAAGTTTATTACACTTCTTTGTAGTCCGACCTAACACCTCCCCTTTTTGAAAAGAACTGGTATGGTTCATTGGGTTCGCACAATCTGCTTGGTTGTGTACAACTAAAAGTGCTCAGAAAAAAAAAGAACATGATTAATTACAATTCATGAGAGCAATTACAATCTACCACTAATCTCCCCCCCCCGCGAAAGACTGTGGGGTCCCTGCGTTGTAGGCGAATTAACACTGCATCTTCTTCTGCATGTGTTGGCATTAAGCCAGGAATGTTGCGACTTTCAAAGTGCACTTCGGGAATAGAACCAATTTTCCTCGGCTTATTATTTCTTCTTGTCGAATGCTGAGGCTTCGTGGGACAATTGGAAGGTTTTCGCAGGCTTCTCCAACTGATCTTCTCGCTCCTTCTTGTGGTTCTAATGCGCGCACATCTATCAGAACGAGCATTTTGCAGTCCTAGACGTTCCACATTCGGACTGACATGGGCAGAAGTCTCCAGTACTTCATCTTGCTTCACTGGAGAAGTGATACTAGGCACGCTGGGAAGAATCACTCCCGTTTCACATGCTGTCTGGGTCTGAGAGTTGATTTCGGATATAGGATGGGGAAGTTCTTCGTTCACTGACGGTGGGCTAATGCTGCTGATCTGGATGCCTGTTTTCTTCAGCATTAACTCAATTAATCGCTGATTTTCAATTAAAAGTTCCTGCAGCAACACGGACGAACGCTCGCTTAAAGCCAACATGCTAAAATTATTAACTCAGCTAACTGCCAATATGATGCAGGGTCAAAAATTAGCTTCAGCTGCTGATTAGTCCTTGATGAGACGAAATTACGGACCTATGACTTTGAGGACGCTGAGTCTGTTCTGATTCGTTGATTTGAGGTATTCGCAGCATTGTACAGGTAGATGTTAGGTGCAGTGTTGTCGAATTAGTCTACAGGACAACACTTCGACTACCAGGTGGGATCGTGGAAACCGCTCTCACCTCAACAAACCTAGATCTCAACTCTTACGTAAGTCCGACAACAATCAACAGACGTTTTTATTCGACCGGCCTTAAAATATAAAACACACGTTTTTATACGTCACAATGCTCTACACCGACCCATCGACGCAACCTACAAAAAGTCATACAATGTCTTGAAACGAGAGGTAAGATGTAGTGGTAAAAATTACACAGGTAATAAGTTACATAGGCTCTTAACATTGAGGCTGACTATGTTTGTTTTAGCAGAGACGATTAGCTGTAAGCGCTCGATCAGATTACGTCATGATACGACGTGGGAAGCAGCCCTCCGTATAGTTAACCAGCCTAAACGCTGCTATCTTATTGACACTCTACTCACGAACAAAATATAACTACTCCTACATCCCTCACTATCTTCTGATTTATTCTTATTAGTACGAGTGGGTTCAATCTTCAGAGGTTGCTCTGGTCATACGACAAAAGTAACTTGGTCGTATACCGAGTACACTTCAAACGTTTATCTATTACTAAGCTTAACCCTTACCAAAAAATTTAAAAATAGGCGATCAAACACCATTCGCGACATCACTTCATTTATCACATTACTAGTACTAAATATTTTAGTTGTCACTGTCTTCCTTTGCTTACATTAGGAAAAGCAAATGTAGAACTGTGTATATTCACTTATTAACGCCACTGAACTTACCAATTTACGCATTATGCATTTCTAAAAAGTATTCTTGGTCAATGTGTACTTTTTTTTTACTTTCTTCCAGTTTGTGTGAGCATTGTGTTATGAAACAATTGGTTCATTTGTTTAACTGCATCAAGACAAGGTCATTATTATGGACATCAAAGTTAATGTTGATGGAGTAGTACGGGATGTGTGTGGCGTTCATGAAGGGACAACATGTGAGGAGGTGATTTTCAAGCTTGCACAAGTTTCTAGCCTTCCTGGGTTTTATACTCTGGTTGTCAGTTACAGGGATGAAGAAGTTACGCTGTCTCCAGAAGAGAGGATTATAAGCTTCATTAAAGGGTTAGACAATTTATTTATGTCAGCTATTATTGTATGTACAACTAAATCATACTTCTAATCGATTTTTTGTGTTGCTTTCAAATCACATATCGAAGATTCTATTCTAGACCCTTTTCTAAAAAGTGATCATATATGACTGCATTATATATTCTACTATATATATATATATATATATATATATATATATATATATATATATATCAAATTTCTGCCTGCGAATTACCTCTTCGGGAATCCTTTCTGCTTACCTAACAAATGTATCCGTATGTTCTGCCCTAACTACTATCTTTAGGATAAAAGTAACAAATTTTGGGGTATTTTGTTTATTTTATACTTGGATTCTCTGTAGTAACCTAAAAGGAATGAATGAGATCTAGTAATACTCACGGGACATTGAATAAAAATGTTGTCTCTTTTAACATCTCATTAAAAGCGTAGTGTTATCTTGTGGATCCCTCAATAGGAATTCACACGAACAGCATAAAGGTCCAGGTCTTCGCAAATATAAAGGAACACGTAGGGAAATGCTATACAGCCACATGGACGATTATTTATACAGAAGTTACTTTGACTTTAATTGTTTACTACCCTCATATGATCTTGAAGCATTTTTCGATCTGGACCACATGGCTTCTGTGTTGTTCGTGTGAATTCCTGTTGAGGGGTCCACAAAGTGTCGGATGTGAACCACGACATGATGATTGTATCCAAGTCTTGATAAGCACTTGCACGACTTTAAATCATCTGTGTAAATTGTTGTTCCTTTTTCCACATTCTTTCTAATAATTGGAATTAAGATAGATTTCTTCCGGTCAGAAATTCTTTCAAAGTGTTTTTCGTATTGATGTCGATCCCAAATATCTAATGTAGGTTAAAATGTAAAAAACTACCTACCCACACACCTTCTATAGACATTGGTGTTCTCATTAATATCTCGGAGCATACATCTCTGCAGTACTGATACTACTACAGATGTAGCTTCGGTAACATCTGTCATGACTGCAGCAGCAGTTACAAGTGTCTCAAATAACCACTGCATTACAAAAACCATTATCTGTTGCAGAGAGATTTTAGAAAGTATGAAAAATAAACTAAATCCAAGAGATTTCTTTACCCAACATTTGTGACATCGAAATATTAGTTTGTCACTCTTCCCTAACCGTTCTTCCAGGTGCATAGACTCACCACAGTCACATAAACATGTTCTACGAAGTAAACCTTTTTCCTGTAAATAGCTAACGATAACTTCCTCCTGAAAATTAATGAGCATGCGATAGATCGTTTACATTTTCAACTAAACTGTGAGCAGTGACCTTGAGATGGGAAGTTGTATTTTATTGGTTCGTCCCTATATTGTAGCCCTGCCTATATATATATATATATATATATATATATATATATATATATATATATATATATAACAGTACATAGTCATCACTGAAATTGAAATGTTGGTTTATAAATGTACATCAGTTGAAAATAGAAATGTGCAACAATCACTCAGCCACTACTCTCTTTCTCTGTCTTGTTGAACTTCAACTTGACTCTTAGCATCGGTAATTAGACAAAAAAATCTAACTAAAGAATGAAACTGATTGTAACTTTAATTACAATCCGTGTGCTAAAAATACTGAGGAGTATTGAAGTTGCAGTATCAGTTAGTTCATACTTATAGTTTCCTCACTAAATACGCATTCGAATGATTTATCTCTTTTCGTGGTTTCAAGCCTGGTTACCGGGGTAACTTGTTTCCTGTAGGTTTCCCTCTGATATAGCATAGCTTTTAAACTTAAAAAAGCAATCCATTTAGCTTATAATAGCTGCTATAATTATGACACTCCAAATATTTTATAATATCCCTAATTCTTAATACCCAGTCTAGTTTATGTCCCTTAAAAAGTGAATTAAATCACAAGTGTCGGTTAGACAACAAATACCACCGGCTGGAGGTATTGAGGGGTGGGAACGTATCTCAGAATCGATCACAGTGGCACGAATGTATTCATTCTTTATGCTTTTCTTGATCTAAAATGTGAATTTTCCTGTTTTAGGGATCAATTAGTTAATAAACCTATGAAGGGATCACTTTATTAGTTTTCAATCGGATACTGTGGTTTTTCTGTTCTGTCTAAAACAGGCTCGTAAAGTCTAACAGTTGATGGAAGTGGCATTTTTAAAAAGCATGGCAGCAATAGATATTTGACTAAGCACCTACTTGTAGACTTACGAGTTGTTAGTAAGTGACCTACCGTACCAAGCACATGATTAGCCTACAATCTTCCTAACCCTCACGCAAGTGTGTTTCAAAGCCAAATGCAAATATGCTTGGTAAATGAGGTAAATTGACAGTAGTGTTAAGAAAATTCTCATTCTTTATTAACCCGTACAAATGAATCATACTAATGAACGTTGTATCGTAGATGTAATTTTTGATTTCTTATGTTTAGAATGATTTCCTTTCATAAGGAACTTGTTGACAACACTAGTAAAATCAAGACGTCCTGATTCCCTGGTTGTAAGTCCTAAAATGTTCACCATGTACTTCCCTACAATTTCGTGCAAGATGTGTCATGAACTACATTTTTGTGCTAATTTTTACTATATAGATAAGTGAGTAGTTTCTTAGTTCATCATAAACCTTGACAGATACATTCTTCGTAATAAACAGATCAGAAATATGAATATTTAAGCTTACTCACCACCCACATCTTATATTTCCAAGATGTCCATCTTTATACTTAAAATCAAGCATACTACACATCTAGCTTTAATCGATTGGGAGAGGCTAATTATTACTGGGAAAATCAAAAAGATTACTTGTATTGTATGTATGGGGTTATGAAGTGTGATAACTTACAATAGTGTGCTTTTAAGCCAAATTCGATCCTATTTACCTATGTACCCATACTATAAATCCTCTTAAGCAAATCTCTAACTATCAATATTGTTTTTGTAGTTTAGCAGTACTAATCGAGTTGTGCTATTATTCATTATCATATGAGTGTAATATTTAGGAATTTCTCTCGAGGTCATGTATTGAAGATTCTAAAAAATATTTTAAACAATGGAACAAACCCTTAGTTTCTAGCCGGAAAGGTAATCAAATCTGTGCAACTCACTTCTTAAGTGCGATTTCATGCAATAAGCCTTAGGTTACGGCTATTGTGTTGAAAGTTGTTTAAAGCTGGAATTGATTGAAAAACATCAAGAGGTCAGTTTTTTGCTGAATAGCTCAGTGATAATGTGACACTAAAACCGGATTATCCGTGCCAGAATCCCATAGTAAACATCAGTCCTCTCAAGATTACAGATGCGCCTTGCCGACGAACACCAACTAACATGAAGTCTAGGTCAAAACAATCCAATATATAAGATCATACTTAAGATATTAGGCTTTTGCAGCGCGCATGATCCAGCCTAGCTCCATTCGGTCTAACTTACTGAAGTAAATATTTTGGAATCGCTTCATTTTTCCTCGTTAAGTCAGTATAATGTATTCTGTACCATTTTTACCATGGGCATATCATTAAACATTTCACAGGACTAAAGAAAATCCGTCTAACATATGCTTTATTCTTCGTCGATTGGAATCGGTTTCTCCTTTCTCTCCTAAAAACACAAAAGCATACCCTCCTACTATTCCCAGTCATCAGCCAACAAGTCGTTCACACCAACAATCTCGTAATCCACCGCGACGTTCAAATGTCCTAGCAACATCTGAAAACAAGGATCCATACCCTTCTACCTCAATATCGACTTTACCAATCCCGACTCATCAATATGTTGTTTCCTCAAAACAACCAAAAATGTATCCCGGTCGTGAATCGATCCATTCCCCTTTAATACTCAGTTCTACCAGTGAAGATAAAACTTATCACGGTATGCTTTCTTATTGAATTAACATCATGAGTGACTTATGTTTATTGCATTTCTTTTTCGGTCGTTACATTTTTATAATTGGCTGTAACTAGACAACTATTAGAAAATAGGGTGTACTGGATAGCTTCTGTGTCCTAGTTTTAGATTCTGTGACTTCGTCAGGTATCGAACTCGTGAACCTTCAGACTCTGCAGACAGTACTAAACCTTAAGACCACTGAGTCAACATCTAATGGTCTACATTCTTATTTTCAGTCAGTTTGTAATGTGAAGTGACTCTCCATCAGTTACACTGGTTGATTGCCAAACAATATCACGAATTAGCTAAAGTTGTGAATCCTACCCATTGGATGCTGGTTCAGTGATTTAAAGGTTAAGCTGTCACTTTGAAACTTGGAAATATTGAGTTCTATCCATGACTGATTGTGGATACGCATTACTGATAAGTCCCATACCAACCATACCCAAGCTTACTGTTTTATTATTTATTACTTCTATAATAACATATAGCTCAAAAAATTCGTAAAATATACTTATGTTGTGTTCTCCTGTGTAGACTGTAATCTCTTTGTAGTCGTATATTCCAGGATAAATTACAATCTGTATCGGTCGACTGCAGGTAGCAAACGAGAATTTTTATGTACTAATAGTTACATTACTATTTAGTAGTTTGAAATGTTTTATAAAAGTCAACCAAAAGATGCAACAGCGACGGAGTACAAATGTGATATTGTGTGCAGAATCGATTTTCCTAGCTGTAAGAACCACTATCGATATTGATCAAGTTTATGGATCCAGGTGAAAATGGCTATTATTTTTATCATCAAACACGGTTTGGTGCAAATCAGCATCAAAAGTATATGCTCTACACAAGTACTAAAGCAATGTTGTGACGAAAACAGACAGAAGGCAATCGTGAGAAAGGGAAAATTTAATAAGGCCACAAGAAAATTGCATGGCAGGTGACACAATTAGGATAGAAAAGTCATATGGGTTTTAATGAAAAACTGCAGTAGGGTCACCACCGGCTTCTACTTTATGCCATATTTGATAAGGTCTCAAGCTACTGATTTTCAATAATCTGAAGGACCCCTATCCACCAGGTCGGTATGAACCGACATATGTCAGTTCTATGTAGCTTTCTTTCATTTCATAGTTCCATATCATAAACTGATTATTTATATACTTTTTCCAAGCAGTCCCACCGCCAGCATATTATACACCATATGGAAGCCGTTGGTATGACATTCCTAAAACACGATCACGCCACCGGACTTGATGTTTCAAAATGGTGGCATTCATTGTGTTGTTATCACTGTTCCCGAGTATATGATGCCGAACATCAGTATCACTAACATGATGTTCCTACCGGATATCAGAAATTCTTCAGAGTTCAGCCAGTTGTGCAACTCGAGATCATTTTAATAAAGTAGCTAATGATGCCTACGACAGGAGATTTGCGCTTGAATCATCCAATTTAAAGAACTCATTGCCTAAAGCATGTAGAGGTATTCACGATTTTTACCGAATGTAGTCGAGTGGCTGTTTTACATAAGTCGAAAATTTCTTACCATTAGCATATGACAGAGAAATCCAAAATGATCTATGCAGCAGTGACAACGAAACTCACATTTATTTATTTTCACGTTAGTTGTGTATATTGTTCGCTTTCTGTCACGTTGTTCTGAGACTTTATGATAGAACTTGCTACAAATGTTAACTTCGGTTGTACATAATGCTATCGCTTAGTAGTCAGCAGGAATGTGAGGCTGAATTGTATATAAAAATCCCTAAATGGTTTATGAGTTGATTGTTGTAGTTGTTTGATTGTCAGAGCTATGTCCAACACTTGAATGCTTTTCTTAAGTCAATTTGACAAATTTCTAACTATAATTCTTCTCAAAATGTTCTACTGATATGTTTTCAACACTAAATTTGATATATGCATTCAGGATTGTTATTGTGAATGCTGTAGCTTGTGTACATAACGTATATTTTTCTAGAATTTATTTTTACTATTAACTGTATCGAAGTTCACTTACTTTACACCTCTTTGCAAATTCATTATTCTACATCTCTTTATGTATACAATATTTTGTAGTGTGCATATAAATAGACGTCAATGTAACTAAATCTATTTGAAGATTGATCTGAATTATATTAGGAATAGTATAATTGAATGATGGTCTTTTGAATTCTTAAACAGTCCTCAATGTATAATCTTTACAGTTAATTGACGTCGAGCTTTAAGAATTGAGAATGGCCAATCAGAACCAACTATTGAATTACATTTCTTTCTACACTGTCACTGAACATTTTAAATTTTTGTAAAAATGATATTTTAGACAGTACAGACTAAAAGTTATGTTATTAAGTGTATCAAACTTAACCTTAATTTACAAACGGGTATTTTCATGAAACATTTAAAAAGTCTTCATAGATTTACTAATCACACAAGATCTATCTAGCCACTTACTTAACGTTATCTCAATTGTATACAACATATAAATAAACTTTATTCTAGTCTAAGCTCTGCTTTAGATCAATTAGAAAACAACTATTCATCTGGAATAAGTGATCTTATTATAATAGTTATAATGACTAAATATGGTTAGTAAATTTGTTGTAGTTTTATGAAGATATTTTACTTCGTAGCAATAGCATGATTAAGTAACATTCGGTTTGCTGAACCTTTTTCAAGGTTGCAAATAAGTTTCTGAAGTGCCCCCTTTGATGTTATCGATGTGAACAGCTGTCATTAGATCTATAAAATGGTTTTTATTTACTGCCGCCTGATGGTCCTAGCCATATTCAGATAGAGATTTATAGGCACTCCAGTTATTCAAATATACTACTAGGTAGAGCCAACTTCCGAACTCCGTCTATAACTCCTTGAAAACGAGGTTTTTGGATTGCTTGTTTCCTTAATCTAAGAATTTACATCTACTAGAGAAAATATTACTGTTACCCACTTCTCTCTAACAATTGTTCCTCCTATTGTAATGTCTGTGTTATGGCCTAACACTCATAGATTTCTACAAACTTCACTTTAAAAGTCGTGAACTAGTATCTGATCGGAATACTCTTTAGTTGTTTTGCTACTGCATCACCGTGATTTTTGTTGGGTTTATAAGGGCTCCTGAACTTCTTTAGAAATGTTCTAACAGCTAATAAGTACGTCACCATTAGCCTCAAGTTTTACTTGAAATTTCTAAAGAACGAGTCTGTTCTTATTGATTTCTTCAAGCGACAAGAATGGTGGCCTAATACATGGCTATCTTCCTTTGTCTAAAATCATCCGTATTAATTTATCCACTTCAGTCACATTGTAATGGTCTTCGTATCAGCTCTACAGTAGCATATCATGATATCTAAACAACAGGATAGCCTGTCTGCAGTATCCACTTTATGTTTAAATATGTTAGACAACTTACAAAGCGTTATTTCGTTTCTTATTGGCTCATCTCTAAGTTCAGTGTTTTTGAACTAGACGCCGACTAGTTGTTATAATCATTCATCTCAGTCAGTTTTAGGATCATAAAATATTCCTTCCCTATTGTATTTTATTAAAATTTATATTTTTACGGTAGATATTTGTATAACTATGTAAACTTACTTTCTTAAAAGTATACTACGACGTTAATCGTAAAATAGTTTAAATGCGAATCAGAGAATCAGTTCTATATTGCTGTAGTGGTAGTAAAGAAATAGGCTGCAGGCGGCGAGTGATATACAATCTTTTAGTATTGTATCATTAAAATCGCACCACCTGAATGGTTCAGGGAAAGCATTCACGTAATAAGTGTGGCTCATCGATTGAACTACTTACAAACTTTCAGTAGTCAAGATTTTATCGCATCACTTTAATACAGAGCCAAATATTCTCAAATCGATAACTTGCAGCTTTTTTACGTAGCCTAGCTCTGATAACAAATTATAAATTAAATGTAATTAAGTGAATATATTCAGGCTGAATGTAGCTCACTTTTGATGGCTGTATGTATTCTATGTTACAGTACACTTCGTATTAGATGCTCTATATGGTGAGAGGTGGTGCACAGTTCCGAATCCGTTACATATTAGTTATAAGTCAGTTACTTAGCCACTGTAGATTTTTACTAATACAAGTTAACTCACTGACTAGTTGTAGTAATATAGTACACTTAATCTATCGGCTTTTGGGTATACGAGAGTGGTTGTCTTTCTTAAGTTGCACCCGAATCGCTAAATGAATATCTCTTCTTTTGGTACCTTTAAAAGTAAACTAGAATATGAATGACCTTGATGCCCTAGTATATTACCTCAAGTCCCAAGAGACAGGTGCTTATGGCCGGTCACATCCAGCCATTTTACAAGGATTCATTAGTCTTCTTATCCCTGTGCTTCTAAGACCCTACCGTCATCAAAGAAAACCCACTGAGGAATGTGGTATGCCAATCTTAGAGTCATCCCCTTCCTGATGCTTTCCACCACTTGTGAAAAAAGTCATCGCTGAAAATGCTGTTTGCAGGAAGCACCTTAGTGCTATTGCTCTAATTAATAGGACCTAAGCAAACAAGTGTTCTAGCCAATATGGCTCATTTGAATCATGTTATACGACTTTGATTGCAATGTGAAGGTACCAGCTATACTTGGAATTCTTAATAGATATATCCATATAGAGGTGACTTAGTAGTGAAGAAACCTTCGCTTCCAGCTCTTTAGCCGTAAATATAGATGCTTCTGCACTTCGTCTCGCACAAAGATATATCACTAGCTTCCGCATAAAATGAGTATGTCTCTAAACACCGAATACATAAACGTTATACTTGATTAATGATTTACGTATGCTACAGACATATGTATTTAACGATTTACGACCGACTATAATATGTTCTGCTACTGACATTTATGACCATGTCTTGTATCTTTCAGATGTAGATCAATATAATCAACTTAAAGACCAATTAGCATACCAAGAACAACAAGTTGAACTCAATCGAATACGGTTACTTCGACTGGACAAAGGTAAAGTTTTTATCAGTGAACTATAAATTACATCGAGCATTTTACATTCTTAATGATTCTTGCGGGTTAATAGACGAGAGCGATCGATTTCGAGATTGTATGAAGTGTTCTTAAATATGGACTTTCTTAATAATGTTTGGTTCCCTAAGCTAGCTAGTTTACAATTACGAAGCTGCCATTTTTTTTCTGGACAGGGATTTCTGAAGGCATAACATTCAAACCGATTATCAATCAATAAACACATCAACCCATGTAGAAGAGATTAGTGAAATAAAAATCAACGCCTTGAGTAACAGTGCAAGCCTATTAAAGATGCCCCTGTTTCCATCTTAATATAAAATATTACTTCAGCACTGGTCCGCATTGTCACCAAGACTGGTTATATGGAGTGAAGTAGATAAGTGCGTTGACCATTTAACTTATCACGTAGGTTAGGCACATGACGAGATTTCTATACGAACTCGGAAAGCCTGTTTAAATTTTGCCAACTTACATCAATTGTGGGCGAGATATACGTCTTTCATACAAACGAGTATTTTTATTAACAAGATACTATGCATTAACCCATGGCGATGATAATAAAAGACTCGTGTATACCGCTGGTCTTTCGTCATGTGTTTCTCCGGAGCGTAGATCTCGTATCCTACAGCTACCGAGTACACAATGCTGAGGCCAAGGTAATCAATCGGTTTTAAATGTTCATCGATTGGTGTGGTTGGGAAGTATATTATGTCTACCCAACCCCGATGCACGATGTTGGTTGGCATGGAAACAGGATGAAAGAAAATTAGGGTTGTACAAACTAAAACAATGGTATCAGTCCATGAAGTCACTGGTTGATGGTTTGAGCCGTTGTGTCGGTAGGTGTAAGGTAGGTGGTTACAGTCCGCGCGGCAATCGCGATTAGTCATCATCATCATCAACGTAGAACCGGGCGAATACGCCCATAGGTTCAAGTTGCCATACCACATTAGCAGTATGAGATTACAAGGGTCATATAATAACAAAATACAAGAGGAGAGAGTAATGGTGTGCAGAAAATGATAATAGGATTCAAGATTTAGATGAAGTTAAAGAGTGAATACACTTGCACCACTGTGACCGACTCTGAGCCCTGTTGCCAAGTATTTCCAGCCATTTATTATGACTATCACGCGGATCCCAACCAGGTAATCTGTATTAACCAACATGGCTTAGATCAACAGTCAAAGACTTCATGGACTGATGCCATGCTTTGGTTTGGTCGCCCCTATCCTCCTTCCATCTTCCTTCAAGCCTAGCCAACATCGCGCGACGAGGCAGGCGGTTGTCTGGCATACGAAACACATGTCCTAACCATCTCAGTCGATGAAAGTTAATGACCTCTTCGACTGATTTACCATATTTCCCAAGAACCTTTTGTCTAACCTCCATATTACTTATTCTACTGTTCCATGATATACGAGAGATGCTGCGAATATTTCTATGGTCAAATACCTAAAGTCAAAGCATGTCTTGGGTTTTCATGGCCCACGTTTCACAGCCATATGTTAAAACGGCGCGGTCTGCTGCGCAGTACATTCGACCTTTCGTTTAGAGACGGATATCTCGCCTGTGCCACAAGTGGTGTAAATTGGCAAATGCCAATCAGGCTTTCTGAATCCGTGCTGAAATCGTTCGAAGCTGTTTCGGGGTGAATCTGTCGGTTGTGGGCGACTAAATGCTTAGCCAAGCCATTTCTAAGTGCAATCCTTGGCATTTTCAGTCTCGAATTGATATCTAAGTGGTTTCCTTGATGTGGCGTTTTTGCGACCAGCAAAACGCATAGAGATACGTGCTCTCACTAGGGCGTGGTCAGAATCTAAGCACGTGCTCTAGAAAGAGCGGCAGTCCTCTATACAGCTCCAACAATAGCTGATGCCGATGTGGTCGATTTGCGTCTATCGTTGTGTAGATGACGGAGGTCACCAGGTCAGTGTCTCTCTTTATGCTTAAAGTTTATGCTAGTTAGAAATAAACGGTGGTCTAAACATAATTGTATCAGACGATCTCCTTTATTCGTTCACTTGGCTGGAATGCCGAGTGACCCACCTAACTGTTTTTCAGAGTGATTTAGCCTACCGACTTGGGCATGGAAATCCCCTGCTATAATCACCATGTCTGAGTGCTTTGCTTTCTTAAGGAGGCTCCATCTGTACTGCAGTCAGTAGGGGCATAAGCAGAGACGACAAAAAGGCATCGGCGTGTGCCCCTATCTTTCCGAGTCCGTATTGTGCCATTTAGACGGATGGCACATAATCGACTGTCTACAGGAATCCATTCGAGAAGTGCCTGTTCCGCCCGTAAGCTTAGTTCTATGCCTATACCAGCAAGGCCACGTGAGCTCGCTGTAGGGTCTCCAGATAAACGAAGAGTGAATTGTGTTGATCCGCTGCCTTTGTTAGGTGAGGTCAAACGGATGACCATGCTGGGGTCCTGTATGCGTGTTTTGGAGACACAGCATACATCAATTGCAAGAGATTTTAGTGTTTTAGCTAAAGCAGCTTGTTGACCGATTTGACACAACACACGTACGTCAAAAGCTACAACATGAAGTTTAGAGCGTGGTTTCAGAAGACGTGGTATGACATTTCAGGGACTCGAGCAACCAGTACGAGTGGCACGCATAGATGTAGTGGGAGAAGTGCAAGATAGTAGAAGCCAGAGAAGGAGAACGTGTCTGAACGCGAACAATGTGATCTCGAGTGCTGTCAGAGGTATGAGGGCGACTATCACTTTCCGGTTGCCCACACCGTGGAACAGTTCGTCTTCAGTTACTTGGAAAAGAGAGTGGATTAGGGGAGCTCTTGATGACCCGAGAGTGTGACCGCAGTGCCCAACGGACAGCTGTTTGGGGTCGGTCATCTATATTAGTCGTTGCTCCGATTGTCAAAAGAGGCATCGGACCTCATGATTTCCGAAGAAGTTCGGCTTTCATCATGAGGTGTCATTAATTCTTTGAAGTGAAGGCTTTCCAACTCTCAGGGCGGAATTTAAATGGTTTTTTCCGATTTGCACATTTTTGGCGGAGTTGTTGTTTCTACGGAGTAGGGTTGCTAACCCTATCCCCAACCCTCCTCCCTTATCCGGGTTTGAGACCGGCAGTAACCCCTGGAGGGTTCCAGGCGGAGTTGTTGCAAATATTGGGTGACATGGCTCTAAATTGACAACAGTGGCACAGCTATACTTACTCCATATCTTTTAGACCTTAAGTTCCATTACCCTTCCATACATACTTTCTTCTGATAACTTCTTGTTGAACTGTATTCTAAGATTCTCATATAACTCCATCTCCCTAACTCTTCAGCAGATCTATTAAACCATTTTTCTAGGTGATGATTGATGTTCTATGAAACTATTTATGGCTATAGGATGGATTCGAAATTGTATCCTTTAGTATGGATATATTTGCACTCAGGTAAATGAGTTTATCTAATATCGTGAAATTAAAAATTAAGCCTTACAAAACCAATAAAAATTTACGATGACCACTAAACTCTAACAGTTTTAATTACTTCCAGTTACGAAATACTTTTGATTTACAGTTTTCCAATTCGTGGAATGTTAAGTTACTTTAAAATTCATAAAGTCATCCTATCGTCACTGTCTCTCTATACCATTTTATCGTAGATACACTGAGAAAGCTTGCACATTGATCTTGTTTATAATATAATAGTAGTTTGTTTTTTATTACAAGACGTTGGGATGCTGACTTAATAGTCTAACGGTTAGATGTTTAAAGCCAAACCTGGTGGTTCTGGCCTTGATCGGCGCTAGGAACGTGGATGAGCACCACTGGGTTTCATACTAGGACGAAAGATTTGTCTACTGCTTCTTGGTTTACAGTTGTTGTTTAGTTTAGGTCATTTCGTGATATGTAATTCAAAATCCAAATAATATTTTTAAATATGTCCATAGCTTTCATTCCTTTTCTCCAACTTACAAATTCCTCATACTTATGTATCCCATATGAAGAGCCCCATATTTATAGAACTCTAATTAATAATCCCGATTAAAATGACACTTGCTGAAAAATCCACTCATTTGTAAATAAATGCGTTTTCTAATGTACTATAAGATTACATTCGTTTGACAGTGCACATCATTTATGCGTGTTCATACATGCAAATTACAATTAAGTCTGTTAGTGTATGTTATATACTACTGACTATCAAATTCACCAGTTCCATCACTACCAACTGCTAATTCTCTATTAGTCAATCCGTGAAACTTTACCTGTCTGTGCATATACATATGCATACTATCCATCCACAAATGAAGTACATTTAGACCTCAGCTGAAACCAAAATGATACAGTAACCACCTACGCAACTTTGTTGTTTTCAATTTTAATTTTTAGGTAAGTAAAGGCGGTACATTGTTAGTCACACCATCATCATACTTATTCAGATGATGGCCTTGAAAGACTTAACCTAAAGGTTATCTATCACCGTTTTCTTAACATCACTGTCCAATGAAAAAAGACAATTGGGATTTGTCCAGATGAATCCTTTGATCCGCTGACAAATTGCTTGTCGTCTATTTGTTATGAAAGATAAAGATAGTTAATGTTGGGTTTTTTCATCTCTCCTGCATAAAGCAAGTTAATGACAAAGAAAATCTCTAGTGAAAATACACTTCATTTAAATAAGGAAAAAAAGATGACTACGATCACTACACAGTTATTAAAAATAGGAAATCGTGCAAACTAAGTCTTCACACAAACAACATATTCACTCATAACATTTGTAGACAAAGAGGACTTAGCGAAAATGCATTAGTAATTGTGTATGAAAGTGAACTGTAAAGACTTGACATACATCCACAACGTTTCACTTAAGGTATCATTTTCACGCTTTCAGTTATTTGTCTGTTTTCAGTTAGTATGTGAATGTTCCAAATCGAAATATAACTTTTACTAAAGTTATCATTTCCAAACTTAACTTTCATGATATTTGGGCTTTTCACTCGGCTTTTCGGATACACTGACATGTTCAGATTATATAGTTGCAGTTAATTTCAGATGCTGAAATGAATCCCCGACGAAAATTATATTTATATGTCCATTAATCCACTAAATAAACGAAAAATGAAATGGATACGACAGATTTAGCGGGCGTTGAAAGCCTTATAGATTGTTAGGGTGCAGTGTTGGATTATGATTATATTCACCTCTGTTAATTGTATATATTCTATATTCATATAAATTCTCATAAACCACACCAACTCATGCATACAGCCACTCCGTTGAATACGCGTATAACACAAGTCAATTACGACGATTTGGATTGGATAAATCCGACAAGCATACTAAACTACGACTCCTATAATTTAATTTATCCTTAGCACTTATTAAGTTCAATCATACGCTGAACACGCATATCAATACAGAAATGCATAATAAGCAAACCGTTATGCTCAGTGGGGCTTTTACAAGCTTGCGTGTGACGATTCTGGGACGAGATAGTTTCTGATAAAAATTACTTCGTTTGTCTTGAAAATGATAGTTAAAAAAACGGTTAGACATTACCTAGTTGTCAACCCCAAAACGTTTTATAGCTGGTTTTTATGGAATGATAGGATAGGGAGACCACAACGCCAAGCTACACCGTTAACGACCCTGTCTTTGCATATGCTTCTCCTTTATAGATCAAAGCCAAAGTCTGGAGCACATGACCAACGGCTTGTGTGATTGTGTACAAATGACTTCTTAATAGTTCTCATTTGATCTAAGAATATTCTGTCCTGTGTTTCTCCTTTTAATTGTTAATTACTTAGAACACCCCGGCACGCTCCGACTCGCCTTGTTGTTGTGGTGACAACCTGGATTAATGAAGATTCACATGTGAGTGCATCTGCACTACTGTGATCGGCTCCGAGTCAAGTCATCCACTGTCCGTATGTAATGATAGTTGAACACACTTGAATAGCTCCAGAAACAAATGAGGTCGAAAGGCAAATAAAAGTACACGACAAACAACCTTCATCGTCTATTGCTAAACACTTAGTTGACAGGCCACAAAAGTGATAACAAATCACTCTTCGTCATGTTGTATAAGAGTGCTTTAGAACGTATGCTAAGGTTTGTTGAAGCCTTAGCTATACGTGAGTTCAACCCCCCCCCTCCTCGTGTGTTCAAAAACGTTTTGCACTTCCACTCAACCTACCCTGGTAGAGTATTAGTCACCATGTCCTCCATTAAAAATTTTTTATTTTACACTAAAATATGTCTAGATGACCTTTGTTTATGCCTTAACAAGTGTGTGATTAGATTGTTCGATATATGTTTCGCGAATATATTACGTAGCTCTGATAAACTACTCCTTATTGTATTATCAAAATTTATTAATGGGACACACTGTTTTAATTAATTTTCCTATTTTGTCAGAAATTAATCATCTAGAACAATCAGCTCGATTGGGCGGCGGCGGTAGTATCAATAATAGTACTAATAAAGATGGTGGCGGAAGTGGCTATTGTAAGTCGGATTTATTGAGTGGATCAGCTGTTGGACCTGTTGCAGAACTAGCTCAATTAGCAGCTACCCCTTGGTCACAATTACTTGATACAAATCGGGCAAGACAACGTGAATTATTATCTGAATGTGAACGGCATAAAATTGCTATCGATCAAGTGGATAATCACTTAACTAAAACAAAGTATGTTATTCATTCATTATTATTACCGTTAGTAGTAGCAGTTTTACTCAATAGCAAGGTTTCTTACTAACAGGTTGTAAAAGGCGGCTGAAACGAAATGTAGCATCAGTCTGCGAAAACACTGTCATTCTGAGGCCATGTTGGTAAGTACGGATTGTCGGGTTAGCGTCCACTATATAACCATGATGGCTATCACGTGAACCCCGTTTATACCTATTAACATTTCTCAGATCAACAGTCAATGTCAAGTCCAGGTTTATCTTCCTTGGGCTTTAAACCTACTCATACGCCATCCAACTTTCCACATTCAGGTAGATAGTGGCTGGGCGTATACTATATGTAACAACCACCTCAGTCAGTGGTGATTCACATCATCATAATTATCTGGTACTTTATATGTAACTTCAGAACTCCGCACACAGTTGTTCCATAATACGTATACGATCCTCTAGAGACCTATAACTAAAATCCTACAACCTTTGAGTGTCTCACTTTCATAGCCCATGTTTTACATAAAAAGAGTAATACATAACTGACTTCTGCACAGTATACTTGCCAATTCTGTAACAGATAAACATCTCTCACGTCACAAGGGATGTCAGTTAACGAGAGCTAACTGACCTTTCTGTGAGTCCATGCCGTCATCCCATCAAAAACCAACCTTTGTTAGTTGGTGACACTTCCAGGGGAAATGAGCAGCTGTTCCCAACTATTTCATTCCCTGTAATCAACGTAAAGTTGACATACATAGTACAGCGATATTTCGCACCTAAATGTGAGACGCATCTCAACCCTCTTTGCGTTTGGGAGACTGCGTTGCATTACTCCAAGTCAAGTGAATCGAATAATTTACTAGAAACATATACTTGGATTCTACTTTAGTTCCAAACAGTGGCCAACGTAAAATTTTAGCATGTGAATGTCACATGATAAAATCTTAACTGGTAGGTTCTCAGGCCATACTCAGACCGGACCGCGCTGGTCAGTTTCTTTTCAACCAACTAGTGTTAATAAAGTCGAAAGGGTACTAGATTTTTTTTTTTCATCTTACATGCTATTGTATCGCTGGGCTGTTCTAGTTTACTGGATAAATTATTCCTGCTTAATTCCTCACCTGATCACGTTGAGTGAGTACTATGTAGAGAAGAATCTAGTAGTTTATGACACTAAGCTCACCAACTAAAATGTCACACCAAGCATCAACATTGATCTGTTGGTAGTTCCACTGAAGATGATGCCTCTCAGATAAATAAATTTGATCAGCAGAAACAGTATACGTTATGTGATACCTACCTTGCTTATATATATGAAAACGTCTATCGGTAATTAACTAAATGTCGCGAATTAACCGAAATCTGAAGGTTCTGAGTCAGATCTCCGGTGGGATCATTGACGCATGATGCGATGAGGGTGGAGGTAGTCAGTTCGACACAAGTACGAAACAATTATTCAATGTTTCCTGACTTTCAGTGGTTGCTTAACTAAAACTCAATCGTTAAGGTGTGGCAGCAATCACTATACTTTCGAGTTTACATCTCTTTTCTTATTTGAATACACTCTCCACCTTCTGAATAATAACAGGTATAACTACATCATTTTGCACTTATTTTCATTACTTAGAATGAATTTGTCTCAGCTAGAAAATCAAATTAGTCAAGAATTGAATAGTTTACTCAATGAATTGGAAGCCTACAATCAACATAGAAGACTACTACTTAAGTCAGCTAGTAGCGGTAGCTCACAAACTCGACCTAGAACAAATATCAACAGTGCATCAGATGCAAGCAACGATGGCGTTGCAGTATGAAGTAATTAAATCATGTCACGTCTTATTGTACGCCCTATCTTGTAAATTTATCTTGTTTCACACTAAGTATTCTTTTTTATCTAGGTTGTTGAATGAACTTATTTTTCTAAATATGTAAAATTCTCTTCATAGTAACTGGTGTGTCAGCTGTTCAGCTGAATATCTTTATTATCTTGTTAGGTTCTTTTAGCTGAACTTTCATTATCATTCTAGACAGTACTATTATTATCTGTTTCGTAATTTAAACATGAGAACTGATCCACCTTCGTAGAATCGACCTTTCAAATCAAAATCTGGATTTGATGTGGCCGACAAATCAATTTTAATCATCCCATTCCATTCAATCGAGATCGAGAGATACAACAACGAAAGACTACAAATGTAATATCATCTACAGAATTAATTGTATATACTACTGTCATAAACCATCATATTGGACAAAATGAATGTCTTCTCATTACAAATCTATACATGAATATAAACTAGCAGTGATTTTAGTGTACATTGATAACCACAGATGTGAATTCAACCAGGGCAACGTCTAAATTCTGAGAATATCAGAGAATTTCTAAAGGCGTATATACTCAATTCACTCTGCGATTAATAATCACATCAACACAGATCTAATATGTCAACATATACGAAGGCGATTGGTAGGAATACAAGTAAAAGTGAAAGTAACCAATTACACACATGAATATCAGGATGAGTTGATTTGATACTCATGAAATAGCTGAGAAATTCATGATGGACTTGGAAAAATAGCTGGTTATTTTTTTTAGAACGATGATGAAAGACTCGTAGTTAAACTGAGTTCACATAAAATTAACATCAAAACGACGACAGGTATTTTTTTTGCACCCTTTAATCATATTCTTCATTTGTTGAGTGGACAATCTGTCATAAAAACATATCAAATAATATAACCGGTTGATGTTGTGGAGTGTTATTGATTGATTTTGTTTTGTAGTATATTAATTATGTTCAACCCCCACCTCGATCCATGATATTAGTTGGTGGGAGCGTAGGAGAAAAAACTAGGGTCGGCCAAATTAAAACAATAACATCGGGTAATGAAGTCATTGACAGTTGATATGAGTCATGGTGTTGGCAGGTGCAGACTATCTGGCAGGGAATATTAAGTGATGGTGACGCAATGCATCCACTTCATTTCTTCTTCTATACCTCGATTCCCATTATTCTTCTGTATGTTCTCTCCGTTCCTTCTTGGTAAATTATACTCTGAGATTATTCTTGTTAATCGGATTTCACTGCAGTATGAGAACGTGGATAGACGCACATATATGCTAAGCCCTACACTGTTTTTGGTTAGAAGTTTGTCAGTCCATCCTGTAAAGTAATAAATTAAACAGTCTCCACAAAACCTATTTTAAATTTCAATCAACAGCAGTATATCTGCCTCATTGCATAACTTGAATAATAATGATTACTATTATTATTACTACACACATAAACGTTTAGCATTGATGATAAACGTGTAATTCCTCGTTCTCTGAAATGACGCACAAGGCAGATATCAAGCTAGCTTAATCACAAACTATCTTGCAATAATATGTATGTATATATATGCATATACTGATAACGATATTTGTGGTTAAGTAGCTGATGTCTATCCATTTTTGTCGCCTTAGAGCGCAATCCAGAGAATATGGACTTCACGTTATTTTCATAAAGTGTTGTGGGAAGTCTTCTGTCCACTAAGGGGATTAGCTTATCTGTCACAGTGTTCAGCAATAGCTTCGAAATAAATCCCTTGATATTCTAGTTGAGTATTATGACTTATAAAAGCCAACTAAGTCACAGTAATAACAGTGGATTGGACAGGGGGATCACATCACACCACCAAATGACCGAATCTACAGTACGTTCTTTATAAGACCCGAAGGTTCTGTGTCCAACTCCTTGCTGCGTCATGGATATGTAATGTTGAAGCATCCGAAGCAACAAAAACGGCACAGCTGTTTACGTTTTTTTTCTGGTTTGCCAGTTAACCTAAGTTCATGATAAAGGCTGTTTTCAAATTCTAAACATTATGTCCTTAAAAAAATCATGCCCTAATACTAAATCCCTATGTATTTAGCGAGTAAAAAAGGTTTTCGATATTATGAATTTCTAAGTGTATTTCTATTCAGACGTTCACTGGAAGTCACACAATATTTCTTCATTCATATTGTTGTTACTAGGTTGCATCTAGAAGTCTGTAACAGAAGTTTATTTTAACTGAGTAATCGATCTCAAGCTCATATTCTAGGCGTCAAGTAACACTGTTATACAACTAATGAGTACATCATTTGATTTCTAAAGCTATAGAGTAAGTAAGATGGACTTCTAGCCTGTGATCAGGCATAATCTAAACGTCTTTGTATCTTCCTAAGGATTTGGACTCAGTACCTCCATTGCTAACACCGGGGCATTTGACACTGAGACCTAGTATGAACATCAACATTGAGATGAAGGTAAATCGAGTTGACAAGTCCGTAGATACGGTTTATTGGTGAACTCTGATAATTATGCAAATTTATACTACCCTATGAACGCCTATTTATCATCCAACAAAATCTGTACCCATTGATGAAGGTAATTTCCCTCCCCCCTGAATAGCTTGTATAGGGTGATTATAGTGGACTTCTCTTATCATGTATACAAACGTACTGAGTATATAAGTTAATCGATAATTTAGGTCTCCAGTTTTCAGATCTTTCTAATTTTAATACAGTCTATAAAAGATAACTCCGTCGCTGTTATTCTCCAAAGTTAATTGTTCCGCTTCCACAAAGTAGATATTCCAATTATGTAGTGTATGCTGTACAACTAAACATATTTTTCATAAAGCAAACTGTTTGAAAGTCGATGGAGTCCCCATCTTAAAGATCGTTCTAATGTAGAACTTCTTTCTGTATGGGCTTAATTTACACCTTAATTAAAGAAGACTACCGAAACGGCGTTAATGAATACAATAGACAAAGAAGAAACATACGTAGAGAAGATGGAGTTCATTTCCTAGGTATGTTCGAAATATATGGAGAACAAATAATTGATGCGTGACTTCATGAGAAAGATGAGTTTATTATAGGAAAATAATAGGAACCCATTATTATGAATAGCTTAAGACACAAGGAAGATTTTATAGAAATACAACTTCTGCATTATTCAGGAGCTATAAATGACTTGGCACATTGTGTCGTACTTCCAAAAGTAAAATGTCTGGCCTATAAATCCAGTATTAACATTGGTGTTCTAAATAAGGTAGCTTTAATCTCAGCTCATATCTGTAAATTTGTCTGCTGGTTTAGTGTCAAGGTTGCTGCACATATGAACTTAGGATGCATTCCGTCGACAAGTAGGGGAGTGCATGCAAACAGTTTTCGCGACTGAGTTTCAGACGCCATGTCTTACTACACAAGAAGCACTTTGTGGACCCATCGAAGTGTGCACACTAACAACATCCAGTCTTCCTGGAGATACTTATAAAAGTGCTTAAGTCCATACAATGGTTCTAGTGGTCGTCAGCTGTTTAGTCATATGTATAGATTTCTTTGTCGTAGATTCTTTGATTTGAAAGTAGCAACACTAATTCAAAACTATGAATTATTTGATCACGTGAAATATCTTTATACGACAACAATTAGTACTACGTTGAGGAATATAAGTGAGACTTCAAATTAAAAATAGCTAATATGGTACTTGTTAGAGTTAGTAATAGGATTTTCAAATTCTAGTTAAAACTAGAACTTAAGAATATGGTTCGGGATTAGTGCTCAGTTATGACGCATTTTGTATAGTAAATAGTGTTTATGAACAGTTGTATTGTTTGCTGGACTATAGGTTTTTGCATCGTCAATGAAATAAGATTCATCACATTATGTTTCCAACATGGCAAGTCTTCACTTAAAGTTTCTTGGAGAATGATTAGAATCTTGAGAAAACTCATTCTTTCCAGCTAGCTGTGTTGTAACTGCTTTGTTTAGATCGGATATAACAGAAGTGAAAGTGGGGATCAGTAAGCACTAATACTGACAGTATTTTATTCACATGGATAGATCCTTTTACCAGCATTTCTGTGGTTTAACAACTACAATACCACTACAAACTCGACTCATCTACTATGTGAAAAATTCACCCTTTGTAATGAAAGCGCTCTTATCGCAGCTAAACCATCCACAAGTACGATGTCACTAACAGCAATTTATGAGTCGAGACGACGATTGGCTTATTCGTAAACTGAGAACGGACATTTTAATTGTCACGTTTGCTCGCTCCTATACTGTACTCGCCTTAACATCCATCATTTTTGCGACAAACTGTTCATCTATGTCTGCTGCGCTCTGATTGCCTAGCAAGTTCTAAGGGTCACTCAAATGTTAATAACTGTGGTGACAGTCTTGGACGACTCCCAGGGTGACCTTGAAGCTAGTTTAGTAAGAAAACGATGTGTGTGAACTGTGATCTTGCATTACTAGTAATACGCAAAAGTAGGAAACAATCGAAATAAAATTTGCATGGCTAGTGAACCTCTTTACCTAGATCACGGAGCATACGCCCTAAAACTAACATTATTATCACAATAATCCCCTATAACCTTCTCAAATGTCATTAGTCTTTCGCAATAATTTACTTCTAATATCACTCAAGTTATTTGGGAAAGTTTATTTTCCAATATTCATCTAATTGAAGCTAATTCATGATATCTAATCCACTGTTTCATTCTACTGAACATTTTTAAAATAACTTCAATGATCTAACTAATCATGTCGACTTTTAAAAGAATCTAATAAACATTCCATTTAATCTTCTTATTCTTAGAATAATTAAACTTAATAAACAAGCCATTATCAATTGTGTCATGAACTTTCTCTTTGAGTTTACAGAAACTTCGGAAACTACACAGTAAACATGCAATAATTAGTTTACTTACCTAAAATAATGTCAATAGTTAAATTTATTATCCAATTTGAATAAAGAATAATCAATTGATAGTAACAATAAATTAGTTGACACTCTACTGGATCCTTATGAAAATTATTCTGTTAATTGTTTAATGTGTAAATATGTGAAATGAATGTGAATTCTCCAATCATTGATTGGTTAATTTCTTCTAGGTTAAACTGCCTACGCAAATTTAATTTGTAACATTTGTTTGTATTCGTTTTATTTGCCCCCTGCTCCATCGCCACTATCACCCACCCATCCACTCATTTCCTCCCCATCATTGTCCTCCTATAAACATTGAGTTTTTTTATAGATGTGATGACTCAAGTTAATTTTTGAAAATGAACTGACATTCGATTGGTTAACATGTGATTCCACGTAGAAACATATATTTGACTCAGCAAATTGTATGACTTTGAAATGACATTAAACTAATAGGCGTTAGTGTTTGAGTTTGATGATTAATGGTAGTGATTTCATACAATTTTCGTCCTTTAGAAGTTCGTAATAATGCTATAACGACAAGATTTATGGAAGACGTTGAATGCACTACAGTTCTTCATAGTCCTAGCAATTATGTATATTCAAAATACTGGTTCTCAATAGTTAAAAATGATAGTAATATCAATGTGTCATCTGAAATGTAGTTTGACTATTCCAATTGAACTATCAATTCAAATATGTAGCCAGTAGAGTTCAACTATGTCAAGTGTAAGGCAGTTATCCATCGATGGCAATGAATGAGGTCACAGAAATATATATTGACTGAGTTAGAAATATCTTCCGGTTCATTGGTCTATTAATAAAGCAATCACTAATACTTCCTAGTTTTAAGCCGTCGCCTAACTCAGACCATTTAATGATTTCAAATTCAAACGTCTTAGAAATTTAGGAGGATAGGATATTTGCTTATTGCATGATCATAAATGTTGGCATACTAGTTACATAATTATTAGAAATATCCATACTAATGATATACAGGCACAAGGTAACAAATATTGCAAAAGTTGAAGTTCGCATAGATAGTGACTGTAGCACATCATCACAAGTATTTCTCATTCGCCACGGGATGCGTCATGCTTCATCAACAATGCGATAGTCATACCGTGTGTAAGGAGATGCTACTCAGGTTTTGGAAGTAGTCATCTATAATTAGAGAGAAGAAAACTATAATACAAGACAAAAAAACATCCTCGAGGCAATGAAGTGGATGGAGTTACAGTTTATCCATGCACTACGTAAGACGATTTTGGTATATTCCAGAAGGTAAAATACTAACATAGCACTGGGTTAGGCTAGTGTAATTAGTGATAAGAATGATCGCGCACTTGAAGTTCATATTATTTTGCTACTAGAGTAAGCGATAACCATCAATATGAATACCTTTGGTCCAGTATCGAAGAGATGAAATTATTAAACATCGCTAACTTACTACTGTGTATGAGGAGATCAAAAATGATGATTTGTTATCACAGATTAGTCTGAACTAGAAAACCGGAAATCACTGGACAGCTCTTTTGTCCAAGTATGTGACTCTTTAACTACGCTCGTCTACAACCCTTCCAAAATTGAACCATGGACCTTCTGGCTCCTCGGTGTGTTCTTCCGTGTACATGTTCATTAAGAATTGGATTGTTCGACAGATAACATTAGATTGTTTGGAAAGAGAAAATGAATTCAGAGTACTTATAAATAAACTAAATTATAATTCTAGATATTCGATTATTTTATATGACATGGATTCACTATGAATATAATCACACCCGTTCAAAGGGTCGTATAGGAGTGATAATTCTAAAAATTAGTGGGAAGGTTTTATGTTATTATAAATTGGGTTTATTGTAAACATAAAGACAAGAAACAAAATAGAAACGCAGGAATAAAACTCACTTAAATGTGATCTAGAAGAAAATAAAGCAAGACAATAAGTCTGTCTGTTACCAAGACAGCTAAACGTTAGCCACTGACATTTTTAAATACACAGGCCAAGGTCTTAATTGCAATGTTCCGAACTAATCTTAATGACATCGGTTTGTGTTGTTCACTGATCGTTTCAAACGCATTCATTTTGCCTACTTTATGTCCCGGGTCTACAAGATGGTACTTTAAAAGTGCCCCCCCCCTCTTTTTCAGATGTAAGTTCTTTGGGATATATTCAGTAAGTTGCGAAGACGATTATCTTTCTGTTCTTTCAGTATACTTGATTTAACAAGTACATGTAAGCAGGTAAATACCGTTGGATGTGACATGAGAAGGATATTTATCAACTTTCGCAGTAGTTTTAGAGATAGGAAATACTTGTCCAGTGACTGTTTAGAGTCTTTGATTGAATCCCTTCTAGTAACTTGGTGAAATGTTTGATCGGTTTTATCAATTTGTGTATTAGGTGTTTTGTGTATACTTTCTGATGTTATAATTCTACTTAGTATATCTTGGATTCAGACTTCATATTGTCGAATCAGAGATGTATCAGATGTTAGTAAGTGTTGACAGTTTTAAAAATAAATGAATTAAGTTTTTATTTGATTGATTATGAAGAACTCTTACTTAATCTTTTTAAGAAATATTCATTTGTGTTTATATACTCGGCAATAAACTATGATCTAGGGTAAAGCTTACTGACGTTATCTAGTCACACAGAAGGGTAGATCAGGTTCAGACTACTGACATTAGATACATAGAAGTCACTGAATTCGCATATCGTAATTGAGAGTTTCCGTTTTTTATGCTTTCGAGTGATTACAATGAGATTAGTAAATGATTAGGATCAAATAAGTTATATAGTAATTAGCTGATGACAATATCAGTTTCATTTGACCACATAATTTAAAGAAAATTTACCGTTCAAGGTGATTACCACGTTACTTATGAGCATTTCTAACCTCTGTTGACTGATCGAACAGACATTTATAAAGGTTTACTACTTAGTGGTAACCTTAATGCTGATCAAATTCCACAGACCTAGTTTTAATGTAATCAGTAATTTGCATTAGGTTCTTCTAAGCTGCAATGAATCAGTGGTAATGCTTTGGACTGTGAAACTGAGAGATGCAGATTCAAATTGAACAGATAGAGTCCGTTTCCTCAAACAAATGAAGCCTAGGGCTTCATACTATTGCATCTAACCACATACTACATAAAAACAGTGCGCGCCATATAGTATTCTATTAACGCTGAGAACGAAGAAAACGAAATTCGTTACCATTTAGTAACCGAACGATATACAAATAAATTCGTAAAAGCACCACTTAAATGAATGTGAGTTGAATTGATTTTAAGATAGAATATATATATACGTATAAATCATTGCGTTAAATAACTCCGCCTGGAATCCCCTTAGGGTCGCTGCTGGCTCCAAGCGCAGTTAGAGGAGAAGATTGGGCATGAGGTTAGCGACTTCATCCCATAAAGCAACAATCTTGCTAAAAAAAATGTTAACCAGTATAGACCATTTTAGTTCTGCTCTGGCAGTTGATAGGTCTTCATCTCGTGGTGAAACTCGGGTTTTATCGGAAATCACGAGGCCGATGCCTCTTCTGACAACTAGAGCCACAACTAATATATGGAAAGTTTGCACGACATGGGAGACAGGGAAGGGCATACAAATAGCTGAAGAAATTAAAAGATACAACCCGGAGATACTTGGAATAAGTGAAATCGATTAGTTACAAGCCCGAAACAAAAATTATCCTCAAAAGAAGTGCTTTTATACTCCGGACAAGAAGTGAGAAAGTATGGGAGCATGCCGAATACACAGAAGCCAATAAGGAAGTGAAGAGAAGCATTAGATCGGATAAACAGGAAATATGTGGACGACGTAACAATGACAGAGAAAAAATTTTAAATAATATTCAGCTCATCAGGGACTTATCTGAAAATGAATTCGCGAAGTTATGATGAAAGTCATGACAAGTGAAGTTTGTACAAACCAAGAGTGAAACAGTTATGAATAAAGTTGTTTAATACTTTCCAAGTTGTTTTCTAAATATATAATCATTACAGTTGCGTAGCATAGTTTGAAGATTCAACCATAATGCTATCAGCAATGAACAACGTTCAACCTGGCCCATGTATTTATACTACAGCACAATGACATCAAATTAACATCATTAATACAACATTGTAGTACAATGAGAAGTAATCAAAAGAAGGTATATTTGCTAGCATAATCGAACTTGAAATCTAAAGGATGATAACCAGTCAAGTGCACCAGAGCCACAGTAACATCACAATGATAAGTTTGAATATTTATTTGATAATGTTTTTGTTCCAAGCTGATATCAATTGTAATCATTTGAAACCTAAGAAGCATAGGATCTCACAGCCGTTTAAACCTACAATTCTACATGAGTTCGAACCTGAGTTCCTCACTAAACGCAACTAACATTACTTAAAACGAGCATTTATCGACATATATTTTACCCTTGAAAGCCATCTGGTCTCTTTATAATAATATTATTAATTAAGTGTCACTTTGGAAACTAATGGTTGACGATGTTTAAATGAATTATAGCTCATCATTTCTTTTCAGACAGTATACATTATAGACTAGTTGTTAACTCATCAGCAAAACACGATGTTGTAAAATCATTAAAAGTAATTTTCTCCAGAAGATAGGCTGTACTATCCACGTTTCTAAACTACATAACAGCTATTTATTAATATTGTATCCTTTGAATCACATATTTCATTTACAAACCTTTCATTATCGTTTTGAGCAACATTATCAATATCAACTTTATGTTCAGTTGCATGATAAACATGTCAGAACCTGGAATGATGTATCAGATATACACAACCTAAAAATTCTTTTAACATTCTATAAGGCATTACATTATTTTGGTGACATTCGATGTAACAAATTACATTGCAGTATGATAATAGCGGTACGTAACTCGTGTTCTAAACGGTAATTTAGGCTTATGATCAACGTAATGGCTTAGCTCACTGATAAGCTGTCGGTCTCTGAAGCTGGACAACGTGGTTTCATGTCCTACAAGGAGTATTAATTCACATAAGACTAAATAGTTTACCTTTCTGAAGAGTGCCAACTAACAATAAACATTAGTTCAAGTTATCCTGATGACTAATTCCAAACATTTGACATCAAAACTACATACTTACTACGCAACAGTAATACATGAAAAGAAGCTTCAATTCTATTGTCTTCTCGAAAAAAAGACACTTCCATCAACAGCAAATAGGAGAACAAGGTTTTGTTCCTTTAATAGCTCTATAGATCAGTAGTCTTTTGGTTAATCACTTAAATTTTATTTAATTATAAATACTTCTTAACTCTAACGTTAGTTTATCATTGTTGCATGAGACCACATTTACTGCAACGGCACCCTGGGCTAGACTAGTCTTAAGTCCATATGGTAGATGACATGCTAAATATGAGTACACAATTGTGAATCAGTCACCTAGCTAAGTCGACTTGCAAGTACTATTATCCAGCTTTTGATAATCAGGTTTATACATTCAGTTTCTGTCATATTTGAATTGAATCGGGATGGTTATTTTTGTGGATATTGATAATTTAGTTGACTAAATAAGTCACAGAATGATGTTGACAAGGTGCCATTGAAAACCATGGAGCACTAAACAACTGCTTCTGTCAAGTGCAGAACTCTTTAGTAGTGCGTACCCCGAATTCTGCTCAAGAGGCTTCAAATTGACGAACACCTAATGCTATGCACCACTGGGCAGTTATCCGATGGTAGAATTCCACTTCTATCAATTTCTGATATATACCGTGACTATCTTCTATTGTCATTGGTGATAACTTTTTTTTTCTCGACTAGTTTGAACTCCACCGGTCACGACTTTTCACTAGAGCTTTAGGAACATCCTGAAGTTAGTCATTAGTGAATTGATTATTATAGTTGAATTAAGATTGTATTTTTTGGGCGATTGGTATTTTTAATTGAGTTGGTCATCCAGTTGGAATGTGTGTAGTGGTTGAATCTAATATCCAAATACAATTCATGGTTTTAGATTTCTAATTACATGAAAGTATTTTTAATGAATAAATACTGTACTCCCTCAGTTAAATGTAACACTCATCAACCAATCATTATTACAGGACAATTAGTCAGATAAAATTTCTCAAACCTAATCATTTTCAAAGCTACGCAAAAGAGTTGAGTCACAAGTAACAGTATATTTGGTACATAGGTAGCAGTAGAAATTATGAAGTGCATTTCGTTCTATCCGGCGTAAGTTAGTTGAATGGGCTTCTGTAGGTCTATAATAGCGTTTATATTGTTAGTTCCGAGTATAAAAAGCGTCATCCTCTATCAGCAACCTAAAGTCAAGTTGAACTTATTAGTAGTAGTTTTTGTTGTTGTTTAATCACGTGATGACTTCTTTTACAAAACTCTTGGAAACTATAAATTATTGGAAATATATTCTTACATTTCACCGCTTCAACGGTGCGATTTTCGTAATACATTCAGTTGTATTAATAGATGTGTTGATTAATTGTCTAAACACTTCTGATGAATTCAATTTCTTGTCTCTACTAACAGATTCCATATTTCTCTAAGGTCACAAATATCAGTTTTCTGAAGTATACCAACAATGTAACATACATATTGATTCAGATCTCATAGTATTTTCTGTAAAGTGAGTGATTTTTTATGGATACATTATCGTTTCTGATAGGCATTTCAGTTTTGTTATAAAAAGTGTTTACACTAAATGATAATTTAGTAGTAACTAATATTGTGATAATTTGTTATTCTTTCGGCACTTTGTGAATCGGATTTTAATCTGGCATGAAACATGCTTACCTTAAAGCGGGGAAGATTTACGGTTCATCAGGTTGATATTTGTCCTATTGAGTTCTGTGTGTTAGATAGTTTAATTGCCATAGTTTCATTTTTATTTTGAATAAAATCTAACAGGATGAGTTGTATAAGGACACTACTTAACAGAACCGAAACTACTAAATAAAAAAATTGAAAAGACTCATCTACTGTCTGTCTTCTGAAAAATGGATAGTCCGACAATTTCACCACCAGAAATACTTTTAGTTAATACACACATACGAATTGGCAAAAATAATTATATATATATATATATATATATATATATATATATATATATATATATATATATATATATTAACAGTCGGTATCTATACATTAAGCGAATCAAAAGTGTTTAAGGAAAGTTTCCTTAGAGACAGTGAGCTTGCATTTACAAGGTAGTATTCCACATGTACCACCTCATTAGGTAATCCAGGATACGATAACCAAGACCAGAATGACAAGAGTATTGATACTGTAACAAGGGATTGGATATTTGCAGACAGCGACAGATGAAGAGTAGAATAATCCTATTGGTTTAAACTATAACAACAGTCAATTATTAATCCACAATAGTAATGACTGAGACACAACAGAGAGTCAATAGTGCTGAAGAACCGTTTATTTGAGAACAATTAATTCATATGAAGTGACAGCGAACGAGTGATCATAGTGTACTGCATGATTATTGATGTTTTTTTAAAAACAAATAATGGTAACACATGTATCAACAAGCATAGCAATAAAAATTCGGTACGTACAAAAGATTGATAAGGATTTTACGAAGATTACATGTTCCTAGGTCGTCTCACGACACAACTCGATACATCGTCGAAAAAATTAATCTTAGAAATCAAGAATAGAATTGTCCTACTATATATGAAATACATATCATGAATAACCACAAGAATTATGTTACACCTGAGAATTGATACCACCAACAAACTAACGCAACCCCAACAGAGGAAGGAGATAGATGTAAACATCACCTGTGAAATAAATTTTAATAGCCGTCGGTAGAATGGATGCTTCCTTCATCTACTGATACACAAACATAGGCTAACAATGAAACAGTATGATGTTTAGTCACTGATATCAACTCATATGGACATTTATTTAGTTGGGAAAACATTGAAATTCTGAATAGTAGAAAATCTCCAGAAGTATGGTATTCATGACAATCAGTAATCAATAGACACATAGACATGGATCCGATCTAACAGTTCATACAAATAGATCAACCAACCACTTAATCAATGATCAACCGAACAAGAACATCAAAAAGAATATAATAAAGATGAAAATAATGCGAATCATAATGCTAACTAATTACAGCCATAGTTCATAGATTAACCAATGACGCTCATTATTATATATGAAGTAGGCACTGATAATTTTGTCTAGACTAACAATGATAGCTCTACAATTGAACTATCTATTACAGAGAACTTATCAACACTAATGATTACCTTAAAGTTTAAAGATACACTTTCTTTATTATTGACTTCAACAATCATCTAATATCAAATTATCGTTTATATTCTTACCCGTAAATTTCAATACAATCATATTCGAAAAAAAAAAGAAAGAAAATGAATACATATTCAACCATGAGTATAATTATTATTCAACAAACAATTTCTAATCATTTAAGTGCATTTTATGCAAATGTATTTAATTGTTTCATTATTAATAGTAGTATTAGTAGTAGTAGTATTAAGTTTAACAATTACACTATTGTCTTTATTCGATTGTTATGTACTTGCTACACATAATTACACCACTCTATTATGATATTCTGTTTATTCTAAATTAATATTTGTGTAGGTTCGCCTACATTTCAAAGAAATATTGTGTAGATATTGTTTGATTGAATAAAGTGTAATCTATTCGATGATTTATTTCTTATTGATCTATTAGTTGTTTTCAATAAGATCCACTTATCGTTTATACTTTTACAATGAATTCTATCTAATTTGTTTATTACATATAGAGTATATTGTAAAGATGAATTAAGAGGTTACAATTACCATAAATGATGATATTAAGTCTATTGTTGATATTAATAATTGATCGAACTGATAATAGACATTTTGAGATTTATCAGTTGAATGTACATTTATGTAATAATAGTAAACCTCAATTCAATTGAACAGGTTTTCAATTAAGTGGTTAAGTGAAGAACACATTGATATTTGAAACGATAGGAAGTTAGTCACGAATATGAATGAATTGATATAGTGTACACAGTGTTTTGATGTTAAATGGTTAGATAGAGCTGGTAAGAAATCCTGATAAACATAAGGTTTGTGCGAAGGTATTTGTTAACAATAGTGTGTCTATCATTTTGAGAGTACTTAAGTCGCGTATGGGGTTCGAACCATAGCACTACCTAAAGTCATATTTATTGGAAGTATAGACAATTTCTTCCTTGAAAAGTCAAGTGTCCTTTCTGAATTTATGCTGAGACCTCACCAGACGCTAGCTTACTTGGATTTATAAGAATTCTAGGATAAGTGAGACAGTCAATATATTTAACTATTCAATCAATCAAAAGAATTATGCAGTTCTTCTTTAAACGAGAAATAGCTTCCAAACACAAAGGAATTATTACTCCCGGTTCTGCTAATATCTTCGTAATGTCGAGGACTTTGCAAAAATGAACTGTAAATTAACAAATGAATCTTCTGGTAGAAGATCGATCACTGAGAAGTCAGACGAAGAAAGTGAATTCTGTTTAAAGTAAATAATAGTGTTATTTTAAATAAGATAACTTCTTCATTGGAAACGTCTATTGTTTTCCAACATAAACAGTTATTCACTGTTGGTAAGACAATAATTAGCAATTAATTTAATGTTGGCCTGATTCACAGTGTTGATGTTCAAGCTCAATTACAGTCATTAACACTAACATCGCAAAGGTACAACCTCCTTCAAGTTATGCATAAATACTTTTGGCGGAAGTGTACCTGGATAGAGTGAATAGGTCAGTCGATAGCCTGATGGTATTTGAAGCGAATGCACCACTCACGAAAGTACGTGACATATAGTAAATATCCAAGATTTCACAGATAACCTCAGCTAATGATACCTGGGACAATGAGTGATAATAAATTTCATTTGATAGTTTCTGAAGAAATAAATAACTACAAAATGACTGCTAACATGAACTAGCATTAGTAGAGAGACTTTTAATGATGATCCTAAATAATCGTTATCTTTTCCCTATAATCTAGTTCATCTTAGAAATGTGTACCTTCAAATAAAACTACCTTACAATACTCCTATTACCAACTAGATGATAGATTAGTATTTGATTTCTCGTATTACTCACCAAAATAATTTGTAATAACAGAATCATCATCCAACTTTCGTTGCAATCTATGGGAGTATTTAAGTGAAGAATGAAGATGGACTATTGACTGTTGAAGTGACGAGTGATTCAGTCATATCTCAAGTTAACTCAAGTAACAATTTGATACAATGGCCAAATACCAACGTTGAATGCTTAGGTATTTAGTGATAAATATTGTAACATTGTAAGAGGTGCGTGCAGTGATACAACTTAGTTGTCTAAACTGAATCAATCCAAACAGTTGAAAACCTGTCTTAGTGACCGTAATACAAACACCTTACTCGCTAAGTCATTACTCAATAACACGTTAATGATTATTATATTTCTGTTATAAGAAGAAGTAGATTAGTGGTAACTTTTTCAAAACAAACAGATCACAATATACTAACAAAAAGAACTGGTACAAGGAACTAAGCTGTGTGTAATAATCTATAGCCATCAATCCCTTTAGTATATATCGACAGCGTTATAAGCAAGAATATTTACTAGCCAATATTGAGGACCGCATATGATTCATACCTGGTGGTGTATATGAATTCTGAAGTGAATTGTTTCGACTATTACCTTTCAGTAATAAGCTATGCTTTACATGGACTATGGCTAACAGATAAATTTAAGATGCGCATTTCGTCCTATCCCGAAATCATCAATCGAATAGTACATACATCTCGGTCTTGGTGTTCACAATCACACTACAACCCAGTAATATTCGCACCAAAAGCCAATGATGTAATAAAGTTAGTAGCTAAGTGATACCAGTAGCTTGATGAGTAATGTATTGAGATTTAAAGTGAATATTACTAAATTCCAGTATCATAGGAAATATCAACATTAGAGTGCAAGTATACCCAAATAATGAGTCGTAAATACAACGAGATACAGTTTCCAGATTACATCACTATGCTCTGTCTATCTTGACTAAAGCTTATTACTGTGTATAGTCCAGATGAAATTGTCCACCTTAATGAGTTTCCGTATACTAATTTCCTTTCATAAATTGAAACCATCTGATATCATATACATCTCGTATATTAATTAATTTAATAATGGAAATGACATTAAAACAAGAAAGAAAACTGAAAACAATTTTTCTAGGCCAAAAGTAACTGACTAATCAAGGTAAACTGTATTTCTGCTTAGAATGTATTTACATACAGACACACACACACACACGTCGAAGCCACGTACAACTTGTACTTTTCAATGTGAGATTAATTTAATACGTGAACAGACAATAATGAGTCATGTATTTTGTGTATGGGATATTTTAAGCCCAGGATGCAATTGGACTTGATGAAAGACGGACACACGTAGAGAGAGGGAGATACACAGGCAGATAGAAAGCACATAAAGAAACAAAAGATACCTTGGACAAATCAAATAGTTAGAAAGATGAAATGAATAAAGAAAAATGAATTGATGATATTACTTTACTGGAAAGTAGTATATGACTCTACCGACTGAGATTCTATGGTAGTGTTTTCCATTGAAGGGTGTACTACGCAAGTACATAAATCTTATGAAGGCATTTAACTCGAATACAATTGGTAGAATCAGAGCTTATAGAGAATTGTCAAACTCAAGTGGTATCCGCCACGGATGTACACTATCCCCATTTCCTTTTAATTTCATTTTAGATATATCACTATAAATAAAACTTTCCTCGTCTGCATTTCCAGAGACCGATCTCCTACCAGATGATTCACTTGCCGAGTACGGTGACATAGTCCTATGTAGTGAAGACACTGACGAAATCCAAGGTCTTTTGGTTACATTTGGCGACAGTGCTGGCATGTACGGGATGCGTTTTCTCCCCTTAAAACGTGAATTGTTGCTTCAAGATTGGTTTGTATGAACATTTGAACTAAAGATAGGGAGATAAGTTGAGTGAATTGACTACTTCACTTATCTTAGGGGTTTTATCACTCCTAATGGATTTGCGTCTGATAAAATCTCTGCACGGATCCGGAAAGCTCGTTTGGCGTTTGTCAACTTAAGTCACCTAAGGTTTAAATGAGATAATCATCTGTAAACCAAAAACGAGTATAATGTGCAGCAAGCCCCCTGTGGTCAACTGCGTGGGTGAGAAATGTACTTTAAAAGCAGACGATAATTGTAAGATATCAATATGTAAACATAAATGTCCGAAAAAATCCCAGTCCTTTATTCAGACTACTGAGTGGTCAACCTTGAAGTTTAATGCAGGATATTTGGAGAAACACGGCAAATTAGTTTCGGTTATGGATCTTCATCAACAGAAATAGTACGGACGTGTATACCAGTCACCGCTTATCTCTACCTGGTAGGTGTCTGCTAATTAGCTGCGTCAATGATTGATATTAAGCGATGTAGCTCAAAATCAGTAGCAATGACGCAGACGCATACACTCTTCATCCTTTTAAACTTCCTTTAAATTTTAAAAAATTTTACACTTTCCCTTGAACAAGTTACTTCCTTCTCGATTTATAATCTCAATCTTTTGTTACTACCACCGATGTCACTACATTCATTACTTTGATATTCATCTCGCTAAGTGAATGTGATATAGCACCTTGCACCGATGCACATTTGTCCCAGGTTCTATGTTGTACGTAACTGTTCATTAGTCTTTTCTAAGCTGTTATCCGCAAACTTCCCAGTATTTAGTTGGCGTGGGTATTTAGCTCTCAGCCATTTTACACTCATTTGATATATGAGTTTGCGTATTCATTATCTTAAAGAATTCATTTCAATTGTCTGGAGGTATATGCACCTGTTTACTAAGAACACGTCAAGTGAAATGCAGCCGGATGAAAAAGCAAGCAAAAAGGAAGCTAGGACTTGAAACGGAACTATTGTTGAAAACTACGCTCTAATTTACAGCACCTAGCTACTGAATGGACGAAAAAATAACTTTAAGGTTCTGAGTAAAATAAACTGATGATATATAAAAAACGTTGGGGATAACTTAAGTCACACATAGTAGTGAATGTAGTTTGGGATTTTAGCGCATGATTCAATGACTGGAAGCAAGCAGCTTCAAATCAGTGAGATAGAAAGTAGTATTTTTAATTCACTGGTGTTACATAGTATTTATATAGGGTCAACCCGATAACCGTAGTTGGAGGAATTATGACGTGGCTTTTAATCAGTCACAGTGGTACAGATTTATTCAATCTATATTACAAGTCCCAACATTTTTTCATACCTAGCTTGTTTTAATTCTGTCTTCACGGACCGTGTTCTCGATGTTTAATTGTTTTAACTATCATCAACACTCCAGTTATTTCCTATGCTTTATTATTGTGTACAGTATAACTCAAAAGTGACTGGACGTATGCAAAAATATAAGTAACTTGATGTTTAACATACTTCACAAATGTTTTGATTACAAAGCAAGCGATTATGAACGCAGTTATTTGCTCAAAATGATGTCTGCTTTGGCATTGCAACGAACAGTTACCAATCATTATCTGAATTACAGATACAGAAACACTGATGAGTCTTGACAGAATATTTAAAAAGGAAAAACAATACTGGTAAGAAACGAAGATGATACGTCCTGGAATTTTGCAATAATGGACTACTGAATTTCCGCGAGCAAGTGGTACCTGACCTTCGTCGGCAACTGACTGAGGACGTGACCGTTAAATATGACTAGATATTCGTAATGCTTGTAAGGCTGCTTCGGACCGAAAAAGAGAAGACTCTTGTAGATGAAAAAACTAGTTCAGAATACATATTTCATGCAATCATATAAATACATATATATGTTTGATATGAGGTGATTATGTGGAGTGTGACATTAATTTGCAGTTTTCATTAGTCACAGATTCATCTCAGTTGAATACCTTCAAAACCAGGGAGCAGTTGGTATCTGTTTTTTCTAGGAGTCTGGACTCCTTGGTAATCTCTACCCATAATCCCATAAGAAATCAAACCAAGGATTTACAGGTTTCTGGCAACCGCCTAACCATTACACCACTTGACTGGTGTTCAATAATAGGATTTCCGTTTGAAACGATTTTTGATTTAGTGCGACTTTTCAATGTCGTTGGTGATAACTGTTTCACTACCAGCTTGTCTGAAGTCCGCCAGTCACGATTTTCAGCACAACTTCGAGAGAACTGTGAATTAAGTCACCAGTGAACTGACTATCCTAATTTAAGTTGTATTTCTGTGAAAATTGGTTTTGTTTTATTATTTTTATTCATAGTAGATTGATCATGGTTGGGCACAATTAAAAATCAGACACACTATACAGTTGGCTCGTTTTAATATGAGGCTCATCAACAGTGCGAATCCATGACAAGATTAGGAATCAAACCCAAGACCTCCAGGTCTTGTGACGAATGATTAATACATACACATACCCAGACCATAAAGAAGCCCGGTTCGACTAATAAAAACCAATACAAAACAAAAGGTGGATACATCAACAGTTAATGGTCTAAATGGAAACTTACAACAGAGGGAAACATGAAAATAATCGAAAATAAAAGTTTAATAAACATTAAATCAAAATATCAATAATAATTTTTCGAAGAATAGTCTTGAAAAGTTTAATAATTCACTTTATCTAACCATTTAAGGGAAAAAAGAATGCGGGAAAAAACTGGATAAAGTAATTAATCGTAAAACAAAACTTCTATTGTTTAGTTTGTTTAGGCGAATAAATCTATATGAGATTCATCATCATTATCATTCTTCTGTACATTAATGTCAGTATTATTATTAGTATTACTTCTAGACATGTATTTTTCTTGAACCATACCTACCCAATCCGGCTGCCAGTTCAACACCAGAAGCAGAATGTAACAAACTTTGTAGATTATGTTGTTCACTTGGTCCAAATACATAACCATTAGCACGATCCACATAACGCATAACACGTTCCATATGTGACAAATCTTGAATGTCTAACAATAAGAATTGAACAAGTGACCGATCTTGTATTAAATCAACAATAGCTTGATTCAAACGTGTATACTTGCAATCGGATAACAACTGACTATTTGTTACATCATCATTATCATTATTATCACTTTTAGTTGTATGTAGTCGATCAATTAAATAATGTAAATCTAATACTTCGGTGAAAAAATCTAAATTGAAATCTAATTCACCGTATTGTTCAATTAAATCAGCTTTACTTAATATATTTACATGTGGAATAGATAATTGAAGCATTGCTGACAGGGAAGTTAATACACATGCAATAAATTTACCAGCATCTGAACAATAATGTGAATCCACTAAATGTACTGATGTTAAATGTAGATGAAGAGAATTTGGCATTAATTCATCTTCAGGTAATAAAGGTGAGGATGAAGTTTGTGTAGACGTGAGTAGTGACAATTGCTTTTCTTTCTTTAAGTTGGTTGGTTTATCTGTAAGAAAACAGACAAGTTGACGCATGCATGGATGATGTGTGTACAATTCAACCTTGGTTACATAGAGGGAAAAAAAAACAAATAACGAATAGTTTAGTTAACGACTATTACTAAACATAATGAGTGAAAAATTGATAAAATCAGGTATAGCGTGCAATTCAAAAATGGTTAATCAGTTGATTGGGTTGAGAATCCCATTGACTAAAGTCCTTTGGAAATGTGTTATGTATAAACAATCACTGACTATCATCACTCACGGTTATCTTGTGTAAAAGTAGAATGGGAGAAAATTTTGGTAATGAAAACCAAAACATAGCATCAGACAATGAATTTGAAGAATGCTGGTCTGGGTCGTGATGGTGGATTCAGATTACTTGGTTAGAGTCAGAGTGATAATTGAGATCAGTGGTTGAAGACATTGAGTAAGATGAATCAGACGACCTAATCATCTTGTTGCGATGCTGTGATATAAGAATTTAGGCTAACTGTACATTTGTGTCCTGGCTCTATGCTAATTATGACTGACGACCAATAACCTAAATATTTCGTTCGAACTATTGCGTAGTAAAAGCAAACAACAAAAATCTATCAATAGTAATTTTTCTCTCTTTGATGGCACTGAATAATTAATTACTGCATACAACATGATGTGATAGGAAATTGATTGTAATAAAGATGAATAACTGAGAATGCGTCTAGTTGATGCACAACATGAGATTATATGGGTTGGCATTTTCAAGTAATCATCAGTTTATTTAGAGTATCACAAATCTAAATCTAAATTCTCATGAATTATTTTAAACCAGTAAGAAGTCATATATTTATTAACGAAGTATGTTGAATTTGACAGATTCAATGACAAAAATAGTCAACTAGGAGGCCAAATATATTGATCTGAGTAGCAGAATTTTATAAATCATATCTACTATAATAATACATCAGTTTATACATATTTTGATGTAAGTTCATTGAAGGTATACAGCAAGCAATCCTACTTCTTGTAAGCTACATGTAAGTTGGAACTGATTAGTAAGGATTGGTTACAATTCAGAGATAAATGATGTCCCATGTACGATTTGAACTTCTATTAAACGGCTTTATAGCTTAGTTAGTTATCATTATTGAGTTATTTAGGTTACGAATGACCTATAAGACTGAGTAGCTGCTGAATAATGATCAATATCATATTTGCCTGACTCCTTTACGATTCATAAGATTCTACTGACCAAGTTGCAATGCGACCATTAGCCAAAGTGATTCGATATCATGGGGACAACATGACTACAAAATTAGGTGAGAACATATTTATAACTAATTTCTACACTTTAAACAAAGACGAATAAGAAATCTCATCTCGAATAAAGTTTGCTACAAGATAACCTGTTTAATGCATTCATCTATTGGGATCCATATAAACTACAATAATCATATATAAACTTGGATTGCACTGCTAGCCACATTCCAACTTTACTACGAAAAATCCAAGTAAACAACACAATAGGACCAATTCTGCAGGGATGTACAGATTTCAATGTGAACTGATAAAACGGAATATATGACGCTAATAATGCATAGATTCAAACCATTACCAATGAAATAAACTCTATTTTTGTTAAACAGCTGAATGGTTATCTGAATTTAGTGCATCCCTGAACAATTTATTATTGGGTTCGAGTCCCGATATGAATATTAGCACTGGTCACACAACAGGTCCACTCAGTTGACGAGATATGTAGAGATCATGATTAACCCTCGAGAACGGCAACTTTAACATTAACATTTCTCTGTTAGTATTCATGTACAAGGTATGGTTGCTGGATTAATTCTGTTTCAAATATATTCCTATTTAATTCATCGTATCGACTTTCTAATTTACGTGTATCTAATCCTCTGTATATATGAGTGATGTTAAATTCCTATACGAGGCTTTTTATCCTCATAGGGTATATATGCATATATTCAACTGAACTTAATGCAACTACGATCCTATACGCGACCAACATCAATACTCATATGTTGACTCAACAGTTCCAAATAGGATGAAATGAACTTCTTATGTTGCACACTGAAGGCGAACAATAGTGCATTTTACTAGGTGATGTAATATAAATGGTACTATGGAATTGAAATCATTTAACAAAAGAATGATTACAATAAAGAAATCAATACAGATAAGCATCTAGGGTAAATAATGCATAAGATGCCTTTTTAACAATCTTCACACAACTTTTGTTGTAAGTATATCATTATGCTGTAATGTTTTAGTTATTAACAGGATTCAGATCTAATTAACTGATTAGTATCTTCATCCTATGAATAAAGTAGTCTAGTTAATTCCTACTGTATAACTTTCAATGAGAATAGGATGAACTGTAATACACATCTACTTGATTGCATTCATTCGTTTTAATCCAATCAAAATATAGTTTTTTTTTGTTTAATCATCTATGCCCCTACTTCAATCAGGTTTAGTCAAGTGCTAACATTATAGTATTGTGAAAAACTTTGTCTTAACAATATGCATATTAAAAAAAAACAATCCACTAACGATGAGATGTTGATGAGTCATGCATACATACATACATACACCTACCGGTTAAATATTCACTATGCTAACAACACCTACTACTACTGCGACTAATACGACGACTTACTAACTAACTAACTAACTAAGCCTACTAATTAGTAAATAAAACAAATGTCTGACCATGTGTTTCACGTGACTTTTTTAGTGTCTAGAAATTAGGTTAGTTATATAAACATGTATATAGACAAACAGTAATAATATATATGCATATACGTGTACATAACCTTGAAAGATGATAATGGTATATTTAATAATCGTTTATTTGTTTTCTTATGTAATGACTGTCTCGTTGTGAATGTGACTAGTGTATGTAGGTGGTCAACCGAATTAGACAGAAGCCCTAGATTTAGACATTAACATAATTTAAATTAGGTATTATGAACTGACCTGGTTAAGGTAATCATCATTGAAAAACCAAAGAACTAGCGCTGGACAGCTGGTTCGTTCTAGTGTAGGATATTTCGTCAGTGTAATCCAGTTACTTTACGAGGGAATCAGATTTAATACTGTTAAGATTTCTCCTTGAACGCTTAACTATCAGGTGAATGAGCCGACATCCAACGACTGATATTTCTAATTTCATTTAATTAGCAATATATCAGCTTAATATCAACCAATTAATGACCACCTCCACGAGGTTAACCCTGAAGTTCTAGTGAGAAGACGTGATCAATAGAGTTCAATTATATCAAATTTGATACATTTAATGATTGGAACAGACGAGGCTGGGCAAATATATCGTGAAGTAACGGATGTTAGAAAATATAAACCATTAGATGCTAGCTCAGTAGTCCAACGGCTAGGAGTTCTCTAAGAAATTTGAAAGTCATGGGCTTGATTCCCTGATGCAGTCGTGAGTTAACACTGATTAGCAGTTCCATACTAAGACAAACAGCTGTCCGGTGCTAGTCCCTGGTTTTCAATATAACTGTCTAACCTATGCCAATTAAAGATATTGAATTCAAATTCAGTAATCTTCACAGAGCCCTAGTCGTGACTAATATCATATTAAAGTAATGATGAATGGGAATGAGGACCTGATCAGATCTTAAAATAACATTACAATTTTCAAATTCATTTTTAACCAATGAGTGTAGACAGTTTATATAAATTGGAGGAATTTCATAATAGAAGTAATGTAATCTGTTAGAACTTGATAGATGTAGGGAAGATTATTAGTTTTTCAAAGCACATAATCAGCTTATCAGTGTACTTACCTGACCCGGCAAATCAAATATCAAGTATATTTTCGGCTCTTTCTGTTTCAATACAGCTAACTGATTAGCTAGCCAGCATCGATGAGTGTATAAATATTCCATACAATAAATTAGTCCACCGTTTGGACCTAAGCTAAGATAATCCATTACTTCATCAAGGCGAATTAAGTCAGCCATATTTACAGCACATGGATATGGTAGGTTATCATTGGCTGGATCCAAATTGATGACAGCAACTTTTCGACCTGGTTTGTAGGGGAGATGATGCGAAATTCGAAAACCGAAAATTATAAATGATCGCACCTAATGTCTATATCAATTATAAAGAATCAATAAACTCGTTTGGCTATTCCACAAACTGTGATTTAGGAAATATCCATCTGCATAAAGACAAGTATACTAGCCAGGACTTAGCGTTGCAATAACCTAAGCCTATGGAATATGAAGTATGAAAGTAGGAGACGTATGTAGGCTGGAGGCCTTTCATAACAGAAGCCTTTGAGATATCGTTGGTGCATCCTGGCGTACAAATACACTATTTTGATGTTGGGCATGGAGTACTTTTCGAAAATCACCAATCGGTTTACGAAGTTGAGAATCTTCATCGACTAAAGCTGTTCGGAAATGTATTACGTATGCTCAATTACTACCTACATCGACTGATGATATTTTTTGGTGCAAAAGTAGCAGGGAAGAAAGTCAGTATCATCCAGACCAAAACATAGAATCAGATCATGAAGTCAATGACTGTTGGTATGAGACGTATTAGTGATTCTGTGAGATAATCTTGATCAGTGGTTGGAGACATTGAATGGCATGTATGAGAATCAATGACAGTAGTGCAGATGTATTCACTCTTTGTTTTCTCCTACATATTACGTTTCATTATTCTTTCTTACATACCTTTTGATTCCTTCTTGTTTAACTACACTATGTCATTCATCTTAGCAACTTAATCTCATCATGCTAATTTCTTGTAGTCAACGTTGATGTGCCAGGTTCTGATTAGCTGAATAAATGAAAATCGATTGGACTAATTTCACCGATATTACCATGACAGAGAGTGAAGAAAATGTGACCAATAAATACTGATTAGGTAGGTAAATTAGCTAAGTTTCTGTAATGAGAACAAAATATTTTAAGCTTCAAGGTGATGACTTCTGTGTAGTCAATGGTTATTTAGCTAATTTCCGTAAGCAGTGAAGATCTAATCATCATTTCAAATGAAATGACATATTACTGAAATGCAGATCATTTTATAAAGTCTTATCTGATAGCAGAATTGAATTACATCTAACGACTAATTTAGTTGAAATTCAACTGATTAAAAAAATTCTAGTAAAACGTAACAAGTAATTCACTATTCACACAGAAGACAACAAACTTTAATCTCAGGCTGTATGATTACAATTGTGGGATAGAGAATTATTTCACATCAGTTTATGTCAACAAAAAGAAAATGAAATTCAGTCTCAGTAATTTAAATGTATTCAGCTTTTAAGATACTCCAATTGTAAAGTGTTTAATTAACATTTTCTAGCAGTCGTACAGATGTTTCGTCCTGGTAATGAAATCCTCACCACTACCATCAGGGATCGGACGTACGATCATAATAAGTTCATTTCATTTCACATATTCTTATTCTTCGTGTAAATAAGTAAATGTTATCTTACAAGTGTAATGTTGAATAAAAAATGCATATAATTACCCTTTGGCACTAATACTGAATAACAATTATAAAGATAAATTCAATTTATAGATGGAAGGGGAAAATGAGACAAAGGTCATGGTGTAATTGAATATGAAAACTATGCACTAACTGGGTGTTGTGGAGATAATTAGCTGTTAGTTTCTGTATCACGAATTGATCTGAACTGGACAATCATTAATCACCTGGGATCACTGGACAGCTGTCTCACCCTAGTACGAGACTCTTCAGCAGTGCGCATGCACGACCCCATCGGAGACCGAACCCAGGACCCTCTGGCCCCGCGGCGAACGCCTTACCATTAAACTATTGAGTAGGCTCCGATCGCTTGATATTTTTTATTCAGTCAATTCGTGATACTTTCGCGCGATCTCATCCTTGTCATCGGTGGATAACTGACACATACCCAACACGGTTGAACGCCACTGGTCACGTCTTTACACTAGAACTCCAGGAATCAATTCAAGGAGTTAGTCACTAGTGAGCTGACTGTTATTGTTACTTAGACATTGACGAAAATTGATATCAATTGCCAATCAGAATAATGATGACGACAATAATTGAGGGTTGTGTGAAGAAAAAAACAGTTTCATGGGAAGCCAATTGTTTTGATAAGTAATGTGAGGACATAATGAGACTAGGCAAAAAGATTGAACGTTCTACTTTGATTATGTAAGAATGGTAGTAAAAGATCAAAACTGTTAACAAATATGATAAGTAGAAAGAACAAAACGAAGTATTTAAGATTTCTGGACATATGGCTTAAGGAGAATAAGGAAAATGAAAAAGAGAGAAAGATAGAAAAGGTAGAAAGAGACTACTCACCATAGTAATGCCACGTGAAACACGAATTCCTTTTGAGTGTATAAACTCGGGTTTACATGACGAATAGCTGCTGCTTCTGTACAACTTATAAGTCTGACATTGTTCCAGTTACTAATTACTAGGAAGGCAATACCAAAATTCACTGAGTGACTTGTGTCCATGATGTCTTCCCATGGCACTACTAGGTGATCTGGAACCCTTAAATAACGAATTCGTCGAAATATGTTTGTGATTCTTTTAGATAATACTCTCTCTTATCTTCCAATCTAAGTGCTACCGTATGTACGTGTAAAATGATAAATGCGACTACAGGTAACTAAAGGTGGTTTGATTCTCTGAACAACTGTTTTGTTGAACACGGAATAATCCAATTTGCAGTACTGATAAGTCAATGCTATACTAGCGTATGTGGGAGAATTAGAGTACGTGAAATGAAATGAATTTACCTCATCTCATAATATTTATTGTTCTTGCTTTGCCGAAAATTCATCAAGGAAATAACTTGTATGATATAAGTTCAGTCGTTGAATTAAATCACACAATGTTATAAATCATTGTAAAAGTTCATAAGAAGTGCGGATACACATATTACTAACCTAATTTCACAAGAAAATCATGCATTGCAGCACAGTATGTAGTTTTCCCACTACCAGGTGGTCCAATCACCAACTGTCCATATAAATTTAAGCCATTAGGAAATAAACATAGTTTAGCGTTTGCTGACATTAGTATGATTTAACTTTGATCATTAGAATGAAAATAGAATCTAAAATAACGAATTAAATTTCAGTGAGTTAGTAAACATAGGGTATGTCCATTTTCAAAATTCAGGCAGTATATCTGAAATCATGTTTGTCGGGTACTAGTGACAACAGTATAAGAAGTAATGATTATGACGTTTAATAACTCATTCACACATTCATCCCAAACGAAAACGTGGCGTTAATTCATGAAATCATTGACTAATACTTTGAGCCATGTTATTTAGTGAAGATTATATCATATGGTTCCGTGCGATAACCACAATCAGTGATTAGAAACAGACATCTAAATCTGACTGTAATCAGTAGACATGTTGCGACAATTTTATTCGACTGGTCGATGAGCGCCAAATCGCTTAAACAGTCAGAGCTTACCTTGATAGAATAGTTAATGAGGATCTAAATGCACATGGAGACAATCAACCAACAACACTGGAGGGGGGCAGGTCATCGAAACAGGTATTTTAAGACTGTAAGATCATATAACTTTGTTAAATTATTCGTATTTGAGACAAGATTAAAAACCTTTGAGACGGTGAGGGAAAAGAATATTCCAGGATTGTGAAAGTGATGCGATCTCTAAGCTGGATGATTTCAGCATAGATTATTATAGTTGTCTTTTCAAACGTTATCAGAACCAGAACATACTTCAAAATAAAGTGAACTTTAACAATTAAACGACGAGCACCTGACTTGTTCTGTTGATGTGAAAAATAACAATCAAAGTAAGTATATCTATAACAGCGATACAATTATGGACACAAACCAATCAAGCTTCAAGTCAACAGAACAAGTTAGTCAGTTATGAGAATATTCTATAAGCCTACTTTATTTTGAAGTGTGTCGTTGATGACGTTTAGAAAGACTATAAAGGAATTACGAATAGACATTCAGATAAGAGAACGTGACTCCTTCAAAACCCTCTTGAAATACACCTTTTTTCATCATCTCACAAGCTTTTTTCGCATATCGAACGTGTGTACTGATGATGTTTAGGATAACAATGAGACTCACGATCAGGCCATTCATCTTAGGGTGAAGCATCTCTACAACTATTTAGTTTATAGTAAGTGTCGACCGATTAAATCGATTATCTCCTTAGAGTGGTATATTACTTAGCATGATAGTTCAAAAGCGTTAAATGAGGGTAACAATAGCGAGTAGGAACTATAAAATAAAATAATACAAGTACTCAACTAATAATTTCGAACTAATAGGAAGAAATAACAGAGTCGTGGGAATCTACAGTAAAACAATGCGCTATCAGTTGGGATCATTAGCTCCATCTATTTCATAACTTAGAATTTACAAGCTGTTGGTTTATATGATTTTAATTATGCAACGATATTCACTATACTGCTCATGAGTAGCTAATATTTTAAAGCCCAATTTTCTAAACACGTATTATGATTATATTTAAGTTGGATTACCGCTATATAGAGGCAATCCCCTTAGGATGCACATATGGCAACAGAGGCTGATCAGTTTCAGTCCATTACAAATCAACGGGATGATACAAGCTTATTCTAAGTTACATATATGATTAGTTCAAGTTAGCTCCCATTTCATTACTTTCATTACGTAATTGATAATAAATCGTTCACATGGAGCTGTTCATTACCTGCTCCTTGTTCATGCTTAACAATGAGAGTTGCTAATGATTTCCTTACTGCGAACTAGTCTTAATTCAATACATAAGCATACATGCCCCATGAAGTAGAGTCGTCTGATAATTGAAGTATGATTAAGTATAATGTGATCATCAGAATATCGTCAGTCATTTCCGATCCTAATGCTAACAGCAGAAGTAATACATGTTAATTTATATTGCATCCTGAAATGTGTTAAACGTATCCTAACAACACAAATTGATTTTCTACCTTCAGTAATAAATTTGAAACTCCTAATACCACCAAAACGAACGGAACTTCATCACATACGCTCTCAGACCATGGTTTCATAGGCATGTACTATAAGACTATTGTGATGCATTTACTAATCAAATTATTTACTTTGAGGAAACAAAAATGACATGGGATATCAGATGAAATTAGAATTCCTGCTAGTTGCCTCCTTAAGTTAACTTCAAGGACAAAGGTATGCGTAAAATGGCTTATAATCTTGACAGACTTCATACTAATGAGGTGAATAGGTTAGGCATTGACCCTAGACTAATTTTGCACTTGGTGAATGAGTATTGTACGTTTCAACATAACTTCAGATCACAATCTGGTAGTGACTAAAAGAAACTAAAACTGAAGAAGTACTGAACAACTGGAGCAGCAGTTTTACAAAAGTTTAATAAAATCCTTCTTCGGGATACTTAACAAACTCAATGAATTCAAGAAAACTCTCAACATTAAGTTTCCAGGCCTTTCATAAACTACTAGAAGGAGAGGAAACTACCATAGGAAACAACTGGTAAGGGATTGAGGCAAGCAATAACTTCAACATATCAGGAGGTTTCGGGATCACAAGGAGCTTCATCATAAGGAATGGATCGCTATTGGTACTCTGGGTAAGATTCAAGAAAGAAGGAGCAAAAATTTAGTAAATAATTACAGTCGGACAAGAACAAGAGAAAGCATGGGAGCATTCCGAATACACAGAAGCCAACAAGGAAGTGAAGGGAAGCATTAGATCGGATAAACAGAAATATGTGGACAACCTAACAATGACAGAGATGTATGAGAAGGAAACATGAGACATCTATATGACACAACGATGAATCTAGCTGGAAAATGCAGTAAGTCGGAACGATCAATCAAGAACAAGGATGGCGAAACCAATCACTGAAATCCAATAACAGGCGAAACAAGTGGGTAGATCACGTGAAAAACTCTTGAATAGACCACAAACCCACACGAAGCTACAAGAATATCACCGGATCACATTAGTGATAACCAAGTCAACTACATCAATAGGAAGTCCAGTAGTGTTGGGAATTCAAAATCCCCATAAATACAATCGTTCATTTAATCAAGCGAAAGGTGTTGTATTGATTTTTTTGTAAGATTGATTTGTAGACTTTCATCAACTAATTCAATTTTAAATGTGATATATACGACGATTGTTAGTCTCGTCTGATATAGATATATTTTGCTCCACAATACAATCTTCCTACGAGTCTAGTCTTTTGGAGTAGCTGTGGGTTGGGAGGAACAAATCGTGGTATCCGATTGAAATACAAGTATCAAAGATAACGATTCGCACTAACCGTACAGACTATCAAGGGAGTTAGACATAGAATCCGGTTACCCTAGATAATTTAGCTGTATCGGTATCGCAAACCGTACTAAGCCAATAAGAATCCGCGCGTTTGTCACCTAAGAGAAAACATAACAAGAAAAATGATGGAAGATTTGAGAACAAAGAGAGGAGTCAGATGTTGATTCAGATCACCACTTGATGGTGGTGAAGGTAAAAATCAAACTAAAGCAAGTATGGGCAACTGGAGCAAAAGCATTTCAAAAGTTTAATACAACCTTTATTTGGGAATGCTAACAAACTCATTGAATTCAAGATATCTCTCATCGCTAAGTAACAAGCCATTCACAATTTGCCAGAAGAGGAAACTACCGTGAAGAATAACGATAAGGGGATTCGATAAGTAATAACTTCAACATGTCAGGAGGTTTCTGATCACAAGAAGCACCGTCAGGAGGAATGGGTCTCAACTGATACTCTGGATTACACTGAGGAAAGAGAACAGGAAAGCAATTAATAAAAGCCGAGCGAGAACAGAGAAAGAACAAAGCATACCGAAGCCAACAAGCAAGTTACTTGCAGCCTTGTGACATGCCTGGAAGAAGACATGTGATTGGTTAATAATGTTTGACAGACATACAAGATAAAGACTAGGTCGTATATATATATATATATATATATATCTTGTATATTATCAGTTTGTTGTTGTAATACATGCGTGTAAATGACTAGTTGGCTTCTTGATAAATCAGTCGGATTATTGTGCCTGAGCAATAGATTAAGGAAAAGCGGAGTGCTGCGGATAACAGAATTGATAATATCGGCAATTCCTGTTTTAGATACAACACCATATAGCTGATAAACGGCAATACGTAAAGGACATAAAATATGACAAAGAAAAAAGCTGAAAGTGAAGAAGACATGAGATAACTATATGGTACGGCTAAGTAGTCAACTGGAATATACAGTAAATCAGGACGGTCGGTCAATAACAAAGTAACGAGGCTGATCACTAAGACCCAAGAACAACGAAACAAGTGAGTAGATCATTTGAAGAATTCTTGAATAGTTTAACCCAACTGAACTCCCCGGTCATTAAGGCTGTACCTAAAGACCTACGTATAAATACTGCCCCAATGACAGTCGAAAAAACTAACAATTCCATCCGGCACATCGAGAGAGTCAAGCAGGAATAGACAACATACCAGCCGAGATATTGACGTCAGATATAGAAATAACTGCACCGGTGCTTCCCATTCTCTGCTGGAATATTTCGGAGGAAGGACAAGTACCAACAGACTTGAAAGAAGGATATCTCATCAGGATACCAAACGAAAAAGATCTTAGCGAATGTGAGAACTACATAGGTATTACTCTACTTTCAGTACCAGGAAAATTCGTCAACCGGGTTTTGTTGAACTGAGTGGAACATCCAGTTGACGCCCAACATCAAAACCAACAGGTCAGATTATGTAAGGATCGATCGTGCACCAACCAAATCGTGGCACAACGGATCGTTGTTAAACAGTTAATTGAATGGTACCAATCACTTTACATCAACTTCCTTGACTATGAAAAGCATTTGCCAACATGGACAGGGGAGCATTATGGAGTCTTCTTCGACACTATGGTGTGCCTGAGAAGACATAGTCAACATCATAAGTTCTTACAACGGACTACACTGTAAAATCATGCACTAAGGGCAACTCACAGATTCATTCCAAGTGAAGGCCAGTGTCAGAAAAAGTTGCTCACTCTCTCCCCTTCTCTTCCTTTTGGTTGTTGACTGAGTTATGAAAACTCCAACATCTGAAAGGAAGCATGGAATACAGTGGACAACTTGGATGCAGATAAATAATATGGGCTTTGTAGATTGTGGAGACAAGAATCGGTAAGGCGAGACAAGGGCAGCATTTCTACAATTAGAGAAGAACAGCTGGAACTCAAAACAACGGTCAACCAAAATCGAAGTCACAACTTTCAGTACGAACGTAATAACAGTTCTGTTGTATAGAGCTGGAACTTGAAGGAAGACGAAAACTATCATTCGAAAGAAATAGGTATTTATAAACAGTTGTTCAAGGAGAATACTCCGGATTTACTGGTCAGACACCATCAACAACAAGCTACTGTGGCAGAAAACAAGCCAACTAGTTTTCAGCTGAGGAAGAGATCAAGAGACAGCGCTGGAAGTGGATAGGGCACACATTAAGGAGATCACTAAACTGTGTCACAAGATAAGCCCCAACTTGTAACCCTTAAGGCCAAGGGAAAAGATGAAGAGCATAGGACACATTGCTCCAGAAATAAGAAGCAGACGTGGAAAGAATGACTAGTATTTCAGAAAAATCGGAAAGGCGACTTCAGGATGGAGTTGGTTGGAGAATTCTGTACGGTGGCTTATGCTCCACGAGGGATAACAGGCATTGATCGACAGGTTGGAGGTCTTTATTTAGAATCTGTACATCCCGAAGACTATACTACGAACTTATCTTGATCAGATGAACATTGAAAACCAGGATGTAATGGAAAGAATTTTCGTCCCAGTGTGAAACTCCACAGTAATGAATACCTATAACTTCGCCAGGGATATATTTATATTTCATTGTTCCCCTACACTAAATCGAAACAACCCCTCAACTGCACACGGTTTTCAATTACTTATATGGCTGAATAGTCGATACAAGCCTACAATATTACTAGTAGCAACATTTTATTAACATATGAAACCTCACGATACTATGCTGTTTGGACATAAAACATGCAGATAGAATCTATGATAAGTTGAGGTAAGATAAAAATCGAGAAGTGCTTGCAAAAGAATCTACGACACAACATACACATCTATTTAATGATAACCAAATGTAAAAGCGGAATAGCATAAGCATATACATATATTTACAACTGATCAGTGTATACATAATCGTATGAAAAACTAAACTGTTATTCGGCAAACGGATTAGCATGGATCGTTATATTCTGTATATGAATATCTGTCAAAGGTTTATAAGTTTTCTCTTCCACAGGGGAACGTTCCAATTCATCAAGCACATCCCAGCCATCAATAACTCTGGTCAATTAGAAAACGAATAAATAAATTTAAAACATTCTAGAACACCCGACTGCCGTTTGTGGGGATGCATGCTTAAGATCTGAACAATGACTGTCTCGTTAAGGCATTTTACCTCCATCCACTAAGGTTGCAAGTCCGAACCCTTTTACAAATACACTGTACGAAATGATTCTATACATAACTTCAAGGAAAGGCGCAAAATCCTAGAATATTCCACATGTGTATTCAATCAATTTGTAACATTGATTGCGATTATAAATCACTTCTACTCATAGTACGTATTTTACTTGCGACATAGTTGACCCTGCGGGTCATGATTTAAAGGTTGGGTGACGCATTGAGAAGCAATCTTAATTTCCCATATGATGTTGGATGGTTTAATTGGGTTTGTTCTCATGGTGGTTTCGCTCTATTCGCTATCTTATAAACTGTTCCTTCCTGACATGAAGATTGCTTTCTTCGGTTATTGATAGAATGTATACTAACATTAAACCTACAACACCACAACGGCTTTTCATCAGAAAGTTAGTGTTTCTTTCCAAATGATGTTATACTCTAGTGAAACAAACTCTTTCCAGTACTACTTTATTATTTGACTCATGGTAGGCTTAGAGTACCTACATGGCTGCAGTCTCGCGAGAATGGCGGTCGGAAACATCGAGTGATATGGTCCGGAACCGGTGACAGTAGAGTCGTTGTACTCACACATAACCCTTTCCCAGGTCTTAGGTTCCACTCTTATATACATACATCCTTTTGATTACTTTTGTCGAACTATATTGTGTTATTAGTCATGTTAATTTGATCTCAACGTGGTAATGTGGAATGGGAACGTGAGCTAGCGCTCATGTCCCAGGATGAATTCTGTTTATGATCGACTGAGTCTCTGACTATTATAATATTTTATTTCAACTTGCTAGTCACTTAGGAACATAGGTACGAGTGATCAAATCATTTCGGAAAAGATAATTATAATAATATGTAACTGTATGCATGTAAACACACAAGACGAGTATAAAGTTTAAAATGTATCTCAAGGCAAGTACTTCTTCCACAGTGCGTGTAACCGAAAAGTGAAAATCATCCCTATGCCTCTAAGAGTACTTGAATTGTTCCAGAAGACTAAATGGTGAAAATATGTCGCAAAATCAACGTCTTTTTGTTCGAAAACTCACTTTCCAAAAATAGAATATTTCATATCTAACATTGTTTGTTTACTGTAGGTGATAAAAAATTGAGAACCATTGGAATCTGGACCATTATTAGCCATCGATACAATACCTCGAGCGTTATGCTATTGTAAAATAAACATCGTAATAACAATTGCTTTTTAATAAATTACCCTTAACGAGTCATGAAATTCATCTTTGAATTTCTGTTTCCAAATACTCTGTCCATTTTTACCAGTTCCTGAAAAACAACGGATAAAATGAATCATTCACGTTACCAGTAGGATCACCAGTTTGTACAATGAACCCTTTGATATTACGATGGAATATACAGCCTTTATAATAATCCGAAGCACATAAGGCTAGGAAATTCTACAAAATTAAGGAATGCACATAGGCAAAGGTAAAGAAGAACACAAGAATCAAAATACTTCAATGTATGCACAAATTAAAATTTTATATACAAAGACTTTTTAACTTTAGAAAAGATATTGTTAGAAACCAAAGAAAAAAACATATTAATGTTCAAGTTAAGATTGGAGAGAATCTACAAACTGGTGTCTACTAGAATCATTTACAGAGGTTGATTTAGCAAAATCATTGAAATCGGTTAAAGCAAGAATACCCCAATTATTTTTCTTCTCTTGGTCACATTTCACCTTTAATAAGTTCTGTAGTATACGGCATATCTGTACAAAACCTAACCATTGATCCTCATTTATACCAGACCATATATTATATTGTGGATAGATAGGATCTGGACATAGTATAAAATTCTTTTTATGAGATACCACAGAGTCCTCGTTTATATCATGATTGAATTTCGACCGTGGTGTCAAACAACCGTTACGCAAATCAATAATAACATCACATGGTTTAATGCTGGATACATAAGCTAAAAAGTTATTCAACAAATGTTCCATCGACGGAAATCGGTCGAGATCAAGGAAATGAGAATGCGTAGAAAAAGTGCTCGCATCATCCAATGTGAAAGAATTATCAAGGAACGCTTGTAAACGAATAAACGAGGGCGCATAATTTGAAACTTGCAAGAAATTAATAAATAATGTAATTAATTTGAAATTGGTAAATCCAGGGCTTGGACCATTACGAGTTAAGTACAATTTACGAGCTAGATATTTTAACAAAGTTATAGACTTTTGAATTTCAGGAATACACAATGTTAGTAAGAAAAGAATCTCAGCCATTCTAGTACCACAATGTAACAATTCATTATTATTTATCAAAGTAGAGTTGACAAGCCACGAGATATCCAAGCCAACTTTAAGAATATGAATCTGATCAAAATGAAGAATAGGAACTCGGCCAGTGTATATTCTTGAATGTCTAAATCCTAGCGGATCCAACCTCGATAACATTACTTGCATAAAAGACAAGAATCTGTTCTTTAAACAATCTGGATCTAATGACAAAATGTTTGTATGACACAACTGTGAAATATCATTTGTTTGTTTATTAGCAGTAAAATGATTCAAATCGTTAAAATTTAGTGGCAGCTCAATAACAAGATCTACGTCTGAATTGATTGATCCCAAACCATTGGTCACTGAGCCAAATATTGAAACTTTTGTCTCAGGGAATATGCAGCATAGGATTTCTTCAATACTATCACTTAAAATAAATCTAGCCAGAATATCCTGTTCACTTAAATGAGTGAGCTTATGAAGAGTGGAAACTTGATCATCAAACGAATGACAAGACATAAGTATATTGGTCATTTCTTTCGAGGATGGGACAGATGGGTGAACAGAAAAATTTGCTTGTGTGTATAATTCACTAGGATATTGATATGATAAATACTTTGCAATATTTTCAACTGGCCAAATGGATGGATCAGAGTGAACACGAAATATTGGGAGCTTGAGGATACTTTTTGAGTGATTTGAATTTATGGTACAATAAATGGGATGGAATGATGAAATTCTGAGCATAGTATAGCGTAAAGATTCAGTGGACGAAGTTTCAATCAACAGAGTGCCGACTGACTGTATTTTACTTTGTAATGGCCAGTATATAGTACGGTTTACCGGCCCTCCTATCCTCACAAATGTGTTGATTATGTAGGGTATGCTGGCTGGTGAACATGTTAACAAGACACTTCTCCTAGCTAAACTCCTGTAGGCAGCTGAATTAAGTAGCATAATCGCCGGTTCGTACTATAGAAAAGCTACAAAAAAGGCTAACGCGAATTAAAATATTGAGTAATCTTACCTCAGAGGCTAAAGGTGCCTGCATACAAAATAATTCCACTTTCAAGTCGCCTAAATCTGTATGGAGTGTTACAGCCTAAAAATAAGCAAAAACGAGAAAGAATTGAAAAAGTTAGTGAACAGGATGAACACAAGTCATTAGTAAGTTGTCAAAACTATTTAGATCGAGTATAATCAAAACACGAGTTATTTTGAAGTGAACAAACTCAAACTTATTTATAAAGTTGAAACTGCCCAATTCTATGAATTTCATTTTACAGAATAGAAATATTTAAAGTCGGCAGTCGTTTACCAAGTCTGTGGCAACAGACAGAAATGCCATTCAGTGAATCAGCTTTTTCAATGTCTCATATGAGAACAGAGTCATACAGTACACTAAGTACAGTGTAATGCAGGAGTGACAGCTCAAGAAATGCAAACATTGAAACCGTATAATACGTGATACAATTATCATTAGCCTAAGAAACAGACAGAAATACAACCAGCGTTCTGCTCATAATTTTGTTAATAGCGACTTGATACGTAAAAATAGTACCAAGTAACCCAATAATGAACAATATACAAAGTAAAAATGAAAGGAAAGATGTATGACAAGAGGATAGATCCGTGACTGTGACCGAATTGGACCAATACAGCCATAAGCTTATGGTGGTCTGATGTTCTCTATATAATTTGGATGGATATTTAAAAACTGTCACCTAGTATAGAATTCATGTCACGATTTTGAAAAATTACCTAATTTCGTTACTGAGTCAATGAGTTATTCTGTCATACATAACGCGTTTACTGGCTGTTTCAGCAAATGCCCTACAAGGGAAGATTATCTAGAATTATATAAGCTCCAGGATTCTAATGAAATTTAGTTCGAAGTCATCACCTCGGATTATATTGATGTTGGTACAGTAACGTGAAAAGTCCTATTGAAGTTTAAAAAATCAAGAGTACTCTAACCACTTGAAAACTTGTTACAACAAACAACATTAACACTAACAAAAGATGATGTCACTATCTGTATTGAACGAAAAAGGGAAAATTGAAGTTTAAGAGATTTATTTTCATAAAAATCATACATAATGACATTTTTATTTTCGTCACTGTAGGAGTTAGTGGGATATATATCCACGTATGAAAGGTATCCCACTGGAAACTAATTTTTGATACTTTCGGTAGTCTTCTCCAAAAAAACCCACAAGCGCTTTTTCCTCAACGTATATTCTTTCTTTGAAAAAAATAAATGACGCTATAGTATAAATGACTAAACACAAGGGATTGAAAAGCAAAATTTGAGTCCCAATGCACCAACAGAACCAACCAACATAAGCAGGATGACGAAACAAAGAATAAACTCCACATGTTACCAAATGGTGTTTTCTATTTTTTTCGAACTGTACATAGTGATTAAAATTTCTCCCAGCTGTAGATAAGGCTAACTTACGTAAAATTTCTCCAAGAATACACATTCCAGAACCAAGGTATTTGAACACGGTAATACTTAATGTGTAAGATGAAAAAAAATTGGATAAAAAGTATTTCTCTAGCCAGTACTCAAGCACACTTGCAGTAAGCGCCAGCAGATATTCACTGCTGTGCGTAAGCATGTATATATCGAGTGAACAGTTGTCTGAGTTGTAAATAGAAGTGAAGTAAAATTCCGACCAATGAAAAAGTGCAAGAAAGTCGAGATAAATACCGAATGTGCAGAAGTCATTATGAACATTCATAAACACAGAAGTTAAGGCAAAGAATAATCCGAGACCGAAAACACAGCCTAAAAAGTAAGCACGCCAAAAATTGCCAAATACAGGGCATCGGTGATTTCCACAAACAAACTTACTTATGTTAGATACCGCAATTAAAATCAGAGGGATTAGCAAGCAATTCTGAAGAAAAAGTGACTTTAAAACATGGTACATCATTGAAAAGGAAATATAGTCGTGTAAAAGGAATAGAAATAAAGTAGAACCACATAAGAAGCCTAGAAGGGATACAAAAGAATCCATGCAATAAACGCGATTCAAGTACACACCAAAACAACTAAGGCACTAGTTAATCACCACCCAGGTTCGATTAGGCGCAATATGACATTTTTGAGACCTTGAGCGGATAAGTGAGTGGCGGCAATTTCGCATTTACGGCGTGACAGACTGGTCATTTTATATTAACAAATTGTCTATAACAAATGGTTTATGCTTAATAATTGCCTTTTGTATTTTCATATTCGCAGTCTTATGGAGTGGTGTATATTAAACTTCGTAGTGTACGTGGTTGTTTATGAGTTTTATCCCAGGAGCTTAAGTGCGACTATTTGATACGATGCTACATAATATCCTCATTATTAGCTAACAATCATTCATAGTTAAATTTCTAACGAAATGACTGGTATCTATGTAATAATAAAAGTGAAGACATGTTCCTGTGGGGTAAAAGTACTCAAAATCATAAGATATTCGCCTACTATAGTTTACGTATAGTAGTGTATTTCTAGTAATAGGCCTAATGGCCCATACCAACAGCTTACTGGCCTTAATCCTCGAGCCTGATTCTTACTGAGTTGATAGGTGAGTGGTGTCATCTTAGGTACAAGTTACACTAACTGTTTATAGTCAGCGTTATTGTCATTAATTGTTACAATGTTATTAATACATTGAAGTGTGTCAACACTTATTTGACAAGTCATATGAGTTGTTTAACTAGTTCGCTCTGTGAAGCATATGAATTATTTATAACATGGATTCATAGATTGTTACGAGCCAGGTGAGCTGATACTAAAAGAATCTAGCATAAAAGCGAAAATATATTAGAAAAGAGTGATTCTTACGAGCTAATAGCCTAATAAATAACAACTTTGGATGGCATTTTAAAACGTCATCTTTCTCATGTGATAGGTTATTATACCTGATTACCAAAAAGAAAGGCTACATCTTAACGTAGCTAAGGCAAACATTAGCATGCGTTCACTGTATGAATAACATTGACTTCCCCGCTTTGTATTCGCTGTAACAAGCTAAAATGAAAAAACCGTATTAAAATATGTGAAAATAAATATTCATCAATATGTGGAATGATTTATACAATTTCGATAAGCTTTAAGTGATACATAGTAACATGACTGCTTTCACTGTCGAATCAGTACAGTTACTTATCTGTAACTTCTGGAACGACAGTTTTGTATCCAATATATTATTCGAATGATATACGCATCGATGAAGGGTGAATAAAAAGTATGTAAGCGTAATCTTCTATTAAAATCGTCTGAGACAGTGATGCAATCACAAAAAATACGGTATAACCGCATACTTGTCATAATGCAACCGACCCCGTCATAAATTCTAAACAGAAGTCGTCTAAGGCTAAATGTCAACGACTTGATTAAAAGTGGAGCAAAATCAAAATATGGACATGTATAAAGATGTAGTCTAAATTAATTGATATTCCTTTTCTTTTAATTACAAAAATCATGAAATAATGTAAACTACATAAAGTCGATAGTCTAGGCTAAGATCCTTCTGTTAACAATAAAATGTAGAAAGTAAGCTTATAGATGAAAAAATAAAAAATAGAAGGTTAAAATCTGCTTAAAAGTAGATAAACAACAATTTCCAAAACGACTCAATAACGCATAACTTGCGCGCAAACCATAAACACATCATTTAACGATATACTTTATAATTCATACTTGATCTTCCTATAGTCTCAGCACAAGCAAACCACTGAATTTTGAAAACTTCGCCTAGTGAAAATCCTTTAAACGGTTATGGGCGGAAGAGAAAAGGCCTTTGATTGACAGACTTTTACTGACTGGTAGCAATGGATCACCGATCCTTTTAGATAGAGGGCATAGGTAGTTAAAATATGTAGAGATAAAAGAAGTAGTGGTAAGCAGGAAATGTTCTTCTGAGTCATTAACAATAAATCGTTTTTTTGTAAAGGACTTAATGGAATTCGCTTGTTTACCTCGGAAAATAAGGAATTTCAGTATTTACCTATCCTTAGGAAAGAGGACATATGTCTACAATATAGCAAACTGCATCGCACTGCTATTTTCGAGTGTGTCCTTTAAAGGTTGATCCTGGATTTAAGTTATATAAATATCATAGCGAATGTTTAGAAGTTTATAGGATTTTAAAAGTCATTACTGGATCACCTCTAAATGACACATATTCTAAGGAACACAATTCTAGTGTTTACAAACATTTCTCTCGTGGTCTAAGCTTCAGTCAGTAAACTTACATTGTAGCTCTTCTGTGAGTACTATCTAACGTATTCCTACCCTTTTAAAAAGAGGATGAAATCACTGTAGTATTATAAATAAAAAACATTAATCTGCTAAAAATAACAGTGGGAGGATCTGCTGTTAAACTAGCCATAAATCTACTGCGTAATTAACACTTTTGAGATTGGACTGTGAAGGCGTTTTTTCGATAATTGAATGTAAAGTCAATGAAGTACCCGAGCACTACTACACCTGTTACCATCCATCTTAAACCGTGAGTGAATGTCGAGTCTCCTGAAAACGATCGGTAAACGGTGATGTTGAGACAGCGAAGTAATTAATTTTGTCGTGGGACTTGGTGAAACGCGATGTGTGTTCTTAACTTTACTACTTTTCCCACATCAATATCTCAAACGCGGCTTAATCGCTAACTGGCTTTGTATTGGTCAGTAAGCCTGATCTCTATAGCTAAGGTGGGGCATGTTAAAGAGGTTATCGGATAGCATGACTTTAAAGTCAAGTTAAGTAGCTTTACTGTGATAGCCTATCTTCGGAGTTTTGTCTACAACTAAGTGTCACTAAAAATAAGTAGTAACTCCGAAGATACTTCTTGGGGTATCTGGTTATTGTGGATCAAAGGGAGGAGGGGTTTAGGAAGTAACCCTGGAAAATACTTCTAGGACACCTTGCATCCCTGAAAAAATGGGTAATTCACTTTCACCTTAAGTAGCCGATTGTCGAAACCTAAGCGAATCCAGTATAAGGGAATTCATAGTGACCTGTTCTCGCTTGGTAATAAAACATGTTTGATTAGCTTGATCGAAGGTTTTCTAGAAATTGAGATATTATGTGGACTACACTATTTCAGTCAAGAATACTAGTCCAGTTGTCTACATCAAAGAGAGGGTTTCTAATGTATGAGTGTACTTTCCTAAAACCACCCTATTGGGTGGAAAGTAATTAAAGGATGATAAGTAGTTGCGTATGTCATTACGGACTAAGGATTCTGTTAGCCCAGATGGCATTGACAGGCAGTTACCGACTGACAGTATGCGAGATCATCTAGCCGACTTTCTTTGAAGATGTTGCAGGTTGTATTTTCCCGAAACTATACCCCACCTAGAGGTTTGTAGGGATAGTATGAATTGAGGAATTACCAAAAATGAGTCTCCCTCTCTTAGAACACAGGTATGAATTTCATCCAGGTCATCGGAAATATTTTTGTTAACTGCTTTAGGTTTAAAACATTATACTAATAGTTAGATTGACTTTGAAGATTCCGGTAACTTTGACTGGAGCTTTCGAACATAATAGTAATATATGTTTGACCCGGTTTTTCATCATTAGTTATCTTCCCGGTAGGTATTGAACTTTTCGATGACGCTATATTTGCCAGTATCGACAACTTTGACCATCATCAGTTTTGATAAGTTGTACTTATAGGCCGCCAAATACAACTCATACCTTTACTCAACAATTAAATCATGTTTTCACCTAGAATCCCCCTAGGATTACCGCCTGTTCAAACCCCGGACGGAGGGGGATTGGGCGTGTGGTTATCAACCACACCCTGTGGAAGGCAATCTAGCTAGAATAAGCATCAACCAGAAAAGACAACTTAGACCGTTTGCATCATCATCATTGCTATTTGTAATCAAATTAATTGGAGGAGGCTCCCCTATACCTTCGGTTACCTAGAACTCTTTACTTGGACATTTACACTTTCACAAGTACTTTGAAATACTTGAAAGTAATTCATGAACTGCGGCAGTACGTAAAGTCACATGGAAATCTAGTTAGTTAGACATTATTTTTCATGATACTCGAACTGTTCAGAGAATACTAGCCTTGAACCTCCTGGCAGCGATCAAAATGTTGTTATTTGTCAGTTGATTGCCTACGATTATTCATGTACTAAGACTGGAACAAATAATCCCCCTGATTTTTGGAGTGACTATACTCAGGTTAACTGGTAACATACGGAGAAATTACTGCATTATTTGAAATGGGATGTGTATTTCTCTACCTGTGATGATAATAACTCAGTCGATATTGCTTACCACAGTATAAATTAATGTTGCCAATGGAGTTGAATATTAAAGCCTTTGAATGATGGTTCAATCGATAGAGTTCTATTGTTAGAGGCCATTGGCTCTACTAAGACTTAGAGAACGTCCGTGTTACAGTTGGAGTGTCAGCCCTATTATCTGTTATATTTATTATTTTTAATACTTTAAGTAAGTCTCAAGACTTCTGTATAAGACTGTAGAATGGTCAACTGTAAGAAGTAAAGGTTAGCAAGGGGTTTATTCAGATGGTAAAAAGATCACAGAGAAAAATATGAAAGTTCCCAGACAAGAATTTAGCATACCAAATGTTTACATATGAGTAGACTTCGTTGTCATTTATCAGGTTGCAACATCATGGGCAGCAACACCTTTACCAGTGGTTCTAAACCTAAAATATCACACCATGGAGTATAGTTTAACCTGTAATTCATTCTCGATATCATTTCTGTAAGGCTTCACTGTATCTCTTTAATTTTCAACCTGGTGGCAGACATTATTTATTCCGTGAATGTAAGGATAGTAGAGTATCATAAACCTAGCTTCAGAAGTGTTTCACGTTCGCTCATTGGTTCCCTATCTATTTCAAAATAAAGATTAAGGTTGCTTCACCGAATACTTGTCCAGCCACACTTGTTAGCTGTTAAAATGAAGTAGATTTTCCTTACACTAGGTAGTGACTTCGTTAACTCTTGCTGTGTGGTCATAAAAATATTGTGTACTTAATCTCTGTCGCATGAGCAAATAACTTTCAAGTCGTGTGAGTATGATAAGGTTTTACTGGAGTTAGTGCAGTTACTAATATTGCTGATTTTTATTATGAAAAAGATAGGCCATGGTATATTTCCTTGTATAACCCCATTGGTTGCCCTCGTGGGAGGTAACTGTACTGATTTAACTTTAGTTATCTGGTATCGACTACTTGGGGATGGCTTAAGCCAGCTTAGTGGAAGATCAAGAATATCTGTAGATAATAGTTTCTTACAAAGTATGCTGTGTCATACTTTGTCTAAGGCCATGAATATATCAAAGTATAGGACTATGACTATGTTAAGTCAGCAGACTGAACTGCTACGACTGAGCAATAACTGAGGTTTAGAATACTATTGTGTTTTTTCCATTGACCAAGTGCTTCTAATTAATGGAGTATGAACCTTGATTATCATCCCCGCAACCCTAAAGAAGTAACAACAGTCCAACTTCTTGTCGTAAGAATGTACATTTACACCGTATACAATAACACCAATAGCAGTAGCGATTATAATAGCAACAACATAAACAATAGTTTCTGAATAATATTGACTTCAACAGTAACTGGAACATTTGTTCAGCCGTCCCGGGACCAATTGCTGCTAACAATGGAACTTGATACGACCAAACAACATTCAGTGGTACCAATGTTCAACTACTTTAACAGGCTATATACGTAGTAGTGTGATTAAAGAAGTCAAAGTGACAGGTTAGACACGAGCTGACTTTTATAAAACAGTGTTGTGATTTACATATTTGGGTTCGAGCCAGCAAGTAATCTGAGATGTTATTTTTATTAGCTTCTGGATGAATCGTAAAGAAACGAGAGTAATATTAAAGACTTATAATTACCTGCGCATATTCTGTGATCGGCTTTGTGTTTTGTTGGGGATGTTAGATCCCCAAAACTCACTTGGCAAACCAGTCATTTTTAGTGGCTTTATTGCGCAAATTTAAATTTCCTGTTTTCGCGCCAAAAAGTCCCCTTTTCACCTTCAGTTCGTGTTTCCCACTTGGTAAGACACTACATCTTATTGGTTCATTGTTTATTTTAGTATGCTATTTACGACAATTCAAGGTCGCTCTCTGTTTTTGTATATATACGCATGAGTTGTGTGTGTTGATGTCGTCTGACAGGCTACCTGTGGAATTAAACGCTTCTTGCTGTCTTTGGACTTCTTACTCTAGTTAGCTGGGTAGGGGCGTTGCGGAATAGCTTAGCTTCCTGTTACTGTGTCGCTGGTCTTACGTTCGTTAGCACGTATCGAGGTGTCACTTAAACTCGCGAAACCTAGGCAGTTCGGGGATGATATGGCTAGTTTTTCAGATGTCTAGGTATTTTCCGATGTTTAACGACAAGGTGAACCATTCAAGGACTAAAAGTTACATATACTTGCCACATTCTTTGTGGAATATTGAGGGAAGGGCATAGATTCCTGGACCTTTAATATATCCAAGGTTTCCTATGGCTTCAGATATATGATAGATTAGATTGTTATTCTGAAATTTAGTACAGAATTCACGTAAGTTTTCAGGTATAGTTATTATGATACAGGAAGGTTAACTCTTACATAATGGAACATAAAGTTTCACAAAAATGAGTACCCGAATAGCAATAACCTTTACCGAACACTAGATTTATGTGCGAGGAGATTAAATGTAAGCAAGAAAACCGTCAACCATCAGCTGAAAGTTACTTTGTAATCCTAAGTTTTCGGGAGCACATGAGTAGAGAACACTTATTAATATATGCATGAAGTTCAAGTAAAAGTATCATAAATATGACACCAGGAAGATTTGGATAGCAGATGGTTGTTTGAAATAGTCGATTGTAGCTTCAAGTACGAACATGACCTTGTGTGAATAGCATTTTGCAGGCGAACGATGGAGATCGGAAGTATTACTTAAGGTAATATGAATATATCACAAAGACGCACTTCCCTTATCAGGGTAGATCCTGAGGGATAATATCAACATGACACGGCAGTTGGTAACTGAAAACGTAAAGAAAAAGAACAAGCGGTAAAGCGAGTGGATACAAATAACCAGTTAAGGGGATCTGTTCGCAGTGGAACCAAAGGTGTATCTGTTGCGTTAAATGAAGCATATTTTTTATTTGTCTTTTCTTTTTCTGTATGACGCCGACTAATAATAGAGATAACTATGATAGATATTAGATCTACTCTAGGATAAAGAGATCAGGGAAGTATTGTGTAGAGAAATTAAAGGTACACTGCATCACCTCTAAGAAATGTACAGGTATTACGAGATCACAGAGCACTATCTACCAGGAAGGAAAACGTTCTATTCCCTGTAGGTAATTAGTCAAAAAGTTCTTAAGACCTAGAGGTAATTTTTTAGAAGTGTTATGAAAAAAAACTAAATGCCAGAAGTTCAATTGATAAATGTACCCCATTCTATGTAACTTGTACTACTTACGTACTTACGCCCGTTACCCATCTTGGAGGAGCATAGGCCACTTACCAGTATTCTCCATTTACTGTGTCCTTAACAATCCTTTCTAGCTGTTTTCAGTTCCTGCTCGTCTTTTAATGTCTACTTCCAATTCTCGACGCAGTGTGTTCTTTGGCCTTCCTCTTTTCCGCTTCACAATACGATTCCAAGTTATTGCTTGTCTCGTGATGCTGTCTGGTGATTTTCGCATGTATGTCCCATCCATTTTCAACGTCGTTTCCTGATTTCCTCTTCAGCTAGAAGTTGGTTTATTCTCTCCCATAGTAGGCTGTTGCTGATAGTTTTCCGGCCAACGGACATTCAATATTCTGCGTAGACAGTTGTTGACAAACACCTGTACTCTCCATGAGGATGTTTGCAGTTCTCCACGTTTCAGCTCCATACAGTAGAGCTGCCTTGACGTTTGAATTAAAGAGTCTGACTTTGAGGTTAATTGACAGTTGTTTGGACTCCCATATATCCTTCAACTGCAGGAATGCTGCTCTTGCTTTGTCAATTCTAGCCCTTACATCTGCATCGGATCCTCCTTGTTCATCGATAATGCTTTCTACGCACGTGAAGGTACCCACTTCTTCCAGTTTCACCATCAAGTTCAATTGCGTCGTTGCTCTCTGTGCTGAATTTAAGAATCATGCTCTTTCCATTATGTATGTTCAGGTCTACTGATGCTGAGGTTGCTGCTACGTTGGTTGTCTTCACTTGCATTTGTTGGTGTGTATGGGCTATAAGAGCTAGATCATTCGCAAAGTCCAAATAATCGAGTTGGATCCTACTTGTCTATTAAAGGCCATGCTTTCCCTCAGATGTGGAGGTTTTCATGATCCAATTGACCACTAGAAGGAAGAGGAAAGGCTAAAGTAGGCGGCCTTGTCTGACACTGGTCCTCCCTGAGAATGCATCTCTCAGCTGTCCTCCATGCATGATTTTGCACTGTAATCTGTCGTGAGTATTCCGGATGATGTTGACGAGTTTCTCTGGTACAACGTAGAGTCGAAGAAGCTTCCATAGCAATCTTCTGTCAAGGCTGTTAAACGCCTTCTCATAGTCAATGAAATTGACTTACAGTGACGAGTTCCATTCAACCGATTGTTCAACGACGATCCGTAGTGTTGCGATTTAATCTGTGCACGATCGATCGTTATGGAAACCAACCTGTTGATCTCAAAGTTGGGCATCATACGGAATCTTTTATTATATTCAACAACACTCTTTTGAAGATTTTCCCTGGCGCTGACAATAGTGTGAACCCTCTATAATTCTCCCATCTGCTCAAGTCTCCTTTCTTTGGTATCTTGATATAATGCCCTTCTTTGCAGACTATTGGCACTTGTTCTTCCTCCCAGGTCCTCCTGAATAAAACGTGGATCAGCTTTTCTAGGGTTACTGCCGGTCCCAAGCCCGGGTAAAGGAGGATGGTTGGGCATAGGGCTAGCATCCCTACCCCGGGAGCTCCATTGTCGTATGCTTTCTGGTAACCGGTTCCAGAGGTTGGCATAGCGTGCAACAACTAAGGAGGATTTTAATTTACTATTGGTTGTAAAGTGCTTTGGTGAATACGGTGTTCGCAAGTACCATACGCATATAAGTTGAAGGTAGTTTGGCCACAAAGTTGTTGAACAGATTATTAAAAATTTCACGTATTGCTCAGAGACCGCTGAACACCTTACCGTCCTTAATCAAAAATGGGATATCTGTTGAGGTGTGTATACGTTTACTCAGAAGCATCATAAGACTGATCGTTTAACTACTACTTATGAACGCATTAAGCTCTTTGTTCCTGTTATTCCGATCAAGTGATACAATAGAATTTAGAGTTCCCTATATTATGTATAAAGGTGAAAAATCATTAGAAAATAAATTGCGAATTGACGATTTTCAGAGGTTAGCTTGGTGTTTATGTTATGGGGGGGGGAATAAAGACTTATTTTTAGAGGGTATGTATATTTTTGGGGGGCTAGGGTATCTAAGCATGATATGAGCTGCCCTGTAAAAATGGTTAATAAATCTTGAAGTGACTCAGTAATCAAGAGGCCGTTCGAATCAAAGCATTTTATAAGTCATACCGAAATCTCTCAGCCTGTTAAGTGAAGGAATAGGCAAATAACAGAAAGTCATTCTGTGGTCGCTAGTAGGCTGTTTTTTACAGAATTGCATCATGGTGATCATGACACTGCAACAAAATATCCTATTCAGCATATTGTTATTGCACGTAGGTTGTGTGATATACTGCTTCCATCCATATAAATCCTTGTTAGGAGTTGCTTCGCCTCCTAGTTGAGGCCAACTGTTTGTTTCTCACATAATGTCTGTCAAATTAAAACCACTCAAAATCACTTTATAGTTAACTTCTGGGGCTGAAACGTTTAAAACCAGACTGTAATATGCTACTTATTTCTGGTCGTAAGCAAGGCACTCTGTATCCACAGCCTACACGCATCTTGCAATCACTGCCAAAAACCATGAGATATAAAGAGTTAAGGATTGTATTTAGTGCGATTTCTCCTATTTTTATTACAGTGGTGTGGCTATGAATGTATTTCATACATCCTCCACTTCTTTGATTATTTCACTTTGTGAAATGGAGGGTATGTTCCATCTATGCCTATGTCAGCATCTAGAACTCAATACGAGTACTATGTTTCAGTAACTAGTATGACTGATGGCTTAGCAATCATGACTGTTGTTCTAAGATGTGGATATTTTGTTAAGTAACAAACGGGTATTGATCAGTACAATTTTAAACAAGTCTATATTTAACTAGTCTGAGGTGTCGGGGCGAAATGGATTGAGATTATAGTTATGAACATAGCTTGGACTGGATATCAGGGATCGCTGGAAGTTCTCAGCTAAGATATTATTGAATATTTACCAAGTGTTTGTTTCATGCTTTCCATGTTCTAAACGTCACTGTTATCCCTATGGCACCCACATACGATGGAGTCCAAGTGGTATTAACGTTTTTCCTTACTGGTGATATAATTCGGGGTTGGCGAGGGGGGGAACATTCACGACTGGAGCGAATCATTAACTTAATAAATGTCATGTAGGCAGTGAATGGTGGGTGAAAAGGGCTGTGAGGTATCAATTGAGGATATGGTAAACAGGATATTAGTGCGCACACGCAACACTGGGTTCACAATAGTTGAAGCAATATGTTGCATGATATATATATATGTATATCAGCTGAAACGTTTGCTAGTAGGAATTGCTTCGGTAGAAAGTTTCCATTTCTGGCTGGCCTTCTGTATTAGTGCTGCGGGTAATCTCTAAGGTCATAGTGATTGATCCTACTAATTGGTTGGGGTGGAGATGGTATAAGTGGTAGGAGAGAAGGTTACTGAGTTTGGGATTGTCCTTTGGGTCAATAATATGTAGTAATCTAGTGCTACGAAGATTGTTGTTGGAGTGGAGAGAGAGGAATCGTTTATGCCGCACCATGTAATAAATTTTACTCATGATTATAGGGATTTAGTTCGTCGTTAATTTCGTCGCTCAAGTAGTCGGAGATCAGGCTGTTTTGAGTTTCGTCGATGCTAATACTTTGAGGTTTGCCACATGACTTTAAGGAGGGTCTATTCTAAGTAGGGAGGTGCTCTCAACTACTGTTAAACCATAGTTTAAGCCTTGTTCCCGTTTTCAAAGTGCGCAAATGGTTTACAGTGTAAAACATTTCCTGGTGCATCTCCTTAATGTGACATAAAGTTGTATTCCTTAGAGATAGTAATGTCTAAGTCTGTAAGGTCAGTAGCGACATCTTTTGTTGCTGGTGTCACAGTCTACGCAATTATACTAGGTGGAGTAATCGGTTTATCTAAATCAAGTAGACCCTTATTTTACAGTTTGTTCAGTAGGGTCGCTATTTTTGATGATATGTTGCCATTAGGTTATATCTGTTACGAGCTCTGCGTTGTAGTCATGTTTTGTTAGGCACTATTATTATATTCTTGAACTCGCTGCTGGCCTGTATACGATCTACCGAATCAATTAACTTAACAGAATTCTGTGTAGATTTATAGCAAAAAGGGATAAGACAGTCAGTTTACCAGTCATTTTTTCTCACTCTTTTGAATTCACAAAACAACTGTTACCACGAGCTTTTGTGGGAGTTACTCATACCCTATTTAGGAGATAAACCTCATGGACATTGTAAATTATAGCATTCTGGAGAGCATTAATACGCTTTACAGCTCAAGTTGGAGTGAAATCGAAAAAATTTCAGCCTGCTTAACCTTTATATGTTAGTATCATTTTTACCAAACGCTTATGACAGGGGTTAGTCTATGTAAGACATATTATATCTTGATAAGCGTCCTATTTAATTTCGTTAAATTCAATTTCGTAGCTTGTAGTGTCACTGTTCTCATCGGCAATACTGGCGATTTTGACAAATGGTGTACGACTTTCAGTCAGTTATTATTTGAAGACATACGAATCATTAGCAGACGTTTTAGGATGTACGGAGAAATAACTATCAAGTACTTATAGCTTAGAATTGCTACAATCCTTTTGTGTTGCTGAGGGGTTTCGAAGAGGAAAACTAGTGAAGGTGAGGGTATGTTTATAAGCCCAGTGCTTTGAGCTCTTTATTTTAATGAGTGCCATTTTTATTGCAGGATACTTAAAGGTTGTGCAAGATACAGACAAAGACAAAGTAAATAAACACCTAAGAGATGTTACCGTCTTTGAAGTTCACACATGTATTTATTTTTATAGGCCAATTATGCCCATTGGTGGAGTGATATTTATTTCTCCCAAGTCGTCGTCAGTTGCGCTAGTTACTAGGGTCAATGTCTTTGTGTTTATACTGGGCAAATTTGCACACACGTTTTATTCGACACCATAATCAGTGAGACAGGAGCACACCAGAGGATGTTAACCGATAAATAAAGAAGAAATTTATTCTTTTATTGATAATAGTGAAGAATAAATAAGGGGAAAAGGCAGAAATTGCTCAGTAAAAAGTGATCAATAATAGTTTTAGACATTTTAAAATTAACCATCAGTAAATCTAAAGGGCTAAAAGGATTATGGAAAAAAGTAATGGAAGATAATTCGTAATAAATCTGTCACACTAATATGCAGTGTGGACAGGTGATTAAAACCTTTCCCATAGGCTATGTTTTACACTAAATAAATACTTTTCCATTGATAGAATTATGTGTTATGTGAATATGCAAATGCTAAATGACAACAATAAGTAAATACAGTTACGAAAAGGTGAAAAGTGGCACAAAACTGTATCGAAATACGCAAACATACAACAGTTGTTCATCATTTTTGTGAGGCGCTAAATGGCTTATGATATCAATAAAATTATATTTATTTGTGGATCAATAACTGCTATGACATGTGATATGTATGAATGCTCTGTATTCAATATTAAGTCAGTCTCTTCTTCAAGTTTTCTTCCAGTTATATGTATATTACCTAACCATGAGAACAGAAGTTAGCCTATGGAGAAGACAGATCTAAAATCATGATCCAGTTCCTTTGTTTTTGCTCAATACAGGGCTTGTTTAGTTACAAAAATTGTTCATGATCTTGTTAATGGTTAGCTGTGATTATGCTTAGTAAAAACAAATATGTACATTAACTGATTTACAGCTTTTCAAGTACCTGTATTCAGATTGACAATTGAGCAGAGGCTTATCTAGGAAAGGCTAGCTCTACACTCAGCGTTTTGATTTCGTACTACGGTGGAAGTTTATGCAAGTCCCAGTTATTAAGCAACATTGACTTTTATTTTAAGGGGTAATGAACAGCATTTCATAGAGTTACTTTGACACGTACCATCTTTCAAAATTAAGCATAGGATTACTGAATATTCACTGTGGCCTTCCCTGATTGAAATGAAACAGTTATAATATTTCAATGAACATTTGTATTTCACATAAGCTAGTAGTCAGGTGTGACAATTAATTAAGTTGAGACTGAAAGAAGAATGGTGTTGGACAGTGTTGTTCATTGGGAAGTTATCCGCTAATAAAAGTTAACAGTGTGCTGTCTGTATTTTTCATTAGATTTGATTACTGAATGATTATCAAACAGCGTGTTGGGACGGACTCATGAAACCAAGATGAAGCCTCCAGTACTCCTGAAAGAAATATAGATATTACATAATTTTTCGCAACCGATAGAACTTTACAAAAATACCGATCGACTCCGTTATGGAGTCTCCTTTCCGGTTTTGCCGAAATATTATTCATTCTTTTCACGTCCACTAATTTCTGAAGCAATATGTCCTATGCTCTTCATCTTTTCCCTTGGCCTTAAGGGTTACAAGTTGGGGCTTATCTTGTGACACAGTTTAGTGATCTCCTTAATGTGTGTCCTATCCACTTCCAGCGCTGTCTCTTGATCTCTTCCTCAGCTGAAAACTAGTTGGCTTGTTCTCTGACACAGTAGCTTGTTGTTGATGGTGTCTGACCAGTAAATCCGGAGTATTCTCCTTGAACAACTGTTTATAAATACCTATTTCTTTCGAATGATAGTTTTCGTATTCCTTCAAGTTCCAGCTCTATACAACAGAACTGTTATTACGTTCGTACTGAAAGTTGTGACTTCGATTTTGGTTGACCGTTGTTTTGAGCTCCAGCTGTTCTTCTCTAATTGTAGAAATGCTGCCCTTGTCTCGCCTTACCGATTCTTGTCTCCACAATCTACAAAGCCCATATTATTTATCTGCATCCAAGTTGTCCACTGTATTCCATGCTTCCTTTCAGATGTTGGAGTTTTCATAATTCAGTCAACAACCAAAAGGAAGAGAAGGGGAGAGAGTGAGCAACTTTTTCTGACACTGGCCTTCACTTGGAATGAATCTGTGAGTTGCCCTTAGTGCATGATTTTACAGTGTAGTCCGTTGTAAGAACTTATGATGTTGACTATGTCTTCTCAGGCACACCATAGTGTCGAAGAAGACTCCATAATGCTCCCCTGTCCATGTTGGCAAATGCTTTTCATAGTCAAGGAAGTTGATGTAAAGTGATTGGTACCATTCAATTAACAACGATCCGTTGTGCCACGATTTGGTTGGTGCACGATCGATCCTTACATAATCTGACCTGTTGGTTTTGATGTTGGGCGTCAACTGGATGTTCCACTCAGTTCAACAAAACCCGGTTGACGAATTTTCCTGGTACTGAAAGTAGAGTAATACCTATGTAGTTCTCGCTAAGATCTCTTTCGTTTGGTATCCTGATGAGATATCCTTCTTTCAAGTCTGTTGGTATTTGTCCTTCCTCCAAAATATTCCAGCAGAGAATGGGAAGCATCGGTGCAGTTATTTCTATATCTGACGTCAATATCTCGGCTGGTATGTTGTTTAGTCCTGCTGCTTTAGCTCTCTTGATTATATTATAGTTGTTATTATAGCGATTCGAAGGGCTACGATCGGAAATGCCTATATAAGAGAAACATTGCTCTGAAAATGAACTAGTATGGTGACTTTCTTCTAAATGTAGACTAATATTGAAACTACGATTGTTGATATTTATCTTGATGACTTCCAGCTATCCTGTAATAACGGATTCCACCCATTAGAAGTATCCATGAAATACTATCTTTTAGACTTGAAAACAGCTTGCACTAAAATTTATGCAAACATTATTGTAATTTAAATAAACAGACATTTTATATGACGACATAGTGTTAGCACATTTTGCTGTATTTCTCAAACGAAGGCTCGACACATATATAACTTTTTTGGCAATTCTGAGGTGCACCGTGTATGTGACTAAGTCATGCTTGTCACATAACCAGAGTAGCAGCTAACGATAGAGAAAACACGAGGACATAAGAGGAAGTCAGAGGGTAGAGATGAACGGAGATATACTTAGTTGTAAGTAGGGTGTTAACGAAATAGCAACTTCTATGATAGCTGACCAGGGGAAGAGTTGTTTTCCACAGTGCATCGTATCGTACATTCGTGGTGATGATCGATCAAGCGTCTTCCACTAGTCGTATCCACTATGGTAAACATGGTCAGCATAAATCACGTGAGCCTATATAATTATTTATTTCGTGAATTATTTGAAGCTACAATATTGTAGGTCCAACTCCTAAGCCTCATCTATTCTAAGCTCTGAATGTAATTTTTTCTTAGTTTTAGGGAGGAACACAACAGGTACAATACTTTTTATAGTTTTGAGTACTCCTAGAGACATGTTCTGAGGGACAGCATTAAGCTAATTCTGTCAAGGGAAGCTTGAAAGTCTAAAAGTAATATTATTTTATTAACGGATACAGCCAAGTCGTAAAACTATTATGAAGCGTATCAATTATACGTAAAACGAGTAAGTTTTAACTGTACTTGAATGAAATGGCAAACTGTTGTAGCTTAAGATCTGCATCTAGGTGGTAAGAGAGCATTGGTTTATGGTGAGCAGGACACTTGTCGATTGCCTTTTGTAACTGGGAGAAAAGAATTAATAAGAGGTAAGAATAAGACTGACCAAGGATACAGTTAGATTGTGTTTAGTTTTTTGATTTAACATTTCGTTATACTAAATAGGGCAAATGACTAAAATCATACTTAATATGTAACTATCGAAACTCATAGATTGAAGATTGCACGTGTATAAAAGTTAAGCGCTTCAAATGGTTTGACTCTTTACGGTGGTTGTTATTGCTTTTACGATTATGAAAATATTCCTACGTGCATATTTGGATGCGTAAATGGAATGCTATTGTACACCATCAGCATCTAATTGTGGAGAGAATCGAAGGAAGAAATGTGATCGTTATGCCTCTCACTGTTTATTGTCGCTTCGATGGCAAAACGAATCTAACAGATATATTGAACATATTCAAGATTGCTGGCCTTGGTCAACTGATGTAGATTCACCACTTTGTCTTACTTTATTTTAGGGCCCTGAATGTCCTAAGGAGCCAGGATTGTGTTATCTCCTATCCGAATCTAAAGAAGGATTCACAAATTGCTGTTGTAAAGGTCCTCTTTGTAATGGTATTGACAACATTGCTATATCACCACCTCCTAGTGAGTTTTAAATTCCATTTTTCTTGTTTATTGTGGATTAGTTAGAGATTTTTTAGTAAGTACTACAATACGTGGTCGTTTGTTTTCATGAGAAATCTTGATTCTCCATGTTATTGGTCCAATTCTAATTGTGTAGAAATATATCTGATTAAAGTTTCTCGTGGTTAATAAGTCACATCTATTGTCCGGTATTTCCCAAGTGATGTTGCATCAGTAATAAAATAGTGAATAACATTTGTAGCTTTATGATTTTCTACTACTCTTATAAGGTAATATTTCTGTTGAGATGCTACGACTTTTGTATAATCATCAATCGTATCGAATATATCTTTTACATGCTGATAACCTTAAAAAATTTTGGTGGCGTCAAGATGCTAGGGAGAGTCCGCAGGTTCAGTACGTTGTTTTACATTAGCGCACAAACAACATTCTAAAATTGCTTCATAACATGAGTATCACCACAAATTTAGTTTATTATCTGTATTCATGAGTATTGTTTTATGATCGTATGTATGAAAATACATTTAGTAGAGCATTACAGTATTCGTCTCTAGCCACGTTTGTATGTGTCTGCAAGTTTACTTATGGCTTCGTATATGTGCCATAAACACTATTCTCTCACGCTCAACATTTCATTATTCTGCCTTTTTGTTCAAACTTAAATTAATAGCTAAATTGTCACAACTACTATTCAACTTTAAGTTAGTCTTTTTGCGTAGTCAGTCTCTGTCTATGATAAGTCATCGGCACTCACAAACGCTGAGAAAATTATCGACTGCTTTGTTTATTTTTACTTTCCAAGCTTATAAAACAACTTTCATCTTTGTTTTCTCTATCAGTTTTTATTAATAATTTGCATTTGTCATTCTTTTTGTTTATCTCAAGCCAACAGGTCTTTGGTTATGACAGGCTTAGATCCCATTTTTATCCAGGGCTCAAGATCGGTTTCAAATGCTCCAACACAGAACCATAGTTTATTCATGGAACATAAAGATAGCTTCCTTGTTTTGATAATTACAGCTCCAATAATCATTGGTATATTCCTACTCTTTATATTCGCCCTTTTTGTTTTATTTTTACCCCGATATCGTGTTTGTCGTCTAAAACAGGTAGGCACTTTGAAATTACTTTATGGCTTATTTTATTCAGAACATGCAGTTCCCACGGAAAAACAAAACCTGTACACACTGTAGGAAGTCGTCTGTATTGTTGTTTAATCCCTTCCATTGTTTTTCTATGTGTACCTGTGTCCATCGTATCAAAGATAATATTTCGAATGGATCAGTTGCCCAAAATGAGTACTTTGGATTGAATAATATGTCTAAACACCCAATAACAGGTCTTCAGTGGTTATCTGGTGAATGCGTTGAGGTTAGTTTATCAAAAAAATTCTTCCGTAAAATCTCTTGCTAAATCTAAAATAGTGTTACATTGTTATTTAACCTTAATTATGGTGTTGTTTAAAGCACACCAATACGTATTGCTTTTGCCATATGGTTGAAAATAAGCAGTCATCCTTTTGAGGGTAATCGAAAATAAACACATGTGGCATCTCTACTGAATTTAAGCAAATAGTCTTCACCTCAGTTTTAAGTAATTAAGATGAATTATTCTGTAAAGTTTATTGACTTATATTTATTAGAACATATAGGACATTACTTGTGCTCAGTATATGTAGAGGTGAAGGTAAAGAGGTTAGTAATAGTCGCATGGAAAATAGGGTACTTAGGATTGCATAAACTAGTGTTTAGAATCATGAAATGAAATCCATTTCAGTAATCCAGTTACTTTTATTGTATGATTTGTTTTAGTAATTGAGAGTTAAGATATTAAAAGCTTATGGACTCAGTAAGTTAAAATAAATACTTATTCGACGAACTGGTCCTGTTATGTCCAGGGCGTAATACCGATTGTAACGTGGAAGTAAATTTGTGCACTTAGTTTGAAATAGATTAACAGTAGTCTAATTAACTCACTTGTAACCACTACTAAGTGTGGAATTCTAAAATCTATGGTTATGTTTTCATGGTTTCAGGTATATCTAAGTAAGTATTTGGAGTACAATTTCCTCCCGATAGTTTATTGGTATAAAATTAATATCCTGCGTTTCTGTATATGGTTATGCTTTTTCTTGATAAGGTTTTCTTACTTATTTTCTGTGGTCAGTTACTAGTGCAGTTGGTCAGACAGACAGATACAACGCAGAACTTCGTACGTATGTACATCAGTTCAGGTTGCCATACCACATCAGCACAGAGACGCAACTGTCAGTTCAAATCCAAGAGTGATAGCGATAGCAGAAGTATTGGCAGTAATGCAGAAAATTAGGGAGCGAAGATATGATTCGAAAAGTATAATTCAGTGAGATAAATTTGAAAGGAGAAAGATTGAGAATTCAGAAGGTTAGATTTTGAGAGAACACAAAGAGTGGATGCACCTGCGCCATTGCAAACGATTTTGAGCCATGTCGTTCAAGGTCTCTAACCATTGGTGACTTTCGTCTCGCGGACCCCAACCACGCAGTCTACATCTACCAACATGACTTAGTCCGCTTGTCAGTGACTTCATCGATTTCTGCCATGTTTTGGTTTGGCCGCCCCTAGCTTTCTTCCAACCTATTCCTACGCCGCAAAACATAGCTCGTCGAGGCAGACGGTAGTTAGACATGCGTAACACATGTCCCAACCACCTCAACTGATGAAGTTTCAATACCTCATCTATTGATTTGCCCTTCTTTCCTGGAACCCGTTTCCTAACGACAGCATTGCTCACTCGGTTGTCCCACGATACACGAGCAATGCTTCGGAGACACCTATGGTCGAAGACCAGTAACCTACGAATGTCGTCTACTCTTAACGGCCATGTTTCGCCACCGTATAGTAGGACAGAGCGAACTGCTGCACGGTACACTCGTCCTTTGGTTAGCAAGCGGATGTCTCGCCTGCGCCATAAGTGACGCAACTTGGCAAAAGCCAATCAAGCTTTTTGTATCCGTGCTGAGATTTCGTCAGTCACCAGGCCATCAGCACTGATGAGTGCAGTTGGTACTTTCGTTTCTCATTATTTAAGTGTTTAGGTAAAAGAGTTTCGAATATATTTATATCGGTCCAGGTTATCACATCAAATCAGTGCCACAAGATATATACCACAGTAGTAGTAGTAGTAGTATTGATGACTAAATAAATAAAGTACGAGGAATCGCGGAATAAGTAGTATGCAATAATTTTGAGACCTAAAAATTTAACAAAGCAAGCAAAGAATGCATTTTCATTATTGCTATTGATTCTGAGTTATGCCACCTGAAGTCTTCAACCGTTAGTTCAAACCCAAACCAGGTAGTCTATACTCAATAACATGATTCAAATCAGCTATCAGCGGCTCTACGGTGCACTTATTTCAACACGTATATCAATTTAGCTCTATTGTTTTTTTTTTATTACGTATTAGTTATGCTCATTCGTAAAAAAGGTTGAATTAAAAGCTCATGGACGGTTTGGTCAAGTATGGCTTGGTCGATTTTCCTCTCCAGATATTAAAAATGATTTTAATCTCAATTCGTCACAAACATCATTGAATAAAAACAATAATGAAGTCGACGTAGCTATAAAAATATTCACTTCAACGGAGAAACGTAGTTGGGAAACAGAAGTTTCACTTTTTAATGTTCCAGGTTTAGAGCACATTAATATTCTGCAATATTATGGTGCAGATCAGGTTAGTCGAGTTTTCACTTTTCGTGTGAACCTTATGTAGTTTATTTTAGCAATTAAGATGTCTTATTTCTGTAAAAGACTTTTAAATGTTATTCACCAAAACGTAAATAAGGTTGATATAAAACATAATGCGACACCCAAGTTATTAGCTTCAAACTATCAGCATATTTACGAGAGATAATTAGTTAGGTCTTGGTTCAATTCACTGACTACATCACAATATTTAGTGGTGTTCGTGCTGTCTCAACCTTTCTCAATAAGCCATAATTAAATATTCATAAAAACAAAGTGCTTCATGTTTAGACTATCTAGCACAGCTTATGTTAAGGTATATTGCTATTGTTAAATTTTAAAAGAAACAGTCGAATCGAGTTATATTGATAGGAAGTCTCTCAAAACGTTTTACTTAGTTGTTTCTGAACAGCATCATATTTAAAGTTTGCCAAAATGATATAGTAATTATATTACGTTATGTGATTTTTAAATCCTTTTGAGATTGGTTGATGTAAAGGATGCATTACTTCCTCGTCCTATGATAACTGTATACCTATTGTTAATGTTTACTAAAGTACGACACTTTCTGTTGGTGAATATTTCAATAGGATTTACACATATATGTGCTTATTTATACGTTCATATCTTTAAAATACCTAAATGTTTCTTTTTAAGCAGCTCTGGTTTTGTTGTGTAAACATTTATTTTGGGAATATGTTTTTCATTTTTATGAAGTAAAAATAAATTCTTTTGAATATAAGTCACCTTCTAAAGTTTCGATCACATGCTCATGATGACGATTCACAAGTATGCTATGAAGTAATTCATCAAATACATATTTCTGTACTCAAATTTGAGCTATACTTTATGTTTGAAAGTTCGTGTTGCTACCTTCTCCAAACTACAGTAGGTGAGGCTCGAACCTACTACCTAGTAGTTGAAACTCCTAAGCTACGTTTACACGACAAGTATATGTACGTATAAGAATATGGGACGTTACGAGTTTGATCACTATTGTAGTAAGTTTAGCTTTTTAGTAAGTTGTTTCTATTTTGTGCGTACTTTTATTATCCGACTAACTCACCAGTTCTCTATTGAAAGTTCCGTTCTATCTAAATAGTTTCATATCTTTTGTGTCCGATGTTTTTTTATTCCTGTCACTGAGTATGCAATCTGATACTATTCTGCAAAAGCCACATGAACTATTTGAACTTTGCGTTGGTGTTATGGAAGATAACCTACAGTAACATTTAACACAAATTCACTGGAATGTCAAAAAAGTTTACGAACTTTGGTTATTGCATATCCTTAACAAGCTTTTCAATCGAATACATTAAAATAGACTTTATTATATCTTCGTATCGCTTAGATGGATAGTTTAATTCACTTATTAGGCACAGATTGAGCTTGAGGTACGTTATGTATATGGACTGATGATACTACCCGGTTGCGCAGACCGATGTGAATGGAATTTGTTCTAAACCTGAAACTTAATGGCTAAATGTCGTACGCTTTAACAACTAAACCACTGCCCCACTTTGTAGTCAGGTGCTCGATTTAAAGCTTGAAATTATCCATAACTCAGTATTTTAATCACTTGTCATGTTTCGTTTTACACTCAACCACGTTTTTTGTAAATTTAAAAATATAGGTTAGTGTGAATAATTCTATGGGTGAAGATAGATTGGAGTATTGGCTAGTGACAGAATATCATCCACTAGGCAGTGTATATGATTATCTCCATGTATATGATATCCAGTGGATAAATCTATTGAAAATTTGTACTGGTATAGCTCAAGGGTTAGCACACTTACATATGGAGATTCCTAATCTTTCAAAGCCTAGTATAGCACATCGTGATTTGAATTCTCGTAATGTATTGTTGAAATCTGATCTTACTGCATGTATAGCTGACTTTGGTTTAGCAATTCGTTTTGAAGCTGGTCAGTGCATGAGAGATGCACATTTGCAGGTTAGCAAAATTATGTATCGTTATTAATTTATCTTGTGCACCTTTAACGAAACTGAGTAACCTATTATTTCACTTTGAATTTATGATTTAAAAAGTGATTTGTCTGAATAGTATATTCTAAATTCATGCCGATTAGTCACTGAATAATAGCCCCTTGTTTTGATTTAGATTTCTATCGATTCTGTTGCAGTGCAGCTTCTGGTCTGAGTGACTCGATAAAGTATACATCGTCTTTTTGAATATTAGATGGTAAGAAGCATTCGGCACGAAGTTCTGGGCCTAGGTTTTGTACCAGTTAGGGTCCGTTTTCTGATCAGTCATGACTGAAGTAGCTCAGTGGCATCGTCTCAGGTTCGAATCTTACAGGGAGCACCAGTACATTGGAGATAACAGGTATGCCCTACTGAAGAGTGTCAAATAACACGAAACCTAGGTCAAGCACCTGTTCCTCCCGGTTGATTCCGATTATGTAACACATTCAAAATTGGTTATGATACATTGGGAAACACTACTCTTTGTACGAGTGAAATTTATTGACCGTAATTAATGTGTATTATCAGTATTCGATGGATTTCTAATCAGATCCAACCAAATAAGTTTTATGGTAAAATTTCTGGTGACTTACGGTTTCAGCTCACAAACTAAGCACGAACAGATTATGTTTCAATACGTATTCTGAATACATCATAAGCAACGTAGAAACCAGCATATCAGTTCAAGTTTCCATACCACGTCGGTACAGCAAGATAAATGTCAAATTAATAGAAGCTGTATTAACATCAATAATGGTAAGAATATGAGCTATTAAAAATATGATTCGATAGGAAAAGGGTTACTTCTTCGAACAGAAAGTGTAAGGTGATTTTCAAATTCTAAGAAAAAACAAGAAGTGAATGCATCTATGCCACTGATATTGATTCTCAATCATTCCATCTTTGTTGACATACTTTCACTAATTAAGAAGTTTACTCAGTTTTGGTTTCTTTCGATTCGGTTCGAAAGTGAAAGATATTGTTGAACACCTATTGTTATTATAAATTACGGAGACTTGTGTATTTTCTCAGTCATTGAGGTTAAATTGCAACGCTTTAGTAATGAAGTGTTGTGGTTAGGTTGATAGATTTGACATCCTAAAAGTGGTCTATCTTAATCCGACTTTCTTATTTATAAATATCAACCCTATAAATTAATACCAAATATTCACTCGGCCAGGAAGTGAAAATATTTAGTGATCTCAATTGTTGCTAGCAGTATGAGAGCAATTGTCACTTCCTGGTTGTCCATAAAATGATAGCCAAATTGTTCTGTAGTTACCATGAAAGTAAACTGATTTGGAAGTGTTTCTGATGATTCCCGAGCCAATGGCCCGTCGAATACAGTCTTTTTGTAAGTAGTTTTGGATATGTTTGCCCTGTACATTTAAAGATCTTACCACCAGCGACGGAAATTCATAATCGCGGTGTAGTCTACGTCTTTAGAACTGAACTTTTTCTATCCCATTTTTTACTGAAGACAGAGTTGTTGCTAATTCAGATCATAGGCTCGAAACATTCTTTTGTACGACTTCCTGGGTCCTTAGTTTTCTTTGTTATATCACTTCAATCAACCTTTCTAGCATAGTTAGACTTAAATGAATGGATGTTCAAGTCAATATACTTCGGTTGAATCATTACAATATACAGGCTCAGTCACCCCATCATGAGTATCAAATATTTCTGATACCTTTAGAAAATTAATAAATCTGTGACTGAATGATTTAGTGCCTCCTGTTGATCAACTAGCAATTCTAATCTGCAATAACCCATTTTACCCTCAGATTTTATAACTGAATAGTATTATCGGGTTACCAATCAATCAGTAAGCGTTGTAATATAGTATTGTAGGTGGTCACTGAATTTCATCTGTTTTTTTATTGTTAACCTAACCATTTTATTGTTTTCACTATTATTTCTGTTGTATAGTTAGGTACTCGTCGATATATGGCACCTGAAGTGTTAGATGGAGCTATTCAATTTTCAAAGGATGCATTTCTTCGTATTGATGTATATGCAATGGGTTTAGTGTTCTGGGAATTAATGATGCGATGTTGTTGTGGTTCAAATAAAAATTTATCAATTCATGTAACAAATTATTTAGCACCATTCGAAATAGAACTTGGTTCACAACCGTCAATGGAAGCATTGCAACGTTGGGTAGCACATGCTAAGCAACGACCTAAGTTTAATCCACAATGGGAATCAGATGGAGTAAGTGTTATAACACTTTTCTTCATTAATTTTTTACGTGAATGTTTTGTCTTGTGTTGAGATTGTCACTAAGATTTTTTTTATCGATGAGTAGAAGACACAAGCTTCTGGTAGAGAACTTGACAAGTTTTCATAAAGTAAGTATTGTTAGCACTTATTACAAGCATGAATAATTTTAGGTAGGACTGAACATACGTACTGGGCATTATTTTCAGCTGTCAGTAGTGCTACTGTGTTGTGAATTGCAATACGATAGCTAGATAGTTAGAGCATTCGACTTTCAGTCACTAGAGCACGAGTTTAAATCCCATTCCACCTAGTTCAGTTTGCGAAACTATCATCAGCTATAAGACCTAATGTGTCTCGAAGCCAAGTATACTTGAATGAGGCAAATTCAACTCTCAGTGTGAACATCAACACTGCAATCTAACAGGTTCATTCAACTGATAAATTATATACAGAACGAGACTCGTATCCTGGATTCCATTTGTCAGTTACAATTCCAGCTTAATTTTCATCAATTGTAAAACAAATCTATTTTTATTTTAGAGTTGTTAGAAATTGACAAAATCTTATGTTTATTGTAGAGACATGTATTTTGGGAGATTTCAATTATTTTGGTAATATTTGTCTGAATCGATGTAGAGTGGGGTGAGTGGGGAGGGGGTGGGGGGTGGGGGTAGGATGGAGAGAGGAGAGGGACATCATGTAACAATTTTCCGAATTGTATTCACATAGTTTTGTTTCTGTCTTGAATTACTGTCGAAATCGTTCAATGTTTCTTTCCTGTCGTTGTGCTTAATGCATGATGTTCATGATGTAGTCGTAGAAAAACGTACTATGGATTAATTATTGTTATTTAGTTAAGTTGTATTGAAATGTTATTTATAATATCAAATTTCAACATACAATCGAATGTTTCAACTTAGAGGTCACATAAACTTCTTTCTGTATCATTCACTTTTATCCTTATCATGTACTTTAATAAGTAGTTTAGTTCAAAAAAACGAAGGGATGTAGTGTAGAGTTTATTAATGTATTTGGCTTATGTTATTCACGACGTGATCAATGTTCATGTTCATATTTCAAGTGTCATACCCAACATTCGTTGTCTTTTCTCATTGCTCTACGGATTGAGTTAATGAGTTCAACATATTATAGTGTAATCTTCATTAAAGATTTCATTTCAAGTGACTAGAATTATGCACAACTCACTATGATGAACATATACATTGTGATACAATCAATGATATTGTATGGTAAACACAAATGGTAATTTTGATATCACGAATCGGTCTGAATTAGACAAGCATTGACAGCCATGATGCACTGGACGACAGTTTCGTCTTGATATGGGACTGTTTAGTAGTGTGCATTCACAACCACCCTCCTCCTTCAACTAATCAGGAATTTAACCCAAAACCTTCAGGCTTCTCAGAGAACGCTTAACTATTGGACCACCGAACCAGCTTCCAACGATTGATATTTCTGACTTCAATTAATTGGCGATATATATATATGTAATTGTGAGATAAAGGTTTAACGATTGAACTGATAGTTACACTCAAGTGTACAGTGTTCACGCGTGAAATGAAATAGCTGACCTTCGACAACATTGTTGAACGTTGCACTTTTATCCATGATTTTGTTGACTATGATGACAATATGTTGCCTGTGTTGATTTCTCTTTATTATGATGGAAAGTCTTAACAAATTGGAAGTGTTCTCAATTGTATTTAACCGTGATAATTAATATAGTTCACAGTTCGCTGATTAGAATGACTCGACCATTGATTCTACCTAGTAACGGGACGATGGAAGCACTGACAAGTCATAAAAGTATCTATTTCTGATTCGTATATCTATGTGTACTTATACACTATACCTCAACTATCGTGTGAGAGCCAGCTAAAAAATGTATAATAATATATTGGCATTAATTTTATGTAAGAGATACAGTTTGAATAAAGCACTCAAACCTGCGCGGAAAATGTATAAGTCGCAATACTCTATTTATTCGAATATGGTACGTCTCATGTCTGTCTCCACTCACCAACCAGCTACTACTATTCAGCTGCCTGACATATCAACCAGAAGCCTGAAACCGAAGTAGATGATGAAGTGGGTTTCGAATCAGTGGTCCTAAATTAAAGCTCAGTTATTGTTATTTCAAACTGCAATCAAGTACACCTGAGTGTTTGGCTTCAGTTATTTTCAATAATCTGGATTACATTTTATTCATTCACCATGTATGCATTTATTCATCCTTCCTATTAAACAGCGTTTTTTTTTTGTTATGGTTAGCTAAACCGATGAAGAGCAGGGTTCGAGCCCATAACTTACTAGTTTGAAGGCTAATTACCTTAAGCTTTAAGCTGTCACAGTTACTCTCATTATATTTATATATAGTACTTATAGATCACCTGATTTCAGTTATTTCCTGAGTACAGTATTAATGTTAGGTTGTTTGAATCAGTTCATGGTGTGTGTGTGTGGGGGGGGGGAGGGCTCCGTTTAGTCTCTGTTTTGTGCTAGTTGACATAATGTACCTATGTTTTTGCAAATACTTATTTGAACGCTCATCATCTAGTTTTGCAGTCTGCTGTGTTTGACATTGAGTTATTCAGACTACGACTGACAGTAGTCATTACTCAATGATCAATCATGTAGATTACTAGTTGTCACTTTTAACCTCTTCAGTTTATGGGTAGTGATATGTGCACTTTTTGTGGTTGCTTTTCGAAGATTTTAATGTTGCTTTCTTAAGTGAGTATGCTGTTAAAGGCACTAATGCGCTTGACTTTCAATTACTAATTTGGAAGTTCATACCCTGCTCCACCTACTCCATTTTGGCAATCAAGTAGCATCACTATCACCTGTCATATTTAGAGTATGGCTCAAAGCCAAGTACATAAATTCTTACTTGGTAAATAGTTTAACCTTACTTTGTAGCTTTCTTTCTTGATGTGTAGGTGGTGTATACAGTATTATGAAATTGTTTTGTACCATCTAGCTCTTGAATTTCTGTACTGTTGTAATGCATTTTTTAATGACAACCTGACACCAATTACAGAATTATTATTTACAGAAAAAATAATCCTCTATAGTAATTGATTTTGTGTAATATAATGCAGTTTCACTGTGGCGTCACTAAATAATACGATTCAGTCGAATCATAAATACTTTAAATCTTAGTTTATGTATATAGCTAAGTGATTTATAGAAAAATGAAGAAGTACACATTAATGATTCGGGATGTAATCTATTTCAAAATTGTTTTATATTTGTCACAGTTTCCTTTAGATTGAGGATCACTGAAAACCAGGGTGGTAGTAGGACATGGGTGTGGGACTCCTGGGTAATAGTGTGCGCTCACGACCCCATGACAAATTGGACTTACGATCTCGTTTTGCGACGAATGCGTAATCATCAACAGCATCACTAGGTCAGTATCCATTGGTGTAGGGATAGTGAGTGCGTAATGCGAAATATTTGTTCAGCGTTCCCTGGTTTTCCAGGGTATAAAACCGAAATCAATTTGTGACCAGTACAAACAAAAAATTAAAAACCGATCTTCACAAAACCATCGAAAATCAGCTTCACTGGTAACCTATTTCAATACCCTCCCAAAATTTTAGAATGGTTGTGACTGATGGAGTTGTGACTTATCGAGAGTAAAATAGTTATCGCTAATCATTTTGGATGATCACTGAACTATATCGCAAATTGATTGGAGTGGGAATCTTGCGATTAGACGCTAGATAGTGGTAATGTTAGAGGTTTGTGGGCGGTTATCGTTTCAAGTTGCCCTTGCCGTGAAAGGGTTCTTCTTGAGGTACTTGAAAAATAAGGTGAATTAGAGGTGGTATTAGCGACTCGAAAGTGTGACCTCAGTGCCGATCTTTTCTAACTCCACCCTTTCCTTGTGAGGAAGCAGCATCGTTGTTGTGCTGATTATCTGGCGGAAACACTACTACCGTCACACTCTTAGGTTTACCACTCTTCATTTGACCTACCTGAAAAAGTAGGACCTTAAGGAAAGAATGTCCCAGCCAGTACAACCTGATTGGTTCGTCACGATAGGCAGCCCCCTGTGGTTATCGCGTCGGATCTCAGCTAGTTCGTTCTAATCCTACCAAATTGGTTCAAGCCATCAGCCAATGAAATAATGAACTGATACCAATCTTCAGTCGGTGCACAGTAGTAGATTAAAGCTTAACTATATAACGTCAGAATCTCATTTACAGTTAGGTGAATATTACAGACAGCAGGAAGTTTGAAACTAATTTGGTAAGGGGTATGATTTCAGTCATTTACAAACTACTTAAGCGTTGACTGTTTTGGTAACCGTGGGACCCAGAGAGGTTTTAAAATTTTCTTGTAAGTCTAGATGTAGTGCCTTAATCTAAGTGTAAACTAACGTATGTGTAAACCACGTAGCGAATGTAGAGGGACTCGTCGCATGGTTCAGAATACTATGTTTACTCTCGCTTAGTGTCCTATATCATTTGGGTGATAAAGTATATGGCGTTTAAAAATTTGGTGGAAAACTTACCCACTTGTGCTCCAGATATAATAGGAGCTGTTGAAAATTTTGTATAGCTTAGTTGCATTTAATGTCTTTTGTAGGGTTTTTCATATGCGTTACGTTATTGGTTCCCTGAAATTGTCATTTAAGAATCGTTACTTCAGGAATCGCTATTATCTTCAAATGTAGCCATCATAAACTGATCTAGCTTAGTTGGACAATCATTAAAAACGGAGAAGGATTGGACAGCCGTTTCGTCGTAGTATGTTACCCTCCAGGTGTGTGCACCGAAGACCTCACCAAGAGTTGGATACAGGACCTTGAGAGTTTGTGGTGAGCACTTAACATTTATATCAGACAGACAGACAGATACAACGTAGAACTTCGTACGTACGTACATCAGTTCAGGTTGCCATACCACATCAGCACAGAGACGCAACTGTCAGTTCAAATCCAAGAGTGATAGCGATAGCAGAAGTATTGGCAGTAATGCAGAAAATTAGGGAGCGAAGATATGATTCGAAAAGTATAATTCAGTGAGATAAATTTGAAAGGAGAAAGATTGAGAATTCAGAAGGTTAGATTTTGAGAGAACACAAAGAGTGGATGCACCTGCGCCATTGCAAACGATTTTGAGCCATGTCGTTCAAGGTCTCTAACCATTGGTGACTTTCGTCTCGCGGACCCCAACCACGCAGCCTACATCTACCAACATGACTTAGTCCGCTTGTCAGTGACTTCATCGATTTCTGCCATGTTTTGGTTTGGCCGCCCCTAGCTTTCTTCCAACCTATTCCTACGCCGCAAAACATAGCTCGTCGAGGCAGACGGTAGTTAGACATGCGTAACACATGTCCCAACCACCTCAACTGATGAAGTTTCAATACCTCATCTATTGATTTGCCCTTCTTTCCTGGAACCCGTTTCCTAACGACAGCATTGCTCACTCGGTTGTCCCACGATACACGAGCAATGCTTCGGAGACACCTATGGTCGAAGACCAGTAACCTACGAATGTCGTCTACTCTTAACGGCCATGTTTCGCCACCGTATAGTAGGACAGAGCGAACTGCTGCACGGTACACTCGTCCTTTGGTTAGCAAGCGGATGTCTCGCCTGCGCCATAAGTGACGCAGCTTGGCAAAAGCCAATCAAGCTTTCTGTATCCGTGCTGAGATTTCGTCAGTCACCAGGCCATCAGCACTGATGAGACTCCCCAGATACGTGAAGCGGTCTACACGCTCGACTACTTTACTCCCTATCACTAGTTCAGGTGCCGATGCAACCCAATCCTGAACCAACACTTTGCATTTCGAGGGGGAAAACCGCATCCCGAACATGCTTGCATTGTTGCTCAGGGTAGTCAGAAGACTCTGCATTTTGTCAGCGTCTTCACCAAATAGGACTAGGTCATCAGCATACTCTAAGTCAGTAAGCGAGGCTCCTGGTAGTAAGTCAACTCCTGAAAAGTCAGACGAAGACATGGTTATATCTAGGAGCATGTCTATGACAAAATTAAACAAGAATGGGGAAAGTGGGCATCCCTGACGGACACCACTTGAAGTGAGGAATTCCAATGACAGTTCGCCATAAGCTCTCACTCGACCTGTAGTTTTAGAGTAGAGAGCTTGTACAAGGTTAATGTACTTCTTTGGTACACCTTTCAATGACAGACACTGCCACAGAACCTCACGATCAACAGGGTCGAATGCCGCCTTTAGGTCCAGGAAGACAACTATTGTAGGACGCCTAAATGTGTGTCTGTGTTACAGGACCTGTCGCAGTGTGAAGATGTGGTCTATACAGCCACGTCCAGGTCTGAATCCAGCCTGGTTTTCTCTAGTCTGCTCTTCACGAGCTCTAGTTAGGTGTCTAAGTTTAATCGAGGCTAACAGCTTAGAAACTATATTAGTCAGACTGATTCCCCTGTGATTGTCACAAGAAGACTTTTGTCCTTTCTTATAAATTGGGACAATCAGGGATTGAGACCAGTCAGATGGTATTACGCCCAGTTCCCAGATTCTACCTAAGATTTCAGTCAATCTAGCTGCTAAAACTGGACCACCATCCTTAAAAATTTCAGGGGTAAGCCTATCAGGACCTGCTGCTCTACCTCGCTTCAGATTTCCTATAGCCTTCTCAACTTCATAGAGACTAGGAGGAGTTGAGTCGATTCGCCATTCAGGATGACTGGGAATCGTGGGCAACCGAAGTGTGGCTGAAGGCCAGTTGAACTGATCCCTAAAGTGTTCTGCCCATCAGTCCAATCTCCTGGACTGAGAATGAATTATAATCCCATCCTTTTCCGAGATAGTCTCACTCACATTCGGATTCCTAATACCAGTTTCCTTGATAAGTCGAAAAAGTTGCCTACTGTTGCCTATCGCCGCTGCCTTTTCCATCGTTTTCGCTTTCGCCACCCACCACTGTTCACGGTCGTTGCGTAGGCTTTTTATCAGCCTGCGCTTAAGCTCACTTCGCTCTTCATCATGTTCAGAGCCAGGTGGGATGAGTTTACGAGCATCCATCAGTTCGGTGGATGCTACTGAAATCCACGGCTTCATCCTAGCCTTATGATTTACCTTACTAGCAGATATCATTGCTGTTTCCATAGCATTTTTTGATATCATTCCAACCTGCTTCCGGATGGCAATCGCTTACACGGTCGCCTAACTGTTTTTCTAGTTGTTCCTGAAATATATTCTAAGCTTTATTATCATTAAGTAAAACCCTAAGAGGCTTCATTGCAATGTCTTTCCTACGTCCAGTAAGCCTTAAACAAATACGCGCTCGCACTAAAGCATGATCTGAATCTAAACATGTGCCCCAGAACGAGCGACAGTCCTCTACCGAACCCCTCCATCGGTGGCTGATGGCGATGTGATCTAGTTGGGTCCAACGTTGAGACGATTTTGGGGGTCGCCAGATCAAAAGATGTTTTTCCTTATGCCTAAAGTTAGTATTCGCTAGAAATAGGCGGTTATCTGAGCATAGTTGCAACAGACGGTCGCCATTATCTGTTCTTTGAGCCGTGACACCATAACATCCACCCAAGTGTCTCTCATTTTCACTTAGTCTACCTACTTGAGCATTAAGGTCACCAGCCATTATAACTATATCAGAGCGCCTATCTTTTTGGAGGAGGTCCGTAAGCTTGCTGTAAAACTGATCTTTCACCTCGTCTGAACTGCAGTCAGTGGGGGCATAGGCAAATACGACAAAGAGGCAACGACGAGTGTCCCTATCTTTCCGAGTCCTAACTGTCCCGTTCAGTCTGACAGCGCACAAGCGACTATCTACAGGGATCCAGTCTAGGAGAGCTAGTTCTGCCCTACGACTCAATGCAATAGCTACACCAGCGAGACCCCGGGAAGCAGCATCCGGGCTACCGGATACACGAAGAGTAAATCGGGCTGCTTCTTTGTTTTGATACGGTGAAATCAGGTCAATGATTTTGCTAGGATCCTGTATGTGCGTTTCCGAGACGCAGCATATGTCGATTGAGTGAGATTCTAAAGTCTTAGCTAAGGAAGCCTGTTGCCCTATTTGACTTAATGTCCGTACATTAAAAGCTCCAACATATAGTCTAGAACGGGGTTTCAAGAGACCAGGAATGACTTTTCGTGAGCTCGCATCGTTTGCATTAGCGGTGCAGTGAGATGAAGGAATGTGAGTAGAGTTAGTCGTAGAGATAAGAGAGATATTATGGGGTGTAGAAAAGGTTTGATTTTGACCAATCTGGACTCTCGTGCTTTTGTGGGTATGAGGGCGGTTGTCACTTCCCGGCTGCCCACACCGTGGAAGGGTGTTTCTTGAGGAACCTGAAAAAGAAGGCAGATTAGTGTCGGTCTTAGAGACCTGAGAGCGTGACCGCAGAGCCCAAGGGACAACTGCTTGAGGCCTGTCACGCACGGCCTTTTTATGAAGGGTTTTTTGAGTATTAGCTCCGCACTTAAAAGCCCTTAGTGGGCACCCATACCGCCGAAGACGGAAATCCGTGAGGTAGAGTGAGGTGTGACATTTTTAGGGTCGACCTTTTCTAACCCCTCCTTCCTTGTGAGAAGGCAGCATCGCTGCAGATGCTGGTTGTCCGAGGGAAACATCTTACTGCTGTCACACCCCTTTGCAGTCAGCAGTACGACTTCGCCCTCAGACCTTGAGTAGCTGCTTTTAGTCTCATCGTTCTCCAATCAACCTACCTAGCATGGTAGAACCTACAGGAACATATGTTCCAGCCAGTATAGCTCGGTTGGGTCATCACGATAAACAAGCCCGACCACCACGACAAGGTAGCAGCTACGGTCGGGTAACATTTATATCACTGAACCGGCATTCAATTTCTTACGTCAGTCAACTTGTAATAGTGATGGACATTATTAATCCTGTTAGTAGGCAACTGCAACACAGATAATTGAACTTCACTGGTCGCGTCTTATTGCAAAAGTTGTAGCAACATTTATTTGTTTATTCCCATTCTCTTACAGGGTTTATGCACATTATGGGAAACTGTTGAAGAATGTTGGGATCAGGATGCAGAGGCACGTCTATCAGCTGGTTGTGTAACTAAACGTTTGACCACATTACTTCGTCAATCTGTTGTTATTAGTGAACAGCACAATGATAATAATAACAGTAATAATGACATGGATACTAATATGATGAATAACTATCCTATTTTTTCGTCAATGGATGTTAATAATCAGAAAACAGATTCTAATCATTTACTAACACCAAGTCACTACTATTATACTCCTTATACTACTAATGATTTATGCTATGGTGGTTATACTGCGCCTTTATGGAATTATTCTTTTCCAAGTACAACAACAACAATTACTACTGCTACTAATGAGGGTAATATCATGCTAAGTGGCACTTCCTGCCCACCTACGATTTGTCTACCATACTCCATGAATATTAATTTCTCTACATTTACGACCAGGCGATCTGATGCTATACTGAACGGTGAAATATTATTAAAAGCCAAGAAGACTAAAAATCTTTCCTTTAATGAAATATCCACTCGGACAACAGAAGATCAAATACAGTGTAGAAATAGTGCGGAACATTTAAAATCGATCCAACGACAGCATGAAGTTGCAGAAGATAAATCGACCGAATATCAAAAGTTGTTATCTTCTGTACCTAACTTTCAGTGATCATTAATTCAGTTTTTCAGTTGTGTTGTACTTACAGTAAATATTTCCTTATCCTATTTGTAAACACGCACACATCATCTATTCAATTAGTTTCATTTTTTACTCCCCCAACTTCTTTATACATTTCTCCACACTGTTCTTCTTTACGATGCACTTATAAGTGCAATATTCACTCATTTTCTCTGCAATTACTTACTATAAGAAATAGGTGAAATTTTGTCAATTTGCTCGCTTCCTCCTTTATACCCCACTCCACCAGCACGCACAATGTGAAGCATGTAAATATTTAGATCTGTTATGTTATGATAATGTGTTTTCAGTAGTATTGTATTAAATAATGGCTTTTGTTGTTATTGAAGATGAGTTAATAACGACACATCATCAAGCACCATATTCAATACAATGTGATATGATATTGGTCTTTCTAAAATAAAAATAAAAAAAATCGGCGACAAAAAATGTCATCATTTTTGTCTTTTATCCAGTGTTCAGTATTCAATCTTTATTTGTTTTATTCTTGCTTGTGTATTAAATCCCGGTGAAATCTATTAATACTCTATTTGCAGTAACGAGTTGAATATCAACCATTCTGCACATACTACTTCAAAAATTAGTTTAAGTAGTATATATCCTAAATATTGTTTAAGGTGAAATGAATACTCTTTCTTCATTTTATTACCCTTTCAAGCCAATACTTGTGTGTATTTTTCGTCTTCTATGCATCCCTTTTATTTTGTTTAGTCTATTTATTATTAAATTATTGCCTTTTATTTTTTTTAAACAAATTTAACTGTATTATTATGATGTCTTTATGTATAGGCAACATTTCGTTTACTTTTTATGTTCTACTTGCTTTCTTCCTTCCTGATGGTTGTTATACACAGTTCTATTGAAGTTTATTTTCCTCTTCTAATCGATATAAGTTTATTGTATGTGTTTCACTAGTAGAGAAAATGTAATAATGTTGACTAATAGAAAAATAATAAATTAATTAAAATGTATACATTCATTTATTGTAAATAAATAATGTTGTTTTTGTTTCTGGTCTGTTGGCTATGATTGTTTGACTGATTGTATTTACATCCTACTTTTACTTTTTTTTTTTTCTAAAAAGAAATCATATCAGTTTATCAGTCGTAGTCACTGTCTAAATCAAACATCAATGTACGTCGGCTCAAGTCGTCACCACCATGTCATCACAGTGAGATAAGTTTAAGTAGTTGTAATAGTAATAATAATGAGGATGATCTAATGTTTAGAACGTAATTTAAAAAGATGGAATGAAAAAGATGTGCATTTAAGAATATTGGAACTCAGAATCTTGAGAGAGTGATAGGGGGAGGAAAAACTGAAATATTTATGTATCTGCGCCGCTGGTCGATCCTGAATTGTTATGTATAAAGATTACGACCACTAGTCATTGAAATCATGTGGAGGCCAGCCTGTTAATCTTCATTTTACCTATATGTCTCAAACTGCCTGTAAATCGTGTACTGATACCACGTCTGAGTTTGAATTTCACGATTCGTTAGTACTCAGAATCTGTTAAATGACCATTGTAGATCAGAAGGCCCTTACTACTGGAATCCAGTGATATGGACATGAGATAAGTATCACTAATTGCGATAGATTATAATTGCATAATATAGAGCTAAATGACTAAAATTAGTAATGTAAAACATTAGATACTAACTTTTGTCTGAATGTTAACTGCTTATCTCATGACCTTTATGCATTGGGTTCAATAAATTATATCGACGTAACTGCGCACTGCTAAGATGTTTCATACAAGAAACAATTATTATTCATTCATTTAAGCATATAAAATTTTGCACAAACGGACTCCAAAAATGTATGCTTCACACAATTGGAAACAATATTGCGAATAAACAGAAGACAGATGGTGATCATAATCACCTGGCACGATTTAATAAAACAATGTAGGAGATGAATTTCTGATAAAAGGGCTATCAAGTCGTTTTTTTTCGATTGAGAAAAATCACTTTTATGAAAAGTTTAATAGAAAACTAACATAAGATTCCCGTTGGCTTTTATTCTGTGCCATGTTTGATGAAAGCTTTAACCGTTGAGTTACATTCTCTCTCGTGATGAATTAACGAAGGTCGGTTCTATAAAACTTTCTATGTACTACACCATCATGTCATAGACCTACTACCTTCACCTTTCTCACTCATTTTCAGAGTCGGTAAATAATATGCACTGTGAAAGCCGCTGAAATAACATCCGTAAAATACGGCCAAGCCACTGAAACTGGTGCTGCAGACTAGTAGCACCTGTTGAGTTATCATCACTCTCACTAAACCGTTTGTACTGCTACCATAACATTGTCACCCGATTTCAGTATTTCTTCTGGGACTATGGCCAAACTCAGAGAATTTCTGAATATTCTCAGCTCGGAGAGACTTGGTTTCTTAATCATGGAGCTGAATTACTTTCACTAACTCTTTGTGAGCGCGACGTTTCACAGTTAAACTCACATCATGATGGCGGCAGAGATGACCCAGATTGGCATAGCGCAATCTGGTTTTTATTGTGCGTAGATTGATATCATCTGACACGCCACTACTAGCACATACTTTTCGGCTATTTCTAACAGTTCACAACAAAGAGTGAGAGTAGGTAAATACTTATCAGCCTTGCAGAGTTATTCTGCACTTAGAAATGCAATGTACATACCATACTTATGGACACTAATTACCAACTAATTAAGGGTGGTTTGGATGGCTCGTGTGTTATCACACATCAAGCCAATCATCTACAAACTCAAGGTCGAAAAATTTTTCTCAAAATAACAGACCGACATTACGTGCTTCCTCCAAAAGTTTTTCCAGAATGTCTTCGATAGCAGAGTTTGAGAGAAGTGGTAAAGTGGGGCAACTCTATCTATCCTCACTGTTGGAATGGAACAGTCCAGAAGGCGGTTGTATAGTCTCATCCTGCCTGAAGTGGTTGTGTAAAGATCTTTTAAAGTGTTTGCAAACTTCTCAGACTCATCTTCCCACAACAGAAAATCCTAGTGCTTACTCCCGTCCGACAAATCGATGGTGACCGCTATGTCAAGAAACAGCGATTATTGGCCTGAACTACTTTTGTCACTACTCGAACACATGGCAGGGAGCGAAAACTGGCCCTTCACGCGTTTTACACAATTTGCAGAGTATGATGGATGCTAAGGAGGATGATACTCCGATAGTTTTCATACAAACTACGAACGCTTTTTTTAAAGATAGGATCACTAGTCACTTCATTCTGTGGTAGTGGAACACTCCGTCAGTTTCCTGACCATGAAGCCTCGACCGTGTTTAGAAATAGGTGGAATTATGTTGTTAGGGTGTGGTCATATGTGGTGCTTCTAAAACAAAGTTTCTTACGGATCTCAGCTTATTTAGCTGGGTCTGTAGTCGCCAATCAGGAAGTATACAACAGGCTGACCGATGTTGTTTGGGCAATAGATTAGTCGAATTAATCCTAGAAGACCTCTGCCCATCGTCAGAGATTTTTTTTTGAATGTTAGTGATTATTCTACGATCAGTTTCACAAATCGTTTCGATGACATGGGACATTTTGTTGACGGTGTCTCGAACGAGTTGTAAGAGCTTTTGGTTATCAAATGCAGCTGCCACTCCCAACACCTTAGCACTCTCCTTATTCGAACTTTCTACAATTTTTTGGCATTAGAATCCACGTGTATTATCAGACTCGTGAGTCGTCGGAGTAATCCAACGATCCCCAACGAGTTGTAAGGAGTCTGTAGAAACCCAGAGATTATAAATGGGACATTTTACAAAACCTCAAGAGACGTGGCCTGCCATTTTCATGGTCCCATGCTAATGTAACCAACGACCGTCCAAGCTTTTTGGTGAACTAGCAGCTGACGTTGAACCTGATAACGGGAGCTGCAGCCGATTCGCTAGTAACAATCCGTTCAGATCAAGTTGTTTTCTGGCCAATCAAACGCAATATAAGTATGGCGCAAACCAAACCATGATCACAGTCCATATAGGCATTATTTGAAGGATGGTATTTTTGGACACAACGACGTCAGCGGTGACTGATCACGATGTGGTCACTTTTTTTCTAGGCTTGGGTTAAAGAGAGAAGGTGCAACTGTATCATCAGTGGCTGTACTAGAAATTAGTGCTGAACAGGAACAGGTTGTGGCCTGTGCTTGTCTGTAGAAGACGGTCACCGTTATTTGACTTGGAACTGTCAAGTCTTCATTGGCTGCCAAAGCGGTCGTCCTTCACTTCTAAACACCCGATCTACACATTCAAATCTTCAACTGGTAATACAATATTTGTCAGACGCGTTTACCTAAGGTCACTAAATTGATGGTAGAACTGTTTCTTGATTACATCTAGTATTCTATTTGTCAGTTCGTTGAAAAAGATTGAGAAAGGATGTCGTATTTTACACCAGTGACCAAAATAGGCTCTTATCCTATTCGCTTCTTGAGTCATAGAAGCTATGTACACTATTTAATTGGAATCATGGTTTTCCGACTCTCCTAGATAAACCATTCGTGTTCACCAAAACGAAACAGCTATTGAGTACATTTTAGTCCTCATTGGTTAATGAATTAATTTATTCTGTGTTGCAAAATGAATTAAATAGGTTTGAAACATTTGGAGGTGCAGATAGGTATCGTTTGCCTTGAATGTTATGCATAAAAGCATAAAAGTCTGTAGCTTTGTTATTAAAAATATTGTAATGGGGAAGTCTTAAGACTTGACGTGCACCTATGAATTTATTGATAGTTTGAACTTTACCGATAGGTACTAACTTCCTAGTTATGAATCATACAATACAAGTAATGAAAGGTTGGGAATGCAGGGCAATGTCACATAAAATTGGCCTCAATAATTGCAGTTGTAACTAACTGCTCTCATTTGCTGCTCATCTACCACTGTGCTGATGTACAATATCAAAACTGGAGTCGATACACTATGTATCGTGTCATACATCTATAACGGCTAACTAAGCGACTTAAATTTTTGACATCGTAGTCAGTATGAAATGCAATTTCATTATTATTATTGATTGGCATCTATTCTTTGTAGTGGGTAGGATTTTGAGTCTTCAATTTTCTTACACGCGTAGATCGATCTCATATGCTTCATAGTCATTTAACTAGATCTGACTAGTGATTTAGTGATTATAACATATAACACTTTATCATCTTTGACTTCTGAAGTTGGTATTTCAAGATGATTTACTGTACACAGTGAATTACAACCCTAGAGTAGTTTTAACTAAATCATAAATTAAGTGGTTTGAGTTGTCATGTAGTTTTATTAATAGTCGAGTTTATTCAGTATTTATATCACGCCCTGATGATTATTCGTTGAAAATTTAAGTGTTAGAACGGTGGCTTTATCTGTTAACGTCTTTAACTTTCAACCAGTGAGTTGTAAGTTGCACTGACACTTCACCTACTTCCTTTTGAGTAGTCGGTTAATGTCACATCGTACATGAGAAATACGTAACTCAAGACCGGGTACATGAATTTGTACTTGGTAACTAGATTACCTCATCTCTCATATACTTGTGTTCTCGTGAATGCTAATAGACGAAGGGTTGTTCATTCAAGGGACACTCAGTACTAGTCATTCGAAACACGAGGCTTTTATTTCATTAAGTAATCTTCTACGGTAATTGTTATTCTTTTTTCTAACGTTTCAGAATAAATGACTACACTAGATGATATCGATCAGGACCCAGAACATGGAAATGAATCAGTTTCATTGGGAAATGAAGAAACAAAGCAAAGTGATGTTGTGACGGATGAAACAGAGGATCAATCCATTGGTCATATGCGTGATGAGGCGCTGCGACGCAAAGAACGATTAAGACAGTTACGTATGAAAAATGCATCGCAGAAGAGTATTATTCACTTAAATACAAATAATGATGGAGAATTACCTAAACCAATATTTCGAAACTATAAACCACAATCTGAGGAACTAAAAGATGGTGAACTTCCTGCTGGCAAGCCGATAGATTGTAAGTGTTCTGAACCTGTCTCACAATTATCTGATTTAAATCTATTTATTGCATAATGTGTTAACTGGTATGTGAATAAAAGTTTATGCCCCTCCATTCACCTGATTGGCTATCTACCTCTTCTATGACCTCATCGACCGATCTACTATCTGTACCTAATCGTCTGTGCCTAACCTCAGGCTTTCTTACTCTCTCATCTCATGATAAGCAAGTGGTATTTTAAAGAGATGAAAAACCTGTAGTCTACATGTTTTCTATTTGCATAACCTGTGTTTTACAATCATAAGGCAATACATAGCAAACTACTGCACAGTATAGTTCGGTTAGCAGACGAACATCTTTCTCAGACCTCGATTGGTGCAAGTTGACAAAAGCCAAACGAGTTTCCTGAATCCATGGTGAGATTTCGTCAGACATTGACCCATCAGGGCTGATGAGACTTCCATGATAAATGAAGTTATCAATGTACTCAAGTACTTCACTTCCTATAATCAATCTAAGGAACAATGCAGACTATTCTTGAAGTACCACTTTGCATGTGAAAATAAATAAACGTATCACAAACACGTTTCTATTGTTATTTACGGTGTTCAGGATACTGCATTTTGTCAGCATCTTCACCGCGTAGAACTTTATCATCTCCATCTTCTAAGTCCTCATGTGGTGGGAGAACGATCTATGAAAAGTTAGATAAAAGTTAAGAAATACCACTATTGTTCTATAACCTGACTTTGAGTGAATATTTGACCAATACATCTACATTCGAGTTTTAAACAAATGACAAATCATGCAAAATGTTATGCACATTCTAACTTTTCTTGCTCATAATTACTTTCTCTATTAAAAGGGAATAATATTTATAGCCTTTCTTATAATTAGCTAAAAATGAATTTTACTTTCTCAAGGTTTTCATGAATGTTTGCTCCTATACTTAAGTGTCGTAATGCACGACATGTTCGATGTAATTTAGATAGATATTCGGTCAAAAGGTAAAGTAAGTAGTCTTAAGACCGGAGATTCACAGTCTCAACTAGGTAGCAAATAAAACAATCACTGAACACAATTCATGTAATGTCATCTAGAATTACTCATATAGAAGACGTAAATTATTTTCTTATTTTTAGTGAATAAGCACATTATCGCACAACTTGAAGCTGCAGATGCACCAGTTATTGTTGATGAAGTTGTAAGTTGCTTAATTTACAATTTATTATTATTATTATTATTATTATTATTATTATTATTATTATTATTATTACATAATAATCAATATTTAAATAGCGAAAGATGCCCATTATGCCATTGAGGAAAAACTGATAATTTAGGGAAGAATATTTCACTCTTCTATGGCACCATAAATTGGATCATATTTTCAAATATTGTACACCGGCGATGCCTTTGCAATTCAGTAGTTTAAGTCTGAATTCTGTGTACGAAAGGACAATGTGCAATCTCTAATGTTACTATGATGTTAATACATTTTTGGAATTTGTTTGTACTTCGTACGGCAATAGATTTATATTAGAACACATAGCATCTCAGATTTTTCTAACGCTGAAACTAGATCTGCACGGCCAATATAGACTGGTAATTAGTCTTCAGTAGGTCTAGTGACCGGTGTTAATTCTTATAGTATTTTTCCTAGTGAAGATCAAATTTGCACTAATAATACTGCACTGATAATACTTGTTCGTGTAGTGCGTTCCAGTTGTGGACGACTCGTTAAGCAAAACGGAATCCTATTCTCAACTTATTCGGTCGTGGTTTTTGACCTTTTTGTGCGTTCGTTTGTTCTTGCCCGGAATAGCTCTGCAACCTCCATCTAACTAGTTCATTTAAATGAACTTTAGGGTCATTTATAAACAGCAGTAAGATCTATCACAAATATGCAATGGTTTAATGTGTTGGATGCACGGATATACATAATGTAGTAAAGAAACTGAGTATATATTAGTAACAGTATCAATGGTAGTAAGAAAAATCAAGCTAGAAAACATAATGGATTGTGACGATTGTTAATTGCAGTTACAAATCACAGTTTGACCTTTGACAGAGCACCATTAAACACCATGGAGGCACTAGGTTTGAGTCTTGATTAGATCACAGAATGCACATTGCCGAGGGGTGTCGTATGATATAGAGATGTCTTGTGCTTCCTGGTTTTCACTGATTGTTTAGCTACAGTGAATCCTTAATATAACACTTCGAAAGATATTACTCAATGAAGTACTCAATTAATAACCTTATTTTTTTCGCACCATTCATATTCTAGAATTTGACAAGTCTTGCACCTCGTAAACCGGACTGGGATTTAAAAAGAGGTGTTGAGAAGAAACTGCGTAAATTAGAGCGTCGAACTCAACGTGCTATTGCTGAGTTAATTCGTAAGCTTTTTTACTCTACATTTTTCCCCTTATTATAAACTTATTTTCAAGAAATTATACTGTGGTATATGAAGCTATAAATCGTCATCATAGGCGATTGGGTCATACGTTGTTACTCATAATTCTAGTCGCCATCTATCCTGGTATGCAATAATTTCTTGCATGTGAATTTGTTGTAAGAATAGTTAGGGACGATTGATTTTAGACATGATACTGTTTAATGCGACCATTTACGAATTATTTGACTTATATATTGATGTGTGAACTTCGTGATTCAGGCCTACATAATATTCGTATTCTGCTGTTGAATATGCTAGATTGCTTCTACATCTCTCTTAACAGTGCAATCGCTGTCTGTTCTCTGTGCTACTCTAAATTTTCTTGTGTAATGTAATTTCGTACTTTCTCTTTCTTCAGTCTCATTTCATCTCTTTCGTACTACGTTTCGTATGTTTAGCTTCTCACTATACTGCACTGATATTATTTCTGACAACACAGATATCGATATATGCATTCATGCCAGGATCTGCGTTATCTATGTGAATGAAAGGCTTAGTGATTAGGATATGTTCGACTTTCAACGCAGCACATTTACAACGGTTGAAGAATACTGGTTGAAGTATCACTAGCCCTCACACACTTAGGGCATGCTTTAATAATAAGTGCAGAAATCTGTACTTGATTTATAAGTTGACTTAATAGATTCTACATTGTCTACGACTAACTAAATAATTGACTTGGATCTTAATAAATGCAGGATGGTTTGATTTCTGCTACCCTACTTGTGGTTGTTGGTCGAGTGCCCTTTATTATGCTTTCACCTGGACAACTACGGTTATATGGCCTGGGCTAGCCAATGACAGGACAACCACTGCCGATCTGAAAATAGCGATATCAACCAGTCAATGATGCATTACCTTTAAGTGAGTGAGTTATACAATAATCTTCAACAATCACCAGATAATCTTCTCACCTGTCAGTCTGCCCAGAATCTATTTATCACAGACGGAATATGATAAATAACATTTGAAGTCATATCAAGCCAAACAGTTCAGAATGTATATATTTTAAACAATCCAACAAATGCATTAATAGATGTCCAGACCACACATACACTAACACATTGAGGGAAATACGATCAATATAGAACAATGGTATACACGATAGAAAATCTGAATAGTGATTACGTAAGTAATTAGACATAATTCATGAGGTGTAAAGGATATAATAAGAGTTGATAAATGAAATATAAGTTCATGACTAGAGTGATACGTGAAGTGGCAGAAGTAGAAATAGTGAATGAGTATACAACTTCATATACACATGAAACAATCCTCCGGAAATTAGTCCTGAGTTTGTTGTAACCTGCATGTTTAATTTCTTATATTAATTAGTAACGTTGTCTAATACTGTATATCCCTTCCCCGCACACCATTTTGATCAGTTATAAACCTTTTTTGTACGTGATAATTGTATATACAACTGTAGTATGTTTATATTTATAATCTAGTTTACCTCACATTATTGAGCCGATAGGCATCTACTTTGATACATTTAATTCTTTAAACACGTGAAATTATACTACATATAGACATCAAAAATTTATCCGCCACACAAATAGAAAGATAAAATTGTGGAGAGATAAAACAGCACTGCCGATTATAATCACAAAGGCAATATTTAACAAGTAGACAAAAAATACATAATAGGATATACAATTTGGATAGGAATTTAGTCGACAATGACTTTTTCCCATTGAAAAGGGAAATTTCACTTTTACGAAAAACTTGACAGAAAATTACAACAGTATTGCTACCGCCTTCTATTCAAAGCCAAGACTTATCTTTGTTCCCCTTTTATGACTTCACGATTAGAATTCTAGGTATGGTGTAACTCAGTGGCCTGAGCTGTTTTCAGATACGACTCTATTTGTGTGGCGCATACACTTTTAGTGTTCACTTGTACTAATATTTTATATGTTTGAATAAATAATAAATACTCTCACGCATGGAATTATGAAGTGAATGTCCTGAATTCGACTCTGTATGACGTCATATCCTACTACTGTTGGTGAGTTTTAAATTAATGTAAAACAGCTGTCAGTTACTATCATGTTCTTCAGTAGTACTTTATTTGATATCATTTCTCTGAGTGGAAATAAAATGTGAATTAAACTGTTTTCATAAATTAGCCAATGTTTATGAAAAGAATTATCATTAATTGTCACTTTTTTCTCGATTCTTCTTCTTCTTCCTACAGGTGAACGTCTTCTTGAAACAAGTACCGATTCAATTGAATTGCATACAAACCATCTGAAATCAATTGAATGAATATTAATTTTCTTAATTCTTATATTCTAATTATTATTTTGCATAAAATATACACAATTTGATCCATGAAAAAAAACAGAGTTTGTTATATTTGATTTAAGGAATCTAGGAAATTTTAAAATGTTATTAGTTTCTTTTATCATGATGATGAGAATGAAACTTTATTAGTTACTATTTGAATTGTGTTGCTCGTTACTTCATGGTTAAAACACTCGAGTTCTATCAACAGGTGGATGGCTTAAACCTCTTTCTACTTATATCGGTTCTAAGTAATCGAGTAATAATTATTAATTATCATACATGAATCAGTATGTGTCTAAATTAAGTGCGAAGCTTGAACTCTTGATGAAACTAGAGGAGAGTATTCAACATGTTTTAGTTATCTGGTAACTTGTGCTTTCCGAGTACTGTTATCTAGTGGATGCAATTATCATAAAGTGCTAATTTCAAGTTTTCGATTTTTCGGTGTGAACTTATTTGTACCATATGATTCAATTGAAATAAATGCTGCATATCCCAAAAGTCTTTGTCAGTTTCACAATTTAGTGAAACAGTAGCTTAACGATTTAAATAAGCGTTACGCATCATTATTTGGAATTTCGCGCTGTGGATATTTTATAGATGCTAGTTATTAGAATCATCATTCTTCACAGATGGAATGAATTTCTCAGACTAGTTAGCCAGCCATTCATGTGCAACTTAGAACTTATCACATAAATGCTTCGATCCAAGTTGTTGCACCACATTAAATCAACAACATGAATACTATAGTAGTCGTATATGTGGTAAGAAAGACTGGAAGTACTACTCAACGTTTAGATTTGTGGAAGGGTTCAGAATGCTTTTGTAAAATTCACTTTCCAATTAATTGGGGCTCCCGTTAGTAGGAGCGTTGGCAGAAACGACGGAAACCAACGACGTATCCCTACCCTTTGGAGTTCTTGCAGAACCATTTAACCAGACAGCATATATGAAACTATCGACATTAATCCCTTCAGGAAGTGGATATTCTTTACTAACATTTAGTGATGCACCTACATCAGCAAAACCACAAAGAGTTACTAGATAAATCGGTCTCATGTTTATTATGTGCAGTCAAGTGAATGACCATGTTGCGATCCTGTCAGAATGTCTTGGAGTCAATATACGTTAATGGCATAAAATTCCATGATATAAACTAGTGAGGTCTGTTGACTGGATTGACATACGGTTCGCACATTTAAAGCTTTCCGAGTTTGGTGTGGAGTTCGATGAAACCTTGGATAACATATCGTGAAGTCGATCCATAAACTCTAATGATATGTATGGAAGAAGTAGGGAGAAGAATATCGGGGCTGAAAGTGGTAATAGAATGAATATCATGCGGTAAATGTACCTAATTGCGAACAGAGTGATATCGAGTTATGTTAAGTAATGACTGACTGTTATCACTTTCCCGTTGCTCGCGAAGTTGTGGAGGATTACTTGATGTAACTGAAGTGGAATGTCGCTTTAGAGGTGGTTTCGACGACCCGATAGTGTGATTATTCCTCAGTAGACAATTGGTTGGGACCAATTACACACGAACTGTTTGTGAAGAGTTTTATGTGTATTATCCCCGTGCTTGTAAAGGCCTTACTATCACAAAGGGAAATTCATGGAGTAGGGTGAGGCACGAATTTTCTCAACCGATATTTTCTAACATCCTACCCTTGTGGAAAGGCTGCATCATTAGAAGCACTAGCTGTCTGAATGAGACCACCTTAAAACTATCACATCGTGTGTACAATCAGTCTGTGTGACTTCGAATTCGGATCTTAAACTTGTTGTTTTTTATCATACCACTCTAATCGACTTACTTGACATGTCAGGATCTAAAAGAACTCAGTATAGCCAAACTGGATCATCAGAATAGGTAAGCTCAACTACCACCTTAAGGTAATAGCAAGTCACAAGACTAGTTAGGCACAATATTGTTTAGTTACATTATTCCTCATTAAATACTTGTCGGTTAGAAGTATACAGTTAATAGTACCTTAGATATATTTAATTGTTGTCTTTTAACTAGAAAATATAGATCATTTCTTCGTGTTTATATTTTCCCATGACCATTCAATCAAACTGTATTAATCGTTAAGTTTACACGATTAAGGATACTTCAATAAATGTATGTTCCAGGATAAGACTTCCTAAGCACGTTTTGTATTTTCATTTCCATAGTGATTCATTATCATCTTGATACTTCAAATCGAATGGATTAGCAAATGGGAAAAAAAGGAATGAAATGAACAACTGCCTAAGCAATTTATATGCTCTCCCAGTGAAATTGGAATACGGTTATGACTTTTGCTTTTTATTTGTAAAGATTTTTTGAAGTGATTTTAACTTTTGGAGTTATGGATCTTATGAACACACTCGAAATTCATCAGATGACGATAACAATCTACCTCTGTGTGAAGTAGACGTTGATGATTATGTTCAGAATGACAATGATGACTCCACAGTCTTACCATTTACTTGTCTGTGTTACTTACAACAATGTTTTAACTTAATGTATGCATTTATAACATAAAGTTGATTGAATAAGCAACAACTAGTTAATGTTTGTTACCAAACACAGTGAATATCGTATAATAAACATTCACACAAGTTGCCTTATGTATAACTTTACTGGTTTTTGTCAGAGTTGGTTACGGTGGCGCAGGTGTATTCACTCGTTGTCGTCTCTTAAGTTGTGTGCTTAAAAATATTTTCTATCCTTCGTTCCACGACCTGATTTCCTCTCTCTAAACCATGTCCAACATGCCTACTCTTTTTTTTGTTTCTATTATCATTATTATTATTACTATCATTAGGGTAACTGTTATTTCTCTTGATTTAGTGTTAATCTTGCTGTGATGCCTAGGTGTAGCAACTTGGATGGATGCACATATGTGCCATGTTCTATGTTGTTCATACATACATATTGCATGTCGGCATGAAATTTTCATCATAGCTTTCATTCTAGATTTTCTCTTTTTCATCTGGAATGTTTGTTTAGCTCCACTGTAACCAAGCAATTCAGATTTCGAGGACTACAGCCACTTAAAATGAAATCATTGATGAATATCATACTGTAATATACAGCACCTGTTTACTAAGTGAATGAAAAAATGGAAACATAACACTAAATTGAGTATTGTGGATAACTCAAATCCTGTTTTATTGTCTGTCTATTCTTAATTTACAACTAATGTCATTCTTTTGTCTCTTAATGATTAAAGATGTAGGGTGATGAATCAAAAAGTATAACATTGTAACTCAATTGTCAATTACAATACTCAACCTCGCGATTAAATTTAGTGATATATCATTCAGTTAATTAATCATAATTAAATGACTAGGGGGAGGATGATTCTTACCAGCGACGTATTAGGTGAAAGCTGGAATTATCTATCTATTGACAAATATACGTAAATATATGAGCATATTTATTGGCATGCTCTAAATTCATATATATATTTGTGAGACGTCTGTGTTTATCTTTACTACTCTCAATATTCATTATGACTGTTGTACCCTAGATCTCGGCACATATTTCCGTTCAATCAGTAGGTAAGTGCTACATATTATAGCATCAGTCGGTCAGTACAGTCAGAAACAATATAATTCCTAGCACATTTGTGCGTTAGCTCAAGTTGTCATACCACACATACCACTAGAACGACGAGATCAGACACTGGTTTATTACAAGAACGTTATACATAGAACATAGTAAGAAAGAATGAAGAAACACTATAAGTGACGGAACAATAGAACTTTAGATCTACATCAAAACGAGCAATGAATGCACTGAGACTGATTCTAAACTTACATCATCCAAAGTCTCCAACCACTACTGCCTAACGATTAGTAACTTCATTAACTGGGGTCATGTTTTGGTTTGGGAGCCACAAGCTATAATTCATCCTACTTCTACACCAGCAAACATCCTGCATCTAGGCTAAGCATACGTAATATATTTCTCAATCACCACGGTCGGTAAACGTTTATAATCTTATCCATCGATCTGTCAACGTTTTTAAGCACATTGTGTCTAATTTCAACATTACGTGTTCAGTTGTTCCACAAATCTCAATAGATGCTTCGAAGTAACCTATGCTAGGGTTTTACGTACTCCGGTTAATAAACAGTGAGCGGTCGTGCAGTGAAATGTGCACTAATAGTTTTATCGCACGCCCTAACATTCATTACAATTGAATTACTGAAGGAGATGGATAAGACACATTCGGGGAACAGTAAATACGTCTTGGTTAACTTTAGTGGCGACTGAACAGTTCGAAATATGATAAGCTTTAAGAGTTGAACCAACTTATCATACTTATAAATACAATTCATTTCACGCATGTTAGTATGAATGTATGCTATTGAAATAGAGTAGTAGTTTCTATATAAAGTAGTTGGAAGCCTGAGTTTGAATCTGTAATCAACTAGTTTTTAAGTCAAGTCGTCCTAGTAAGCCGACTGTAAACTATATTAATTTTCGTAGGTAAATACAATTGAGAACACTTCCAATTTGTTAAGACTTTCCATCATAATAAAGAGAAATCAACATAGGCAACATATTGTCATCATAGTCAACAAAATCATGGATAAAAGTGCAACGTTCAACAATGTTGTCGACGGTCAGCAATTTCATTTCACGCGTGAACACTGTACACTTGAGTGTAACTATCAGTTCAATCGTTAAACCTTTATCTCACAATTATATATATATATATATATATATATATATATATATATATATATATATATCGCCAATTAATATCAATCGTTGGAAGCTGGTTCGGTGGTCCAATAGCTAAGCATTCTCTGAGAAGCCTGAAGGTTTTGGGTTAAACTCCTGATTAGTTGAAGGAGGAGGGTGGTTGTGAATGCACACTACTAAACAGTCCCATATCAAGACGAAACTGTCGTCCAGTGCATCATGGCTGTCAATGCTTGTCTAATTCAGACCGATTCGTGATATCAAATTACCATTTGTGTTTACCATACAATATCATTGATTGTATCACAATGTATATGTTCATCATAGTGAGTTGTGCATAATTCTAGTCACTTGAAATGAAATCTTTAATGAAGATTACACTATAATATGTTGAACTCACTAGCTCAATCCGTAGAGGAATGAGAAAAGACAACGAATGTTGGGTATGACGCTTGAAATATGAACATGAACATTGATCACGTCGTGAATAACATAAGCCAAATACATTAATAAACTCTACACTACATCCCTTCGTTTTTTTGAACTAAACTACTTATTAAAGTACATGATAAGGATAAAAGTGAATGATACAGAAAGAAGTTTATGTGACCTCTAAGTTGAAACATTCGATTGTATGTTGAAATTTGATATTATAAATAACATTTCATTACAACTTAAATAACAATAACTTAAATAACAATAATTAATCCATAGTACGTTTTTCTACGACTACATCATGAACATCATGCATTAAGCACAACGACAGGAAAGAAACATTGAACGATTTCGACAGTAATTCAAGACAGAAACAAAACTATGTGAATACAATTCGGAAAATTGTTACATGATGTCTCTCTCCTCTCTCCATCCTACCCCCACCCCCACCCCCTCCCCACTCACCCCACTCTACATCGATTCAGACAAAAATGACCAAAATAATTGAAATCTCCCAAAATACATGTCTCTACAATAAACATAAGATTTTGTCGATTTCTAACAACTCTAAAATAAAAATAGATTTGTTTTACAATTGATGAAAATTAAGCTGGAATTGTAACTGACAAATGGAATCCAGGATACGAGTCTCGTTCTGTATATAATTTATCAGTTGAATGAACCTGTTAGATTGCAGTGTTGATGTTCACACAGAATTAAATTTGTTTCATTCAAGTTAAACGCCATTATTTTATGCACTAATCTACTAATTTCAGACAACCAGTGATTTGTATGTTGAGTACTTACTTACTTACTTACGCCTGTTACCCCTTTTGGAGGAGCATAGGCCGCTCACAAGTATTTTCCATTCAACTCTGTCCTCAACAATCCTTTCCAGCTATCTTCAGTTCCTGTTCATCCTTTTAACGTCTGCTATCAGCTCTCGACGCGGTGTGTTCTTTGGCCTTCCTCTTTTCCGTTGTTCAACAAGGTTCCAAGTTGATGCTTGTCTCGTGATGCAGTCTGATGATATGCGAAATCTATATCCTATCCATTTTCAACGTCGTTTCCTGATTTCCTCTTCAGCTGGAAGTTGGTTTGTTCTCTTCCAAAGTAGGCTGTTGCTGATGGTTTCCGGCCAACAGACATTCAATATTCTGCTTTGACAGTTGTTTATAAATACTTGTACCCTCTTGAGGATGTTTGAAGTAGTTCTCCACGTTTCAGCTCCATATAGAAGAACTATCTTGACGTTCGGATTGAAAAGTCTGACTTTGAGGTTGGTAGACAGTTGTTTGGACTCCCATATATTTTTAACTGTAGGAATGCTGCCCTTGCTTTGCCGATCCTTGCCCTTACATCTGCATCGGATCCTCCTTGTTTATCGATGATGCTCCACAGGTATGTAAAGGTATCCACTTCTTCCAGAGTTTCACCATCAAGCTCAATAAAGTCGGTGCTCTCTGTGTTGAATTTGAGGATCTTGCTCTTTCCCTTATGTATGTTCAGGCCTATTGATGCTGAAGTTGCTGCTACGTTGGTTGTCATCACTTGCATTTGCTGTTGTGTAGGGATAGAAGTGCTAGATCATCCGCGATTGTATGTTGAGTATGTACATATAATTTGCAAGTGTTTGTATTTTTTTTTAACAAGATCGAAACAAGATTTCACTTGCCAGCCATTATCCAGTATTATTCATACCTATGATTTTCATTATATGGAGGTTACTTACCAAGGCCGGATATATTCAACAGAGATGGTTCAATTACAGTTCTGAAAACTAACAACCGAGAGTTGGAAAACACTATTAGGTAATCTCATGAAGTCATTAGAAGCACAAATAAAGCGAAAAAATTTTTGAATTTTCTTCTACTCATCACTTAACAGTCGAGGTCCATACCTATTAATTGTTGATGAGTTGATCGTCATTCACTGACGGATTAGTGGGTGCACACAACTAAAGTTTCTGTAAATGCTGGACTGTCATCAGCTTATAGTCCAATTGTATTCATTTCGATTGGGTTATTGTCGCTGCCTATCTTAAGTGGACTTGGGCTAAAGCTGCGCAGTCCGAGGACTTAGTTGCCTGGCCTACCCAAACCGTAGTGGCCATTATTTCTTGTACCTCTAATGCCTAACATATAAGAGACAATCTTAGGAGGTCGAGTATATTTAGGAAGATGCAGAAGGCGAATTTTAAAATGAGGGTTATGACCACACCGCACCAAATGCTGTATCCACGTGGATGATACTGGTCTTCATGAGTTGAAATATTTCATTCATCATCCAGTGACTAAGACGTATAGTGTAACTTTATTAGGGTTTAATGTATTCACACTAACCCTATTAGTACCTCGCTAGGATGGAACAACCATTCAGTGATCCCTGGTTTTAAATGGTACCTAACTAACATGAATCCGCGACGAATAAAACACAACTAAACATAATACCTATCTCCACAAAACCACTTGAATTCATTGATAAAACAATTATGATACTTAGCCCAAAACTATTAAATCTGACAAAGATTACAATGTTTGAAACTAGTTCCGTAGTCAGGGTAAAGAAACTAAACCTATAAATGTTTTATGTATACAATGATTAAACAGAACTCTACTACCCACTGATCCCTATACAATGGTATTCAATTGAAATGGTTCAGTAATCAACATTCAACATGTCGTCTATTTTTAAAGTAAATTGTTCTAAAAATATTGTAAAATGTTGAATGGATTTCTGATTCTTCTAAATGATTACACTACTGCAAGACTGTCTCACTGATATAGGAAATCATTTTTTTTTTAGCAATAAATAATCGAAACACATGTACAAATGAAAATGTAGCTGTATAGTTTGTACTGAAGTTGGTATTTACACATGTATATCACGTCGCCTATTTTCAATTGTTGTTCTTTTCAAACTGACGCGTCTCTTCGTATGTCTGTGTATAAGCGCCAGTGTTTGTATACTTACTGTAAAGATGGCGTCTTATGTAGAGACAAAAATTACTAAATATAGCGATCAGTATATAGTAGTCATGTTCGTAGTAATTTTATTTCTCATCTTTTAACATAGTTTTTTCAATAATAATAATAATAATAATAATAATAATAATAATAATAATAATAATAATAATAATAATAATAATAGCAATAATAATAATAATAGTAATAATAATAATTGTAATTATTGTAAGCACCTGATGGTATTGTTTCTTGTTAGAGTAGATAAGCAAACGAGACTGTTGTATGTTTATTTTACCGATGTACAAATAGGAATGGTAGAAGAGTTGAATAACCTACTTAATCAACAATAACTAAAAGTGTTAATAAGTCAGTGCATCTACACTTGAATATTCATCAAATAATAATATTGTAATCTCATTTATTTTCTTTGATAGTATACAGTTGTATGAGTGTAAATCAGTCAGGTTGGTTACATCATTAGTGTACTTTAGTGAAAGATTTGATGTTACTTCAATCTACATTTTGATTTATCCAATTAGAAGTAGTCATCCATAAGTCATGTATCTCATGAGTTTTTCTAATCTTATGCAGTTATGAAGAGGACAACTTTGAGCACTAAATGATGAAACCTTTAATGATAACTACAGTCCTATAAAAAGCTATCACTCATTAATTAAAGAGGAAATTGTAACTGGTATTGGTGTATATAATATGCTTTGGAAATACATGAAACATTACTCATTACTTCAATCAACTAACATTGATAATGATATGTAAATCTAAACTATCATACTAACTCGAATATAGTTTGGAATTTATTGATATCATAAATTGATTACACTAAGACAATCAATCATTGAAAACCAGGAAATACTATGCATTTGTGTATCACTACTATATTGTCTCAGCTGTTTATTTACTCACAACTCACTACATATCACACACAGGACCACCACAACTGAACCTGGATTCATTTACTCATTAGCCATAAAAGATGTCAGTCGTTGTTGAAATAGTTCAGTATTAATGCTTGAAATTATGACACTATGAGACTCATCTCTGAACTTTGCAAAAATTATTAATTTTGTCAAGATTTCATACATGATTTGCTGATAAATACCACTTATCAGGAAATTCAAGTCTGAAGCTTCAAATAAAGGGCATGACGATATTGATTCCTAGTGTCACTAGATCGGTCGAGTATACTTGGTACTTAGAATTTAATAATAAGGCGTTAATTATTACCGAATGATTGCTAAGTGAATATTCGACCACAAACTCTATGATCCATGAAAATGTGAATTTTGTAATGTATTTAGGTTGTGGCTAACGATGAAATTCAGTAACACATTTCGTTCTACCAGAGACAAGTCGACTAGATATACTTACTTATTTTTATGTTGGCTCTCAAACCAAATACTTTTCGTTCCAGACATCAAAGCGTTATTGAGTAACCAATAGAGCTCATATGGTTACTAATCTGTGGTGTTTATAAGCAAAGCTCTCGGTTACTAGTGACTAGTTTCAGGATGTTCTTGAAGTCTAATAATGATTCGTGACTGGTGGAGTTCAAACTTAACCGGGGCGCTACAGTTATCATCAATATCAGTGGACAATCGTCGCGTTATACGACGAATTGATTGAGGTGGAAATTCTAATATTCGACGCCTGCCAGCTCAGTGGTGATGGTTGTTGTTTTTCAGCTAGGCAAAGTAATACTTGAAGTTGGGTTTTATTGTATTCAAGACTTAAAAGCCTGCTTCATAAGGACATAGTGGTATCATCCAAAACACGAGCTTGTGCTTAACGTATAAAGAAATCAAAAGTCAGCTGATGAAGGCCCTATGAAACTGGTTTGAAAAATTAGGAAATCAAAACATTGGATCAATTCACAAATTTTCTGAAGACTGATCTTGGAAATGTAAATAGGCTTACACTCTACACTGATTAATCACTGAGTTGTGAACTGATATCAATTTTTACAGTGTTGAATTCATCTACAAATCTAGTTAGTCTGCAAGTCGATAGTGTTCGATCATCACCAAGTATCATGCAAACATGATATTAGTAATCACTTAGTTATTAACCGATGTGTATATTTGTCTAAAATAACATCGGTCGTGGATAGAATTGATCAGTGGTAATGTTTCAACCTGCGAAAGTGAGTAATTCGTGTTCGAAATGCACAGAAAGCATCTATTCCCTCTGGATTGCATGGACTTACTTCTGATTGACTAATGCATTTTACCGGAATCTAGGTTAAGGAGGGTTTCATGCCGACTACCTACAACCACCCAACATCAGTTATAGTCTCTTACTGATTGAAATTTAATGATTTAGGTTCCACTGACACATAAATCCAAGTCAACGTTAGTGTCTATCCTTAAAATTGCAAATGTCTATTCAAATTGATTCTAATATCTTTGTTATCTTTAATTATTATTGAGTTAAATTAGTTATAACTTCAATAACCGATTGATATTCACTAAAGGATTGTTTGAAAATTTGACAAAACCCTAACGTTTACTGTGAAACTGTAATATACACTAAGTTCATAAACTACTTTATCTAAACAACATCTTTTGGTTATTATAATTCCTCCTAACTTTGACTGTTGCTGTTGATGCTGGACTAATAGTCCAACTCTTCCCGATTTGAATAAGATGGTGTAGCGGCCAAAGTTACACTGACTTATGTTTAAATCGAGTCTTTCGAATGCTCCTTAGACTGCCCTAACCTAAGTCATAGTGGTCAGGATTTCTTGTTTCTTCAATACATACTGTATAAGAAACAGACTTACAAGGCAAGAATATGCACTGTCGCACATGCCGAATCCACTTTATATATTCATTTATGTTGTCTTAGACGAATTAAAACAATTCGTTGAACTTCCAGTGATCAATAAATACAGTATAACATAGTTAGGTTTTTGAGTCATCACGCCCTGTATACCTAATTCAGAACTATAGTGAATGATATGAACAAAGTATTGTAGACTCTTCTAGTTTATTCTGTTCGATCTCTTACCGTTTCAGTGTAGTTACTAAGATTTAAAAAATCTTACCTAGAATTAATTTACATAGTTCACTTATATGAAGGTCGTATTTAAACATAATTTATTTAGTTACTATTTTCACTTAACTAAACATATTTTATTGACTGAATTATACTACTTTAATACAATTTAAATAAGCTGTTTGGTTTTAGGTTTCTATTGGTGACAAATTATTTGATATTTGAGACAGATAATATAAATTAATTTCACATGTAGGTGTGCCTTATTTCCGGACTCGAACTGTTGATTATTTGAACTTAATACCAACAAATCTATATTTGGGTATCTAGAGGATTATCCAGTTGAACGAATAACTACTTGTCTATGATGTTCATCAGTCATTTAAGGCATTGTTTTACAACTCTTCCGTCACTTCTTTAAGTACATCGGACGTTCTGTGTAGACATATATGAGATAATAATAGAAAATTATTTTGTTTCAATAAATAACTGGCTAAATGTTCAATACAGTGTAAACTTTATCAAGTCTTAAGAAACTAAAGAAATTTTTCATGATTGACGGAAATCAGCTAAACAATTATTTGAAAAAAAAATGGGACAAATGATAGGTGTATAATCTCAGTATAAACCTCCTTTGTCGTGAGTATTCATGACTATGATACGTTTCAAATATCACATCGTTCGATTCAAACAGTAATCATATCACGTGTACACTGTTTAATCAAACAGTCTACTAAAGATATTAAGCTATCATTATAACCATAATACATCCCTGAATTGTAGTCCAAGTACAGTCGATAAAGGATAACGAACCCAATTCGAACTAAACATTCACACTTCTTTTGTGTGCTACCGATTGTTAACTTATCACTGTACAATCCTCTTTCCCTAAAAAGGATAGTAGAACAGAATTATTTAATACCATTTTTACGGTACCGTTTGAGTGAAAGTAGAAAATAAGAAACTAACTGTCCACTTAACAAGTGTGTAGCGGTAAATAATCTTCAAAATAAATAGTTGCATAGGCTCTCGACATTGATGCTGACCATGTTTGTTTTAGCGGACACAACTAGTTGAAGGCACGCGGTCACGCATTACCACCAGATCACGACTCGAACCACCGTGGGTAGCATCTCTCTCTAGTTTGCCAGCCTAGACGTTGCTATCCCATTGAAACTCTGTATACGATCAAATATAATTTCTCTTCCATCCTCCAGTGCCTTCTGATTTCTTCTCATTCGTAAGAGTGGGTCCAATCGATAGAAGTGGCTCTGGTTGTATGACACGCGTAACTTGGTCATAGAGCCAGTTCAAAGCTGTGGATAGTTAACGCCTCCTCTGTGTATAGATTGTTGATTTGTGCCGATTCTACACTACATAGCTAATAAAGCATTCCAAAAGATTTGTATATATATATATAACAGAAAATATGCATAGTTAAAAGATATTAGAGCCAATCGCTTGTCAAACCGATGAGATTAGAATAAGCTTGTATCTTGCCGTTGATTTATAATGGACTGAAACAGATCAGCCTCTGTTGCCATATGTGCATCCTAAGCGAGATGAGATGTTCCAGACAAATAAGAAATGATATTCTGCCAATAAACTGTCATGAAATTAGAGTCAACTCATGCATAGAATATTAAATATTTAAAGTTATTTCTTTGAATCATTCAATAAGTGTATATTGAATCTTAAGTTGTCATACGTCACGGATTTATCACCGTTGAGAAATCACTGAAAATCATAAAACACTGGAAGACTAGTTTGTCTTAATACAGAACACTTCAACAGTACTCATCCATTACCCCACTATAGATCAAACTCAAGGTCTAGCGTGACACTATACCAATGAGTGAGAGAACTGCCATAAGCGGAAACAGATAACAACCATGCTATATTACAGATTGATCATAGTTGGCAATAAGTAGAATTAGATGCCAGTACAATTTTCCTCCTAGACATCTGGGTCCTAAGTCAGGTTCTTGGGGAGGGAAGGAGTTGTAAATGAGGAGCGCTAAAGGATCCCATATTAGAAAGGCTCAGTTTTCCTACTTTCCCTGTGTTTTAGTTGTGGCCCTATAGAGACCATTCCTTGAAGTATACCGCTTACAGTTTTAGAAATTTGCTACAAAAATCCATTAAATAACACATAAGGCCTGCTCGATAATTAAATGAAAGCAATCAAAATTACCCGTCACCATTCTTCCATCATTTACATTCTCCACTCTGAAGTCATCATTGAGAACTGAGACATAATCAACCAACAAAAAGTTTTAAATAATAAAAAATATAATAGAATACGTAACTTCTTCCTAATGCTCCTCTGAATGACAACGCTTATCGTCGTAATAATCTACAATAGAATTTGGTGTATTAGACAATGAAGAAGATGAGTGCAAAAGTACTTTCGATATGTAATGATTTCAAACGTCAATAAAGTGTTGTAATGATGAGACAGAAATGCAAATGTAACAAACTCTGGAAGCTAATTTATGAAGAATCAGGGTGATTATCTTGTTGCATTGTATTCATTGAGTATTTTGTTAATAGGACTTTTGCATTACGTGAATTGTAGATTACTATTTGACTTCTTTGATGTAGTTATGACATTTTATTCACGAGATATTGTAAGTTAATCAACAACTTATTATTCTACTATTCTGTAGACAATTCGTCTTTTTTTGTTTTCATTAAATTAGTATTCAGCCTGCGTAGTAATGTATTATATGATTTATATAACCTCCTAATTTGCTTATGATAATGTAAGACTACAAAGACTAGTTTACTGACTTTTCTCTCATCCTAAGAGCTTTTATCAAACACCTCCGTACTAGACGATCAGCGTTAGAGTGATCAGGTCATATGCTTGTAAGCCTGATCTCATTAGCCTCTTAATTAATTCAAGGTTGCAGCTTTTCGAACAACAATGTCAATAATTACTATCTAATATAAAACCTAAATCCAGTGAGATATGTTGATTGATCCAAACCATTTGAAATTAAAGAAAGTGCACCGATCAGCCTTCAGGGTTATGTATTGTGGAAATTTCATTCTATTGATAAGTGCCAACCAGTATGGAAATCAAATATAAGAAAAACCCCATCGTTCCCCTCTACCTGGTCTACCTCAAAACTAACTTAAATTACAATATAATGTAAGCGATTGGGAGGGTTAGACAAACATTTGACTGGTCACTACTCAGTGACTAATCAATGCAAATATTTAAGTGGTAGTGGGAGGTGGGGAATAATTAACGGCCGTAAATGACTTTTTCTGGTTGGCGTTTTCTAACCTGAAAATCTCAAGGCCAAAGAAGAAGAGGAAGACTAAAGAACACATCACCTCGGGAGTAAGAGGCAGACATGAAAAGAATGAACAGCACTTGGGAAGAACTGAAAAGGAAACCCAGGACAGAGTTGGCTGACACACGGAATAACAAGCATCGATTGATTGAACGGCCTAAAATGAACACCTTCCCCGTTTCCTCAACATTCCAAATATGACTTGTTGACAAGCGTCGACTAGAACAAAACCTAGATCAGGCAGGGTTCCTCCAAGTCATTTTATTTATGGCATTAGTTAATACACTGATCAGAATAATATACAATATGTTCATAGCATATTACACTGTGTATACTGTTCTCAACAATTACTTTGGTATTGACATAATATCACATGGTACAACGCACTTTGCATACTTCATAAAAGCTTACACTAATTTTTGTTTCACATATTTTGATCAGTTCATTAAATCAACAGTATTTTGAATGTTTTTATTTGTAGGTAAAATGGTTATTACTTTGAAGTGATTCTTCAATCAAATTAGCATTCGTTATACTGATGTTATCAATATGACTACTGATAGGTTGCTAATAGTTTACAGTATGGTGAGATGGTAACACCACAATGGATAATTAAAATGTATCTGAATCACCCAGTTGATTTTTTATGGACTGAAATCGACCAGTCTCTGTTGCCGTATGTGCATCCTGAGCGGATTGACTCAATATAGCGATAGCCTAAATGTATTGCTTCATATGTATATGAAGTTGTATACTTATTCATTATTTCAACTTTGCCATTTTACGTATCACTCTAGTCATGAACTTATATTTCATTCATCAACTCATATTATATTGTGCTGACTAACTTAAAGACCTTATATTTTGTTAAAGTTCATCAGTGTTATGTACGTAATAAGTTTTTGCATTAAACGTTATTAATACATACTGTACTAATATTATTTAAATGTATCATTATCATAATTGCACACTACTACACACTTCACCCTTGGCGCCTGGTACTTTCTGCTGTATGAGTTTCAAATGCACTATTGCGGCAACATTTCTCGTTCTGAATTGAGTCTTATTCACTGATTGCTTGGATTAATAATTGATCCCCTTTACAGCATCAGAACTAGATACTCAACGTCTCTGCCGCTCCTCGCCGCTGAACTGACTGGAACAAAGCTACACTGGACGCTCGGGTTTATATATATATCGTGTGGTGGTCATTTGGAGAACCCATCGATCGCCTCAAACAGTGCGGTTGATCCAAGTAAACTAATTCTGATAGACATCGAACTTATTATATGTACTTGCATTAGCTGTTAATGTAGTATTTATTCTCATCTGACTGTTTATAAGGCGTTATTGACTCGGTAATGTTCCGCGGCCGCCACAATATCCTTTACACCTCATAAACTATGTCTGACTAATTACGTAATCACTACTCAGATTTTCTATCATGTATACTATTGTTCTATATTGATCATATTTCCCTCAATGTGTTAGTGTATGTGTGGTCTGGACATCTATTAATGCATTTGTTGGATTGTTTAAAATATAAACATTCTGAACTGTTTGGCTTGATATGACTTCAAATGTGATTTATCATATTCCGTCTGTGATAAATAGATTCTGGGCAGACTGACAGGTGAGAAGATTATCTGGTGATTGTTGAAGATTATTGTATAACTCAGTCAGTTAAAGGTAATGCATCATTGACTGGTTGATATCACTGTCTTCAAACTAGTAGTGGTAGTTTCAGCGATTATTTAAAGGTCAATTATCACAGATTATCAAAAGTGGAGGATGTTAAACCAAGTAAGAGATAAAATGATGAAAGATTTAACAGACAAATGGTTACGCAATTGAATCAAACAGTTAATGTGAAACTGATACTGACATCATTAAAAAATGTCAAAATAATAAAATAAAGGGAAACAGGCAGAGTTACATAATGAGAATTAATTTATCTTGGCAATGAGTGGGATATCATGCTGTTTTACTGTGTACAGAAGTCTGATGGGAAGCACTTCATGTCGGTCACCTAAACAAGAGAGAGAAAAAGCGAACAGTCCCTAACTACTAATATGAACCTTCATTTCCAAATGGCTTTATTTGGAGTCTGAAGTTGAATTAAAATCGGCTCCATATACTTCGCTTCTTAGGACTACCCATTTGTGTCAAGTAATAATCTAACTAACAGTATCCGAAAATTTTCATCAACTTGATTTCAACAACATTTGTTTCAACAAGCAACATTTCTTTCGAAGAAAATAATTGAAACAAACTACAATTGATTACATTCGGACATTTACCATATAGAATATTTAATTAACTGATGTTGAATACAAATATAATCAAATTTATAATTGGAAGTTGTGAAGACAGTTGAATATAAGGTTTCATATGACGGATTGATCTCAGTTTGACATCCACTGAGAACCAGGTGGCACAGGACAGCTATTTAGTCTTGGTATGGAACTTTTTAGTAGGTATCCATACACTACCCTACCAGGAATCAAACCTAGGACGCACTAGACTCTCAGGGAGCGCTTAACATTTATACTATTGAGTTGGCATTCAGTGTTTTAGTTTTCTATCTTCAGTTATCCCCCTACAATAACAATCACTATATGCTTACTAATAAGTCAGAAAGGTAAATATGGAGTGCTTGTGGGAAGACGTGATCAGTGGTATTCAACCACTTCAAGTGCAATGAAGTTACCTAACAATAACATTTGATAAGATCGAACATCATGAAGTTAAGGGTACCACTCTAGTGGTTTAAAGGTCAAGCTATTGTTACAAGGACTGAATGACCTGGATTCAACACTTGGTGAAGTCCAGGAGGCTTACTGTAAAAGAGTCCCGTGTTAGGGTGAAGGATTTATCCAGTGGCTCCTAGTTTTCGATGGTTCATTAACTCAGATCAATCCATGGTGCAAAATATTTAATTCAACAAACTTTAGTCAATAAGAAGCAACGTAGAGCTTGTAACTAATATGTTCATAGCTGTAGTTGACAAACCAAATCAGTATGACGAGATCGAGTTTAACAAGAATGATACCAAAACATAGATCAATGAGAAGAGATGAAATAGAGATGTATATGAATAAATAATCAAGCTTAACATCTAGAAGACGGAGAGTGAGTGCACCTGCACTAATGCGATGGACTTTCAGTTATGTCACACAACGTCTCCAACCACTGACGACAATTATCGTGCAGACCACAACCAAGTAGTCTGCACCTCCCAACATGGCTCACACAAACAACTTCACATATTGGTTTCATGTTTTTGCTTCGCCACCTTTGCTTTTATGATATTCACCTCTTACTGCCAGATAATATCTTACTTCGAGATGGGTAGTGGTTGGATATACGTAATACACTATCTCATCAAACAATCTGCCATCTGCGTCCAACCGACGAGTCCCAAATAAAACGACACATGCATTCCGGATTCCGCTTACCAGTCACAAACCAACTTAACTAGTAATAATCAATGTTTAAAATCACTGTACATACTCTATGTCGTGTGTTTCAAAAGAATTGTCGCATTACTTAACGTATAAATACAAAATTGCGTTGAACACAAATTCAAAATTCATCTATACTTATTGCCTTCCTAATTCATTATGATTAGCCTGATATAAAGTTCGTATAGTGATCACTTAAATAATGGTGAATATGACTATTATTCTAGGTTAGCGCATTTTTAACAAAGTTATTTCTATGGGTCAGGGTTGTTAACTGCATGTCTAACCTTTCTCCTTTATCAAGGCCTGGGACTAACAATAACCCTAGGAGGACTCTAGGTGGAATGAGTGGTAGATATGAAAAAAATTGATATCATTTGGGAAGAACTGGAAGGGAGAGCCTACGACAGAGTTGGTTAGAGATTTCTTGATCGGTGGCCTATACACCACAAGGGGTAAAAGGCATTGATTGATAACTAACATTATTTAGATTGTAAAGCAGCTGAAGAGAAACAGCCGAATAAAGGTAAATTCATCTTGCTCTATTACATTCGCTATTGTTTCTTTATTTCAAATCAATAAATAAAGAAAGGTGTATAAGAGAAATTGTTTTATTGAATTCATCAGTTGTGATATTTGTATTCAATCTTGATAATAACTCATACATGTCAACTTTTTTATAACAATTAAAAAATATTAATTAATCAATTATAAATGTATTAATTCCATAGTAAAAATGTTCTAGTCATCTGTAAACTTACTAGGATTTATACAAATAATACTGTGTGCCAGTTTAGTGTTTTACATATGTATAGTCACCTGAGTTATCAACAAGAGAGATAACAATTACTTGTAATAACAACAAATAGATCCATTGTGATTGTTTTAGATTTAAAAATTTATGTGGTCAATCGATCGACATTGTTATTGTTATGTCGTAAGAAATTGGGGGATTGGATGGCCGAGTGCCAACCGCTAGTGCCTAGTTGGTTATTGCGCGTCTGCCCTGTGCCCACTTAGTCCCAAGCCGAAATAAGAAGAATGCGAGTCAATAGGTCAGCCAGACAGAATCGAATCTATATTTCAAGCATTCTTTTATATATACATAAAGTCAGACCACACAGCAAACCAATTAGAAAATTAACATGAATACAAAACGAGGGAAATAGTGGTAGTGAATAGGAACAACTTGTACACAACTAATTGACTGTAGTCCATAACAAGAGACAATATAATAACAGTAATTATGCTAAACGGGAGGATAGGGCAAGCGGAGCGTAACAATAATAGAAACAAAATGTTCACATTACAGACATTGCGAATAAATGAAATAGTGTTCTCAAACACAGTTCTGAAAGTTTGTTACACATCTTTGTGGTCCGACCTAACAGTTATACTTCCAGCTTACTAAGGATGTACCATAGGAGTAATGGACACATGATAATATTGGAGAACAGCTTACAGATGAAGACATATACTAACCAATGAATACATATCTAATCAACACGTTAGATAGGTAGCCAGATCTCTAGAACTTTAAACAAGCTTATTAAAGGACAAATAACAAAACAGGATCAACCGCAAATAACATTAAATGGTTCAAATCTTCCTAAATTATCCAAACTATACGTCCCGTTACGATCAACTATCTCACTTTCAAGAACTCCAACGTATAACTTATCAACAAGAATTACAAGGATATTGAAGCATTTAGCGAATTCATGTGACCATTCTATTAAATGTTCCACGCAATTGTTGGTTAAGATTAAAGACATTCAAATCAACAACGAAGAATTGACAGTAACTTTCGACGTCATGGATTTATTCACTTCGCTTGAAACAAAACTGGGACAAAACACTATATTTCTCCTCCTCACAAATGATTCTAATCTTCCCAAACGCACAAGATTTCAAAGTCAAAGACTATTGAAACTCATCGAAATGTGCCTAACATATTTTTAATTCAATAATTAAACATAGTAGGCAAACAAATGAAACACCAATGGGTTCGCCATTATCAAAATTAATTGCAGAAGCAGTGATACAGAGACTAAAAGTGCCAATATTACCAATGATTGGAACAAAAGTATGAATCCGTTATATAGACGACCCATTCATCATCATTAAAAAGAATGAGTTGGAAAGCGTCTATAGTCTAAACAACATCTTTAGAGACACTAAGTTCATATTGGAAATGGAGTTAGATAACAGACTACCATTCTTAGATGCGCTAATCACCAGAACCAATACAGGAAAATGAAAGATTCAAGTGTACCAGAAATCAACCCATACCGATCAAATCCTTAATCACAACAGCAACAATCCAACAACCCTTAAAATCAACGATGTGAAAACTCGATTTCGAGGGACGAAAACATACTGTAGAATACCTACCATACGAAGAGATGAGGAGGTTTACCTAATGACTATCTTCCGAAAGAACAGCTGTGCACGTAACTTCGGCAAGAAATATCTCTCAAGAACACCAGGATAGTCAAAATCAAAAGTCTAAACGGATCTTTCCTATCATATTTGAAAGGCATATGTGAAATTACAACCAGACTATTAAGGCCGTTAAAAAAAAATATCGCACACAAGCCAACAAGTTTATTACAATCAATTCTGTGAAAACTAAATATCAAGATAACCAAACGTCATCTACGAAACAAACTGCTCTGATTGTGATAACACTATTTAGGACAAAGCGGTCAACACATCTCGATTTCCGCCTACATGGATGTTAATAAGCCGTATTGGGTCAAGAAAGATCGTCTCTTATATCGATATATACAGTCAACAATGGACATAAATCTAATTGGGAAAACGCAGTAATTTAAGAAAGAGGAAACACAAAGAAAACCAGGGAATTTTGAAATCTTGATATTTAAGTCATTCAACAAACTTATTGAACTGGTTAAAATTCATTAATTAGTAAGAAGAACAGAAAAGAACTACAATACCATTGAATCAGGTTGAGGGGAGAGAATTAAAACAATTACGCGAAAGGTGACAGAACAAGTGTCAATAGCAACCAATTAAATTCAAAGTCGACAGAGTTAGCTGTTAGTCAGTTGTGAAGAGAATTACATAGTTAACTTCTGCCAGAAGTCCTCCAAAATAACAATAAAAGCGCAGTTAAACCATCCAGCTCAGAGGACACAATCAAACAAAAATCATCCTGGGCTACAAATCTATATCATTATATAACTAAGAAGTCAGGTTAACATTAATGACATTGTATAGATCGATTACTGGTTAGCAATCAATGTCTATTTCCTAGTGCTGACGGAATTCCATAAGTCAAGTGAAGACTAGTTTGAGTGATTTGACATCCCATATACTGTTACGATATGATGTGGTTGTATCAGGTTGGTAGCATCTACCAAGAGTAGGCAACTTCACAGACTGTTGTCAAATCTTGGTACGGTAGCTGCCAACTTTCTTGCACATTGAGACAGATGGAGGTAGGGCATACATAAGACAATCCCACGATAGAGTCGGTCAACCGATTTTTGTCTAATGTATTATGCCCAACCTCAGCACTGTTCGCTCGGTAATTCCACAATACGCTGGTAATGGTTCAAAGATACTTATGGTCAAAGATATGAATCTCATACACGTTTTCTACTTTTACCTGAATAACTAAACACTATATAAACATTAGACGACAAGCATAGATCACTGTCACATACACAAAATGGATAGCTATCATTTACATTATATCGTGATTTGCTAAAAAAAGGTTACTTTTACCCTCAATTCAAATCAAATAAACCGAGTATACTGACTAGGATGATAACTAGACTAATCTCAGATATCATAATCCATACTCATAACCTCATGAAAATGACTTATCTCTCCTAGTATTCAAACCCCATATCTAACTTTATGATACACATAAGTACAATCTGCATGGTACTTGATTTATTATGATATGGAAACATAATGTTATTTCTTAATGGTTACAGCAGAAAATATCATCACATTTGGAGAAAAAAGAAGATTTAACAAAACAAGAAACATATTTGCCGGGATGACGTGTTTAGAAAGAACACAGTCTGACAAATAAAAATTGACCTAGTCGGTATGTTAAATACAATGTAAAAATGGTGCTATAACACAATTATAAATATAATCACGAACAATTTATGAGTGAGAGCAATAATTTTACCGTCAACAAAACAAACAGAATGAGCCCTTTCATTTATCAGTTCTATTTGAAGTGGAAAAATAACACTGAAGGAAGTAACAACTCATAAGTTAATGATTTACAAGTGAACTTTATTATCATTATCATCGTACAAAATAATTTAGTTGATTCAGCTCTTATGAAAACATAATACGTGAAAACATGTGCAGATATAGAAACTACATTTGAGAACCATCGGCAGCAGAAGCTATGTTTTCAGCTCCAAGTAGAGAGTTATTCCCAGACCATGCAGTTTCCTTCCAAATAAACCATAAACCAGCAGCCCATAGAGCAACATTAGTAAACCCAAATATCTAAATTATGCATAAATTAGTGAAAAAAACATAATGTTATTGTTAAAGTAGTAAGGTTTAACTTCAATTTGAAGGTAATTAAATTTTCCCGTTGACTTGTTATGAACCGGAACTGATTAGTCTTTGTTACCCATACATGCATCCTGAGCGGTATATTCAGCCGACAAGTCCCAAACAAGACAAAGCAAACGTCTTGGATTCTGCTTGTCAGCGACAATCCAACTTAAAGTACAAACTTTTTCTCAAATGCGCTGATTTTTCGATTAGTCAGTCACATACGGCGTAGAGCATGGCAAGCATGTGTATCAAAGTTAACAAAGCACATTAACATAATGACACCAAATTTACATGAAAGTGGTATCTGATTCTGTAGACCGAGAAGTTCTATGGCAGTGTCTTTCATTGAAAGGCGCATCCCAAAAGTACATAAATCTTGTTAAGGCTCTTTACTCAAACACTAGTAGTCATGTCACAGCTTATAGCGAACTGCCATCTGAACTAGTAACCTCAAGTGGTGTCTGTCCAGGTTGCCCACTATCTCCATTTTTATTTAATTTCATAGTCGATTTACTGTTTACTGTATTCTTGTTTGGTGGAGACGTTGATAAGATGCAGAATCTTTTAATAGTAATAAGCTCCAATCCCAACCATGTTCGGAATGCGTTCACCCCTTCGTCTGAATGCAAACTATTGCTCCAGGATGGGTCTTTGTCAACACCTGAGCTAAAGATAGGGAGTGAAGTAATTGAGCACGTCGACCACTTCACTTATCGTGGAAGTCTGATTAGCCTTTATGGGATGGTCTCTGATTAAATCTCAGTACGAATCCGAAACGTTCGTCTGGCTTATGACAATTTGCGTCACCTATGGCGCAGGTGAGATATCCATCTCTCAACGAAAAAGACGAGTGTACTGAGCAACAGTTCGCCGTTTTATTAAATGGTTGAGAGACGTGACCATTAAGGGTAGACGACACTCGTAAGTTATTGGTATTTAACCATCGATGTCTTTGAAACATCGCTCGCGTTAGTTTGGATCACCGAGTACGTAATAACGAGGTTAGACGACAAGTGTTAGGCAAAGGTGGTATATCAGTCGATGAGATAGTGAATCTTCATCGATTGAGGTGGTAGGGAAGTGTGTTACGTGTGCTCAACAACCGTCTGCCTCGACGCGCGAAGATGGCTGATATAAGATTGGGATGTAAGAGAGTTAGGAGCGGCTAAACCAAAACATGGCATGAGTCCATGAAGTCAGTGACTGCTGGTTTGAGTAGTATCAGTAGGTACAGACTACTTAGTTAGGGTCCGCGTGAATGCCGTAACCAGTTGTTAGAAACGTTAGATGACATGGTTCAGAATCGATCATAATGGCGCAGATGTATCCACTAATTGTCCTCCCTTAAATCATGAACTCCAAATTATTATTCGTAACTTTCCACACCCCCCAGAACCATATTCTATATGTTAACACTTCTTTGTTATTATCATTATTATCATTGAAGCAACTTCTACTTCTATTAATGTGGTTTTAATCTTGCTGTGCTTTAGAGATATGGCAACTTGGACCGATGCACACATGTGCCAGGTTCCAAACTGACGTACATACATACATGATTAGTGCAGGAATATAGTTCAACAATAAGGATCGAAATGGGAAGCAACCAGGAATAATAGAACTCAATATCTAGAAACTAAGAATGGATGTACATGCACTAATATGACGGATTCGCGATCGTGTCGCTCATCGTCTGACCACTATTATCGCCCTGACAACAACCAGGTAGTCTACACCTACTAACACTGTTCACATAAACAGTCGATGACCTTATGGACTGACACCATCTTCTGGTTTTGACGCACATACTTTTTTTCATTCTATTACTACACCAGTTAGTATTCTGAGTCAAGATTGGCGGTGGTTGGACATACGTAATACATGTCTAAAGCAACTCAGTTGATGAACATTTACAATCTCATCAACGTATTAGCCATCTTTTCCTAGTACTCTATGGCTAAGATACAAAAAGGACGAAGTAAACTCAAGTGTCCATAAAGCAGTTAGTTTTACAACTGAATAAAACAATGATAGCACTGCGTACATACAAGTTTTATTGATGAGATTAGATAGAACAGTAAAGAGAGACACCAGTCGAAAACCAACATCATTAAACTAATATACTAATTTGTAAGCTTTAGTCAATTACAGCATAAAAGAAATTTAGTTAGATGCTTGGTTCATAGAGATAAAGTTTGTTTACTTTGAAGACGTTGCTGAGATAAGGTTAAAATTATACATGAAAATAAACACACAGATGGATATCTATCAAAGTTCCTACCTGAACATGTCTGGAGCGATATATAAAGTGGAATCATCAAATTCACTGAAGAAACTTTGGTTCTTAAAATTATGATTCAAATGTGGCATAGTTCAACTACTAATGCGAAGCCAGTTATATTGAAAGTACAAAGAAGCAGATCTATCAACGTAATTCCGAACATAACTGATCATGGTTTAACAAAGAGCACAGTAGAACAATAAAAGGCTCCATTGTTGCACAGCTAATCGGTACGAGTCACTTAGTTGACATCGATTCAGTATTCACAGTGATACACTAAACGCTAGTGAAGTTACCTTTTACTTCCGAATTCGACCCTTTTAAAAACAACAGAGACCATAGTTTTCTTGTCCCAAACGGTTGTTTTCTTATATTAAGAGACGAAGTAAGAGAAATGATGGGATCCCGTCACCACTGATACACGATAACCAAACTGTGTTAGCTACGTCAGATTCTAGCAAAGCTGGAAAATTATCAGAATATTTCAACGAGATTTTCTCTGTGGATACTAATGTTGATGCGTATCCAATGAACATAACTGGAATAGTTGCAATGGAATCATTATTACTACGGAAAAAATTCCCTATTAGCTTAGACACCTAAAACCAGGTAAGTCACCGGGACCTGATGAAATGCACCCTAGGCTGTTATCGTCACTCTCGGACATAATTTCATAAACACTTTCAGAGTTGTTCACGATGTCTCTTTCGCAAGAGCAACTTCCGAGAAATCGGGAAGATGCAGTAATCACTCCCACTTTTAAGAGTGAAAATAGACAACTGGCACCCAACTATAGGTCTATCAGTTTGACTAGTATAATAGTTAAAATCTTGGAGAAAATAGTCTATGACGAAATATTAATTCACATAGTCACAAAACTTGTCGACTCCAAAGCAATACGGGTTTCCTAGGTGCCTTTCGTGTCTTACTAACTTGTTAACTGCGACGGAGGACAGGGCAGAAGCTACTGGAAAAGGACTGTGTGGATGTAGTATTTAGTGACTTCAGTAAGGCATTTGAAAAGGTCTAATGTCGGCCTAATACAGAAACCACCAGGCTTTGGGATAATAGAGCCGATTCAGGGTTGGATAAAGAATTTCTTATGCGAGTGGAGGCAGAGAGTTAGAATTAACGGATCACTGTTTAAATGGGAGTCTGTACAAAGCGGAGTGTTCAAAAGGTACTCTATCTTGAACCCTTTCTTATTTTTTCCTTTATGACAATGAATTACCACGTCAGCTGAAATCATCTACACTCTTATTTCGAAAACAGTGTGTAGCATTACTGACCAGCTTGATTTTCAATCTGCCTCAAAGTTAGGGGTTAGAAATTAATTGCGGTAAGAGTGTGCTAATGCACATTGGGTACGGTAACGGCTACCAGTACACCTTGAATAATGCACCACTTCTACAAGTAGAGGAACTCAAGGATTTAAGAGTAATTATAATTCATGACTTGTAAACCACTGCATACTGCAACGTAGAAGCAGCTAGAAGGCTTAGAGTGTTATAGTCAATCCGCAGAGCATTCAAATGTTTTGATGAAGACATGTTCGGGATTTTATATCCCATGTAGGTGAGACCTCATCTTGTATACTGTCTTCAAGCAGCAAGTCTCCATCTTATTAAGGATGCCAAGACACTTGAGTGGGCTCAATAAGTAGGTACTAAGCCAGTAACAGGCCTTTCAAACCTTCCTTACAATAAGTGTCTGAAACACCTGAGTCCTTTCCCCTTATTTCATTATAGAACACGAGGTGATCATATATTGTCGTTGAGGTGTGTTTTATCTTTTTGCTCCCTCTAAAAGTAATTATCTTAGAGGTCACTTCAGAGAGATTCTAAAACCAAGATCGAATGAACTCAAAGTGGGGATCCTTTCTCACATCAAGTGGTTAACGACTGGAAAGCACTACATGAACAGGTGGTCAGCTCCATCGATGAACCCTTTTAAGAAGAAGATGGATCTATACTGGAAGGATTAGTGCAGGTCACTAGACCTATTATCCTTACCAATGAAGACTGAAAACTGTCCATTTAAACAAACGTAATATTTGCACCCAGAAAATGTTTGCGCGGCCCCCCTTATTTGCCCTGACTATCGAACTAGGTTCAAACGTTGGTACTGATTTCATATTCCAAAGCAAAAGTACATATTAAAGTTGGGCCACGATGAGGAGCCAATAGGAAAGAAATACTTCTTAACTGCACTTATGTTTGTAACGACTTGATGAGAATATTTAATGCATAAAAACTGTTTTGAATAGTTTTTTCACATCTAGATAGTTTTTACTTACTGTCTGGAGATCGCATTTTCACAGCCCATTCATTAACTAGGTACGGGTGTGACTGGCTGTCAGTCATACTAAGAATGAAGGCTACCGACACTGTTCGGTTATCAAAACCGAAGTAAACGGGATTCAGTTTGGACCTGCAACTTGGTGGTGGTTTGTTTTGGACAAATAAGTGTCCTGATGAATACCTCGTTGAGTGATTCATTTAGACTACTAGTTGGAACGCTTTGGCATAAGGGTTAGAAGCTTTCATTCTAACAGAAGAGATTTGCAGTTTAGACAGTTGGCTGTTCTTTGCATCTTATCATTTTATCGTTATTATGTTATTAAAAAGAAGTGATTTTCTTCGTCAATGTTTCATAATATAATTTAATTAGTACTAGAGTAAATGACAAAATAAATCTACACAGCCATTAGACGTAATCACTCCGAGAGACAGCTACTTTCCATGCAAAATTAAACGAGATAATTTAAAACTAAACGATAATACAACCAGAAAGTTGCACAATATGGAATAAACAGATCAGACGATGAACCCACCTCCTGTTTTCTTTAGCAAAATATAAATGACTGCTTGAGAACTAAATTGCAGCAGCACATAGTTAAGTAATTGTAAGTCAAATTATTAGGCTAAAAAGCAACTAAACCCTTTTTAAATATTTTGTAATTATTTTTTCACTCTGTCCGAAAAGTTCCATCCTCAAGCGGGGTTCGTCAGGGTTGCCCTTATCCTCATTTATTTAATTTCGTCATAAATATACTCTTAGAAGTCTCACTCACTTCTTCTAACGCCTCAGGAAATAATCACCTTCCAGATCCTCTCGTCAACTTAGAATACGCAGATGATATAGCCCTATTTTGTGAAGATGCTGATAATATGCAGTCCCCTGAGCACCTTGAGTAACAATGCAAGAATATTCAGGACGCGCTTCTCCCCTTCTAAATGCGAAATGCTAGACCTGGAATGGCCTGCTTCTTTACCTAGATTAATGATAGGGAGTGAAGTAATTGAATGCGTTGACCACTTCACTTATCTCGGAAGTCTCACCACCCCTGGTGGGTTGGTGTCTGACAAAATCTCAGCACGGATTCAGAAAGCCTGATTGGCATTCGCCAATTTACGCCACTTGTGGCACAGGAAAGATATCCGTCTCTCAACGAAAGGCTGGTGTACTGCGCAGTAGTCTGCGCCGTCCTAACATATGGATGCGAAACATGGGCCATGAAAACCCAAGATATGCGTCGATTTAAGGTATTTGACCATAGAAATCTTTGTAACATCTCTCATATATCATGCAACAGTCGAATAAGTAAAATGGAGGTTAGACAAAAAGTTCCTGGGAAATATGGTAAGTCAGTCGAACAGGTCATTAACCTTCATCGACTGAGATGGTTAGGACATGTGTTGCGCATGCCAGACAACCTCCTGCCTCATCGTAAGATGTTAGCTAGGGTTGAAATAGGATAGAAGGGTAGGGGCGGCCAAACCAAAACATGGCATCAGTCCATGAAGTCTTTGACTGTCGATGTAAGCCATGTTGGTAAGTGCAGATTACCTGGTTGGGGTCTGCGTGGTAGTCGTAATAAATGGCTAGAGACACTTGGAGACATGGCTCAGAATCGATCACAGTGGTGCAAGTGTATTCACTCTTTAACTTCATCTAAATCTTGAATCCTATAATTAGTTTCTGCACACCTCTACTTCACTCTCCTCTCTTGTATTCTGTTATTATGTTACCTGCTATCTCGTAGTGTTAATGTGGTATGGACACTTGAACCTATGGGCGTATTTGCCCGGTTCTACGTAGTTGATGTCCAAGAATTGGATACTCTTCCATCTTGAAGAGTATTTTACTAACTGCGAAATAAAAGCAGCCTCTGGTACCATACTAAGTTATAACAATAAACAACTAGTTAGCGAACAGGGACAATTTAAGTTAGCATAAGCAACTATACAATTGAAAGGATACATGACTAGGAATGTCTAAATGACAAAACAAAGAAATATTGTACATAAATTGCTACATAAACTCAATTAACGGGATTATTACCAAGGAAGCGTTTAGTCCACCGTATGTAGCTTGCTCTGTAGCCTTACAGTTGGCGTCAAGCCCCGCCTCATTGCAAATCCGAACTGGTGACGTGTACATCTTGAACTGATTCACGTTATCAGCCCAAGCACACGAGGCAATAAACCATAATAAAGCAATGGAAGCAGAAACGATGAATTCCTACAATTTATGAAAATCAGTATATAGAACTTACGTATTTACTGAAGCGCGAGTCAGTAAGATAACGATCAAGGAAATAAGCATAATAGATGCACACACCAGCGCAGTATAGCATAGTTAGTACACCAGTAAATACATAAAACTGTGCTGCCGAAGAATAATCTCCATACATATGTTTAGGTTCTTTCGCATTGCATTGAGGAAGAAGGATGGAATTAATACTGAAAATGAATTGGAAAATATGTGACAATACCTGAAGGGATACGTAAACTTCGCACTCCACGACGACGTATTGGAACAGTTAAATTCTAACTTGACGTCAGTAGAGAAATCACATGTTGTTGCAAATGCAGAGATCGCTATAAGCTATTGAGATAATGAAATATATTAGCGACATACCATTTGAATGACTTTGATAAAACCTCTAGGCTCTTTAAATATCTCCCACCTTGAAAACTATTATCATGATTAGGAACTTCTGCTAATCTTACCGATGATTCCATCATTTTTAAGCCCTTGTTACGTGTTTTAACTAGAGCAATAACTGTCAACCACTAATGTGACGCACTGTACGAAAATTCCGCTATAACTCATTTTCAATACACAATGTTAGTATCTAGCACATACTTGCAATTTTCAGTAACAAAAACCATAAGTTACGTGGTGTGTTAATTATTACAATAATTATTTCTGCTAAAACACAGTTTGCTATTGTATTTACGCTTATTGTTAGACTGAAACTTGTATTAAAATAGAAACATTTGCATTCAAAAAAGCTTGTTAATGTTTCGTGCATAATAAGCTACCATATAAAACATATTTACATATCTTATTAGTGATTTCAACCGATAACATTTGAATCACTGAACTTTGTCAGTTAGAATTATTGATAATTCATGCCAGTGACATCTGTACTTAGCTGGTTGGGAACTGTCTCCTTTATGAAAATTGCGATACATGGTTTATTCTGAGACTGAATGACTGAAAGGATAGTAAGGGGTAGTAGTTGTGAAAGAGCAGCTCACACAGTAATTTTTAGTGACTATTAAGACTTGTTTCGGAAGATACAGAGGAAGGTGACGTCACTATTTCTATGAAAAATAGTTCTACAATTCGGTTACTTTAACCAAGAAATTTGTCACGGATTTTCCTGTAAGTTTCTTTATGTTTGTCTCAAGGGTGTTATCCCTAAAGTCTTGCAGTGATGTTGACTCATATGACTGATCTGTTAGTGAAGGTTGTGACCATAACTTTTCCGAATCTGCACTGGATGCTACTTTAATGAGATAGCAGCGTAGTTTGCTTCTTGGTTCAACTATAATTTCGGACCCCCTACTTTAAACACGTCGTAGGACAGTAATATACTATTTGATGTGAGGGCCACGTTATAAAAGTTCTTCTAGAAATGTGGTCCTGAATACTTGCCAGAAACGGTCATCAGTAACACTGAAATTAAACTCCCTAAAGTCATAGAGAAGAACTCCAAGACAGAATAGTGTATATTTGGTGCAGACTAACAAGTGATGTCTAGCCTAATATAAAAATGAGCTGCCTCAAGTTTCAGAGTAAATATAAGACTTCAGTACTTATTTACTATGATACAATGGAGTGTTCTACGGTGACCATAAAGTTATTCGTGGACTACCCTGTGAAAGCCCCGCTAAAATACAAGCAATCCTTACACCAAATATCAACATAAATCGTACATAGGACACTTCACTGGGTACTAAAAGCATCGGCTTAAACAATACTGGCGTAGTTATTAAAGCGCTTATGCATAACATTAGAATATGCTTTGATTGTATTCTATCAAAACCATTGTAAGCATGCTAGATCGTAATCTCGTCTCTTAATCAAAGGAATAGCCCGTTCATCAGAAGTGGAAGCATCCAGGAAGCAGTGATGCCTCTTACATCTTTCTAAAACATAAGACAAAAACAAAGTACTCAATATAGGATTGTCGACTAATTATAATCTAATCAGGGATCTAATGACTAGTGGAAGAAATAATGAAGTATACATGTCAGTCCAGCGATTAAGCAAAGGCTCGATTAGTCCTTTACAGTATAACTTTCTTAAAACAAGATCAGGCGCTTTGTATGTCATTATCCTTATTATTGAAAGAGTCAAACTGTAATCAAATGTAGTCGGTAATTTTACTATAATTCAATATACGCAAGCCTTTAACAAGGCGCAAGACGTTTTACTATTCGACTAGCTTCATTATGTCGCAACTGAAAACTTACTTTTAGAGTTGGATTACTCTTATATTTCAATGAATTAAAATTGAAAGGTACTTAACGTGTGCTGGATTGGGAGAACTGCTGGTTTGAATTTATGTTCGAAAATACAGTCTTTGATTCCTGTTTTCTTCATTCATGTTTCACTAACATAATGAAGCAATCAGGTTCCATCTTTAAACCACGTCACTTTTTATCGTTTATGAATGATCCTCTTTCTAACTTAGTCACAAACCCTTCTGTATGCGGACGATCTTATGATTTGGAGGGAGCTTCTAGGTCTGATATCGTTATTATTCAGGAGGCCTAGATAGGGTACATTTACAGGCCTCAAGGAACTTACTTCCTCTTAATACCGATAATGCCTTAAATGCTAATAGTAAATAATTGGGATACATTATCTGCGTACACACTTAGTGGGTCCAAAATAAATTCTTCTGTGAAAGCAAAAATACAATGCTGGTAAAAACGTACATTTTCTGTATATTGACATGGAATATGTAGCGACTAACTTTTCTTAGCCAATTCAAGATTAACAGAATTTTCTGGTACTAATATTGGTGCTAAACTAAATGTATAAGCATAAATACACGTACATATCTGAAAGAATTTTTTCTGCTATTTAGCCGAAATAACCCAAAATATTATTATAAAATACGACATTAGATAAAGGAAGCATACAGATGATTACTTGTTCCATAAATCTGAGTTCATATCAGTATGTAATCCCCTGATGCTTAGATACATCCTGTTCTATTGACAGATGAAACCAGATTGTTAAGGAATAAGTCTTTATATTTATATCGTGGGCAGGAGACAATGGAGCGCGATACTAATCATTCAAACACACATTATCTCTCGACATTCAATATAAGATGATAGGAAGTATATTCCCTATGCAGAATACGAAAGTAAATGAATACTTGAGCTTTATTGTCATGGCGTATGCTTAAGGTTTGAAGTCAACTCTTAAGTAGTCTACCTAAGTCACTACAAACTGAATTCTCAGTTCTGGACAGCCGATGATAGCGAACCAGTATGGTTTCCAATGTGTCCTTTATACCCCATATGCCTCAAAATAAAGATTTAGGTCGTCGCACCGAATGCTGCAATTACCCCCCCCCCACCCACACTGATGTAGGTAGGGAACAAATCAATACACGGGAAATAATTCTGGACCTAGGTTTAAAATACTCTCTGCATCTTGAATTCGCGGAACACTTAGCATCCGTCACTCCAAAAACTAATCGATTGTATGATCCATAATTTCTACCACTGTGAGTCTAGATTGGTCCTATTTTAGGTCTCTGTACTCCCATTACTTAAATACTGCTCACTTATACTGAGCAGCCTTCGAACAAGTGATAAGCTGAAAATTGTAGGAATGCAGCGACACAGTACGTAAAAGATATTGGTGTTGATTGTGAACTAAACTATACGACACAATGTGATACTTTCGGCTTAGAACCACTTTGGAAATTGCGAGCTAGGCTTAATCTGACATCATATTTCAAAGTTGTACACTATTCTTGTCAAACCTGTATCATTCTGATCGTGCCTGTTAACTGGTATGCTCTCATTTACCAAATGCTACTTGAAAATAAAGATATTAATATTATTACTAAGGCCCAGTAAAGAAAACTGGAGCCCACCACATTAGATAAGACATAACAACAAAAAGGCACATATAGAATCGAATAACAAGCAAGATCAAATAACAGTCATAATGGAGGTAAACTAACGCAGAATAATTGTCAAAATGAAAACCACAAGTTAGCACCAAATGCAAACCAATGAGAAGTCGTCCAATACACTACATTGGAGCGATTTTCATAAAAACTTGAAAATGGTTTCCACACCTTCTGCCTCAGAAAAAGACCTGGATACAACACAACTTACCATCGGTATTCCGCATCCAAAAGCCTACTCAATCTTAGGGTTTTTGTCCAGAGCCTTATGTAGTTTGATTTCTGAACCTCTAACCAATACTGCGATGTGTACCTAGGACCTCAAGCTAAAAAAACTCATATATTATATCTTTCTATCTAAAGAAGAAGATTGCTACATTGGGACGTGTCCAAAAAAAAGAAATCAAAAGGGTAACGGGATTGAACCGGAATCCTGTACATTACAGAAGAGTAAGGGGATATGAAATTGATGCATTATATAGGCCATGACCCTCTTTTTCAAAATAGGTCGTTGGCAGGGCTTAATATCAAACTAAACCCGAAAGGATAAAATACCGAAGAACACGCTCAAAAATTCGTGGTAATATTCACCATCGGGGTAAGAAAATCATAGAACTCCCTAATTAAAGAGGTTGTGTTTAGTACCTTCTAAAGGAGAGCTGATTGCATATCTAGACTATGTGGGTGCTGAGGGTTAATACTGTTCGGTTAACACTGTGACTACTCCCAGTTTGTACCCATAATGTAATCCTTTTCTCTTCACTTTCAGTAATAATATAGTTAGTACTGTACTCCCTATAACCAAATTAGTTCTACCGCCCAAATTTAAATCACAAAGTCATTCTGACAATTATACTATGCGAAATTAAAGTTGAAGTTATGTGCATACTAAAATTCTGTTCGAGATCTGTGAGGGGTACTGCGGAAGGGTACGGGAATAGTTTCAGAGATGCTTGATGTATATTATGACAGGCAGCTCTTAAAATCTTATTTGTTTGCACCAGTCTACAGTATATCCTGAGGACACCTAGTCACAGTGTATAGAATTCTAAAAAATCGTTTTTTGTGTCCTGTACATGTTCTATTTTTCTGCCAACCACATCATTAAGTGGTACCAACTATTTTTGTCAGGGTGCCATAATATGACCTAACACAGGCTTCTAAAAGGATATTCTTAATTAGAAAATTTGAATCTAAATTGTACTAATACATAGTTAGTTATTGGACTTTGAGTACTTAGCCTTCGACGAAGTCAAATGTCGAGTAACCTTAGCTCAGTCCTGTAGTTACTTTCTTCATGTTTCGTATTTGATGGAGTCAGTTAATTTTAGGCCATTGTATGGAACTGAAACACGCACAAAAGCAGTGGAATGCATTTTAGAGCCACTCCTTGTAAAAGTAAAGCGTTTTACTAGAGGCCACATAAAAGGATCTTACCGATTAAAGTCTAAACCTCAAGATGAAATTCTGTCATGTGTCAAAGAGGTAATATTGCATGTTTTTTTGTGATAATATGCAGGTTATGCAATTGCTTGGTGATGACTTCAGTATTGCTCAAAGTGTACCTTCTCTATCATCAGACTTTGTAACTGCTAAAACAGATGTTCTTGATACTGGGCAGTACTTTCATTCTTCAGTCTCCATTTTTTTGTCAGACCCCATTAATGAATCTTGCCAAAGTGACGTCTGTCGAGCTATCAATGCATTCTTGGCTGCTCTGAGTAGACTACTTATACTGGCCGATATAGCGGATTCTTTGGTTCTTAACCAACAATTCGAGGCTGTCCTCAGTGGTATCACAGAGTTTCAGTCTATCTCCTCACACAGGGTATGTGTTATTAGATTGGATCATTTGCTTTTCAGTTCATTAAATTCAAAGCTACGCCTTTGATTTGATTTTTATTATTCGTCGCTTAAATGATCATCTTTTAGTATGCCTTTACTTCAGCCCTGTGCATAAATTTCTTCCAAGTTTCCAAACTAAAAGACTTCAGCTTAGACAACGAACGCATTTTAAAGCAAGAGGTTACCAACATTTTAGTGCTCGTCTGAGCATTCATAGTGCAAAGTAGAAATAAAAATATAGAAATATTCAGTACAGAAATTCGTTTTCCCCATCATTGCCTAAATCGTAGTCTTTTGTATGGCTTTGAAAAGGTAAAGTGAGACTTCTGCTTTTCTTTATAACTTTTCATCTTACTTCAACAAACGTCAAAGTTGTGTAAAAGTACTATAAGTAACAGACCATTCAATTCTTTACTCATATATAATCAAGAAGGTAAATCTTACAGATTGTTACATGCTCCTTATGCGTCCAATTCCCCATCTGTAGTCACAAATCAATTCGGTTGATCGCTTATAGATGCATTCTAATTTACAGTTTTTGAAAATAATGTGAAAAGTGTCGATCAGGTGTTAATCGATGGACCTAATATAAAGATTAATATTGATGATCTTATGGACCTAATCTCTTGGTTGTAAAGTCAAATGTATGACTGATTATGGCTAGTCACATACAACCTTTGTGCCAGATGTCATCTGTTCTAGCTTCGTGCATTGCAATCCTTGCCTGCTGTATTGTTTGTAAATATCAAAGTCATAGTCTTAGACCAACTAATTATTTCCTTACATCTACCACTGACAATTCACTAATTAAAAACGTGTTCTTTCTCTATATCACTTTAATCTTAGGATTTGAATCGCTTGTGGAATAGTTTTTATCCTCAAGTATTGCAGCTCATTAGTTTATCAAAGAAACGTGCATCGGACTTAATTGATCCCGAGGACCGGAGAAAAATTGAGTCCGCTACCTACGTGCTAAAAAATAATACACCCTTATTACACACCTCTTGTAAGGTAAGCTTAGTTTTCAATAGAAATGATGTGTTGATAAAATCCAATTAATTGAAAAAAAGAGCATCTGATGCTTCAGATAATAAAGTTATTGACTGTTGTTTTAAACTTAATAGAGACATACTGACGTAATAGCCGTATTTAAAGACATTGAGCGACACTGCTCAGAATCGACCACAGTGACCCAAATGAATTAATTCTCTGTCTTCTAAATATTGCGTTTTACTATCGTTCAATTCAATTTGTTTTCCTAATTCATCCCTCGAAACATATTCTTTGTGTCTACATTTTGTTCTATCGTTGTTCTTGGTATTGTCTTCCATTCATCAGTTATAAGAACCTCAGAAGTTAGATCACCAAGGTTTAATGCTCTTTCTTCATAGTTGAAACATCGAATTTCATGTTCTTGTTCAGCTTGTTGCTGTACAGTAGGTAGCAAAAAATACGCAGCGACCACTTAAGTGATTGTTCAGTTTTTCACTCATCGTTGGAAAGTTGATCACCTACCTGTCTTCAGAAACAAACTCATTAAAAAACCTCCAGATCAATCTTTATGAGAGGCATAAACACTTATGTTCTATTATCTATCGCTCTTGCCTTTTCAGTTTTTACTTTCGCTTCTCAACTGCGCATAAAATTACTGCCAAAGTAGTTGTCAGTTTATATTAACGGTTTTTGTGACAGTCATCATACTTAAAGCCAGTCGAGCCATGTTTACGAGAGGTTACTTGGTATTTCCTAACATCCAACTTTTGGTCCTACCTTTACGATAAAATGACCTTATGTAAGGTTATCTTAGGATAAAAATTCAGTAACTGCCTCAATAAGTGCCTTGATAGTCCTACCTGAAGCGCATATTGTATGTCTATTTTTGAATCTAACTTAAAATGCTGTTTCTGTTGTAATTCTTTTTAATCTAGTAGAGCACAGACACGCATGTAATCTTACCGAAATTTCGGATAAAGTTGAAACCTCAGGCTTAGTTTATTCGAAGGATAGTAATGACAGCGTTTACCTGTGTGTATAAAAAAGTTTATAATTTCATGTTGCAAGGACTGAATTTTTAGAATCAATACATGCTTATGCTTCAAATTGATTTCAGTAGTGAATGCATATAAACGTTTGGGTTTTCGGATGACAGACAACTTTCGGTAGTACTAATTAGTTTTTTGGTTTTGATTGTGTACACATTAAAAATAATCAACATGTATTACAATGTATCATCGTTTTAACAGTACCATTGAATAATATGCAGATGTTATCTTAAATGCATTTTAGTGATGCTCTGTTTGCTTTCGAACATAATATTTTACTTTTACTCACGAGATAACGAGTAGCTGTCGAATCTTCAGATATCCTAGGTGTCTACCATGCGCTTTAATCACATTAGACAAATATAAGAAATTGAGTATCCAAACTCATCTTAGCATAGAATTTAATTAAACCTTACTTTACAATGGGAAAAGACTTAATCCACAATAAACTTATTTGTTTTATGTATTTAGGTGTGTTTACGCTATCCCGACCATCCGATTCCAAAGGATTCGCTAACTTTTGTATCTAATTCTCTTTCGGATTCAGTAGAGACGATTCAATCAGTTTTCAATGGAATTCTGAAATCTAATGGGATTCATTTGCGAACTTCTGGAAAACTTTTAGAAGCTTTAGATGAATTTGAAGTAACTCATTGGTTTATTTATTACAAGTGATATACTTAATTTTCAGTTTTGATCTTATTTCTCGTGTTAAATAACCATTTACTCCGTCGGTATATGTCTTCTCAGGTATTCCTTAAGAGATCGCCACTATATTCATTCACAATTAATCAGCTTCTGGACCGTCCTAATCTTGTTAAAATGTATAATATTGTAACTCATTAACCAAAGTGAAGTCCACACCATTAACTCTGAACCACTGTCTGTATAAAGGTTTGTGATGCTGGATATTTAACTAAAGTAGTTGGACAAAATCCTGTAACCTACTGTCTAAAGATTGACAACTTTCATCAATATAGATTGTGTCACTCGGCCTTTAACTGATAAGCCTCAGATCAAACCGTGTTCCATCTACTTCTATCTGGGGTTTTATATTAAGTAAACTGCAACTGAAAGCTGAGGACATAAACCTTTGTGTAGTATCTGGGATAATCAATCACTAAGAAATTGTTGTGAAGTTAATTGGAACTTCACTTTACCTTATTCTGTCTAAGAAATTGAGCACAATCGATATAAGTTAAACCCTAGCATATTAATTTTGAACTGGTCGCTGAATTAAGGCCTTTTAAATGCCCTTAAATAAAGCATAATAGATTCATGTCGTAAAGTTCATCATAAATAATAGTTACACGTAGTCCTTAGCGGACATATGAATGTCATACACTGAGCTTATTTTTCTCTTTCAACAGCATGGTTTTCGTCGTGTTAAATAAGACAATAATGATAGAGATCCTATATTGTTTACAAATTCATGATCTATATTAAAGCTATAGCATTATTTACTATTACACAAAATATACCACTGATTAGCCTCAGTTTAAACTGATACACAAAGGGTAGGATTTAAATCTGTTATCCAATAATCAATGATTATGTATCCATATTAGCAGGCCACAGCTTCATGTGAGTCATGACTAATAAAGCATCGTATCAACTATTATTGTGGGTTATGACTTATTATTTGATTAGTTAAGGGGTTTCTGATCAGTAAAATGGATGAGTCAGATTCTTATCGATAGTCAGTATATATTAATACAATGTAACCAAGTGAAATGAGACCGGATTGTCGACCCATACCTTAAATGTAAGACAAAGCCAATATTTAGAAGAATAAGTTTTTTTTTATCTAATCAAGTAACATTAACAGAAAAGTGAACATGATTAATGTGTCGTATGTAGCTGGATAAAATAAACTCTGCAAGTTATTTACTCTCTAGTGAATTAATACCCGACTGTTAGACTTGATGCTTACTCTTCATATTAATTATGTACTGGTTAATAGAAATAAATGTACGACAGCTGAAATGATAACGATTTTGAAAAAAAGTAATATGTAGTGTAACAGACATGTTATTTATAGGGATTTAATCACCGTTGAATATTAGGTCAACATGCTTTTTTTAATCTTATTAACTAATTTACCAGGTGTAGATACCTGTACTTAGCTTCGAAGTACACTCCTTAAACTTATAGGTTAACTATATTACCTTGCCGAAACTTAGGCAGGACGGGACTTACAACTTAATAACTAATAGTCATTTACCATAACTACTGTTTCATTACTCCATAGAATAGGCATTTTGTAAAGTTATGGTACTAATAGTTCTAAAATGTTGACTGTCTCCATTCAGTAAGTCGTAACATCTCCGGAACCCTACTTTATCACTGTTTACTATCGTGAGAGAAAAACAAATCAAGGGTTACTAGTTTCCTGTCTGTTAACATATTCTTCTATTCCGAAGACTGAGTAAGTGTAAATGTGTAAATATAGTAAGTTTGATGCAATTTGTAGTTATCTTAGTGACATTTTTCTATGTTCTTACGTAACACTTTTAATATCATGGTTCGAGTCCTGTTAATCATCATCATAATTCATGTTTGTCTTATTATTAGAGCAGTCTGTTTACCAATCCGGAGCACAAATCCACTATACATATACAAGAGCATATTGAGTCTTCTTTAAAAAGATTGCTAACATCAGTTTATAAGTTAGTCGATTCGTCAAGAATCAATTTAAAACGTCGTTCTACTATTGATGAATACTGTACCCAACTCAAAAAGATTACATCGGATTTAACGTCGGAATATTCGAAAACGGTAAGTATTGTTGTTGTTTATTCTTAATTTGTTGAATGTCAGTCGACCAGTTTTAATCAATGCATAACCCAACACCAATGTGCTTTAGCTTAAGCTATCACACAGCAACACAACACAGCGAAATTAGAAAGTTGATCAGCAAATAAGTCAAAACACGTGTATTAAATGTAATGGTGAGAACGACTAAATATTGAGAATGTAGTCTCAAAATATATAATGGAAAGAAAATGTGTATGAGAGGATACTGAGACTTAAAATCTGGTGAAATATAAAGAGTGACTGTACCTGTACTACTGACCGATTCTAAGTTGTCCTTTAATGTCTCCGATCACTAGTCATAGCCATTACACGGACTCTATTCAAATAGTTTGCATTCATCTACACTGTTCAGATTGACAGTCAGTGTTTTTATACACCAGTGTTTTCAAAGCTTCAATTCACCTTGCAGATGCGGATTTAAATAGTATTTTATCCTCACTTTTTATATTTTCGTCTATTATTATTATTTAGACAATTGATGCTTGTGAAACAGAGAAAATCATACAAAAAATATTGAAAATTATCAATGCATTGAAACAGTTACTTATTCGTTGTGCTATTGATTATACATCGAATTCTTTTATGGCAAAAGAAACTTGTTTAATGGCACTAAACGATGCAACAAAGTTTGGATGTGAACAACGTATTGATGGAGCTTGTCAATCATTTCAGGTTATATATATATATATATATGTTTTGAAGTATTGTGAAACTATTTTGTAGGATATCTGTTGTATCGTAGTTGACTTTATGTTGCTTAGCATATAGTACTATTAAATCAGTGGCTATGTTGTTATCTAGGTGGCTCAGTTGTTAAGGCGTTGGCATTTCGACCACTGAGGTTTACGTTTCAACCTCGTTCTACATACTTTATTGTGAGTAGCTTAATATTGTCAGTAGCTTTCGTATTTAAGGAGTGTGACCCGAGTCTAAGTACACAAATTTATATGTTATATGCGTGTTTGCTCAATTTAGAGCACTCTACTTTTAAACAATGTTATGCATCTATTTGTTCAAGTGGGTAGTATTATTCGAGGTCTTTATAAGCAAACAGTTTGGATTAAAGCTAAGTATATAAACCTGTACTTGTTAAGTCTGTTATATTATTGTTAAGAAGCAGCTGAAGTAGAAATCGACATTTTCGGATCAGTTGTGATTAGCTCAAAAATATTACTACGAATTTTGATCCATGCTGCTACATAGTTGAACCAACCTTATCGGACAACCTATTTTTATTGTTCAACCGACCAATGCAATGCATTTAATGACTTTCTTGTTGGTAGTTTGACTGAATACGAATTTTTTTGAGTCACAGATCGGATTTTGTCTTTTGATATTTCCGTAGCTCAATAAGATATAAGATTAGTGGATGGGGTGGGGAGTGGGGATGTAATTTGTATATTACCATTGCAAATCAATTTTCTATTATCTTAGTGAAATCCTCTTCGTCATATAAATTTTATTTACTGAGTATTTAAGTGTATATACTTAATTGAAAATGAAATTAATAGAATTGTTTGGAGAGATGTGATTGGTGATAGTCTTGTTGACAGTGGATTGACGATTTATCAGTAGTTAAAACAATTAACTTTCTACTAGTAACTCAAATGTTCGAACCCCCATTCATATAGTATTGTTAATTTCCCCGTTGGGTGTGTTGCATCAAGTCATGAATATGAATTTGTAAGTGTTTATAAAGTTTACAGAAGAAAGGAGCGATAGTTGTAATTGAAAAGATCACATTTTAACTCCATAGAAAATAATAGAGTGGGCTGTTGTGCAGTATAATTAGCGTTTGATGTATAGATGGATATCTTGCCTACGTTATATTCGGCAAATATTTGAGAAGCTAATTGAATTCTTTTAATCCATTCCGATATTTCACTAGATGCCAACTCGTTAGTAAACTTCTTTTCTTTCTTGAAGATAGATAAATATAGTTGAAATGGAATTAATTACAATAGTTTCTGTATCCAAGTTATCATTCGTCATATCAATGTAAGAAGATGAATAAGTAAATAGGCAAATTTAGTTAAAATTTCGATATTTCAGCTAACCGTACTAATCTATTACTATCTTGTTTTGATGAGTTATTCAGTGATTAGTTATTGTCAACGTTTGAACGTTTAAAGTAACTAACAGTTAAGATCGCGTAACTTACCGTAGCTCAGTGGTTAGAAATGTTCCGGTTTCATTCCTTAAGTTGGAGTTTTATGTCTAACTCCATCTACTTCAGCTTAGCCAATTGCATAGTGTAACTAGCCCCAAACTTAGGATGTGGCTCGGTAAGTGCACGAATCTGTACCTGGTAAATTAGTGGTGCTTATAAACTGTGCTATGAGTTATGCATCTGGTGTCATACCACCCTGCTGAGTATGCACCAGTCATGACTCCATCGTGCTAATAGCTTTATTCTCCAAAAAACAAGAAACAATTCTATTTTTTGTTGTAGCTTTCACTCAATTCATTCTGTAATTTACTTTCTACATTTAGAAACATTCTGCGTCTATGATATCATCTGCTTATCAATTATGCTCATTGAGTACAGATGAAGAATGTTCTGGTAAAATTCAGTTAGCTTGTCAACAAATTGAACAACTTGTTCCACAAGTGATTAATATGGCTTATTTATTATTTAAATATCCATCTTCTAAGGTACGTTGTGTAATTTCACTGACTTGTCAGCATTTTTTCATAATTTTAATATTAGGTTGTTGAATGCTAGTCTGAAGGGAACACTATTTGACTTAGGTTTCATGCTTGTTGACACTTGTCAGTGAGGCATGCTTGAAATCTCAAGGGAACTAATAGTATCTGTAGGATTCGAATCTGTGCAACTCAGCTCTACAATCTGAGATGTTATCATTAAGTTATTGGGACTGTATTTAATTAGATCAGGCTAAATTGGTAATTATTAGTTTGCAAGTTAACATTTTATTTTATCAAATAATTGTCGTCACGATGACCTTGAGTATACATCTGACGCTGTAAACTTTGACGTTTATATGATAAATTGAAGCAAGGTTAGTTATAGTTTGATTGTGTCCTATGAGCTAGGTAGTTTTGTTATGTAATTAAACCACTCAGCTTAGGCAACGTTATCAAACCGAAACCATCCTCCTAAGCTATACATCTGTTTTACAATCTCAATGGTACTTTTTTCAGTAATAAACAGGAGTTGTTAATGCTGAAAATATTAGAAATTTGTTTTCACTCATCGATATGGACATGACAAACATTACGCTCAGCTGATTTCTTAGTAGTTTATAGCAAGCTACAAGTCTGTCAGACGGTGAGTACCCACTGTGATGTCATCCACAGTTTTTGCAAAGTCGTTCTTGCATTCAGTAAGTCAGTCATTAACAACGTAGAACCTGGCATATGTGCCCACAAGTTCAGGTTGTCATTTGTAAGACGAGATCAAGTTTACAATAATAACACAACGATAGAATACAAAATGAAGAATAAAGTAAAGATATACATAAAAAATAATAGAACTTAAGATCTTAATGAGGATAAAGAATGAATACTCTTGCACCGCTGTAACCGATTCTAAACAATGTCACCCAGTGTCTCCAGTCATTAAGCGACATTGTCACATGGACCCCAACCAGGTAGTCATCATGTACTAACATAATTCAGACCAATAGTCAAAGGCTTTATCAGCTGATGCTATGTTTTGGTTTGACCATTACTACCCTTCTTCCATTTTACTCCTACTCCAACCATCTCAGTCGATGCGAGTTTCTTACCTCTTCAGCTGATTTGCCATGTTTTTTTCGCAGTACTCTGTGTCTAACACTTATTCCATAATATACGAGTGATACTACGAGACATTGTGTGGTCAGAAACCTGATAACTACGTATATCTTCCATTTTCATGGTTTATGTTTCACACCCATTGTGAGAAAGTTATCTCACCTATGCCACAAGTGATCTAAGCTGGTGAAAACCAAACGAGATTTCTGAATGCGTGCTGAGGTTTCGTCAGACACTAACCTACCAAACCTGCCTAATTAGAATTCCGAGATAAGTGAAGTAGTCAACGTGCTCAACTACTTCACAGTCTATAACCAGTCCTGGAGTAACAATTTGCATTTGCATAGAGTAAAACCCTTCTTGAATATACTTGTATTGTTACTCAAGGTGTTCAGAAGACTGAATATCTTCAGCGTCCTCACCGAACAGGATTGTATTGTCTGTATATTCTAAATCGACAACTAGGCTTTCTAAAATGAGGTTAATTTTCAGAGTTAAGTGGAGAAAGTGAAATTTCTCAGGGAACATCTATAAGGCAATTTAATAGATGTTAGAACCCTTACATACCCTACTTGTGGCTGACAATTCTCGTGACAGCTCACCATAAGCTCTAAGTTGACCAGTCATTCGAGTGGAGAGCCTTTATGAGGTTTATGTATTTTCAACATACGACTTTTAGTAATAAACACTACCACAATCTGTTGAGTCAAATGCGGCTTTCAAGACAAGGGATACAACCACTGTCGGATAATGATAGCTATGCACATGCTCTAGGATCTGACGAAGAGTAGAAATTTGGTTAATGCATCCTTGTTTAGGTCTGGTTCTTCCAAGTTTGCTGTTCCCTGGTTTCAGACAAATGTTGGATGATTACACTATGTCAGTTGAACTAATTCTTCTGTGGTTGACACAAGAAAAATCATGTCCTTTCATGCGAACAGGGACGATCAGTGATTAAAACCAGTCAAGTGAGATTACTTTCAGTTCCCAGACTTTAGCTAATACATCAGTCAACCTACCTACAAAAAGTGGACCACCGTCATTAAAGATATTTGAGATTAACTCATCGGAAGCTACTGCTTTCGTTGCAATGAATTATTTATAGCCTTTTCACCCTCACTAAGAGTTGGGGGGGATGTGTCAGTTTTTCACTCAGGTAGTTTGGGAATAGTCAGAAATGGGAAGGTAACTGGAAGCTAATTTTACAGAAATTCCAATAAAAAGTAACAGCAAGATCGCCACTAAATACTATTCTGGACCAAGTCAGTGAGTCCCATTATCCTTAAGAACTCAATATGATTATTAATTATACATGGCCTGTATTCAACGGAATTGAAAAAATGTAAGCAGACTATAGGTTACGTATGACGACTCCGTATTTTGCTTCAAGCAACTTTCCCATTTATGATCTTAAACAAGAAAAGAACAACGAACGTACTAAAATGCTAAAATGTAATCATTTATTTTGTGGATTCTCTCCTATTGCTTTACAAGGTAGGTAGAAGACTCAAACAGTCAGTACTAGTGGCACTCATAAGAAAGGTGTCGAGACAAAGTTGGAGGTACTAGAAACATGAAGAGGATAACATACACTAGGGAAGGGTTCTTCTTGAGACATCTGAGAAGTAAAGTAGATTAGAGTTGATATTGACAACCAGAGCGTGTTACCGCAGTTCCTAAGGGATAACTGCTTGAGGTCGGTTGCACAGGATCTTTTTTACCACTGAATTTTAGTGAGTTAGCTGCGTATTTGGAAAAGCCTTACCGCTTGAGACGAAAGTCCGTGGAGTAAGGTGAAGTGTGGATTGTTTTAACCCAACCCTGGCTTTGTGAGAAGGCTGCATCGCTACCATGCCGGGAGGGGGTTACCTTACTGCCGCTCTACCTCTATATAGTCAGCAGTGTGGCTCCACTTTTGGACCATAGGTTTGCTGCTCTTAGTCTTACTGCTCCTCAGCCGACTCACCTGACATGGTGGAACCTGACAGGAACGATTGTTTCAACTAGAATAGCTCAAATGGTTCATCACGATGGGTGAGTCCGACCACCACGTCAGGATAGCAGCAACGGTCGGTTGTATTAATTGGGAATAAGAGTATAAGACTGTATGATTAATCAGTGATGTCATCGACTGTTAGTCTTAGTTAAGTTGGTTCATTCAGCCTACCTTATCGACATTTGTGCGATAACTGTGGTCGGTGGTTACTAACATTAATTGACATGGTTCGGAACCGATCATCATGACTCAGATGCACGTTTTATTTATCTCTCGCTAGGATTTAAAGTCTCAGTATTCCTTCAAATACATTTCTCATGGAACCATCTTCTCACTCCTTCTCGTCATTATTGCTAGTAGAATTAGTTGCCAATTATTTAGTTATTTTCATTACACTGTCCTGATATGGTATAACAACTTCAGCTGTAGCATACTTTTGCTAGGTTCTACATTTACTATATCTGTTTTATTCAACTCGTGCTAACGTGGTCACATTGTTTTTATCACTTTTGTTAATTCATTATTACTGTAGTCTGTCGAATCAAATTATGAAGCGTTTTGTAAAGCATATGAAGAATCTGTCAACCTGTTGTATTCATGTGTTAATGAATTAATTGGTATGTATGATTTCTTAGCAGTATCCGATGATTTAATGTTGATGGAATATCAAAAATCTGTTCGTGCTTTATCAGTAAGTTTAATTTTTCATATATGTATAAAGAAAAACTTTATTTGCATTCTGAGCTGCTAGATTACTAACTTTCTCCTCTGAAAACACACTGATTCACCTAGCTCTATGGCTACTACCATGATGCATACTAATAAAAGCTTGTCTATTCGGATGACTGAATTAAGTTATGCTGATTGAAACATTTGTCCCTTAAAGTCTTGATATATGGTTAAATAGTAGTAGGATTGAAAATCAACGAATTCATTGTCTTACGTCAAAGTCCTACCGATGGTCGTACTATGGAGTATGAGATGAGTAATGTATCTCACATAAATAACCTTCATGAGTACCACCTCCCTGAATACTGTAAAAGATTAGAAAGTATCACTTCCACAAATCTACCTCCCCGCATCTCGCATATTTTAGAATATTTATATAATGATAAAATTATCTGGAACTATATATGTAGAAGACACTCGTAGGTTACTAGCGTTTGATCACAGATGTCTTAGAAATATATCTCGTACCTGCTGGGATCTCCGGGTAACTAATAATGAGGTTAGACGAAGGGTATTAGGGAATAATGGTAAATCTGTTGATGAGGTTATGAAACTTCATCGACTGAGATGGTTGGGGCATGTGTTACGTATGTCCGAACACCGGTTACCACGTCGCTCAATGATGACTAGTATTGGGGTGGTTTGGAAAAGGGTTAGGGGCGGCCAAAGCAAAACGTGGCATCAGTCGTTGAAGTCACTAACTTCTGGTCTGAGACACATTGGTAGATGTCGACTACCTGGTTGGGGTCCGCGTGACTGCCGTACCCAGTGGTTGGAGACTCTTGGTGACATGGCTCAGAATCGATCACAATGGCGTAGGTGTATACATTCTTTGTCTTCACGTACACCTTGAGATTAAAATTACTCTACCTTTCTTTCTACAAACTAATCTTTTCTCTCTCTACATATTATATCCTTATATGAAATCTTCCTTTTATATATTACTACCATTAAAGTAACTGATTCTATGAATTCGGTGATCATCTTGCTATGCTGTTGAGGTGTGGCAACTTGGACCGATGCACTTATGTGCCTGGTCCTACGTTGTATCTGTCTGTCTGTCTATATATGTATGTCAAACTAACACCTGGATATCAACAGCAGGTAAAGATTTTCACAAAAGTTAAGTAAGGTAGTGACTACCTGGATTTAGTAACTTAGTAGGTAATTTGTATGCATTTGTGGCGTTAAGTGTTGGGGTTTTAACTCTTACTGTGATCTTCCACACTAGGATGTACTTGCATACAATTGATGAGTTTGAAATAGGACAAAACACATGCCCTAAATTCTACTGTTACCTATAATCAAAATATGCTAATCTGTAGTAGATATGAATAGTTTTCGGCTGAAGTACTGTCCATGAACGAGCTTTTGTGATTGTTAAAATGTTTGAAACAAATAATCATCATAGCCAATAAACACTGATCTACAATATTTAAATAAATCATTAAGGTAGCTAGCTTCACACACTTTTACAGGCTATTACGTAATCAGAAGATTGTAATTGTAGTTGAATTATTTATCGTTCTATTTGGGACTCGTCAACTAGACGTACCTGCATCTCAGTGTCAATGTTCACACCGGGGTTCGAAATCAGTCGGTTAGTGTCAAGCGCCATTGCTTTCACTGTTAAGCTATTGAGTCTACAAAGCCTCATTTGTGCAACGAGTATGAATATGTAACTTTAAAGCAAGGCATTTCAGCAAATAAGATTTTCGTTTCGGACAAATTTTTTACGAACGCTGTACATTCGACTTTATCATGATTTAATAAATTTATTACTTTATTGAAAAATAGAAAGCTAATTGAAATGTTTATCATGCCTTCTCCATTAAGCTACTGAATTCAGACACTAAAATGCATACACATCCAGCTGATGAATCACAAAGAGGATGAAACTTGGGTCTTGGATTCCACTTACCAGTTACAATTCAACTCTATTCATATTTATGAACTACTTCTGTATCTAGGCCATCCTCTCGGAATGCGCATATAACAGAAACTGATCAATTTCAGTCCACAACAACGTAAACAGGAAGATATAGATACTTTCAAATTATGCGGGCTCTTTACTCTCATTGATTAGAAAGATGCCTTCAAAAATCACAAGGTTATTTCAACGTTACTGTCTAATTCCTCTCTAAATTAGAGTTTAGCCTTATTTCTTTTAAAACAAATGTTGCTCGTGATATGAATGGCTATTGTTGATGGTTTATATATATATATATATATATATATATATATATATATATATATATATATATATGGATTTGTAGTGAGAACATTTCAATGACCTTGTTACATGGTCATTTAAGATGGCAATCATCGTTTTTTGAATGTTGATTATGTTTTTTTTTATGTAATTTCAGCATATAGAGATAATAAAATTTCTAAGCCACCATTTTTCTAAACGTAAATTTATTACTGTAAATTCCTCTATTTTGAATGTGTTCTGATGAGACGGTTATGCTTATCTCTCATTTAATTGCTAATTACAATGCAAAAAAACACTATCACTAAGGTGATTCGCCTATTTCCCTCCTCCTACTCCTCCATATTCGTTCTCCTTCTTTTCCTATATGCTTTTAATAAACAAGATTTGATTGTTTAAGTTGGATTGTTACCGGCACATGGAATCCAAATTTAATTGTTATGCAATTAATGCATTAAATATACTAAGCCATGAAACAAAATGTCAAGAGCACTCAAACTACCTATTAACATATACAGATGATTATGCATGGTATTAAATCACTGGTTAAACAGTTTTTATAGAAATTTTTTCATTATTCATGCGTTGAAGACTTGTGAAATGAAAATTTTGTTGTGATATTGCATACTTTGTGATAAATAAGTCAATCTATTGATTATGTACTGAATCAAAGTCTAATCTTTGATGTAGAGGAAACACAAAAAGGGGGGGATATTATTAATAAAAATAACATACTGAAGCCTCGAGCCTATTAGTTCATGAATGTCTCGATAATTCTCAGATTTCGACAAATAAACGGTAACATATTTCACACGAATGTTTGTCTGTTAATGAATTCGCAGTTTGTATCTTAATCTTCTTAATTTAGGTAGTCGTTGCTGCAATAGACAACGTTATTGCCACATCATAACACTTTGTATTGTAATCAAGCATGTAGCATTGACTAATATGATTACGATTATTATTACTACTTAAAAACTATTATATATTAATTGCGGCCAGTTTAATTGTGATCTGGTGCTTTTTATGCTTGTTTTCTAATAATTTCTAGGAAAAAGACGAATTAAGTGTTCAACAGACTTCAACATCAATGCAACAACGTTCAGCTTATATTTGTGAAGTTGTCTTGAATAAAATGATTGCACGAACTGAGAATACTGAATATGTAGATCAAGTTATGGAGAAAGTCACATTAATACGTGATCAGGTATGTTAAGTGATTAGAAAATAGAGTATAAAGCTTTTCTGAAATTAGAAATAAATTAAAAAGATGAATAACAATGTAGTCGAAATAATGGAAGTATCATTGATTATGATAAGAAGTGAATGTATTTGTGCCATTACTAACCATTGTTTTCAACCATTAATCACGTATCCCAGGTGTCTTTCATGTATCGACACATCCAATCGCCATATCAATAGTCAATGATTCCATGGACTGGTGCTACCTTGTTTGACTGCTTTTAGTTTTCAAGACTCACAATACATATTTATAAACACTTGAAGTTACATGTGGAGTGAAGTAGTTGGGTTCTCATACCACCACACTTATGTCTCGTCAACCGTGATAGATTGATGTTTAACTAAGTCTCTGCATTGATTCAGAAAGCTGCCTATTGAAAACTTATGTCGCGTAATGCGTAGACGTATATTGCAAAGCAGTTTACTCTATATTAACCTATGACTGGATAATATGAGCTATGAAAACAGAAGACATGCGTAGCCTTCAGGTCTTTCATTATGGATACTTCAGAACCATTGCTTGCGTATCCTGGAATAACCGAGTAACCAATGTTATGCACAGTGCTAGGTTTTGAATCTTTATTCCTTAACGTAGTCGTAACGTGTGTTACGTATGTCCAACCATCGCCTTAATAAGCGCACGAAGTTGTTTGGTGTATACATCAGTCCATGAAGTTGTTGAGCATTAATGTGAGCCGTGTTGATAAGTGCCTTCTAACTAGTTGTTGTCCGCGCTATAACAGATCAGTGGTTGAAAACAGTGAATGACATGATTGAAAATTAATCACAGTGCTTCAGGTTTATTTATGCCTTATTTTCGCCTATATCCTAAGCTGCATTATTCTTATATGCATGGATTTTTATTCATTCTCACTGAACAGTGTTCTGGTAATGTATTTTTAACTTAATTTTGTTTTTCTCCCGTGGTATTAAAATTTGACTTAACGCGCATATCTAGCAGGCTCTATGTTGTTTATGATCGACTAACTGACTGGCAGTTTTAATCTCCCAGAATTTTCAGACATCGGATAAATAACAGTTATCGGAAAATATGTGTAGGAAGTATGTAGTCCAATATGCCACATCTAGGAGTTTACTAATGAACATTGATTCATCGAAATAGTTTACTGGAACTGAGTACCTGATGGACTTTCGATAGCTCCCAAACGGAGCTTACGTACCTGGTGTCTTCCAGTAGTTTATAACATTTGATCATGTTTACTTTTCTGTCGTTCATGTGTATGTATAAACATATAATTCCATCCGTCATATAAATCTATTCTTCCGACTTGTAGTGGTCTTATGTTCTGATATCCATTTATTTCTTTTTTTGGAGGGGCGGGGAGGGTTTAGGGTGGAATGGGTACAAGTCAGTAATCCAGTCTCATGTGAAGTTATCACTCTGCTACATTGAATCACTACATATTCGTCTATCGGTCAACGTTATATTCATTCATTTTGACATTTTTCTACACTCTTTATTTCTTCATTTTGTTTATAATCTTTTCTTTTTATTACCTATTCAAACAGTATACACCAGATTTTGTTAATATTGCACGCAATACTTTGAGTCGGTTAGCTGCTGGTCAATCCATTGATGAAAAAGCTTATCGCCATTCAGGTCATGCATTATGCAATGGTGTACATGATCTTCGGTTAACCGTTTTAAATGAATGCGATTTACCATTCACCAATAATGATATTGAATCATTAAATTTACAATATAATCATGGTGATCTGTCGCCTCCTCCGCTTCCCCCTTCTTTTCCCCGTAATGATTATCATCATAATCCTTATGATCATAAAGAAGAAAAAATAACTGTAAGTTCAATGAACGACAAACAATTAAAAGAATTCGACAGATACAATTCAGTGTTAGAAAAGAACAGTTCTACTACTTATAGTATCCATGAACCTCGTAAGTATTTACCATATAAAAGATTATAGTTGTGATTATATGAGTTTTATTTTTTGAACATGTTTTTGTAATTTCTTCTTTTGCTCACTTTTTTTCCTATTCTTTACGGAACACAATTATGTATAACTCTAACGAATAGGGCTTAATGGGAAACATTAATTTATATAAAAAGGAATGAGCAAAGTTTTAACTGTGTACATTTAAATTTTCACTTCCTTAACGATTCATACAGAGAAATAGTTTTCTTTCCTTTTAGAGTGTTTACCTATTTACATTTTGACTAACTTGATTTCATTGTTATTCATAGATTATTTCTTAGTGAAATCAGAGTATTCTAAGAAAAAAAAGTTTCATATATGATGTCAGTTTTTGGTTGAAATTAATTTTATGCGTGAAATCTGTTATTAGATCAAAATATTAGATCAGTTGACTAAATGATTAAGGTTTCAGACTTGAATCTTCTCCTGCCTACATAGGAAGTACGACTCAATGCCATGTCGATTCCGATAATTATTACTAGATATAGTTGCACTGTTTGGCCACAACACCAAATCACATGAAACGTAGTCATACCAAGTCTGGTAATGTGATCCAAAGATAAAAATTAAATAATAGAAATACAATAGCATAATGTATCTAGTGAGTTAAGTAAGCAAAGAGAATAAAACGTTTTTTTTATTTTGATATTATCTGTCAGACTTTTATAGGATTAGGATCACGGTGCAATGGTGCAGATTTTAATCACAGCTCCACCAACTTTAGTATCAGCCACTAGTACAAGCAGTTGTTTTATGGTATCCTTTTACAAAAATAAAAGCAATGTCAACCACGGTAAGGTTGCCGCTAGCTTCTGTTATGAGTCGCACTTCATGAAGTCTTAAACCATTTAGTTGCATCATTTTTAATACCTCAACTAAGGAGTCATAGTGGACTGACAGAGGCCAGTTTTATACAGCCTTATTTCACACCATGAAGCCATATCATAAACTGACAATTTTTATTCGCTTTTACAACAAATTCTTAGCATCGACAAACAGTTCACGCTATAAATTATGACCCAGCCACCGAAGCGGTATTGCAAGATAGTGACACAAATCGAATTATAATCACTTCATCGTAACGTATTACTTAACCCTATTATTACTGACACGGTGTTGCTACTGAATGTCGACATTCCGTTGTAGACATTGATAATAGAACACTGAGTCACCGAACGTTCTGAGCTAGTAAGGTTATGTTTCTCAAGGAAAACGTAGGACTGCTCTCACCGACGCGTTGTTAACTCGAACTCGCTACTAAACGCACATCATGTAAACACCACAGATGACCACGATTGACATGAACTAATCACACTTTGATTATGTGTTGATTACTAGTTCTGCTACTTGTGCCAGAATAAGTAATGAATCCATATACTATATCAAATATCCATTTGTTTATACAGGATAATTTGGTTTTAACATTTTGATTGGTTTTACAGCCCTTCGTTGATAGGTCGCTGGGAAGTGACCAATGTCATGTTTATTTAATTCCTAATGATCGAATTCTGTCGACCACATTACAATGTTGACACTAATCTTAATGACTTGGTATTGCATGTGCTTTGACGTTGATGTTAGACTAACTGGAGGCAGTCAGTTGGAATTCGTCATCAAAGCATACCGGAAATGTTCAAATGTATGATGCTTTCTATGCGATTTGAGTCTACCACCCAGCTTCATAGTCTAAGTCGTTACTGCTGAGGTGTTCAGGCTACGACTAACAGCTACCTCTAACCACCTAACATCAAAACATAATGCGACCGCATTATAGGTTGATTTATATAGTCCAACCAACAATGAGTCAGCAAACACTCTATTTTTCACTACATAGTTAAGTATCAGAATAAGTATCTCGGTACTACTAGAGGTCAGTTGTGGCGTAAATCGCTCAGTTTTAACATTTCAATCTATTGAGGAATGGAGTGTGACGTAGATTCGGATCCATCCAGTAACATCATTCCCCCCAAGGTTACAGATACACCTTATACTGACGAGTAAGAACTAGCATGAAACATTTATCCTTAGTTTACTGCTGACAGTCTCTACTCACTTAACTTATCAAATAGTTTCGCAACACATCGATGATTCTTCAGTGATCGCTTAGTTGTTACACTAAAATAAGTAAGTAAGGAAACAACTATACTTTAGAGTATGTTCTGTTGAATAATCCCATTATACTGTGAACATAATCCAATAAAAAGAATTGTACATCAGTTTACGCAGACAAATTTACACTTGTGTATTGTTCATTAATGATAAATAAAAACCTGTACACAAGTGACAAAGTAAATACAAAACAATATAAACCGCAGTGATTGCAAAATACAACAACTTCTCTATTATGTTAATTCTTGGGTTGTTTATTGTTTGAAGTTCAATTCATCCGGGTCAAATATGGGTAGACATGTTTATTGACATAATTCATTTGTTTGTTACACGTGATTACATAATTTTGCTCAATTCTATGGATAAACATGTTTGCTTTTATTTGTATTTATATGTGGTTATGTGTATTTCTTGTTGTTTTATATAAAACCAAATAAAGTAGTAAGTGAAGTGAAGTGAAGTGAAAGTATCAATCTAATGTAATTGACCTAAAATATTTTCTAGTTAGGTGAATAAATCAAACTTTTACAAAATAAAATAATTATAATCATATAATCTGAGCGATTGTTTGAGTTGGATTATGTTTGACAAGCGGAATTCAAGATGCGCGTTTTGTCATATTTTGGACTCGTCAACTGGATGTAAACTTTTGCTATATCGAGGCGATCTGCTCAGGATGCACAATGTAGCAACAGAGATTGATCAATTTCAGTGCATAATAAATCAACAGGAACATCCAAATACATTCTATTTATAATTTGAGCAATGTTTATTGTTAGTTGATTGGAGGGTGGTTGAAAGGGAAATATGCTTAAGTTTCTTGCTAGTTGGTATTCTTTAGAAAAGTGCACCTTTAATCTTCAAGAGACTGATACTCTTTGATGTATTCAAACCCATACCACCCAGTTTAACAATCTGGGATATTTCCACTGAACAATTAAGGTCATGGCGTAAGACTGGGATATTTACGTTGATTGAATCACAATGTAGTAATCCATGTCATAGTGAATCCTACAGTAGGAACAACAATCCTTTAAAGATTTCTGAAACACCTTGCTTACAAACGCAAACTGACACGATACCTTGATTAGAGAGGAATTCGTACCAGCTATCTGCATTAAACTTAAAAGGACTTAAATGAGATATAGAGGGTCTATTTACAAAAGTTAATAAACCCTAGTCCTAAGCGATTGGCGTATGTAGGCTCCGGGATTCTGAAGTAAGGAATAGCATATGAAAACCATTTTAGTCACTGTTTGTTATGGGGCTTTATCCTACTGCTTCATGGATTAGATCTTTAAATCTGAAGCTCGGTGATCATCTTCCGTTGCGTTGTGCCAAGTGCAACCTGTTTGTAATCAGCGTTAACTTCCTATACAGCCACCATCAGTGTACTAATTGATGTTCTCTCTTTTCGATTAATTCTGGAAACAGATCGATCACGTCGTGATAAATTTCCTATGGCGTTGTTTTGCTTAGCACTATCGTTTCTTTAGGATTGTTCACTAGGACTTTGATTATGGTTTGTCTTGCACCATTCCTATCTGTGTTTTCAGGGACCTACATGCATCTAGATCTTAACGGATTGACGCATCCAAATTGGCTTCTTATTCAATTGTAACCGAATATCAATCTCAGATTCAATGTCAGCTGTTAGTTCACCGTAAAGCGTAGATAAGAATTGGCTATGAAAACGGGGATTAAAGTCACATGTGACTTTGTTAAACGTTTCGCTTACAAGAATTGGATTTCTACGTACTTTTCATAACTCATTGAATCTCACCAGTTTGCGTCGGTGGTTCGAAAGTCTGATATTACATGTAGTTGTTTTTATAAGGAAATGTCACAGCTTGCTGTAGAATAGGTCAGAGCACATTGATAGGCTAGAAGCAGCAACTCAGTGGCTTGAGCCGATGTCTTGTGTGACTCAGAATGGAAACCATTCGAGATCCTGCAATGATTTTTTTATGTCCCTAATGAAATAAGCAATTTTTATTTTCAAAACGTCTTCATTGTATATCTTATTTATTTCGCTGCCTTTCCGTTAAAGTTTTTGGGTTTTTGATCAACTTCCCTCTTTTATATCGTCACAATATTTCGTTTCCGACTTTGTGGTTCATGAACGTTTTTGTATCCATTTGCACTTAAGTTTGACTTATTCACGTAAATAACTAAACCATTATGATCTTTTGTTTGTAAAATATTAACGCCATCTTTGAGACTCATGTTATGAACCCTGACTTGGAAATCGTTCTTCGCAAACGGCTATTATATCTAATTTACTAAAGTTGAAATTAGCTAGGGTCGGGTGTGCTAGAGAGACAGTGAAGATAATTAGGTTAGTGTCATCTTAAAAAATTGGCTTATTAGTGTTAGTTGTTTCCATACCCTATATTATTCGCGAACTCTTAAATGGTATGTGTTGCGATAGCTTGTAGAATTCATGAAGAAGTTTTGAGGGTACTTAACGCACTGTATTTAGTCACCACTTAGTAGGAATTCTAAAAGCGTCTACATGGCATTCTCTTACTGGTCGATTTTGCACTTTTTTACTACTGGATTGGATGAGTTGCTATTGATATATCTATCTTTTTTTTTTACATATTTGACACTTATTGGATTAACATATTGTCTCTTTTCCTTTTGATTTGCGACTTATGAGGTTCGTTGATTCAAATTCGAAAGAAACTAGTACCCAAGCGATCAAGCCATAGTCTAAGCTCAAGCACTAGATTTGTCAGTATTGTAAAGTTGAAGTGGTATTCAGTTTAAGATAAATAGTTGTACAACAGTGAAATGTTACCTTCCTACTCGCTAACTGGGATACTTTAAGTCATGTAATTGAGTGGCTTGTAAAACAGAAGGGAAGTTCGTACGTATTCCTTCAACAAGGTGATATAAATCCTCATAGTTGAGAGAAGTTTCCGGTAATTATACTGTATCTCCTATTAAGTACCACTTTTGTTTTTTACTTCTTAATAGCGCAACCTTAACCTCTTCTACTACATTATTTTATTATAATTAGATTGATGGGGTTTTGTGGAAATTGTCATTACATTTAGTTGTTTGTATTCGTCACAGATTGATGTTAGTTAGGTATTACTTAAAACCATGGAGCACTGGACGGCTGTTTCTTCGTAGTATCGGACTCCTTCTTTAGTGCACACTCTTGGTTCCGCCGGCGAATCGACCCTAGAGCTTTTTGATCTCATGATGAACGCTTGACCATCTGCATCATTAGGCCGGCATTCAATAATAAAATCCTCATCTCTATCAATTTGCTATATAGCGCAACGATCATTCGTTGCCAATGGTGATAATTGTTTCACTTCCAACAAATCTGAACTCCATTTCTCATTAGAACTTTAGAAGTATCCTGTAGTCAACCACTAGCAAGCTGATTATTGTAATTGAATTACATTTGTGTGGCATATTTTCTTTTTTGTGTCCTAGTGTATTACAATTTATGCGTGTTGTAAATAAATCTAGAGATTTATTCATAAATTTTCCCTGTGTATTAACTCTTTCCAACACTTCTTAAACTCAAATTTAACTTCTCAGTGAGCTATTAAACTCTAGTTGAAGAGCTATTTCTAGAATTCATTCCATTAAAGGATCCAAGATCTAGTTTACTAGTAATTTACCGTCCATAATTAAATATGATTAGAAAACAGGACATTTGGCATCAAGTGAAATAAGAAGTTAAAAATTTCCAAACTGAACCCATTGAAGACCAGTGGAACCAACTGATTGAACAGTAATATTTCACGACATTTTAACATTATACTCTTGAAGTTCGTTCGGTTTGTATTCAGGTGATGATGTGATAGATGAAATTTCTCTTATTTATTCGGCATAATATTGCACAGTTTTCCTTCCATATAACTTCTCTATTCTTTGTTCAATAATATGATTCTTAACTGAAATATCTCTGTAAGTCTTGGTTTTGTGGAAAAAGAACCGTAGTAATATAATCATATTTACATGTTAACTCTGTGGAAACAGTAGGCTTTCTGATTAAGTACCATTTTCAGTTTTCTTGTTTTGTTCGACTTTGGTCACTACCCAGTGAATAATCAATGTGAATATCCCAGTCCTACAGAAAAGCTTATTATACCTTGAACAACTTAGTAATGATAAGTTAGACAGTGAAAATGGATGATACTTATTTAAATCTCCTAAGGTGCATCAGTTCATCCAGGATTATAAAGTTAATCAAGTATCATTAATAAGTATCAAGTAACCCGAAGTATGGGCCATGGAGGATTTCTCGTGGACTGCTTCCAACCATTTAACATAACATCCAATAAGTAATTAGCTACCTTCATTTTGATGACAAAACAGAATTGTATCAATGAGATGATTTTAGTGAGCCTTAGTTCGTCCATTATTTTTTCAGTACCTAACTTACCAACTTTATTGGTGTCATTTTAAGATACGTAATCTATTAGCCTGAATATGTTCGTTTACACTGTTCACAGATATGCATTACTCAACCACGAAACTTTTAATAAGTAGTTTTAGATGTGTAAATATCTTACCACTGGCGTTGAATGTGTATGGAGTAAACTGAAGTACGGATTTTAATAAAATCACTGCAATTTCGATTTTGTTTTGTATGAAACACTGCTCCTGTCACATCCTTGTACAATCAAAAGCCTGAATTTCCAAACGGACCTGAAATTCAAATTATTTATTCTTACCGTTCTTGTACTGACCTGCCTCGCATGGTGGGTTCTAATAAAACAACTATTCCAGTCAACATATTATCTCGATCGGTTTTTCACAACAGATAAACCTGATCACCACATCGAGGTAGCAGCTAAATTTGAGTATACACGCATAAGTCGTTGTGACTTAAAGGATCTAACTTTGAACCACTAGTTCACAAATTTCATCCTGGTTCCACTCAGTTTAAACCATCAGGTAGTATCACTAAGTGTTATACAAAAAAGTACCATTTAATCTAAGTACACAATCCTGTACTTGATAATGATTTGTATTGCTACTGAACCGATATTCACTTGTTTGCATTTATAATTTTAGTCAATTCGTGACGTTGCGCTATCCCATCTTATGTCATTGACGAGCAACTGCCTCACATTCCCGACATAATTGGATTTCATTGATCACGTTTCCTCATTAAAACGCATAGAATCAAATATTGAAGACGGCAAACATATAACAACTATTATTATGAAGTGTTTTGAGGATTATTGAATTTGAAGTTCTGCGTCACACTAACAAACTCTACAAGACTTGATATTATCAATTATCTTGTGTTTACTAGTAGCGATTTTCAGAGTTTCTTTGGGTAAATGTGACCTGCGTAGTTTAACTACATCAAGAGTCAGATAATTACCACTAGTGGCAATTTTATGTGTAAATGTAATTGGAGGTAGAAGCACGACCTGAAGATTTTGGATTCGATTTTTGGCAAATTCATAGACGGATACTACTGATGGATCCCATACTAGAGTGAAACAACTGTTCAGTGCATTCTAATTCTAATCAGTTGTCTTACTAATGTCGACTCTCAGTATGAAACCAGTTATCTTGTTATTTTGCGTCATTTCGCTAATTATATATTTCTTAATTTTCTTTTTTTCACTTCTTTTTCAATTTAACACTAGAATCATTTAAACAATCCATTAGAAGTATCAATGCATCACAAGAAAATCAATTATCTGAGCGAACTGAAGTCTTCTCCGTATTAACTAATCCGCAACGTGAAACAATGGCGGAAGAATTAGCTGGATTCCTGGCGGAGAAAAAACGTTTTATGCGTGAGATAGTTAAATGGGACGATTCTGCTAATGATATCATTGTATTAGCTAAAAAAATGTGTGTTATTATGATGGAGATGACGGATTTTATACGTGGTAAAGGTCCATTACAATCTACATTGGATGTTATTCAAGTAAGTCATTGAAAATCACTATATATATGGTGGACAGACTTGCATCTCGTGATGATCCGATCAAATTATATCGGGTGGAGCATTCATTTCTTTTGGTCCTACCATGGTAGATAGGTGGTTTAGTCGGGAGGGAGGTAAGAATACATATCCCAGCAACGTTAGTCGATGCAAATCCACATCCTTGTTAACCGGTCTGGCATCTACATCTAGCGTTCGGTGCTCAATATCAGCATTGTTTACTACTCGGTTGTACTGTGATATGGGAGTGGTGTTTTGTAAACATCCTTATTGAAAGACCTACAGCCTTATATGACTTATTTTCTCATAACCCATGCAATGTGGCGAAAGTTTAATGCAGATTGGACTGCCGCGCAGTATTTTCGTTCCTTACTCGTTAGATAGATATCTCGTCTACGCCACAGGTCGTGCAAATTTTAAATAGCTAATCGAGTTTTCTGAATCCATACCGAGATTTCCTCAGACAGCCACTCGACAGGAGTTTATGAGGATTTCAAAGTAGATGAAACAGTTAACTTATTTAACGAATTTTAATGTCTCATTCCTACATGTGATCTTTCGCTTCTCGAATGACCCACCAATAATATTTCAACCTATGAGACTGAGTGATGCAAATTCCACTCCTACCGAGAACATCAGTTACAGGAAGACAGTTGATGTCCGTATCTGGGGAATCTAAGCTAGTTTAAAACCTGGGTTCAATGTTTCGATTGTGTTCTTATTGTTGCTGTTATTACACTAATTTTCTTCTTTCATTCCTTTGCAAATTTTTTTTCACTTCATTTTTACTGGATCTCTTACCAAGTATCCAGTTTCTTTTTCTTTTATGAATACCCATGTTAACCTTCATATTTATAAATAAAGTCCTTATTTTTGTAAATTAAAATTAACATCTCATATTTACTTTTAGGCAGCTCAAGAAATATCAGAACACGGTAAACGTTTGGATCGTTTATGCCGACATATTGCAGATATGTGTCCAGATTCAGCTAGCCGACGTGATCTATCAGCTTATCTACAACGAGTTACATTTTATTGTCATCAGTTAAGTATTACTAGTCGAGTTAAAGCTGGTGTACACATGTTGAGTGATGAAGTTGTAAGTTTGTTGTTCTCTCTCGATTATTTTATATGGATACATTCTTTTTAATGTTTGAGCTGTTGTTTGTGCTGTTGATACGTGTTCAGTCGGTTCTTAGGCGATGTATATAAGCAGATCGTTTTATTATTAGTGCTAATATATGCGAAACATGAGTTTGGGTTTTTCGTCAAATATTTGCAAGCATCTAATAGTGTTATAAATTGGACTACTGAACAACTTTACTTTCTACAGGAAACAATTCATTTAACAGATTCTCATCATTAATAATTATTGGATAAAGAGTAGTAGGGGAGTGAGAAAGATGTGCTTTTTCTTGGATAATGTAGTCATTTAGGTTTCAAGTTTCGCACCATAGATTAACTTTAGCTAGACAACTGTTGGATACCAAGAAACATTGATTATCTGCCCAGTTCTAGTATACGACTCTTGCTCAATAAATATCCACGGTTTCACTTATCAATCGAAGTTGGAATCTTCAGGTATCGTACTTAATATAATTTCAATCAGCTCACGACCTTATGTGACCGTCATCCATTGCTATTGACGATATTTATCATGCAGGTGACATAATCGAACCCTACTAGTCACAGTTTCTTACAAGTGCTCCGATAATTACCTTTCGAAATCACTTCGCTAGTGATCACATGGTGATCGTTATTATCAAGTGCTGGGAAGATACTGACAGTTTTCACACTTGGTTTATATAATGAAAAGAAGTAAGTAACATGTTTGCTTACTCAAATCAATCTACAAATAATAGTGATAATTTGTAGCTTTGGTGAATGTTTCTGTTAATGTTGGATTCTCTGACCTGGAAGATATAATCAGCGATTACTTCAGGTAGAACTGAGTATTTTTGACTATTCGGATCTATCATACACACTGATGTCAATCCAGACCATCGATCTTATAGTTATAGGCTGACTATGAACAACCAACAGGACCGAAAGGATACATTTTAATGGTATGCTCTGTCAGTCATAACCAATGTAGTGCTTAGCGTATGTATGCGTTAGCTCAAATTCTAATATCATATTTGGTCAACAATATCAAATTATCAAGATGAATATTGGAATTTTGTTGCACAATAACCAACGAAAGGTATGTATGAAAGAATAATGTAACTGAAAATCTATAGGAAGATTCACGTGAGTTACAGTATTTGATGTCGATTCATACCATTCAATGTCGCTAACCACTGATAGTGATTGTCGCGCGGATTTCAACTAACATGAATCACACCGGTTAACAATTTTCTTCCATCCTACTGTATGGTGATAATCAGTCGAAGACAAGGTTATCAAAACGGACTACTGTAATACTTGTGGGACCAACATTAAGAAAAATAAATGATAACTGATCTAAACATTCTTTGTTCGTAGATTGGTTGAACGTATTCTAAGAAATCTTCAGCATACCTGAAATCTTGACGGAGTTGATGCTCCATGATTGATTCCATCCGTAAGTCACCCAAGTTCATAATCTGATGCCTTTATCGCTGAACTATTCAAACTGCAACTGGCTTTCTGCATTACTGAAATTTATACATTGATATATTATTGGATATTGACTAACGTGATGTTTGTCTAATCTTGTTTAGTGCTGATTGCATTTTATCGATGTAAAGTCACTGACTTGTGGTTGAATTGGAAGTTGATCTATGGAATTCAATGTATAGTGAGACATGACTTGACAAATACAACATTGGTCACTGATCTATGATGAATCAATATGTTGTTCATACATCATAATGAATATTACATCACTCTTAATGCATCAACATATTTACGTTCAGAAATTTTCTCTAGATTGTCGATTCTAATTAACTATTCCATTATGTAGAATTGTGTATGTACACTTTATGTAATTTGTAGCTTTTATCATTGCAGATAATTTACATCAGTATGCATATTAATTAACCATGGTTAATTAAAACAAATAAATTCATCATTTAATCGATTATGTAAATCACTGACTTGATTTTAGTTGTTCGTATCGGTCACAGATTGGTGTTACCTGAGTACCAGTGGGAACCAAGGAGCACTGAACAACCATTTCTTCCTATTGTGGGACTCATCAGCAGTTTGCACCCTCGATTCATTTTTAAACTGTACAAATACTAGGACGAAACAGCTATGCAGTGCTCCTTGATTTCTGGTGGTACCTAACAAACATTGCTGTGTGACAAATACATGCAACTAAACTTAATAACTATTTGTGCTAAACCATCTCAATTTTATTGATTCAATTGAGGTGGTTTTTGGATGTTGGCGGAATCTAGGGTGCGCACTGCTGATTAATCCCATACTAGGGGGAAACAGCCGTTCAGTGCTCCCGTGTTTTTAAAGGTACCCTACCAACGTCAATCTCTGACTGACCCAATTAACTAAAACCTGATTCTGTTTACTACTATTATTATATCAGTAGTGTAAGGATATGTATAAAAATGTTCATCAAATTAGCAGTTTACCGGTTGATGGTTATGGAGTGAGGGTGATGTTTCTCTATCACCTCAACGATGTTATTATCATTGTGTACATAGTGTGATTAAGCAAAATGTAAATTTAAACTAATAAATAATAACGAATGTGGCAGAATGATCAAATGAAGTCACATAATATCACGAATTAGTCTGCATTAGACATCCATTAGTCACTATGGGCACTAAACAGCTGTTTCATCCTAGTATGAAACTTTTCAGCAGTGCACATTAACGACCCCATCAGGGATCGAACCAGGGACCTGGCTTTGCGGCAGATGCCTTATTAATAAACTACTGAGTCGACTCCCAACAGCTGTAGAGCCTCATACTAGGATAAGACAGCTGTGCCAGTGCTTCCTGGTGATCAATGGTTGTCTAACACAGATCAGTCCGTGATAGTAGATTAACATTCAACAATCTCTGCATCACCTTATTGAAGTCATTTGTTCCGCAGTTCCTCTTCAGTTGGCTTTACAACCTAAATATAATACCGATCGTTATATCATATCAGTCAAGAATTAGAAGAAAGTCAATAAGTAATTATGGAGAAGTTGTGAAAAGGTTTTAAACTGTTGAATATTTACGTGTGAAATCCTGTGAACACTATAGAAAAACATTTGGATACACTTGATGACAACTTTTTAGATGATGAAACTTAGCTTCACGAGTTGCGTTATAGTTGAAAAAGTTGGATGGTTTAACAAAATAAAGACAAGTAATTCAGTATCATTGGTGTAAGAATGAAGAAGTGGATTATGTGCTTGAAAATATCGAGTAAAATGTTGCCCAATTCAGTATTGTTGAGACCGAGGTTACCAGGACACTGCTAAATTGATAGATGTATCGGAGTAAATTCGACCAGCCGCTACCTAACTGTAGTCATACTTATGATCTATCGCTGTACTGAGGACAGTTTGCTCAATATGCAGATATATCAACGGAAATTATTCAGTTCCAGTCTGTAATACTATCGAGAGCATATAAATACTTGGAAATTATATATCCATACTTTTTGCATAGATTTAGATATCTAGACTTAGTAGCTTAATGATTAACGGATTGGCATTTTACTTGATCGGGCTGAGTTATGTTCCTGGTGTAAACATCAACACTGGGAAGCAGGAACATTCCACTGACCACTCCCAAGTAAAATAAAACGCCCTTCTTGAATTCCATTTCCAGCCAAATTCTGTCTTTAGTTATTAGCGTTATTTCTACCTTGTAAAGCACTTGGGAGAGAATCCATAAAACAAATGACGTTGAATTGGCGAATGCACGTAGATGTCAGATAAAAACAATATCAAACCTTGTCATTGATGCCTATGTTTCACTAGGATTTTAATTCTAGTATTAAGCCTCTCTTTGTGTATGATATTCTCAGTGCTAAGTCTTCTTGATCACTTACATTGCTACTTAGTTGTAAACAGCTAATGACCTGATATTTATGTACTTTAGCTCAAATCGTTGTATCACATTGACACGATGGATACCAGAATATAGTTGGCTAAGTATGAATGGAAGGTATAATGAAAGCTGTTGTGAACAGAAAAACAACGGAAGTTATTTTTGGGAACTCTATTCAATTTATTCAAAGCTCGTGAAAAAACTAACACTTATTTTTGCTCTTAGTTCATTCTACTAATCTTAAGCTTCCGTTTGATGTATGACTCATCGTCATACCATTTTCTGTTCCGAAGTTATTGTAATTTAAACGTAGCCTTTGCTACACCATTCCCCGACCTTTATCCCCTGTTTCGGACATATTTGTATTTGCAAATTGTTCTACGTTGTGGTCCTGTAAATCATCTATTTATTCATGCATTTTTGTACACTAATCGACAATTGCATGGCTATCGCATTGGGGTGGTATTAGCAGGTGAATAAACATGTTCCAGCCAACTCGTCTTCTCTCTCTCGCGCTAGGAAACCAATCAGGTGAACGAATAGTTTCCGTCTCTCTCTCTACCCCTAATTATTTAGTCTAACCCGGAACTCACGCGGTATCATCCTCAAGGTTAGTCATTCGACCTATCACTGTCAAGGTCTTGACCTACTTATCGACAAGTCGCTTAATCGCACATCATATTAGTGGGTGGATAGAACCAAAGGACACAACAAAAGTGGCGACGGGTATCTTGCAGTTATCAAGGTCATAACAAGTGGCAACTGCGTTTTTTTATCAATTTTTCAAAATGTCTGTGTCCTTGGACGACCTTAAAACTATTCTACAAATTCAGCAAGCAGCAGAGTGATGCAAATCAAATGAAGCTGTTGGATGCATTGATACAGAAGCTATCATCTCATTCAGTTTCTACTTCACAGTCAGATAATTATGAAAGCATTGCGAATTCTGTTTCTGAATTCAATTATGATCCCATCCCCGTCGCCACTTTTGTTGTGTCCTTTAGTTCTATCCACCCACTAATATGATGTGCGATTAAGCGACTTGTCGATAAGTAGGTCAAGACCTTGACAGTGATAGGTCGAATGACTAACCTTGAGGATGATATCGCGTGAGTTCCGGGTTAGACTAAATAATTAGGGGTAGAGAGAGAGACGGAAACTATTCGTTCACCTGATTGGTTTCCTAGCGCGAGAGAGAGAAGACGAGTTGGCTGGAACATGTTTATTCACCTGCTAATACCACCCCAATGCGATAGCCATGCAATTGTCGATTAGTGTACAAAAATGCATGAATAAATAGATGATTTACAGGACCACAACGTAGAACAATTTGCAAATACAAATATGTCCGAAACAGGGGATAAAGGTCGGGGAATGGTGTAGCAAAGGCTACGTTTAAATTACAATAACTTCGGAACAGAAAATGGTATGACGATGAGTCATACATCAAACGGAAGCTTAAGATTAGTAGAATGAACTAAGAGCAAAAATAAGTGTTAGTTTTTTCACGAGCTTTGAATAAATTGAATAGAGTTCCCAAAAATAACTTCCGTTGTTTTTCTGTTCACAACAAAAGCGTTATAAAATTTAATATCTAGAAGAATGAAGAATGGATACACTTACGTCTCTGTGATTGATTTTGATCCATATCATCCAATTTCCCCAATTGCTAATCATTATTGCACGGCATATTCCGACTAGGCTTTCGCATCTGTCTACGTGGCTCAAACCGAGATTCATCGACCTATGCCATATTGTAACTTATTCGACCCCACTATTTTTTCTTTATACTCCTACTCTACCTAAAATCCTGCGATAAACGATGGAATAGTTGGGCATACGTAGTATATGTCCTAACCACTTAATCGATAATGATTCACAATCTTGTCGGCTGACTTGACTATTTATATTTAGTTGCTGCTGCCTGATCGCACAATTCCTTACGTGGTCGTTCCAGAATTTTTAGTCTTTGGTTTGAAGACATCTATAACCAAAGGCCTATACATGTCTTCTATTTTCATAGTTCATGATTCACTGCTGTAGCTTAATACAAAGTGCTCGTCTGCACTGTATGTTTAGAAGATTGATATCTAGTTTACATTGCACTTGATGCAGATTAACGGTAGTTAACCATATATTCTAATACTATTCAGAGAGTTCATCAGATACACTAACCTATTGAAACTACTTCACTCTTACTAACCAATCTAAGTGACTATACAGATGAGTTCTTATGTAATATTTTTACATTTACATAAGAAGAAATACATACACATAATTACTTATTATTAATCAACAAATTGATCTAATTTTACTTTCAAATGTAATTTTTTTTAAATTCAGTTTGAAAGTGCCACTTCATTAATACAAGCTGCAAAAAATCTTATGACATCAGTTGTTTTAACAGTTAAAGAAAGTTATATTGCATCAACTAAATATCGTGGAACTAATCAACGTTGTATAGTTCAATGGCAAATGCGTACACCTGAGAAAAAATCATTAATATCAGATTATTTTAAAAATCGTTTAAGTTTCACTTTCATCTCATCATGATTATCTATTTGATGAATTCAATCCACATCATCCAGATGCATTGAATGAATTATCACAATTTAAACATCCACCTAATTCATAAGTAATCAGTTAATCATGTTCAATATTCATCTTGGTATACATATATATTCCTTAAGTTTAAGTTTTGTATACTTTATTATTTAGAATTATATTCTGTTTTTTCGTTTTTTTTTTTTTAATGAAGACAGTTTTATACTACTTTCTTTTCATATTCATACTACTTAATAAAGTATGATCTCTATTGTAATGCCTTCGTTTAATATCTTTTTCAAATGATCTTATACGTTTCTAAACTACTTAATAACATTGATCTATTCTTTTATTATATATGAATATCTACATTTATAAAAGTATTACATAATCATGATCTGTATGATCTATATTGGCTTATTTCTACATTCATCTATTGCTTAACTGTATCTTCTATTGTATCGATAAGTACTTTTGTTAAATTGCTCAATTATTTTTCAGGTAATACATTCAACACAATCACCTCATTACTTTATGTAACAATACAATTTACTGACTAGATATAAGAACTCTTAAATTTTTTTCACAATGAATGATCACTAGAATCAATCAGGATCAATTTATATAATCCAAATGAACCAATAAGTTAATCATTCTTAGGATATTTTTACTAACTACTAATCAACCAGAAGATAGTAGTGTAGTAAATGAATAGTTTGATCAATAAAAGTAAACGATACTATTACAAATGATGTAGACATTTATGTGTTTACTAAAATTTTCTAGAAGTTTTACTGTTTTACAATGGTAAAAAACAATGATATGTGTATTTTGATTAGTAAATAACATGCTTATCTTAGAAAGTTTATCCTTGTGTCACTGATTTCTAGTTGGTTGTTTTTTTTATAAAAAATCCTCTAGTATGGCACTGATTTGTTAATCATGTAATTCGTCGTAGACATTTTTAGATTGTGCTTTTATTAAAAAAAATAGTTGTTCATATCACACTTACTTCATTCCATTGTTGATTATATTACTGTTGGATATACTCTACTTGTGTTCTTATTTTGTGTTTGTTTTGAAACTTTGTTCTAACTCACCATTGTCTTCTACCTCTTCTTAAACTCACTTATGTTTAATACTACTTTTTAACATTCCTCGATCTTTTATATCCAATTGTATTTAATTCACCTTGTGGTTGATCATTTTTCTCTTTTTTTATTTCTCATTTACAAATGACTCAGATTGAATGTGATTCAATTAACTGTTTAACAACCCTTGGTGTAGTTTTCCATCCACATGTTCTGAGGGTGAAACGGCATTTTTTGCTCGAATTATCACAATTGGTAGCATTTATTCTTTAGTTTATTTGTAATTGCTATTTGTAGTACTGTGGATGCATTTGTGATTTTTGAAATGATCTTGATTTATACCCATTCGAATCAACATATCGATTAACGACATCCATATCCTCAGTAATAACGCATTATTTTGTTTGATTTTCACAATGTTGAACTTTTTTTTTAAATTCTTAATTAATAATTATGGTGATCAACTACCACTTATTACTACTACTGACACTACTTATAATACTACTGATTACCATTGTATCCACTTCTCATTTCCACTGAATATCTTCTGTAGTGGTCTGTATCCCTCTTCTCTCTCTCTCTCGCAACACATACACATAGGTTCTTGTGTTGTAGGTGGTTTTTCCAAATTGATTTTTGTAAATAATCTTTATGTTTCTGTAGTGCTTGTGGTCTTTAAGTTCGTTAGTTTGTTTCTTTTTGTTTCAAATGTAGTTTTTGTTAGAATAAATTTATTTTTTATTCATTCCTTTGATTTATTTCATGTTGTCATTCAGTTGTGAAAGTTATTACTTACAGTGAATTTCATCAACCTCTATTTTTACAGTAGATTTTGATACTGAACTATGAAGTTTCAGCAACACCTTGACTTTGCATATGCTTAACATGGTTAGTTTAGGGTAGAATGAAGTTTTTTAAATAAGAGTATAGGCAGTGGGTCTGTATGTAGTCATTGACTGATAATGTGAATTGTATGATTTAAAAAAATCATCCAAGTCAGTGGCTTATTAACTCAGGCATTCAACATTCTAGCCAGTTATTCATAGATTCAAACCTTGCTCCACTACAGTCTATATAGTTGGCTAGTATTGTTAGTCCTCACAAGTAGAGCGTTATTCATAGTTCAGTATGCGTAATTTGTACAGAGTAAATGATACACAATATTAGTGCCAATGATTCATATACTTTTACTGTCTATCTTAAATTTAGAATTATCTCATACATTAGATTTTCTAGTAACGAATTTCTTATCTCTCTTCATAGATTTCCACTTCTGCTGAATTCTATCAGCTTTTCACTTGTTAAGTTCCAGTACATTTCTTGATTACGAGGATGTTGCAAGCTGGACTTGTAAAAATTTGTGCCAGGTCTTAGGTTATTTTACATTTATCCAAATGTATATGTTTTCTTTCCAGAATTATTGCTACTTCTTATGATTCTATTAGCCTGAAACCACGTACACAGCACTTCTTAATCAGTCTTCATTGTATTTTGTATTTTCTGTTACAAACTAATCCAATATATGATGCATAAAAGCCGTTGTTTTTACTTAGTAAATGTTTTGGTATTAATCCTCATTCTTCGATGTTCGTTCTTTTAATCCATACCTCTGGAGAAGTTATTGGTTACTCAGGAATCATGCTAATCGATTATCGTTTACAAGTCTCTCAGGTTGCAGTCAAAGCACAAATTTCATTGGCTTGTTTTTGCCCCAATAACTGAAAGATCATTTCAGCATTGTTGACAAGTTGTAGTGTCGATTTTAACTGTTTATTGTAATGTGTTTCATCATTTAAAGCAGATTTAGTGTAATTTTAAAACAAATCAACACTATCAATGTTTCCATCAGGAAATTGCGATTAACAAATGAATTAGTATAATTCACTTTCATCTAGCTATTGACTGATAATGTTTTACACTTAGTTTACATTAGAAAACGGTGTATGAAAGAACAGTATCGATATCCTCAGGTTGTATTTTAACATACAGTAATGTTAATAAACAGCTAAGGTTCTCAGAGACTACCTAGCGTGAACATACTCATTGCAGTACAGCTCAACATAATAGACGAAAGACATAACTGTAGTGAATTAATTAAGATAGATTATGACTGGCATGGGGAATCCCAGGACGCGCGTTTGTTTCATTTAGGACTCGTCGACTGGATGTACGTGCACTTTCAATATTGATGTTCATAGTAAGATTAGAACTGTAGTGAATGTGAGGACTTGAAATGAAATCTTCGGTGAGAATATCACTATGATATACAACATTTACAGTCAAAAATAAACGAAAATATAACTAAGATTACTGGATACAACAAATTAAACATTGACAGTGTTGTCGATATCCTCAGCTAATTCAGATGTTTATTTGAATAAACTTTCAACAATATGCGTTTCTTTTCTATGCCTTGAAGATTTCAAGTAGACCTTGATGACAATTTCTAAATACCATGAAACCTACATCAAACAAAGACTGCATACTGATTATCTCCAATGAACTTACAACGCTAACAATTAGTATCAAACACCTACAATACTACAGTCATTATTGAAAACATCTCAGGATTGATTAGTTAGCATGAAATAGGACGCCTAATCAATCAAATTAGCTTATACAATTCAGTTAATATATCAAGAAGCATAAAAACTTTACTAAATTTAGATTTGTAGCTTTTACTAACTTAGTAACAAAATAAATTCAACTTTTCTCATGTAAACAATTGTATATACTTGTTGCACATGTGTGACTAACTGAACTCACTAGTCTAGTGGTGAACATGATGACGTTTATCACGAAGTTAGCTGATTTCGAGTTCATGTGTAAACATCAATACTGAAATGCTAAATGTATATAACTAACGAGTCTCAAATAGGATAAAACATGTTCTGAATTCTGCTTGTCAACTACTAATTCAACTAAAACAAACTGTACATATTATCATGGGAATACTATTTTCTTCAAATGTATGTTAACTTACTAACCAAAACTGTGAATTAATCTATTCGCAAATATTGAATCACTTACTGTGAATAACAGATTGAATCTTGATTATTATTAAAACTGAAGGTATAAATATAAACCATTGAATTGTAATTCATCATGATAGATCTGAAGAACTTTAGTTTGTTTTTTGGCAGAGTCAAGAGTTCATGTTGAGATGTTTAGAATCATGTGTTTAACAATCCTATTTTATTTATTTATTGATCTCATTAGAAAGATTTATACAATATGTAATGACATTATCTTCAAAGTAAACTTCACATTCATTTCCTATCTTCTTTATACTCTGGTTGATTTACCATCCTCTTCAAATTTTATTGGTTCTACAAACTACTTCAATCTTTCATATTCAATTCTTCATTTTAAAATTGTAATTCAAAAGTGTATAGCTTGTTTCATTATCATCAATTGCAACTCCAACGAATGCATCTTTGCTATCACATCAAACCATAAGATTATCAATACTCAGTTTACATTATTCAACATATGAATTGATTTGTTACATAGATTTTATAACTCAACAATTCTATGTCTACATTGAAAATGTCTTCCAAATTCAATTACTTCATTCATTGTTCCATGGTTAAATAATGTTCACTTCCAATTCCTTATGAGGTTTATCCATGATGATTATTTCATATTCTTGTTAAACATAGCAATTAATTAATAACTAGTTACTTGATACAACGATATAGAACAGAAAAAATAATAGATGGGTGTTGCATATACTTATCATACTGATTACTGTCTATTAACTTTAGTTGTCAAGTAATTCAATTGTAAATAAAATATACTCAAACTAAACATTCTAAAGTCAATCCATTCAAATGACCTAACAACATTCTAAATTACCGAACCTCTGTTTGTTTATAATAATTCATTTGTATGAATACAACACAACAATATTGATAAACACTGATGGTAACAACATTTGACTCTCCTACCTGGTGAATCAATATACCCCGCTGATAAATCGGGGTTTCAGCTATCGATCTTAACTATTTAACTTTATCAGTGTGTGTGTATGTCAACGGTTGATACTTTTGAAAAATTCAACATTGTCTAGTCGATGAGATTTTTCTTAAAAGAAATCAAAGACTCTGATTGAATGCTTAAGCAATACAGAGTACATAGAACAGGTGCCATGATTTATATTAATTGCAGTAATCTGAAATGTTTTCTATGTTTACTTACTGTGTTTTACCCGGTGAAATCAGTTATTAGCCTGTTTATTTGATAGATAAATTGCACATATTATTGTGTAATTATCATTTCAAGATCTAACGTTCATTATTTTGGATACTTATATTTTGACTCTACTGAACTAACTTGTTGATTAAATGTGGTTGCTGTTGGAATTACTCTCAGAGACGTCGAAAAAGCTTTCAGAAGCACTGAAGGAGTTAAAGTCATCGTTCGATACAACCTCTCAAGATCTTAGTGTGGATTATTACAATTGGACAAGAGTTGAAAACTGCTGTTTGCAGACTGAATGAATTATAATGATGATTTCATAATCATAGAAAACTATTAGTACTCAAGTATTTTGTACATATTTGACACTTACTGGAATAAACATTATTTCATAATTTCTTCTATCTTACGATTTGAAACTCGGAGGATTCAAGACATTCGAGTACTTGAGTTGTATGCTAACGATTCTTGAAGTGAAGTCGTTAATACAATCTAAACTGTAATATGCAATAATCACTAATTGAATGAAGTGAAAGAAATAGTCTACAATACAAGGTATGATGAACTTACTGAACACTTGAAATATTCAGATAACCTTAACTCTTAAATCATAGAGTTACTTGTTCACTTTTCCTGGAGGAATATAAAGTCTAAACAAGCTGATTAGTTGTAAGCGTATTTCATGTTACGATCATTTCATTGGGTATGTTAGTAGCACAGTTCAAACAGAGGCGATACCAGATTTTTTTGATATAGTTTTGTATGGGTTTTATTAATTTTAATTTTGAGCTTATTATAGCTTGATAAGAAGGGGTGGACTGCAATAGGAACATGATAACCTTTTATGTTTGTGAAGGCAGTGTTTGTCTGTTTTACTTTTGATTCTACGTCATTGCATGATCTAAAAGACCCTTATAGAATTCCTGGAATTTCTGTCAAGTGACAATTATTTGCAGTTACAGTCTACTTACAATGCTATGATCTATTCATAACGTATACTCCTTATAAGGACGATCGTATCTATTGTCACTTTAAGCTATTTAGTGCAAATCTATTATTATATTAATCTCCTCAATCACTAATAATGTAATCATCTTGCACTATATTAAAAATTCGGAGAAACATTGGGGTATTGAGGTTTGAATTGTATATCTGTGGATTTCAACCCAGTGATTTAAATGTTTACGCTGTTAACTCAAGATATGAAGATTCTGAGTCATGGATGTTTCTACGCAGTTTTCGATAGTACTCTAGGTGATTTTCATTCATGATAAAAACTCAACAGTCCTTAAACGATTACTAGGTAATGTTCGTCTCGCAGTGATATCTTTTAAAATATCACTACAAACCAAGAAGCACTGGATAGTTATTTCATATCAGTATGACACTTCGCGACTATACCGAAGATCAAACATAGGACTCCTAGGTCTCGTAGTGAGTGCTCAACTATTGAATCGGTCTTTAGTCATACACATTTTATCACTTTAATCAATTCCCTATATAACAGCGACAACTGTTTATTTTCACATGTGATAGATTTTTTACTCCTACCATTCTTGTATCCCATTGGTTACAACTTCCCAATTTCGGTAATCCAGAATGTTCCAACCCCCCATAATTTAATGCGCAGAATATCTGAATTCCGGTTTCAAGCGAATTTTCTTTATTTGTCGTTAGTACTCATCAGAGATTGACCTCTGTTGTGTACCAATGAAAACAATCCAAAACTAGGACTATTCATCAGCGCATACCCTTGTTGCCACCAGGAAATCAAACAAAGGGCCATTAGGTCTCGCACCGTAAACTTAGCAATCAGAATCACTGAGCTGACACAAAATTAGTAGAATTCTTACTCCGATTAGCTTATGAGATTCTCGATGATCAGTCGATAAGTGTCTCACTTCCATTATGTCTGAGCTCCAATAGTTACAACTTCTCTCTAGAACTTCAGGGATATCTTGAGCTAATTGTTGTAGTGGACTTTAAGGTGTTTGGAGTTAGATGGTTATCATCAATGACAGTGAATGGTCGTCATACTATATAACAAATCGATAGAAGAGGGAACTTTACTTTTGGATGCCAGTGCAGTGGTACACATGGTTCAGTGTTCTCTGATAAACTTTAATGTCTTGGATTTAGTTCTCTGATGAAGAGTCTCATACTCAGATAAAGCATTTGTCCGGTGATACATAGTTTTCATTGGTACTCAGCATAGATCAATCTTTGACGAATGCAAACAGAAAATAATGAAAATAAGAAATTCTTGAGGATTACCATACTGAGACGAAGCTGCTGTACAATACTTTTCGATTTTCACTGGTACTCAGCCAACGTCAATATATAACAAATACAGACAACAAATTAAACGCCAAACTCCTCAGAACCACTGTAAGTCCTCATTATGTTTGGATTACTTGGCAACAAGCCTGGATAGTCAAAGCTCTGTTCAAAGTTTAAATGATTCATTTAAACAGCTCTTCTGTACAGAGTTAAAATTATGATAAGCAATAAAATGATGCAATTAACTTCATTAGTTTACATGTTACTGTAAAAAAAAATCAGTTCAAAATACATTTGACTGTAAGATAAGGTGAGGAATACATTCAAATGCATTTTACTAGTGGGAGTTACCGTTGATCTACGTCAATCACAGTATAATTAAGAATGGAGGAATATGTAAGAATTCGGCACAAGGTTATTCACTTTCAAAGGAACAGAAGACTAAAATGACAATTGAAACAACAAAGTACTTTGACGTCATTGATTACGTAACAATTAATGAATAGGCTAATAATGTATTTATATACTAAGTTGAATAAATAAAAATTAATATGATTTAAGTAGAAGAAGTGAATGTTTTAAATACATTTCTTAAAATACTTGATAGTTTTACATAACAAACTGTCCTATGATAAGTCAAGTAACACTAGATAGGTACTTCGTCTTAGTTTGAGTATGCTCAACAGTATTCATCTACTACATTACCAGTAATCAAAAATTATATTATTCAAACCAGAATTACTATTCAGATGATTTACATTTCCTACTTCTTTCAACTGATAACATTGTTCACAGTAGAACTTGAAGAATTACGTTCTGAAGTTAATCACATGAATCTACATGATTATGGTGATCATAAGGTTCCTTTTCCCTCAATGGAAAAGTGATTTTGGTCAAACAATCCTTAAAGTAGTATGCATATGATCAAACCGTTATTATGTTGTAGTTTAAATAAATCTAAAGTCAGATAGATGCCTATTAGATGATTTTGGGTGGTAATTCACTTTGTCATAAAATCAATATACTTGGAAGACCGAAAGTATTAGATTAGATTTCATCAACTTGTGTGGTACTAGGACTATTTAAGTGACTATGAAGATTTTACACTCGAGTCTATAAAGAGTCATCGTTACATAGTGAAGGTTCTCAAATCAATGAAGACGAGTCTTTACATCCTATTTTTCTTAAAGTAACTGTTTCCATAAAGGGTACTAACAACATTTTAGTTAAGTTAAACTGATTCTAATGTTTTATATTCTGAATAATGCATGTTCTACACAATTATTTTAATAAAATAATAGAGAATACCAATTCATTAAAGATCATTGAAATAGCATTGATCGTCAGTGTTAACGATTGAAAACGTCGAACCCGAGCAAATTAGTTATGAATGAACAAACCTATTAAATGAATGGAAGTAGTTGACAGTAAACCATCACATTAATTTCTGTCGTTCAGTAAAATTAACTTACAGTTATGAAATTGAGATTTGAATTCCAAGTTATCTAGTTTCACAGTCTAAGATACTAAGACTGAACTATTCGCTTAGCAACTTATGTATTTTAAGATTGTATTAACTGATCTATCACTAGTGGTGATCAGGTGTCACAGTTTATTAATTATTTAGTAGTAACTATGAATTAAAATCACGAATACACTATTAAATCTACACAGTTGGACGATACACTTTTTATCAACTTTATATTTTAGTTATATTGCTCCTTCTTAGTTCTCCCCCTTTCCCCCTCTTTAGTATACTGATATCTTTATCCACTCCTATGAAAGAGTAGTAATGGTTGGTTACGTAATTCCAGTTAATATGTAGAATTTCGAATAGTCAAAACACGAAGGACAGTTGATGAGATGGCTTATTATTTGAGGTATATTGATGATAAGTTTATCGTATGTAACAGTTGGAAAATATGTAGTTGACCTTTTGAATGTTTTCAACATGACTCATAAGAATATTCGATATGTTATAAAACATTTAAAAGATGATACATTACATTTTATTGTTGATGCATGATTATGGAAGGAGGATGGGATAATTTAATGTTCAGGTTATAGGGAAGATACATGGAATGAAGTTTATTTGGATTTTCATGGCTTTTATTCAAGTCATCTATAAATACGGATTGGTCAGAACACTAATTCATAGGACTATAAAGTTATGTACTTTCCGATAAATTAGTAGATTGAACGAAAGATCAGAAAATACCTGAAAACTAATGGATGCTTAGACTGATAAGGAGGATTCGCAGCCTAGGATGATTGTTTTAGTTACGCTGCGCTGTCTAAGCCGGATGGTTTAATTGGGGATCTCTCATCTCATAACTTACTTCTATCAGTAGTTTGCGAAGATGAAGTCGTCTATAGTGACGATGAAAGCATCCTAATTAAGCCATTCAGCTCAGAGAACTAAATGTAATTAAAATCAATCGATATCTACAAGATATCATTGACAAATATGGTGAACGTGAAGAGAGCAAGTCAAAAAAACTTACAGTTAGTAAGGAACTTTCGATTTCGGTTGTGACACCCTAGTGATAGTCAGCCAGACTTACGACCATACTAACCAGAACACATTGTGTTGCAGAAATGATTGTCGTATATAAAAACTAAAGGTTTTTAATACAATCAAATAATGTCCGATACCCTTTCATGTTAATATCAACTGCATTTGTACATTTAAGTGTATCTTTCAAAGAAATTACACTGATAGAACAGAAAGAAAGAGACCTACTTTATTTGTTAAAAGTATACTCGATTAAACGCATTGGCGATTTGCTGTAGTACCATTTTAGGACATTTCTTTGAAGCACAGTGTTGGATTGATACCTTAATATCTTTCAGTCTGAATTATAAACAGTAAAGTCCTATGCTTTTCGAACATTCTGAAGTCATAGCAATTAAACTTGACAAGCAGAAACTATGTATTTAGGAATAAACAGTGGTTTATCAATCTTTTTCATAGTGATACTGACTTTACTCAACACTATAATTTATTAAGATTGAATCATTCTTTTGATTTGAAGATCATAATTTACGTTAAACTTGATAGTCAGTAACTCATATACAGCTTCACTGTTATATAATTAAGTTACATATTTAACTTCACAATTTTTAACTTCACTTTTGTTATTCTAGAATCTCGTTTTACTTGTTGTGTATTCACTTCACTTCTGTCAAGTTCACTTGAATCTTTGGTTCATCATGGTGTTGCTGAATCTGCATTTTATAGATTCAGTTTGAAAAATTATAGTTCGAAAGTAGCAGCAGGAGTAGTGACTGATGAGAACTAGGCAAACTGAAATGAATCGTCACGTCATTAAAACCTTTGCTTTCCGTCTCCCTTTCGTTACATAACTTACATAGTTTATTTGAGGTGATTTTGTGGAAATATACATTTAAATTTCTTTTGTTTTCATTCGTTATAGATTATTTTGGCCTGGATACTACTGAAAATAGAAAATAACTAGTGAGCTGTGTCATCTAATTACAAAACTCCTTAGATTCCATAAGAAATCAAACTAAAAACTTTTAGGTCATGCCTTTGATGATAAACTAACGGTGGTACATGGTAGACAGACGTCAAATAGAAGAATTCCCACGTCAACCAATTTATAATACAGAGCGATAATTAATCTATTTTCCTCCCAAAATGTTTCATTTTTAGCAGTCACAGTTTCTTATCAGACTTACAGGAACATCTTGAGGTTAATTACTAGTGAGTTGATTATTATATTGAGTTGAGATTGCTCTATAGATATTAGAATTGCATGCTATGATGAAACAGTTATCCAGTTTTCCCTAGGTTATGATGGCTACCTAATTCACACCTATCTAAGACGACTATAAACAACATTATGTATTAGTTTAACTCAGAAAAGTATCAATTAATCAATAATTGTCTGGTACTCCATGTCAAGTATAGTCTGTCAACTGGCATTCTCCAACCAACTCTGTCCTGAAGCCTTACTTTCAGTTCTTCTCAAGTGTTCATACCCGCTTCCGAATTTTCAATACAATGTGTTATTTATTCTTCCTTATCTTTTTCATCTTTCACAATTCCATATTAGTCCTTGTCATGTGACTCAGTTTAATGATTTCCTCAATATCTGTCCTATTCACCTTCCAGCGTCCTTTTTTTAATTCCCTTTTGTAGCTGAAAGTTGATTGGTTAGCTCTCTATCACATTAACTTGGTGCTATTACTGTCTAGTTAAATCAGCCAATCAGAATTCACTAAATACTTATTCAATATGTTCAATTAAGTAAATTAACATTTTCTTTTTAACATAAAGTACATTTATAAGTAATTAGTTTATCGTTTAATTTTTCACTATTTTTTCGTTTGTTTGTTTGTTGATGTGCATTTTTTTTTCAAATTCAAAAGTATAAACAACAACATTAAAACAAAATGAATAAAACCAATTCAAAAGTGACTACATTACAAAAATCTACAATACGTAAAAAACCATTACAGAAATATACTACTGAAATAGAAAAAATTAATGAATTCAATTTTATTCATAGTTGGGGTGAAATACATTTTCCTGGATGTGAAGAACCAGTTAAAGTAAATTTATAATAATTAAATTATATTTTATCATTAAGTAGAATGAAATACATGATTTATTATTGTTTATTGATATATTATTATTATATGTAATGAATAATGTAGACAATTGAACTATTACAATGGACTATTTATTCTATTAAAGTTCAGAGTATGTTTATGTTATGATGTGAGAAATTTCCTCCAGCTGTTATGATGCGTGAGTTTTGAGGTTAGGTGACCGAATGCCAAAAGAGGTTTGCCTAGTCGATAAATGCGAGTCTGCCCTATGCCCACTAAGTCCCAAGCCGAAATGAGAAGGAACACAAGCCAACCAGACAACACTAGCGAAATGCAAATCATATTTACATAAATGCATCGATTTTTATATCAGTTTAATTTACAGTGATTATTCATCAAGTGAAGTCATCATCATTTAATTAATACAATGAAATGCCGTCAAACTGTATTAAGGAGTTGAACTCACATTGAACTCAAATTAATGTAATGAAAGTTTATATATGAAGCTTACAAAAAATCAATACAACTTGTTTCGTTTAATATTATCAATCATTGTATCTTAGGGGATTAGGAATCCCCAACAGTTTATTACTATTGAATGGTGATGTAAACATTAGAAGTTTAAACATTTATTATGCTGTCCATTGAGTTAATGAGTTCATATTGTTATTTATGTATTTTAATGGTGTTGAAATGGAATAGGAAAATCTAAAGAATGTTCTGTTGTTGATGTTATAGACTAAGATTGATTATTTTCAAATTGGATATGTGTATCTTTAGTGGATTATCTAGATAATTATACTTAGATACAAAAATTTAGTAAAATTTAAATGTTGATTAACAATGACATCTGTGTTGTATGTTTTGTTATGTTCAAAATTCGTCAGCTGGTTAATACCTATATTCAAGTATACTAGTAGAAATTGATCAGATACAGTTAATAAGATCAGTAATTCCTTGTTTCAAACCTTCATATATTTAGCTTCATGTCATAGTCGAACAAGTTATTGACTGTTTCAATTACTAGTGTATAACTGATTACAGTAAAGTATTCTCAAATCAAATTATATGCATTATGGCAATAAAATTCCTGTTTTGTAAGAACTTGACTTGTCCCAAATGAAACGAAACACATGTCCTGGATTCCGCTTGCCAATCAAAATCCTACTATTGTGGCTAGCTATATACATATTCGTCTGTAATTGTTTACAATTTGCCTTTTTTCATCATGGAGTGTTTTATATGTATAAATTGTATCGTAATCATCTACTGCTAGTATTTTCAAAGACTGTGAGAAAGGTAGATGGAAAAATACATACGAACAACTATACTGGTTCTTTCTGAATTTCCTAGTGCTCCATTTAACTGAAGGTTGTTGTCGTCATTTTATGAAGGAGTTTATTGATGTAATTACCTGATCCGTTTTATATAAGTTTAGTTGTTTGTTCTCGTCACGGATTGATGTTTATTGAGTACCAGTGAAAATCATGTAGAAATAAACCACTGGTTCGTATTAGTATGGAAGCCACGACAATATGCAAACTGAACACCTCTAGGAAATCTAACCTAGGATGTTGAGGCCTCACGAAGAAGGCTTAGCACTCTGTACCACTGAAACGGTGTCCAAGGGTGGAATTCCCACTCCATTCATTCGCAATATAATAACTCGATCGTTTACTATCACTACTGATAATTGCCACTCCCCCCCCACAACATGTTTAAACTCCATCAGTTACGACTTCTCACTGATACTTAACCGGCATCAATCTGTGACGAGTATAGTCAACCAAACTTATATCCACTTATATACATGATATGTCGGAATTATAATATATAATAAATAAATAGATAACGCCTACTGCTATGCAGGAACTAACCGCAACTCTAATCGGAAACTTATCTGCGCCAACTGATACTAGCAACCGTGACCAACGACTCGATACTGACTACTCACCCCAAGACAAAATCAAGAAGACACCAACGAGCACTAGGAAGATTCGATTCTATTATAATTCAAGTCTGTATATATAGTTACAAAAACGACCTTGGGAAAAACAGAGTAATTAGCATACTAAAATGACGTTACAACCAATCACAGTTAACAAGGTCCAGCGGAGGAAATGAAGAGCAGTACCGGTCACCGCTCACTTTACAATTAAATAAAAAATAGCAAAATACATGAAAAATAACTAGTTTCTTCTCTTCTTAGCAATACACAAACTACCTTAATTCAATCACATAGATTTGCACATTTTGGATATTTCCAACTACTTCTATTATATAAATTGAATATGTTACGTAAAAAAATAAAATTAAAATTAAAATAAAAAAAATAAAAAAATAGATGCTGGAAACAATAAACGAAGTAGGGTGAGGAGGAGAAAAACGAATTAAAACAAAATTTGTGCCGACAACATGAAATTATTTGTCAAACTTTGATTGGTTAATGAAGAAATAAAGGTGTCAAATATTTCTTCTGAACACATAAACTAAAGTTGTTAATTCAAATCCCTATGGCTTCTGATATACGTAATAGGCGAGTTTCACTGTGGTATGTGTATTGTATTATTTAAATGATTTAGTTTTCTTGATTGTCTGACTATTATGTATCAGATAGGCTAGGATGGAACTACGGGCACATTATTTGGCCCTCACCATATGTCTATATCAATTCATCTGCTCCTGTGGAGCAAACTACATAAACTGCATTTCCACGTAACTTAAACAACAAATGAGTGAACACCCTTCAGCATGGTTTAGAAAAATGGCTAAACAAAGTGTATATACAACTCTATCTTTGGATATTCGATAGATAGTGACCAAACAATTGAGAAAACTAAATCATTTAAAAAAATGTACTAAAAACCACCATAACTTTCTAGTGAGGTCCAAACTTGTCTATTACACATATCAGGAGCTACAGGGAATCGAATCAATAGCCCCAGTGCATTTGTTTGCAAGAAATGATAATAACATCACTATTTTATTGATCATAGCTGAGAGATGTCTCATACAAACACTGTAAGTTAACTATCTTTGACTAAGAAGTTAAGTGAAACGTGTTTTAATTTTTGGAGGAGAACATCGGTTCCTTCAAAGACCTAAGGAAGCGACGAACCGCTATAGAATACAAGTCTCTATCTGTTAAATATCGTTTAACAAATAGTGTTTTAGAAAGGATTTATGGGCTGACCTTTTCATTCGTCACTGATTATCCAATTCTCACTGATTTGTGTCTATTTATATTTGGAACATTGATAATCCAATATATACACATATATATATTCCATGTTGAATTCCTTATTCTCTTGATTACTGGATTCACGTGATTACTGATTCAAAGAAAAGTAACCACTTAACTTCTGAATGCTGGCTGCCGAATGTTTATCATTCGTATTACTGGTTATTAAGATACAATTCTACTACTACAACTTCTAAGTTCACATTGTGTTACTTTGTGATTATGATTTGGAATACTTAGTATTAAATGAATATTACATTCTAATACTGATTACCAAGTGAGATAATCAGTATATTAACATTTTATCATAGGCTGCTTATAATGTGCCCTGATAGTCACCCTTGTACAAATTTGGATTTACCTAAATGTTTTTTCTGAAGCACATTTCCTGGACAATAAATAGATTTTCAACAAGTTACCACACACTTTACTACATATAATAACCAATAAATATAGGAAATGTAATTAGAATGAACACATTACTGTAGTAATGAATATTTTCCATGAATGAATAGACATACAGACATTTGTCATTGATGCTGAGACTGTTTATTTTAGTTGAAATTACTCGATCATGTATTATCATCGGTTCATGATACAGTAAGGTGTGAAAAGTAATTTCCTTTTTGGACAAGTACGTTTACTCTGTAATCAAATAATTCTTCCTCTTCACTCACCGCTATCTTCTATATTACTAATGCTAATGTGTTTAGTCATCAGAGGCTGCATTGTAATGACAACAAGCTAAACCTAGTTTGTTTCCAATGTATTCTTTATTACTAATAAAAAAAGAGAACATTGAATGTTACTGGATCAGTTTATCAACTGAATCACCATAAAACGTTAATGATGATGACAACATACTTATAAGAAGCGAGAAGACTAAAATTCGCTGGTTAGACAGTGCTATAAGTCACTTAGCATTTCCTACAAATCAGTAACAGTGCTAAATTACACTTCACTTACCATACACTGATTATGATGTGAATATATCAATAACATTAACATGCTAATAAACAGTAGGATCTTGTAGTACTTCGTTAGTTATTTATTTTCAAAGTTGTATCATTTGATAGTAATAATAAGTATCAAATAATCAAAGCACTGACTTGTAACTATCGAGAAGTGAACATACACTACTTTTATTGTTTATTCTAACTTATCTTGAAATGATTACCCATATAAAGGAAGACAGATTTGTTTTCAGCTTGATTCTGTATCAACTAAGTATCCCATAATCTCTGTAAGTTATTTTTCCTTTCATTTAATAAGTGCTAGGATGACTACAGTTTTCAGTAACAGCCAGCTAGAAGCATTTCAATAAATTAGAAAACAAATTTACCAAATTAAAAGCTTAAATACGCTATAATTTAATCACTGAACCGATATTCTTAATTAGAATCACATTACTGATTCGTTAAATAGATAGACAAGTAACTACATATTCTGAATGCAATCAAGTTATTACGTGTTGTTGCAGAATGTTGATTTTCAATTTGATATGCTGAATTGGCATGGGTTAAGAAACTATTCAATTTTGGAGATACTAGGTGGCTTTTATTGCATCAATGTGAGTCTTAGTGGTATGCATTCATGACGGCATCAGGGTCTACATGTTTCTTGGCGAATGCTTAATCGTCATACCAGTGAGTTAGCTGGAAGCCAACAGTTGAAATTTCACGTACCAGTTAATTCACGATATATTTGCATTACCTTATTCAACAGTCTCCACAGTACCAAATTATAATAAATAGTGTATTTTTAGTTGCAACTTCTGGATGCGATTCTTGGAGTTCTAATGAGAATACGTGACCAGTGCAGTTTAATCATATCTACTGTAAAGCAATTACTCACCAATAAAAATGAATAGTTATCATTTTTAATTTGTATTGTGACTGGCAAGTGGAATCCAGGAGGTGCGTTTCATTCTATTTGGAACTCATCGGTTGGATACACCTGCATCCCAATGTTGATGTTCACAGTGGGATTCGAACTCAGTCCGGTTCGTGTCATACGCCACCGCGTACACCACTAGACTACTGAGTCCAGACAGTCACGTTTGTGCAATGGGCGAATTGGTAGTAGAATGAATTTGTATATTCCCATTGATTTGTTATAGACTGAAACTGGTCAGTCACTGTTGCTATATGTGCATCCTGTGCGGATCGCCTCGATATAGCGATTATTCGTAATTATCATGAATAGGTTCAAACAAGTATATTACAAATCGACTAAAATTATAAGTATCAACTGTTAGTTATCGGCCCGGATTGCAGTCTAATAGTTAGGTGTTTGTCGTGAATTCTGATGGTTTCAGAGTCGATTATCAGGTAATGTAGTAGATATACACTACTGAAGAGTTCTGTACTGAGGGGGGGGGACCATGGGAGTGGAAACGTTATCTACTTCTGATTCCTAGTTTTTGTAATAGTTGCTTAACTCAGGTCCTATTTAACATTGAAATTATTAAGACCTTTAACCACTTTCTTGTAATTTCATTCTTACAGAATACACACAGAAGCATATAGAAACCAGTTATTTTCTGAATATTTGACTTCAGTTTTTCAGTAAACTTCAGTTTCTCTAAAAAAGAGACAAAAAAATGAAACAACGTCTCAACATTACAAAAATTAAATAATAAATTTAGTAGTTAACGCCCAAAAATTTTAAAAATTTCAAATCTCATGAGATAACTCAAATGGAAAGTGAGAGTTTACAGGAAATCAGATTTACTACTTATTAATAAATTGATGCATATATATATATATATATATATATATATATATATATATGTATAGATGTTGAGTACAACTTCCGGACTGTTAGACGTATATATTACTAAACAACATTGTTTCTATAATGCATAGTCTTAGTTACTATCCTATACAGTAGTATTGTATGTATATCTGTGTATGTTAAGATCAAATGCATAGTTGATAAATAATTTAGGGAATCTGAAAAATGAAAAAAAAAAAAGGAAATATACATAATGTTAAATCATAGTTTCAATCAACTCAATACTTTTAAGAATAATCAGTAAATTGTATAGTTGATTAGAGGCATAATCATTGACTAGTGTAGTGAACCGGGAAATACAATGAATTACGCTAATTTATTGATCATTGTTTTATGATTGTTTAATAGAAATAGTAATAATAATAATAACATAGTTGAAGTATGGTTAATGGTGAAATCTAGGAGGTGTGTTTCGTTTCAGTTATGATTCATCAATTCATTGTACTTCAATCATCGAGACTGGAACCTAATGCTGAATACATTGACATATCAATAGATTATCTATTGCGTGGTCACAAATTTATACACAGTGATTATGAGGTAATATATAAACTCTTCCATTTTGTTGGTATTAGAGAGTACATTCAATCTGTCGAAATATTAAAATTCTTAACGAATGGTGACTATTTGCTTTCAGTTAAAATGTCATACAGCTATTTTAAATGTGTACTGAATAATTGTGATCACTCGGCTTAAAGTTCTATAATTACAGTGCTTTATTACTGTTATAATGTCAAAAGAACTGCTATGACTGGTGCATGCGACCATTTTTATGGATATATCTTTGTGCGCACAAGGTTGCAATAGCAAACACCAATGAGTGCTTGGTTGGTCTCTGTATGTCTGTCCGATGTTCACGTGATTCCAGGTCATAATATAAAGAACACAAGCCTATGAATCAGCAGATAGCTCTTATTGTATTCCATTGCATTCCCATAATTATACACAAAACCTGACAACCCAGTCAACTAATTAGAAAGTTGGCTTTCATGCAAAATAGGGGTAACAGGAACTGTGAATTGGACCAACGTATACACAATCAATTTATCGTAGTTCATAAATATAAAATGATATACTGATAGTTAATGTATTAAACGGGAGAATAGGGCAAGTGAGGGGAACTAAATAGTGATAAAAATAAAATGTTCACAAAAATAATGAAATAGTCTACAAAATAAAACAGTTCTTGAAGATAAACAATCTTCTTTAGGTGCCCGGCATATCAATTGCGGTTTCACTTCTCATATATTGAGTATGCTTTTCGTCAAGAGACTTGAATGTAATTTTCTCTCTTAGTAGATAATGAGTCAACAGTAAGTTAATTAATATGAAAATTCTTTTGGACTTAAACATTATTGGCGTTATTTCGGGAATGAGGTTGTAAATATAGAAGGCATTCTACGGGGTTTATACTTGGCGTTTGGAAGTAATCTGTAATTAACCATATTTGACTTAGGTTTCGCTAAAACATTCACTCATCACCATAGTAAACCGGTGATCGTACACTCGTTACTTTGTTTCACAGTCTGAGAGGTTTGAATCAGCTATTTTGATCATGAATTAGAATCTGACCGAAGGTATTAGTTCTATCAACATTCCAGATACTGTGTACTGATGAACTTTAAATAACATGAAACATTTGTCTTGCGTATCTTTACAAGTATCCCTAATTACTCAGAATTCGAAGCACTTTTGTAAATTATATTCATTGAGCAGATACTCTAACTCTGTTCATTTTTCATAGTTTGTCAGCAAACGTAAACTTTTAGCTCTAGAGTTTTATTAACTATTTAGGATGTTTAATTTCCAAGGGTTCCATACATCTGATGTACACATATTTGACTTTTCTGAAACCTAAGACCGAAATGGATCATATAAGATCACTAAACTATTTCTTCCATTATCAATTTCGAGTAATGACTACATGGTCATTATTACAGAGATCAGGTTTTACTATTACCTTTCCAAGTCGCTTACTTAGACTACTGAGTTATTTTGATCTGATTACAAGTAAGAGAATGGATATCTAAAACTTGTTCTGTTTTCTTTATATTTTATTTCACACTATATTTTGTTGCAAAGATAAAGATAATTTCTCTGTATTGCATTCGTTACCATACATGGATTAATGAAAAATGTGGAAAACTGAATATGAGATTAACAACTGAATGGTATATTTAGTCCAATCCAAATCTCATAGTTTACGTTTTACTGCGATATGAAATCTTCGGTAGAGATAAACTGATAGTTAGTGATTGTCTATGTAGCTGAATGACAGAGACTACAGATGAAAACGAGGATTTCATTGGAGATTCATTTTACAATTCTAACCAATAGGAAACATATGACAAGTAGAGTTACTTACTGAGTAATCTCCACAAACATTACAAAGTGTATTTGTGTATGCTACAGTAGCTTGTTGCTTTAGCCCTCGATGATTGAATACTTACCAGATATTCTCCAAAGATATTTACATTCTGTTTAGTGATATTTATATATATATTACTTTTGTGTTTATTTCAATAGTATATTCGAACAGATCAGCGTAATACTCAAGATCAATGGAAACGTATTTTAGCTGAAAAATGGAATTTAAAACCACCAACATTAATTATTAGCATTCTTAGTTCACATGCTGAACTTACAAAACGTTTTAAGAATACACTGAAAAAAGGTTTATGGAAAGCTGCTGAAGGTTCTGGTAAGTGAAGTGTTTTATTGAAAATATAATAATAATTGACATTTTTAATCAATACTTACTGAAATATTTTTATTCACTAAGTAGCAACCGGGATTCGTTTTTTTCTGGTTTATAACTTCTCATCAAAAGATGTTCATGACCCCAATAATAAGTGGACTTAATACAATTCAATTCATGTATCGACCAAACTAACTTGGAGTCACTGATTAGTGATATATTGGTGTAGGCACCCAAATCAGATCATTTCTTCAGTCAATCAGTCGGTAATGTGACAACACTGAACCTAGTACATGTGCGCACAGGTTCAAATAACCATACCACATTAGCAAAAAGAAATCAAACTATGAAAGATTAACACTACAATACTATTTAACAGGATAAATGATCCAAAAGTTTGTATGATGGATTAATAGAAGTTGGAATCTAGAATGATATATAGAGCGAATGCAGTTGCTCCACTGGTTGATTCTAAACCTTGTTACTAAGTGTCGTCAGCCATTAATCGCTATAATCACGCAAACTTCAACCAAGTATTCTGCATCTACCAACATGACCAAGATCTACAGCCAAAGACAGATGAAATGTATTGGTTTGGGCACCCCTATCCTTTTTTCATTCTACTCTTACCCCAACCAGCATTAGACCGTGAGGGAGGTTGTGACACATATCCCAACCATCTCAGATTAAGACTTCAACAGACTTGTCATGTTTTTCTAATACTCTGTTTAACATTAATATTACTTATTCAGTTATTCTATGGTGTACAAGTGATACTACGAAAATTTTTATTATCAAAAACATAGAGCCTATGTGTATGTTCCATGACCCATGTTTCACATTTATAAGTTAAAACAGAGAGGATTGCTTTGCAGTATACTCTGTCTTTCATTGAAAGACAAATATCTCTCCCACGCCACGTTTGACATAAATTGGTAAAAGTCAAACGAGATTTCTGAATCCGTGTTGAGGTTTTGTCATACACTGATGAGTCAGAGCTGACTAATTAGAATGCCGAGACGAGTGAAATCAATGACCTCAGCTACTTAACTTTCTATGATCAATCTATATGATGATGCAATATAGTCCTGGAGTAACATTACGCTGTTAAAGATAAAGGAAAGCATCTGGAATATGCTTGTATTGTTGCTCAGGGTGTTCAGGTGACTCCGTATCGTTGGTGTTATCACCAACTAGGACTATATCATATGGTAGTCTATGTTTAAAATTGAATTTCCTTCAAGAAGATAATTTCCAGAGAAGTGAGATGAAGGAAGTACGACTTTTAGGAGAACACTTGTGGTGGAGGTAAACTGTAATTGATTAGTGGCGAATATTGACAAACACCGTTTGAAGTTGACGATTCTTTTAAAAGTTTTCCATAGACTCTAACTTAACCAGTGGTGTTCACATTGTAAAGCTTCCATAAAGATTATATACTTTTGAAGTACACCTTTAATTGACGAATCCTAACACAAATCCTCTTGATCTATGAAGTGAAAGCTACTTTCAAATCTATGAATACTAATTTTGTCCGACTTTACCAACTATGTCTATGTTCTGGGATATGATGGACAGTGAATATATGGTTTTTGCTTTGGTCTAAAACCGGCGTGGTTTTTCCGCGTTTGTCGTTACCTAGCTTCCAATAAGCGTTGGAATGACTGTCGAAGCTAATATTTCAGACACTATATTGATTTAACTACTTCCTTTGTTGTTACCGTAAGAGTAATTCTGTCCTTTCTTATAAACTTGGTCTTTTAAGTGATAAGTAGTACAGATGTCTAGACATGGATATATAGTTTTGTAATCTTCTTATTTTTATTCAGGATGTTGGATTATATCTGATGGTTTTGATCATGGTATGACAAAAGTTGCAGGAGAAGCCGTACGTGACTACACTGAAGCGTATGGAAACGATCACATGATAATGGTTGGTATCGCACACACTGAACAAGTGACCTATCAAGAATTATTTGATTTAGCTAATCAAGGAGTAAGTTGAATTTATAAATAAGTGTTAACATTATTCATTAAAATGGCTTTTCTAATACTACATTCTTTGAGCTGGATTGTTTAATTTCGAGATTTCTTCATTATTCTCAATACAAACGTCTGGTAGCTCTTTGATTAAAGAACCATGATTACAATTGTTTGTCTATCAACCAATATCAGGTGCAAGCTGAAAGTTATGTCGTATGTGACCGTGAATGACTGCTCTCAAAGCTGACCTGTTCAACAGCATGACACAACTTGACTACAAAATCTTCGCTACACTATAAAAATGTTTTAATGCCTATAGCCATTCTAAACCGAAATGTCTCGTCATAAGATTTATCAAGTATGTCGTCTTTCCTACCTCTTGAAAAAAGGTCTATTTTCGTTGAAAAACTATCATTTTATAATGAATATTACCTTCATTTTGTGAACTAGTAGTTGATTAACATCTAGTAGCATGTAGATTATGTTAATAAGGTTATTCGAACAACCATGTGAATATTTTCTAAAGAATAATACTGAACAAATCATAAGCTGATGCAATCTACATATAGAACAGTTGTATTCAGAAGATTATTCCAATATGTTCACAAAACTCTCAATGAATTCCAATACCAGTTCAGTAGTGACTACCTTCTGAAAGTAATCCGTAGAGCTCTAGTAAGAAGATGAAATCAGTGGAGTTCAGCCACAACGGATGTGATGCAGTTACTCCTAGATGAAAGTGGATGATGTCGCTCTTATATGTCATAAATTGACTGAGCTATGAATATCAACCATTGATGTCCAGCTGAGTGTTGTATTGGTTAGTCTTTTGTAGTGAAGCCTGAAGGTCCTGTACTCGATTCTCTGATGGATCATAGATGCTCTCTACTGAAGGGTTTCAAACTAGAAAGAAACAACTCTTCAGTGCCTCTTAGTTTTCAATGGTTATCTAACTCGTACTGATTCATACTGTGAAATTCAAATTCCAAGGTTTTTTATATTGTAGTTTAGAGTTTCAGTCAACATAATCGTCTCAGGTTGTTACAGTGAATTGTTAACGTGTGTCGTAGAAGTGAGTCCACTTTGGGGAGATTAATGCTTTACGTGAAATTAGAAATTGCAAGATATCACTGTACCTTTCTCATCGTAACTAACTTTGTAACGTTGATCCCAATTCAGTAATCGATTATTGTAAATTTCATGCACCACATTTAAACGTACGCTGATAAGTTTGGACAATACCGAAAGACTAATTCTATTCGGAAAGTATTTTATTCATTCTACAAATATATTAATCATTGTCGAGAATCGTAAGTGTTAGAAGTGTAGGTCAATAGGAAATAAGAAGTATTCGAACAATTAATCAATATACTGAATTTTTAAGGCCAATTTTATTTAGAACTAATGCTTCTTCCTGAATGTATCGTGTTGTTTAAAATTATTGGTTTAACTGAGGAGCTTTAGTACTTGGCGTAAGCATTGATGGCACCATCCAGAATGTTAACATAAACTTTACTGATAAACCGCATAGTACAGCTGTCATGACATGGTCAACAGGATCCTCCCAAACGACCATTTTTATTAATCTTCTCAAAACAGTTCCTGTTGTTAATGACAGTCTTTATCTCCCCCCACGCCCCAAAAAAAGAAATCTACTATTTATTTTAAAATATGATTACTATCACTTGATATTCATCATTGATAAGTACAATTTCAAGTTTATGTCCATAGTGTAAATCATTTTATTTCTACTAATTTCAGATTAAAAGTAAAGAAATCTCTTCGAATGTATTATATCCAGATCCTTTGTCTGATGAAGAAACTGATAATGTTACAAATACAGCGACTACTTCAATCGAACCAGATTTATGGCAATACAATGAATTAGGTCAACAAGTAGATGGTGCTACAGTTAAATTATCCAATAAATCATTGGGTAAAACAAACACGTATCGTTTAAATTCCAATCATCAATTTTTAATACTGATTGATCCATTAGCTAAACAAGAACAAACTTCAGATGATCGACTACTTGAGGCTCGTGTTATGTTAGAACGTACAATAATAACATGGGCAAAAGTATGTGTAAACAATTAGTTCTTTATGGTTATTTTTGTTATGTTATGATTTACAATGCAGTTTCACATCATGAATTAACTTAAGTTAGATAATCAGTCACAAATCAGGAGACAAATGTTACCATCATCAATGTATAATAATAGCATAACACATAGATTGAAGTTAGAAATGTAAACCACTAGATGCTGCTACTTAAATAATCAGAATGTGAGACTCACAGGACCTTAAAAACTATGGGTTTAATCATTAATAGGGTTATGGATATGCTATGTCGTGGAGTTTAATATGAAGACAATAAAACAATACAATGAGTTCTAATTTTCAAAGGATATCAGACTAAAATCAATTCATGACAAAAAGACCAAAGTACTGTACATATATTTCGTTCTCTTTTAGAACTACTTAGCAACACATAGATACCACCTCCATCACAGTACGACTTGATATTGAGAAATAAAATTTGACTAAACTTTATTGATCAGTGAAGCTAAATTGATTTGTTTATTATTTATAACAGTTTGAAAGTATTTGTATCTTATCATTGATTTATTATGGACTGAAATTGATCAGTCTCTGTTGCTATATGTGTATCCTTGGCAGATTGTGATGATACAACGGTAGTTCACAAATATGAATTAGGTCGGTTTGTCACCAGCGAAAGTAATCTAGAATACATGTTTTATTTTGTTTGGGACATCTAACTGTTGAGCATCAGATAGAACTAAATGCACATCATAGATTCCATTTTTTAGCCATAAAACAAATTAATTCATTTATTATGTTTTTAAAGGAATCAACAGTGTCCACTGTTGAAGAGTCTCATACTAGGACAAGACGGTTGTTGATTACTCCTTAATTTTCACTGGTACCCTACCGACATCCATCTGTGATGAACACAAACGACTACACCTATCTCCGCAAAATCACTTGCTTATTTTTATTCTGTCATTCATATACTACTTTTATTTTTAATTCAGAAGTATATAATTTCTTTATTATTACATTTTAGCCATCCTCACGTCCAACATCTGAAGCTGGTGATTCAATAAAAACCAGTAGTCAGTCATTAAGTAAAAGTAGAAAGTCGAGAAAAAAGGTAAGCTTAATTTAGTAGTTTGTAACATATTGAAAAGATGTCGATTATTTGCAACTCAAGTAGATAACAATGGGATTTATGAATTCTCCATGCTTGTTGTTTTGGACAACATTAGTGCTTATTTTATGCAGAAGAGAGATTTAAGGTTATTTTATGTGTTAAATAGGTTCCTCTTAGTGGTCTTGTTTATAATTGATTATCTTCACGGATTCTTCAATTCCTGTTGATTCTATTCATCAGATTACATCTAATCACGTGGTTGATTGGTTTGCTCTTTATGAGTCAGTGATCCACTAAACTGTGAACTCAACGAGATTGTGAACATAAATTGCCGACACTACATTATTTAATGATAGTCATTCACAAACAATCGCATTGGAATGAACCTATTTAATGTTTGTATAATTATTGAAAAGTTCACTCCTATAGAAGGTAGGTGGTGATGTTATTTTACTAGATGACTATGAAAGTCATATAGTTTAATAGCTGAGATTCCTCTAATATACGCTGATAAAATTTCTTCTGGTTCCTTGTTTCATATTCCTTTATTTGAATTAATTATATCGGACTAGTGTTTAGTTTATCTGCTATTTCATTGAACTAACTATCATAGATCTATCAAGAGATTATTGATAGACATCAGTAGTATATGCATGTAAGTTTGATCCATTTTAGATGAGTGCTTTTAATTTATTAAAAAAACCAGACTCATTATCAATGAAGATAATTCAAATATGAACTAAGTTTGAAGAGTTCACCGCAACCTACTTTTAAGATTTACTCATGTTTTTTAAATGTTGTCTTCGACTATTGTCATCAGTTGTATAACAGTACATTAGAATGGAATCCAATTCATTATTCAGTAATCACATTGTGTATACCTACTAATGGTGATAGCAATATCTTTTACACAGTAGTGTTGTAGAAATTATTAATTCTGATATCGCGAACTGACTTAAGCTAGACAATCTTTAAAAACTAGAGAGCGGTAAACAGCTGATTTATTTTAATAGGTGCTTTACAGAAGTAAGTTAAGGACTAAGTGTTCGTGAGTACGTTCAACATAGGCACGCATTACCCAGGAGTCCTATACTACGACTAAAAAGCTTTCCAATGCTTCTTGATTTTCCACACTTGTATAACCCAGATCTTTTAGTAGTGTAAAACATAAATTTATCAACATTAACTGACTATTCATCAACTTTAGGAGGCAATCTTAATGAGAAGGCTAAAAAAATGGAAATCAACTATGATGGATATGTAATAGTTTCTTACGAATGGCAGTAGATGAGGTCGTGCAATTAATCGTACAAAACTCCTAACAATGAATGCCATTTCGGTTGTTGTAATGCTAAACACTGGCCATAAAGTGTGAATGTGTTGAGTTTCATCTCCGGTGAAGTCATAGATGCAAGCTACTGAAGAGTTTCATATTAGAATAAACTAATGACACAGCTTTGTGGTATCAAGTAACTTTAACTATATTTAATTCGTGGTGTCAAATTCATACCTTCAGTTTCTTAGGTAAATTAATAATCAGTAGGATTATAAAATACTTTTTGCATGTTTTAACTTTCATTTGAAAGCATCTTCTTTGTAGTAAACACTCTGATTTACAAACTCCTGAATATATACTCATAATAGCAAATCTAAATTTGATAGTTGTTTCGTTCAAGTATGAGACCCCTCAGAAGGGGACCTTCGATTCTGTCATGAAATCGAACGTAGAACATTTGAATCTTGCCTAGGACAATTCACCTACTGTACCAGATAGTCGACCATCGTCTAATGATAGAAGTCTCACCCCATTTGATATTTTATATACAAAGATAGTCAGTTAATGCTATCAGTGATCACTATTTGACTCCAGAAAAGTCTCAACTTCACCAATTATGGCTTCTAACTAGATCTTCAAGAAAATCTAGAAGTTAATCGATAGTTAGTTCATTATTATAGCTGAGTTGAGATGGCTTTTTAGATATTGAAGTCACATATTATGATGAAATAGCTATCCACTTTTTTCCTGGTTTACAAATGTACATCGCCAAGACTAAACCATGACCATTATGATATAACAATATTAAATATCATTTTCCATAAAACGGCTTCAAATGAATTGGTATTGCAACAAAATAGTTGGCTAGTTTTTTAACGGTTCAGTCATTAAGATGACCTTTGAAAATATAAGAAAGTCAACAGGTAAGATAGTCAGTTTCATGTGAAATTTTACACTCTGATATGATTACAAATGTCACATTATTGTCAATAATGAGTACTTTTAAGACATTTTCATAGAGGTAGTAGCTATCTCAACTGAGTATCTTATTTCACACATCTAGTTTAGGACATACGGAGTTTCAACGCGTTAATTCAGACTCCTGAAGCTACTGATTAAAATTCCTCACTTTAGTTTATAAGCTATCTAGTTTACAATACCTTATCTCTCATGTAGATATAAGATTGCAATATTATCTTACTGCTCCAACTGAATTAGATGACAATCCTGATATCATGAATTGCTGTGAACCAGACATTCATTGATCACCTGGAACCACTAGACAGCTGTTTCGTCCCATACTGGGACGAAACAGCAGTGCGCATCCACGACCCCGTTGGGGGTCGAACCCAGGACCTTCTAGCTCCGCGACGAGCACTTTACCCTTGGACCGCTGAGCTGGCTCCTAACGGTTGATATTTCTAATTCAGTCAATTCATGATGTGTTTGCGCGACCTCATCCATTGTCATCGGTCAGTAACTGCCTCACACCCGACACGGTTGAACTCCACAGGTGATGATGTAAAAAGGATTCACATCTTTAAATGAATAATTCATTGCACATTATTGAAATCACAAAGTCGTTGTTACGTAATACTGAAATATATATTTTATGATCGTAACATTGTTTATTCAAGGAACAAAAGTTAAAAACTCCCGAAAAATCTCTTCTCCCAGTTATATCAATCACTCCAAGACCATCTACAGCACTTCCATCATTAGATGATGGATTAATCAATCAAACAATAAGAAGACAAAGTCAACTTTATTCTCGTTTACAATTTATGCATAAAACAGATTTATCTCATAAGAAAGAATTAAATGATAAAGAAGTTAATATACTGCAAAAAATATCTCAAGATGAAAATAATTCAATTGGTCAAACAACTGCTAGAGTTCCAATATGTGGAATTGTAGGTGGTGGGAATAATGCTACTTTAGATCAAATTTATGCTTCAGTAACATTGAATCGTTGTCCTATGGTACTTGTTCGTGTAAGTTATCATCTATTTATTATGTAATTTACTGATATGAATAACACTGTGAAAATAATTAAAGGTCAATTCAATTATGTAATAGTTTTAATTATAATGAATTATTCTAAGAATTGTTTATCAACGAAACTGTCAAGTAGATAAAGCAAAAGTAAAGTAAGGAGATAAATATGCTATCTCTGTACATAAGTTTTAGGTTTGAACTACCAGATTGTTAATTATTCATTCGTATTTTCTTTTTAAGCCTTGTTGATTTACAGTGTTAATGATACTGGAAAATGATTCAGGGAAAGAGGTGATGTGATCTTAGTTAATAAAGTAATTCTGTTATGGGCTGGTGTTAAATTGGCATTAGCCTTTAAGATGGCCCACTGAGTTATGTTCTTAGATGCATTCAGAAGGCATTTACTCTATGAATTTAACATAACAAATACCGTAGAAACAAGTAAACATGCTAATGCACATGAATATGACACAAATGGGAAGCCTATCCTCAATACATCGATGGATCTTATGTCAGCAATATAGAACAAGGTAAAACTGTGGAGTATAGAGATTTTAAGATTCAATTTTCCCAGATTTTAGCCCTTGTATCTGCCTTAAATTTGACATTCATGAATACAGTCTTCTTTGGTATAGTTGGAGACATTGTAATTTTCGGTTTTGGCATACAATTACTGTCAATAAACCTTGTACGGCAACCGTTTACGGTGAAAGAATTCAGTCAATGTTGCATGTGTTGAAACATTGATTTCGGCTATTTTCAGCATAAACGGCTATCGGATAGGTGACTTTTATCAGAGGTTTGTGCCAGTGAAGTCGTCCAGGATGGTGGTGAATTTTCCATTCACCTAGGAAAACACAGTTTCACCATGAACATTCTCTTTAGATATAAATCTTCTCCACTGTCACAACATTTATGAGTTTCATCTAAAAATGTTAGCTAACTACTTTGATGTCGAAAGAAAGTAGAATAATGAAAAAAATAAATTTCATTTCGATGGTTTCAAAATCATCAAATCGTCATTATTAAAGGCCTAGATTTGACAGGTGAATGCTCAATCAAGTATTAAATACTGAAGCATCTATGTGTCTTATAACGAGAAACAAGGATACTTAAATCATTCACATTACTTGGGTAGAATGCTAAGTTTTTATTTTAAATGTTATTTTCCAAGAATTTACTACAAAATTCTATGATTTCTCAAAGAAACCTTAAATTCCCCAAACACTGACCACTATCATTAGTACCTTTGAATTATAGGAGGATGTTTCAGTGGGGGGGATTATTGGCAGTAAACACTGTTTACCTTAGGCTTTGTGCTATTTTGCTCTCGTTAGCAAGGTATACCTGCAGTTTCGAGAGAAATAATAATCCAATTTCATAGTCTGACAATAACATCATTGTGTTATTTGGGACAGATATGTGAAAATTGGTCAATTATTAGATAGTGATAGATGTCATATATATCAATTATTGTACACCGCTGATTAAATTCTATCGGATGGGTCATTTAAACTAATGGCTATATTGTGATATGATCTATAGAATTCGAACAGCATGATAAAGCACTTAACAAATATGAAACTGAATTGAAGTGGTTTTTAGAAATAGGTATTCAGTTTTAGTTGATGAATTTGTCACAGAATGATATTGGTAGGGTACCAATGAAAGCTAGGGACCACTGAACAAACGCTTTATCCTAGTATGGGGCTCCTAAGCAGTATGCACTCTGCATCCCTCTCTTATGAGTTTCAGGTTAGCAAACGCCTAACTCTCTACACTACTGGGTCAGCATCCAATAAAAGAGTTCCCACTTCCATCAATTTGTGACATAGCATAACGATCATCCATTATCAATTATAATAAATGCCTTGCTCCCAACAAGTCTGAACCTACCGATCACAGCTTCAGAAGCATTTTGAAGTTAGTCATTAGTAAGCTGACTATTGTAATTAAAACGAATTAGTTTGTGGTGGTTAGTATTAAGTAAGTTGCTACCCAGTATTCATTCAATTAAGTTTTATATCATCTCATGAGCCATTATATACCCAACGACTACTATTGTATGAAATAAGAGAACATTTAATTCTTAAATGATGATTAAATCAGTTATGTCTAATCATTCGTATTTTTTTCTCTTACTCTCTCTTTCTCTTCTATTCATTAAGGGTACTGGTGGTATAGCTGATATTCTATCAAATGTTTTAGATTTTATTAGTTTTAAAAGTTCGCTAGAAGAAACTATCACCGATCAAGAGATTGATTACAAGTTAGCTATTTCTATGCATTTAATTTCTTCTTGTTAAAATGAAAAATGATATTGTTTGAGTTTGATTGTGACTAGCAACCGGAATTCAGGATGCATATTGCGTCATATTTGGGGCTCGTCAGCTGGATGTACTTTAATCTGAATGCTGATGTTCATACCAGGACTCGAACCCAGCACGAAGTGCACGTCCTGGATTGTGCTTACCAATCACAAACCAACTCAAACAATACTTATGAATTTCTTATATATCAAGCCAATCCTCTCAGAATGCACGTATAACAACAGAAACTGATCAATTTTAGTCCACGGTAAATTAATGGGAAATCCTAAACATATTCTGATAAGAAAATAATCTTATCAATTCGCATAATACTGTGATTCTTGTCAATAGATGTTTACCTGGTGTACTACATAATTGAAAGCCTATTAATTTACATTATCTATAAACTACAGTTATGTAATCACCATAATGCTATGAACTACTAGACTGTATATTTCTTATCAATGAGTTCAGATGATTATGATAGCTATTTGTTAGGGTTTGTAATATTCAGGGAATATGTAGAGATTTGAGAGTTATATGAAGATCAGCTGATGCAAACTAAAGTAGAAACTGTCTATATTTTGAGAATATTATCTGTTAAATAATAAACGTATGGTTTTTCCTACTTTTATCCTACTCTTCATTTCCCATTAAATTGTTCAAATGAGATGACTGAAACTAAATTTGTAACCAGGCCTGTATAATATTGTAAATTAACTATGATTACAAAAATAATTATTGCACTCGAACTCAGTGATATAAGTAATAAGTATTCACTGTGAAGTTTGAAGGTTCTCGCTTCATTTCCACTTGGAGTATTGTATATGAATAGTTCCATATTAGAATGACATAGCTGTATTCAGTAGTTGGTTAACTAACGTTATTCTGTGATACAAAATTCAAAGTTCCCAAAATCCTTCACAAGTAAAGAGAAGTAAATATATTCATTATTCATGTAATCTACACTTATGAAGTAACCTGACTATTACATTTAGAATGAATTAGAATATTTTGCTACTTATGTACTACACTTTCATTACAGGTAACATTTTATAGAATAACATCAGAGACACACTAACATTTGTCTCATATGATCAGTAAAACGTTTGTACCAGACTACCATTGAAATAATTCCCTGAATTACAGATATAACAGCTTAGCATGTGTTTAGAAAATATTGTATTCACTAAACTAAGAACGAGATATAGTTCGTTTAATTGAATACTTTGCGGAACTTTACCTGGTAAAGCAATAAAACAAGTACATCGGGTAACTTGACAATTTTAAATTATGCCTATCGTGAAACACCAGTGGAGCCCTTTAAGGAATCAGAAATATTTTTAAAGACAAATAATTGGCATCATAAACCTTATTACTCTTTGAAACCAAAATAAACTGATGAATAACTACCAATGTAAATAGACCAAAATGATTACATTTATATATCAGAAAGTACTAAGTGTGAGTGATTTTACAATCACAGCTAATTTTGATGGGACACAGCTTAATTTACCGATCATTACAAGTAGATACTTTCTAGCGTATTCGTTTCACATTGTCATTTAGTTGGACTAGAGTTCAATGACTTCAGGTGCATACAGATTCATTGTATAAGGAATTAATCAGATCTAGGTTGGATTGTGGCTGGAAAGTGGAATCCAAGAAGCGCATTTTGTTCTTTTTGGGACTTGTCAGCTGAATATACCTGTATTCCAGCGTTGACGTTCACACTAAGACTCAAACTCAGTTCTTTTAGTGTCAAACGCCATTACGTACACTACTAGGTTAGTAAGTCCAGATAACTACACGAGTATCCTTGATTCCATTTACCAGCCACAATCCAACTCAAATCATTCTTGTAAACTATCGCTGTATCAAGGCAATCCGCCCAGAATGTACATATGACAGTAAACACTGATCCACTTCAGTCCATATCAAATCAACAGAAACATTCAAATGCATCAAAAAAACAGATCCAATTTGATACATATGGCCTGACAAGAGATTAAACCTTAGATCTTCAACTAAACTGAGCCTATATCATTCTGTAATTACTTTACACTGATAACCTTATTATTTCTGTACATCATTGTGCTGGACACCTAAATATCTTCATAAAAAGTTGTTGGTTACTAGTCATCTTCATATTGAAGACGTCATTATACGAATCAGCTTACAGTTAAGATAACTATACGACAACATTTATTAAATGAATCCTACTTATAAAACTACTGCATTACTAACTAATACTATATATTATATGTAATATTATAGAATAGCAAGTATAATACAAGAAGTTCATGAAAATGCTCAACATATTAAACATGGTAGATCATTGAAAAAATCCGATAAATCAATAAAATATACTGATAATAAATCAATAAATATTACAAGCAACCTAGCAACTAATGATTCTATTAAACCAACTACTAGTACAGATCAAGTCATAGATACAATGATTAATATTAAAGAATATGAAATGCAAATATTACGATTAAAAGAATTAGCTGATGATTATGCTCATTTATTTTCAATATTTGAATATGATGATATTGACTTAGATGGTTATATGATATCAGCATTGTTAAGTAGTGGTAAGTTATTTTTCTTCATTATTAATGTTCTCTTTGTATGTATTTGTATAAACATAATGATATCAAGGGATACTTGTTAATGTTTTCATTATTTGCTTGGTGTAGGATGAATTTGTATATTCCCACTGTTGCTATATGTGCATCCTGAGAGGATTGCCTCGATATAGCGATTATTCACAAGTATCATTTAAATTGGATTGTGAACATTAACATTGAGATGTATGTACATCCAATCGACGAGTCCCAAATAGGATGAAACACGCGTCATGGATTGCACTTGCCAGTCACAATTCAACTTAAATGATCGCAGATTGATGTTGGTTGGGTACTAGTGAGAACCTGGAAAAATCACAAAGATATTTCATCTTACTTTTTGACTTGTTAAAAGTGTGAACCACTGATCCTTCCAGGGAGACGAACCCAGACCATTAAGGTTTCATGGTTAACCTATAACCAACTGCATTTTACTGGGATGGTGTTCAGACGTTAAATTTCAACTTCCATTAATTTTTGATTGGTTGCTACCTTAGTCGTGTGGATAATTAAGTGTTCTTCATGAAACCTAAAAGCCATAGGTTCAATTCCATTGTGTCCACTGTTGATGAATTCCATACAAGGAAAAAGAGGTTGTGCAGTGCTACCAGATTTTTATTGATAGCTAACGTACATCAATCTGTGACGAATACTAACAATTAAACTTAATAACTATCGGCATAAAACCACATCATTTCAAGAATACGCTTCTTATAAAAATTTGCATTCAAACCCTGACATTCACCTAGTTTTATCAATAATCCATTATTCTGAATAGGAATGAACATGTTCAAAGTAAAAATACGTTTGATATGAAAGGATTAACAAAAATTACATTTCAATATGTTGCACTTATTCATTAAATGAACGATAAGAGTAGGCAAGACAAACTTAACAAACGTTGAAAACGTTGTAAATAACATAAGTTACATAAGACATTTAATAGTATAACAGTAAATTTAGTAGCTAAGTTACATCATGGTTATAAAAGAAAGATTCTATATATTGAAGCAGTTAATTAGTTACCGAAATTCCATCTGGAATCCCCTCGAAATAAGTGAAACTGACTGGCTACAAGCTGAACAGTAAAGATAAGCTTCGGTATAAATATTCTTGTACCTCGGCAATGAAGAATAAAATGCCTGGTAAACATAAAAGAAATGACACTGATGTTGTCCAAAGAAGCATGAAAAGCACTAATAGGGAGTAGACCTCATTGATCCATGATCATGCTTTAAGACAAAGAATAAGGTGATCCCAACAAATACTAACCAGTCCAATGCGCCCACTGACGTAAGCAACAAAGAGCATAAAGACCAGTTGTATAAGAGGCTACAGTCAATCATGGAGAAATGCTCAGCCAACCATGTGGCCATATGATAATAGGTAGGCCTATATTCCCCCCACCTCCACAAACGCATACATAAGGGTTAATCGGTTTCACCAGACCACGCTACGGGCAACAAAATCGACTACATTTACATCAATAAAAAATTCAGAAGGAGCGTGGAAAGCGTGTGAGCGGAGAGAGACTAGCTTTAGATCACCATCTGCTAGTGGCCAAAATAAACTTGAAACTAAAATGCACCGGACAATTGGATCAATAGCACTGAAAATGTCTAATACAGTCCTTCTTCGGGATACTAACAAACTCAACAAATTCAAAATAACTCTCAACAATAAGCTCAAGGCCTTTCATGACCTATTAGGATAAGAAGAAACTATTATGAAAGACGACTGCGAAGGGATCAGGGAAGTAATAACTTTAATACGTTAGGAGGTTTTGAGTCATAAGTAACTTCACCATAAGAAGTGGATCTATGCTGGTATTCTGGATGAGATCCAAGAAAGAAGAAGTGAGAAGGCATCAATCAGTAACAGCCAAACAAGAACAGAGAAAGCCAAGGCACAAGCCTAATATGCAGAAACCAACAAACAAGTGATGAGAAACATTGGATCGGATAAACGCAAATCTGTGTAAGACCTAGTAATGACAGCGCAAAATACCCTAAGGAAAGAGATACAAAACGCCTGTTTGATGCAACAAAGTAACCAGCTAGAAAATACAGTCAACCAAAACGTCCAGTCAAGAACAAGGATGAAAAACCCATCACTGGAACCCGAGAACAGTGAAACAGATGGCTAGAGCAGTTTGAATAACTCTTGAATAGATCAGCTCCACTAAATTCACCAATCAAAAAAACAGTATCTATGGATTTTCCTACAAATGTCGACCCACCAACAATCAAAGAAATCAGCATGGTCTTCCGATAAATCAAGATTGACAAGTCGGCAGGGCCAGGCAGTATGCGATCTGAGGCACTTAAATCAGATATAGAAGTAATTGCAAAGATACTCCAGGTCCTCTTAAGAAAGATTTGGGGTAGGGGAGATTTTAGCAAGTGTGGGGATTACGGAGTGATCAATCTACTTTTACTATCATGAAAAGTCTTCAACAGAATATTGTTGAACCTAATGAAAGATCCAGTCGACTACCAGTTTTGAGATCAGTAGGCCAGATTCCGTAAAGATCGATCGTATTCCGACCGATTCGTGATACTACGGTTGATTACTAAGCAACCAACTGAATGAAACTCATCACTTTGTATTAACTTTCTTGACCATGATAAAGCATTTTACAGAGTGGACAGGCAAATAATATGGAACCTTATTTGACACTACTCTGTACCTGATAAGATAGTTGATATTATGCAGAAATCTTATGACTACACTGCAAAGTAGTGCATAGAGGGCGATCCGCAGATTCATTTTAAGTGAAGACCGCTGTCAGAAAAAAAGGCTATTTATCTTCATTCTTTCTGTTCCTCCTATTGGTTAACTGGATTATGAAAACTGCAGGATCTCAAGGAAAGCACGGAATACAGTGAATAACTTTGGTGCAACTAGACGACTTAGACTTTGCAGATGACTTAGCTCTTCAGTCTCACAAACAACAGAAAATGTGAGTGAAGACAGACAGTGTGGCAGCGGCCTCTGCAGCCAACAGTAGGCCTCAAGTTACACAAGGGCAAAAGAAAGACTCTTAGGTACACTACAATAAGCATTAACTCAATTACAATTGACATAGAAGCGCTGGAATATATGGAAATTTTTACATACCTGGGTGAAACATCATCAATAATGAAGGAGGATCTAAAGTAGATATGAAGGTTTTGGGTTTGATCACTTGTGGTGTCATAGCTGCGTACTTTTGAAGACTACCATGCTAAGACAAAACATCTATCCAGTATTTTTTAGTTAATAATGAATGTTTAGTTCGAACTAATTCCTGATATCAAACGAATATTAAGAATTCAAGAAATCCCTGACTGGTTCTTATAATCTGATTGGCGAATATGTGGTACTCAGAAGATATTTAACATCGATATTAACATGTTATTTTGTACACCAAGCTATTCTTTTTGTGAAAACTTTTAACTTTAGTTTACTTTTAATCACAAATGATTGAAAGTTTATTACCCATTAAAAATTAATATCAGTTGGAGAGTTATTGAAAATGAAGGATCATAGTTGTTTAGTTTAGCATCTAAATTCATCATTGATGTAAAGTTAAAATTTCGAATTGAGAAGGCTATGATGGTATTTCCTTTCTTCAATATGATATAGCATTGAATATCATTTAAGCATTCCGCTACATTATACCAATAGTATGACAAAGTTAATTGTTTTACTCTGTTTAACGTTAGTTTAAGAAATTTACATAACACATCTGGTTGGATAGACATCATACTTTTAACGTACAGTCAGATCTTCCTCTTATTATTATTACGCCTGTTACCCCTCTCAGAGGAGCATAGGCGGCTCACCAGTATTCTCCATTCAACTCTGTCCTCAACAATCCTTTCCAGCTGTCTCCAGTTACTGTTCATCCTTTTTATGTCTGCTTCCAGTTCTCGACGCAGGGTGTTCTTTGGTCTTCCTCTTTTCCGTTTTCCAACAGGATTCCAAGTTAGTGCTTGTCTCGTGATACAGTCTGATGATTTCTGCAGTGTATATCCTATCCATTTCCAACGTCGTTTCCTGATTTCCTCTTCAGCTGGAAGTTGGTTTGTTCTCTTCCAAAGTAGGCTGTTGCTGATGGTTTCCGGCCAATGGATATTGAATATTCTACGTAGACAGTTGTTGATAAATACCTGAACTCTCCCGAGGATGTTTGCAGTAGTTCTCCACGTTTCAGCTCCATACAGAAGAACTGACTTGACGTTCGAGTTGAAGAGTCTAACTTTGAGATTGGTAGACAATTGTTTGAACTCCCATGTATTTTTCAACTGTAGGAATGCTGCTCTTGCTTTGCCGATCCTTTCCCTTACATCTGCATTGGATCCTCCTTGTTCATCGATGATGCTCCCCAGGTATGTAAAAGTATCTACTTCTTCCAGAGTTTCACCATCAAGTTCAATTGTGTCGGTGCTCTCGGTGTTGAATTAGAGGATCTTGCTTTTTTCCTTATGTATGTTCAGGCCTATCGATGCTGAGGTTGCTGCTACTTTGGTTGTCTTCACTTGCATTTGCTGTTGTGTATGGGATAGAAGTGCTAGATCATCCGCGAAGTCCAGATCATCGAGTTGCATCCTACTTGTCCATTGAATCCCGTGCATCTCCCTAGATGTAGAGGTTTTCCAATCGACCACTAGGAGGAAGAGGAAGGGCGAGAGCAGACAGCCTTGTCTGACACCGATTCTTACTGAGAATGCATTTGTCAGCTGTCCTACGGTCAGATCTATGTCTTTGATATTCATAATAATAAAAATCGGCAAAGTTATTCATTTCAAAGTTACAGTAATTTTGATTCTTATCCTGATGAATTGTAAAGCAATAACTTTTCATGATTCCATCATTATTGTATAAAATAGTGTCTAAATTGTGAATGTTTCGGTTATGTATTACGAAAGTAAGTTATTGTATACTTTGAGACAACTGATGTTAACTTAATGTAGCATTTTAATAGCTTATAATCTACGGGAAATCTAACAAATAACTCTTTACGATTCCAACACTGTGTTGTGTAACAACTATTTTGGTCATCAAGAAGTTTAGATCGCTCAAGGGAAAATATGACTCCATACTATTAAATTGCAATCCATAGGTGTCATATTCAACTTTATTAGATTTACTGTGTTGTGTGACAAGTCATCCGTTACTATGAATGATATCTGTTTAATTCCTAATAAATGGATTAATTCTATCAATTACACCATTCCCAATAAAAACTCAGAAATCCATTACAAAGTTGAACAATAATAGGCCAACAATTACTACGTAGATTAGAAGTTTAATGAGTTTTACATTTAGTTTTCATAATAGTCTGACGTAATTAGTGTAGGTGGGTGTACTGACTATGTGTATGAACCCAGTATTCACAATGAGATTTCAAGTTTCCTCGTTCTCTCCTGTATATTTGTTCTAGTGAGTATTCTTAGACAATGACAAACAATTATGTCAGTAAACCCTACTCTGACTAGGTTTCGTGCTAGCTGGGATTTTATTAACTCGGAGTACTGTCAGCTTAAAGAAAATGATACTTCCTGAGTGATTTAATATGAAGTCACTTCTAGCCACCTTCCGTCACTACCTGGTGAACTTAATATTAAATAATTTAGACTACAACATGATCTATACAAATCGATTGTCAATATAGAGGATAGGGAAAATATCATATTGGTCAGTAATTGACGATATTTAAAGTAACTCCAGTCTTAGATGCCCACTGCCGTGAAATTGAGAAATCTCCAGAATATCACTTGCACTATCGTGATTTATGTCATATGTCTACGAAGAATTAGTATAAGCTTGTATTAATCAAAAGTGTTTTGTAGACAAGAATGCATTATATTGACATCTAAATTAAGCATTTATAGTCATTTATATTGTTTTAACTTATAATCTACAGCTGGAATTGATCGACCAAAGAATGAATTGAATCTTGATCAACTAGAAATCACTATACGTTTAAATCGAGCTGATATTGCACGTACAAAAATATTTCTTGAAGGTAAACGATGGAAAGTAAGTTTTAATTGACAAAATGCTATTACATCTTATTGATAATAATAGTGTGTTTAGTGCAATATGGATCTCCCCCCATTCAGTGTCTCAACGAATTACTCTTTTTCCATGTACATATATCACTTCGTGTGCACGAAAGTAACAACACCATCACACGTTTTCTTGTTGATAAAACAATTCTGATGAAAAATATGGGAACCTTTTAGCAACACCGAATTGTCATCATACAGGTCATGTAAGCAAGATTCTTCAACTGTGATTAAACCAGAGTTACGATATATGTTTAGACTAAGGAAAAATTGTTGATAGTTCACTTTCCCAACAAGAGATATGTAGTTAAGCCTGAGTTTTAGGAATAGACATCTGATGAATACTCATTTTTTAAAATATATATCGCCATTCACCATGATGTCTTCGCTCAGATCTCATTGTATTACTCACCATAGGTCGTTGACTTTTATGTAGGCAAGTGAGAACACAATGTGATTTTGGGCTATGATTAAGCAATTATAACAAAACAAAGAACGAAAAAGTAACTTGTAGAGATATTTGGTAAAATGTGGTAGCCGAAGATTTCAAACGGGCCGCCGTGGTAATATTATTATATTTATTCTGTTCAAGGTTGAATCTTAACGACAGTACAGGATGAATAATATTCTTGAAGACGTTTGTATCTTTATCAAGTAAATATGATTAATTTATACGATTTATTCACCTATACTATGTATGATTCTTTATTGTTCATAAGTCTAATGCTTGCTTATTTCTAACTTTGCGAATATTGAATTGAAAGTTGACTAGATTCGACATGACAAGTAAAACCGGATTTTTGTATTGACTTTTATACAAATGGAAAACAAGAACTTCGTTTGATGAAGAGATCTATTTTCGAAGGTGATGGGGGAGAGGTGATTTCATTTTCATAGCTGCACAATCGCTCATACATACGATATCAAGCTGTGGCAACTATTGGTCGAATATAGCGATAAAATAAAGTCTCATTTGAAATTATACTGACGAATAATCTGTAGCGGTAAATAGTCCCTAAAATAGATAGTTGCATAGGCTCTCGACATTGATGCTGACCATGTTCGTTTAAGCAGACACGACTAGTTGAAGGCACGCGATCATGCATCACCGCCAGATCACGAAACGACGCATCGTGAGAAGCATCTACCACTAGTTTGCCAGCATAGACGTTGCGATCCCAGTGAAGCTCTGTTTATGATCAAATATAATTTCTCTTTTATCCTTCATCGCCTTCTGATTTCTTTTCATTCGCAAGAGTGGGTCTAATTGCTAGAAGTTGCTCTGGTTGTACGACAAACGTAACTTGGTCATATACCAGGGTGACCTTCAAATTAAACATAGTAGTAAAAATCAAATGAGATATGATGTTATTCTTATCTATTCTTTTCTAGGGAAGACAGAAATCTTCAAGATCGAGCTAAATAAACAACAATATAGAAATTTCTGTACTGATAAGGAAGTCAAGTTAATCAGATTGAAAGTTACGGTTTCACAGTTGTGTTATGTAATGAGATAAATTGTCAAAATGAGTTATGTCTGAGAAAATTAGAAAGACTTTTCTATCAGTAGAAGTAAGATAAGAAAGAGATAACGTGTAAGAATTTTGTAAAATAAGCGGATAAGACTAAGCGATAGTGTCGGATCAATCAAATTTCTGCACCAGATCTGGAGATCTCAGTGAACAGTTGGAATAGTTGTAATACTCCTATAGAATATATTTCCCAATTTGGATAAGTTTGTGTTTATATCGTATCTCCAAGATAAAGCAAAAATTATCTTGATGCTGTAGGCTTATAATGACTGAAATCAGATGCCCATGTGAATGTGACACTTAAAAATAACTTAAAGAATCGCTCGAAAGCGGCACTATAGTTTTGTTCTACCAATAAATAAGATTTAATCGGCATACAATAAACTCATGATCTAAAAGACAATATTAAAATAATTCAGGTTATATCCATGGTAGAACCAAAAGTTAAATCAGTCTCTAAACAAATCAGTTTTGTACAAATAGTTCTAATTTCTCTATGTGACTCCAACAGTTTAAGGAATACATAGAAAGCTAACATTTATTGAATTTGGTAGATTCCTGTTGAACATACAGACAACATATAACGAGGAAGTCAAGTTGATTAAAAGGCTAGTAGTTACGCCTTAGAATTTGACACCTAGATAATCCGTAAACATTTTAAGAATGCCTATATCAGAAAGTTGCATCAGTAATAAGGCTCCATGGTCCAAATAACTCATTTCTTAGGTTAGAAAACTGTATACGTTAACTTTAAATTCTTTCATTTTTTGAGGCTAAGGATATGAATAGTCATTCAAATAATTGAGATTTCCTCCATCTAATTTTCTTGGAGCTTTTAGTACTTTACATCTATAATTTCAGTTATTGGACTTTGCTTCGATTTTGGTGTTATGAAGATTCTTGAAGTTAAATTCAATATCACAAATTGGTATGAGTTAGATAACCACTAAAAGCCAGGTAACACTGTACCGTTGTTTCGTCCCAGTATACGACTCCTCAGCAGTACGTAGTCATGACCCATTAGGGAATTGAGCGCAGGATCATCAGGTTTTAATGTGAACATTTAACTGTTAAACTCCTAAGCAAGCATATGACTAGTTCAATAGTGTCCACAACACTTAATCATGAGCAATATCAGCCCACAAGTGACCAGCTTCTCGAAATAATTCTCGGAGTTCTAGTGAGAAAGCATGACTAGTGGAGTTCACTCATATCGAGTGTAAGGAAGTTATGAACCTATGGTAATAGATAAGGTTGCTCCAATACATCATGAAGTGGATGAGTTAGAAATATTAAGCATTGGTTGCGAATTATATTAGTGGTTTATTGGCTAAGCGTTTGCAACAAAAGCCTGAAGTTCCTGGGCTAGATTTTATAGCGTGGTCTTGGTTCGAGACTTCTGAAGAGTCCCACATTAGGACAAAACAGATGTCTAATCCCTGCTGGTTTTCATTGATCGTCTAACAATTTTGCGACATCAAATTCAGATGCTGATTTATTGTTACGATACCTGAAAACTGCAGGGATGAACTGTTGTGTCATATAGTCACATCGATGAATTCTAAAATGTAGGCGAACAACTGTCTAGGGTACAAAAGCTACAAAACCAACTATCAAATGTGTTGCAACTTTCAATTTATCAGTAAATAATAGTCTAATATTTAAGCCTGTCTTACTCATAGAATAAAAATAATAATACATTTAAATGAGAATGAATAGCACAATCTCAGTGATGTAGTGGTTCCATAAAAAAGAATTGGTTAACAGTGTAGACGAAGATTGCCATTTTATTTGACTTGAAACTTTGTATTGCTGTTCATAATGAGATACAACTCTAGTACCTTTTACTTCATTCTTCAGTTCATTATCCACAAAACTACTGATTTCAGATATTCATTAACTTGTCCAATATATGCAGTATCTAGATCATTATCATTAATTGTTTTCATTTCGATTAAGTTGATATTTACTACTGAATTTTAATCAGTAACATTTATTTCTATTCAAACTATCATTTTATGTATTTAAAAGAAAGGTGATTTAAATGAATTTATGTTCAATGTCATCTTAAATGAACAAACAGATTTTGTACGTTTAATTTTGGAGAATGGATTTAATTTAGATGATTTCCTTACTGTGCATACATTAGAGAGATTGTATACAGAATGCTTAAAAAAGTCTGTAAGTTAAATATTTATAAAATTAACATTTTTATTTTCTGTTAATGCTGATATCATGAATTGATCTGAACCAGACAACCATTGATCACCTGGAAGCACTGGACAGCTGTTTCATCCTAGTATGGGACTCTTCAGCAGTGCGCATCCACGACCCTGTTGGGATCGAACCCATGGCCCTCTGGCTCCGCAACGAGCGTTCGCCTCGGAGAAGAAAGTACTGGGTTTGATTCCCTATGGGGTAGTGGATGCGTATTGCTGAAAATTCCCATCTTAGGACAAAATAGCTGTCCAGTGCTTCCAAGCAATCAACGGTTGTCTAATTCAGACTAATCTGTGATATCGAAACGACAGTCAACAATCTTCACAACACCCAATTACATTATAATTGGAGTCGAAATAGTGTATTTACATAAAATTCTAAAAGAGGAGACACATTTTTAGTAATCGTAGTTGAAGTGGTAGTAGTTGTAATCGTAGTTATCGTCGTCGTCGTAGAGGTAGTAGTGGTAGTAATAGAAGTAATCGTTGTGGTAGCAGTAGTAGTAGAAGTAGTAGTAATATTTGCAGTAGTATGAGTAGGAAAGATGAGGTGTGATAATAATTGTAGCCGCATTAGTAATTATTTATAATGTCAGCATCCGTGTTACAGGAAAAGGAATCAAGGGTGTACACTGTTAGGAAGAAACTGCTGTCTATTGATCCATGTTTTCCAGTGCTAACATATTAACATCAATCTGTGATGAATTCATTCAACTAAAACTTAATATCACTCTCCACAAACCAACTCAATTAAATTACAATAATTCAGCTTACAAGTGATTAACTTCAGACTTATCCAGAAAGAGACAGTTATCACCGATGACAATGGATGGTCGTCACGCTATACCACAAGTTGATTGGAGTGGAGATTTTTCCATAGGACGTCAGTCGACCCACTGATGTAGAGGGTTAGGCGGTAGCCAACCTCAAGCCCATAGGACGGGACCTAAGGTGCGCACTCTCGAACGGTCCCAACCTAGAACAAAGCAGCTGTTTAGTACTCCTCAGTTTTCAATGTTAGCCTACCAAATCAATTAAAACTTGATATTGATTTCCACAAACCTCATCAATACAATTAGAATTACTTTGTCTTATCTTATTAACTATTTCAAATACCATTTATTATTTTATTTATTTAGGATTATAAATCAAGATTATTACAACAGTTATGGAGAAGTGCAAGAATTTATAAAATGGAATGGGTTATGCTTAGAGATATTGGTAGATTAATTAAAAATCTATTAGGCGATTTCTATCATCCATTTTATTTATCAAAACGTTTTCAACAATCAGTTGTAGAACATGGTTATTGTGAATCAAGTGATGATGAAGTAGAGAATAATGAGCATAATTATAGTGATTATGAAAAACAACCAGGTGATTATTGTTGATTGTTTAATTAGATTAATGTGTAATTGTATAGTTGTAAATAATATTCATTTCAATAGTCAAGTATTTGATTAGAGGCCTGGAAGTTGTAGGATTGATTTACTGAGAATAGTGTTCATTAGTTCCGGAGTTATAAATTAGAATGAGATAGTTGTCTAATGCTCCATATTCAGTATCGGCACTTAATCGAAGTTAATCTAGTGATGAATCGCTACAAAATGACAACAATTTAATTACTGCATATCTTCGACATGGACTTATGTTGTATTATTGTAAAGAATTGAATGAACTTATTCCTTAATATTCATAACTGAATTATAAACAGTCTTTTATTAGTGTGCATTCAAGCTGAAAGCACTACCTTAATACGTCATTTGGTAGAACTAAACTAAAGTGCCGTTACTAAGCGATTCTAGAAATTATATTGGATCAATTACAACTAGTGAGAAAACTGTATATGTTACACATGAGCTTTTCTTGATAAAAATAATCATAAAGAGAGAAAAGTTAAAGCAGATAAGTTAAATTTGCATGATTAGTGAACATTTCCAGGTTACTAAGTAAATTGGTGTCTTCAAACTTGAAAAAATGAATGATATAAATACTCTTTCACGACTTTGTGATCCGTAATAGGCTCTGAAGTACTTTCTTAACTTGCTGCGAAATCCCTCAGTGTTATTTATAGGCGATTCAGTTGAGAGGATCCACAAACCGTCGTTGATAAAACACTACATGATATTGATCCAGGTACATATTACCCGATAATTGGTATCAGAAGTTGTTGCTTTTCTATTTGGAATTCTTTAAAAATATCCTATCCCCAGGGTTCTGTCCTTAAATCCCGATTATTTAGAAAAATTTCTTATAAGAGATTGACGTATTCATTTTGTTTTAGAACTCTTCACATGGTTATATTTTCTTTTTTCGATTGCGCATTCATCGGTTCCCACTATTTTGCTAGAACCTTTCATGGACATGGCGGTCCTCAACAGCATTTTACTGCAAATATTTCTTCAGTATTTACACCACTGAACCGATATAACTTCATTCACATTATATGATGGTACAGCGGTTGCCACCTATATTTCAATCACCCAACAAACCACCAAATACATAATCTCTTTTAAAGTAACTGTGGATTTGTGGTAAAAGAATCCACATTCGATTGATTCTTTAAAACAGCACTACTGACATCGAATTATGTATTTATTTCTTTTATCCTATGATCTAACTTGACACATTTCAAGTCCTCAGGTACTAAATATAGTCTTTCGAAGCAAACCCTTATCTTGGAGAAACGTTACTATCATCGATTTATCGAAATTCCAATATATGCATTCCTAGTACTATAATTTAGTTCAGCTGATTAATGTGTTAACAAGATAAGATGAAGTTGTACCCAGTCGTGAGAAGTAACAACGGGATATTTCAAACCCTGATTAAGAATAATAATGATAACAGTATATCCGTCTAATAAGTTAGTGGCTATATGAACTTAGTAGCTTAGTTGATAACGTGTCGACGCTGGAAGTGACAACTATTAGATTCAGGTTAAAGTACTAACTTTAACGTCGATATAGCCAAAGTAGAATGAAATGTTTATTATGATGCCTACTACTAGCTAAAATTTATCTTATCTAAAGATATGAACTCAAGTCAGTTGAAACATGCTCATGATAAATTGTATCACTATAGTTCAAAACATACTGCCTAATAAGCACTTACGATTTTACATTTGAGATTCAGCTTGCATCTTGTTAAGGTCTTCCTGAATTAGCTGTGACATGTTTTTTTACATGGTTACCTGGTTTTCGATACTTTATTTTGATTTACTCTGTTGCTACTTTTTGTTGTCGTTAATAATTCGTGTATGAAAAGCACTTTAAGAAAGCGACATGGCAACAACGTCATGTTTGTTTTGAGTATGATCTCTGTGCTGGACAGGGTACATTAAACACCATATTCTCAAGCCATAAAGTTTGACGCTACACAACAATTTCATGCAAATTATTACCTGGTGGGTTGTTGCTTAGTGTCTAGATGTAGATTGCACAGTCGTAGAGAAATATTTCGAGTTCTGTTATATATTCACATATTAGTAAGCAGATGAAGGATATTAGTCCGAAATAGTAGAAAAAGAAGTTGTGAAACCCTTTTGCATGCGTAGTACTTTGATTTTCAGTTACTGTTAAATGCATATATAAGAAGATATAAGCAATCGCGATGCTTTTAAAAATAGCAGATTACGTTTAAGTGGGCTGAAAATAAATTGGTTTCGCATCATTAAAAACCAAAAGGTACAAGACATCTGTTTTGTCCTAGTATGGGACGCCTCGGCAGGTCATATACTCAACACCGTCAGGTCTGTAGCCGAGAACCTTCAGGTATCACAATTAACGCTTATTTATCAATACTATTAGCACAACGTTCAGTGGTATAATTCAACCTTTAATCATGTAATGACGTTACTCAAATATATAAAGGTAGTCATAAATATAATTGAAAAACATGCATTACTCATTCTACATTTACCTGACATACTAGAGAACGATAATTAATTGGTATGATTCCTGGGTGAACAATGGCTTTCCCGAAGGTACAGACATACAGAATAAACTCCGAAGAATAAGAATTAGGGCCACGCCATTTAATTATCATATTTCAGATTAATTAGTAACAGTGAATGCAAAATACAATAATGACTGAATTAAGGGGTAGTGTGTACGTTGTATGTATGTATAATTAGGATGTATTTTGATCCTACTGTTGTACAAGTGTAGCTCTTTGGACTCAGTAGCCTAGTAGTGCACGTGATGGCGTTTTGCACAAAATGAGCCAGGTTCAAGTCCAAGCGTAAACATCAATACTGGGATTCAGGTACCGCCAGCTGACATGTCCCAAATAGGACAAAACTCGTATCTTGAATTTCGCTTACCAGTCACAATTAAACTCAAACAATACTTGTGATCTATCGTTATATTGAGGCGATTCGCTTAGGATGTACTATATAGCGATATAGACTGACCATTTTCAGTCCATGAATGATCAATGGGATGACCCAAATACATCATAATTAGTGAATGAATGTTTATATAGATTTCAGATTGTACGAAGAACATAATCGACTGGTTTTGATTTCCGATTCTTTATCTCGATATAAAAGAGTTGATTGTTAAATTTTTTGTTGCATGTCAGTACTGTCAATACTACAATTTGACATTTCTTTACAAACGCTTTAACTTTATCCGTAATTCCTGAGGTTGTAATGAGGGTCTATGACCAGAAGAGCTCGATGTTTACACTGATTAAGCAATGAACAATGACTAATACTATCTTTGTTAATCCTTATACCACTGACATAATTTTTATCTATTGACTCTGGTTCTAATTTTAGTTCGAGAGTCCATTACCTCAAGATTATAGTTAAAAATTACTGACGAGCTTCAATTGATGTGAACCATACATCATGTAAAATATACTGCCTCAATCATCTTGTTCCTAATGAAATTTTTACAATATAAATAAAATTTTACTAACATCTAAACGTTGCTTTCGCAGTATTGTACATTCAAGTTTAGATCATTATATTCCTAATGTATTGGTCTGAAATGAATGTTCGCCATTTTAAACCTAACTGTGCTAAGTTGATTATCTCACGACATCGTTAATGAAAAGTTCAAAACTAGGATGAAATTAGTGTCTAGTGTAGCCAAGTTTTTTATGAGGTACTTAACTAACATCAGTCCATGATGTAAAATTACATGTTAGATTGATAAGTAATGTACCTTGAAGAACTTATATATTATCCAATATACAATGATTTTAATACACATGATCACCGTGGTTTCTTCTCTTTAATATAAAAGGTAAAATAATCACATCAACATCTACATTGAAAACTGTCGATCCTATACCGATTTCATTCAATGTTGATGATGTTGAACAATTCATAAATTCAAATGATGAACCTGAAGAAAATAGTAATGAATTAAAACAAAAAGTTAAAGATTTAGGAAAAGATTCTAAATCACAACAAAAACAAAAACAACAACAACAACAGCATATCACTGAGATATCCAATGAAATAGAGGATGGTACAAGTTATACATCATCAAATAATTCATCAGAAACAAAACTTATTAAATCACCACATCGTAAAACAAAATCTCATCGATCAATAAGTATTAATACAAGAAGTAGTCGAACAAATCATACATCAACAATGAATAGGATCCAAAGTGTATCACCAACTAATGGACGACGATATATTATTAAACCAATCGTAGGTATGAATAATATGAATCATTATCAAGATGATTATTATTTACATTCAAATAATCATCAAAATAGTCATTTGATGAATGGTACAATAATTGGTAGAAAACGATTGATCACTTCAGAACATTTCAATCAAATAAACAATTCGGTACCGAAAGTTCAAGAAGATAGATTTTCTGAAAGGTCAACTCTTGGATTGAATGATAAAAATTCGTTAAAGAAAGTAAATAATAAACAGAACATTCAATCAAATAATTCTAATGGATTGAATTCATCTAGTCAAGAAAATGGTATGATGATTATTATTAGCGATTTGTGTTTTTTTATTCATGAATATATTTGTATTTAATGTATAGTCAACGAATATTAAGTTTGTAGCTAGGTGTTATAGAGATTGCTAAGTGCTAGCATGATATCAGTGGTTCAATGGTGAGGCGATCACCTTGGAGCCAGAATGTTTTGGATTCTACCCCTGGCAAGGTCATGGCTGTGCATTGATAGAGAATTGCACACTAGGATAAAAGTTGTCTAATGTTTTCTGGTTGTCTTAGACCAATTCGTGACATCAGTTTAATGAATTCAAGGTGTTGAAAAGTTTGCACTTCATTTAAAACAGTGTTTTGTATAATGATTATTCATAGGGTATTGATCAATGTGATGTTTCTCTAGATCATTTATCGATTATGTTCCAATGTGGCCACTAGACTCAATGAATCCGCATCACATACACTATATTGTAGCTCATCTGGGGTTACTACCGGTCTTTAACCCTGGTAAAGGAGGAGTGTTGGAGATGGCTTTCCCATCGCGTAAAACACGAGCTAGCTAAAAATCATGCTAACCAGATTAAAAAAATAAATCATTTAGACCGCCCTTAGAGTAGAAGGAATGATAATGACGCCTCATGGTGAAAGTTGAGATTTTTCGGAAGTCATGAGATTGATGCTCCTACTAACAACCAGAGCAAACATTTTGTTTCCTCCCGTTTAGCATATTTACTGTTATTATATTGTCTCATATTATGGACTACAGTTAATTAGTTGTGTACAAGTTGTTCCTATTCACTACCACTATTTCTTCTGTTCTGTATTCATGTTAATTTCCTAGTTGGTTAGCTGTGTGGTTTGATTTTGTGTATATATAAAGGGATGCTTGAAATATAATAGGATCCTGTCTGGGTGGTCTATCGGCTTGTGTTCTTCTTATTCCGGCTTGGGAATCAGTGGGCACAGGGCAGACGCACAATTACCGTCTGGGCACACCTAATTTGGCATCCGGCCACCCACCCCCAAATTTCACGCATCATAACAGTTTCACGTTGTCATACATGAAATTTTGAAATTACTCGTGAAGGACATCTGCTTGCTACTAATTTAGAAATTGTTAGTTAGTTATCTTCAACTAAATTTTGGATGTCGACAGGATAAATTATATGCAATGAATAAATGAATGAATGAATGAATGAATGAATGAATGAATGAATGAATGAATGAATGAATGAATGAATGAATCAATCAATCAATCAATCAATCAATCAATCAATCAATCAATCAATCAATCAATGCCTGTTACTCCATGTGGAGCATAGGCTGCTGACCAGCATTCTCTAACCAACTCTGTCCTGAGCTTTCCTTTCCGGCCTTTTCCAAGAGCTCTTCATTCTCTTCATGTCTGTCTCCCATTTCCGAAGCCGTGTGTTCTTGGATCTTTACCTGTTCCTTTGACCTTCAGGATTCCATGTTAATGCTTGTCTTGTGACACAGTTTGATGATTTACTTAATGTGTGTCGAATCCACCTCCAGCATCTTTTCCTAATTTCTTCCTCGGCTGAAACTTAATTCGTTTTCTGCCATAGGAGGATGTTGCTGATGGTATCCGGCCAACGGATCCGAAGTATCCTACGCAGACAGTTGTTTATAAATACTAGTATCTTAAGAAGAATGCTTTTAGTAGTTCTCCAAGTTTCACCTCCATACAGCAGAACTGACTGTCTTCACATTTGTATTGAAAATTCTAACTTTAATGTTGACTGACAGTTGATTTGAGTTCCAGATGTTTTTCAGTTGTAGAAATGCTGCTCTTGCCTTTCCGATCCGCGCTTTCACACCTGCCACAGATCAGACCCTCCTTGTTTATCGATGATGCTGTCCACGTATGTAAAGGATTCTACGTCTTCCAGAATTTCTCAGTCAAGTTAAATTGAATTAGTGTTTGTTGTTTTGTAATGAAGGATGTTGCTTTTCCCATTGTGTATGTTGAGGTTTACTCCTCCCGAGGCTATTGCTACACTGTCCATCTTCATCTGCATTTGTAGCTGTGTATGAGATAGAAGAGCTAAGTCGATTATCTGCAAAGTCCAAGTCATCTAGTTGCATCGATGTTGTCCACTGTATTTCGAGATTGCCTAGAGATGTTGCGCTCTTCATGATCCAGTTGGCCTGTGCCTTGGCTTTCTCTGTTCTTGGTCGGCTGTTATAAATTGCTTTCTTATGCTCCTCCTTTCTTGAATATTGTCCAAAGTACCAACAGAAATTCATTCTTTATAGTGTTGTTACTTGCAACCCGAAACTTCCTGACATGTTGGAGTTATTGTTTCTTTAATTTCTTTCCAGTTGTCTTTCATATTAGTTTCACCTATTTCTGGTGGATCGTGAAATTCTTAGAACTTATTGTTGTGAACTATTTTGAATACATTGCGTTTGTTAATAACCCGGTAAAGGGTTGAATTAAACTTTTGTAATACTGCCGCTCCAGTTATCTAGTGCTTCTTTAGCCTAAGCTTTATTTTAGCTACCACCAGATGGTGATCTGAAGCTATGTCAGCCCCTTCCCTTGCTCTTATGTCTTCCATAGTCCTTCTGAACTTCTCACTGATGCAGATGTGGTCGATTTGCTTTTTTAGAATATGGTCCGATAAAACCTATGTAGTTTTGTGTATACGTTTGTGGGAAAATACGGTACAACCTATAATCTTTTTGTTGAAGGGACATAGGTTTGCAAACCTCTCACCGTTTACGTTCCTCTCTCCCAGTCCATGTCAGTTCCATGATGTCATTCTATCCGATGTTGTCCGTTGGCGTTGAAATCTTTCATCAGAATAGTCAGGTTCTTGACTGAGCATTTATCGATAGTTGATTGTAGCCTCGCATAGAACTGATCTTTGTCGTCTTCGTGGCTGTCTTTAGTGGGAGCACAGCAATAAATGACATTCATTGTAATTACTTCCTTCTTCGTCGTGAAGGATGCTTTGATGATCATAGGTCCATGAGGTTCTAATTCTACAAGGGCCTTCTATGCTTCTTGGGACAATCATTAATGCTACTCCTTGTGTGTGTGAGGCGTTTTCTTCTTCGTGACCAGAGTATAAAAGCACTTCTCCTGACGATAATCTTTGCTGTCCAGCTAATAACCAATGGATTTCACTTATTCCTAATATCTTCAGGTTGTATCTTTTCATTTCTTTAGATATTTGAATGCCCCTCCCTATCTCTAACATCGTGCGGTCACTCTATGCACCTATATTAATTGTCGGTGCTGTTGCCAGAAGGGTCATCGGCCTCGTGGCTTCTGAGAAAACTTGGCCTCCACCATGAGGCGTTATAACAGACCTTCCAACTCCCAGGGCAGAGTTAAAGTGGTTATAAAGGTTTTTACTGGTTAGCGTTTTTTAGCAAGGTTGTTGTTTTACTAGATGGGGTTGCTAACCCTAACCCCAACCCTCCTCCTTTATCCAGGCTTGGGATCGGTAGTAACCCTAGGGTGACTCCAGGCGGAGTTATATGTAATAAATAGGTTATTATTATTTATTTTATCTTATAATAATCTCTATAGCTCCAGTCAATATTGAAGTCCATTCGCATCCTTCTATTCAATCAAATAAAACAGAAGTATCCATTATAATTGATCCGGTTCCAACTAATGACCAGTTTGACAGTCATTTCCAACAACAACCAAATCAATCTGGATTACATGAACAGTCAATCAGTAATATATGTCAGACGACAACTGTAAGTAAACAAACATCATCTAACAAGATGAATAAATATCCTGTTCAACGTGTTGCACATTCGATATTACATCCATTAACTGATCCCGAGAAAGCACGTCTACGACTGCGAGAGATCGAACGTCAGTCGTTAGAACGTAAACGTGAGAAAGAACGTAAAAGACGACATAGACTGGCCCAAGAGAAATTCACAATTATGGAACGTTTAACAGGTCAAGCCAAAGCTGAACGTAAGTAAAATAACCAATAAAGATAGTATTCGCTTTATTCACTATAATGTGTTTGAACTTAATATCATGAATTTATCTGTGACAAACAAGTAATCAAAGTCTAAAAGTATTAGAGATCCTGATTTGTCATAGTGTGAGCCACATTAGCATTCACATCCTCCCTCAACTAGGGGTTTAACCCAGTACATTTATGCTTCACTGTATGCTTCACCTGTAGACTACTGAGCCTAATTCCAGTAGTTAACAATAATAACTTTAGTCTTTACATGATAATGCATGACTTCATCCATTATTAATGGTAAAAGTTATCTCTTGTCCAACATAGTTTAGCCCCACAAGAGTCTCACGATTTGTTCCCTGAAGTTAGTCACTAGTGACAAGTGCCATCAATGTCAATCGTTGATTTGGCTTAGTGTATTATAGCTGAACTTATAAACAGAAACTATTGGACATTTTTTCAAAAATCCAAAAGTTAGGCATTTGTCTAGAAGCGTAAAGGTAGTGAACTTAAACCTCAGTAAAGATGTGAATAAGGATTGTTAAGTAATCTTAAACAATGACGTAACATCTGTTCAATGCTTTCTGGCTTTTAACCAGTGATATCAATTTAAATATTCAATAGCATCCATTCATATATTCAAGACAATAAATATATAAAGCTTTCAAGCTGTGATTAATCTGTGAGTCATCAACAAAATAGAGTCAATTACAATTGTTTCAGTTCAAGTCCTGACCTAAAATCAACACAAGGAGATCATACTTACAATACGTATAACAAAGGAGTCGAAATAATCAAAACAGAAATGATAGTGAAGAAAACTAAACATTGCAAGTATAGTTCAAGAAAATGTAATGCCAAGACAAATGACGGAATAACGGAACTGAAAATATGAACGACAATAAAGAGTGAATACATATCTAAGACTGTGATAGAATATGAAACCTACTACACAAGCACACCGTTGATGGTTATTACACTCTGTTAGGTTGAAGCAAACCATGTACGACATTGGCTATGAGAACTACTAATGTTGGATAGTAGTTTGTACTAGGTCCAACTAGAAATAATTTCTATGTACATATGATTTTCGTATACCGACTGACTTTACGCACATATATGAATGAGTAGATGCATATAAATGAATAAGTCAAAAAGAAGAATTAAGTAGGAATGTATTATGGAACCTAACTGATCCAACGAGCGACCAAGATTCGAACAGGCAGAAAGAAGAGAGAGTCCAATCACAACCTGAAAATGCACACACAAACAAAAGTGAAATTTAAATATTAATATGTTCAAGGAATAATCTGAGCCCCTACAAGGTAATGCAGTATACTCTGTGAGTTGGGTGGTTTAATTGCTTAGCTCTTATTGTTAGTCTAGATGACTCCTTCGATTTTCATTCACAATTCTTCACTTTAAGCTAATGATAAATGTAATTAATATGTCTCCACCCTACTGATTACATAATCCTCATGTTTCTCAGCCCTTCCCCAACCTACCCTCCTTCAATTACTAATTGATTTTTGATAATTATAAACACTAAGTAGTAGAAAATTTCACATGACAACTAATCAAAACTTCTACAGTTATTCACTGCTTATATGTACGTATGTTTCGTCGGTTGTAACGGTTGATAAGGAATTTGTTGGAAAGGGATCCAATAGTTGACTAAATTTGCTTTGTGTTGAAAAGAGAATGGAGAAACTGTTTATAGATTTAAAGGTTTTAAAATCAATTCTATCATTGTTTTAAAATTGATAACTTTACACTAACTTTGTAGTCATTAATTTATTTCAAAATGTTTACAGGACTTGAAGAGTTGAAGCCATCCAAACTTGCCAGTAAGTTATTACTCGAATATTTTACTTATCTGTGTTTATCTAATGAAGTTGATAATTGTAATCTACTTAAAATTTATTTCAGTAGTATGAATTGTGTAATGCATTTTTTGCTTCAATACTTAATAAGACTCTAATTAATAGATATCACTATCAGGAGTGAATATCTGTAGCTCATTGTAGTGCATTTCACCTTGAAAAATATATTTATTGATTAGTTCGAAGATTTCCAATAGTTGTCGAGATATAGCCAGTCTATACTGTAAGCTACAATTTGATCCATTTCCAAAAATCATCTATCAATATCCATTTTCGGAAAATGAATTAATTGCAATTGGGGGGTTTAGGAGATAGTTAATTTATCACTCCTGATATCACTAATTGATCTAAATCAGACAACTATTATTCACCTGGAAACACTGGACAGCCGTTTCGTCCTAGTGTGGGACTCTTCAGCAATGCGCATCCACGTCCCCATCGGGGATCAAATCCTCTGGATCCGTGACGAACGCTTTACCATTGAACTCTGATGAGATGCACTGCTGAAGAGTACCATACTGGGACAAAAGAGCTGTTCAGTGTTTACAGGTGATCAATGAATTATTTATCGTCTGACAGTATGCTTATAATACATTTCAAATTAAAACAAGATAAAGTACATCTTAAGCAAACAATAAAGTCAAACGAATTCAGACTGTACAGTAAATCAAATACAGTACAGATGAAAAGTACGATCAGTTGCTGAATGTAACTTCAGAATGATCTCACAAATGTATCATTTATCAGTTAGTTAGATGTTACTAATCATAGTAGCATTCATCTATGAAAGTAATAGATTTGAATATATACTGAATAACCCTGACTTTAATTTACATCAATTAAATTAGAATACTCTAAAATGTTGATTTACATAACGTTTCTTAGAGTTTTATGAGTTTACTTGTTGAACTTGGTGTAGGTATACCGAAGTAAATTCAAATAATGAATATTATTTTAAAAACTTAGTGAATTATACTAACTAAATTGAAGGAAGTACCCACCTACACTATATGTACTATTATATATTGTATTTAGTACTAACCAACAGTCCCTAATATTCAGTTAGTTCTAAAATGGATGTTATTTCACCCTATTTCTCTACAGGAGACTTATCTCAATGAATGTTACCTAGTCAACACTGAATACATGAGAGTGCTAAGTAATTATTTCTACTTATTATGAGACTACGACAGTTCTTAACCATGATATCATCACAGATCAAATACATGATAATTATTAAACCAGAAAGGAAATATTCATTAAACCCATTATGAAGTAGAGACTCTTAAAGGATCACATATAAAACTAATAAATACGTAGAGGACGTTGATGGCATAATTTTTTAAAAGTATGATAATCTGATGTTGTAGTAAAATGGTTAATATCAATTAAATGAATAAAAATAATTATTGACTGTTATCGTCACAGGCTGGAGATAGTTACGTACCATTGAAAATCAGAGAGAACTGAACATCTCCTGTGTCCTACTGCGAAATTCCTCAACTAAGCGTATCATTGATTAAACTAGGAAATTCAATCCAGTGGTACCCAACCGACATTGATGTGTAACGAATACAATCGACTGAAGGTAGCGCCTATTTCTACAAACCGCCGAAATTCAATTGCAATAATCACTTTACTAAAGACTAACTTCTGTGTGTTTCCGAAGTTATAGTGAGAAGTCGTGACATATCTGAATTGAAACAATTATCGTCAATGAAAATGGATGATCTTTGTACCATTTCACAGATTGAGGAAAGTTGGAATTCTGTCTTTATAACCGAACCCAATGGTAAAAATAATTGTGCTTTCGCTGCGAGACGTGAAGCTCCCTAGTCCGATTATCATGAGAAATCAATAGCTCACACTATTCAGGAGCTCCGTATCAGAATAATGCAAGTGTGCAGCAGTACTTTCTAGCTTTTTGTAGTACCCTACCAATTTCAATCTATGACGAATACATGCAATTAAACATAATATCAATCTTCTCAAAAATATGTCTATTCAATAACCCTCAAATAGGTTATAGATGAATTATATGATGATGTTTTTCGTTGAAACGAAGATTATGTTATGTTTTCTATTTAAAATACTGTTTTCTCTTAATTTCAGACTTCAGATATACAAGTACAGTGAAATTTGATAGACCAGCTAGAGAATTAATGATGATGTGTATATTACTTGGTAGATTTGAAATGGCTGAAATATTCTGGAATCAAGAGAAGGTGAGATAAAGTAGATACGAAGGAAGGGGAGGCACATGTGAATCTTTAAAGTTTATTCATTTACAACCATATGTATGCCCACAGTTGATAAATATTATAGATAATTGATTTGAGTAAAGTATAATGACAACGAACTACATTCGAAGGATCGTTCATCCAGCATGAAACTTTTGTTAATTCAGATTTACAAACTGGATTCTATGACTGTATAGTTGGTTACTATCCTAATTAGTACATATATGTGTTGATTGTGTTGGATAATTTTTGTCCAACTTTGAATTCATTTGCCATCATTAATGATGCCCACCAATCAATATCATCAGCAAATTTAATTAGATTCACATGCCCTTTTTGAGTGAAGACTGCAACGATTGCGTAAATATGTTACACATTTATTTTGGAAAAGTACCACTGAAAACCAGGAAGCACTGGACAGCTCTTCTGTCTAGTGTGAACCCTTTCTGCAGTGCACACCTCGGATTCCGCCCTATGGACATTAGGTCGGAGGAGTTCCAAACCAGAAAAGAAACAACTTTCCATTGACCCCTGGTTTTCAATGGTACTTTGCCAACATCAATCTGTGATGTATTCAATCAGTTAAAAGTATCAATCTCTTCAAATACCATCTCAGTTCAATTACTTTATCATAAAAAAGCTGTACAGTCCAGAGAGATTGAAAATCAAACAGTTGGTTACGGCAGAGGGAGGAGGAAACAAATAACTTCATGAAAGAATGTAGTATGAAGCAGGAAATCGCATGCATTAGATGTGTGGTAGAAGATTATGAAAATAAATTGACAATAGATTATTTATCCAAAACAGTACATAACTTCAATAAATTCATTTAAACATACTGAATCATGTTACAAGCATTTATGCATATAAATTTAATGTGAGCCTTAAAAGTACGGCTAAAGTACAGTATATCGACGCTGCAAAGAGGTACTTATATAATCTAGAAAAGTCTTATAATTAATTGATGAAAAACATTATTGTAGATGTTGGACTAACGTCGACTTATTGTCCCTACTTTACTCAATTCGATTGAGATGGTATAGCCTGCCTAACTTAGAGGACTTCAAGCTAAAGCCACGCCAACTGATAACTCTGTTGCTTGGTCCACCTTGACCAGTGGTGACTACTGCTTTCCTGTTCCTCTGAATAGTTCTCATATAAGAGACGACCTTACGAGTTATAGTATATGTTGGAAAATGTAGGAGAGATGTTACAGAAAGTGGGTTGCGAAAAAATCACACCGAACGACGTGTCTGCATGAATGATATTGGTCTTTAAGAGATGGATTATTTTATCCAACGTCCAGTGAACAATGCCCATTATCCAACTTCGTTAGGGTTTAGTGTATTCACAATGACTATGCATCATGTTGGCTGTCAAGGTTGAAGTGAGTATAAACTAAAAATGCCTACTATAGACAATGCATCACAGCTATGAATAATATTTAGGCTGAAGACTAGAAATTTTAGTTAAAATCAGGCTTTTAATGTTAGAAATATGATTGTCAAATTTCAAAGTAAGAAATAAGTTCTATAGTAAGAATAATAATCGAGTGTAAGTCACAACATTAATACTTATTTGTATCTTCTAACTGTAGACATGTTCATAAAGAAATTGAATTAACTGAGAAACTCATATCATCAGAACTGACACAGACGATGCGCATAGGCAGTCACACTAAAACTGAAACAAACCTAATTAAACAACACGTTACTGCCAAATCACATTGATTCAGGGAAAACACTATGTAAAATACTATGTAAAATGTTTAAAAAGCAAATGGCTTTGTAAAAAGTTTTAGAGACCACTGTTTCCTCTAACACTTGTTATGTTTGTCCTGCAGATTTCTTTATTGATATTTGTACCAAAAAGTTAGGTTGCATTGTCCAGCTTAACGTTAGCGCGTTGTACAATTTGTAATGCTTGATTCTTTCGGTTCAAATATGTATATCTATATCGACTTCGTTCCAGGCATTCTTAAACATTCGCGTGATTGGTGATTGTTGTGCGTGTATAAGACTTGTTATTGACGAAGGAGAAATTACTGACAAGATATATCGTTATTGGATCTAATGAAATTACAAATCCAGCAGTATAAGTTGATCACTGTCAGATTCATCCAACATTTTACTCAATAATTTTTGATGTTTTACCCGATAATATTAGCGAAGGCATGTAGATTTTTGATGATTACTGAAATTATTCAACATCTCAATAGAATTTTCTCCCTGTGAGTTTAATACCTCCAGTCATTCACATAGCAATACAACACGTGTATTTTCGAATCTTTCACGTCATAGAATTGATTTATGCGTAATTTATCATTTGTTTAGCAAGAACTTTTCTATCTGATAGATTTGATGCTGTACAACTGTTACTGCGTGATGTTAAAAATTAAGTGAATGTTAAACACTGGCATAGAATAAGTAATTTCTACTTGGTCTTGAGTTTTCTAATTCATGCATGATTATCATAGTTTAATAAGAAGATAGAGTTGATCTGTGAAATGTAAAGGTATTTACGATATAAATTTAGAACGACTTGGTTGCACTCATTTACTGGTCAAGGCATTCATACTATGAACATGGTTGATTAATGAAGTTCAAGTTAAACAAAGGGTTAATAACTAATGAACAAAAGATGGAAAGGTTGGAAAGTTGTCATCGAAATAATACTAATAAATTACCATGGCTAAAATACGGTTGTAGAGAACTGCTTCGTGCACATGAAGGGGGCTTAAATGTTCTGATGACTAAGGCTTCTATAAGTTTAGGAACAAGCTTGTGACAACTCCCTATACCAAGCCTTAAAAGCTGTGGCAAGGTCAAACTTATGGCTTGTATCAATAACATGCTTAACAATCGACGAGCAAGGTTTTCTGCACCCCGGATCTATTGGACACCTTGATCGTTATTTGTTTTTGAAGCCATTTAGGCACATCCTCTACCCCCCCCCACCATACTTAATTGCTGTGTTCGGTTACCCCTTATGTATGTGTGACCACAAATACCACTTATTAGCCATGGCAATTATCGTTTCAGTAACAGTCTCAAAAACACTTAAGCTCGTCCCTTTATTATACTGTAGCTCTGACCTATGTTATCTGAATCCTTTTATTATATGCTCATAATAACTAGTTGTCTGTTGATTTTCTCATAGGAGCCCTATTGCTGCTGCACTCGTTTTATCGATTATAATTGCTGAATTAGGACAAAAATCAGATGATGTCGCTAATAGGGAGGAGTATGAAGAAAGTGCTCGGTAAGTGATCTATAAAAAGCCAGCTTGACACTTAAAATTTAATACACATAGAACTTAGAAAGGTTCTAACTGAAAATTGACGTATATTCCTAGTTACGTTGTTAATGTTACTGTTAGTACGATACAGTCGTGATAAAAAAATATCCTCAAAATATGCCTACAATTCTGTACAGTGATTGGTTGATTTTCAGCCAGTCAGTACCAAACCAACACTCAAGGAAGTTCTAGAATGTTCTCTAATGTATTTATTTACGTTTCATCCTACTGTTCCTATTTTCGAATATTTCCTTAATGCGGTCCTGAACTACCGCAGCGCCGCTCGCCTATCCTCTGAACTGTCGAACTCTGACGCCAACTCGGCCACAGCGATCTCCCATGTCTCCTTACCACCGGATAGCTCCACACCACTAAATGCTACCTTTCAACAAAGTCCTGAAAACCGTCATCTCAACCTCCCGCACACGCATATCGACCGGCTCCGCTGACTGTCGTAGGCGTGCCTCAATATCCCCGCCCTCAAACGGCTATGGTCACCGAACCCTCATCTTTTCCGAAGGCGACGACACTAAACGTGGAAAGAAAACTTGAACGATTTATTTGTTTGTTTGGAGAAAATAGAAAACGTTACAAATAATAAATGCATTGCTTTTATTTACCTGTTTGCATGTCCTTTGTATTTCTTGATCAATGTTAGTTGTAGGCTTGCTTTCGTTGGTTGTCTTTGTTTCCCCAGTATATTGTGATCAGACTTCGCTCCTTATCAACCCATATGCTGTTTACTATTTCCACTTTCACACCACGTTCTACTACCTACTACTTATGGACGACCTTATGGGTAGTATCCACCAATGTATATGTGATTTGTCACTCGGTGTTGTTGTAATAAATGTTTTGTCCCTAAAGTGCCTGGTTTTTGGATCAAGTAGTTGGATTTGTGTCTGTGTGCAAATTATCGTAGAGTGTATAGTGCAGCAACAAAATTAATTCGATTATTCCGCGTATATGTAACTCAGAGGTTGGAAGAATTGTTTATTCGTGTTCATTCTAGCCTAATCTTTTTGACTGTTGCTGGTATCCAGACGTCGCGGTAAGGATTCGCCTTTTGTCACAAACAAATCTGGTTATACTGGTTGCAGCACTCGTTCTTTAAGGTCCTACTATGCCAAGCAAACGGGTTTAAAATCGGTAAGACTAAATACAGAAAACCTAAGGTCCATGGGAAAAGTTACTGTCAACTGTACAGAGGTGTGACAATAGTAAGGTATTTTCCATAAACAACCAGCATAACAATGATGCCGACTTCTAACGAAAGAAGGATGGGTTTTGAAAAGCCCTGCACTAAAAGTACTAACCTCATCTTACTCCACGGATTTCCACCTCCTGCCGTAAGGTCTAGTCTAACCCTTAAAATTTTGTCTTCGATGGAAGTTTCAAGTTACATTTCATATGGTAGTCTAATTTGTCTTCATTGTAGAATACAGTTTTATACTAACAGTAAGCAATTTAATTACAGTATAATGATATTACTAGAGAAACTGCTTACGTAATGAACATCACGAGTTGATTTTCGTTGATCATCAATTGTGTTATTCCTAACATATGAATACTGGATACTAAAGTGGGATTGTGATTGAACATCACAATTGTCCAGCTTTATCCAATAACTTTCTGCTATCATCATACCAGTGTACTAAAGCCAACACCCCACAATAAAAAAGAATATTGTAAGAGTTTTGGTTTGAGATAGATTCTTCAATTACATCATTATCAAATACATTATACTATTGAAAGCGTTGCCGATAACATTATTAACTCAAGTTGATATTAATTTTTCAACTTAAGTCTAAAATTAAAGAAACCTTAATCTCATATTCTCTCATCTGCATTGCTTTTATTTTTGTTTTTCTTTAGTTCATTCGAAGATAAAGCTGATCAGGTACTTGAAGAATGTTATCAAGAAGATCGTGCACGTACACTGATTCTTTTATATCGTAAATTAGAATTCTATGGAAATACTTCAGTGATACGTTTAGCTGCACGTGGAAAGTGTATACGATTTATGGCTAATCCATGTTGTCAAGATTTATTATCAGGTGTATGGTCAGGTCGTTTATCACCTAAAAATACATGGATTCAGGTAAACATGTATATATTACTTTATATTGAATGATCAAGTTGTAAATTAATTTTAATAATGAAAAATATCCCATTCAGGCATTAAAAAAGAACGAGGGGATAGATATGCTAAATACATATGCTCTGAGGATATTGTGGAAGAAGAATTAACCACATTGGGCTCACAACTTGGCAAGTTCGTCATAGGATTTCAGAACATCACCCAACCTGGCTGAGTAAAAGTCAACTACGGCAAGTAAAAGAGCTCTATACTTACACATTTCGCTGATAAAAAACATCTGGTAGAAGTCATAAAAGCTTGTAAAATCATCCATCGAGTTCCACCTAATCTACCGCATGGTTTACGCATACATCTTCTACACACATCGGAAGCCATCGGTATCCACATTCTCAAACCGGACATATGAGCACATAAGAAATTCGTACAGCCTCTTTACTTGTCATGTCCATCATAATAGCCAATGCTTGGATGGTTTACAAATGACTTATTACATTCACTTCTCTTATTTTTATTGTTACTATTATTAATGCCATTATTATTATTATCACCACGATATGCAATTCTTTTCATTACTTCAGAAATTTGTCACCTCTTAATTGCCACTTAACTCTTACAGTAATTGTCTTGATCATCGGAATTCATGCAATTACTTTATCGGTATCTTCTCAATGGATATTATATAATGGACAATATACCAACCGAATCATTTACACTGCTTTCTAAACGATAATAACCTTAGTCATCTTAATTACTTTCTTAATCAGTCGTAATTATTTTATTAACACCTTCAACCTAAAGCTCCTGGTGCAGAATCTGGGGTGCTTACTGCTGGGGAGTTCTACACCAGAACGAAACAGTTGTCTATTGCTACCTGATTTTCCAAAGGTACTCTCCCAACATCAATCTGTGACATTCAGTCAACCTTTAAACTTGTTAAATTATTACGTAACACACCAATTATTTGATAATGATTTTAAACCTTAACATATATATATATATGTTAAGTCTCAATTTCATAGGCTGATCATTTAAATGATTTCATTTTCACTTGATTGTGATAATGTGCACGATATCACCTATTAGTTGAGATCTTGAATTTATAGTATTGACTTCGTTTAGTTTCCAAGTTATTCACTTAATTGGATATTGTGGTGGTTGTTGAATGTCAGTTTTATATCACGAATTGGTTTGAATCAGACAACCACTTATCACCAGGAAACACTGGACTGCGGTTTCGTCTTGGTATAGGACTCTTCAGCAGTGCACACCCATGAATCTATCAGGGATGGAACTCAGAACCCTCTGGCTCCATGACGAACATCTTACCATTAGACGATTGAGTCAGCGGCCAACGGTCGGTATTTCTAACTCAGTCAACCAGTAATGTATTTGAGCGACCTCACTCATTGGTATCTGTGGCTAACTACCTCACACCCGACATAGCTGAACTTCACTGGCCACGTTTTCTCATTTAGACTCCAGGAATTATTTTTAGTAGTTGGTCACCGGTGAAGTGATATTTATTGTAACTGGGTGTTGTGGAGGTTGTTGAATGTTAATTTGATTCAACCGTATGAGGTGTAAGGCAGTTACCCACAGATAGCGATGGGTGAGGACCCTCAAATACGTCACAAGTGCACAACTTGAAGGGGACTAAACGATTCGGACTTTACAGAGGACCTAGCTCGTCTACCCCATACTCACCAACAGATTCAGGTGAAGACGTAAAGTGTAGCAGCAGCCTCCACAGCCAACAGTAGGCCTCAAGTTACACAAGTGGAAAAGCTAAATCTTTAGATACAACACAACTAACACTAACCCAATTACATTTGACGCATAAGCTCTGGAATAAATAGAATTTTTACATGCCTAGGTAGCATGATCGACAAACAAGGAGAATCTGATGCAAATGTGAAGGCATGTATTAGCAAAGTAAGTTAAGGGCAGTATTTCTGCAATTAGAGATGAACATAAAGAACTTAAACTGGCTGTCAGTCAACATCAAAGTCATAATTTCCAATACAAGCGTCAAGATAGTCCTAGTGTATGGCGCCGAAACTTGAAGAACTACATTGAACGTCATTTAAAAGATAAAGGTATTTAGGAACAGTTATCTACGCAAGATATTCCGGATCCTACTACTACCTACTATGGCAGAAAACAAGCCACCTTTTCAGCCAAAGAAAATTAGGAAAGTTATTGGAGGTGGTTTGGACACAGATTGAGGAAATGATTGACCTATGTCACAAGATAAACACTAACTTGAAATCCTCAAGGCCAGAGAAAAAGTGAAAGAACAGAGAACATATGTGCTTCGAGTATTGGAAGGCAGATATGAAGAGAATTAAAAGTACTTGGTAAGAACTGGAAGGAGAGTTGAAGACCGACAGGATTTCTGGTCGGTATCCAATGTTCGTCCAAGAGTAAAATGCACTGACTAATCGATTGATCAGTTCAGTCAATAACGTAGTTACTACACGCTAATAAATTTTTATATTATCATTTAATTCAAAATATATTCAAAGATAAGAGCATATGCGAAGAATGAAAAAGTCAGTGACGATGATTTTGACAGAAACTGACATTAACCCAACAGAAACCAAATCAGCAGCCCTACGACTACAAATTTCTTCATATAGAGGTATCGAGGTTCAGGCATACCTCAAATAGACACACCAACATGTGTGCACATTGTGCCAATTATTTTGCTCAGAGGTAAATGTGATCTCTACACAGTAACACGATACAAGCTAAAAAAAACCCTTCAAATAAAGTTCAACTTAACAGTAAAAATTTGAAACAGTCAGTAACAATATGAATAAAGTTGACAAGCAGATAGGTAGTAATCGCCTGAAGAGTACATTTACATCATTCATCTCTTGTTAACACATTTCTAATCTTGACTCACTGAACTTGATCTTTAAGATCATTGTCAATGGAACTTTAAAGGAAGTGTATTCTTAAATTGTGCCTAGTAACAGTTTATGAGCCTGAAATGAGTGAAATCTGAGTTTTAATGTCAAAGATTTTTATATAACCTTTCAACGAACACTTTTTGGAAGTTTAGTCATCCTTCTTAACTCATCCTCTATAACAATAATCTTCATCTAATGAATAAAAATCTTTATGCAACTGATGTTTATCTTCTGTTAAAAGTGAGTAACTGATATTCTAACATTATAATAACCATCAACAATACTTTATAATCAACAATGAATTGTGTAAAAGGCACCTCATATGTTTCGTCCTATCTTATTTTCTAACTGTCTATCTTTCGTAATGAGCCTTCCTTCCTCGTATTTGCTTGAAGTGAATACTAACTGTATAAGAATTCCTATGCTATGAATAAAAGATTTACGAATTATTGGAGTACTAAACACTTACAAACTAAAACAGAAACACTACACTTCCTCCTTGTTTATCATCGGAAAAAGGGAAATGTTACAGTTCCTAGATCTTATTGATATTTGATAGAATAAAAGTTGTATCACTTGGACTGGTTAAGAACTTTCATGCTATTTGGTAATTATTAGCTATTGTATAAAGATTTTCAGTATATTGCTTATATTCGTTACGCAGTCAACCTGATTGGGTACCTCTGGAAACCATGTAGCGATGGATAGCTGTTTGGTTTTAGTATCAGACTGTTTAGTAATGAGCACCTACTTTCCTATCAGTGCTTTCTGGATATCGAAAATATCCAGGTGAGTTTAAATATTGGCAAATGTAAAACAACAAATTAAAAAGGCCAATCTTCATCAATTGCTTTAACTTGTCACAATACTCATTTGAATAACCATAAACTGAATGCATGAACTTTAAACAGAAATATATTGAAATAATGAAGTATCGAATAAACTACTACTATTAAAATTATTGTAAGTAGTCATAATACATTAACCTATTATTTCATATATTTTTCTAGTTAGTTCCTGCTATTTTAATGGGCATATCTATTCCACTCATTATCCCTCAATTTATAAAATATTCAACTTCATTCGAAAGTGGTACTTCACCAACTAGTCAAGTAAGTATATTGAATAATTTGAGTGAGTATTTAAATAAACCTTCTATCCAAATAATTCATATACTTATGGTACTTCATAATGTAAAGTCATACTGCTACAGAGCCCTGATGTGAATAGTAGTATATATATGTCAAGTACTAGACTCGAAAATAATGAAATGTGCTTCTTGGATTCCACTTACTAGCTACTTTTCAACTTCAATCTGATTATGTTATCTTATTAAATAGGACAAACTTCATGTTCTGTTTAGTGGACTGATCATTATCGTCAGTTCATCTGGAGTGGCGCTACATTAATATTCTAATCGTTTGTAGCCATCACTCAGTCACTATTGTAACATTGTGTTTCGTCTGTCTTATTTACCATCGTATTTAATCAATTTAAGCAATCTACTCTACATTCATCCATTCAGAAAATTCTATTCTATGATAGACTTAGTATAGTTTTAGACAATATATGGAATACATACTGCCCAGAAAGCTTCGGAAACGTCAAATTGGCTTTCCGATAACTTTTATTTATTTAGATCAATTTAGTTGTGATAACCGAGCAGTAAGTAACTGGAACACTCTTTATTATATCGTTGTATTGAAAAGTTAATAATGGAGAATCTCAAGCTAACCATTTATATACGAACTTTATATATTGTCGAGTGAAACTGTGCCTCTTTAACAATGACAAGGTACTATTAACGACTATCAACCTGCACGAAATACTACCTATCTCCCCTGCTCCAGAGTGAATGATGAAAAGACTAGAAGTCATCTAGTCAGGAATCAGATATTTAAAAACATCTCGTATGCATACAAATCAGATTTCTGAACCATGACGTGTTGTTCATATGTATAGTGATGCCGATCAAATGTATGTAACAACAATAGCTTTATAAGCGAAGGAACTGTTTATTTAAACCGTTTTTATAACAACCTAAATAAGAAAATAAAATCAATGGAATGTGAAGAAATACATGATAGTCGAACATTTTAGTGTTATTCATGTTACCCTAAAGATATTCTAAGAGGTGAGCACATTTTAACTCGTCTGAAGATGACTAATAGGTAGCCAAGAGATTATACTTTTTACTTCAAAATGTATAATATCACAGGACAGATCTAAGTTAGTTGACTAGTGAAAACTTGGTAACACTGGATGATTGCCTCGTCTCAGTATGTAACTCCTCAGCAGTGCGTATCCAAGAACTCACTAACTTCAAACTATACTGCAAACATATGACTGTTATAACACTGACTCAGCAGCCAATCGCTAATATATTAAACTCAATCAATCCAAAATAGATTTGCTGGACCTCACCTACATAACTACTCACAACTAACACAGTTGAATTTCACAGATTACATTTTCTTACTGGGATATTAGAAATTATTTCCAGAAGTTTATCGCTAGTGGGTTTTCATTCATTGTAATTCGGTGTTTTAGAGATTGCTGAATTTGAAATTACGAATTAGTTGAATGCTAACACTTACTTACTCAAGCCCGTTACCCCTCACAAATAAGTATAAGCTGCCCACCAGTATTCTCCATTCAACTCTGTCCTCACCAATCCTTTCCAGCTGTTTCCAGTTACTGTTCATCCTTTTAATATCTACCTCCAATTCTCGATGCAGTGTGTTCTTTGGCCTTCCTCTTTTCCGTTTTCCAAATTAGTGCTTGTCTTGTGATGCAGTCTGGTGATTTTCGCAATGTATGTCCTATCCATTTTCAACGTCGTTTCCTAATTTCCTCTTCGGCTTGAAGTTAGTTTGTTGTCTCCCATAGTAGGCTGTTGCTGATAGTTTCCGGCCAACAGATATTCAATATTCTGCGTAGACAGTTGTTTATAAATACTTGTACTATTCTGAGGATGTTTGCAATAGTTCTCCATGTTTTAGCTCAATACAGCAAAACCGTCTTGACATTCGAATTAAAGAATCTGACTTTGAGTTTGATTGACAGTTGTTTGTAGTCCCATATGTTCTTCAACTGTAGGAATACTGCCCTTCCTTTGCCAATCCTTGCTTTAACATCTGCATAGGATCCTCCTTGTTCATCGATGGTGCTCCCCAGGTATCTAAAGGTATCCACTTCTTTCAGAGTTTCACCATCAAGTTCAATTGGGTCGGTGCTCTCCGTGTTGAATTTAAGGATCTTGCTCTTTCCCTTATGTATGTTCAGGCCTATTGATGCTGAGATTGCTGCTACGTTGGTTGTCTTCACTTGAATTTGTTGGTGTGTATGGGCTGGAAGTGCTAGATCATCCGCGAAGTCCAGATCATCGAGATGCATCCTACTTGTCCATTGAATTTCGTGCTTCCCCCAGACGTGGAGGCTTTCATGATTCAATCAACAACTAGAAGCGAGAGGTAGGGCCAGAGCAAACAGCCTTGTCTGACACCGGTCCCCACTGGGAATGCATTTGTCAGCTGTCGTCTATGCACGATTTCAAACTTTAGTTCGTCGTAAGAACTCCGGATTATGTTGCCGAGTTTCTCTGGTATACCGTAGTGTCGAAGAAGTTTCCATAGTGATCTCCTGTCTGCGTTGCCAAACGCCTTCTTATAGTCGATGAAGTTGATGTACAGTGACGAGTTCCATTCAACTGATTGTTCAACGATGATCCGTAGTGTTGCGGTTTGGTCTGTGCACGACCGATTCTTATGAAAACCAGCTTATTGATCTCAAAGTTGAGCATCCACTGAACCTTTCATTCTATTCAACAACACTCTGTTGAAGACTTTCCCTGGTACTGACAATAGTGTGATTCCTCTGTAGTTCTCGCATTTGCTTAAATCCCCTTTCTTTGGTATCTTGATAAAGTGCACTTCTTTCCAATTTGTTGGCACCTGTTCTTCCTTCCAGATCCTCTTGAATAAAACGTGAAGCATCCTTGCCGTTACGTCTATATCTGATTTGATTGTTTCAGCTGGTATATTGTTAGGTCCTGCTGCTTACCCACTTTTGATCTGTCTGATGGCTTTCTTGATTTCTTCTATCATTTGTGGAGTGACATCTATTGGGAGATCTATAGATGCTTCTTCGATGTCTGGTGGGTTCGGTGAAGCTGGCCTATTCAAGAGTTCCTCAAAGTGGATGATAACACAGTGGACTAATAATTAAGCGCTCACTGTTTAGCCAGGAGGCCCTAAGCCTTATTCTCTGGTAAGTTTGTGGGCAGGAACTGTTGAAGAGTCATATACTAGGACAAAATAGCTCTCTAGTATTTCGTAATTTGCAGTGATTGTATGAAACTGATCAATTTATGATATCAAACAATCTCCACCTCATCTAATTGTATAATGTCAATTATGCTTTATAATCACATTCTTTCTAAACATTTTTTTTAAAATTTTCATTCTACAGTCAAAAGCTGATCAAGATGAAAATAAATCAAGATTGGATGGGGAAAATTTATTAAAAACTCCTCGTCAGTCATTACATTTAGATGAACCGATTACATTGGGAACAAAGTAAATTCCATTTAACTATTTAACTAATTAACTGAATTAAATTTGATGTTTCATGAATGAAATTCCCCTTAAATAATCGATTTTTTCACTATTATTAATTATGAAGTAAACGAATAATAACAGTACAAACCATTATGTGCTTATACGTGAAGATTTGTAAATGATCAACAACATGATAATGACATAATCAAATGATAATCATCTGTTGAACTAGTTGTTAGGACGTTTATATATCAACCGCTAAGCTGCTAGTTCGAACCCGATCCTACATTATTTCAGTTTCATCGATCAAGCAGTATCGTTTCATTTAAATTGTAGTCAGATGTTAAGTATGCGGCTCTGTACCTTACATATGAATTGCGTAGATGCTTACCAAAATACTGAAATATTGACTTTTTAAGTCTTCCTCCTCACTCCACTCGTCCACCCTACTTACCTCCGATCTCACTCAAACGAATAGATACGAAAATTTGTTCCAACAAATAAAAATTCGACATTTAACAAGGAATTCACTTATACAGTTTTAATATAAATCATTGAATGATCAATAAAGTGCGTATGAATTGAACGACACCACAGATATCAAACAATCGAATAAAAGTGTACTTTACGATGAAATTCAGCCTTATTGATTTTCTTACAAAATTCGAAATGCAATGATAACTAATCCGTAGTGTATTAGAAGTTACGTAATACCAATCAAGTTGGTCTGTGTTGTGTAACAATACAGTGTGAAACAAGAGGAAAAAGCTGTCACTTGATGATGAATCTATCTAAAACAGAAATTACACATTAAGTGTGCCTAATGTGTATCATGACAACGAAAGGTGATGTTTAGTATTGTTTATGTCGGACCACTAAAGAAGAGTGAAAAACTTCCATAACTGTGTTTTAGAGAACTAATTCATTTATTCTGGTCGTGAGTACTGTAAACATTACGTTTCTATTATTGTTACATTCCTCTTACCCTATCCTCCCGTTTAGCATATTTACTGTTATTATATTGTCTCATATTATGGACTACAGTTAATTAGTTGTATACAAGTTACTCCCATTCATTGCTACAATTACTTCTGTTTCGTAATAGTGTAAAATCCCTAATTGGTTTGCTGTGTGGTCTGATTTTGTGTATATATAAAGGCATGATTGAAATACAATTCCGACTTCTGCTAGTTGGTCTATCGGTTCATGCTCTTCTTATTCCAGGCTTGGGACTCAGTGGGCATAGGACAGACGAGCAATTATCGACTAAGCACACCTAATTAGCAGTTCAATCAATCCAGTCAAGGATTTCTCGCGTTATAACAAGTATCTTACTTGTTCTACCGTATATAATGAAATCATTCCTTGAATATTTTTGTTAGTTCTCTTGACAATTAATAAAATCTATAACCAAAACATTTATAATTTAATTCATGTTAAAACTTAAGTCCTCATATTCTAGTTACATATATTTGTAAACTTATACAATTCTAATGCCCCAGTATCATTTCCTATATCATTTTTATTCTATTTTAGAATTAGTTCACAAATTGAACGAATTCAAATATTCTATCAAGCTCCAATCATACGATTTGTTTATAATACAGTAAGTTTAAAGCGCCCCTTTCTTCTGTATTATTTTAAACATTGAATTCAAATGATCATGATTGAATTTAACAGTTATGAATAGTACAGTTATGGTCATAGTAAGTAATACATATTAGCAATTCCATTCGCACTCATAAGTTCCTCACTGAATGAAGGTGTATAAGGTATACTCCTGTTATCTTAATTAATTTCAATACAATCACTAATGCATACCTTGAAACTTATCCAATCAACAATGAAGAGATAGAATACCAAAAGTGCCTATATGAAAAGCTATAAAATTATACTTACAACTCAAGCTTATACATAGATCGATGAACTAATTTAGAATACGACATGTCACTCACTACAATCTGGGCACATTTGTCTCTTAGTTGATTGTCAAAGCAAAATAATTCGAAAAATCACTAAGTAGAAATAAAATGTCAGTGTTATTTTGGTAGGAAGAGACAGAGAAGAGATTTAAGAGGAACAATCAACTTTAAAAATTTTCTTTTAGAAGACTATTTCATTTATGGTAAGCACATGTTAATCGATTAGTTTATTTTTATTATTGTCATGTTCACTGTTTTCTAACCTCCTACTAAACCCATGAATTGTTGTCGTATCATTTTCTGTTTAATAACTATGACTAATTAACTGTGTTTCTTCAGTTCCTTGTCATTATTGTCTTGGTTTGGAATATATGCTGGTCCGCTGTGCAACCAGGTTTTGTATCTATATAAATGAATGACTGAAATATAATTTGATAGGTTGATTGCTAGCTTAATTATCTTGTTATCTTCGATCCGGCTATGGAAGTAGAAATAATAGGCAGACGTGTAGGCCCAGAACAACAGCCTTGGTGTCTGGACTTTTTGGTACCTGTTTCTGTCAAGTGTACTGTCTCCGTTTATCGTGATCGCCATTGTTCATGTCATATGAGACAGTCAACTGTTTATCGAAATGATTACTTATGCAAATTTCAACATCTAGTGTCAATTATATCATTATCTTTAAAAGCATACAATTGTAGATGAAGCACTCATCTGTTAAAATTGACAAATATTAAGATACTGAACAAGAATTTTGGCTCAGATAAAGAGGTATTCCTCGAGCTGATTGATTCAATCGAGAAACTTTGGTAGTTTTCTTAGACAGTATTAACTTCAGGTAGAGTTTCTTCACACTTACCAGTAGCTTGTTTTGTATTAACCAGATAGTGTATAAACAAATTTAAGTGTTGACATCATCTTGTCAAATACTAGTTGATAAGACAAGTTGATTATCGTATGCGGTGAATCTCTAATTGATCACTTCTGCTTATGCTTTATTCTGATTATGATATTCAGGCGTATGATGCAGTAAATTCACTTATCGTATTTAGGAACATCATCCTTCATAGTTTAACAAAGGACAAATAAAAACAATAAGAGGCTGCATTAAACACATTAAGTTGACGAACGTCATCAAGTGGACATTAATTCAGGACTTAGAGAAATATATCGAATTCCACTGAATTTATTCTTCACTATCAAATGTTACCTTCTACAAACAGCAGAGGCCATAGCTATACACTTAAACAGACCCGATCTTTGAATTCATAAATTATTTGTAAGACCACTATCTTTGACCACCAATTAATGGGTAGTGATATCTTATTAAAATGTAAAACTGTGTTTATTATTATTGAACCATGGTGTAGAGATAATTGAAAAGAAGTGCTTCTTCACATTATTAATGATGTTCTTAATGATTTAATGGAAACATTTAATAGATTATGATATTTTCTAGAAGGATAATAAGAACTTCATAATGAAATCATCCAGCTCAAAGTACTTAGTTTAACTAAACCCATCCTCTTGAATTACATATTTTAGTGATTTTCTGCTAAAATTGCCCACCTCCCATCAAATCATCACAAGTACATTCTGAATAATGAATCAACACTTATTGAAAGTCAGCTTAATTTGTTGCCAGATCTATTTCTTTGTATCAGATATTCTGTCAACTTATTCAGCAGTTATTGTTTACACTTTAATGTTTTGTCTACTCTTCTATATTTTCCTTTGTTTTAGATCTTTTACTTATTGTTTCTTATTGTCTTCAGTAAAACACTATTGACATCATTGACATTAAGTTTCTCCTATTTGGATATATTTACAACGTTAATGGTTGGATCATTTCTATGTGAAGAATTGAAACAAGTGAGTAGATTAACAAACTACTTTTAATATGTTTACTTGTAGGAGTAGTTTAAATCATCGACTTTTTGTAACGCGGTTTACAGAAAATGTGTTGGTAACAACATGTACTAGATTCGCCTTTATACTTAAAAATATTTATGAAAACCTCGGATAGTTTACAAAGTTGAGCATGAAAACTCTTTATTTCTCATTAATCTTCAATGGTCTTTAATTTAAACTCACTTCATAGCATCAACACTTTCATGTTGATAGTCAGTGAACCAAGAAAAAGTGTCCATCATTAATTGGTGATAAAGCGATAGTTTAGTAGTTAATTGATGAAGCTTATCCTTCAGAGATATACAGGTTTCATATGATAAATAAATGAAGTTTTAAAACTTTATGAAGAAAGCCTGACTGTGGCTAATACTAAATGATCAATCAATGTGTCAATCAAATCGGTGGTAATCCACTGCACAAATAGTTTACTGGTATCGTTTCAGATTGTAAAACTGGATGATTTGGATTCAAATTTATCAAAAAAGAAGTCATATCTCTGAAGACTGAATGTACAAATACTAATCAATATGATATGGATTTTCTTACAGACTACCTGCGACCAACTAATAACAAAAGGTAGTTCACACAATGTTGAACCCCTACTGTATTTGTATGTAAAATATTCAGACAGTTGGATTTAAAGGTAAAATAATGTGTAAGTATGCTTGAAATAGATTAGGAAACTTGAAAGTAGAACAGTAATAGCTCTACATCCATCGAAAACAGTAAATCAGATTAATTTTGACGACACAAGAATTCTTCAGAAATGTGTTGGTGTTTACTAAGAAGGACAAAACTTTATGAACGGCAGAATCCAAATGACTTCAACATAGAAGATAAAGTACCATTAACTACACTATGACAACTGTTGAATAACTAAGTGAAGTTCTAGTCTAAACAATCATTTCTTCTCATTTATCATCATCATAGACATTATTGACAATCGATAATCAGTTGTTTAGTCAATTAACAAGTTTTAGTTTTATCTCCTATCAATTTTAATTTTGTATCACTATGCACACACACACACACGTTTTCATACTATCAGTGTGATGACAAAGCTCTCATTACTCATATTGATTGTTGTGATGATTGTTGAATTCAGGGTTTAATACTATGAACTAGCTTGGATTACACAACCTTTGAAAACTGGAAAATATTGTTTTGTTCTATCAATAGACATCTCAGCAGTAATAATCGAAAACACCATCATGGAATCGTAACTATTACTTTTAGGTTTCACTGCAAAGGTTTAACCATTAGACTACTTATCCGACCTGCATCCAATCGTTGATATTTTTAACCTTAGTCATTTCATATATTTGTTCAACCTCATACATTATAATCGTATGGTGATTGTCTAGTATCTGATAAGGTTAAACTCCACTGGTCATCTGTTCTTATTAGAACTTCAAGAAATGATTGTGGGTGATTTGAATAATGCAATAAGAGGACGAAATTTATCAGAGATGTGTGATATATTTGAGCAATATATTTTGAACAATCTGGTCACAGTTTTATATGAAAAATAAAAGGTCATTAGACAAATAAGAGTATAAACTAAATAAACAAGGTTAATAAAGTGAACAATGATTCACACTCTACCAAGGTAGGTTGACCGAAAGTACAAATTGTTTTTGAATACACAAGGGTAGGTTTGAACTTCCGCATAGCTATGGCTTCAACAAACCTTAGTAAACGTCCTAAAGCATGTTTATACAACACCACAAAAGATGATTTGATATCAATTATGTGACCCGTCTCAACTAAGTGTTTAGCAATAGACGATTAAGGTTGTTTATTCTGTACTTTTATTTTTCCCTTCGAGTTCGTTTGTTGTTGGAGCCATTAAGGTATGTGTTCAGTTACCCTTACATGCAGATCACGATTACTCCTACTTACCTATGTGTGTCCACTTATACATATGGCTCTGATAAACTTCGTCTTCTTATTACATTATCAAAATTTATTAAAGGGACAAATTGTTTCAAGTTTTGAATACTGTTAAATTTGAATTCAATATCATGAAGTGATCCATACTAGGATGAAACACTTATCCAGTACATTTTGCTTTTCATTATTCATATCAACTGTTCCAGTATATTAACCAATGTATAATCTAAATATCTTACTGATTGCTTGTAATAGCAATATGTTTAATTATAATTTGAATGAGTTCAAATATTCCGTTGATTTTAATATGAATTGAAACTGATTAGTACTTTGTTGCTATATTTGCACATATAGCGGATTGCCTTGATACAGTAATAGTTCACAAGTATAATTTGAGTTGAATTATAACTTGGCAAATGGAATCCAGGACGCGTGTATATCTGTCTGAACTCAGCCTAGTGGTGAATGCGATGGCGCCTGACACGGAACGAGCTAAATTCGAGTCCTAGACTGAACGTCAACACTGGTATGCACGTGAATCCAACTAACTAAACAAAAGTAAGAAGAAAAGCAATTCCTGGATTCTACTTGCCAACAATAATCCAATTCAAGATATATTAATTGTAATTCGGGTGTTGTTGAGATTGTTGAATGATAATTTCATATCACAAATTAGTCAGAACTATACAAACTCTGATTATCAGAAAGTACTGGACAGCTGTTTCGTTCTAGTATGGAGCTCTTCAAGAGTATGTATTCACACCAATTCAGGGATCGAAATCAGGACTCTATGGCTACGCGGACGAATGGCTTTTACCATTAGATCACTGAGTCAGCTGTCAACCACTGGAATTTCTAATTCAGTCGTGATCGGATAATGAATGTATACTGTTGACGTGTCCCATACTACGATGAAACAGCTGTCCACTGCATTCTGATAACCAATTCATGATTTCAGATACATTTAATTAATCAATGCCTGTTACCCCCTTTCCCCCATATGGAGCATTAACAGTCAACCATCATTCCCTAACTAACTCTATCTTGAGTTTCCTTACCATTGCTAACTTAATCAAGATGATATCCAATTAATAAAATATGTTTAAGTTGTACTAAACACTCTATTGAATACAGTCTATATTGTTATCATTTCAAATTGCTTTTCTTTTTTCATTTCAATAGGCATTTGGTTCTGGTTCCAGTTTAAAAGAGTACATTAGTGATGGTTGGAATAAATTAGATTGTCTTGCAATCACTTTATATATAATTGGTTTAAGTGTTAAAATTCATGCATATTATCATTTAATTAATGAACAAATTAATCAATTAAAAATCAATAATTTATTCAATCATTCTAATCAATTATTATTACATAATCAAATCAATAATAATCATTTATTATTATTAACAAATAATAATTCTAATGTAATACAATCTTCTATGAATAGATCTATTGAATATATTCAATCTATTTTATACATTGAAAATTTACCATTATTTAGTGGTACTGGTTATTCAACAGAAATTCATTGGAGTCCTGATTCATCATTTTATATTTTATCTAATGAATTATTTACAATATCAAGAATATTTTTTGCATTTAGTCTATTTGCATTCTATGTTAGATTAATGTATATTTTTAGTTTTAGTATTGTACTTGGACCGAAATTAATTATGATTAATAGAATGGTAAGTTGAAATTAGTGATTAATAATAATAATAATAATAATAATGAAGTGAACCCGGATATATGACCAAGTTGCGCTTGTCGTATAACCAAAGCCACTTCTATCGAATGAACCCCACTCTTACGAATGAGAAATCAGAAGGCAATGAAGGATGGAAACGAAATTATATTTTATCGTAAACAGAGCTTTATTGGGATAGCAACGTCTAGGTTGGCAAACTAGAGAGAGATGCTACCCACGGTGGTTCGAGTCGTGATCTGGTGGTGATGCGTGACAGCGCGCCTTCAACTAGTAGTGTCCTCTAAAACAAACATGGTCAGCATCAATGTCGAGAGCTAATGCAACTCTTTATTTTGGGGATTATTTACCGCTACAATAATAATAGTTTATTCTCAGATAGCATTTTATACATGAGAGCAGACCAGTTTACAGGAATGCTCAGAATGATATGGATTGTTTTTAATAGGGATTCTATAGAGAGAGAGTCATTGTTACGGAGATCACGCTATTTGAAAATATTAATTAGTTATAAAGCCAACTGTAACAAGATTAAGAGTTCGCAGCACTAGGGTATTAGAGATATGTTATTGCATTGTAGAATACTTCCAGCAAGCAACCACGCGTTTATCGGCTGTAGCACTGTAATCACAGAAAATGGCTATGGGTAAGCAGAATGGAACAATAGAGACTATCAAGAAACGGGAAAAAGGCTGTGTATTTGGTATTCGGTTAAAAGAGCCAAATTATGTGGGTTGGTCTTGAACGGTGGGTTATTGATGCGGTAATAACGTTCCTAGCCAGCGTTTGGAGTAAGTTGCTCAAAGGGAACCAATTCCATACGAGAGGAGGTCACAAACTCGATGAGACAGTGATGAAATAGAAAGAAAAAAAACTAATTTTAATTAGTGGGAGCAAAATAATCAGTTTTAAACCGGAATTTTCTTTTCGTCGTTTTTTTTGCCACTACAATGTAGTGTTTGTAGTTTTAGAGCCCTAATAAGCCATTGCTGGTTGATTTAACGTTAAGTGGTAAGTCGTCAGCGATTTTGTATAAGTCTGTAGATTCTAGGTATATGGTGACCAGTCGTTTGAACCTTAGGATAGAGTTAGTAGTGCGAATATTTTGTGGTAGCTTATTTTATAGTTTGCTGTAGAGTACGATAAAGAAATTACTGCGATGTTGTATTTGGTATTTATTCATAAGTAATGTTGCCTCGTAGTTCCAAAGATCGTATCTAGGCGTTTGGTTCCATGGGGAAGAGAAGGCTGAGAATGATATCCCGTTGATAATTTTATAGAAAAATATTAAGCTATGTCGTCGTCAGCGATGACACAGGGGTTCTAAGAAAAGTGTTTCACATCTTGTCGTGTAGTTCATGTTGTTGTTAGTTCCTAGAATTCGGTGTGTGAAACTTCTTTGTACACTTTTTATACGTATCCTATCTATGCTATTCATGCTCGAAAAAATAAATGAGCGGTACTCGAGTGTAATTCTTACACATATCTTAAACAAAGTAAGTATAGCCTCCCTTGTAAAGAAGTTTTTAAGAAGAAGGCCCGTTAATTTTCTAGTTTTCAAGATTATAGGGAAAGCGTGCTCTGTGAACTTCAAGTAACAACTAGTGGCCGCATGCACATAATGCCTAATTAAGACGACAAACAAGTCTCTGATTCCACTTCTTGTCATACTCAGTGTCACGTTGAAATACCTTACAATTATATGAAATTAACTCGTACCCGTGTACATGATTATTGATCTACAATTCTGTAAGTTCATTGTTCAACTCTCAACTTTCATTACAAATATGTACATATGCTTGATCTTTTCTATGATAAACTTAGGTAGTTCATGATCTTTTACCATTTCTGCTCATTCTTATGGTATGTCAAATTGGATATGGTATTGCATTTCAATCGATTTCATTCGCCAATGGATATTACAGTGATTATGAACAAGATAAAATGAGTAAGTTTATTTAACAAATGCTAATAAGCAACTAACTTTGGAAGTGATTTCAACGTAACTAGAAGAGATTATTCATGTTGAGAGTATGACAAACGTCATAGTGCCTAATTACAGATTATATGACAAGCTGTTTAAAGTGAAAAGTGTAAACCACTGAATGCTCGCTAAGAAGCTTGAATATTCTCTGTTCAACTCTTAGTATTGCCAAAAATATATGCTGGTGCAAAGTATCACTTTATGACTTAACATCTGCCCGACAATTCCTGATTTTCATTGGTTGTTTAGTTAAGTTCAATTAGGTGTGTAAAACTACAGAAGCTGAATAGTTGTATGCATGTTAGGGCATTTTGGTAATATTGCAATCACATGGTTGAATGATTTGACTAAAGTAGCTTTTGGTTGGCGTTTTATAGGAAATAGTCAACAAGAAGTGATATATTTTCGAACTAATAAATTACTTATACTGATTCTTCCCTAATCAATGATGAACGTGAATCTATAGATGAATGAATGATGCAGTGACCACATACGATGACCAGTTATTCTGGTATCTCATATGTTAACTCTTATATTGAATAAACCCTGTCGGAAAAGTAAGATTACTTGGGCTTAGCTAACCAGTCTAGAAACAGAATATGTATATAGGTGCTAAACTGCCTCATAATCATATACATAATTTTGCTGACTACATATAAACACATTCTGAAAAAATAACATAGATATAGATCTAGAATATCTGTTATATAAAAATCAAGTAAGAGATACTTATATGATTGGTTCCATCTCATGAGCTATAATGCTTTAAATGAGATTTTAAAACTGGCGCATTATAGTAATATTACATATGAAATGTGTAATAGGTATGCTGTCAAACTATACAAAATAATCTATTGACAGTAGTTTTTGGAGTTCAGTCATTCTACCTAACTGATATACAATAATAACAGACGACATTTCTATCTTTCAAAAAAGAGAATGGTATGTGTTTGATTGTCCTTTTTTTATAAGCATACGATTCTACGATTAAACTAAACTGATGACATGGTCTTGTAGCCAACTTATGAGGAAAAAAAACAAACACCATTACTAACTCAATAAGTATTTACTAGGAGTTCAAAAATTAAACTTAGAGTTACTCAGTGATTGATTAATCTTAGTTGGGTGTCAGTGAAATCGGAGAACGCTAGACAGCTGTTTGATCTTAGTATGGGACATTCTAGCACTATAAACCCTTTTATTCCTACAGAAAATTCACACGCCTTATAATCTGAATCATTTTGCTGGTCAGCTTCCAGAAGTGGAATTCCTATTTCCACCAATTTCTGATATAGCTTGATGATCATTTATTCTCATTAGTGATAACTGTCTCATTTCTGACATGCCTGAACTCAGTATCCATAGATCGAAATTACTATCCATTGCTCCCTTATTTTGATTGGTACCCAACTAAGAACAGTCTGAAACTGATATGAACAACAAAATACATACTATTTTAATATTGATAGAATGAGAATGCAGTAAGTAGTTTAATTGCCTTAACACTGAGTACATCTTGTTTTAATGTAAGTTGGGAGGTGTAAGATCGTTTATTTTTTACAGTTGGTCGATTGATTAGTATTTATTGAATGATTTATTTTTTTATTGAATTTAGTCTTCAGTAAATTGATTTGTTCAATGATTGGACCTTTAATATGTTTAATAGTGTGAAATTCATACAAGAACATTGGTTTTATTGAAATTGTAGCACCATATCATTGATAAACATTGGTTATATATAGCGTTGGTTCAAAATCGGTCATTGATCTATTCTAGTGAAGTGAACTTTTATTCTGCTAAAGTTTCGCGAATTAAGGTAACATCTAGATACCTGCAAGCAAACGTAAGACCAGAGATACAATAACAGGAAGCTAAACTATTCCGCAGAGCCCCTACTCAGCTAACTAGAGGGAGAAGTCCAATGTCAGCAATTCCATAGGTAGCCTGGCAGACGATCACAACACACACATCTCATGCGTCCTTGGAATGTCACAAACAGTGTGTTAAAATAAACAACGAACCAATAAGACTTAGCATCTTGCTAAGTGGGAAACACAAACTGAAGGTGGAAAAACAAACATTTTGGCGCAAAATCCAGAAAATTCAAAGTTACACAAATTAAATCACAAAAATAATAGGCTTTATCCAAGATAATTCCGGAGATCTAACGTCCCTAACATATTCAAGTAATAAAATTATTGTCATATAAACACTTAGAAGGAAATTCATCAAAGTGCATCATCTAGTTGGATACAAAGTATTTCGGTAACTTTGAGAAATGTCTACTGCAACTATTAATTAAATATACGATATTTAGCTTTTATAATAATATCAATTTAAAGTATGAATCCATAAGTAGCCAGCATTTCAATCTCATTAAGAAAGAAGGAAGGCAGAGAAAGGGACATTTGTGAAACTTTTACTAATATCATATATATGATTTGAACCGGTCTAGCGAGTTAACCATAACTCAAAGACCATTGATAAACAGGTTACATTGACCTTCTTTTAGATCCTAGTATAGAATGTTTCAGTTATATCCATTCATAATTCCTATTAATAATGAACTAATAACCATTAAGTAGATTTTTAAAAAAATGTTCATCATAAGTTCTGTAGGTATTACATTCAGTTATTGATCAGTGATTAAAGGTGAGTATATTAAGTAAAACACATTAGTTATCAAACTTCACCTAGTTTTCAATGGTTTAGATCAGTCGAACTTCTTAAACTTAAACACTTTCAATGAGTAATCTGATGTTGTTACTGGATTACTTTTTAATTTTAATTCACAATTCATTATAGCATTAAATTCTAACCTATCAGTCGAAGCCTGGCATACGTAGTCTTTATGATGTAATTATGACATCTTATTTTCAAATGTTGGGTGAATTTCGTTTAGATGATTTAGCTGGAGATGGTAAGTATTTCACAAAGAGTCTTATCCTCTTCTAGTTTATTTCTTTATTCAACTTTAGTTGGTTAGTCTAAGTGATCAATTAAGTATTCATGTTGAATAGTGTACTATCATTATGAACATGAAACTTTGATTTTATAGGCAACAAGTCATCAAGTTCTAGTAATAATGTTGAACAATGCGACACTAATAACAACAATAATAATTTGAAATTGAATTGGGATTGTTATTTCTGTAGAGATTGGTACTTTTAATTGATTGAATACGTCGCAGATTGATGTTAGCAGAATACCCTTGAAAAACAGGGAGCACTGAACAACTGTTTCGTTTTGGTGTGAAACTCCTCCGACCTGAAGTATCTGAGATGAAATCTGAGGTGTGAACTGCTGAGGAGTTTAATACTAGAATGAAACAGCTGTTCAGTGCTCCCTGGTGTTTAATGGTACCCTGTCAACAGCCATCTTTGACGTATTCAATCAATAATAATTTGGTTAATAATCAGTTTGTAGGCATTACTACCAAGGTTGAACTAGATAATTTTAATAAATTGAGCACTAGAAGAGTAGTTAGTAGAACTAAATAGTATATTTATGATAATTCAATCAGTAGAAATCGAAATTTCTGATGTTTTTTATGATTAAGTGTAAGTTGCTTCATTTAGAGAATAATAAATAACCGAACAACATTAATATGAGTTTATATAATAAAGTAGGAAAATCTAAATCAAGATATTCAGTACATTCCAATTACACATCAGAATGTGTTAAAGTCGTGTCGTTATCGGTCAAGGGTGTTTTACAGTGTGGTAATGTTCATATGCTTAATAACTGTCAGTGGGTATAAAAAAATGTTGTGAATAAGCCCTAATGCACTCAACAGAAATGAAGGGCTTATTATTCATCCGACTTGGTACTATCTATCTAAGCAACTACACTTCAATGGTTTCAAATTTCTTATATATTTGAACAAACGCAGATTATCGTCTAGTTCTACCTGTCTTCACTAACCATATTTTTCATAATCAATGATAATTAGTAAACGCACACATTATCAATGTAAGTATCTCATTATTTGTATACAAATAATTGGACTCAATTAAGTTATTTTATGGCGATTAGTTTTAGGTTTAGTTGATTAGGACTAGTCATAGATTGATTTTAGTAGGATACCATTAAAAGCCAAGGAGCACTGGACAGCTGCTTCTTTCCTTGCATGTGACACTTTAGCAGAGGGCACTCTCTATTCCTTCAGGAAGAATCGAACTCATGACATTCAAGCTGGCGAACGTCGAAGTCCATTTACAACTATGGCTACTCGGTGCTTCATGGTTTCAATGACACCTTACCAATATCAGCCTTTGACGAATCCAATCAAATAGATAAATCCATTATTATTATTCATTTCAATTCAAACAAATTCTAAAATAGAAAGATTTATTGAAAAGTAACTATACAGTCGAATAGTAGATGATTTAAAGGTCCCAGTAGGTCACTTGATGTAATATTATGTAATATTTAAACGTCAGCCTAATCATGAGCTGTATGTTATTTACATACTGTTGACAAATATGTAAACTATAAGAAAACAACAACCGGTAGGTTCTATATCAGTATCTTTCAGCTTTATAAAACTCCAAAATGATGTAAAAGTTCAAATTTAATCTAGGACGTCTGACTCGATTTTCATCAGAGAATACAGAAATAAAGAGCCAGCAAACAGATTCATAGAAGAGTAAATTTTTAGATGAACTGGTATTGTAACGGTGGAGTGTGGTATACAGATCAAATCAAGGAACATAATAATAATGTAATCCTGTTGACAGATAAATAGTGTACACACGAATACATGCGAATGAAAGTACTGTGCAGTCGAAAAAAATAATGAAGATCTAGAATTATTAAATTTGTGATTTAATGCAGAACTCTTGAGAAGTGTAGGTTCATTGAGAGTCACATTATGATTTAAAGTATTTTTTTATTAAAGTCATAGTGGTTAACATTTGATGTCTAACATGAAGCAGCTAAGCTGTACGCCAGCAGTTTTATATAAATGCATTAGTGACATTTCCTGGCTGCTTAAATTAAAGTATATGAAGTGAAACTCGGAGCTTTTATTTAATGTAGTAGAAATGCATTTGAATTTTCACTTTGACTTATCATGGACTGAAGTTGACTAGTCTCTGTTGATATATGTGCATCCTGAGAGGATCACCTTCATTTGGCGATAGTTCACAAAAACTATTTGCGTTATATTTGTGGCTGAAAAGTGGGACCTAACGATTCCATTCGACAGCAGCGAATCCAACTAATACAATACTCTTCAGGGGTGCACACCCATGATCCTTTTAGGTATCGAACCCAGAATCGACTAGATGGTCTAATGGTAAAGCGTTCGTGAAGGAAGATAGAAAGTCCTTGGTTCAATCCCTGATGAGTTTGTGGATACGCACTGCTGAAGAGTCCCATATCAGAACGAAAACGTTTCACTGATTCTTAGTGATCAATGGCGATTAACTGAGACCACTTCAGATCTCCACAACACCCAATTACATTTAAACAATACTATCATTTGATTGTTGAAAGTTGACTGATTACTCACTAAGTTATCCCTCAGAGTAACACACTACTCTCTAAAATTACATGACTTATATGAGTTATATGCAAGCAACATTTAAAATTTGTCAAATCGTCCTTTCAGTCTAACCAGGCTTCAAACTTCAGCTATACTTGGGTTGATGTTGTATACATTGTATGATAAAGATTTACCAGGGAGTTAGTTGCAAGGAACTACTTTTCATTACAAGTTCACATTAAATGAATTACATTTTAACAAAATGTTTATTATAGTCCAACTAACCATGCATGATATGAAACACAAGTTTATTCTTTAATATTACATTATCATATCTAACACTCATTGATCAAATGAACTGAGAAACCTGAGTACAAGTGAAGTTTAACAAAAAGTGTTGTACTTAATGCTAACCATAATCTTTCTGTAGACTTAATTGTTTTCAATTGTTGAAATTTTTGAAATTCTATGTATAAATTAGTTAAGTGATAAAACATTGAATTATTTTTTTTTAAAGGTTCATCTTGCCGTGATAATCAAATGTGTCCACAGACTTCATCACGTCGTTTAACAATAATCATGTTAAGTGCATTTATTCTATTAACACAAGTACTTATGTTCAATCTATTAGTTGCTACCTTTACGTAAGTGTTAACAAGTAAAGTGATATTATTACTTATTAAACTGAAAATGCTTATTGAAATATGGTTCAGTGAAAGAATTCTCATTTGGGCATTTTCACTTTCAAAACTGTACAATTGCACATATATACATAAACATGATTTCAATAAGATGATTAAGTTTCACTAATTGACCGAGTTAAAAAAGTCAACCATTGGAAACCGACTCAGTCGTGTCATGGTAAAGCCTTCACCACAGAACCAGATAGTCCTATATTTGATCTCTGATGAGTTCATGAGTAACCACTGACGAAGAGTCCCATTCTAGGACGATAGCTGTATAATTCAAATCAATCTGTGATGTTAAATCAACATTCAACAATCTTCACAATATCTAATTGCAACATAATAACAATTTGTTGGACATGGTAACAAAACGAAGTGTACTTAGTAAAGCTCTACTCGGAGTTGGAGATTAAATGTCATAGCAACTAAATAGAAAATATGCGATTTCGATGAGTTGAATGATAAGACAATATTCGTAACATGAGTTTTAATCAGTGTGATAAGACCTTATTATAAAAAGTAACTAAGTTCAGATTAAGTCGATTCAGATAAATAATGTTGAGAAGGGGTGGGGTAGAGAAAATGAAAAATGCAAATTTGCAAAATAAATGGTAAATGTGAAGAGTATAAGAATGACAGAATCCAATAGTAGGACAAGACAACTGTTCAGTGCTTCCTAGTATTCAATGGTACCCTATCAACATCAATCTCTGACAAATTTAGTTATTTATACAATAATATAATATTGAAACTTACCTACTCCGTCCATGATAAAATGAGTGGATGAACAATTTTCTGTTATTAGAACATCTAGTCAATATTACCCCCCAGGAACATCTTGTAATGTAATATATGAATGTTATATTATGAAAAATTGGGCAATCATAATATACGGAAAACAGTAACTTTGAACTCAATGCACAAACCCGTCTGCTCCGTGATTACTAGTCTCCAAGTTGGGATGAAGATCACAAGATAACTGAACCAACCACTAGAAAGTCCGATAATATTTCACTAATCCATTGGTATTTACACAAAACCTAACCGCACAGGTTACCAATAGAAGGAGTAGCATTTACACCAAACGGAAAACGATAATGACTAAGGACTGAGGGTATAAGTGTCTGATTAATTGATTATAGTACCTGAATGACAAATAGTATGCTAACAATTTATGAGTTTAGTGAGAGGTTAGATCGACAAGAAATAAAATAATCTATTTACATTTACTCAAAACAAATGAAGTAGTCTTTTGAAAAGCAGTTCATAAAGTTACTCTTCAAGATATAACAATAAAGTGAACAGAAACCTGCGCAAAGCATTATGTTTTCAATTCTTATGCACGACTGAGGCCGTTGAAATACACATAAAGGAACCAGAATGAAGTTCGCAAAATACATAAAAGAAATTGTTCCTCCACTCATTTCACTATACATTTAGCTGATAAGTTTCCATATTATGTTTTGTCATATAATTGTCATTCTTACATACACTTTCTTTTGTTACCATGTTGATTCAATTGTGATCAGCTTATTGAAATCATGTTTATGTATATGTGATTATACAGTTTTGAAATCATGGAAATTGAGATCATTTCATTAAACCATATTATTCGTCTTTTTGCGTTTCTATTCACAATAAGAAATTGATTCATTCTTAATAAGTACAATAATAGTTTATTTTTTTAAATTAATTTTTACTATATTTACATATATTACTTATTGTTATTTTAAGCATATACGTGATGAATGATAAATGATTTTAATGTACAATAAGTATGTTATATTCAGGACTTTCAGTTAGTGAGTTGTATATATTAGAGGTTGATGAGAAATACCAATTAAGTCATAAAAAAGCAAGAATTTCATTCAAGAAAGAGAACTGCTTTCAAATGGGAGTGGAGTGTTCATTTAGATAGCTGTATAGTCGCGTATACACATGATAGGAAATAGCGGTGTATTTGAAATCATGAGCTACCATGTTTTACCAAATATCTCAATAAGTTACTTTTTCATGTTTTATTTTGTTTTGATTGCTTAATTATGTCCCGAAGTCGCTTTGTATACTCATGTGCCTGTATAAAATGTCTACGACTTATCGTGAGTAATACAATGAGATATGTGCGAAGACATCATGTTGGATGGAACAATGCGTTAAAAAAGAATCAATATTCGTTAGATGTCTATTTCTAAAATTCTTAGTCCTAACTGCAGATATTCTGTTGGAAAAGTGAACTACCAACAATTTCTCCTTAGTCTAAACATATATCGTAACTCTGGTATAATCACAGTTGAGGAATCTTGCCTACATGACTTGTATGATGACAATTTGGTGTTGCTAAAAGGGCTCCATATTTTCCAACAGGATTGTTCTATCATCAAGAGAAAGTGTGGTAGTGATGTTTCTACTTTCATGTACTATGTGTACATGGGAAAAGATCAACTTGTTGATACACTGTATGCTGAAAGTTCATATTGTAGTCAACGTACTACTGAATAAATCTATTATTATTACTATTATGGCAATCTTCGGTAAAACATAGCAAAAAAAGGAAGTGTAAGTTAAAATGATAACCATGAATAAAGAAGTACAGTAGCAAAAATAAGTAATTTCATGCTTCTTAACACTGTTTTACTGAAGAGAGTTATCTTTGAAATCAGATTGAATATACATGAATACAAAAATTTCAGAATAGATAAGGAGGTAGGGATGAGGAGACATGAAAACAATAGCATTACGTTGAAAGCTGAAATTTATTGACTTTAGTAGATCCCTGTTGATTATGCAGATAACTTTAAAAGAGGAATCTAAGCTGCTTGAGTGGCAGTAATCATCAGATATTCACAAATGATGCTACTAATACTACCTCTGTTGTCCTACGGTAACCAAGCTGGACAGTTATTAAGTGTTTGTAGTTGTTAGGTTGAGCATATCAGTGTAGCGAAATTGGATAACAATACAAATACTGTAACAGACATGGCTTACACTTTTAATTTACTGTACAGACTAAAAGTGTTGAATCCAGTACTTTTAGTGAACCTTCAAAATGTTTCGGGAAAGGTAAGCCAGTAAAGTAGTGATGTATAGCTATTGGAGTACTCTGAACATTGTCTTGCGTCAATATACATGAAATTAACTATTAATCAACATTCGAAACAGATCTTAATGAGCAACTTTTCAATATAATCATTGGAAAGGAGATTTCAACAAGATTCTATTAAAACAAAAATATATATATAGCGCGACATTCATCCATTGTCATTGGTGATATCTATCTCACTCTCCACAAGTCTGAACACTACCAGTCACGACCTGTCAATATAGCATCAGAAACATCCTAGAATTAGTCAATAGTGAGTTCATCATCATAGTCTGATCGGGATGGTTAGTTTTGTTGATGTTGGTGTTTTTACTTTATTGAATATGTCCCAGACAGGGTACCACTGGTAACCAGATAACACTGGACAGCTGTTTTTCTCTAGTGTGGAAGTCCTCAACAACACGCACCCCAGATTCCGCATCAGGGGCTTCAGGTTGACAGTGAACGCCCAACCCTCTACATCAACCGAATTTGAAATAACTAGGCAAAAAATAAAGTAATGAATGTCATGCAGATAGAAATGAAAAGGTGAAGAAATGAAAGGTAAGATAACCGGGAACAATCGCTAGTAATAAGGCCGTATTAGAGGCCAAGGCAAACAGAAACGTTGAATACATTTCTTTTGTGTGCATAATTTCGGTTTCTTTTCGATTAATGCCTGATGATTCCGCCATATAAAGAAGTTATATTTTGGCGCCTTGGTCAAATTATTTGGTACTTCGTCTACAATCGAAAAGACTTCATCAATCTTTTATATAGTGGCCAAGTATCGCGCGGGTAGTAGATTTCGTTAGATTATTTAATAACCAAAATGATATGTATGCACTTAATAAATGTAGATCCTGAAGATGAATATGTAGTAAAAATTGTTAATTTCAATATTCTTGACTTCTGACAAATCGATTTCATTGTATATTTTAATCTTCTTTTTACTCAAGTTCAACTTACAATGAAATTGAAGGTTCTGCACAATACTTTTGGTGTTATCAACGTTATGAAATGATACAAGAATTTGTTGATAGGCCATCAGTAGCACCACCATTTATGTTGTTATGGTATACCTGTTGAATTTACTGGATTTCTATTTAGTTTATTCACTGGTGTATTATGTGATCGTGCTATAGAAGAAATAAAAGATGATGATCCATTCTGTAAGTGTATATGAAATATTGATTTTTGTTATAATGTCACTATAAATACGGACCAATCAGAAGCTAAAATGCCATCTGGAGAACTTATTTAGTATTCTAGATATAAATGTTGAGTATTAATTTAATGATGACTAATTTCAATGAGGAACTAATGCATTTTTTGGACTACCGTAAAAAAGCTTATATTTGTGAAAATGAGAATGTAACCAGTGTTGAAAATGATTACTTAATCAAACATAAGATGAATAGATATTACATCTCAACATTTGTTAATATTTAAGATTATGATATAGATGCAATGATGGAGTTAGTATGTAGAACAAGGACCACTCCAAGTATATGGGGCAGATGTTTTCGAATTGGTTGAATAAGATAAGGAATGCCTCGACATTAGTCTGCATTTTTAATTGATTTTTATTGCATTTTCTTTTTTATCCATTTGTTTTAAGTTACTCGTAAGTAGCTAAGTCAAGTAGATCCTTGAATTCGAATTTAATATGATGAGTTGATATAAGCGCGGTAACCACTGTTTCATAATATTGCAGAACTCCTCAGGAGTACGCGTCCACGAGCTCAAGGTAGAAAAGAACCTAGGACTTTCACATTTTGAGACTAGTCTAGGTTGTTTCGTCAAGAGCACTGTTAAGAAGTCCTATATTAGGATGGAAACGCTGTCCAGTACTTCTCGAAATTTCAGCCTAATTCAGCAAGACAAATAGGATTCAAAAGTATGTTATTGATTACATTAATTGACGGCTGAGAAGAGACCAATATTATGTTCATATAGCCTCTTATAAACCTATTTATAACAATGACATTTTTAATTTTAGCAATTTTCAATTTTAACAATGAACTAATTAACTCATCATCCCTTGAAGTAAGTTTTGGATGTTTATGGGATGAGAGTAGGTGACCTAGTTTTTGTGTTAATTAGAACTTGTCAACACGGTGTACTCCTGATCTTAAACTGATAAATATTGAAGGATTCGAACTCATATCATTCAGCTAGAATCATAAGACGTTACCAATAAGCTGGCTGTACTGCAACTGAGTTCTTTAGGACTAAAATGTTTATAATGATTGATCGTCAAACAGTATTCTTTATATTTCTAACTTGGCCACTTACTACTCATGACTTGACAAAACTCAAGTGATCAGAACGATTCTTGATTAAAATAAGTATGTTTTCAAGCGTATATAGACAAAGTCTTTTAGTTAGAATGCATAGAATCTTTGAGTAACCTTTTATTATTCCACTGAATTCTAATATTTTACAGGTAGAAGTCTGCACACTAATCCTGCATTAGACAGAAAACTTACTAAATGGGAACATATGATGGGTACACGACGAATTAAAGCAGATACAGATGTAGGTGGTGGTCGTAAATGGACTGGGAGATCCCACGGTGATACACATGCAATTATATTACGATCTGTAGCAGCAGGAGGTGGTGCGACAGGTAAAGGTTTGGTTTCAAGTGGTGCTGGTGTTCATCGAGATGTTGCTGGAGATCCTGGATCCTTATTAGAAGGATTAGGACCTATATTTGGTCCAGAGACAGAGTTTATTGAAGATAGATTTCATGAATTAGGCAATCAAATTGGAAGATTGTCAAATTTTGAAGAACGTTTAGCAAAATTACTACAGGGTGCTAATCGTGTAATGACTATTGTGAAAAATATTAATGAACAACAAAAACAAGTAGGAATTCATTTTGATTTTAGATCATTGATTTATTTATGCATCTAAAACGATTAGAATGAAATATCTTGAAAAGCTATTAGTATGGTTTCAGATTATTAGGTTGTTGATATTCAGGATTGAATTTCATAACAGTTTCTTGATATGTGTACTTCCTATAGAGATTGTCTTGATAGGAACACTATTATAATAACTTTTTTAATAAGTTGATTATGAAATCTGAAATATGCACGCATTCTTGTTTGAAACTAGTCACGTGAATGCACATCTGAGTGGTAATATTCACAGTGAAATTATATTAATTACCTTTCTGTTTATCAACATTATCATGCAGGACTGCTGCATCTTTTAGATTTCATTTGTAATGACCTTAATAGTAAATAACTGGAGGAAGTTGGCCAATGAGACTTACATTATGACTACAACCTGACAGACTTTAAATATGGTGATTGTTTGGCATTGTGCTTGGGCGACTAAAGCCTATTTCAGAAAAATGGATGAACAGAATGTTATGACGTTAGAAAGCTGTTATGATGAGGAAATACAACCAATTGGTTGATGTGACCCTGTACGTACAAAATTGTAATGATAAGCGCCAAAGAGAATGTCTAGTTAGTCCCTGCATGGCTGCCAGATACTTTCTCAGTAAGAACACAAGCCGATTAATCAACCGGACAAATCAAATCATATTCTAGGTATTATATATACATAAACCAGATCACACAGTCAGTCAATTAAGAATTTAGTATTGATACAAAATAAGGGAGACAGTGGTAGTGAATAGAGGTAACGTGTACACAACCAATTGACTTTTTTCGTAAATGAGTGATAATATACTAACAGTAAATGTACTAAACGGGAGGATAGGGCAAGGAGAAGATAATAATGATAGGGATGAAGTATTTACTTTATACGCTACTAAAGCGGCCAAAAAGTCTTCTAAAACATAGTTCTGAAAGTTAGTTATTCTTCTTGAAGCGCCCAACATAACATAGAACAAGCACCAACAAGCAAGTACTAAGATAAAGTCGCTTATTAAATAAAAACAGGGGTTTTCATACGTCATATGCTAAACCAAACAGTAATAGAAAATGTCAAATATATCAAGGACTGGACTAGTAGGAAAGGTATGTTCATAAATTGGGATAATATGGCCATAATAAGATGACAGTGACTGCGAAAAGGAAATAGATATAACCACAGTCAATCAGGCTAAGTAAAGCCTAAAATTTATGCAATACAATTAGCGTAGTTACTAAATGTTGTACTGATGCAGTGTAGCAGTGTAGGTCACGATATTTCGAAGAATAGACTCTACAGCTTGTGATTTCAACTTCTTCCGCTATTAAGACAGTATCGATAGTCATAATTCATTCATTTTGAAACTTAGATATATAGTTGATTTCATAAGTAATATGTAAGTGGTAAGCTTGACAACATGAAGAATACTGAATTTAGACAGTCATTGCAACAGATTAGTCCTTAGGCATCTTAAGTGCTTATCACTTCTATAAACTTTCTACAGAACAAAATCCATAAAGAAATTATTTTTTAATTAGTAATGCAGAGTGAAAACGTCTTTATCATCTATACTGACAATTTCTTGAACAATCACCGGTGCTATATAGTTGTCTAATCCTTTCATGCTGATTAAATTCTATTGGTTAAATTGTAAAGTAATTGCTAGCCTGTGTGACTCAACATCATGGTACATTCTGCTTTTTAATGTTAGATGGTTACAAGTTGTCATCAGAAAATCTTCTAGAAGTTGATTAATTCTATCAACATGATTATAAATAGTTCTAAGGAAGTTACTACGTAACATTCAATCAATTACCAGTAGAGAAGTCACCATTTTTCCCATTTATGTACATTTACATTTTCAGATCATAAAGAGTTTAAATCCAACAAATGGTAAACGACTTGTTGGTTGGGGTAAATCAAAAGATTCAACAAATAAAAATGATAAAAATTTATTGATGAACGCTGTATGTGCTGCTGTTACTGGTCTTGATTCACATTGTAGTATTATTGAAGAAAAAATTGAAGAAAAGTAAGATAACTTTTACAAATAAATAAATTTTATTGATTCTGACTACTTGTTGATCAAGTTGGATTGTGACAAGCAAGCGGAATCCACGATGCGCGTTTTGTTTGGTTCGGGACTTGTTGGCTGGATGTATCTGCATCCCAATGTTAGTGTTTACACTGTGATTCAAACTCAGTTCGTTTCATGCCCAACGTTAACGCGATCATCACTAGGCTATTGATTCCAAACAGTCTAGGTAATCCATCCAGGATACACATATAGCAACAGAGACTGATCAATTTCAGTTTATGGTAAATTAACAGGAAGATCCAAATGTATTCTAGTTTTCATCATATTTGAATAATGAACTCCACTGTAATTGCGTCTTATTTTTTCAAAGGAATAAAGAATAGGAATACTTATTTCAGATGCCGCTATGAATCCACGCAGATTTTGATGTACTAAATTATATGATGGATTGTAAGCATTTTAGAAGTATGTGTGAGAACAACGGTAAAGTATACACTATTGGTTAGGTAAAAGAATTTAAAAAACAGGGTGTAGGGGTGAGGTTTGTTATGTTGGATAACTAAAAAAGAGTGAAAGACTTCCAGAACTGTGTCTTAGAGAACTAATTCATTTATTCTGGTCATGAGTAGTGTAAACATTACATTTCTATTATTGTTACGTTTCTCTTACCCTATCCTCCCGTTTAACATATTTACTGTTATTATATTGTCTCATATTATGGACTACAGGTAATTAGTTGTATACAAGTTACTCCCATTCACTGCTACAATCACTTCTGTTTCGTAATAGTGTAAAATTTCTAGCTGGTTGGCTGTGTGGTCTGATTTTGTGTATATATAAAGGCATGATTGAAACAAAATCCGATCCAATCCGATCTGATCCGATTCAGTCTGTTGGGCTCGTCAATCGTTGTTTCCTCTATTCCGGCTTGGGGACTAGCAGTTGCAGGGCAGACATGTCTCTACATTAATTAGCAATCATCAGGGGCATTGTGTATTTTTACAATACATAACAATTGGTGACAAGCTTAAAAAAAATCCAACTTACGCAGTCATTGGTCATAAGGCATAAAACATAACAACGTTGATCAAGCTGCTACAAATTCATTACATTCAGCGGAACTTCTATACAGTTTCATAATTCAATCAACTACTATGAGTTTAAAACAAGTTCATAGAATGATGAACACATATTTAAGTGGATCTCATTATCAACGAGTGAACATTTTTTATTTGACTTCAATCAAATCACAGATTATAAATAAACTTGTTCATATGTAGCTCAGAATATAAAAATTGTCATTGAATGTTAAGAATTCTCTATGCATTGGATTATGAATTAAATTATTTTGTTCCCTCTTCAATAGTCTACAATAAACCATAACTTTGTATTCGTTGAAGTCATCTTCACTTTTTCTTCAATGTTTATAAGACTTTTTAAATATTGTTAATTTGTCAGCATATTTTCAAGGTCATGAATCAGTTCAATATTTTGACCGCACACTGGACACAATAAATACTCTTTTACAAAAGTGCTTGCCCTTTTTTTACATTTCCATTACGTAAACTATAGGAAAATATTCGCTACGTTGTAGTTATGTAACAGTAGGATAGACTAAGTGTTGATAATACATAGAGTTGAGCTCATGGATCCATCACCTCGTTTACGATGTTCAGTTTAGAAAGATTGAGATAATTCTTTTTCATTAATATATAACTAACTACAATAAATTTTTTATTTTCATCTAATTAATTTGGCTTAGATTGTTTACTATGTACTTTGCTATCCAATACATGTATTAAGTCAAAAATGTATGGATATCTTTTATTTTATTCAATGCTTCAGGACTGTTTAAGGAAGCGTACTTATGTGTGTATGCACAATATAGTACTTGGTACATGAGTACATGATCTAAGGTGACATACCTCAGCCGATTAGTAAGAATAGCACCTAATTAGTAGATTTAGTATTTTCTTCAAAGATAGTATAAAGTACAGTAAACATAAAGAATACGATTTAGGAAGAAATAATTAATTTGTGGAGATAAAGGTATGAAATAATTTTAAGCTCATGATTTAAGGATGTGATTTGTGAGCGTGAATGCATGTGTTCCATTGTGACTTATTCTGAGCCATATCACTAATAGTCTTCAGCGATTGGTCACAGCATTTGCGCGGACACCAACCAATTGTTCTACATTTGCCTAACGCAAATTAGACCATCAGTCAGTGACTTCATGAACTGATGTCATATTTCGGTTTGGCCACCCCTAAATTTTATTTAGCCCCAATATCAGTCAGAATCACATTCGAGGTAGGCTGTGGATATACATACGTAACATATCTCAGACACCTCATTTAATGAATGATTAATTACCTTATCGACTGATTTACCATCTTCCACTAAAATCCTTGCGTCTGACCTCATTATTACTTATCCGGTGGTCCCAGGAAAAGCAAGCGATATTTCGAAGACACCGATAATCAAGTACCAATAGTCTACTCACATATATACAGTAAGGACAGAACGGACTACAAACAGTATACTCGTCCTTTAACTGATAGACTGTTCTCACACCTCCACCATACCAAACGTAAATTGTCAAAAGTCAAATGAACGTTTTGAATCCGTGTCGAGATTTCTTCAAAAGCTAACCTGTAAATGCTAATCAGACTTCCAAGATAAGTGAAATGGTCATCTCGCTCAACTGATCTACTCCCTATCGTTAGCTCTTGTGTTGAAACACATCATTTCTAAAGTAATAGTTATGATTGCAAACATACTTGTATTTGTACTCAATGCTTCTGAAGGCATCTTATGTTGACTTTTATGAACATGTTAATATGATACAGTTCAACAAGTTGAATGAAAATCACAACAATTAAATGTTAGAACTTCGAACAAAATCCTCACATTTTGATATGCAGTACTCATCGATTGAATGAAAGGAAATTTTTACTGAGACTGCTAATAGAAACGTACTTATTCAATATTATGAAAATTATGGATAGCTGGATAAGATCTGTTGACATAGAGTATTGTAGGAGAAAAAGTAAACGTATATTGATATTATTTTGTATCCGCTGTGTTTGCTTCAATATATTTAGTGACCTTAGAGGTTAATATAAATTGATCGGTTAAGATTGTTATGTCACTAAAAACTAATCAGAAAACTAGAAAACAGAACCAAAGCATTTCATAACTCAAAGCATATACATACTCTCCAAGTTCATTCTACCTCACCATAATAATAAATAAGCTTTCTTTTATAATCAAATAGGTTAAGAATTGAAGAACAATGTGTTAAAGCTATTCTAACAAGAAGTAATGTTGACGAACCAGAACCGGATACAGTTCTGATTCCACGTAAAGGACCACCATCACGTGGTCCACGTGCAGCTCCAACAACTGGTAAAATCTATGAACGACTTATTTTAAGTCATCGGCTATGGCGTATTGTTCCATTTAATTTTGAAACGTTTCCTGGAATTCGAATGAATGTACCATCGGATAAAATCAATTGGAAAGTAAGGGGGTTTTGTTTCAGTGTTATGATTATTTGTTACATCTTTGTGTTCATGTCTACAGTTGTAATGTAATAATAATATTCTGAATTTGATATCATGAATTAATCTGAGTTAAACAACCACCTAAAGCCAAAAATCACAGAACAGCTGTTTCGTCCCAGTAGTGAGCATCCACGATTCCACCAGGGAATCGAGCTTATGACCTTCAGGTTTTGTAATGAATGCTTAAACATTAGATTAATGATTCTGCTTCCAACGGTTGGTGTTTCTAGCTCAGTCAATTTATAAAATAATTAGACAACCACATCTATTGCCATTGAAGGTAAAAAGCCTCATACCTGACAAAGCCCAACTCCGCTGGTCAATTCCTCTAACTAGAACACCAAGAATTACTTTCAGAAGTTAGACACTAGTGATGATATAATGTTTGTAAACAGTGATTAGTTGCTATTCATATGAATATATAAATATTTATTGTTAGTCGCATTTCTATGACATTCCTCTATTTATTGTTTTATGCCTAAATATATGTATAAATTCACTGTATAGTAATAATCAGTTGTTCATTCAAAGAACTTTATCCCTGCCTTAGTGATTTTGTTCGAAATATATTATAAACATTATACGACAATGCATAAATATATAGGATTACTAAACAGATGTTACAAGACGTAAATCACTCGTTGTCACCTAATATTTATCTGAAAGCTGAGGGATCTCTGTGAAGTATGTTGATCCTGAGTTAAATCATTAGTAGGTTCACAGATGTCTATCGTTGAAGAGTCTTATGCAAGGATCTAACATACAATGACAAAATCAATAATCTTCATAACATTGTATGCTATTTTACTGGTACTTTTGGAAGTATTAGTACTGTCTACTGAACTTATTGCCATATATTACGTCAGTGGTTATATTTATTCTTTCAGTAATTATCGATTCTTGATTGTTCACATCACGAATCGGTTCGAATTAAACAATGACTGATCATTGGAGAGCACTGGACAGCTGTTTCGTTCTAGTATGGAACTCCTAGGCAGTGCACTTCCATGACCCCATCAATAATTGAACCCAAGACGCTCTGGTTTTGCGGCGAAGGCTCTGTCATTAGACCACTGAGTTGGCCCACAATGGTTGATATTTCTAATTCAGGTCAATTCGTGAAACTTTTGCACGATCGGTGAATAACTGCCCTGCTTCTGGCGCGGTTGAACTCCACTGGTCATGTATTCTCACTAGAACTTTAGTGCTTCCTGGTGATCAATGGTTGTCTATTTCAGACCTATTCGTGATATTAAATTGACATTTAACAATATCCACAACATTCGAATCAACTAGATACTTATTGTAAAAAGGACATAAAAAACCATTTCTTCGTAATGTAAAAATTTTCACTGGTAGATAAACACTTTAAAATGTTTAGGCCTTGCAGAGGGTGCTAAAGTTGATATCTGATCTTTAACATTTCCAACAACCGTCAGTTCATCACTTATTGGTATCAGGGATATCTAGTTCATGCTTCATACTCGTTGAACATCATGAGTAATAACTTTCCACGTGAAATCTAATATTTCTTCTATAATTTACCAAGCAGTGAATAGATGATTAGTATCAGCATGGAAATGAAGTTTGTTGCTAAACATAAGCAAACTGATTTTTATATTCAATGGTATACAGATATTTCATCACTTCTTTTGTATACTATATTAATCACTTTATTTACTTAGATACCATATGATACCTATCGAACGTTCACTGTAACCGATGACAGAATCGCTTTACCATACCCAGAAGTAGAAGACGGACCAGATGTGTAAGTTATTATTGCTGTTGTTTTAATTTGTTGATATGAGCTAAAATAAAATTTCATAAACATGAAACTTAAGACTCTTGTATGTTATTGATAATTGAATGTAAGTTAATGAGAAAAAATGGACAGGTGAATGAAGACAGACGTAAGAAAACAGTGCATCTATTTTTGTGCAAGTTGTCACTTGTAGATATTTCAGTCTTGCAAGAGATTAGTTACCTAACTGAATAGCTTGATAGCCAACTTTATAAACTATGAAACTGAGTGATGTCAGGTTATCGTTTCGTACAACGCCTTAGAAACACCTGACTGACGTCTTCCAGCTAGTATGAAGCCTAGTTATATTGTTTTCTACAGATTACCTCTAATCACTAAGTATTAAGACAGGACGTACACGATAATCAGTCACATTAAAGTAGTTGTCACACTATAATTCAACTGACAGAGTGCAAGTAGAACTGCTGAGATTTTACAAACATGTATAATAAAAGTGATTCAGTAAAGAGAAAATTATGATAAGCTCAATAAACTAAGAATTTGGAGGAAGACAAGGAGTGTAATGCACCTGAGCCATTGCCAATCATTTTGAGCCATATCACCTAAAGTCTCTAACCATTTGTTACGATCATCACGTGGATCCCAACTACGTAATCTTTATCTATTAACATGGCTCATGCCAAATTATCAATGACTTCATGTACTGGCGCCATGTTTTCGTTTAACCACCCCTAGCTTTCTTCCAGCCTACTCCCACACCAGACAACATTGTTCGTCAAGGTAGGCGATGGTCAGGCATACGTTTTAGATCGATAATGAATCACAGTTTATAATATTGATAGATAAGAAGTTTGTATATGCCAATACTACTGACCAAATACTACTAACAGTCTAAATAGTAGCTAGTTCACTTCATTTTAAGGCATTGACTGTTGAATGATAGTATCATATTAGCTCTGTTGAATAAGAATTCTTATTGGCAGATATATATGTTTATTTTATATCTTTTCTATTTTATTTCTATAAATTCATGTATTCCTAGTTTACCACAAACATTACCATATAATAGGTTATGATAATGTTAAAGGTGTTAGTCGAATGTCAGTTACGTGGTCGAGTACGAATAGTTAGGCAAACGGATCATATAACAGATCCTAGAACAACTAATGTAATGTCGAAAAGTGCACCGAGTAAATCAGCAGCTAAATTGTCAGAATATATTCCTGTTGGTTATCCATTGAATCCATGTGGACGTACTGGTTTGACAGGGAAGGGTTTGCTTCCACATTGGGGACCTAATCACTGTATTATTATCGCGATTACAAGACCAGATCCGGGTCATGAAACGTTTGAAAGTCTACCAATAATTCAAGTTGGATTACTTCGTAATAATCAACAGCTATGTTTGCCATGGGTATGTTTCTATAATTAGCAATTCAGCTGTCTGATATGATAATGATTACTAGATTCATTTCTACTAGTAGTGATATTAATTATTTCCATAATGAATTGATATCCGTCAAGCTACCATTAAAAGGCATTTATGGGACTCCTAAACAGAACGCGTCGGTGAATAAGGCTAAAGGAACCATGAAGTGCAGGCTACCCAACAAATGTTTAAGCTTCACAATTCTGAGTTGGTATCAATTGGTTCACATTTCTAATCACATTTACTTCATGGTATTATAAGACTAACAACAAAGACGATTTAATTGGAATCCGATCAAACTCTAATAATTACCACATGAAATTCAGCATTTACGGACATATGATTATTACAGTTGGCTGAAGTTAAAAATGTAAACCATATGATGCAAACTCAGTGATTTAAATTTAAGACGATCTCCGTCTCACCCAATGGTCGTCCCTCCGACTTCTGATGGGGTCGTGAATGCCCATTACCTTGGAGTTCTGGACTAGGAAAAAATAGCTCTCTAGAGTTCCTTGGTTTGCAGTCACAATTAGTTCACAATGTATGATACAAGTTCTTTTAATTTATAATTTATCATTCATTTACATTACAGCCATTTACAAAAGATACTTATGACATTAAGTTAATAGTGAGTTTTGTGGAACACTTGATAAATAAGATAAGTCTGAATCCCTGTTTAGTTAAGTTTCAATAGCTATTCAGTGAGTCTGAAATATACGAGATATTCAAATCTGTATTTCTCTTATGATTAGACTATATTTAAAGCACGAACTTAAATCTTTATAATACAACCAATTCAGAAGCTTTCTTTGCTTTTAATATGAGCATTATGATTCATTCATATATGTCCATGTGATACATAAAGTTCTTCAAGAGTAAGACTGATCTTTTTAGAAGATCAATTAATTTCGTGTTGGTATATAACAAACTAAAGTTAGTTCAATAGTCATTGAAAACTAGAAAGTGCTGGACAGCTGTTTCAGCTAATCACGGGACTGCTTAACAGTCCGGATACATTACGCTACCACGAGTGGAGCCCAGGACCTTTTGACCATTAAGTTAATATCTAGTAGCTTACATTTTTCAATTCAGTAAATTTGTGATAATGTTCAACTATCCCTCTTTTTCATTAGTGATAGTTGTCTGACTTTTGATACGGTTAAACTTCATTGTCTATGGCTTATTCCTAGAATTTTGAGAGGTGACCCTCGAAGTTGGTCGATAATAAGCATATGTCAGCTTGTTTGTATTAAAGATTGGTCAGATCGATGAATTTCATGTCTTCATATGATGATTTGACTTCAGTTAGGAAACAACTGTAAACCAGAAAGCATTAATGTTAATTATATTGGTGAAATAACAAGTAATAAAGAAACCTAACAGTGGTAACTTGTATTCTAGATTCTGACATTATAACACACCATTATTCACGTATTTACTAGTGTTACAAATTCACTGAAGTTGAAATGCACCCACCAAATGACTTAATGACCATGAGTACAGTCCCCAATGAGGTTGTATGATTTAGTACTCAACAATAGTTTTATGATACAAGTGAAACAACTATCTAATTCTGCATAGATTTCGTTGGTCAAACACAATTCACTTCATCTTTGTTTTCTTGTCTTTCTATATTGGTCACATTGTGCGTACTTACTTTAAAAATATCTCTATGCATTGCTCAGTATGGTTATTCAAAGCTGAATGAAAATTCATATATGCAGTCCGCTTCTATAACATTTGATCAGTTGTAATTGGGTGTTATGGAGATTGTTGAATGTTACTTTGATATCACGAATTGGTCTATATTAGACAACCACTTATCACCAGGAAGTAATGGACAGTTGTTTTATCTTACTATGGTACTCTTCATTGGTGTTCATCCACGACCTCTATCAGAGACCAAATTTATGACTCGCTTGCTTCACAGCGGGATGCTTCACCATTAGACCACTGAATCGTCCTCCAAACGGTTAGTACTTCTAATTCAGTCGACTATGCAAAATGTTCACCATGATGCCAGATGAGTCTTGGGTCCGATCCCTCATGGGACTCGTAGATGTGGGCTGCTAGAGTCCCTATACTGGGGTGAAAAAGCTGACGAATACTTTCTGGTGTTCAATAGTCGTCTAATTTAGACCAATCCTTGATGCCGAATTTATATTTAATTAACTGCTATGGTCTCCCCTTTGCACACATACACTCACCTTACAGAACTACTTCTTGAATGTTTCTATGAAACTAAATATATCCAACTGAAAAAAATCGTCAGGAGATCACAAGTAGATCATAAATTGATAACAATGAATTGTTTGAAACTTGTTCTTTACTAAAAAATAAGTGTCAATAACATTGTTAATAAGAGATTTACTTCAGTGAATTGTCATGTTTATCTTTTTTATTGTTTCATTTGTAAACTACAGTATTTAACTGATCATCGAGAAGATTGTGATTTTCAAGATTGTAGTGCTAATGTTATACGTGGATTCATTCAACGTCGTTTAACAAATTTATTTGAAGATAAACATCAAGTACAATCTATGCTGATAAGTTTAAAAACTGCTAGCGTTTCAATTGTAAGTTGATAAAATTAAGATAATGTACATTTAGTTGTTGTGTAAAGATGATTGTTTCTTAGTGCCTATAACTTACTTAAGCGTTAAGTTTCTCAGTTCATGGATGATTCAATAATCTATAGGTACATCATTGTATGTTTCATCATATTGATTCAACAATCTATAGGAAATAATGTGTGATGGCAATTCTATTGAAAAGTTATATTCATTTACAGTCTCTTAATAGAATACGTTGATTGTCTTTTAATTTTCTCACCTAAAACGTTCTGCACTATTCGGTATTTGTTAGTGGTTCTCATAAAAAAATTATACAAATTGATTGACAAGAGGAGATAATTTATAGGTCAATACAACTAAGAACTTCCATCGATCAGGTAGTTTCTAGGATGTTTATTAATAACGTCTAATTACTGTTTAGTCTAGTGTCATAAGACGGTATATCTTGTAGTTGATTGAATTAATTGTAAAGATTACCATAGCAAAATGTGACATCAGCTTTCAAATCACTGGTTGTAGAACTCATTTTTTAATAGTGGAATCCATGATGTAACCAAAAATTATGACTTTTGATGAAGTTGATCGAAATCGATGGCAAAAATTAAATTCCTTATCGTCGTTAATCATAATATTCTTTAACGCCATTTCTTTTATGATATTCTGAGTTAATGTCATGACTATTTTTGACTCGTTATTTTCATTTACTCGAATCGTGGTAATGTAGTCCATAATCAAAAAGGAACCTACAACCAATAATTTTAAAACTTGTGCATTATATACCAATCTCTTGAATCAGTACAGAAATTAACACTGTGGTGAAGATACATCCATTTGAAGATTCTCAAGTGAAATGAAATGTTTGCCCTAGACTTGCATCATATGTTTATCCATTTACTCTGTTACTTATATATATATATATATATATATATATATATATATATAAAGCTTTCTTTTTTCGATTTGGCATTAAAACTTTAGGTTTATACTGGTTACATAACAGATCACTTGAATGCTGATCATGCATGGATTGAAGGTGTTCTATTTAATATACATGAGAATGAAGAACATCCATTTCAAGAAGAATTTCTTCAGGTATCATATAGTTGTTTTGTATTGCATTTTTATTCATACATTCAATAATCTAATATCGTTTACTTGTTTAAATATAGCTATTGATACTTGTATTCTAATCAAGTGGCATTAGATCGTATTTCATAATAACCTTCAATTAGGCAGTTGAATTGACTCATTTTACTGAGTTTCAATGTTAACATTTCAAATTGTCTACTATTCTCAGTAAATAGTTAAGAGTTAGTTTGTAGACATAAACTTTCTACAACCAAGTTAATGTATACTACTACTTCCTTGTTCTTTATTTTACTAATGGCTACTAACTGAATCACTTCAACAAAGTATTCAATTTTCAATTTATTTAAACTCTATTTCTCCCAGTGAACTTCTCTAAAAAAGCAACTACATTAAGCCGCGAAACATCAAAAATCTTAATTTCTACTCACTGAAATACTACAAATATGCATCAGTCAATGTTATAAAATAGTTTCCAATAAATTTATTAGAATTAAGTGTGCAGATGTCATCAACGAAAATAAACGATCCTCATTTTATTTTAATCTCGAAATCACTGAAACAGAAGTGTGGGTCATAAAACTTCTATTCAGTATCGAGTAGTTATTCAATCGATTCCATACCATACGATACATCACTTTGATTCCACTGAATAGTTGAATGACTGAGGTTTTTTTTACATTACTCAGTAATTTAGAAGTCAGTTTATACTAGATTTAGATTCCCGAAAAGTTAATAGATCCCTACTACTTATTTGGTCCTCCAGATAAAATACATTTTTCTAATGATTGCTAATTGATTTCATATAATCTACATTTTTATCGCTGAAACGAAATATTATCTCTTATTAGTGTTGTTATCCTATTCATGATGAAGCCTAAGTACGACGAAATGTGCATGATGAATTTCACCGTTAACTATAATTCATAGTGAATTGGTTTCATGTTTACATGTTGATGATGATGAGTGAAATGATCTTGGATATGCCGATATGAAATTAAGATAGGAGGTGACCAAGATAGATGACTATTGTATTGTATCTAAGTAAACTAATCAGATTTGTAGTATAACTACAGCCTGATTACGTGGACGCTGATTAGTTGGCATATTTACAAGGTGACCAGTGACCTCCCTTAAAGTAAAGATCAAGTGATTAATCCAGCAAATAGGAAACGATGTGAAGTCATCTATTTTGTAAGAAAAAAGGGATTTCGTTTATCACATACTAGATTAGACAGTATTAGGTAATGAAAATACGATAAAGACTGAACTGAAGGAGCTGTGTACAGAAATCAGGATATAGGCCTATGGTGAAATTACAATAACTTGAAGACAGGAGTATGTATAATAATAGTAAGTGAATCTCAGGAAATATGAAAATCTAAGAAATACAACTATCATTATTTTCTAAACGTTAAGTAATTATGATAATACAATATATAATTCTATATTACAGAAAATAGGTTCTAGACATTGTACATTCTCTGTCATGATACAATAATGACAGCAATCAATGTCATTAGGGTCTTTCACTAACTAGAATGAATCAGTTTGCTATGAAATAACTGAGCTAATCTTAACAATTCTCAAAATGTAATCCAATAAACAGCATGTAAACAATTTGAACCTCACATTGTAAATACAATCAATGTTATATTTTCTAATGATAATAATAATAATAATAACAATGAATGATTGATATATGTTAAGTACTCTGTATACATATTGGTTACTATGCACTGCTCAATACATTTGGCAAGAAAGTGTTGACATTATTTTGAATTTAACATGATTGACAAGTACGTTTAGTTTCATATTTCGATTGGGATCGATATTTTGTGTTCCTGATCTTTTTCAGTCTGTACATAACTTGGTCGAAGTAATAAAATACTTCATTGTTTATATGAGTGTTGATGATATCTGTTGCTAAGTTACTTGATTTGAGCATATGAATACTTATTGTCTCAGAGTACTCACTTACATTATAGAAATAATAAGAAAGTTGAAGTTATTCATAATGTATTCATTGTTTTAAAGTGTATTTTTTCTCTTTTTGGTTTACTAATTGAGTTAATATTCCATATTAGAGTATGACTTTCATGGAATATTTCATTATTAGTTCAAACATTTGATTTGTTTGTGTTTTTCAATTGTTACATCGAGCTGAGTTACACTGAACATGTTCGTAGGCAAACCGATGTACAGTTTGAATTGTAATTTTTAATGAAGATATATTATAATATACAACCCAATGTCTACTAAATGAATGGACGAATGACTAAAATGTTTGATTGTTTATTTTCTCCATAGACTGATGTCGTTGGGTACCATTAAAAAACCAGGTAGCGCTAGATAATTCATTCATTCTATTATGAGACTTTCAAATCTCACTGCAAACGCTTAATCATCAGCACCACTGGCTCTGCTTACGATGATAAAACACCTACTTTTATTAATTTGTGAAAAAACACCTGTCAAGTGCTCCCTAGTGATTATCGGTACTGTAACCAACATTAATCTGTAGTAAATAAAAACAATTAAGCTTAATGCACATCTCAACAGAGCCGTCTCAGTGACCGAAAGTAATGGATACAAGAGACAGAGTGAATATTAAAAGCAGTTTTGGCTTAACCTCATCCTATTACGAATGATATTTTAGCATCTGATGATTGGAATGTTCGATATGATAATCACCATATCAATAATTTAATGAAATTGGTTCAGACTTACGAATTAAAACAAGGCAAGAACGGTAATATTTGTAGAATGTTGAAGTGCTTGTTGTTCTTGGATTCTTTAAATTTATGAAGGAAAACCAATCAAACTAAATTTGAAGATTGTGTTCGTAACTGATTGATATAAAGTTGAAATTTCACTGAAGGTTAGGGGGCAAACTAAACAGAAACTGATGTTTAGTACTCTACAGTTTTTAAGATAAATGCTGATCCATAGACAATCCCTCCTAATAAATGTAGTAATAACTAATATTGGCAGACTGAAAATTAAAACATCACACTTATTATCGATTTTAGTCAATCAGAAAACAGTGATTGTTGGTATATGTTCATTCTTTGTAAGGTGGGGGGATTTTGTTGGGATGAATACTAAGTTTTATTGTTTGTATTCATCACAGATTAAAGTTGACTGAATTCTACTGAAAATTTGAGTACACTGAATATCTTTTGCGATTTCTCTTGATTTCATCAGGGAATCAAACCTATGCCCTTCACGTTTCAATGTGAGGTTGAAGTTATCAATATCACTGGTATAATTCCCATTTCCATCAATTTTTATATAACGCGACGACCTTTAATTATCATTTGTGGTATTTGTCCTTCTTAAGACAAGTTTAAACTCCACCAGTCACGATTTCTAAAGATCCCGTTAAAGATTCGCGAGTTATCAGTTTTTAAGGAGACTCATACTGAGACTTAGTTTTCACTAGTACTCAAACATCATCAATCGGTATTTACTAAAGTGAGTCTTGTAAATCATAAAAACGACGATATTCAAAAGTGTCTTTGTAACTAAGACATCCGTAGGCTGAAACTTATTATAGTGAAGGTAACCTATTTAAGGACATTCTAAAACTTCTTCTAATGAGTGTTTAGGGTTAAGGTTAGTTTAGAGTACGAAGTAGATTTAGATTATGTTAAGCATTCTTGATTTTTGTTATATGCAAGTGGATTAACAAGGAAATAGTATTTTACACGATCAATGCTAAAATGTCTTATCTGAGTTGCGAAGAACTAGCTTCTTTATACAATCTTCCCACTTTCATTCGTACTCTGTGTACTGATTTTTAATAAACTGAAGTCGGTATTCCCAAGTTTTTTGTAAGTTAGCTACTAATGCTATACTGTGAGAACACCTTATAAGTTGCTCAACCTCGTACTTACACTGTGCTGCAGCTTACATTTCTTTAAACAGAAATCTAAAATGCAGTTAGTTGAACATCAACTCATTGATCCAGAGGGTTCCTGAACTCAGTATTTTATTAAAATTTTACATTCAGATCATTGAAGAGAACAGAATTTGGTTAAAGTAGCTTTTTATTCTTAAATCTGCTTCCCAAGTTTATCAGTTCATAGTCATAGTGTAAGTCTAATTGTCTAGTTTTCTCCAGGCAATCACTAATATGATCATTTCACTAACACTACAAACCCGGTGATACTTATGTTAAGCATTCATAGTGAGATATGAAGATCCTGGGTTCGATTATCTAATGGAATTAAAAGTGCGCAATGTTAGGAGAGTCCTATACTAGGAATAAACAACTGTCCAATGCCCCTGGATTCTCATTGGTACCCAACTAACATCAATCTGTGACGAATACAAACTACAGAACCACTTTAAATCAATTATTGATATATCCTTGAGTGACTGACACTTTTCTTGAAATAGATTATTTTTAACTAGTAAAGATAACATCCTAGATATAAATGAATGTTCACATGATCATCGTCATCAACTTTGTGGTATAATGATATACCTATGTTTATATTTTCATATTACACAATAGGGTGAATACCCTTAAATGACAAGTAAAATAAGTGATTATAAATTATATGCCCTTTATGAGGTTAGTTATTAATCTATGAAGTTAACATGTAAGCAATTCAGTTATAACGACACACTGTGAAAATGAAGTGGATCCTATTCCAACAGGCAGCATGAATTCCTTCTAAAGTAAAGATAAGATTTGGAGACAGGCATCAGCTGACGTGAAACGAAAGTTCAGGATTTCAAACTGATAACTTATCATTCAAATCCCTCATAGCAACTAGTATCTTAAAAATAAAACCCTGAGGATAAGGTATAATTAAGAATATTGATTTACTGATATGGTAAGAGGTTAGGTTGATGGAACTAGTATGGAACCCTAAGCTTGGTATTCATTAGAAAATCACATAAGAAACGTCAAAAATAATAATTCTAATAAACAGTTTTATAGTCTTAAAACTTACAACTTGTTAATTATGACCTCAAATTATAGTCTCTAAGACCAAAGTGTTTACAGTGATTGATAAGTGAGTAGAGATCAGTATTATGTTTGTCTTCAGGTTCTAATACTGCTGAGAATAAGTGTTCACTGAAGTGTCAAGCATATCGGTATCATAAATTTTACAGAGTTACCTGGACAATTACGATTAATCACTAAACATTAAAACATAGTACACTGCAATGTCAAGTTACTTAGACTTGTAGTTACTCATTTCAAGTTGGTTGATAGTAACTGATCAGAACTATTTGATGTAGTTAAACATTACATTATTCAAAATTTAATAATTAATCAATTTCAGATCTAAATAAACAATATGAATTCTTGTTTAACCATAACATTTAATATGTTTCATCGATGAAAATCATCGAGTCTAAAAGTACATGTCATTTTTTCTTACTAGTCAGGAAGTTGTTATTACAGGGACTGTTTAATGAAGCTCATAGGAATTAATACAGAAGATAAGTGGGGGGGGGGATAGGAATGATATAAATTTTTAAGATTATTATTTCTTCCCTTAACTTTGTTTCATAACAGTAAATGACAGAAAATGTTCTTTATTTTATTATTAGTTATGCTACTGGCATATTGTTTGACTACTAGCTATCAAATAATCGTATCACAATCTCTAGGTTGTTTTCATTCCACTCCGTTTTTATGTTTTGATAGTTCAAAATCTTTTATCTTAGTTTTCTTTTAGTCTGTTTTCCGTCTCTATCTTCTACTCATTTTCTATGTCATTTGCATAAATGTAATAATTTGTGATCTATTCAAACTTATTCAACATGTACAATTAAAACTATGCATTAAAACAAAACAATAAAATGATAACAATTTGAATTTAAAATGGAAAGAATATACACATTGTCATTACATCGATACATTTTCGAGAGTCAGTTTGATTTTATATTTTGTTTCTCAGCAATCATTATACACGTGGAAACAAAGAAAGTATTGTTACATTTTAATTTGATAACATGAATTGATCTAAGTATTGCAATCACTGAAAACTAGGTACTGACATTATATAATTATTTTGTCTTAAAATAGGATTCTTCATCAGTGCGCACTGATGACCCTGTTCAGGAATTAAGTGAAGGATATTCGGGTTTCGCGGTGAATGCTTAGCTGTTAGATTACTGAGATTGATTCCAACTGTTGATATTTCGAAGTCAATCAATTTCTGATATATTTCCACAGCTTCTTTTGTTGATATCGGTGTATAAATGCCCAACACTTGACATAAATGAACTCCACTAACTATGTGCTCTAACTAGAACTTCAAGAACTACTTTTAGAAGTTAGTCAATAGTGAGCTGACATTGACTGTAATTGAATGGTTTAAATGTTTAGAGTTTCCCCATAGGTTTGATTCCCTAGTGAGTCGTGAACGCGTACTACTGAAGAGACAAAATAACTAAAGTACGAAATAACTAACCATTGCTTCTTCGTCTTCAGTGGTTGAGTAATTTATACCAATTCATGATATCAAATTAAATGGTTAAGTTCGTTTATTCTGGTTAGCGGTTTTTTTTTTAGCAATTTTGTGTTTTTTGGGATAGGGATGCTATCTCTATGCCCAACCCTCCTCCTTTACCCGGGCTTATGACCGGCAGCAACCCTAGAAGAGCTGCGGGCGGAGTTCGCCTATCCTCTTCCTTCTAGTGGTTGATTGGATCATAAAAACCTCTACATCTGAGGGGAAGCACGGAATTCAATGGACAAGTAGGATGCATCTCGATGATCTGCACTTCGCGGATGATCTAGCACTTCTATCACATACACACCAGCAAATACAAGTGAAGACAACCAACGTAGCAGCAACCTTAGCATCAATAGGCCTGAACATACATAAGGGAAAGAGCAAGATCCTCAAATTCAACACAGAGATTACCGACCCAATTGAACTCAGTGATGAAATTCTGGAAGAAGTAGATACCTTTACATACCTGGGGAGGATCATCGATGAACAAGGAGGATCCGACGCAGATGTTAAAGCAAGGATTGGCAGAAGAAGGGCGGTATTCCTACAGTTGAAGAACATATGGGACTACAAACAACTGTCAATCAAACTCAAAGTCAGATTCTTTAATTCGAATGTCAAGACGGTTTTGCTGTATTGAGCTGAAACATGGAGAACTACTGCGAACATCCTCAGAATAGTACAAGTATTTATAAACAACTGTCTACGCAGGTTACTGAATGTCCGTTGGCCGGAAACCATCGTCATCAGCCTACTATGGAAGAGAACGAATTAACTTCCATCTGAAAAGGAAATCAGCAAATGACATTGGAAATGGATAGGACATACATTGCGGAAATCATCAGACTGCTTCACGAGACAAGCATTAACTTGGAACCCTATTGGAAAACTAAAAAGAGGAAGACCGAAGAACACACTGCATCGAGAATTGGAAGTAGACATTAAAAGGATGAACAGTAACTGGAGACAGCTGGAAAGGATTGCTCAGGACAGAGTTGAATGGAGAATACTGGTGAGCGGCCTATGCTTCATCCGAGAGGGGTAACAGGAGTAAGGAAAGTAAGTAAGGATGATATTAAATTAAAATTCAGCAATCTCTGCAACACTCAATTATAAGTATTATAATGAGTATCTTCAAAATATATTTTCTGTAATCTAATCTATTTAACATTATGTCGACGGAATCGAAGTTATAAACTAATGGTCACCAAATCACTGTAAATATGGTAAACGAATAAGTTGCGTAGTAAACAGTACTAAAAGCTAATGATGATCCACTGAAAGAATCTTTAATATCCTACAGAGAACACTTAAACTACTTGAATCAATTAGAATTAGTTTTGAAGCATTTAAAAGATTCGTCTAGCAAAAAAGTGGATTATGTTCACAATTAACGAGTATGTTGAATATGTTTAACGTGTTTTTAAGAAACTTTTAGAATCTGCAAGTCACCTATAAATACACTTTATTTCATGCATAAATTAACTTGACATGTAAGTCACCATTAACACTGTTCCATGCTCAAAGATGAAGACTTGAGGAAAATAACCTATTAAGAATCACATATTTATGCCTTTAAGTAGAAAGTTTATTGGTATGTAGCTTATTGGTGCTTACACTGCCTTAGATCTTCAACAACCTGTGCATAGAGTAATTCCTTTATTGTATGCTATTGTGATTAAAATCTGTTGAATGTACATCGATGGTGTTTTACTCTCTCTATCCATTCACTTTCATTAGCGTATCATTTTAAGCATCGTTCGAAACTAGTCGATTATTTGAGTTCTCGTGATACATGTCATATTTACATCGGTTGATTAGTGTGTAGTGACTAATCAGATGTTTTTTAAGTCCTTTAGGATGCTGATTACATTTTATCAATTATGTGGTGATGAGTTCACTAGTCTAAGTGACTTTCTATTACTGGTACTATGTACAGATGAAAGGTGGTTTGGAGAAGTAGTTGGAAGGAAACCCTTGACCTAGGTTTTGTGCTAGTTGGTACTTATCAGCTATGCGTTCCTGCAGTCTTATAGGGGAACTTCTGTTCCTCTATCTTTTATCACTACATAGTGCCAGTGATGTCGAATCACTTAGACTAATGGCCACATTATAACATGATCGATAGAATTAGATCAACGCAATAAAAGGACTTAACGAACATTTAGCTGATCACTTACCTGGTGATCAACCATTGTATACATCACGATCCTACAAGGGGTCAATTCACAGCCCGAATAGCTCATTGATAACGTTAGTAGACTTTGAAGCTGGGTGACCTAGGGTCGGATTCCGTAGGAGGGTACAAATTCTCTCAAATAAGTGCACATACACATTACTTACAAGTGCCAACTAGCACAAAACTTAGATCCAGGGTTTCATATCGACTAACGTTTAGCCATGTTTCGTCCCTACATGTCATATTGATGTAACTTTGCATTTACTATGTAACTTGCATAAAAATGTATATTAAGAATGATCCACAGATTGTACTTGATCTTCTAATGTTTCATGACTCACAGAGAAATATGATTCACAGGTGATTATAATCATATTTGTTATTGATTCATGTTTTATCAGTGATATACCATACCAGTTATTGTATTAAATCTTTTCGATCATATTAGAATATTACTTCCACTTTTATAAGAAGGCATACATTTCTTTAAACTGTTTATCACTAGGAATACTAGTTAACCTATGATATAGTGCCTTTGTTGTATTATTACTACGGATACAATATTTGGATGAAACTTTATCATTTATTAAAGACATTTACTGAAGAGGCTCATCCATGTGACTAATAAGCATTATACCTTGAAAGATTATAAGATACAGATATAATACAGTTCTCATTGAAAATATCAAGTTTATTTTGTGAACTCAGCTTCCCTTCTATGTCATAAACACTGAATGGTTGCAATACAAACATATTTAGAATTCGTTTTACAAGTTTTTAGCAATGAAAATGAGACAATAAGTGTTTGAACAAACAATCTTTCCTAGATTACTTCGTAATCAGGCTCCTACAGTTCTGAATCTATGAAAATTTCATTACAGTAGTCAAAATAAGGAATGTATAAATAAACACACTGATTGAATTTCATAGTTATGCAATATGGTGATGAAAATGGTGATCTTTTACATCGATTCCTGCCTAAATACATCCAAAATTTGTCAGTTGTGACGTTAAAAGGTGATTTAGAAACAAAGTTTGAATAGAATAAAGTGTTGGGTAGCGTTTAATAATGCGATAAACAAACCAAAGCAATACTATGGAATAGTGAATGAAATGCTATATTTAACTGATTAAGATAATAAAGATACCTCAATGTTATATAAGAAGTGTTATCCGGATAATTGAGATAATAGTGATGTGAAATTCATATGAATTGAGAGAGAATGATAAGTTTATAATGATGATAAAATATTGGTGAAAATTAAGGAAGATAAATGTGTAGCTTAGAACGAGACAGTGTATGGATAAACAGATAATAGGTTTGTGAAGTGAGACATTACAATAGTCAGCTTATATAATGGTTATCACGGTCGTGGGCCATGGTAGACCGAAAGGCTAAACATACCTCTTTTGGATGCATATGTTATGTAATGTATAATAGCAATAATCTTATTAGATAGGTTAATCGGGACATGGTGTGAAACAGACAATGCATTTTCTATTTTAATTTGATGTTTTCTGTCTACCAATAATGACAGTAAGATAGTATTGGTGAGTCTCCTTGCCTTTTTTTCCGACCATGTTTGTATATGTTGACGAGCGCGCAAGGACAAATACCTTTGATTAAAGCCAGTGTAGCTAGCTCCATAGAAGTAGTTAAGTTAGTTTGCATACGTTAAAGAGGCCATCCCCAGTATTCTTTTCGTCATTCAGAAATGACTGTTTACCTTTGATTATCAACAATTATGTGAAGTTAATTCAATGAATGCACGAAGCGTTATGCTGTCTAGCAGCTATAAGACTTCTTACATTTGAGTTTAACCGGATTATCTGCACTGATAAGGACTGTATATGTAGCATTTCAGGAATACATAACCCATCTTTAGTTAATCACTAAGTAGTAACAATCACATTTAAATCAAGTCTATTGTGCTAATGCTTGTGACGTTAGGAAGTTCGAAAAGGTCAACAAAAAATATCCCTTGATCTTTTTTATGTTCTAATTGACACATGACACCAAACCTACCCGTAAACGTTTGGGATTGGTTCTCCTTACATGATTCGAAGCCGAGTCACTTAATTCTAGTATCTATAACAGTATCATTGATATGCTGGGCATAAGTGATAACGCCTCAAAATATGAAACTAAGTAACTTGTGTTGAAATTCATCAATGATCATCAATTTTTTTAATTCCTGATACCACGAATCGGTCTGAATCAGACAACCATTGATCACCTGATAGCAGTGGACAGCTGTTTCGTCTTAGTATGGGACTCTTCAGCAGCGTGCATTCACGACCCCATCGGGAATCAATTTTAATTAAATTTTAACTAGACTATTGTAATGAGTATTAAGTAGTATGAGAGCATGACTGATCAACCAGCTAACATATATAACTTCATTTTCTTAACATACAGTATATAAAAATAACAAATTAAGGACATAACTGTAATGTATGTATTGACATCAACACAAAGATATATCAAGCATATTCAGCTGATGAGTTTCAAATAGGACAAAACACGCTTTTTAAATTTTAATTGTCAACCACTATCCAAATTTTATCAAATAAACAACATGTTTTATGACATTGAATCAATTTAAACACTTCATAAATTACAAAATGTTTTCTTTTTAAATCTGCCACAATTTTATTTTAAAAAATGTAATAAACATTTTACATCAATGATTATTTCAATATCCAATTGAATTGAAAGTAGTTTAAACATCGTTTGTGCATTTACTACTTATTTATTTACTTATTTTTTATCTAAATATGGTCTCATATTGAATGTTATAAATAATTTTTATAGACAATGTCAAATTGTACCATTGGACATTGAACAAGCGTGAAAATTATGTCACTGATATTATTTACGCTTGAACTAAAAAAGCAACTAGTTTGGTGCCATAATGAAACTGATAAAGTTAATATTGTTATTTGTTAGACTGATAAGTAAACAACATGAATAAGAGGCGCCTTTTTAAAAAGTTCATTACATATAATTCAGTTTATTAATTTAAGACGAAAAAGAACAAAGAATTGAACAGAGTAACCTTATGTTATCAAGTTCTTATCAACTACAAACAAAGTATAGTGTTTCATTTCTGGTTTTCAGTGAGAGACAACTAAGATTGATCTGTGATGAAAATAAAACAACTAAACTTAATGCCAGTCTTCATAAAACCACCTCAGTTTACTTACAATAATCAAGTCATTACTGACTGTTTTTTGGATGTTCCGTACGCTCTAGCGACAAGTCCTGACAGGTGTACTTCATACTTGTTGAGTGTGAAACAGTTATCACCAATGAAAATTTATAATCGTTGAGTTATGTGACAAACTAATGGAAGTGGGAATTCTACCATTAGACACCGGCACAGTGATGCTGATGGTTGTGTTTGACGGAAGACCAGAAAATGCTGGGTTTGATTCCCAATGTAGAATTGAGGATGCACATTGCTGTAAAGTCGCAAACCAGGACGAAACAGATTTTCAGTGAACTCTGGTTTTCATTAGTACATGAATCTAAAAGACACTATTAGTTTAGGCTATAACTATGTTGATCAGACTAATAATACTATCTGTTTGAGTCGATTGTAATAATCCTGTACAGAGAAGCGCCTTTTATGTGACTTACCACCAACAGTTCCTTGTATTAAGTTACAAAAAGATAGAACATAGAATTACACTGAATAACAAGTTCAGGTTTGCATCAGTTGTAGACAACAAATTATAATTGATAATCAGAATGCTGCATAGAAACCGACATACTTTACAAGTAAAATCGGTCAAAGATCAATGCTTATACTCACGGTGAAAATAAAAGTTCAGGTAAAGTTAATCAAAATGATAATTTGATGCATATAAATACATGTAGTTGAAGATACTAAATAAGATACTAAAGTGAAGATGTATTAAGCTAGTAAAAAAAGTCAGAAAGCCACAAAATTAATCAATTGCTTCATTACTTATTTAATGTTCTAGAATCTTTATTTACATATTATATTTATATGCATCAAAGTCTTAATCTGATTAACTCTACATAAATTTCTGTTTTCACTATGAGTACATGTACTATTCATTAATCTGTTTCGCTTATAAAGTATATTGGTTTCTATGTATTATTCTGATTATGAAATATTGTAGATTGTCTAAAGCTGATGAGAATCTAATAACATGAAATTTGAATTTATGTTATTTTGCTTATTTCTATGTTCTTACTCTTCTTAGATCAACATGTAATTCAGAGACATCTCAATAGATAGATGAATAAAGCATTATCAACTTGAATAAGGTAGAAGTACACAGACGTGAAGAATGCTGTCTCTGTTGTTATACTAATAAATAATCAAGCTTGAAATTAACATAAGACATAAAAAACTTTATCTTGGTATTTAAATGAAAATAAATATCATCCTTCCTCTACCCTGGCAACACAATTTTTATTCTGTTACATCATAAACATTTCTAAACCCTTTCACTTATTTCACCACATCAGCAAGTCATTTTTTTAAATTGTTTTTATTTTAATAATTTCATTATTCGGTTTATACATTTTTGGGGAAAGTATCTTTCATTTGTTAATTTAATTTATTACAGATTGACCTCAGTTAGGTACCAGTGAAAACCAAAGTATTCTAGATAGCCATTTCGTCCCAACGTGGGACTCTTTAGTGAAAGCGAACACTAGCGACCTCACCAGAGTATGAAACCATTTCATCATTGGACCAAGTCTGGTAATAAGGTTTTTACTTCAATTAAATTGAGATATAGGCCACCTGTCGTTTAGTACGTTATGCCTGAACTTCACTAGTCACGGCTTCTTATTACAACTAAAGAAACAGCATGCATTTGTCACTAGTGATCTGAGAATCCCATCATCGGATGTCAGTTCAAACATCTTGGCGGTTAGATCTAATTAGTTTATCTATAAATCAACAACTAGCTATCGTATCAAAAAAATGTCATAGGGATTGATGGTAAGGCAAATTTATGTGGTAGGTGAGTGCAGTGTTCTTAGTTTTCAGGCTATACAGGATTATTTGGGTAATCACTTTTGTTTAACCTAGGTATTCTCTGTAAACAGTCAAAGTTTCATGACAGGACCCTCCTGGCAAGACTCCAAAATGTATCACAATTGATAATCAGATTATTTCTCACAACTATACTCAAATTTATTGTCCCTTTTATTTGTATGACATTTACACAGTTAGATCAACGGTTGTTTATGACCTGATAGTTTTGATTGAATTTGTTCCTGTTATTTTTTATTTGAATTGTATAACGGCTTCAAAACATTAGAAATTAAAATTTTCTTCACGTACGGGTTCTACATATACATTACTTTTACATTACTTTTATTATTGAAGTAACCTATACTTCTTCTAATATGGTGTTAATCTTGCTTTTCTTTTAAGGTATGGCAACTTGAACCGATGCACACAGGTGCCAGGCTCTATGTTGAAAATATATATATATATAAACATTATACATGAAAGATTAGCATTTAAATCCCTGTAACTCCAGGCTTCATGGTAGCTGTTTAACTTTCGAATGACTAGTTTAGTACTGTCCACATACATATTGTATACAATTTGTTCAAGATATTTCACTTTCATCAATAATTCCTGTTGGTGATATTAAGCTGGTGATCGACATGGCCGAAATTCAGTCGTCAGGGTTTTCTAATTTAAAATGATTGTCCAGCTACTTTTAAACTTCAAATCCAACTGTCTTCATAAAACATTAAAATAGCGATGTTTTTTGTTAGAGTAAATGAAATTACGTAATTACAGTAGTTATTCCTGTCTGGTTTTTGGTGCAGATAAAATTCTATGAATAAAGTTAACATTTGATAATTAGCCTAAGTAACTCGACAGTCTTTGTATCGACTTTTGATGACAACTGGTTGTAAGTTGTCAATAAGCTGTTCTGGAGTGGAGTTTAGTAAATGTTGATATTCACTATTAACCTCTAGTCAGTTGCTGTTAAAGTAAGAAACTGCTTTCCGAACAGTTCAGTTGTAACGTCTGGGAAGATTCAGTTCAACGTGGAATATAACACGATTCATATCTATCAAATCGTAACACTAAGGAACGCATTGATAAAACCAGTTGAGTATGCTTAACAGACTATTTAATTTAGCCTAAAATTCCTCAATAAAGTGAGACCTCGATCTGTTTACTATTGTTTAAGTTCTGACAATTCACAACATAACGAATTACTGTCAAGTAATATACTAGTGGTAAATTTACATTGTGGTTAACAATCGTATCTATGACTAATGTTTTGTCCTACTTCGAAATTGTCAACCATGTATAAGTGCGCTTCATTGTCAATATTCACAACTGGATACCAGACTATTGCCTACAGTTTCATGCACCAACGATCTGTTCCTTAAGTTAGAGAGATCATTTAACTATTAGCTTGTGTCAAAAAATTATATTGCGTCATTCCGCTGAGGATATACATAAAGTAACAGACATTGATCACTTTCAGTCTCAAATATCAACAACCATAAATCCGAAACCATTCATAAAATCACTATTAAATAATCAATTATCAGGATTTTCACTTAATTGATTGCGGATATTTCTGAATTTATTTCTATTCTCTAAGGTATTTTTGGAAGCTGAAACTATGGAGCAAGTATTCTGGATGAATGTAGGTCGTCTAACTGGAATACGTTCAAGTCATGATGAATTATTAGCAAGAATTGCATTACATCGTGGAGCATTTTATAGTGAAGCATTAGCCAAAAGACAATTATATCAAATATCATAATGAATATTAACTTATGATTGTATGAACAAATATCATATTGAATAAAATTTGTTTTATGTTCCATTCTTATGAATCTGAAATATTTGTCACTTGGAAATGAAGATAACAATTTGGAGTGATACTGGAGGTTTCATGATTGATTATCGCTTCTCATTGTCGTTCACAGTGTAGATGGTTAATTCATATAAATAGTACTCATTGTATTAGTGCAGTTTATTTTATCCCTAAACAATCATTATGAAAATACATTGAGAAAGTTCAGATGAATTATTTTTAGCGTTAAATTTCCATTGTGGTAAGGAGGTACTGCTTACGATTGTGATTAGGGGTATAAACAGTAAGGAAGACTAGTCATTAGGTGATATCGCATAACATACTTCACAGCAGCATTAACATTATTAGATACACCGATACCAATGAACTATTCCGTATATCTACAGAAAATATTCATTTTATGCTTAACAGTGAAATGTTACAGTAACAGGAGCTGGTGAAATCACAACGAGGTCACCTCTAGGTCTAATTTTATCTGATATTATACTTTAGGATACATTAATTAAATTTGATTACTATATCCACGCTAAATGTATGCATCATTAATGTGAACATACAAGAGCTGATCAATATATTTCTAATAGTATTCATTATACGATCAAATTCATTTGCAAAGATGAGCACAAGAATCTCTATCGATTTATAAGTTGTTCTCCGCGGTAGAAGGACAAGTTGGTTTATACAGAGAAGAAACATTCACAAATCAATATACCGAATTCTGATTATTTATCTTAAACACAGAATCAGCTTATTATGTTTAGAAGATAATAAAAGGGATGAGAAACTGAAAAACACCTTGCAAAACAATTGATACGCAGCTAGTTTCATTAAAAAGTATCCTTTCGAACAAAATGCTTGTCAAAAACTGACACTATCAGTTTAGAAAATCTCCACTTATGACTCAATTTTAAGGGAAAGGGGGACTTGTGTGGCAAGCATTTTAACACGATGATTTGAAAGTGTTCACTTAACAAATTGGGGATAAAATGTAGAATATGGGTGCCTAATTATGTAAATCTGTTGGGTTACTCATAGGGAGATAGTTTAACTATCCATCATTCGATGTCTTTATCTTGAAGCTCTCTCAAGAGAGTACAGGTGTGGTAAAAGGGGAAGATATAACTAAGTCTATTAATAGCAACATATTGTCTCATTCCGTAGATAGTGAGCATCAAATTAAAATAGACACTCTCTTGGTTTTGTATCTCGTCTTTATTAATCTACCTAAATCAACAAGATTAAGACTATCTAACATTGCTGTTGCCACCAGGATAACTCTAGAAAATCAAAAATTTTTATGCAAAATAGATATGTTCTGTATCGCTGTTCATCATGGCTGCCCCTTACATCAACCTGTTGTGATAAACCCCATCCACCACCACAGACACCTGTTTTCAGTTTACCTCTACCTAGTCCCATTCTTAATTACACATTTATCCTTCTTAATTCACGCCAATCTGTCTTCACTATTATTATTGTTACCATGACAACAATTCTGATAACAAATATTACATTAATCCGACTTTATTAATTTACTATTCCTATTAACATAACCAACTTAACGTACCATTTCGCTCATTGCGTTACTGTATTTACATGAGTTGATTTGTTGTATCGCATTATTGAATGTAAGTCGGCACTTTGTAATGATCATTATTCCTTGTAGCTCCCTTTTTAGTTATTCTGAGTTCTTTGCACTTAGCGATTCAATTCCAGAGCCTTCCTCAGCGTTATGGACTAATTTATTGACGCAAACCACTGGCAGGATTAAATCATTTACCTCAGAGAACCTGGTCTAATCAAAGCCATTCTCCTGAGCTAAATATCTTCACTATCTCAACTACCCCCTCCCCAATTTCAGTCAACCTTTCAACTCCACAATCGACAAATTTTAGATGTATTTTCATGTAGAAATCGACTATAAAACTTCACCATTTCCAACAAGTATCAGTGTTTATCAATGCAAATCATTCGTCGTGTTTGTTTATCAATTCCTTATTTTGGCTTTTGTAGTGAAATTTTTGTGGATTCATAACTGTAAGAGTTTGATGAAGAAGTTAATTAGGAAATTGATTGCTTACTCAAATGTTTCGACACCAAGTTGTTATTTCAAGCCTACATCAATCTCCATTGTCTGCAGCGTATACAAATATAACTGCAAGGTCGCTCCATATGATCTGAAGTGACCTTAAAATTAATGTATTGCAGATTTATCCATTAAGATGTTAATTAGTTCTTAACCTACGAAGCCGAAGTTGAATTCATTTTTGGTTATTACAAGTAGTTGCTTTTGTTAAAAAAAAACTGTTTCGAAGTGTATAAAATTATATCTGTCCAACTAAATGACATGTGAATATAGAAGTTAACGAATGATGTCCTTTTATAAGGGAAAAAGGAGTAAATTGATTCCTTCCCAAAGCAATTTGTAATGAGATGTGCTAAATAAGCTGATAGATAACACTGTTGTAATGTTTTAGGTTTAATCAATCATAACAAAACTTCTTCAATTTTTCCAATTCAAAACACAATTCAGCTGTCTATCAGTAGTGACCTGTGTAGTATTAACAATACGTTTACGTGATCGAATGCTTAGGAATCGCACCATGAATTTACAGTTATTGACTAAATCTGACTATTCAACTGATAATGGACCAGATTCCCTAGTTGATCGAATGGTCGCATACACATCAAAGTAAGTAAGTTAGTAGTATATGAAACGAATTCACTAAACTCAGCTAATCGATTTGTCCTATAGACCGTTAATCATTCATACTTTCTCTCTTACTCATTTGGTTGGTAACTATTCACAACTACTCTACAAGGACAATCTCGTAAACAATAATGATACAAAATGTTTCAATAAACTGACAGATAATACGGTACTCACATTTCATTATTCAACTGTGTCATTCACTCAACATACCGCCTTATTTTTTGGTTATTGTACATTACAGTATTCATGAATTTATGACTGTGAAAATGTCATAATGATGTTATCAAAGTATGGCAATTGTTCCTTCGAATGTTCCTCTCCATTTTATGTCACTTTTTCTATTCATATTCTCCACATTCAATCTTCTACATTATCATTCATACTACTTCGTAATACATCTAGTACTACTGTATCATATTAAGTTCACTATCGATATATTAATGCATTGTTGTCCTCCATGTGAAGCATCGGCTGCAGTCTCCAACCAACTATACCCTAATTTAATAGTTTCTTCTCTTTTTCATATTGAAATATATTCACAATCAAGTTGAAAAATAACTTAAATCAATTGATTGTTTGTTACTGTTCTAAATGTTCTTTTTTAATTTTATCAATCTCATTATGTTCACATTTATGTATATTTAAATTTACTGTAGAATTCAATAGAAAGTAAATAAAGCAACCAAATAACCCGCGAAAATTGTAACAAAACTCTACATAGAGAATCATTTGAGTTGATATAGTGCAATAAGGATTTGTATACATGTAAGAGACAGAGAGAGCCATAGAGAGAGGGCGGGGGGGGATAGTGTATGAGGTAGTTATCTTAAAGGAGACGATAAACATATGAGTTACAATAATGATAATGATTATGTGTGTGTGTGTGTGCTTATGTGAATCTGTATAAATACTGAAATTTCATTGTATTGTAACTTCAATTCTTTCACGTAACAACTTGATAATGAAGGCATTTTGTATAGAACATTATCAAATTATTTCAGTAAATCTTGTTATATTATGTTTTTTAATATTTAAAATGACTGAATCTATTCTACAATATGGTAATCGAATAAGTATTTATACAAATGTCTGTAAAGCATTAACAAATTCTGTAATGAATGCTTCATCATTATGTCAACATGATAATCCATCGTTATAATGATTATTCTTATTACAAACAACATGATATGACAACAATTCCTTCTATGACTATTACATCATCAAATATGTCTATTATGAATAATACATTACAATCATTAAATAATCTAAATAATACAATAATAATGTATGATTCACTTCAAATAACTATTCAACATCTATCAGGATGGTATTTATTATTTTATCGGTTCTTATTAAATATACCGGCAATGTTAACATGTTTATTCTATGGTTCATTAATGAGTAGAGTTGCTCAGCATTACATTATATTAATACCATGTATTGGTTCTATTATTTCATGTATCTTTTTTCTATTAAGTTTACTATTAAAGTTAAAATTATTACCAGATTCAATTGTATTCACATTAATTGGTGCTAACATTCTATGGTATCTGTGGTAAAAGTAATGCTGTTAGTTTAAGTGTAAACAGTTATATAATTGAAAATAGTACAATTGATAAGCGTACACATATGCTTGGACGTATGTTAGGTGTAAATTTTTTTGGTTTAGCTATTGGTTCATTGTTACTAGGGGTATTCTATCGTTTTTTAAGTTATTTTGAAATATTACTATTTGTTATCATCAGTAATCTATTCATTATTATTATGTTAATATTTTTAATGTATCATTCGAAACAATGTATCACATTGAATTCATCATCGTTTTGTGATGTCAATCAATCATTGCCATCATCATCAACAACAGCAGCAACAACAATAGTTGATGATAATCAATTAGAAATCAATAAAACTAATCACTATGCCACTAAATGTCGAATATATAATCACATTATAATTGATCATTTCATTAAATCATTTATTCAATTGAAATCATCATATAAATTTTTATTTCAAAAGAAAAAAACTACTAATAAAAAACATATTTATTTATTAATATTATTAAGTACAATATTATTAAAACAAATATTAAAATCTGGTGAACAAGATATTACTTATTTATATTTAAGTAATCAATCAACATTATTATGGACAGCTGAATTATATGCTTATTACATAACATGTTATTATAGTTTAATGTTTATTATATTAATTATTATATTACCAATAATTGAAAAAAAATTTCTATTACGTGATACAACATTAATTATATGTGGATTAATTACAGAAATTTTACGTTTATTAATAATAAGTTTCATAAAGAATACAATATGGATATTTATTAGTAGTATAATTGGTTCACCAGCAGCATTAATAACAACATGTACACGTTCATTAATTAGTAAATTAGTTATTAATAATGAAATTAATACAAGTTTTGCATTTATTTCAATATTAGAAATATTAGCTAATCTTTTTGGTGGTTTATTATTTACATTAATCTATAATCAATCATTATTATTTTATGCATCATTTATTTTTCTTTTAGATATTAGTATTAATGTGATTATTATTATGATTTTTATATGGTTAAGAATAAAATTAATAGATTATGAATTAGACAAAAATGATAACTTGAAATATGTCAACAATCTATCGAATTCCAATAATAATAATAATAATAATAATAATAGACAATGAAATTGATTGATTATTTACAATGTATTCAATAGATCCAAGAAGCATCTTTATAAATGATGTAAAAGAATTGAAATAGTTCCATGTACTATTTAACATGGAACATTGATTTGATTGTAATTTTGTTACTAACCCACTACCACGATAATATGTAGTGAGTGATACCTAAACTTATCTTTATTCAATTGTCAATTTTGGTTTAACAAGCTACATGATGATAATGATGATGATTACAACATAAACATTCGTTTTTTGCAAATAATTGAAAGAATGTTTATTTAATTATCCTTGATAGCTAAATAATGTTGTTCTCACCGCAGAACTGGCATATCACTGTCCTGTGATCATGAATGTCTAATTAATAATTGTAGAATCTTAAAGTAGAATTTATCTAAAAGAATATTATTCATTCAATTGGTTTTTCCTCTTTTATTTTTACATAATACATTTATTAATAGAAATTTCGATCGATATCTAAAGTGTCGCTATGAAAAGAAGTAGTAACAGTTGTAAAACTCGTATTCCCACCATCTATTCTCCCATCCCTTCCCACACTACGACCACTAACAACATTGTAAGTAAACTGTTTCAATTGTAGTTAACTTGAGATTCAATTCATCTTTTGATTGTACTTTAATCGATATTCCAAAACCTTCTTTTGTATTCTACATGGAACATTTTATTGGTATAATTTAATGGTATTTAAGTGTTTGTTACATTATACTGATATGTTTTCGAAGTTAAATTTAAATGAGTATTACTTTGGTGAATATGTTGAACTTTATTTTGAAATGTTCGAGATTGTGTACCGTAGTTTACACAATTTGATAATGTATTCATATTATTATTATGATGATTACTATATTTCCGACTGATTTCAAATTACGTTGTGACGTCATAAGAAGATTCATTATAAACATAGACCACGCAATGAATCCAGTTGTTACATTCTGAATAAAAAGTAGACAGAATAATACCAAACTACCACCTTATGCAAAAGTAGCAGAAGTAACAGTAGTATAAATCAGATTTTATGTATACAAAAGAAATTTGGGGTTTATCTGGCATTACCTTGATGAGTGAATTTTGGTCATCTCTATGTTTTTTTTCTGTTTCCCTTCTCACTTACTTTGCTGTCTTTACAGATTTTTCGGTTATGAATCAAAACATTTTATACTTCGTTATGTTGGTTCTCATAATTACATTTATAAACTTTTTTTATCCTTCAATGCAACTTTTACATAATCATAAGAAAACTTTTAATGCTTCACTTAGACTTGATATTTTCATGCATTATTCATTAAAAGATTTAACCTTTCATCAATGTATTAATTTAGGTTCTTATCACACAACCTCCATCCATACTTATCCTCCCTCATATTCTATGCTTCTGAATTCATCATAATTTCATGCTTACTAATATATATATATATATATATATATATATATATATGTATATACAATCTTATATTCGATATCTATTCCTTTTCATTACTTGCTCTGTTACCACCTCCACTACTGTAAGATTTGGTCCTACAATCTTATCTCAATCCACTAAATGAGACACCACAAGATGAATTGATGTATACATGCATCAAGTTCTATGTTGTAGTCGACTGACTTATAATCACAACCTTTATCATGATCGATAATTTGGCAAATAATATTGATTTTCATTATTATATCTACTGGTTGATGTAACAATCAGTGAATGTTTTAGTTCTTATTCGATTATGTTATAACCTACCCTCTTTCATTTACGTTCTTTCATCATTATGATTGCAACTAAATAACTATTACTTAAATGTAACATTTAACACAACACTTACTTATGTGATTTTGTGTGTACAATGAAGAGTTAGAGTACTGTAAATGTCGAAATAAATTAAATTTCAATAGACAGTGTTCATTTTTGTTACTTGATGAATATAGTTGTAATGTTTAATGTGATTAAGTAAACATTTTTTTAAAGATTGTTGAAATATTCTTTTGGCATACTTCTCAGTTTCCTTCAGATTAAGATAAATTAAATGAGGTGGTTTGTGGAGAATGATGTTGAGTGTTTTTGACTAAATTTATCACAGATTAATGTTAATAGGGTACTACTAAAAACTAGGATGCATTGGTCACTTGTTTCAGCTTATTGTGAAATTTTCCAGTAGCTCTCATCCTCAATTTTGTCAGAAAGTCAAACTCGGGGCTTTCAGGCTAGTAAATGCTAAACCCTATGCACTATCGGGCAGCCACTCAATAATTGAATTCTAGTTTTCATTAACTTCTAAAATGGAGCCACAATTAACCATTGTCATCGATGAAAACTTTTCAACTCTTGACACATCTGAACTCCACAAGTCACAATTTCCGAGTACAATTTCAAGAACATCCTGAAGTTAGTCATAAGTTAGCTAATTACTGTAACTGAATTGAGGCGATTTGTGAGGATAACAATTGACTTGAATTGGTTGTGTTCTTCACAGGCTGACAATAAATGATCGCTGTGCTATAATCACAAATTAATGGAAGCAGTGATCAGACTACTGGACGCTAGTACAGTGTTTTAAAGGGTTACATGTTCAGTGACCCATAAGCAATGAGTTCGATCTCCTGGCGAAATTAAGGGTATGCACTGCTAAGAAGGATTTGTTGACTTAGGTTACAATTAGAACATGTTTAATGCAGTCTCACGAAAAAAACATCTGAACAACAGTACCTGGGATCTTTAAATGTAATTAATAATTACAAATGGTAGAAATAAATTATTCTAATGTCTTAAGAGATTCTTAAAATTTCCTTGTACCAATTTTACTTAATAGGAAAACAGCTGGTGGGATTGGCTAGTTAGGAATTAAAGCCTAGTAATATAGCTTCAACTGATATAAGAATAAATGTACTGGTCATTTCTTAGTGACTATATAACATCAGTCTAAGTATGTATCCTCAAGAAAAAAACTTCAGGATTGAATAATTATAACAATATTTCTGAATTTGAAGGATTCAGCCATAATCTTAACCTAACCAATGAGATATTCTTAACGTTAGACTAACTTTTTAAGTCACGCTAACCTTAACCGTAGTTTTAAACTAATCCTATGTTATAATAGTTACGCTAAACATTCTTCTGAAGACATTGTTGGTATCAGAATATTTCTATTTGTCATGTTTCTTATTATGTTACACTGTGGTCGCTTTTCTGTCTACTTTCGCACAACATGTGATTTCCTCCAAGTTGTGTAATTATTAAATAGTAATGCTGTAGTACTATCAATATTACCATTTCGACTAGACACCACAAACTCGAAATTCTTTTCTTAACAAGAAAACTAAACATTCCATCGGGTCAACGGTTTACATTAAATTTAAGTATTTTTAACGAGATATTGAATGAATTAGCTTCTATTGAAATAATTAACAACATTCATTCTTTTGGTTAATCAATGTTGATGAAACCATCCCAATTGTATGCAAAGTACCGAATAATTTGACTAAAGGTGTTAGAACATGCCTTCTTTGCATAGCTGAAGCAATAAACACTAAATCAAAGAAATTGAACTTATTTATACAGAAGAAATATATTCAACACCTCTGATTTCCTTGGCCCACAATACAACCTTATCTCTAAGAATTTTTCCTGTAATTTTTCCTACTTCTGTCTTTTGCTTTTCAATTCTTTTCCTATTCCCTCATGAGGTAGTCATACTCTTGTTATATTCTTTTACTTGATCAAGTTATCCATTCATAATTTTGTTTTTCAATTCATTAACACGTAAAAGCTTCGACTTATCACTAACTTGTAATACTGATACTACCATTATCATTAGTTGGCATACAACTCTGACTACACCGATTAATTGTTGAATATTAATTTGATATCATCAAATGATTTAAATTAAAAAACTGATAGATCACCGAGAAAGCAATGGATAGCTGCTTTGTAGTGGTATAGGAAGCAGTGTACATTTCCCTTTCTACCAAGAAGTCGGACTTCAGGAACTTCTTTTTTTACGGAAAATTATTTACAATCAAACCACTGAGCTGGCTTCCAACAACTGATATACGTACATGGTGAATTGACCTGAGTAAGAAGTATCACTTATCAGGGTCCGGCTGAGTGGTCTGATTGTAAAGAATTTTCTGTAGAACTAGAAGGTCCTGATTTTCAATTCCCGGTAGAGTGATGAATTCACACTGCCTCCTATATTATAACGAAACAGCTATCCAGTACTTTCTGGTAATCAATTGTTGTCTAATTCAAACCAATAGGTTATATCAAATTGAAAGTATTTTGTTATCTCTTGGACAATGTCTTATCACTATAATTACAATTATTCAGAAAACCGAAGCGAAAGAAATCGATTTTGTTAAACTGCCCTAAGATTAATTCAATATAAGTTAATAATCTGAAGTACATCCTATTGCGTCTTAATTGTATTAATAAAATGCTGAATAATCTGTATTCATGATAATTTTTGTACACCTAGTTACACTTAATTCATGAGTACATTTAACCAATAATCATTGTAAATACTGACAGATATTCATACAAATGTTGTTCACTTGTCTTATCTCATTTTCCCCCTCCCCTCACACATACAATACAATCTTTCTACAAGTTTAATCTTTCGAAGTAGCTATTCATTGACTAGAAATAAATTTTAATATCCATATCTGAAGCTTATTTCTTAAGAATTTCATTCTTAATAAGCATATGAATTATCAAAAAGATCCAATATCTAATCCGAATACTGTAGATCTACATGACTAAATCACATGACGTATCATACGTGTTATGCCGGACCACAGAGAAGCGTAACAAACTTTCAGAACTGTGTTTGAGAACACTATTTCATTTATTCGAATTGTCTGTATTGTAAACATTTTGTTTCTATTATTGTTACACTCCGCTTGCCCTATCCTCCCATTTAGCATAATTACTGTTATTATATTGTCTGTTGTTATGGACTACAGTCAATTAGTTGTGTACAAGTTGTTCCTATTCACTACCACTATTTCCCTCGTTCTGTATTCACGCCAATTTTTTAATTGGTTTGCTGTGTGGTCTGATTTTGTGTATATATAAAAGAATGCTTGAAATATAATAGGATTCGATTTGATCCGATTCTGTCTGGCTGACCTATTGGCTCGCATTCTTCTTATTTCGGCTTGGGACTAAGTGGTCACAGGGCAGGTGCGCACTAACCAGCCAGGCACTAGCAATTAGCACTCGGCCATCCAATCCCCCAATTTTCTACGACATAACAATACGATACCCATAGAAACCTACATGTTTTTTTTCATTCAAGACATATAACTAAGTAGGAAAAGAAAAAAACTCACAAATTCCAATCGTAACTATAAATATATCATTCTCATAACAATACCAATAACAATTAATTAATTAATTAGCATACATATTAAACTATTCATTTACATTATTATTTGTATACATCATTTCAATAGATATTTATGTATTGAATACAATTTCATTTTGTTTCGTTTGTTTGATTTTTATTCATTACAATTCAATTATCAATACATTGATAATGTTCTTTTTCTTCTTTTTCTTGTTGTTGTTCTTCTTCTTGTTCATTTACTTTTTCTATTGTAATCAATTTATAACGTATCCATATAAATACTACTAATAAACAACAATGTAGTAATGCATCAAATAATAAAGTAAATGATTTCATATAATTTATTGTATAATTATAAATTAATGTAAATAATAAATTACCAAATAAATTAGAAATAATTTCTAATATAGAAATGAATGCAAATGATGCATTAATTTCTGATTTCTGCATTAATTTACTTATTATTGAACGTATTGATGATGTAATATAACCTGATGCTGAACCAATTATAGCACCAATAAATAACCAACTTGTATAATTCATTATACACATTAATATTAAACGTATTATTTTCATTGTTATACCAAATAATATTCAGTGTTGTATCATTTATTGTATTATCATAATAGTAATAATAATAATAATTAATAATTGGTAATATTATTATTAAATGTAGAAACATACAACCATAATAACATGCTAAATAATAACCATATAATTCACTTGTCCATAATGTTGGTTCATTACGTAAATATAATAAAATAATGTCTTGTTCACCAGATTTTATCATTTGATTACATAATATAGTAATTAATAAAATAATAAATAATTTATATTTTTCATTTAATTTATTTTTATATAAAAATTTATATGATTGATTAAATTGTTCTTGTAAATTTTTTATTTTTAATCGATATGATTGATTATTATTATGATTATTAATTTGTTTATTAGATAAAATCAATATTGTTTCATTATTATTGATTTTTATATCAATAATTAAAAATAATACAATTAAAATTATTAAAAAATTATTAATTATACAAAATATCATTGATTGTGTATATGTTAAATAAGTTAAAAAGATACCAAATAATAATGTACCAAGAGATAAGCCAAGATAATTTAAACCTAATAATCTACTAAATATTATTGTACGTAATTCATTACTTGTTATATTAGTTACATAACTATTAATACTCATTGTTATTGCATTACTTTTACCACAGATACCATAAATTAATCCACCAATTAATATGTATATAATTGATAAATAAATGTATTCATTATTAGTAGTATTAATAGTAATAGTAGTAGTAGTATCACTGAATAAAATTGAATTATAAATGAATAATGTACATGCAATAATAGCACCTATGCATGGAATTAACATTGACAATTTACAACCATATTTATTTGAATAACTACCATAAATAAGGCATGTTATAATTGCTGGTGCATTTAATAAAATACGATAAATTAATAAGTAGTATGCAGAAGTTTGTTGAATTTTTATTAATAATTCATTAGCATTATTTATTGTATCATTGAAATTATCATTATCATTGTATTCAATAGAATGTTTTTTATCATTAAAACATAATTTCTGTTGAAGTTTTGTTGAATTAATCCATATTCTACAGATTATTTGATAAATTTCAATACGTGTACCATATTGTAGTATAGTTTCTGATAATTTATATAAGAAAAAACAAAATATTATTGAATGAATAGAATAATTAATATTAGTAAATTGAAATATTGAAAACATTAAAATGTTGATTAATGATGATGATTATTAATTTTATGGAGGTTTGTTTTAATTTACTTAAAATGTAAACAACAATTTAAGCGGTTAATTAGAAATTTCTTTGTTGTTTCTTTTTCTTGAATGAAGATTACAACAGAAGAAGATTTGAAAAAAATATTCTTTTTATATATAAATTGAAATAATTTGTTTGAATGTATTATTTAGATATTTTAACGAATCAAATTAATTTGTAAAGAATATTGAAAATGGATTGGTTGGATTCAATGAATGAATGGTACATAATAAATAAACAAAAGACAAGTAATAAACGGTCTATATTGATTGAAAACATTTAAGTTGGGATAATGGTGTTATATTAGGAGACTAATGAAGAGTAACAAACTCTCAGAATTGTGTTTTAGAATATTATTCTAATTATTTTACTTGTGGATAATGTAAACATTTTGTTTCTATTATTGAAACGTTCCTCCTGTTCTCCCGTTTAATATATTTGCTGTTAGAATATTATCACTTACTATGAACTATGGTTAAATAGTTGTTCACACGTTACCCCTATTCACTGTCACAATCTCCTTTGCTTGTATTAACGTTAATTTCCTAATTCATTGAGAATGTGGTATGGTTTTGTGTATATGTAAAGAAATATATGAAATATAATATGATTATGATTTTGTCTGGTTGGTCCACTCAACGTATGTTCTTCATTACTGTTTAAGGTCTGGTAATCGTGTAGCACATGGGTGAGGGCACTGATTGACAATTATCGAGGTCACAGGTTATATTTGTCATACGATTGTAATTGGGCCGATCATATTTTAAATATAACAAAAGATTTAATGAGGCACTAGAGATAACCTTAAACGTCATGATTGGTGATGCAATTATTTTGTGAATAAGTACACGACAACTCAGTATTATCATGAAAGTCTCAGATTTAATTCTTGATGTTATGGTGTGTCGATGCTGGACTGATGTCGAATAATAGCCTAACTTTACTTGTTATCATTGTAGTACTGTAGCTGTCTAGCTTACGTAAAGTTACACTGAAGCCACACCATTCAATAACATCAAAGCCTAGTTCACTCTAACAAACAATATCTAGGATTTTCAGTTCCTTCATCACTTTCTGCATAAGAGTAACTTTCGATAGGCAAGTATATGCTTAAGAATATAGAAAAGAACTTACACAAGATGGATCGTCACCACTCAATAATAAACGCTGTGTTCACTTCGAATCTCGATTGTGATAGTCAATGACATTGGCTTTAACGACTGGACTATTTTATTTAACATCCATTGACCAATATGCACAGTATAACTGAAATTGGGGTTTGACGCATTCACATTAGTCTTGTATGTGTTAGCTACTGAGAAATCAGCGATAAGAATGTAAAAGATTTTTAATACCCTATAGTTGCTAGAATAAGTTAAATCTAATGATGAATACGGCTCATAATGAATAGTTGTTTTCACAAAAATCTCAAGTGCATGCTCTACATAGAATTCACTAAATTAACTTACTCCTTATTGCTTATTCTACAGGAGCAGTTAAATTTATCAATACCATACTCGAACGCCCTCGTCCCTACAAACATGTAAATATGCTCAAACTTGGTCATCTAAATATTTGACGAAATTTACTACAAGTATGATTTATAGCCACCCAGTTGACTATAGTCATAATATCACAATTGGTGAACCCTTCTCAGTTATATAGAAGATCCAGAATAACATGCTAAAAGATGTAAGAATACGCTAACTGTACATAACAAAATCAATAGGCATCAACTCCAAGTAATCTAACTAATGTATGCAAATGAAATATATTCAACTTCATTGTTTACTCTGACTCATAATAGGGTCTTATCCTTAAAAGATTCTTTCTCGTTGGTTTAATGTAAATTTTCATTTATTTTCATCCTTTACTTTCTCCTTGTGAAATATTCATACTCTTATCAACAGAACAACGTTAACATGTTAACTTTTACATTAATCTATTCAATTTTTAATTTATTCTTTATTGTATCATAATAACTTTGACTTATCACTGATTGTACTGTTGTTAATACTATTACTATTGTTTTGCCTCGACCACATTGATCGTACTGGTTCAACATCACCATCCCCTTTTAACACGATACACTCACCTAATCTTCAAATTATTAAATGAACTTTTCAGTTCCTTGTTACATAACCTGTTGTATAAAGATATTTTTAATTGATCGAGTGAGTTACAGATTCATGTTGGCAGATTAGTATTTAAAACCAGAGAGCATTGGACAGCTGTTTCATTCTAGTGTGGAACTCCTTAGCAACGCGCAACGTAGATTCCGCCCTAGTGGCTTCAATTAGATGGCAAACACTTAACCCTCAGCAACTGGAAGTCGAAATTCTGCCACTGGATTCCGATTCTGAGGTGCAGAGGGTTGAGTGTTCGCTAGTCTGAAACTCCCTGAGCGGAATTTGACGTGCATACTGCTGAGGAGTCCCATACTAGGACAAAACGACCGTTTAGTGCTTTCTCGTTTCTAATGGTACACTGCCAACATCAATTTGTAACACATTCAATCAATTAAAAAATACCAATCTCCACAGAAAAATACTCATTTTAATTAAATTACATTTTTAAGTATCTAAAGAACAGACCACTATGTAATTTGCTTAGTTCAATTCACAACTTTGACATATTCGATCACAATGTTGCTTACATACCTATCTGATGATATTAAAAGATTTATAATGTACAGTTGAAATAAGAATTTATCAGAAATGTTTGTTTGCCCAAATATATTTTGGCTTTAAGTACAGTTATATCATCTATGCCCGATGGTTGAATTGTGATGCTATCATCATCATCATTCAGGGCAACATCATTAGTATCTACATCATTTTGAAGTAGACTATTCAGTCATTCTATAAGTGTTAACTTATGTTACTTCGGTTTGGGTTATTTTCAGCTTAGTTTTTTATCTCAAGTAGTGCTGTTTTCATCTATTTTTCAGATTTTACTCATTGACTTTTTTCATTTAATCCCTGAATATTTATCCAACTAACTCATTGAATGTATGTGAGTGTGACTACCGATTGCCAGCTGGTTTTAATGCATTTCGTAATTGTCTGGCATTGTGAGAATTACTGTGAAATCAAATACCAACATTTTTTCAATCGTATTTATGTTTACAGTTGATTATGCGAATTCCTAATAATGACAAAATATCATAATGCTTCACTGATCATTTGTATTCATGTTTGAAAATATCAGTCAATCAATCAATGCCTGTTACTCCCCATGTGTAGCATAGGCTGCCGACTAGGAACCTATTCACTAACCAAATCTGTCCTCCAGTCTCCTTTTCAGTTCTTCCCTAATGCTGTTCATTCTACTGTCCATATCTGACTCCAATGCCAGATGCAATGTACTCTATGGTTTTTCTCTTTCCTCTTCGTCTTCAGGATTCCAAGTTAGTGCTTGTCTTGTGATGCAGTTTAGTGATTTCCCCAAAATGTACCCTATTCACCCCTAAATTTTTTTCTTAATTTCTTTTTCACCTGGAATCTGGTTGGTTTACTCTCTGCCACATAAAGTTTTTGCGTTAACCTCTGGTCAACGGGTCTGAAGTATCTTACGTAAACAGCTGTTTATAACTACTTGTATCTTTTGGATGATTTTATTCGTAGTTCTCCTTACAAGTTTCACTTGTATACAATATGACAGTCTTGATGTTTGTGTTGAAAAAAGTTGTGCTTTAGCTGTTCATCTCTAATTGTAGAAATGCTGTCCTTAGCATACTTTGCCAATAAATGCTTTCACATCCTCATCAGATCCTCCTTGTTTATTGATAACGCTGCTACCTAGATATGTAGAGTTTTCTATATCTGCCAGAGTTTCTTCATCGAGTGTAACTGAATTAGTGTTCGTTGTTTTTTTACTAAAGGATCATTCTTTTTCAGTTTTTGAACCTGTTGAGGTCTATTTCAGTAGAAGCCGATATACTGTCCGTCTTCACAGTAATCAGCACAACAGTTTTACAGTACATATAAGTTTATGGAATGAGTAATAAAAACCAGATAAATGCGCATTCTTTGCTTTTATTGATTAAACCATTTACAACTATATCAGTTGACATGTCACTAAGCATTGTCAGTAGTGATTGATAAGTTTGTTTCATGGATTAATTGAAAACTTAACGTTGAAATTCATTTACAATACAAAACTATTCAGACAATTAACAGCATGAAATGACTGTTAAGAATTCGTTTTCTGATATTTCACATTGTAAAGTGTAATTTTTAATCAAAGTGTGACAATCGTTTCTAGAAACGAGTTAGAAGTAGTAGGTTATATTAATCTAATACGTATATTGTATGTATGACATATAAAAAAAGAAAGTAATTGAGCATTCACCATGGTAACTAATTAATGATTTATTACTTTCAGATTGTTTAACTCAACACGATCAAATCATTGTTCATGATGATTTAGAATCAATACAGTGTAATTGACATTTGTGTATCTATAAACAGTAATTGAATTTAATGAATTATTTATTATAAGTAGACTGTATAATACTTAGAGATGTGACTGATGGATGTGATTTACAAATCAAGTGAATGTTAAAGATGATACATTCTGTGAGGTGGATGATTAAAGTGATTAGTTTTAATTATTCTTCTACATGACAATGTCAATATAAACTTCATATAGAAATAATGTTTCTCGAGAGATCAAAACTCATGCCAAAGAACATGATAGTTACACTAAACGACCTCTTGATAATCCTCTTGAACTTGAAAAATTACAAATCAAATCAGCAATAGCAGTCTGTACATGCTATTTACCACAACCATGAAATTAATATTAAAAATATCCAAATTATTCAAAGAGACTTTTTCAATTATAAAGAAAGACTAATAGTTGATGCACTTCATATTTTGTTAAATCCAACTGTACTTAACAAAAGGGAAGATATTTCTATTCATTCACCCAACATGAACTTTCTATCCAACTGATCACAATTAAATTACATTAAATTTCATTCATATGAACATACATACAATTTAATTCTCACATATTCACATATTCTGCTTTCATATCACACTTACATATGAATCCATACATGTCTTCCCTTGAAATCACCTTGACTCAAATGACATGACATAACATAAACAGATTTGTATTTTGATTGAATGAACTTATTTTGATTCTGATTTATTCCATTGTGTAGGATTTAATCTTGTGTTAATTCAATTCGGTTATTCATTTTACTCTGAAGAAACGACTTGCACTAAGCCGCAAAACAGTCAGAAAGTTTTTATTTCTACAAATATACATATCACCTATCCAATACTCAATTTATTTGAAATTATCAAATTTAACCTTGATTATGATGTATATTGTTTCTAGGGATTTTCATTTGTGATATCTTAGTGTATCCAGATAGATTTGTTGATAATTTGTTGCTTTCATAAGTTTAAATGACTTGATTTGTTCTTCTATATTTATTCCTATTGATTGTCATTTTAGTTCGACCTCGTAGCATTGAAATGATTGTCTGATTCTATATCGATTTATCTATTAATTGTTAATTGATGTTAGTGATTTTAGAAGTTGCTTGACAATTTAAGAATTTCCTTGATCCAGAGTTTTGATGTTTTGTCATTCACATTCACTTCTATGATATTCTACAGGCATTGATATCAGTGATAAAATATCATTTAATCAATTATTGCATGTTACTTCATGTGGAGCATAGGCCGCCAACCACTATTCTCCAACTAACTCTGTTCCTGAGCTATTCCTTTTCAGCTCTTCCCAAGGTTAACTGTATTAATTTGTGTTCATGTAAGCATATACGAAGAAGGCATCCTACTGTACTATGTTTCGTGTGTATCATGTTATACAGCTCGCAGTCAGCAAAGAAACTGTATTTTCTACTGATTTTTCATAAATATTTGGCAAAATATGAATAATACAACGGTCGAAATTCAGAAGAGGAGCCCATTTACGAGTCTCGTATATTCAACCTCACTTACGAAAACTAAATCAAGCAAAGAATTGCAGTGAGCTGGGAAGTATACTAGGTTTTGGTGACCTAAGGACGAAGGGAAAGTGCATGCTGACTAGTTAAAGTCACCCATACAACTGAAAGTAACCCACTGAGAGTAGTTTCAGCAAACTCACTTAACTTATTAGAAAAGTGGGATAGGAATAGATAATATGCAGTCCAGAATCCTCATAACTATTGGCGAATATATATGTATTTATATTTACTCAGTTATTTAGGACGATATCTTAATGTCAGACAATCAATATAATCATTTGTAAACTTAAAACATACATTAATGGATTTACACTAGTTCATGTTCATGAAAGTAGCAACACCACTACACTTTCTCTTGATGATACAACAATCCTGACGAAAAGTTTGGAAATCTTTTAGCAACAGTGAATTTTCATCAAACAGGTAATGTAGGCAAGATTCTTTAACTGTGATTAAACCACAGTTACGGTATATTTTTAGACTAAGGAGAAATTGTTGGTAGTTTACTTTTCCAACAGGATATCTACAGTTAAGACTAAGGATTTCAGGAATTAACGTCTAATGAATATTGATTTTGTTAATGCATATTGCCATCAACCATGATAGCTTCGCTTAGATCTGACTGTATTACTCACGATAAGTAGTAGACTTTTTATACAGGCACATGAGCACGTAATACGATTTTGGTACATGACTGAGCAATTGAACAGATAAGTAACTTGTTGAAATATTTGGTAAAAATTGTAGCCCATATTTCAAACAGGCCGTCAAGATGTTGAATTGTTATGGATGAAGAAAAGGTGTGCATTGATTGTGTAAGTTTCATGTTGTAATCATTTGTGCACGTATATTGTTCTAAGTCATGCTTACGGAGAAGGGAATAAACAATCTGAAGATTGGTTTGCCAATTCATGTAAATCTGAGTAGAAATAAATCGATGTGATGATAATTATGAATCGAAAGGATGGTGTATATTTACAAATGATAATATGTTGAACTGTGTAATTAAATGAAATAATTCTAAACAGAATAAATAAATGAATTAATTGGAATATGTTTGAATGCTGAAGTAGTAGGTAATGTCTTGATTCATTTTTAAATCACTAGTTGCCATGGTGCAGTACTCCATCTCGTCAATTTATATTGTTAGGAACTGTCGATATGTGTAGGGCTTCAGATGTTAACCTTTCTTTAGAAGAATTAACATCTTTTTGAAAGAATTTAATGTTTAGCTCCGTTTCTATTGTTACCTATCCAATGCTGAATCTATTTAAAGTTATCAACTTCAATCTTGGCAATGATGCTTACAAATCTACACTCAGTTAACATTATTACAAGACCTGAATCTTGTCATTTGTTTTCATCTTTTCTCCCCAATAAAGTTATTATATAATCATAGACAAATGTCAATTTCTTAATATTACAACATCTTTCTAATGATAATATTCAAATATTATTTTATGTAGAATAATTTAAAACGCGGTAAATATGCTGTTTCTTTTTCTTTATTTTATAATAAGTAGTATAATCTTAGTAGATTATCATTAAAAATGGATCTGTTTTTGATCGGTAACAGATGTAACCAACATCAAGTGGAACAATATTAGTGTACACTGATTATGATAATAAGATAAGTATTTCATGTTTGAATAGGGTATGGGGAAGTGTGTGTGTGTGTGACTGGGGGTGACGGCTCAGTATATTCTTCAATCTGATTTCTTTTATCCTTATGTTGGTGAATACATAATATGTATGGATAATGCAAAACGTTGTTTATTTCAAATGTTGAAAATGTTTTTTTCCAGTGTTTCCTTCTTTAATTTTGAAAAAAAAGAAAATGTTTCATTCTAATCTCATTCTGGTTATTTGATTTCTAAGAAATAATCTAAAAAAATTGAGTAGAAGAGAGTGTGAGTGAGAGAGGAAAAAGATTTAAGTAGGAGAGAGTGTGGGTGAAAGACAGAGGAAGAAAAGAAAACCCTATGCATACAAAGTGTGTAACATAGTAAAACAAAGAAGAAATAAAACAGAATATTATCATATTCAGAAAACAATTTTTTCAAAATATGAAAGTGTATGTTCAACATATAAGAGGAGATTAATGTATTTCAGAGGATCGATTCGAATGTATTCACAAATCAGTGATTGCATGCTGATTAGTGCATATTGTGCATTCCAAGCGTATGTCTAAATCTTCAGTCTTTAATACATGAAGAATGAGAAATTCAAAGGTCTATATTTTGATGTCCTAAGTAGTTAAAAGCAGTTGATACATACTGAAACAAAGAGCACATTCGCAATAAACTGACTATAGTTGTTACCTTGACTTAATGAAATGATCCGGTAGAAGTATATTGGTTGAAATATTCGTTCCTAAAGGTCCTATCATGCCAAGCATGTAAGATGAAGAGCGGTAAGATAAGGAGCAGCAAACCTAAGGTATATATTTGTAGCGGCAGTATAGTGTCTTCTTCAGACAACCAGCGTAACAGTGATGCAGTCACACAAAAGAAGTGGAGAGGTAGAAAGGTTCCGCACTACAAATCCACACTTCCCTGCACCACAGGAATTGCCGTCTCCAGAGACAAAGATTCAACATGCAAGTGGTTAACACATCAAAAACAATTTATAAATAGGTCATGTGTAACAGGAATCGGGCAGTTGTCCCATGATACTTTGGTCACACTCTAGAGTCTTCAAGACCAACTTTCATTCAGTCCTCTTTCAGATACCTTGTGCAGAAGAATTATTACACAGTTGAGCAACTGGGCGGTGATAACTATCTTCATGCCCCTAATAGCCCCCGAAACTGACTGATATTCACAATTCTACACAATTGAGATTCGCTGAAGCTATTTCAGTTAGAAGGCGAAATCCAATTATTGTATCTAGATCAAGTCAGTGGTTAATTTTCAATTATCAAAGTGACAAAATCGATTTTTAACTGATTCTTTGTTTTTTTCCATTTTCATTATTCTAAATTCAGGTAGTTCTTACCTGACATTTTTATTTTATTACTGAATTTCACGTATTTCTGATGAACCAGTGTCATAAATAGATAATGAAGTCATTTCAGTAATTCACCTTTAATTTTACTTCCATCCCATTCGAGACACAACTCAATCAACTTGTAGTTTCAATTAACGGGTTACCTTCATTTCACTATTATGTCATCCCTTTTTCGGATTGATTGACTGATTGTATTATTAAAGATTAGGGAGTCTGGTTTGTGCTTATTGAATTATCAGTTCACTTCTCTCTTTCAGATTCACATTCAGTATACTCTGAACACTTACTTCAGCATATAGCTTATCTTTAGGCTAGACACAGATTACTAAGGGCTGAGGTTTCTAAACAAACAAGATACAACTATGTATATAACTATGTAAGTTGATACATATAACGTTAGATACAGTATTTCAATTATTCACTGGGAACCCAATAACAAATACACACAAGCATACTGGCACCAATTACACAACAATCTTTTGCAACAGATATAACGTAAGTAGCCATGTATGAAAAGAAGTAAAGTATGTAATCACAACTCTCTCTCACAGTTCACATAAATCGAATATATCAGTATTCGTTGAATATTACCTTATTATCTTCTTGTACCAGTTTCCATCTCTTAATGTACGTTCTTAATTATTTCTTTATGTAGTCATAATAGGGATCTTTTATAGTTGACAGGGATAAAGTACTTGTAAAATTAACGGCACCTAATAATTTAAGATTTACAGTATTGATTTTTTGAATAATTGAAAAGATATGCAACGCGGGTAAATGGTTTTAATGATGTTCTGTTGGCTCTCATAGATAGCTTAACTGATAGACTTATAATGTCATCTTGGATAATATCGTTTGAAGTGAGTTATTTAGTTATTTTATAAGTGCTATATCAATTGATCATTTTCACATTTGGTTACCATTGTGGGTATTTTGTCATAACTGGCTAACAATCAGAGATGTTTGTGTATGTGGTGGTGAGTGGTTGAGGTAAATTCGAAATTACTGTCGATCTTTCTCTATTATTGAATTTTACTCAGTTGATTGACTTTTTATGATTCGTTTTTCATTTTCATCCGTCTAGGAGTCAAGAAATAAGTAAAACAACTGTGTTTACCACAACCTAACACCAGATTTTAAGGTGGTAGTTATTGGTTGAGTGTTAGCTGTATGGATTAATTAGTTGACATTTAAACATTTTTAATTATATTCAGATCAATTCATTTTATTCACTACTAACTGATCTTAAAGGGGTACCACTGAAAGCCAAGTAGTACTAGCTAAACTATCTAAACTTCAGTAACATTGCCTACTAGCGACACCACCACATGAAATCAAACCTATCACTTTCAGGTTCGTTGCAAAATATTAATTATCAACATTACTAACCCGGGTTCATCAACGGGAGTGCCACTTCAATCAAATAGTGATATAAAGCCACAATCATACAATACTAATCGTAATTGATATGTCTGAACTCCATCTGTCTTGACTGCTCACTACATATTCAGTAACATTTTACACTGACATTTAATCTTCTAACTGGATAGAACCAAGAAAACATTTACTTAAGTTTACGTGGTACATTTGTGTATGCCAATTTTTTAATTCATTCTGACTGATTGAAGTAATTATTATAACAGAAACATTAAGTACTATTTAAACTCATCCTTTGATTAAAGTCTTGGCAATAGTGTCTAAATTAAGGAATTGTGTGACGAGGCATTCAATCGATCTTTTAGAAAATATATTCAAAAATGGATTGTGTATAATTATTGAAAATTTAATGTTAAGTTCAGCCAGACACGAATTAAAGTAGTACATTATCCATCGTTTATTTACATGTGCCTACTCATCAACAAATAATACTTATTTTCATACCAAAGGTGTATTCAGAAACACTTCCGTAGGTCACTTAAGTATAAAGAAATTGGTAGATTGAGAGACTCATGAAGAACGACTAACTTTAAAACCTTCTTTATCCAAAGACTACATTATTTACTTTGATTCTATTCATGTCAAACATTTCATTTTTATTCAGAATAGGCTTGTATCTTCCCGTTGATTTGTAATGGACTGAAACTGGTCAACCTCTGTTGCCATATGTGCATTCTGAGCGGATTGCCTCTATATAGCGGTATTACACAAGTTATGTTTAAGTTGGATTGTGACTGGCAAGCAGAATCCAGGAGGCGCGTTTTGTCCTATTTGGGACTCATCGACTGAATGTGAACATCAACATTGGGGTGCAGGTACATCCAGCCGCTGAGTCCAAAATAGGACGAAACGCGCGTTCTAGGTTCCACTTGCCAGTCACAATTCAACTTAAATATTACATTTCTATGATTATTATTATGTTCACCTCACTCTAATTTTTCATTACACTCATTAACTGTTATCATATCATAATTCATTAATAAACTAGAACTTAATAATTACGGTATCTATTCCCTTAAGTTTACCAAATTTATTGTCCTTTTTTTGTATTAATGTTATTTATCCAATTGGTTAACTATATGGTCAAGTTTTTATGTATGTATACGACTCTGGTGTGTATTCTTTCACCTAACTTCAGATAAGCAGAAAATCAATTGACCGATCTTACTGTTCATGGTTACCTCAGTGGTTCAGACAAGATCGTATTACGGACTGGGTCAACCGTTATTTGTACCGGTGTAAACTGACGTCATATTAGAAATAGACACTATCTGATAGAACCTTTTATCTTTCCGTTTCCTTTAGCAGTATTTTTCAAGTAAACGCTTCCAACTGATATTACCAGGGCACTAAGTGGAATATATGAAGAGAGGTAACTGTACCATGAATTATAATAAAGAGAGATATTTAAAAGTGTTTTGGTGACACTAGATTCTCTGACATGGATGGATTACTTGTGGAAATTTCCAAGTCATTTTGGTCGACCTCATCGGTGCTAACTTCTGATTGAAGTTAGGTTTTCACCAGAGGTGATTAGCAGTTTACTCTGTCTATGATAAATGTGATTGGTCTTTGTCATCACTTTTCCAACCATTTCAAACACATTCATTTTAATTTCCTTTCCTCTTCACTCAACTGACAGTATTGTAGTTGTTTATCAGGTTTCTAATTTGGTTGATAAATTGAATTTATTTCAATATGATCATTGATTGAGACTGACCTGAATAACAAGCTACTAAAAGTTTTCTGATTATCTTTGTATTTACTCTGTCTATCATTTAAAAGTGCATTGACTGATGAATCTAGACATAGAACGAAGTGACTTTCAAAAGTCCTTCAGATTTTATCTCCGTACACGTACATGTTTTCAACTATTAGTTACTTAACATCACTGTATATTCATCAGAACATGAATCCAGTCTCCATAAGTAAGCTACCAACTGAAATGCGGGAACTAGTTAGGATTGTAACGTTTGGTGATAATGACATGTAGAGAAAACTAATTTGTGGTAGATTTTCCGTAACGTATAAATATATATGAACATCAATTAAGGAATTTCTGACTAATCTTATTTTACAATCTGTTACTGTTTTTTCGTATATCGCATTATACTACTTACGCAAACTAAGTAGTTCATACTACTGATTGATCATCAGAACAATATCATGCCTTTTATTTAATCAGAAAATATTTGAACATTTCCTTAATTACTTCCTTATTTTGAAACGCTACTCTGTATTTGACTGAATAGAGTTCAATCCATGCTTTTAATCGCTGTAATGCACTCTATTGTGAGGTGAGCTTTTCTAATCGACAGTGCTTTAAGTGTATTCGGTGAAGAAACCTTGACCTACGTTTCATTTTGTTTGATATTCACCATCGAGGTGTACCTACAACCTTTGAGGAAGCGTTTGATCCTCTACGGATTCGAGGTTCATAGTTTCCTGACTAATACCTCTATACCACCTTCCATTTCTACATAGCGCCAGTAATGTCAAATCACTAAGTCTTGTAGCCACATTAAAACTCGATTAATAGAATTCCATCAGTAGTATCAAGATACAGATGAACATCAACTAATATATGCTTCGTTAATATTAATGCTTATTAAATTATTCTAAGAACATACACTCATATGGACTGTCGTTGATGAATGCTGATATATTGTTTACCATTTATGTATTAATGTAAATTAATGTTAAGCCTATTATTCTGAATTAATACTAAATTGTGCTTAAAACACAGATTATTCTAAGAATTTCTAATATTCAATAAGTGTAGTGCATTCAACACGTGAAGATTGTAGGTTAAATTGTAATTTCAATGTTAATTTTTTAACTTACAATATAATTGTCTCTTTATTATTCAGCATATTAAGCTACATTACATTGAATATGGTTACAACAGTTTTAAACAACCTGAGAATATTGAAATGAATTATTTAGTGATAAGTATATTTTAGTAAATGATAAATCTTATTTTTGAGTTTAAGCTACCTCTTTTCATCTACATATTAATTGTTCTTTTCAAATTATATCAGCTAAACACTTTTTAAGTTGAAGAAGGCAAGAATGAATTTACCTCGACCTTAACCCCTACCCCCACCCCGCCGCCGCAAATAAGTGTAGAATATGTAAGAAAAATTAAGTGTACATTTATAGTATGATGACGACTAGGAATCATGTTTGTCTACAATTAAGAGGAATAATTTGTTAGGGATTCATAATCCCTAAAAATACAGTTTGACAGTATTTGATTGTATTAATTAAATGTTATTGATTTCACTTAATGAATAATCATTGTAAATTGATTAATATAAAAAAATCGATGTATTTGAAAATACAAATTCACTGGTTTGCTAGTTGACTATTCTCTCGTCTCACTTTTGCTCCACAATACAATCTTCCTACAAGCTTAGTCTTCTGTAATAGCTGCTGGCTGGGAAGGGAACAAGTCGCGATATACGTCTGAGGTACAAGTATCGGTAATAGCGTTCGATCACGAAACCCTCAAAATCTAGCGAAACAACATAATTACGATAAAATGTTATTGAAATAGCTAGTCAAATATGAAAGAAGACTAAATCATACGAGTATAGAGCAAGATAGGAATAATACTATTATAATCCCATATCGTGAAAAAAAAATATCAGAGGAAATACAAAGGATTCTAAATTAAACGATTTATTCACGTATCAATGATGTCATTAGATCTACAAATTTGGAATAATTGTATTAGTGTGTATGTAGGTACAAGATCTAGACAGTTGGATATAAAGGTAATGGAGCATAAATAATGCCTAAAATATGTTATTAAATTCTCGGGAGTGATCAAGGAACTTGAAAACCGATCAACAATAGTTTAGCAACTATTGAAAACAGGACATCAGAACGACTTGGACAGAACTTGGATATAGATGAATTCAAATAATTATAACCGAAACGACAGAATATTAGTACTAGTAGCATCAATCATTCAATCGATCCCTGTTACACCATGTAAAGCATAGGCTAGCGACTAACATTCTCCAACTTATTCTGTCCTGAGCTTTCCTTTCTAGCTCTTCCCAAGTGCTTTTCATTCTCTTCATGTATGTCTCCCATTCCCGACAAAATGTGTTCTTGGGTCTTCCTCTTTTCCTTTGGCCTTCAGGATTCCATGTTAATACTTGTCTTGTGACGCAGTTTTATGATTACCTCAATGTGTGTCCTATCCACCTCCAGCGTTTTTTTCCTAATTTCTTCCCTAACTGGGAGCTTGTTGGTTTGTTCTCTGCCACAGAAGGTTGTTGTTGATGGTATCCGGTCAACAAAAACAAAGTATATTTCGCAGACAGCTGTTTACAAATACTTGTATATTCTGAAGGATGCTCTTCGTAGTTCTCAATGCAAGTTTCAGCTCCATACAACAGAACTGTCTTCACATTTGTATTGAAAATTTCGACTTTAATGTTAACTGACAGTTAATTTGAGTTCCAGATGTCGTTCAGTTGTAGAAATGCTGAGCTTGCCTTTCCGATCCGCAGTTTTCACGTCTGCATCACACCCTCCTTGTTTATCAACGATGCTGCCCAAGGATGTAAAGGATTCTACAATCTTCCAGAATTTCTTCGTTAAGTGAAATTGAATTAGTGTTCGTTGTTTTGTACTGAAGGATCTTGCTTTTTCCCTTGTGTTTGTTGAGGCCCACTGCTACAGAGGCTGTTGCTACACTGTCTGTCTTCATCTGCATTTGTTGCTGTGTATAGTAAAGAAGAGCTAGATCATCTGCAAAGTCCAAGTCATCTAGATGCATCGATGTTGTCCACTGTATTCCGAGAGTGCCTTGAGATGTTGCGGTCTTGATGATCCAGTCAACCACCAGCAGGAAGATGAAGGGCGAGAGTTAGCAGCCTTGTCTGACACTGGTCTTCACTTCAAATGACTCTGTGAGCTGACCTCTATGTACGATTTTACAATGCCGTCCATTGTAAGAATTCCGTATAATGTTGATTATCTTTTCGGGTACGCCATAATGTCGTAGAAAGCTTCATAATATTCTCCTAACCACGCTGCTGAATGCTTTTTCGTAGTCGAGAAAGTTGATGTAAAGTGATGAATTCCATTCAGTTGCTTGTTCAACAATTAACCGTAGGGTAGCAATTCGGTCGATACACGATCGTTCTTTACGGAATCCGGCCTGTTGATGTTGAAATCGGGTGTTCAATGGATCTTTCATTCGATTCAACAACACTATTGAAAGCTTTTCCTGGTATTCAAACAGTTATGTCTCTGTAGTTCTCGCAATCGCTAAGATCTCCTTTCTTTAGTATCTTGATGAAGTACCCTTCTTTCCAGTCTGATGGCATTTGTTCTCCTTTCCAAATCTTTGTGAAGAAAATGTGGAGTATCTTTCCAGTTGCTTCTATATCTGCCTTCAGTGCCTAAGCTGGTATGTTGTCTGGCCCTGCTGGCTTGCCACTCTTGATTTGTCGAATAGCCATTTTGATTTCTTCGACTGTTGGTGGGACGGTATTTATGGGAAGATTCATGATTGCTATTTCGATGACTAGTGGGTTCAGTGGGGCTGGTCTATTTAACAGCTCTTCGAAGTATTTTACCAACCTGTTTCGTTGTTCATTCACTTCAGTGATTAGTTTGCCAGTCTTGTTCTTGATTGGCCGCTCTGGTTTACTGAATTTCCCAGCTAGCTTCTTCGTTGTATCGTATAGGTGCCTCATGTTTCCTTCTCCAGCAGTTTTTTCCGCCGTCATCGCTAGGTCCTCAACATATTTCCGTCTATCCAACCTAATGCTTCTCTTCACTTGCTTGTTGACTTCCATGTATTCAGCCTGTGCCTTGGCTTTCCTTATTCTTGTCCGGCTGTTATTAATTGCTAACATATGATCCTCCTTTCTTCAATCATGTCCAGAGTACCGGGAGATATTCATTCTTTATGGTGTTTTTCTTGCAGCCCAAAACCTTCTAACATGCTGAAGTTACTGTTTCCTAAATCTCTTTCCAGTTTTCCTCTATATTAGTTCCACTTTTTTCTGGCAGATCATGAGATACTTGAAACTTATTGTTGAGAGTTATGTTGAATTCGTTGCGTTTATTAATATCCCGGAGAAGGGCTGTGTTAAACTTTCGTAATACTGCTGCTACAGTTTTCTAGTGCTTTTTCAGCTTCAATTTCATTTTAGCTACCACAAGATGCTGATTTAAAGCTATGTCAGCTCGTCTCCTTGTTCTAACGTCTCCCATGGTCCTTCTACACTTGCATTGATGCAGATATGGTCGATTTGGTTCTCTGTAATGTAGTTCGGTGAAATTTATGTAGTTTTGTGTATACGTTTGTGGGAGAATACGGTGCCGCCTATAATCATTTTGTTAAAGACACATAAGTTTGCAAACCTCTCACCGTTTACGTCCCTCTCTCCCAGTTCATGTCGTCCCATGATGTTTTCATATCCAATGTTGGCCATTCCAACCTTGGAGTTGAAGCCTCCCATCAGAATGGTCAGGTCTTCAGCTGAGCATTCATTGGTGGTTGATTGCAGCCTCGCATAGAACTGGTTTTTGTGGCTGTCGTTGGTGGGAGCATAGCACTGGATGACATTCATTGTAATAACGTCCTTCTTTGTCTTGAATGATGCTTTAATGATCCTAGGTCTATGAAGTTCCCATCCTACAAGGACCTTTCATGCCTTTTGGGACAACATTAGTGCTACTCTTTATGTGTGCGGGGCGTTTTCTTCTTGGTGGCCGTAGTATAAAAGCACTTCTCACGATAATCTTTGCTGTCCAGCTTGTAGCCAATGGGTTTCGCTTATTCCAAGTATCTTCAGGTTGTATCTTTTCATTTCTTCAGCTACCTGCATGCTTCTCCCACATCATGCGGACATTCCATGTACCTATATTAATGGTTGCTCTGGTTGTCAGAAGCGACATCGGCCTCGTGGCTTCCGAAGAAACTCGGCTTTCACTATGAGGCGTCATGACAGACCTTCCAACTCCCACGGCAGAGTTTAAATGGCCACAATGGTTTTTACTAGTTAGCGTTTTTTTTAGCAAGGTTGCTGTTTTTTTCGGAATGCGGTTGCTAACCCCATGCCTAACCCTTTTCCTTTATCCAAACTTGAGACAGGCATCAACCCTAGATGGGGTCTAGGGGAGTCATTAGTAGCATCATTTGTAGTAAAAAGAAATAGACACAGTGAAGGTAACTTATGAAGGAAAAATATGAAATAATTTTAAAATTCGGGATGTAAGGGGTGAATGTATCTATATCACAACGACCATTATTGGTCCCAAACAATGCAATCTATGCCTACCAATATGGCTCACATCAAATATCAGATTGATTCTCGGTTTCTATCTGTCTTCTAGCTTATATCAATTTACATAATGCACTCAAGTAGACAGCAGTTGGGCACACTCAATGATTGGATGAAGATCCATAACCTTAACTGATTTACCACGAATCCCTAATATCATAAGTTTAACATATATATTTTTCACTCACTGGTTTCAACACTTATGATCAAATACATAGATCATTTCCTTAACTTTTCAACGTCATATTTTACATATATATAGTTAAACAAACTGAGCTGTTGTGCAGCATACGTAGTTGATTAGTGGATGTACATTGGCAAAAGTACAAACAAGTTACCTGAATCCATGACAAGATTTCCACCAGATACCAATCTGTCGGATGTGATAAGACTTTTGAAATAAGTGAAATGGTCAGTTTATCATCTACTTTACTCTCTACAATTTGTTTGGTTAATTAACTATCTTGTTTTAATCGTTTCCCTTTTTTATTAACTAGACTTCATTGCTATGTTCACATCAATTTAGACAGCTTGTGAATAATAGATTCTCTAACTGAAAGCACTATAACTGAATGTACTAATTTCCTTCTTTAATTGCGATTGCTACTCACGGTACCACATTTGTTATACTTTAGAGGAATTTGTGTTGTTTGGAGTTTCCCTGTTTGAATTCTCGTAAACAAATATTGATTTTAAGCATTTACTTTCTGAATATTCATGCATAATTATATCAAGTCTGGACACTACCGAAATTATTTCGCATTAACGTTCATTAAGACAACTAACAATAAACCTGAGATCCATGGCAATGATATTCCGCGATCTTATAAAAAAATCAAACCTAAGGAAATTAGACTACACAGCTTATGCTTAACTTTCAGACCACTGAGTTGGAATCCGAATTCAGTTAATCTGTAATCTACAATAACTCTATATTATCAATAACTCTGAACTTTCCAATTATATCAACTGACAGTGCAACAACATTTAGAAATTGATGTCCATCCCGAGACTTAAACTTAATAGACGTTAATTAGGAACTTCAACAAGTCACCCATCAGACTACTGATCAGTGACCACACAACTAACGGTGCTTGGTGTGCCTTAATATGATTATTTGCAGTGATCAGTGTATATTTACCTGTCTTTTTGTTATCACTAACTCAATAAGTAATCACTGTGACCTGACAAGTGATTATATTCAAGAGGTGATTACAGAATTCTAGTAAAGAGATGTGACCACTGAACCACAACTATGTATGTTATGTGTTAATGAAATTCTACAACGTAGTGTTTTGTTTGATTTAAGATGAATGAATGTTGAGATTATCCCCAACATTTGAAATATTCATCAACAGTACAGTAATCAGTGTATCGAGGTCTTTTTCTGTTGATTTGATGGGTAAGTACCGCATTTTAGAGTTCAAATTGCGTTAAAAACTTTCAGATTAATTATGTGGAGTTGTCAACAACTATCAACTACAAACATAACAACTTTGCATTGATCTGCAATCATATGCAGAAAATATCAATGATCTGTTGGCATCAAACATCGTTATGGTTCTAATTTGAAAAACGACATTAATAACTTTGTACACATCTGCCGATAAAATAACTTTGCGAATTCACCATAAATGCTAAGTAGTCAACTAGAATTTTAATTATTCCTCAGTTCCTATTGAATTTTCATGGTTACTCTAAGCATACGATTGAGTAATACATGACATATCAAAATTTAAACATGAGGCTCGTCTTCAAATAGCAGTATTATGCATAAAACAATGATAAAAACAAACAGGTAGATCAGCGGTGCAAGCGATGGTGTTTGATACGAACACACTGAATCCGAGTCTAGGTGTGAATGTCAACATAGACATAGTTACATTCAACTGACTAATCCTGAATAGGACAAAATGAACATTCTAGATTTTACTTACCAGCCACAAATTAACGCTAACTATAAACAAATGAGGTTAAGGATGTTTCAAAGCATAGTCAACAAGAGATTATGAGCTTCAATCAACTATATAAGTTATAATTTACAAGTAGCTTACAACAAATTAAATAACAAAACCAACCTATGTCAAATTAGTGAAGGTAATCAAAAAATGATGATCTAGTTGCCGACAACCAAAACACAGAAGTTGCTACGAATGATCAATGTATGAAGTACACTTTCTAAAATGACTGACACTTATACGACCTATTGAATTACATATTGTAAATAAGATGAAATATACATAATATGAAGGTAGGAATGGATTCGAACAAGAACAAAAGTAACAGTTCCTAAGAACTTTTCAGCGAGGATTAATAACACAAAATATAACAGTTTGCGATTGTTACGTATTTATGCATCATCTACATAGAAACTAAAAACTATTGATTTATATAATGTGTCATATAGTTGTAATCGGGATACACTGAATAGTTCAGTAATAACTAGAGAATAAGTTCCAATTCTGTGGTTTATGATACACCCATTATTAAAGGCAACAACAAATATTTAGAATTTATGTTTACAGTAAGATTATTCAATCTTAATACTAATGAAATAATTCACATCATTATTCATAGGATAATTATGGTCTCATTCTATGCTTTTTGTTTTCGTCTCCTATTTCGTAGTTGCGTTATGTTACGGTACTGGAATCACCTTCTCATTTGTAAACATGAAACTTTGATATTCCTACTAATAAAACATTACTGCATCATGTGTGATATCAACCATTTCAAGGCGTTCAAGACTCTGATATTTATTGCTTTCAATACAAACTTATGCACATATACATAACACATTATGGACAATTACATGTTTGCAGAATTGATATTTATAATAACTCTTTGACTAATATGCTGTCACCTATAAAATATGCTTCTAATTCTGAAGAACTCTGGAATAAAGGTTCAGTGAAAATAATTTATGAACTAGACCCATAAAAATAATCAACTTTTATTATTTTAACAGTTGGATTATGTCTGGTATTATACGCAAAAAATTGGATATTTTCTTAATGACGATTGGTTAGTAGTAGGAACTAACCCTGATAAACTAAGGAAAACTTGTAATCTAAAAGTAACATATTAATAGTAAGACATACAAATGCAAAGTTTCACTAGAATGTATTTGGATTTTTGCGTTGATTTGTTATGGACTGAAGTTGATCAGTCACTTGTTGCTATATGTATCTTGTGATATATAGAAGCAATTCGCCTATAATGCACATATGGCGACAGAGACTGATCAACCTCAGTCCATAACAAATCAGTGGGAATATCCAAATACATTTTAATTATATATACATGCTCGTTGCACAAATATGACTGTCTGGACTCAGTAGACTAATGGTGAACGTGGTGGTATTTGATACAAAACGACCGTAGCTGCTACCTTGACGATGGTGGTCGGACTTGCCTATTGTGATGACTCAACTGAGCTATATTGGCTAGGAACGCATGTTCCTCTAGGCCCTACCATGCCAAGCAGGTCTGCTGGAGAGAGATAAGTCCAAAGGCAGCAACCTAAGATCTGAGGGCGATATTGTCGTACTGCTGACTGCAGCGAGGTGTGACAGCAGTAAGGCCTTTCCCTCGGATAACCAGCATCTGCAGCGATGCTGCCTTCTCAACGGAAGGAAGAGGTTAAAAAAGGTTGATCCTAAAAATGTCACACCTCACCTTACTCCACGGATTTCCATCTCCGGTAGTAAGGCCTTCTAAAGAACGAAGCTAACACTTTAAAAAATCCCCATAACAAGGCCGTGCGTGATTGGCCTAAAGCAGTTGTCCCTTGAGCTCTGCGATCGCGCTCCAAGGTCACTATGACCAATACTAACCCAGTTCCCCTTTCAGATGCCTGAATATGTAATATCCTTCCATGGTGTGGGCAGCAACGAAGTGACTACTCCCCTCATACTTCTAATATCACACGAGATCATCTTGTTCGAGGTGAAATCCCACGATTAACTCCTAATAACTCTCTTATCACCATGCCTAATCCTTCTAACATAATTTTATCAACTCGCGCCTCTAATGCTAATGGCCTGATTTCACGAAACGTTATTCCTGGTCGCCTAAAACCGCGCACTAAGTTATATATCGAAGCTTTTAACGTTCGAACCTTATGTCAAATAGGACAACAGGCTTCCTTAGCTATGACTCTAGAATCCCACTCCATCGATGTCTGGTGCATCTCTGAAACGCGTATACAGGATCCAAGCACAGTCATTCGCTTGACCTCACCTTGTAAAAATAAGGAACCAGCTCGGTTCTCTCTTCATGTTTCCTGGGACCCCACCGCTACTACTCGAGGCCTTGGTGGCGTAGATATGGCACTAAGTTTAAAAGGTGAACAGGCTCTCCTCGACTGGATTACAATAGATAGTCGCTTGTGCGCTATCTGTCTAAATGGAACGGTAAGGACTCGTAAAGATAGGGACACACGCCGTTGTCTCTTTATTGTCTTTGCCTACGCTCCCACTGATTGAAGCTCAGATGAAGTAAAAGGTGGATTTTACAGAAAGCTTTCTAACCTCCTTCGTAAAGCTAAGCGCACTGATGTAGTGATAGTAACTGGTAATTTTAATGCCCAAGTAGGCAGACTAAACGAAACCAAAAGGCACCTAGGTGGATCATATGGTGTTGAGGCTCAACGAACAGACAATGGCGACCGTCTACTACAACTATGTACAGATAACCATTTATTTCTCGTAAACACCAACTTTGAGCATAAGGGAAGACATCGATTGTCATGGCGGTCTCTACAATCAACTCAACGCTGGACTCAAATAAACCACATTACTATCAGCTACCGCTGGAGAGGCTCGACAGAAGACTGCCGCTCGTTTTGGAGCACATGTTTAGACTCAGATCATGCCTTAGTGCGAGCGCGTATCAGTCTGCGACTCACTGGACGTAAAAGATCCACGACAAAGATCCCCCTCAGAGTTCAACTTAATGATGAAAAAGTCAAGAATACATTCCAGTAACAACTGAAAAACCAATCAGTCAACTGCGCAAACTGTACTCATCCTGAGTTAGCTTGGAATGATATCCAAAAGGCTGTTGAAAGAGCAGTAATATCTACTAATAAACTAAAACCAAAAGGTTAAGAAAACTCAGTGGATTCCAGCTGCATCTACTGAACTGATAGATGCTCAGCAACACATTCCGTCTGGTTCTGAATATGATGAGGAACGAAGACAACTTAAACACAAGTTGGTTAAAAGCTTACGCCATGATCGTGAGCAGTAGTGGGTGGCGAAAGCTAAAGAGATGGAAAAGGCAGCGGCAATAGGTAACAGTAGGCAACTGTTACCTATTACCAAGAAAATAGGTATCAGGAACCTGACTATAAGTGAAACTATCTGCGAAAAAGATGGTTCAATTATTCACTATCAATCCAGAAAATTAGACCGATGGGCAGGACACTTCAGGAAACAGTTCAACTGGCCGTCGGCGTCATCCCTGCTGCCCACCATCCCCAAACAATCTGAATGGCAAATTAACATTGGTCCCCCGAGTCTCAGTGAGGTTGAGAAGGCTATAGGAAACTTAAAGCGAGGGAGAGCAGCAGGACCAGATGGATGAACCTCTGAGATATTTAAAGACGGTGGTCTAGATGTAGCAGCGAGGTTAACTGAGATCTTGGCTAGAATTTTGGAACTGGACGTAATCTCATCTGACTGGTCTCGAACACTAACCATTCCGGTCTATAAGAAAGGATAGAAGTCCTCGTGTGATAATTACCTGTGGAATCAGTTTAACGAATATAGTGTCTAAAATACTAGCTTCAATAATACTTCGACGTCTAACTAAAGCTCGTGAAGAGCAAACTCGAGAAAACCAAGGTGGTTTCAGACCTGGATGTGGTTGTAAAGACCAAATATTCACACTTAGGCAGGTTCTGGAACATAGGCACACTTTCAGACGCCCAACAATAACTGTATTCTTTGACCTTAAAGCGGCGTTTGACTCTATCGATCGTAAGGTTGTGTGGCAATGTCTATCACTGAAACGCGTACCGGAGAAGTACATTAACCTTAATACAAGCTCCTCTACTCGAACACCACATGTCGTGTTAGAGCTTATGCCAGATTGTCGTCGGAATTGATCACTTCTAGTGGTGTCCGTCAAGGTTGTCCGCTATCTCCCATTTTTATTTAATTTTATCATGGACATACTTTTAGAGTTAACATTGTCATCGTTTGATTTCGCTGGGGTTGACCTCCTTCTAGGAGATAAACTTACTGACTTAGAATATGCAGATGATATAGTTCTACTGAGTGAAGATGCTGATAAAATGCAGAATTTTTCGACAACCCTAAACATAAACGTAAGCATATTTGGGATGCAATTCTCCCCATCCAAATACAAAATGCTGATTCAGGACTGGCTTAATTCGAAACCGAAGTTAGTGATAGGGAGCGAAGCTATTGAATGTGTTAATCACTTTACTTATCTCGGGAGCCTCATTAGTCCTGACAATCTGGTGTCTGATGAAATCTCGGCTCGTATACATAAGGTCCGATTGGCCTTTGCCAATTTGCGTCACTTGTGGCAGTAGGCGAGACATTCGTTTAATGACGAAAGGACGCGTTTACTGTGCAGCAGTCAGATCCGTTTTACTTTGTGGATGTGAAACATGGCCATTAAGGATAGAGGATATTCGTAGGATCCTAGTATTCGATCATAGATGTTTCCGAAACATTGCTCGTGTTTGCTGGAACCACCGAGTAAGCAATGCATGGGTTAGAAATAGAGTTCTAGGTAAATACGGTAAGCCTATTGATCAAGTAGTGAATCTTCACCGGCTGAGGTGGTTAGGACATGTGTTGCGTATGCCTGACCACCGTCTACCTCGACGAGCGATGTTGTCTGGTGTGGGAGTAGGCTGGAAGAAAGCTAGGGGTGGCCAAACGAAAACATGACACCAATCCATGAAGTGATTGACAATTGGGCTGAGCCATGTTAATAGATGTAGACTACCTGGTTGGGGCCCACACGATGATCGTAACAAATGGTTAGAGACCTTAGGTGATATGGCTCAAAATCGATTGCAATGGCGCAGGTGCATCCACTCCTTGTATTTATCCTAATTCTAGTTTTCGAGCTTCTCATAGTTTTATCTTTACTGAATCACTTTTCTTATTTCAAATCTCATCTCTGATCTCTATACCTTTCCATTAGTAGTTCACTCTGTTACTACCTCCCCTACTCTGGGATTTGGTCCGAAAATTTAATATCTATCTGCTAACTGAGGCATGGAAACCTTGAACTGATGTACGCATGTACCAAGTTCTACGTTGTAACTGACTGACTGACTGAAGAAACGAACTAAGTTCGAGTCCTTATGTAAACATCAACACTAAGATGAAGGTATACCCATCTGACGAGTCCCAAATAGGACGTAACGTGTGTCCTAGATTTCGCTTGCTAGCCACAATCCAAAGCAAAGTTCAACCTCGGATTGCATCATAAATAAGTATTGCTGAAGAGATTAAGATAGCTTTAACTCTAATTTGCGACAAGAACTATCTGAAAAATAGAGTTGCTTTCAAAATAGCTTACGGGTTAAAACATATACTTTGAGTCACCTCTTCAAATTTAGCTTCCTCTACTTCTGTTAGTGCAATATAATTGTATCACTAGTTCTGATATCTAAATTGTATCTTGGAGCCAAGTAAACGAGTCTGTACTGGGAAGTTTCTTAAAAAATAATAACAACTGTTCAATAAATATTGTGTACATACATTTAAAAAAATAAGTTCAATGTAACAATTCAATTTTGTTTTAAATCATTCTAAAACCAAAGTGTAGTTCAAAAACAAAACTATTATGAAACCACAATTTGTATTTACAATTAATCAATAAAGTAAAGAAAAAAGTAGGAAAGAGAACAAAACAAAATGAAGAAACAACCTGATCAATTCATAAGTAAAATTGATTATAAGTGAAAAATTAGTTGTTCAACACATTACCAATAACATTTTCATATTAAATTGTATTAATTAAGAATAAAACAGGATGTATACATACTACTTAAAAATACTTAAACTTCTGAGATTAATTGCAAAGTATATTCGATCATTTTATATTGTTCCTTCAATGAATGAGTGAGTGACTTAATACGTTAAGGTGTAATTTACAATAAAGATTTCATTTCATAACATAAAGCTTACTAAATTTGTTTGTATGACATTTCTTTTATTTAATATTACGACCTATGAGATACTGATGAATTTATAGAAGCTTCAATTGTAGGTACTTGAAACGACTTTGCAGTCGCCAGAGAAAAAACAAGTCGATTCGACCTGTGCTATGAGTACAACCTCATAGACTTGGAAAACAATGGTTGGTTCGCATTACTACCTGCATCATTTAATTCACGTAGCTCATTCCATCTCGTTCAACAGATTTGTTGCATTTGTGTGTAGGAAATTGATGCTTTTCCATCCCACAAACACTAGTGTCGATGTTATCCTGATTTAAAGGAACCTGATAGGGTCGAATAGGAGACCAATTTATACGAGAATTTCAAGTTGAGTAATTCCCGCTTCTTCCTCAATTTTCGATCCTGCACAATCCACTAGTGTAATAACTGGTCCCAGTGAATCCTTCTCCTGCTGCATTCTGTCGTCACGGGATCCATGCAGATGAAGTTTGGTTTCAGTTAGGTGGTGTCTATTTAATTGGAATACCTCAAAGATAGCTGCTAGGTTGCATTGTGAATATGGGATGTCCGGCAGTACGATCACGCCCCCTTCAAACTTCAGCATGTGGTTTGTTAGTAGGATGTCTTCCACTTCATCAGTGTTGACAAACGAGGCCCTAAGGAGTCGTCGTTGATTGGTGTGAGTGAAGCCCTTGCCGCGGATGACCCTCTTTAATGCCAACGACTCGATTCTCAAGACCTTGCGTTTGCGACTGATTTCCCCCCCCCTTCATATAGTAATCTGTCATGTCTACACTGATAACTTAGAGGCAGATCTGGATAGTCCTTGAGATTTATAGTTAGGCGTGTCACCTCGAAACAAACATGTTTGGAGAGCATATACAGCTTGCAATCCTTTGGTAATCAGTACTAAGTTTTATGTTGAAGAATTAGGTCAAATATTGGGGTGAAGGGTTGAGAAGTAGGGTTAAAGTTGTTACTTTGAAAAAACAAAATAATCGTATGGGCGTTCAACTCTGATGTCTTCTTATTTGCAAATACATATGATTAAAACCCGTTTGGAGAGGGTTATTAGAAAGACGTTTGCTGTAGCGAATCTTCGTATAATATTTAGGAGCCGCCTACTAATAAGCTCCCGACTAAAGGACAAGCCGCTATGACTGACCGATGCAATGTACATTTACCAACTTACCTGCTAATGTGGCAGTTAGTTATGTAGGTCGTTCGTCAAGATTGCTCATGTCGCCAATATCCAAGCATAGCTGATAAAAAGATAGAGCAGATCAGGTCATGCATTCTGTTATGCAACATGTAGTAGATGCAGGACTATTCAGCCTCAGATTCATCTAAAACGTTTAGTCCAAATATACCAAGGGGCTCACATCTGAATCTACCCACAATCTGAAGTCTGAATTGTGCATACAAAAGTAATTTGTGAGATCGCATTTTTCACTAGTTTTAGTTTACAGTTCATTTTGTGTGATTGGTTTATTTATACTTTTCCATTCTCCTCATATCTCATCCCTATCTTTAATACTACCATTCACATTCACGATTAGTATAGTAACGATTATTATCATCATCTTGTCATTATAAAAACTATCTCTATCCAAATTTTCCCGATTTTCATTCACAAGTCTTCATCCTAATCACAATTAAAGTCTCCACTCTACTGATTACATAATCTTCATACTTCACAACCACCCCCACTTCCTTCACTTACTAATGGATTATTTAAAACACCAGGTAATCAAAAAAAATTCACATAACAACGAATCAAATCTTCCCAATTATTCTTTTACCTATAATTTATCACATATATGCGATTGTATAGCATTGATAATGAATTCGTTGCAATGGAATCCCAACGCTGAAAAAAAATTTTAAAAATCAATCGTATCTCAATTTTGAATAATACTGTTAAAATTAAGTTAGAATTTGCTTTGTAAATGCTTGAATTATCCCATTCACAATCATTCAATTTCAAGCACTATACGTCACTTCTACCAATTGAGCAATGATTATAAGTTCCGACAATAATACATGATTAACTGAACATAGAAAACATTTCAGATAACTTCAATGTAGAGATTGTAAAAATCAACAAGTGAACAAGATAACAATATCAATATACAAAACAACTAACAGCATATTACATGTATACATGATTTTATGAAATGAAAAAACTACAAATATGATCTCAACATAAATCATATATATTTATAATTTTATAACAACTGTACATGAATGAATTAACTGCTTGCTTACTGTTTGTAAATGTAAACAATCACATCATTTCATTAAATGAACAAATATAAACAAATATTATGAAAGTAATACTATATATATATATATATATGGAATAGAGCATTACGTGATAAAAGTTCAAAGTTGAATGTTTTAGGATATTCAACAGTTCAATGTTCAATATTCATCGATTAAAACAAAGCAACAAAAAACATAATGAAAGGAGGAGTAAAATGATTGTATACTAAAATAGACGATGATGTTAATATGTTTCTGTGAAGAAAAAATTATCAGTATAGTACAAATAGTAGTAGTAAAATAAAATAAGAATGATGTAACTAGCCAATTACAATGTATTTACTCATTGCTTTTTATGTATATTTATGTTGTTGTTATCGTTTGATTTATCACAAAGGTTACATCATCAATTAATACATAAGTAGTAGTAGTACTACTAACAGCAGTGAGTGAGTGAAAGTACCACAGAGATGCTATTACATATTTTATACAAGAATAATATCGAAGGTGACAATAATTGTAGTATCGATAGGAAAATAAGCAAACAGATAACTTTCTTTTACTTCCGTTAACTTTTCCCAAGGTTGATGCTACAATATCAATGATATTACTTTTCTTGATCATTTAGATTCTGCACTCCAGTTGATGATTGTCGACTTAATAGATCGATTGTACTATTATCCATTAAATAAGCTGCACCATTATCATCATACCATACATTAGTGCTTTGATGACACAAACTTGCTAAGAAATCACGAATTATCACAAGTGTCAATAGAATACAATGTATCATAATGCCAATAGAGATAGCTCCAAGTAGAACAATCAATATACGTGGTATATTTGAGAAATCTTCATAACCATTTGGTAGTAGTGCATGCCCACCAATTAACACTGTTGGATTAGATGGTAATCGAATTGTTTTATCTAGATTACCAATTGTATATGCCAAATAGATGCCTAATGTAACAATAGCTAGGTATACTAGATGAACAATAACAGGATACAATGTATGACATAAATATAGCGGGATACTACTTAAAAACAAATCTACTAATATTAAAAAACCAGGTAGACTGTGTTTCAACGTTTGTTCAAGGGCTGTAATGAAGAAAGAGAAAAACGAAAAAATATATAAATAAGTAACTAGATAGAAATGATTTATTCATCAAAACAGAAATAATAGCTTATTCTGGCTTGACTAATAGATGTAAAATGTAACCAATTAAATTAGAAGACATTTGTTTGGATAGCCCATAGGACATGTTACGTGAAGGTTTCAGAAAAAGGTGTGAAAGATCTATCCAGGATTAAAATCTATTGGTGAAAGACTTGTGGAATTGGACAATGTTGCTGCTTAACATATGAAATCAAGCCTTCAGACTAAAACAATATTTAAAGATTACTAGGTATTTGATCATCAATGCTTCCAAGACATTAATAGGATATGTTGGGAGCATTGAGTGTAGCACCACCTACCTTGGTGTGCAATAATGGTTGGAGTGGGCCTAGGCTCACAAATGATCAAGTAGAAACAAAAATCAATCAACGAATAAAAGCAGCTATACAATACACATATTCCGATGCGGAACTGGTTTCATTGTATGCAACCCGATGATCAATGTATTAAACAAAAAAATTGGGATGTTTTGTGGAGATTTATATTAAGCTTAGTTGACTTGATTAGTTACAGATTGATGTTGGTAGAGCACCACTGGAAACCAAGGAGCACTAGACAGCTGTTTTGTTCTAATATGGAACTCTTCAGTGGTGCACACTCTCGATTCAGCCAGAAGACTCGAACACAGAGGTCTCAAGTTGGCGAACAACCAGCCTACTGGGGCATCCAATCGTAGGATTTTCACTTCTATCAATTTGTGATATAGCCAGACGATCAGTCCAAACTTATCAGGAGTGAGATAGTTATCATCGATGACAATGGATGATCGTCAAGTTACATCACAAATTGATGGAAGTGGAAATTCTACGATTGGATGACGGCCCAGTGGTCCGGAAGGTTAGGCGTTCATCGACCTGAAGGCTCTTGTTCCAACTCCCCCGGTGGAATAAAGGGTGCGCACTTCTGAAACATCCCACACTAGGTAGAAATAGTTGTCAAGTGCTTCCTGGTTTTCAGTGGCACACTACCAACATTAATTTGTGACCAATCAAGTCAACTAAATATCAAACAAAAGTTGACAAATACTCATCGCATATCAACCTGTATTTGTATTTACCAATTAATATGTACATGTAAAACTAGATACAGTTGGAAGGACAGAAAGGTGGAAACCTTAACATTTTATTGAGCACGTTTCAAAGAATCTATGTATTAGAAGATAAAGCAATTCAATTGCCCAAAATCTCCTAAACATGGGACACGAAATGAGTGTGATCAATGTTTATGAAATACATAATAAACAAAGAAGTTTCACAATCATTCATATGGTAAGCTTTAACCTGATTACTTTAGTAAACTAAACCCATATTACGTAACCGAATCATCATTCCTATCTATTCTTTTATCTATTTGGATTAACAAATCAGTCATCATATGATGTAATGGAACCAACTTGAATAGGTTAAAGAACTATTTTTACATTCATTTACAAATAGTGCATTTAAAAACACCTATTTCATTGTCATTATAAGTTTAACTATTTCTTTGGTGAATGTATATCTCAATTACAATACCATTCACATGACATACTGGTATAAATTAATTGTTTACGTGTAGTTTTTATGTGGCTTATTACTGACTAATTAGGCAACTTATAGGTTAGTGCTTTCTTATCGAAAGTAGCATAATGAAAATTCACTCTGGGTGGAAAGTATTAAGTCATATTTCGTTGTGTTGACATTTGTTTTACTAATTGAGCTACCTATCAATTACAGTAAATGATGTTCGTGAGAAAATGTGAATTATTTATTTGAAAATTAAAAAGTTGCTTTAATGTTTTGTGTACGATCACTATTAAGGTCATGGATTAGCACTGCTGAAGAAACAAATGTTCTGTTCTCACTGGTTTACAGTAACTGTCTAACAAAATAAGATAAATTCACAATACAAAACTTCATATTCAACAATCTCCACGACATCTACTAATAAACATTAAACGACACAAGTTAGTAATAGTTTATTTGTGAGATACGATAGTTTATATATTTGTCTATTTACTGTTCGGCATCATGTTGAACATTCAAACTTAAATCTGAAATAGTTAAGCTTAAACTTTTTTCTTATTCTATCGAATCTACGCAATGAGTAAACATGACTTTTGAAATTTTTCAACTGTGAATTAATCAGCCTATCGAAGTATTTAACAGTTACTTCTCTTTTGTGTTTTAATGTGTTATTATTGTTGTGAAGTAGATCATTTCTTGAAAATAACGAAAAAGTTGTTGCTCTCAAATCGATAAGAAATGAACAGTATCTATTGGATTTGTTTTAATTACTATTTAAAGTTGTCCTTTTTTAGTTGATCACCCTCATACATACACATAAAACTAAAAAAACCATTTCACTTTGTTAGGGATTCATAATCCCTAAAAATACAATAGTTGACTATTTAGATGAAAGAAGTTGTATTGATATTTTATAAGATTGATTTGTAGACTTTCATCAATTATTTTTATTTCAATGTGAATTCTACTCTTAAATACAGTTTGACAGTATTTCATTGTATTAATTAAATGTTATTGATTTCACTTGGTGAATAATCATTGTAAATTGATTGATATAAAAATCGATGTATTATGTAAATACAATTGGCTGGTTGGCTGGTTCGCTGGTTCACTAGTCTCGTCTCAGTTTTGCTCCATAATACAATCTTCCTACAAGCCTAGTCTTTTGTAATAGCTGTGGGCTGGGAAGGGAACAAGTTGCGGTATACGTCTGAGGTACAAGTATCAGAGAGCGTTCGCTCACGCAACCCTCGAAAATTCTAGCGACACAACACACTTATCTCAAGTGTTTTATTAAAAAACAATAGTTAACTGTCAGTCTTGATATCACGAATCGATCTGAATCAGACAACCACTGATCACCTAAAAGCACTGGACAGCTGTTTCGTCCTAGTATGAGACTCCAACAGTGCGCATCCACGACCCCATAGGGGGTCAAACCTAGAACCTTCTGGGTCCACGGCGAACGCTTTGCCGTTGGACTACTTCTAACGATCGATGTTTCGAATTCAATCAATTCGTAATACGATTGTGCGACCTCATCCATATCATGCCTCATACTCGATACACTTGAGCTTCACCGGTCACGTCTTCACACCAGAACTCCAGGAGTCACAGGGTTCTGGGTTCGACCCCCGATGGAGTCGTGGATGCGCACTGCTGAGTCCCATACTAGGACGAAACAGTTGTCTAATGCTTCCAGCTGATCAATGGTTGTCTGATTTAGATAGATTCGTGATATTAAGATTGACAGTTAGTTATCTCCAAAACTTCCTCAATTGTAACAATAGTTAAATCGATATAGAAACATCTTTTGATAATCAAAACATTTTTAATATTCCACTAGATATACTGTACATAATAGTTTGTTATTATTTTTTTAATTATCAATGCTGGATAATTTCTCTAGAGACTTTATTTCAGGCCATGATTTTTACTTATTTCCTATTTATTCATCTCATATGTTAAACTACGCTACACACCAGACATATTAATAAAAGTTAGTTGAGGGAAGACTCACGATGCTTAAAATGAAATAAACTATGAAAAATTACATTCTAATTTGTAGAATTCACCCAATAAATAGGCAGAAAAGTAACCAGGTGTATAATAAACTTATAGGACGTCGAAAAAAAAAGACAGATAATGTCAACTCAAAAACCTACTATTAGAACATCTCAAATTAAGTGGTTATATGGAGATTGGTTTTTTTGTTGTTTGCAATCATCATAGAGTGATCTCGACTGGGTAACATTGAAAACCAGGAAACATTAAGGCGATATCTTGTTCACAATAATGAGCAGACATGACACTGCCACATATCGAATCCAGGACCTTAAGGTCTAGTTGGTAATGCCTAACCATCAGCAGTACTAGGCTGCTCCATTAACTAGTGAGCTACTGTGAAAACCCCTAAAAAATTCTAGTGAGAATTTTTTACTAGTAGAGTTTGGATAAATTGAGAGTCACTTACCGCATCAGATTATAATAGGATTATATCAAATTGATTCAATTAAAAATCTTACAACTGGATTAAAGCCCAATGGTGTTGATGATCATATATTTACCACAAGAGCCGAAGGTCTTGGATTTAATCCGTGGTGTCATATGTGAGCACTACTGAGAGGCCCCACACTAGGATAAAATAACTGTTTAGTGCTCACTGGTTTTCAACGATGTTAAAATGAGGTCATTTGGTGACGAACACAAAAAAAACAGAATGAAGTGATTTTATACGAAACAGTAACAAGTAGAATACATTAAACACAAAGAGAAATAAAATGTCACGTTTATTTCGTTTGTTTAATATTTAATAAAAAAATCAATGTGGCTACTAATGTGAAAAGCAGACACATAAGACTTGTTTAAACTCACTCTTTTTCTTTATCAGTTTTAATGCTATCACTAGCAAAACACAATAATCAATCGATGTTGTCATAGCGACGATACAGAATAATTTACATTGTTATTAAGTAGTATATGTTGCACTAAATTAGGGTTCGTGAACCACACACCTTTCAAAAGCAGGCTACTTTTATACCCACAGTTCCTGGAATACAGACATACTCACTGATATCAGACAACAGTATTAATTCTGGACACGTAAGCAGAATCCAAGTCCGTGGACAGAGATCATGGTAGCATCTGTCATCGACTTAGCTGAAGCACATGAACTTTGTAACCGAGTCAGTGCTTATGGTAAACTGTCATTTAAACTTGCAACTTCAAGTATCCTTCAAGGTTGATCACCAGCACTATTTCTACATAATTTCATTACTATAAGTGGCATTTTCCACGTCTAATTATTAAACAGGATAATCTTCAATAAAGAAGTTTACTTATCGACTCAGAATCTGTCAAGTCTTTTACGTTTCTCCCCTCAAATTTGAAGTAGTTTCTTCAGGACTGGCAAGCATGAATGCCCAAATTAAATGTAAGAAGGATTGGTAGTTAAACCTGTTGACTGTTTCACATACCTTGGAAGTCTCATCAGTCCTGATAAGTTGATGACTGACGAAATCATATAATGGGATAAGAAAGCTCGTTTAGTGTTAATCAACTTAAGCCATAGCGTAGGTAGGACACAAGTGTACTAATCACAGGACGAGTTTACAGTGCAGCACTCCACTGTTTCACTATACATGTGTGAAACATGGTCTTCAAAACAATAGGATATTTGTAGATTTGAAGCATTATTCCTGTTTATTGGGGCCACTGAGTAAGCAATGATGAAGTTAGACTTAGGGTGTTAAGAAAAGAAAGTAAACCAGTTAATAACACTATGCATCTTCACAAACTGAGGTGATTGGCATATGCATTACGCATGCCTAACCACCGCCGACCTCTACGCGTAATAATGACTGATGTAAGAATAGGATGAAAGATTAGAAGCTGCCAAACCTTAACTGGGCATCAGTATATGAAGTCGTTGACTGTTAGTCTAAACCATAAATTTAGATGAAAACTACCTGATAAGAGCCAAGCGACCGTCATGGTCAATAGCTAAACACTCTGAATGACATAACTCGAAATCGGTCGTAATCGCGTAGGTGTATCAATTCACTATCTTTCCTAAAAACCTAGGCTTTTAGGTCATTTTGTATATTTCTTTCTATGAATCATTTCTTTCTTCTAGAGTTATATTCATTCATATCCAATTTTTCTTACTATTGCTTTTACAACTTTGATATTTATTCTGCTTTTCTGAAGTGATGTGGAAACTTGGGCCAATGCTTAAATGTGCTAGGTTACGACGCTGCACAGGAAAAACTGTGCTATGCAGTATAAGTATCAAATACTGGTTGGAATTTTATAGCGTAACGACGCAATCAAGATATATTGGCTGGAAAACTTGTTTTCTTAAGTCCAACCATGGCCGAGTAGGTCGCTTGGAATACGGTATGACTAAAGGTAACAAATGTAAAATACGTGAGTAAACTCATACTGTCAAATGTACAGGGGTGTGATAGCAGCAAAATGCTCCTCTCAGACTGCCATCATCTGTAATGACGCTGTTTCTTTACAACCGAAGGAAAGGGTTGAAAAGGTCGAAACTATAAATAGAAAGCCTATATTTGCCCTCATAGATTTTTATGGCTAGAGGTAAGGTTAAAAAAATTCGACTATTAAAAAAAAGCCATACATGGCCGGTCTCGAACAGCCGTCCCCTCAGTCCAACGATCAAGTTGGAATCAATTTCCACTTCATATTCCAAAAGTAAAACTATGTTATAAGGATATTTACAGCTCTAGAAGCGACAACTACCTTCATACCTCCAACAGAATTGACTAATGTGTCACTATGAATAAATGAACTAATGTTTCTCAATATTGTCTGGTTTTGTGAGATTACATGCCAAACAGATAAAAATCACCATGTGTCAACTGAAACATGCTTAAGCAGAAACTGTCTAACCAGTTTATCATAAACACACATTTGTGTGATAAACAAGACTTTGTGTGTATACTGTAAAATAAATTGGATTACTTATTCATTTCGCTACAGCCTTATGATCTGTTTCACTTAGTTATAGACAATGCAGACTCTGATACATCTGTGTATTAGCTCAAGTTCTTATACCACATTAGCACGACGATTTAAATAAGCAAGATCAATACAGCAATACGGTTTAACATGAAACACAAAAATATGTATGAAAGAATGATAAAACTTAATACTTAGAAGATAAAGAGGGAATGAACCTACGCACCTGTTACCGATTCTGAGCCATATCTCCCAAGGAGAAAACACTGAAACTCAATTCTTGAGGCTTAAGGTAACAATAATGGTGATAAACAGAGGAAAGTAACTCAAAACCTACATGAATAATTCGTTTGTATTCAAGGACATCGAAAGATAACATGCTGCACACACCTTTTGGCAATTTAACTTTCCAATGTACAGATACTGCAGTAAATATTCTTGTTTTGGAACTTGTTTCAGTTGAATAACTATTAATGCTAACTCCTTAAGGACGTATATGCCATTACAAAACGATATGGTTGTTTATAATAATTTCTGCTCTGTCTCTACTTCGTAAAAATAACGAGAGACGAATACACTGTAATGCATCCTGCATAGTGATGGATGGGAAAACAAGTAGTCGCAGAAACTGAACTAGAGAAAACTTTCTTGACCGATTATGAGTCTCAGATAATGACTATTGAATGATTACAAATTGAAAATACGACAAACAGAAATACAGGATAATTCAACTTGGGAATTCCTTATTGAAATAAAATTCATAGTAATAAACAAAGCCATCATTAGCATCGTTATCTGCATTCATTACAGACTGATGTTGGCTTGATACCCCGAAAACCCGAATATACTGAAGAGCTGTCGAATACTATTATAAGACCCTACAAAAGTGACTAAACACGACACTAACACAGATCGAATCCAAGTTCTTCAGGTCTAGCGGAAGATATTTAACAATTTCACTAGTACTCCCCACTTCAATCAATTTATGGTATAGCGGAAAGATGCTATGTGGGGAAATTATTTCACTCTGTGTTTGTCTAGACTCCAGCAGTCACAACTTTTCCTCTGAAATTCATGTTTTATTCGAATTTATAAATGGAGCATATTATATGAAATTCAGATGTCGTAACTAGTGGAGTCCATATAAAACTAGAGTGAAACAATCTTTCTGGGTAAACAAATAAGACCTAGTGTATAAAATTACAGCATATTACAAGTAAAGCATGAGTAGAGAGAAAATGAGATGCTTCAGTTTGTGCTATTTGTTTGCTAACCACTTCAATGACGCTAGAGCCAGAAACCAAAAAGTTAATTTAACAGTTCAAAACACAATACAGTAATAACTTTATGTTGACTGAATACTTAGAAGTGACTAATGGAATATTATTTAATCCTTAGTAATGATCAAATTCTATTGATCAGATTACAATGTGGTCCTACAAAAAATAACACCACAGACTATGACATAGGATGACGTGTATTCAAATCTTGCAAGCAGTATCTATCCGACCAAGATTACATGCATACCTTCTATCGACGAGTGGTAACTAACGTGAAATCTAAAGTGAATGAAGCTTCCCGTAGAATACCGCTAATCGTCTCACACCAAGAAATATATAATGCACATGAAGTTTAGTTATGTAGATTAATAGATAACATTAGAATTCAATCAACAGAATTCGAAAAACGGCACGAACGACTAACCGAATATCAATTAATCACTACTCAGTGAGTAATTCATTCACATTTTAAATCACTACTATCCGATATTCTTGAATAGGATGATTACCTTCAAACATTTAATAAATAAACCTTTACGCACACAAATAACAACTCGTTAAAACCATATCAATTCTATAAAACAGTTCAATAGTTGATCGTTTAGAAGCGAATGACTAATTAATCGATTGGAAATCAGAAGTGATTGATTTATGCGTAGAATAAACTACTTTCAGACACAATCGAATATTTTTCTTTCTAAAGTCCTACTAACGAAATTGAATGTAGTAGTGTCCTATAAATTAGCGACTACTTGCAAGTTCATGTGACAAGTTATGGAGTGAGTGGGGGGAGGAGACTAACGATATAAACTTGTCACTTCGAATTACCGTCGATCCAATAAGATTCAGACTTGGATTTCAATTGATTAGATTTAAAGTCCCTTCCCCCCTCACATAAGCAAGCAATACTGAATAACGTAAGAGTAGAATGGAAGAAAAGTAGGTGAGGTCAAAGTGAAATGTAACATCAGTTCATAAAACCATTCGCCCATGATCTGAAACATGTTATGAGGTTCAGACCCCAGAGTTGTAGTCGACACAATACTCATCATGACTGATTGATGCTAATGTAGCTCAGAACTCGTCGTAATGGAACAGGTGCATTCACTTTTTATCTTACTCTAGATCCTGAGGTTAAATCTGATATGGGTATTTTCCCTGAGAATTCATCCTTCATTTTCGAATTATAGTCTCTATCTAATTCTTTTTACCATACCTGGTGTTACTACTACTTCTAGAACCTTAGAATTCAGTTTAGCATGTTGATGTGGTATACAAACTTACACCGATCCGTATATGTTCCAGGCTCCATATTACTTATGATCGGTTGACTGAAACATACAATATTGTTATTATACTGATGAGAATATCGAATACATGTAGTCGATTGTACTTTTCTATAACCAACTAGTTGTTCAAATGATTACTAGTGATTTATTATTATTTCTACTACAAAAGTTTTCCTAGCTATCGTTGCCTTGACAGTTATTTCAACTCCATCGGAACCCATCGTCTTCTTATCTCATCATGCTAATGTGATATTGCAACTTGACCAATGCACATTTGTGCCGAGTTGAATGTTAATAAAAGTTAACTGACTAACAGTGAACGTTGGAGTTCAACCATGTTGCGTTTGAGACAAATATCATCAATAACAAATAAAAGCTGGATAATATCGCAAACGTAATAAAGTCATAACTGCAAATCGTTGGATTTCGACTCAGTGATCTGAAGGTTAAATGCTCATCTAAAGTCTTGGATCATCGATTTGCACTGCCAAAGAGCTTTTTACTAGGATGAAATCGCTGCTCTGTGGTTTTAGGTTGCCATTAGTTCTTGAACTGAGGTAAGAGGGTGATTACGAAAGTAAACAGTTATATGAAGAGAACGAGTTCACAGACCAAATTTATACAATTTAGTAATAATATGATCACCGTATTTAAAAAATCTATCATTCAAAAGACCACTACATCATCCTAATAATGAAAAACAGAATAATCAGTTAAACACAATTCAGAACGTAGCATATGTGTACTAGCTGTTTAAATTGCTACACCACTTCAGCAATCCAAGATGAAAACTAAACTAGTAGGGACAGAATAACATCCGTGGTCGTAAAAAGACTCGATATCGAGAATCAAGTAGTGAAAGGAACACTATAAAGTAATTTCAAAGTTAATGATGTGCTGGGAGAGAGAATGAATGCAACGGTATCATTCCAAGAGATTCTGGGCTATGTTATCCAACGTTTACAACCATCGGATGCCAGCGTCTCACAGATTCCAACTAGATAGTCTGCATCAAAATATAAGGTTAAGACCAACAATTAGATACACAACATTACCTAATCTATATAATGTCTTTCCTGAATACTCTGTACCTAATCTAAACATTGCTCCCTCGATGATCCAACAAACATGAACACTGTTTTAAAGATATCTATAAGCAAATACTAGAAAAGTATAAATGTTTTCTCTTTAGAGGGGCTACGTTTCAAATCTGTAAATGAGAGTTAACTGCCCTGAACGTTGTCGATACCTTGACGCGATGAACGAGCTTACTATTGTGATGATCCAATTGAGCTATAGTGGCTAAAACGATCATTGCTTAAGGTTCTATCATGCTAGGGCGTTCACTTGGAGAGCCCTAAGATTAAAAGCAGCAAACCTTATTTCTGAGAGACTGTATACAAGTGTACATAGGTTAGAAAAGGGCTGTTCTAAAAATGTACACCTCACCTTGCTCCACAAACTTTCGTCCCCGGCATTAAGTTCTTCAAAAACCAGGGGCTAACAGAATGAAAACATTTCGTAAAACAAAACGTGCATCACCGTCCTCCATCAGTTGTCTCTTGGGTACTGTGGCCTCATTTTGGAGTTGTCCAAGCCACTTTTAGTCTAGCTTCTTTCAGGTATCGCAAGAAGAAACTTTTCAAGGTGTAGGTGATCGGGGAGTGATAACTGCCCTCATGCCTTCCTTAGTATAATATTGATAAGCAGTGTATAACACCGATTCAAAATTGATTTGTACTGGTTGTCTTGTTTTTTTCATAGATAATAATTACCAAATATTAACAATATTAGACAACTGGTTTCCTTTAGTTAATTTTTTGTTCAACTTTTTCTTGTTCTTATTCAAAGATAAACTTGAATGTAAATTGATTACAACTTTGAGTCATTCAAGCATAGAAGTTAATTCTATTGTTAGAAAGTGAATAACCTAGTTATTGTATTCAATTGTTCAATTATTAAACCAAATTGTTCTGTTCTGTTTAAAAATTGTTTCTTTCATTAATTAGGTCGTAGGTTCTAATTCCCTTCCATCTATTACAATTCCAGTAGCCTAGTAGTCAGTATCACTAGCCTGTATATGTGGAGTGTGGCGCAAAGCTGAATATGTGAATCCGTATTTAATAAACGGGTCGCATCATCACAACGAGATAAAATTGACAAGATGAGTAGTAAGTAAATGTAGTATTAATCATAATGAAAAAGACAAAACATTGAGGATATAGTTTGATAAGATGGTATGTAAACGTATGTATGGAGGGATACTAGAGTTCCAGGGAAAAATAAAGAGTAGATGCATTTACATTGGTTTTGCGTCATATCATGTAACATCTCTCCAGATGAAAATAGTCACAAACTTACAAAACGTTTTATACAATATATATTGAAAAAGAATATATGGACAGTGTTATCAATGCCGCAGCAGTGATAATTAATAAATATGGTTCATTTAATATGACTTGACTAAGTAGAGTAACACTACAAAAGACAAACTTACAAAAGGGATAAAAATGGTTTGAAATTAAGGCATATTGATACTGATGAATTCTCTGAGTCGTAAATCTCAGTAAAATCGAAGGTTTACAAACAGTTAAATCATGTCAAGATTTAAAGGTAGCTTCTATCTCAAATTCTTAATAATCGATGAACTACTGAAACTTATAGTGGAGAACTGGGCAGTTTTTTTTCATTTTAGTACAAGACTTCTGAATCCCCCCCCCCCATTTACGAAAACTGAACGCCGGAAAATATTAGGTTTCGCAGTGCAAGAAAGACACCTTTTAATCAAATCCGGTCACTTTAGTAATTATAACAATAGTGTGCTTATTGTTAATTAGTCTTAAAGAAGATTCCCTAAATCCTAATTGAAAATTTTGATATATTCACTTAAATAAATCAGAAATGACAGTTTATTTTGAGATTATACTACATCACATCCAAAGAAATATCCTACATGTATCATATTCTCCTCCAGACCTGTAGGCTCTCAAAAATTCTATCTGGGATTTAAAATTATCTCAAGTCCATGCACATCTTTCAAACAAGGAGAGAACGGACTTCTAGTGCAACCTGGCCGTCAACAGTTGTCTATGCTAAAGTGATTCCGCAATGCAAACCACCTTTGAATTAAAAATAACCTCTACAAGTCTTCCTAACTCATGAAACAATGAACCATAATGAAACAAAAAGAAAAAATCGCACTTCGTGAATACCTAACTATGCAAATCAAAACACCAAACCAACGTAAATGTTGGCCAACCGAAAGCATTGGTTAGAAAACGTATTAAGGTGTTTCTGTTCCAGCATCTGCCACCAAAACACTAATAAACATTTCTTACATCTTTAGTTATATGAAAGGTGTATGCAGTATTTTGATTACATACGGACAGAAAAAATACATGCTTTCTAGTCCATGACGTCAATAAAGCATTTTAGTCATTTTTTCAGTCTTCGTTTAACAAATTGAGTGGCCAAAAGTCAGGAAACGTTTTGGACTTCGTATATCAGATATCTTGCTAAGCTGTTGAAATGTATTAAGGTGAGTGTCTGAATTCTAGTTTAAATGAATTTTAATTATATCTCAATTACTCAAAATGTCGGATATCCAGTGTCTTGCGCATAACTAAGATCATAAGTGATCTTCAGAGTTAGTAAAGCAAGATTCATTTAGTAAAGCATGATTCCATGGTACGGAAGAGGTTTAAAACTTCCAAATAAAGATTTTTAGTTGATTCAGGTCAAACTTTTTTGAGAAATAATCCATTTGTCAACAATTCCAAACTAAATAATCATCAATCAGTTATGAACAACGTACAGTCTGAAATATGTGTACGTTAACTCAAGTTCCCAAACCACAAAAAGCACGATGAGATTAAAACTACATGCTTAGTATTAAAACATTCTTAAGCATCGAAATTTCCATAAAACCACTAATCACTGTCTAAAGTTATTGAACTTCAATATGCCCACCTATTCGGGCCACTTAACACACACATGTACACATACTGTGGTGGATACTACTCATAAGGTCGTGCATAAGTAGTAGGTAGCGGAACGTCACATGAATTGAAAACGATAAACAGCATACGAGGTGAGTTTCGAAGTGACATAGAGCAAATACTCATCACAATACGCAGAATAAATGAAGACAACCAGGGGAAGCAGGTCTACAGCCAACATTTATTGAAGAACACAAAGGACGTGCAAATAGATAATTGAAAGTAGTGCATATATTATTTATGAAGTTCTCTATTTTCACCTGAGTACCTTAGATCTAACGTACCAGAAACACAAGGAGTATTGATTGGCTGTTCCGTAAACAGCAGAGCGCACTTAACATATATCCCTTTAGATCACATCACCCCAACCAAATCGGTTGGAAAAGAGTAAAAATAGTGACTAATAATCTCAAAGGCCCAAGGCAAAATATTTCCCTTGAGCAACGGGCATCTGCAGTGATGATGCTTTGTTACAACGAAGGGTTAAAAAGATTAAACCTAAAGACAGCAGACCTTCCTTCAACCCCAAAAATTCCGGTCAACAATGAAAAGTATTGAGCCAACATATCTAAAAATACTTTTTAAAGCTCCTAATGCGGTTGTGCTATGGGCTCTGAGGTCACAATCACAGGTCAGTAAAACCACCCAAACATAGTTATGTCTTCAGTTACCTTAAAAGGAAATATCCTATCAAAGTGTGGGCAACCGAAAGTGAAAATCTAGAGTCTACCTTGTTTACGTGAATTAAACAATAGGAATTGATATATTGTTACTCATGATAAAACAATACTTACAAGATTGAGAACTAATAAACATCCAATGGATAGTCATCGTTGAAAACACACAATTCACACTGCATGTGTATAATAGCCAAACGAATTTGTAGGGAACTGTAGCTACAAAGATAAACGGAAAATGAAGAAAACATAGATCCGAGATCGATGTCGAATTTGACACCATAAACTGATCTTTAGACAGCAATCGCAAACTTTGCAGCCGCTTCTTACTAGTATGAAACTCGTTAGCGGTGAGCACACCCCCCACCTATGTCACTGGTGATTAACTTGGAGAGGGAGTAAACTTTGGATATCACTATGGACGAGGCGGCTAAATATATTGTGAATTTACTAGAGTTAGAAATACCAGCTTTAAGATACGGACTCAATGGTCTGAAAATTAATGATTCACCGTTGAACCTGATCCACAGTGAAGACATGGGTGTTGAAAAGTCCAATGAAAGAATAAAACATCCGTAAAATACCTTCTGGTTTTCGATGGCTGCTCAATCTAAACCAATAAGTGATATCAAATTCAAAGTCAACAATCTCCTCACTAACCAATCGTAAATTAATTTTCCAATGTAACTACAATATATGAAACAATCAACTTATTTTGATAATAAATTTCCATACTTGCTAAACGTTTACACAGTTTTAAATTTGACATCACTAATTGGTTTGAGTTAGATAACCACTAAAAACCGGGAATTGCTGAACAACCATTTCGTCCTAGTATGGATTTCTTCAGAAGTGAGTAGTCATAACCTAATATAGAATCCAACCCAGGAACTATAGGCTTCGCGGCGAACGCTTAGCCATCAGACCAGTGAGCAAGTTGGCATCCAACAGTTGATATTTCTGACTGAGTCAATTCACATTAGGTTTGTGCGACCTCACCCATTTCCATCGGCGAGTAACTGCCATATATGCAACAAGGTTGAGCTATGCTAGTCACGTCTCACTAGTACTCCAGAAATTACTTCCAGAAGTTAGTCACTATGGAGGTGATAATAACTATAATTGGGTGTTGTGGAGATTGTTGTCATTTCTCCTTAATATTGATAAGAAGCATATTCTTACTTTTATTTAAATACTAACTAATTAATTAACATATGATGAAATACACTTACTACCTACAATCAATGAGCATACACATATGTTTTTCAATGTTTCACGTTTTCCGAAAATCATAATGTATATATGTTTACAGAAAAATTAAGGATGAATGTCAGATGATTATGAATTAGTGTAACTATTTCCATAAATAAAGTTGTAAACCATTAGTTGTTGTAAGAATTGCTAGGTTTACATTTGATATCACGAACTGAAATATACTGGATAATCACTGAAAACCGAGAATCACTGAACATTTGCATTATCCTAGTATAGGACTCCTTATAAGTGCCTACGTGTGTCATTGGAGGATCAATAATAAATTAGTGAGCCTCAACAATATTCACAAAACTCAATCCTAATCAGCATAATCTCACTAGTAACCAAATACAATATGTAATTCCTGAGTTCCAGTTAAAAAACAGGACTAATAGAATTCAACTAATTCAGACGGGAGGCGATTGCTCACCAACGACAACGGATGATGTAGGGCAATATATCGTGGATTCATCAAAGTTAAAAATGTCTACCAGTGGATACAGGTTCAGTGATCTAAGAGTTAGGCGTTCGCCACGAAGCCTGAAGATCTTGAGCTTAATCACCATTAGGGACTCAGGCTGCGCGCTGCTGAAAAGTTCCATGCTAAAACGAAATATCTAAGAAATATTTCCTGGTCTTAAACGACTGTTTAATTCAGAATTTTATACATTTATTCTTAAAGAAACAGAAAATGAGATGTAGAAAGCTTCGAATTTCAAACTAATCTAGAAAAGTTTAATTATTTTTTTTCTCTACATTTCACTTACAGAGAAAAACTTAATCACACCCAATCAGTTGCACAAAATGTTTACACGATATTATCAAATACTAATTGAGAATAACAACTGAACGAAGAAATTTCTTTTCAATTGGTTTTCCAGCAAAGCTCTAAACCAATGTATATGTAGTTTAAAATAATAATAAAATTGATGCCGATCAAGTGATGTATCAGACTATTATGTGACGAGTGTCAATGTGATTATAGAGATAATTTTAAGTGGTTAACAAAAGAATGGAGTGGATAAAGTGACTTATTAATCAAAGGTCAAAAATCATAGATGAACGAATAAGGATTTGAATTGAGATGATTTCTGGGGATCGGTATTAAGCTAAGCTGATTGCATTCGTTACAGATTGATGTTAGCAGGATACCAATGAAAACTAAGGAGCACTGTACGGTTGTCTAGTTCTAGTATGAGACTCCTCAGCAATGCACATCCTAGACCCAACCTAGGGGCTTCAGGTTGACGAACACCCAACCCTCTGCACCACTGGGCCGGCGCCCAATGATAGAATTCCGGTGCAGAAGGTTAGGCACTCGCCTATCATAAACCCCTGGGATAGAATATAGGGTGCGCACTGATTACAAGTCCTATACTAGGACAAAACAACTGTCCAATACACCCTGGTCTTCAATGGCACCCTGTCAATATCAATCTGTGATGATTTCGTCAACTAGCTTTATATGCAAACTGATAATGGAGGTAGAAAAATATTTTAAGGGTAATTACGTAAGGATAAAGGATGACTGATGGCGATAAGGTCTAGCTGAGTTCATTGTTAAGGTATATGAAGGTTGCCTTGTTAGACAATCTTTTGCGATATGTATAAAGCTCGTGTTTGCAAGGAGTAAAAGACTATCTGAGTATAATTGCAGCAGACAGTCACCGTTATCCGTTCTATGAGCTGGAACACTGAAGCATCCACCTAAATGTCTTTCATTCTGATTTAAGCTACCTAGAAGGGGGTTAAAATCACCTGTTATGAGTACTGAACCTGTGTTTGGCCTTATGAAGTTCAGAGAGCTTTTTATAAGATTCATCTTTCATCGCGTTCGGACGATAGCCATCGGAAGTGTAAGCAGAAAAGACGAAACGGTAACTCTGTCACAATTTATGCGAGTCCTTACTAAACCATTTATTCAGACAGCACAGAGGCAATAGTTGACAAGGGTGAATAAAAGAAATGTTTGCTGTGACTTCATACTTAGTGATATGCCTACAGCTGCTAGCCCCCGAGAAGTTGCTTTTGGGTCGCCAGGTAAACGAAGGATGTACCGAGGTTCTTCAAATTGGTTAGATGAGGTCAAGTGATTAACGACGTCAGGATCCTGTACGCGTGTTTTGGGAGATACGACACATATCAATGGCACGGTCTTCTTGTGTTTTCATCAGGGAGATCTGTTGTCCAATTTGACATAGGGTTCATACATTGAAGGCTCCATTATGTAGTTCAAAGCGTAGTTTCATTAGATCCAGGGCAGTAATCCGTGAACTAAGGATCATTGTTGGCACTGTTGGACACATGAAGAAGACAGAAATTAAAGGTTGATAGTGGAAGTAGAGAGAATATTAGAAATTGAAGAAGGGATTTCATCATGAAGATGGTTATCTTGAGTGCTTTTAGAGGTATGAGAACGGTAATAACATCCCACTTGCCTACACCTCAGAAGGGCTCTCTGTCTTGAGATACCTGAAAAAGGAGCTGAATTAAAAGTGGTCTTAACGACCCCAGAGTAAGATCGTAATATCCAAGGGAAAACAGTATATAAGTGACTTTCAATAGGAATCCATTAAAGTGCTTGTTTTGCTCTCAAATTTACTATTATGCCTATAGTGATAAGGTCTTGCCTCAGGGACAACTGTAAGAATATACTTGTCTTGCAACAGGTTCATATAATTTTTTTAAAGTTAACATTCAATCTATATCAAATAAATGTGGAGCACATTAAATTACTTTGATTCAATTAAGTGATTACAGTGTTCAATCTTCAGACACAATATCACAAGTTCGAACCCCCACCTAATCCGTTCACGTCACTTTGAGAAACCTTGAAATAGCACCAACAGTCCTCAGCTTTAGTGTGGCTCAAAAAGCTGAATACATAAATCCGCACCTGGAAAATGAGCTAACCTAAGTTCACAGTATGTTATAGAAAAATATTCGACTTAGAATATTTTATAAAGTTATTCGTAATAAACGTGTCACAAATTCAAATGTGTGCATTTGTATATATTCGCTTATCAGTAATATTCATAAACTTACATTCATTTACTGAATCACCACTTCGTCTAGATATGAACACTGTATTACACGCCAGTATTATGTAACATATAGCAGTACTTAATAAAGCCCACTGAGATGCATCTAAACACCAAGACAGGAGATCTGGGAATTTCGAGTCACCCAGAATTATCCATATATAATCCAAGATGAGTAGGATGATAAATATGGAAGCAAAAATACATCGATACACTACAAATGTTTTGCCTCGACCAAAACATATGTACTAAAATCCAAATAAAAGTAAAACGAAACAAACAGATTAATTTGAGTTGTATATATTTATTATAATAAACAAATCATTATTATTACTGACCCGTTTACCAGGTACAGGTTTGCGTATTGAACTTTGAGCCACACCCTAAGTGTCGAAGCTAGTGGTAGCACCCGGTCGCCCAAACTGGAACAGGCAGTGGGGTCTGAACACAATGGATGAAAACCAGGCACCATAATCGCTGAACTGCCGTTCAACAATGCAACTGGTAAGTTTATAAAAATCAATAGATTTCTTCCGGGACTACTATTAGATAGCAAAACTAAAATGATACAACTTTATATATCTCATTAGTTCAAAACCTCCACCTACCGAATACTTACTTTTATTTCATGTGATCATAACACCACAATTATGTAAATCTGCTGGAATCTTATAGTTTGATAATTATAGTTTGAAAGTGCCAATTATAAGTGATAATTCACAAAATACTCTATACGGTAAAAGCTAGTTAATCAGATACGTGGGAACTGGCACAGATATGCATCGATCTGAGTTGTCGCACATTGTATTATCACAAGGAGAGAAAGCTAATATGATCAATGGAAATAAGGTCGAAAGAATAGTTGTAGTAGTCTTAGTACCAATCACAGTAAAAAAAAACAGGATATAATTAGAAAAGGGTAAATGGAATAGAGGGATAGTATAAAACAATATTGAAAGCCAGCATTCGGAAGATAAAGAATAAATACATCTGCACCACTGAAAACGACTTTGATTTATATCACTCACGATCTAAAACTATAAAGCACGCTAACCATGCCAATATATAAATCAGGTCTACACTCTTCAACAACAAGAAATAAAGGAAACAACTTATTCTGATCAATTCTTTAATCAATTCTAATTGGTTATACTGCTTTCTCTGAGCTGGATGGCTTAATTGAGGAGCTTTGATCGTCATTTGGATGACTTAAAGCGGTCATTTTAGTATAGGACTAAGGATATTCAAATCAACAGCGACGAATCGATGGTACCCTTCGATATCACAGCTCTATTCACTCCAGTTGAACCAAAGCTGATACAAGACACTATATTTCTTCTCCTCACCAATTATCCTAGTCTTCCAAAACACACAAAGCCTCAAAGTCAAAGCATACTGGAACTCATAGAGATGTGCTTAACGACATACATTCAATTCAGCAATGAAACATATAAATAAAGAGAAAAAACACCAATGATATCACTAATATTTGGACTTATTACAGAAGCAGTGATACAGAGATTAAAATCGTCAGTGTTACCGATGATCAAAACAAAAATGTGGATTCCGTTATGTAAATGATACACTCGACATCATAAAGAATGGGTTGGAAAATGACTACAGTTTGATCAACAGCATCTTTGAAGACAAAATTTACATTGGAAAAGGAGTAAAATAACAAACTACCGTTATTGGATGCAGCTAATCATCAGAAGTAACACAGGGAAACAGGTATAATCAACATAGAACCTGGCACATGTGTACATCGGCACAGCAACATTAACTTCACATGGTAGAAGTAGAAGTCACTTAAACGATAATAATAATAAAAACAAAAAGGAGTGAACTCATAGAATACTGTCCAGGGAGAAAAGAGATGAAGAATGAAAAGATAGTTATAAAATAATTTTAAGCTCATGACTTAAGGGAGGATAATGAGTGGATACATCTGCGCCATTGTGACTGATACTGAGCCATGACACTCAACGTTTCCAACCACAGGTTACGGTATTCGCGAGGACCCCATCCAGGCAGTCGGCAGCTACCTACACGACTCAAATCAGCAGTCAGTGGCTTCATGGGTTGATGCCACGTTTCAGTATGACCGCCCATAACTCTCTTTCAACCTGCTCCTATATCACCCAACATCGCGCGTTGAGGCAGACAGTGGTTGGGCATACGCACCACATGTCTCAACCACCTCAGTCGATGTAGATTCACAACCTCATCTACTGACTTACCACCTTTGCCTAACACCCGTTGTTTAACCTCGTTATTACTTACTCAGTGATCCCATCTAACGCGACCGATGTTTTGAAGACATCGATGATCAAAAACTAATAACCTACGAGTGTTTTTTACCCTTAATGGCCACGCTTCACACCTATACAATAATACAGAGTGAACTATTGCAAAGTACACTCGTCCTTTCGTTGAAAGACGGATATCTCGCCTACACCATAGGTAACGTAAGTTGGTAAAAGCCAAAAGGACGTTTCGAATTCGTACTGAGGTTTCGTCAGAGACCAACCCATTAGGACTAATCAGACTTCCAAGATAAGTGAAGTGGTCGACGTGCTCAATTACTGCACTTCCTATCTTTAGCTCAGGTCTTGATGAAGACCAGTCCTGAATCAATAGTTTGCAATTAGAGAGGGAGAAACGCATTTCGAACATGGTTTCATTGGTTTTTATTGCTGTTGTCACGTCTCACAACCATTTAATAAAACGGTGAACTGTTGCTCAGTACACTCGTCTTTTCGTTGAGAGACGGATATCTCACCTGCGCCATAGGTGACGCGAATTGTCATAAGCCAGACGAACGTTTCGGATTCGTACTGAGATTTCGTCAGAGACCATCCCATAAGGGCTAATCAGACTTCCACGATAAGTGAAGTGGTCGACGTGCTCAATTACTTCACTCCCTATCTTTGGCTCAGGTGTTGACAAAGACCCATCCTGGAGCAATAGTTTGCATTCAGACGAAGGGGTGAACGCATTCCGAACATGGTTGGATTAGAGCTTATTACTGTTAAAAGATTCTGAATCTTATGAGCGTCTTCGCCAAACAGAACTATGTCATCAGCACATTCTAAGTCAACAAGTAGATCCCCTGGTAGGAGATCAATTCCTGAAAAGTTAGACGATGAAAGTGTAATTTCCATCAGTAAATCGACTATTAAATTAAATAAAAATGAAGATAGTGGGAAGCCTTGACAGACACCACTTGCGGTTACAAGTTCAGATGACCGTTCGCCATAAGCTTTAACACGAGTACCAATGTTTGACTAAAGAGCCTTAATGAAATCTATGTACTTCTGGAGTACACCTTTCAATGAAAGACATTGCCATAGGACTTCTCGGTCTACAGAGTCAAATGCCACTTTCAAGTCAAGAAAAATTACCATTGTCGAGCGCTGAAAAGTGTCTGTGTTCTAAAACTTGGCGAATGGTGAATATCTGGTCTATACAACCGCGAACAGGTTTGAAACCAACTTGATTTTCTCGTATTTGTAGATTACGAGTTGTAGATAAACATCTGATAATTATAGAAGCTAGTATTTTAGACACTATATTAGTCAAACTAATTCCTCGATGGTTATCATAGGACAACTTTGACCCTTTCTTATATACTAGGACGATTAACGATCGACACCAGTCAGGCGGAATTATGCTAAGTTCCCAAACGTTAGTCAAAATATAAGTCAGTCTAATCGTCAAAGCGGGACCTCCATCCTTAAAGACCTCTGGGCATAATCCTTCCGGACCTGCTACTTTGACTCGCCTTAGATCGGCTATAGCTTTTTCGACTTCGGCAAGAGTCGGGAGAGCCTAAGTCGACTTTCCATTCTGGCTGTCTTAAAATAGTAGGGAAGTTCTAGAGCAGCTGAAGGCCAACCGAACTGCTCCTTGAAGTGGTCAGCCCATCATTCTAAATGTCTAGACTGAGAGCTAATAAGCGTTCCATCTTTTTCGGTGATTGTCTCACTAACACTTGGTTTTTTAACCCCGGTTCCCTTTATTAACTTGAAAAGTTGTCTAGTGTTACTTAACGCCACTGCCTTTTCCATTTCTTTTGCTATTGTTACTCACCGCTGCTCATGGCCGTTTCGCAAACTTTTCGTCAGTTTTTAACTGATTACTCTTCGCTCCTCATCATGTCCGGAGTCTGACGCGAGTTCATCAACTCAAAAGAAGTCATTAAGATCCACTGATTTTCCTTGACATGTTGATTTAAATCCCGGATAGATGCCACGGTTTTTTGGACATCTTGCTAAGCAGTATCTAGTTGGTTCGCATCTTTATAATTGCCTAAGTGATTCTTCAGTTGTTACTGGAATTTAATCTTCGCTGTTTCGTTAGTGGATTGAATTTTAATGGGTTTTCCTGTAGTAGTCTTTCTTCGCCCTGTAAGATGCAAGCACATGCGTGATCGTACTAGAGCATGATCCGAATCTAATCATGTACCCCAGAAAGATCGGCGATATTCTATTGAGCGCCCCCAACGGTGGCTGATGGCAATATGGTCTATTTGAGTCTACCTTTGAGTAGGGCCAGGAGGTTGCAATGTGAGACGATGTCGCTCTTTATGCTTAAAGTTCGTCTTCAGTCAGTCAGTCAGTTACAACGTAGAACTTGGTACATGCGTACATCAGTTCAAGTTGCCATGCCTCAATTAGCAGATAAAGATTAAATTGTCCGACCAAATCCCAGAGTAGGGAAGGTATTAACAGAGTAAGTACTAATGGAAAGGCATAGAGATCATAGATGAGATTTGAAATAAAAAGTGATTCAGTAAAGAGAAAATTATAATAAGCTCAAAAATTAGAATTTGGAGGAAGAGAAGGAGTGGATGCACCTGCGCCATTGCAATCGATTTTGAGCCATATCACCTAAGGTCTCTAACCATTTGTTACGATCATCGTGTGGGCCCCAACCAGGTAGTCTACATCTATCAACATGGCTCAGCCCAATTGTCAATCACTTCATGGATTGGTGCCATGTTTTCGTTTGGCCACCCCTAGCTTTCTTCCAGCCTACTCCCACACCAGACAACATTGCTCGTCGAGGTAGACGGTGGTCAGGCATACGCAACACATGTCCTAACCACCTCAGCCGGTGGAGATTCACTACTTCATCAATAGCCTTACCGTATTTACCTAGAACTCTATTTCTAACCCATGCATTGCTTACTCGGTGGTCCCAGCAAACATGAGCAATGTTTCGGAAACATCTATGATCGAATACTAGGATCCTACGAATATCCTCTATCCTTAATGGCCATGTTTTACATCCACAAAGTAAAACGGATCTGACTGCTGCACAGTAAACGCGTCCTTTCGTCATTAAACGAATGTCTCGCCTATGCCACAAGTGACGCAGGATGGCAAAAGCCGATCGGGCCTTATGTATACGGGCCGAGATTTCATCGGACACCAGACCGTTAGGACTGATGAGGCTCCCGAGATAAGTAAAACGGTTAACGCATTCAATAGTTTCACTTCCTAACACTAACTTCGGTGCCGAATTAAGCCAGTCCTGAAGTAACATTTTACATTTGGATGGGGAGAATCGCATCCCAAACATGCTTACGTTCAAGTTTAAGGTTGTACGAAAAAATTCTGCATTTTATCAGCATCTTCACTCAGTAGAACTATATCATCGGCATATTCTAAGTCAATAAGTTTATCTACTGGGAGGAGGTCAACCCCAGAGAAATCAGACGATGACAATGTTAACTCTAAAAGTATGTTCATGATAAAATTAAATAAAAATGGAGATAGCGGACAACCTTGACGAACACCACTAGAAGTAGGTCAATTCCGAAGACAATCTGCCATAAGCTCTAACACGACATGTGGTGTTCGAGTAGAGAGCTTGTATAAGGTTAATGTACTTCTCCGGTACGCCTTTCAATGACACATTGCCACATAACCTTATGATCAATAGAGTCAAACGCCGCCTTAAGGTCAAGGAATACAGCTATTGTTGGGCGTCTGAAAGTGTGCCTATGTTCCAGAACCTGCCGTAAGTGTGAATATTTGGTCTATACAACCACGTCCAGGTCTGAAACCACCTTGGTTTTCTCGAGTTTGCTCTTCACGAGCTCTAGTTAGACGTCGAAGTATTATTGGAGCTAGTATTTTAGACACTATATTCGTTAAACTGATTCCTCAGTAATTATCACACGAGGACTTCTGTCCTTTCTTAAAGACCGGAATGGTTAGTGTTCGAGACCAGTCAGATGGGATTACGTCTAGTTCCCGAATTCTAGCCAAGATCTCAGTTAATCTCGCTGCTAAGACTGGACCACCTTCCTTAAATATCTCAGGGGTCAATCCATCTGGTCCTGCCGCTCTCCCTCGCTTTAAGTTTCCCATAGCCTTCACAACCTCACTGAGACTTGGGGGACCAATGTTAATTTGCCATTCAGATTGTTTGGGGATGGTGGGCAGCAGGGATGACGCCGTGGGCCAGTTGAACTGTTCCCTAAAGTGTTCTGCCCATCGGTCTAATCTTCTGGATTGGCAGTGAATAATGGAACCATCTTTTTCGCAGATAGTTTCACTTACAGTTGGGTTCCTGATACCCGTTTCCCTGATAAGTCTGAACAGTTGCCTACTGTTACCTATTGCCGCTGCCTTTTCCATCTCTTTAGCTTTCGCCACCCACCACTGCTCACGATCATTGCGTAAGCTTTTGATTAGTTTGTGTTTAAGTTGCCTACGTTGCTTATCATGTTCAGAACCAGATGGGATGTGTTGGCGAGTATCTATCAGTTCAGTAGATGCAGCTGAAATCCACTGAGTTTTCCTAACCTTTAGGTCTAGTTTATTAGTAGATATTACTGCTCTTTCAACAGCTTTCTGGATATCATTCCAGGCTAGCTCAGGTTGAGAACAGTTTACGCCGTTTACTAATTGGTTTTTTAGTTGTTCCTGGAATGTGTTCTTGACTTTTACATCATTAAGTTGAACTCTGGGGAGGATCCTTGTCGTGGATCTTTTACGTCCAGTGAGTTGCAGACTAATACGCGCTCGCACTAAGGCATGATCTAAGTCTAAACATGTGCTCCAAAACGAGCGGCAGTCTTCTATTGAGCCTCTCCAACGATGGCTAATAGCAATGTGGTCTATTTGAGTCCAGCGTTGGGTTGATTTCAGAGGCCGCCATGTCAACTGATGTCTTTCCTTATGCTTAAAGTTGGTGTTTGCGAGAATAAACGCTTGTCTGAACAAAGTTGTAGTAACCGGTCGCCATTGTCTGTTCGTTGAGCCTCAACACCATATGATCCACCTAGGTGCCTTTCAGTTTCATCTAGTCTACCTACTTGGGCATTAAAATCACCCGCCACTATTACTACATCAATGCGCTTAGCTTTACATAGAAGGTCAGAAAGCTTTCTGTAAAATTCATCTTTCATTTCATCTGAGCTGCAGTCAGTGGGAGCATAGGCAGAGACAACAAACAGACAACGGCGTGTGTCCCTATCTTTACGAGTCCTTACCGTTCCATTTAGACGGACTGCGCACAAGCGACTGTCTATTAGAATCCAGTCGAGGAGAGCCTGTTCAGCTTTTAAACTTAGTGCTATACCTACACCAGCAAGGCCTAGAGTGGTAGCAGTGGGGTCCCCGGAAACACGAAGAGTGAACCAAATAGATTCCTTATATTCACAACGTGAGGTCAAGCGAATGACTGTGCTTGGATCCTGTATATGCGTTTCAGAGATGCAGCAGATATCGATGGAGCGGGATTCTAGAGTCATGGCTAAGGATGCCTGTTGTCCTATTTGATATAACGTTCGAACGTTGAAAGCTCCAATATACAACTTAGTGCGCGGCTTTAGGAGACCAGGAATAACGTTTCGTGAACTCAAATCACTAGGATTAGAGACGCAAGGCGATAAAATTATGTTAGAAGTATTAGGCATGGTGATAAGAGAGTCATTAAGAGTTGAAGGTGGGATTTGGCTTCGAACAAGATGATCTCATGTGCTGTTAGAGGTATGAGTGCGGTTTTCCCTTCCTGGCTGCCCACACCATGGAAGGGTGTTTCTTGAAGAACCTGAAAAAGAAGGTAGATTAGTGTCGGTCTTAGAGACCTGAGAGCGTGACCGCAGAGCCAAAGGGACAACTGCTTGAGGCCTGTCACGCACGGCCTTTTTATGAAGGGTTTTTTGAGTATTAGCTCCGCACTTAAAAGCCCTTAGTGGGCACCCATACCGCCGGAGACGGAAATCCGTGAGGTAGGGTGAGGTGTGACATTTTTAGGGCCGACCTTTTCTAACCCTTCCTTCCTTGTGAGAAGGCAGCATCGCTGCAGATGCTGGTTGTCCGAGGGAAACACCTTACTGCTGTCACACCCCTCTGCAGTCAGCAGTACGACTTCGCCCTCAGACCTTGAGTAGCTGCTTTTAGTCTCATCATTCTCCAATCGACCTGCCTGGCATGGTAGAACCTACAGGAACATATGTTCCAGCCAGTATAGCTCGGTTGGGTCATCACGATAGGCAAGCCCGACCACCAGGTCAAGGTAGCAGCTACGGTCGGGTAAAGTTCTTCTTAGCTAGAAATAAACGATTGTCTGAGCAAAGTTGTAGCAGACGGTTGCCGTTATCCGTTCACTGAGCTGGAACACTGAAGCATCCACCTAAATGTCTTTCAGACTGATTCAAACTACCTATTTGGGCGTTAAAATCACCAGCCATGAGTACCAAATCTAAGTATTTGGCCCTATGAAGAAATTCAGAAAGTTTTCTGTAAAAGTCATCTTTCACTTCATCCGGATCGCAGTCAATGGAAGCGTAGGCAGAAACGACGAAAAGACAACGGCGTGTGTCCCTATCTTTCCGACTTCTTGTAGAACTATTTAGCTGGACGGCACATAAGCGACTGTCGACAGGAGTCCATTCGAGAAGTGCCTGTTCTGCTCTCATACTTAACGCAATATCTACACCGGCTAGCCTACAAGTTGCTGTTGAGTCACCAGATAAACGAAGAGTGTATTGCGAAGGTTGTTCACTCTGACTAGGTGAGATTAAGTAAATGACCATGGTAGGATCCTGTATGTGTGTTTCGGAGACACAACATACATTAATGGCGCGCGATTTTAATGTCTTAGCTAGAGAGGCTTGCTGCTTTATTTGACACAGGGTTTGTACATTGGATGCACCAATGTGAAATTCCGAGCGTGGTATTAGTATACTCAGGACATTATCTCGTGGAACGGAATCGTTGGTACTGATGACAGAGGAGGAAGTTGAAAATAGGGAATTAGGTTTGAAGCTAAGGGCAGGATAAATATTAGGAATAAGAGTTTGATTTAAATGGTGGTAATCTTGTGTGTTGTTAGAGGTATGAGGGTGGTTATCTCTTCCCAGTTGTCCACATAGTGGAAGGGTTTTTCTTCATGTAGCTAAAAAGCAAATTAGGTTAGGGTTGGTCTGAAAGATCTGGAAGCGTGACCGCTGTGTTCAAGGAAACAACTGCTTGAGGCCGGTCACACATAGTCTTTTTGAGAGAGACTTTCGTTGTTGTAGCTCCGTACTTGTTGGGGCCTTACTGCTGGAGACGGAAATCAGTGGAGTAAGGTGAGGTGTGCATTCTTAGGGTCGACCTTTTCTAACCCTGCCCTACCTTTGTGGAAAGGAAGCATCGCTGTTATGCTGGTTGTCTGAAGAAAACGCCTTACAGCCGTCACACCACTGTACAGACAGCAGTAGGACTTCGTCCCCGGATCTTATATTTGCTGCTTTGGCTTTACCGCTCTTCAACTGACCTGCCTCGCATGGTAGGACCTTGAGAAACAATTGTTCCAGCCAGTATAGTCCAATTGAGTCATCACGATAGGCAAGCCCGACCACCACGTCAAGGTAGCAGTACGGTCGGGGTGCAGGATATTTTGGCAACTAGAGATCGGGTTACACAGAACAATCAATTAAAGAATCATAATGGAAGTTTAGAGACACATTCAAAGAGGTAACTACTTTTTCTATTCCATAGTCAACTCCATATAAGTCGTTGCACGACCCTTGATCGATCGATAGAAGTGTACGAATATTACGGCTACGCAGAAAACGATTTCGGGACTTGTACATCATGATGAATTATGATGTCCTTAAAAATGTGTACCGTAAGTTTAAAAATATTTGTAAATTAACTAATAACATTTCGTAGTACCTATAAAAGGCAGTTGACACCGGATAGTTACACATGTTCTAAACGATTGTATTTAAATATTAAGAGGACTAACAGAAACAATGGGATCCCATCTTCATTGATACACGAAAACATATTAGCTGAATCAAACATGGCCAACGTGAGATCGATCGAATGTTTCAGTGATATCTACTCGATGGAAACCAATTCCAATACGAACTACACAAATACAAATAAAACAGTTACCAAGGAACTAGTCCTTGTTTAAAAAAAAGGTTTTGTACTAACTTAGTCACTTAAACCTAGGTGAGTCCCTGGGTTCTGATGGGTTATACTCCCGGTTATTATCAACTCTAGTGGACGTCATTTCAAAACCACCTACAAAGGTGCCCAACATTTTCCTTCCCTGAACCCAACTTCTAGAGGAATAAAAGTATGCCATTATTAGCCCCGTTTATAGGGGTGGAAATGTCCAGTTGGCATCCGACTATCGACTAGCATAGTAGTTAAGATATTGAGAAAAATGAACCTAGATAAATTACGCAGTCACGTGGAGTCACAAAACTTGTTGGATCCAGAGCAACATGAAGTCAGTAAGATACTTCAGTCTTACTAACATATTAACTGCTAGAAAGGACTGGACAGAAGCTATAGTTGTCGGACTAGTTGTGGATGTGATATTCATTGACTTTTGCAAGGCATTCGACAGTGTCTTATGCAGACATGTAAAATTTGCAAAACATAGGGGTAAAAGGACCGACTTAAAGCTGGATAAGGAACTTCGCATGTGGGCGAAGACAAACAGAGAGTCAACGGAATACTATATGAATGAAAGCCTGTACTAAGTGGCGTCCTGTGAGGTACTATCACAGGTACCCTTTTATTCCTGTTCTATGCCAATGAGTCGCCACAACAACTAAATTCATCGATATACATTAGGCGATGACCAAAAGATTCGGAGAATAATAGACAACGATGCTTATAGGCTTGATTTACAAGCTGGTTTCGGTGGTCCTGATGTTGGGGGGTCGGAAGTTAATTGCAGTAAGAGTGTAACAATGAACATCAGGTCATGGTAATAGCCACCTACACAAAATAAATAGCTCACCGCTGCTGCAAATAAAACATACGAATGTAGGAATAACTGTAAGTCATAACTATTGCGAAACGATTGCAGAGCAGCAGCAGAGAAAGGGCTTTGAGTTGTGGTCACTAAACAGAACTTTAAAATATTCTGACATGTTCCAGGATTTACACCCAACGTACGTAGTACCTAGCCTCGAATATTGCATCCAAGCAGCAAGTTTCTACTTTATAAAGGATTCTAACACTGGGCAGGTGTAAAGAGTAGTTGATAAACTGACAACAGATCTCTCAAATTTCGTATGATAAGCGATAAAACCCATAAACCTTTCCCCCTCATTCTACTGTTAACCAAAAAATTAACTTTACATTAAAATCTAGCATCCTAAATAACGATTTGAGTGTTAGTGTCTTTTATTTTTATTTCCTTTAGGACTAATCATCTCAGAGACCTTCACGAAAAGGTCCAAATCAGAGATAAACCATACTCAGGGTGAGAACCTGCTTCCAGACCGAGTGGTCAACGACTTATAACACACCAACCTAAAAAGTAAGCATCAGCTCCATCTGTGAACTACATCAAGGAGAAAATGGATCTTCAGTGGAATAAACACTGGAGAGATCAGTACAGTTCACAAGACCGATCATCCTTATTGTTGGCGACTACCTAAGCAGTAATCTCTTCATGAGTGCTTATTAAAACCTACAAATGTGAAAAATGGCATAAAATTTAAGAGCGCACATTCAAACGACGAGCAAATAACAGGAGTAATCACTATAGGTAACAAAAACATTATGCAAAAGTGTTGAACAATTATTACACAATTATTCTTACCCTCCAGTGATAAAAGACATTAGGATGAGGGAAAATAAGGCCAAACCTTTCTCTGGTAAACTCCACCGCTACCTGTGAACACGACATCAAGAAGAACAACTCCCCAGAGTAATAAACCAACTTAAAAGCCCGCTGCTCATAGGCGCTAAGGCCACAGATACGGAACTGGTTATAACAACGAACCTAGCAAAACTTCAAATTTAGTAAGTAAAAACAGGTGACCGTTTGCTTCATTATAAAATGAATGTTTCTTGGGGAAATCATATTATTTATAATGTTCTGTTAGTGCTAGTGTGCGAGGAAGCAAAGAAGTGGAACATGTAATTATACATTACAGCAAATGCAAAAATTAGGCAGATATCAAAAATCTTTTTAAAACGTTTTGATTGAGCTCCCATAAATATATTTATTCGTGTGAGGAAGGTCATGGACTACTAGTTGCGATTTCCAAAATTCGTCATGTACTTTTACGCCAGATATTACATATTATATCCTGAAAGTTACACACATAAATTTCAACATTACATAGCAGTTAGTTTGCTTTGGTTCCTAGAGACATTTTTCTAAGAGATAAGACGATAATTTTGGTAAGTAGAGCATGATATTTGTTGTGTTTCATCTACAACTAAAAATGCAAACAGTTAGGAAGGAAAAGAAGCAGTGAACACAAAGTTGTTCAAACAATATCGAACAAATATATTTTGAAAAATTGCATTCAGACAACTAATAATCCCCAACGCGCAGTTCGTATGAGTGGTGAAACTTCACGTGGAGCTGGAAGCTTTTTTACATACATTGAATCTTCCATCTGAAAAATGACACTAAGGACTTAGTATTATGTTTAGAAAGATGAAAAATAAGGCTTCTTTAAATTAGACGCATATAGTGATTGAATTATTGATATTAAAAAAAGAAAATAAACTTATGAACAAAAATTGTCTATTTAACTAGTTAGCACCAAGTATTTGAAATGTAAATGAATTGCGAACATGTATCAGCTGGTAAGTAAAAAATCGGAGCGGAATGTAACGAAATCTAAAACGTAGACAGTCTTTAACACCTAATATAACACGTTTAACATGAAAACCATATACAAAAGAGCTTACTAGGTTACATTTAAGATTTATGAATGTTGAAGATGTTCCATCTAACCCGATAGTAACCGAGTATAATGTCCGCTATTTACAATTAGGCTAGATTTTATCTCTCGAGTCAATAAGTTTAGAAACCTTGAAGCAGTTCACAATTTCTAGTTAGACAAACTATTTTATTCGTTAGACAAGAACTCTTGAATATTATGGCACCTGAAATCACTTGAAACAGGTATGAAAAATCGCAACGGAAATCTATGGAAATTTACTGCAGTGAATAATATTGTAGCAGTAAATAATTTCAAAAATAAATAGTTTCATAGGCTCTCAACATTGATACTGACCATGTTTGTTTAGCGGACACAACTAGTTAAAGGCGCGCGGTTTCGCATCACCACCAAATCACGATCCAAACCACCGTGGCTAGCATCTCGTTTTAGTTTGCCAGCTTAGATGTTTCTATCCCATTGAAGCTCTGTTTGCGATCAAATATAATTTCTCTTCCATCCTTCAGTGTCTTTTGATTTCTTCTCATTCATAAGAGTGGGTTCAATCGACAGAAGTGGCTTTGGTTGTAAGACAAGCGTAACTTGGTCATATACCCGGGTACACTTCATTGGTGAGCCCGATGTTATCTGGACACTATCATTACTGTAAGTTCGTTCCCTTTTATAGTTTGTAACAGAATATTATTAGTGTTTTTAATTTTTTTCCGCTTATTTTTCACAGTTTCTTTGTATTTGCATACACTACTATTTTTATGATGTCTGACCAGACTCCTAAGCTTATTAGGATTAAAACGCCTTACGCCTTCAAGCTTTCAGCTCATTCCTTTTTAAGCAGATAATGTAGAAGCTTGGTGCTGCTACGCGGAAGCGGAATTTCGAGACCACAGTGTGACAGATACACGTGTTCGATTTCTGGCGGTTGTAAGGTCACTTCCGCGTTAATTGAACAGGTACGTCACCTTTTATGTTTTAGTTTCGACAGCCTAGAACCATACGAACAGCTCAAAAGATCAATTCCCGAATGTGGAAACTTGTCCGACAGATAACGTCTTGACGAGTTGTTTCACATTATATTGCTTGGCAGCGGTTCAGCGACGGAAACATTATCGCGTATGAAAGAGGTAATTTGCTAACGCACTTTTGATGAAGGTCTCTTTTGTTAACTCTTCCTATCGAAACTGCCACAAAAAGTGCAAGCAGTATTGGTAACATTCAACAAGAACCCAGTAGATGAACTAGCTTCATCTGCTGATCGAATTCTGGAGATCACCAGAACTCGCCACAATGAGGTTTATTCCGTTACAGAAAAACCTCTTAAGACCGTAAACGAAATAACTAAATTGTGCAATACTCTTTCTCGTTTCTTCGATCTAGACGAGCAACGCCGACCAAGCAATCCTCGACGACGAAGTTGATCACGCAAAAGATCCTCATCTCGACCTCGACGAATAGAAAATTCAGATTGGTGTTGGTAGCACAACACCGATGGCAAGGACTTAAACAAGTGTATAGACCCCTGTTGTTTCCCTGGCCTTAAATCCACTGTCGATGTGTCGGAAACCTATCCCGCCGGCACACTTTAGCGGCAACCGTAGCCGGTGGAAAACCTGCCTGTTATTCATCACTGAGGTGATAACGAGTGTTCGCTACCTCGTCGATACTGGCTCAAAAGTCAGCGTTCTTCCTGAAACTTCATCTGATCACCGACATGAAGCTGCATTTGATCTACAGGCAGTCGACGGTAAAGAAATAGCCACAAATAGAAAGAAATATGTCTACTTGTACATGGGCTTGCTCAAACCCATACACTGGATTTGCATTATCGCCGATTTGAAAATACCTATCACAGGGATAGATTTACTAAGCCACCACAACCTGCTAGTGGACCCATGCAAAAAGAGGCTAGTTGACGGCGACACAAAGCTATACGTGCATGGAACCACTGCTACAGGTTGTAGCTTATGTCCTCTTCGCTTTAAACATTTAATCGACCCATATTTTTAACCAATACTTGACAAGTATCCGGACCTGAATAAGGAGACGTCAAAATTATCATGTGTAACCAACAATGTTACACATTCCATCACAACTACAGGCCAACCTGCATTCTGCAAAGCACGCCGACTAGCACTCGAAACATTAAGGATCACGAAAAACTAATTCCATCACATGATTGACCTGGGAATAATTCGCCCATCCAGTAGCCCATGGTCATCTCCATTACATATGGTCCCGAAGAAAGATAGCAATAATTGGCGTCCCACCGGTGATTACTAACCTCTTAACGCGCAAACTACGCCTGATCGTTACCCTTTATCACACATACACGACCTAACGGCCACGTTGAAGGAAATAACAGTATTTTCAAAAATTGACCTAGTAATGGCGTACAATCAAATACTGATGGCCGAAAATGACATACTCGAAACGACTATTGTAACCCCGTTCGGTCTTTACGAATTCCTCCGAATGCCCTTCGGTTTGAGGAACACAGTACAAACATTTCGGCGTTTCATCGACGATGGGTTCCGCAGGCTTGACTACGTCCATGCATATGTCGATGACTGCTTGATAACAAGCCCAGACGAGGAAACACATATGAAACATTTAAACACAGCTTTAAGAAGACTGCAGCAATACGGAGTTACCATTAATATACAGAAATGCCAGATTGGAACAAGTTCGTTGAACATCCGGGGGCATACTATTGATGCTAATGGTATACAGCCTCAAAAACACAAGGTGGCGGCTATTCTGGAGTATCCGGAACCAACAAACATTAAGCAGTTACGAGCTTTCAACGGGTTGATAAGTTTCTACAGACGATTTATCCCCAACTGTGCATCTATTGTGAAACCACTAACAGATCAGCTTCGTAAAAATAAAAAGATGGTCACAATGGATACAGAATCAAAAAAAGTCTTCGTTGCAATTAAAGAGGCAATAGCCAATGTAACTATGCTGGCACACTACAATACTGAAGCTTCCGTCAGCATTGCGGTCGACGCTTCTGACTCAGCGATTGACGCAGTTCTGCAACAATGGACTGGCCAAGCTTGGCAACTTTTAGCATTCTTCTCAAGACGATTAAACGACACTAAATCGAGATACAGCACTTTTGGGCGTAAACTACTAGCCATGTACTGTGCTGTACGATATTTTCAACATTCCTTCGAAGGCCGGGAATTCACAATATTCACTGACCATAAACCACTGACGTTTTCGATAAAGTCATCTTCACATAAGTACTCTCCACGAGAGTCGCGTCATCTAGACTATATCTCCTAATTTTCTACTGACATGCGACATATATAGGGAGCTAACAATGTAGTTGCCGACGACTTATCACGAATAGATTCCTTGAATCGTATCCAAGGAGTCGATCTTGTTAAACTAGCTCGACTTCAAAGTGAAGACATCGATTTTCATCATGAGTTAGCCGCAACAACGCTCTAACTTCAAACCAAAACGATTTAGAAAGGTAAGAACACCTTAATTTGTGATTCTTCTGCAAGTACAGCCTGTCCAGTCGTCCCCAGGAGTTATTGACGAGTCATCTTCGACATATTGCACAACCTCTCCCATCCTGGACTTTGTGATACGAGTAAACTGATTACTGAGAGATTCTGCTGGCCGAAGAAGAACAAGTATATCAAAAAATGGACGCGCACTGCATAGACTGCCAGAAGAACTAAGTAATTCAGCATAATAAATGCCCCCCTAGGCCCCTTCTCAACCCCTGACGCTCAATTCGATCACGTTTACCTTGATTTGGTAGGACCTTTACCAGAATCAAATGGATTTTCTTATCTTCTGACATGCGTGGACCGATTCATACGCTGGCTAGAAGCGATTCCACAAAAAGACATTACTGGTGAAACAAGTGCTCGCGCTTTCGTCGAACGATGGGTAACCAACTTTGGTTGTCCATCCATAGTAACAACAGACCGTGGACGTCAGTTCGAATCTGGACTGTTCCACGCTCTGACCAAACTCCTTGGAACTACGCGTTTCAGGACGACCGCCTACCATCCACAATCTAACGGTTCGGTAGAAACATTCCATCGACAACTGAAAGCATAATTTTCAGTTACAAACATCCCTCAGTGGATCGACGCTTTACCACTAGTGTTACTCGGGATTCGCCGAACGGTAAAAGATGTTGGATGCAGTGTTACACAACTAGTTAAAGGCGCGAGGTTTCGCATCACCACCAAATCACGATCCAAACCACCGTGGCTAGCATCTCGTTTTAGTTTGCCAGCTTAGATGTTTCTATCCCATTGAAGCTCTGTTTGCAATCAAATATAATTTCTCTTCCATCCTTCAGTGTCTTTTGATTTCTTCTCATTCATAAGAGTGGGTTCAATCGATAGAAGTGGCTTTGGTTGTAAGACAAGCGTAACTTGGTCATATACCCAGGTACACTTCAATATACTAACATGATACTACCGATATTGATTGGTTATCAAGTAATATGCACTAATGCACTACTGGAGTGATCATTAGTAATTCTGATCCATATAGAATGTCAACCTACTTAATTAACTCATTGAGAACCTTAAGAATTTCGATTTAAAACCCAGTGGGAATTGTCATAACTTACGATTCTAAAAACAAGTTAGTCATAGGAAGGTTGTTTTTACTTCACCCAATAATCTAGTCATTGTTAAAGGTAAACTTGGACTAATAACATAAATCAGAGAGGATGGGTTAATACAATTTAGGCCGTGCGTTGATGCAACCAGTTTTTCACTACACTATTCTCATCTAGTGACATTGATAATTTAATGTGCTCAGCTGTTAGTAGTGAGTACATGTACGCACACATAACTGACATGTTATGCAAGTGTATTTCCGCAAGTCAGATAAACAATGAAGTAGTTATACCCCTTCTGTATACTTTTATGTAGTTTCTTAACCTGCACAGATTTCCTATACAATTACCAACGCCAACACAGAGCGGGAAATTCTTGTTGTACAATCGCAATGGTTGATCAATGACAAGTTGTGCATGTATCCTAATAACATCTTGGGCATCAACATGCAAAAGTCACTGGAGCCAAACCAGTATTAGCGTACAATGAAACAAGTGGTACTGCACCACTTCGATGACGTTTCAGCTGCCAGTGGGCTAATTTTGTGTTTTACGAAACTAATTGGATACCATCAATTCACTGATGACGATACAATACTCCTGCCTACGGAGAAGCGTCAGAGGTAAACTCAGCCTTTCATAAAATGATTAGCACGGAAACAGTAAAACGCACGGCCGACTGCATCTACGATTTTGTCGACTTGCATGTAGCAGAAATGCAAGCTGGTTGCGGCTACGTTCAGTATCTTAAACTAAGTATCTTTGAAAAAAATCAATGTTACCAATCGCAAAGTATCCTTATAATCTAGATTATATATATATATATATATATATATATATATATATATATATACCATTTAGACAAAAGTAGATTCGATACCATCGAATCCAGTTTCAACACTAAGACACAAATCAACAGCTGAGTAAGTGCTTCCTTATGTTTACCACTTTAGTTTCACCAAACTGAATCGCAATATACAGGAAACCCTCAATGTTTTGACGGATTTATCTGGAAACATTGTATAAATGATGGGGTTCTTGGAAACTTCATCCAGAGATTCAGTGACGAACCAGTTTTGAACCGGGTTCTCTAATTTGCAATTTCCCTTATAAACAGAAGGGGAAGTTGGACTTCTTCGCACCTGATACCTTCATAATGAAACCGTTTTGTTGACCTTTGGGTATTACGCAAACCAAACGATTCTTGACAACGAGTCTTATACGTCGATCTTTATCTCTATCCTAATGATTGTTAAACTTACATTGGTTTAGGTACCACAACACTTATGTAAAGCCTTGATGAAGTGCATAGATCCCTGATGTTACCCTAGTCATACAGCACCATTGATACATCGAGAGACTATCCTGCGGGCACGCGTTAGTGGCGACCTAGGCCGGTGGAAATTTTCGCCTGTTATTCATCACTGATATGATAACGAAGGTTTTCTACCTACTCGACATTGACGTGGAAGTCAGCGTTCTACTCGTAACTTCATTCGATTGCACTGCAGTTGATCTACAGGCAAACGACAAGAAAGAAATAGCTGCATATAACATAAGATATGTCTACTTGAATGGGGGTTAACGAAAACCCATACACTGGGTTTTTGTTTTTGCTGATTCGAAAATACCTTTTATAGATATTGACTTACTGGACCACTACAACGTGCTCGTAGACCCTAGTAAAAAGAGTCTAGTGGATAGCAACATAAAGCTATATGTTTGAGGAACCACTGCTTCAGGTTGCAGATTATGTTTTCTTTGTTTTAAACAATTAATTAACCCGTATTTTCAGCCAATATTTAATAAGTGTCCTTAACGCCTTGGTACGTCTCGTTCTATTTGACAGAAGAAACCAGATTAATAGGGAATAAGTCTTCATTTTATTATCATGAGCACACAATACTTCTCAACATTCAATATAAGATAATAAGAAATATAATCCTTATGCAGAATAAGGAAGTAAATGAATACTTGAGCTTTATTATTTTGGTGTATTCTCAAGGTTTGAAGTCAACTCTTAACTAGTCAATCTAGGCTGCTACATTAGCTTTCTCCTAGAATCAACTTCCGTAGGAACGTCGGTTCAATTAACATATCAAACAAAATAATCTCCGTTCTACCCCTACAGATCAATCGAGAATTCCTAGCTCTTCCAGTGCCTGATATTCAGTCAATGGCGAACAGTCTGTCAGTATTCGATGATACTACGTGGATGGCATTTATTTCTATATTTATTTACGAATCTTGTAGCATTTACATTCTCCCATAAATGACGGTTGAATACTTGGTGGACTAGACCTCCTAACTGTGACTAGGGCTTGGAAAATAAAAAAAGTAGGAAAACAAAGCAAGAATATTTCAGAACGGACCGCGAACGAGCTACCGTACGCCATATTAGTAAGGTAAGATTTTTTAATGCTCAATCCGGTTATACAGTGATTACTCACCTGCCTCTTGAGTCGCCCTTAAGTCAAAATTAAAGAAGAATTTACTTCAAAAAATATTGATGAAACTCCATCGTTTGTGTAAAAGGTTGAAGTACAAAAAAGTATACAATTATAATTGATCAATGTTCGTTTTTACACAAGTGCTTGGTTTCCAAAACGGCTCAGCAACCTGGAAGGAAATATACATGGTGTAAATATCTTGTGCAAACAAATGCATTAGAAAGGATCACTTTTATAAAATATATATATATGCGTGAACTTGCCAGAGGTCAAATCAAATAGGCGACCTTGATCATATGGCGACCGCCCTTTATGATTGGATTTGTAACGGTGGGTGCTGATAGTACTCATCAGGACGGAAAATTATGGTAAACGCTTAGGAAAGAAAATAAGAACTTGAGAGTGTTCAGGCTCATCAGGATTAAAGATATAATCTCTATCTCGCAGATTGCTTACTTGATGAGTGGTAGGTATGCAAATCATAGTAAAGCTGTATTTTCTAAAGTCAACTAAGAAATAAGTTGATTCTAATCTTACAAGCGTGTAACCCCAATTAGTCATGAGTATCAGATATCATCGACCAACGTAAGGAAGTAGTGTAGTGGTTCAAGTCCGTGTGGGTGTAGTGTTTTTGTAGTTGTAAGCATTAGGTTAAACCGAGCTATAAACCAATGAAAACCAAACAGTCAATACAGTAAGCTTACTAATAAAGTACTGAACATTACCATCGGTAGTTATCCGAGAGAGCATAGGTTTCAACCAAGGAAAGTCTCACTCCTAACCTATGTTTATGATAATGGTATGGACTTACTGTGGAGAAATCACATTATTTAATGATAATTTCGAGTCAGTTTACTGACCCGGTTGGTTAATAGTTTCATTAATTTTATCAATCATATTACGTGATTGCCAAGTCATGACGATGCTTTATGATATCCCGAAACTATTATGGATAACTAGTTGCAGTGTGATTTGTGTGAAGCTAGTGAAAAATGAGTTGTTTTTCAATTTTTGTATAGGTGATTCCGGGATGTTAGATGCTTTTAGCCGTTAACGGATCCAAGCTGTCTGATTATATTGCAATTCGCGGTCGAGAAGTATTCATTTAGGATTACTTTTAGTGTTAGGCCTCAGAGTTTATTTGGATGTTTTTTCGACTAATAAATACATGATAGCTCAATCATTACATCAGTGAAAGTATGATAGTACCTAAATGCAGTAACCTTATTACCTGAACTATGTTAAACGTCTTTTATGGCAACTGATGTCATCACCCGATTTCTAAGAACGAACATGCCCAACAGTAACTACTAAGATGGGTTTAGCAACAAATTCAAGCTTAAGTTGAAAAAAATCGTTAACTTCAAATAACGCAGAGATAATACAACGTATGTGTAAGTTAGTTCGTCGTGTAAGTTCATATGGAATATAAAAGATTGGAAAATCTAACGAGAGAATTTAAATCTTAGACATGACTCATATCACTACTTCTGGAAAGATGCTAGAGGTAACATAGATGTTTAATAAGTCGCTGCAGTTAGCTTAGGGATATTTATATACTGTGGCAAAAGAAATTAGAAACAAGGAAAGTCGAGTCAATCTGAATTGTTATGTTTCGCCTGAAATCAATACACTTCGTAGTAGTATGTTGTTGCATGAAGCTATTAAAAAAATAAATGTCTTGAGCAGAAAACGGTTTTAGCAGTGGTTTATATGAAATATATATGGTTAGTCAAAGTGAAAATATATACATGCTAAGAACTGGTGTGATGTATGTAGTAAATCAACTAGGAAAACAGTGAAACTCACCTGGGTTATTTTCGGAATTCACCGTTATTGCTACTGTTCGTTGTGTGATTTATGGTGATTATCTATAGAGTTTTTGTTCCATGCTTCCATCCCACTTTCTTACCGTCTACTGATAGTAGAGAAATTTTAAAAATGATTAGTTCCGCAGTCGACGCTTGCTTCCATCACTCATCTCAATCGAAGATTCTTCGTTCTTTAGTGACTTACCTCAGCTAATAGCTTTACGACTTATATTACTCGGCGGATTGTTTAAGAATACACTGTTTGAATGCTCCGTATCAAAAAAATACAGTACCGATCATACATCAAAAGATAAGGTCCGAGCAGAGGTGTGTAGAATAGTACTTAGAACTACCACTATTTCGACAACGTTTTATTGACAAAGGACAAAGAGAAAAATATTGTTCTTTTTGTTTTGTTTTCTTTAATATCTAGACATTTGATTCCGTAGTTGGTCCACGTAAGTTTCTAGATCGAGCTTTTTGCTGCCAGTATAAGGGCTAATAAACTCACCTGGTAGTCTAAGAGTGGTCCCAAAAACTAATTCTGATGCTGAACATTGTGAATCAGTTTTAACAGCTGTTCGTATTCCCAACATAACTAGTAGCAGGATTTCTGTCCACTGAATGGGGTTCGAATGATATATAAAAGTAGGCCTTTAGTTTAAGATGTAACCGTTCTACCATCCAATTCGCTTGAGGATGATATGAAGTGCAGCGTATTCTGTTAGAGCCTGAAAATTTAGCTAAGTTGTTGAGTAGTTCAAATTCGAACTGAGCTCCTCTGTCCGTCATTATTGTAATAAGTGTACCGAAAATGGTCACTCAGTTCTGTATGAAGACCTTGGCCACTGTTTCGACGCAGCCTTGAAGTTTCTGGCAACGATCACAAAGTCATCGTTTGCCAGTTAATTATCAGTGAATGTTCATGTGCTAAGAGTGGAAGAAACAATCCCCTCGATTTTCGGAGAAACTATGCTCAGATTAACTGGTCTCATACCGAAAAATTGTTACATGATCTTAATTGGGACATTTTTCCCCTTGTGAGGTTAATAACTCACTAAATGCTTTTTATCATAATATAAATTCACGTCTTGACTTTGTTGAATCTTTTACAGTGATTAAACCATATATCTCAAATAGCGAGTACATCTCCGTTAAATTTAAAATCAAATTAAGGAAGTCACGAAAGACATTATTTATTCAACATGACATTTCTGTAAGTTTTAGTATTCATTCAGTATTCATAAACATAGCAAACTACTGGAAATCAAGAAAATTAGAAGCCTGAAAAATGAATCTTAAATTACCTGGAAAGATAACTTATCTAACAGCCGCCCTAAGAAAAATCTTTATGCCCGGTCCAGTCTTCCTACAATTCTGAATACCTAAAAGAATGACTAGTAGCCATATGGAGATCTGTGAAGCGTTTAGGGAATCTTTTGCACACTCTTTCACCAGAATCAGTCCATGTTTAGAAACATTCAATAATTTCAACTAGTATAAATTAAGTGGCTTGGAGTCTACAATCAGTAATGTTAGAGATGCTATAAGATCACTAAAATCTTCGCTTAGTAGTAAAGAGGATAGAATACCGGTTAATTTGATTAAATATGGTAGCTCAGCCTTCCCAATACTACTCACCAAGATATTTAATCTCTCCTTAAAAGATGGAACTTTTCCAAGATCGTGAAAAACCACATATAATTCCTCACTTTAAGAAAGGCTGTAGAGTTAGTATCGTAAACTGCTGCCCTCTTCTGTTTTATCTCGAGTCATAGAGAAAGTTATAAAAGAGGTGATTCACACTCACTTAGTTAAGCAGAAACAAATCATATTTCCCCAGCATGGCTTCTTGTCTAGGAAATCCTGCATAACTTGTCACTTAGAATATTCTGACTATGTAATAAACAATAGAGATGACGGAAAACCCTATTCTTCGACTTCACTAAGGCATTTGACAAGGTACATCAATCATCTCTCTCAAATGGATTAAAAGCCTTCTGAATAACGGGCTAATCGCATGACTGGATGGTTTCATTTTTGAAAGATCCCATTGAATTAGTAAAACTAGGACGACATTTCTCACGTCTTCAACATATCACTAGTGGTATCTTCCAGTGTTCAGTCATAGGACCGTTATTATTTATTGTATGTTAATGACATATGCATTGTTTCTATGAGGGTAAAACCTTTATGTTTGCGGACGACCTTAAAGTTGTCTATGCATTCTACCTAGATGAAGGTTGAAATGTTAACGACACAGTACAGAGAGATTTCAATAAACTAAGTGATAGGTGTAATAAATGATTTCTCCCCATTAAGTTAGGGTATCTAGATTTCGGAGATTCTAACCCCGAGATCTGTGATTTAGGAGTAAACTACTCAAAGAGTTCATCTTTTGCCGAGCATGCTTTATAACAGGTCTCTAAAGCTCTCAGACTTATTGGTTTCATTCATCTTAACCACCATATTAACGAATCTAAAGTTATTCTTTATAAAACCCGTGTTAGCCCTCTGTTTGAGTACTGCCCAATTACATGCGGTTGCATGCAGAAAATAAAGAAGGTTTAACAGCATCTCACCAGACTACTAACACCTGGCCGACCCTATAATGATAGATGCTGTTCTTGGAAATTAGACCCTTTATGGGTCAAAAGGATCTTACGATATTCTAAAAATTTCCTTATTAAGAAATTATAACACATTGTACTGCTTTGACATATGCTCGGAAAAGTTAGTATGGCTTGCGGAGCCAAAATCCTCTGGTAAGAGTGTAGAAAGCCAATGGCTAATTAAAATCCTCCTACTTTGTTGCACACTATACCAACTTCTGGAACCAGTTACCAGAAAACATACGACAATGTAGCTCCCTGTCACAGTTTAGATTCGCAATAAACCTCTACTTAAACGATGCCGGTATCTTCAACTTATTTAATACAACTTGTATAGAATGTGGCACGTTTATCAATGAATTTTCTAGCATTTGCTTTTTTAATAACACTTCTAAAACATTACCTACAGATTCGCAAACGTTTTCCTTGCTGGGAGATAATGCTCTGGAATCTCGTAATGCTTATACATTTCTTAGAGGTGATCCAGTATACCTTCTATTTCCCTATACTATACTTCCTTGAGCTCTTTATCCTAGATTAGATCCAAAATTTATCATAGTAATCTCTAGTGTTAGTCGATGTTTTTAGAGAAAAAACCAAATAAGATCCATATAATTCAATAGGTACACCTTAGGTTCCACTGCAATTGGTTATTTGTATCCACTCGCCCTGCTGCTTGTTCTGTTTCTTTATCTTTTTAGTTCCCTACTGCCGTGTCATGTTGACATTATAACCTAGAATCTACGCTGGAAAGGGAAGTGCATCCTTGTGGTTACTTCATGATACCTTAATGTGATACTTCTGATCTCCATCGTTCTGTTACGAGATGCTGTTCACACAAGGTCATGTTCGTTCTTGACGCTTCAATTGACTATTTCGAACAACCATCTATTATCTGAATATTCCTAGTGTTACGTTAATGACACTCTTTTACCTGAACTTATTGAATACATTAATAAGTGTTCTCTACTCATGTACTCCTGAAAACTTAGGATTACAAAGTACCTTTCAACTGATGGTTGACGGTTTTCTTGCTCACATTTAATATCCTTGCACATAAATCTAGTGTTCCGTAAAGGTTATTGCTATTCGGGCACTCATTTCTGTAAAACCTTATGTTCCATTATGTTGGAGTTAACCTTCCTGTATCTTGATGACAGTGTCTGTAAACTGGCGTGAATTGTGTACTAAATTTCGAATAATAATCTAATCTATTACTAGTGAACTGTGATATGTAGTCGAGGTGTCGGTCTTTTCGAGATAAGTATTTATCGGCTTTCGATTTTAATGCATTGTTCAACGGTTTAAGATCCATATAAACTATGAATTCCCTGCTTTCGAGCATGTGTCGAAAATAGTTGATGATTAGGTAAATTGCGATGAGTTCTCGATCAAAGGTAGAATACCTCGTCTCCGCTGGAGCGAGTATTTCGAAAAGAATGCAATCGGTTTCCACGCGTTTTTAACTACTTGGTTAACAGTGTCGCTTACGGCTTTGTCCAAAGCATCTACCATCAAAGCAAGTATGTAGTGAGAATTTGGATACGTTGATGTAAGTGCTTGAGCAAGTTTAGCCTTTAATTGGTTAATAGCCTCGAAGGCCTCAGAAGTCAGCTTTAATTCTTCCGGTTTTCCTTTTAGTGAATCTGTCAACAGTCGCATCAGTTGTGCGCAACCGTGTATGAATCTGCGATGAAAGTTTATTAAACCGAGACAACTTCTAAGTTTTGTTAGAGAGCTTAGTATTGGGTATTGTTTAATAGTGTCCACCTCTTGTTTGATTGATGTTATTCCATCAGGGCTTATGTTATGTTCGAGGAGTTCTAGTGTTTCCACACCGAAAACAAATTTAATTTAATGTATGCTCATGCCATTTTCGTCTAGTTGTTTCAACACTGCCCTTATATGTTATTTATGTGATTTTAAGTCCTAGCTGTCAATTAATAAGTCATCTGTGTGCCTCTGTGCAAACGGCATATCTCTAAGTAGATAATCCATAAACCCTTGGAATGTCTATGCTGCGTTCCGTAGGCCGAATGGCATGCGTACAAACTCGAGTAATCCAAAAGGTATTGTGATAAGTGTTTTCGAAATATCTTCCTCAGCTACTGGAATATTGTGACATGCCCTGACTAAGTCGATATCAGTAAATACTTTCATATCCTGAAAGCCGTTTGTTAAGTCTTGAATATGTGGTATTGGATACCTATCTGGTGGAGTTTGACAGTTGAGAACTCTGTAATCCTCACACGGTCTCCAATCGCCTTTATTTTTCTTTGGGACTACATGCAAAGGAGATGCCTACTGGCTATCAGATGGACGTATTATTTCAGCTGTAGCATGTAATCGGATTCGGCTCTAGCTCTTTTAAGCTCATCAGGTGCTACTCTACTGGGTTTAATGAAAGCAGATGCATCTCCCGTTTTGATTGTATGACAGACTTACTTTTGGAAGGTTGAGGGTTTAATAGCCAGGTACGCTCTGTTTTATTTTAACAGAAGAAACAATAATCTTTGGTAATAGGTCTTTATTTGCATGCGAACACCGGAGACAGTTGGAGCGGAATTCTAATCACTCAAACACAATGTCTCTCAACATTCAATATAAGAGAATAGGAAATATAATCCCTATAAAGAATAAGGAAGTAAATGAATACTTAAGCTTTATTATCTACGTGTATACATAAGTTGTGATAATCATCTTTTAGCTAGTTAACTTAAGTCGCTACAAGGGTTCCGTTTTTTAGGTTTAAAAATTCCGCGAGTATATCCTGGAACTTTGTTTCTGGCAGAGTTTGTATTACATTTAGAGGTCTGATGTGACTTTCTGTACCTTTTGTGTACTTCGAAGTTTCCTTTAATATTCAACGTCGTTATTTGGTATCAACTAGAAATTCATATCTCTCTAAGTAGCCTATTCCTTATATTGCCAGATCTTGATCGACTACAGTGAAAACTCTGGGAAATCGCCTTCTAAACACAAAATATAGCGTAATAATCCTCTTCCCCAATTTACTGCCAGCATGAAGTGTAACTGAGGAAGTTTTCCGACCCAATCAGGTTTTTTTTTGAAGAATGATACTAAGTACAGCACCAATATCCACCAAAAAGTTTAAGCCTAAATTTCTGTCTGTAACGTAAAACAAGCGATTATTTAGGCACCCCTCCTCAGTCGTTTCTATCTGGAAAGGGGTTATTAGTTTCACAATGAGTTACCTTGGGTGGTTTTTTCAACTTTTGTGGCAACTAGTATAGTGTTTTCAAAATAAGCTGATAATTTTTACACTTGTCTGTTTTGGTTGACGCTAATACCTCTGCTTGCTTATATTGACTACAGTTATTTACCTATGTATCGTCTCTGTAAAAAATGAGCTCGTCAAAACCCACAATACTCAGTTAATAAAAAGTCTACAACAGAACGAACTTTCAATCTAGTGACACTGGTTTTGACAGACCCAGTAATGCTAGATTTCACGTCCGTAGCTCAACTATCAAAAATATCCGATAGGAATTATACATCTATGCCAAAGAACAGTAGCATCGAGAAGGTTGAATGTGAATTACAGCATCTAACTCAGCAGCTAGCAGAAATGCGTTCTCAAGTGGAGTTATTCTCAGGTATAGTGTGTGGCATTAAACAAGTACTTAACACACTATCGCCCCTTAAACTGCTACTGACAAAGGATACAGGTTCACCTGTACTTAAAGACGCTACAAAAGTAGAAATCGTAATCGTCTTCATTACTACACAAGTAACTGAGTGTATAGTATTTAGTCACAACGTAATTGTCTACAATATACCAGATAAGGCACTACTAAGAAACGTTAAGTATTCTTTACTAAAAGCAGCTAATCTTTCAGATTGTACTTGTCACTTCATCCGCCTTAACAAGAAACATCAGAAGTAATCGTACCTTATTCTCTCCCGATTTGATTCTCAATCGGCAGCAGTTCAGTTTAAACGAGCTAAAGAATTATCAACTGCATCAAATAAGTATAAGAAGACCCATGTAGTCGAGGATAAGACTGTAATTTAAAGACATAGGAGGCTAGAAACTTCAGACTTAGATAAAGTTGAGCAGAACACTAAAAATGTAAAATGCCTAACTACATCACTCAGAACTGCCTGAATCCCATGATGATACTATTAATCAACAAACAGGCGTTAAGCTACTTGACGTGCCAATAACAGGCCAAGCCTCTGACAACCTCCTAAGTGATGTAGATTTACACAACACAACCTTCAATATTAAGCCCTCTAGTTCTTCATTAGGTGAAAAAACGCGAACTCTTAAAGTGCAGGTAAAGGCCATGGTAAGCCGACTAAACAACTTAAGTATAGTGAAAAGCGAGACAAAGGAATCATCAAAACTAAAGATAAGCCTCTATCAAGACTTTCTGACCTCATCTATACAAAGAGAGCAAGATACTATTGTGCCTACCATATCACTAAACAGCAAGGTTAGTTATAAGGCCTCATTTTCTAAAGGTAATCGACTCGGTAGAAATCAAGGTCGTGAGCTCTCATAGACTGTATGTAACCAATCATAACACACCTCATTTAACTATCAGCGCAAAGCAAGTGCAGAACAAGCACACAACACTTTTTGCTACCCTGACGCAAATAACTTTGTAATAAATACTAGAGCTCCAAATACACATCAGTATACTCTAAGCTTAGGTAGTTCTACACCATACACGATCTACTCAGATTTTATAAGTGGTTTTGCTCTCCCTCCTCACTTTATAATTATACTCCTGATGGGCTACTAGGACATTCTCCATCTTTCGCACATCGCCAACGAGCTGCCATATCGCTACTCTGAACATTCCTAATATCTCTGACAATTATAATAATTTTTTTGGAATCAGGCAGGCAACTAGTTCCCTTAGGAATACAGTTTCCTCAGACATTAGCTCAAACAGTCAGGCTGCCCTTTCACACCAACATCTAGTTATATCAAACACAAATGACTTAAACAAAGATCCTTTTCAACTCTTCACTATTCACTATTTATTTCTGAGCTTTTCAGTAATTTATGCCCGCTCAGTTGTAAATAAAATATCAACCCTAAGAACTATGCCCTTATTAGCTACACGTTCATTAATATTCGTCACAGAAACATGGTGTTTCTCCTCAGTGAGTGACTCAGAATTAACCATCCAGGACTATATGTTATATCGCGGCAATAGAGAATATAAACGGCTTAGTGGCTGTCTAATATACGTAAGAGTTCGTTGTTTGTCTAAAAAAATTGATGACGAAATGCTCGGTAAGGTACCAGAGTCGGTCTGGATCTCACTTCTTACTCCAAACCACAGTTTACTATTTGGACGCATAAACAGAACCCCTGACACCTCGACTACTATAGATAACATAATTAATAATGCTTCTGTACATACCTCTGCCTTAAATTATAATTCGAAAGTCATCGCAGGTGACTTTAACCTGTCTAGAATAGACTGGAATGTTGGCAGAGGACTGTCATATGATAAAGAAAACCTTCTTACTACATTAGAGATGCACTGATGAACACAGTGTGCACACACTTCCACGAGATATAATAACATTCTTGACTTAGTTTTCTGTCATGATGTCACTCCTCTGTCACTTCAAGTTAGCAAAGAGATCAAAGCAGTAACTGCAAAATGATTCTATGTAGGTCTTCCTTTTAATTTTAGTTACTCCAATAATTATAACTTACATAAAACTAGAAAATATCGAGATTATACAAATGTGGACTGGAATCTTCTGCACACCCTTCTAAGTCACTCTGGTTGGGTTAATTTTTTCTTATCCAATAGTCTTTCAGAGGCACTAGATATTTTTTATCAAATTAGTTTCTCTTGTTTAGAGTCGATTGCACTTATTAAACTATGCAATGTAATTAAGTCAAATAATTTTTACATATCACCTCATAGCCGTAAGAAGCCAAAAAGCCTACAGAAGTGCTAGTTTCAGTTAAATGACTTCTCGGCATTCGTAAAAATTACCATGACCTTTAATCAACTAAAAGAAGTCCACATGCTTACGGTGATTAATGAAGAGTTATCAGCAATCCATTATAGCTCCAAGATACAAAACTTAATACAGCTGTTCAATAAACGCCTCAAACCTTTCCGGGTTATTGATATTCCCTGCATTTTACGCGATGGATTGATGAATAACGACCATAATATAACTCAGACCGGAGTCAGTACAACCTCGCTTTACTCTTCGTATTTTTAAGGCTGATTGTACTCTGGACTACAAAACTAGACGCACTAAGCTAGGACTAGATACCTTATGGACGGCGTCGACTCAAGTTAAACCTAATAGTCTTTCAGGAGATACTGAATAAATTAGTGTTTTCATCATCTAATACAATTAAGTTCAAAGAACCTTACTACTATAACCTAGGCAGTCCAGCTTCGAACATAAAAATGTCACATTCTAAATCTACTCTTCATATTATTTCACAAATAAATTCTCAAGAATCTGGAACAATTTTCCTCAAGCTATTCGAGAGACAGATTTATTTTCTTTATTTATACGACATGTTGGTAATTTCGTCTCTTTTGATATCTCATAAAAAGATGTTTACACCAACTATTGTTTCTTAATCCACCAGCCAAATAATGGGGACTTTGAACTTATAAGCACCAATCACCTGTCTTAGTCATATGCCATTGTTCTTCCCTTTTATTTCATTTATAAATGGAAGTATAAATACTAATCCTGCCCATTTGTTTTGTTAACGTAAAGGGTTTGTCGCGTCTTTCAGTGCCCATATAGACACTAATTTTTCGCCTCATTGTTTCAAGATACCAGTACTGTTGCTTTGTGTTCTCTCTGCTTTGTCTTCCCTCTAGTTGTAGTTGATTATGTGCAAGGCTAGTATGGAACAACTCTAGGGACTTTTCTTCAACACCCAAGTTCCAAGTACTCCTGGTCTTATTCCGCAACTCAACATGCTCAGTGACCCAATCTGCAAACTCAGCCGTATTTTGGAATTGTAACAGATTGGTCAAGGAGCGCGTGGTTCTTAGTTCATATATGCACCGTGATACGATACATATATTTGGTATCCTAATACTGTAAACTATATTCCAGATGATTTGGTTCTCAGTTCATATATTTATATGTTATGAATGTCCTGACAGTGACACTTGGTCGTAATATTTGTATATATGTAAACCCATATCATTCTGATCATGCCTGTAAACTGGTATACCCTCATGTACAAAATGATACTTCAGAATAAAAACTATTATTATTATTTTCTTCACGGTCTGTTTGGGTCAGGAGCATGGTTAATTGCATTTGGTCGATCAAATACCGAATTTCTAGTGATACCAACAAAATTGTCCATGATTGCCTGGACCCATGTGACCAGTTTCGTGACATGGATCTCGGTCGTTGTGATGACCTGCTTCCTGTTTCTGTGACCCATTTGCATTTTGCTGACAGCTTCTGTCAGATTATTAACACTCTCAATGAGTTGTGGCATGACTGGATCATTTACTGATTCTTCTTTTCAAGTATAGTGTATCACACGTGATGCAGTTGGGGGACCTGTTTCCATTATTCTATCTGCGATACGCGATAAGTGAGATAAGAAGGTGTCAGGAGTTTAATGCATCCAAACAGCGTTGGACGCTTCATGGGAGAGCTTGCATTCATCCTTGTTTTAGGACTGTTCCACCCACTGTTTTGCCACCAACGAAAGCTCGGACATGACGCAGATACTATGACGGCGACCTCCCACCTAATGTTTCTCCTCTAAAAACACTTTGGATTCTTCGTCTGTTTGATAATGATGAACGATTCGTTATTTCTTGTATTAGGATGGTGTATAGTTGTGGTATTAGTGGACTTAAATCAAGTCGCAGACTTCATTGGCTTCTGAACGAGATGAACATAAATCTTGATAGCGAACTTATTCGGATTTAATATTGTGTCTCGTGAAACAATGCTCTAGTCGAAAAACCATAACTTGGGTTCACAGTGGTCGAATTCTGGGAGTCGGATTTGCGTAGACATAACGGTGTTTATGTCTACCGATTACAATATCCTCCAGACCTTTGGTTTGAACCGAGTCTGATATGTTATATGGACAATATAATGAAGTAATAAGAACGGAAAAATAATGAGTCTGTTAGTGGTACCTGGCGATAAAAATGCAACACTATATATAAAAAATATATATAACCTTAATTACTACAAAACAGAAGGTTTGTTTTTACGACTGAATACAAAAAGAAATAGTGATACACATAACAGAAATTAAATATTGTGTTCAATACAGAGTTACCATTTTAACGCCACGGTACCTCTCGTTCTATTTGACAGAAGAAACCAGATTAATAGGGAATAAGTCTTCACTTTATTATCATGAGCAGGAGATAGTGTAGCGCGATTCTAATCATTCAAACACACAATACTTCTCAACATTCAATATAAGATAATAAGAAATATAATCCTTATGCAGAATAAGGAAGTAAATGAATACTTGAGCTTTATTATTTTGGTGTATTCTCAAGGTTTGAAGTCAACTCTTAACTAGTCAACCTAAGTTGCTACAAATACACGAGATTTATATTTCCTGAAATAAAGTCTCGGTGAATAATGACGATGTATCTTTCCTTTGCAGTGAGTCTTTACGATTGCATTTAATGCAATGGTGATTTTTGTAAGGACAAAACTTCTTATGGTGCCATTCTTCGCAAAACTAGCATGAGGAAGGAGGCTGGTTGTATAAACCACATTGCTTTTGCATACTATAATCTCTTCGCTCAGTTATTGCGTGGACGTACGAAGGACGACTACTGTTTTCAAAGCACAGAAGTGTCGTGTTTCATTTCCAGCAGCCTCTGGTATTCATTGGTGACTTTTTGCTGCATGATACTTGAACACAATTCAATTTGACTCAAAATTCTGGTTTTGATGTCAACATCTTCAGGCGATTAGCAGGCTGTATGCAAATACCAAACACTTAAACTGGTCTTCTGTCAGTGATAGTGGTTTAAAGCGCTCATACTCATGATTCACCAAGCTAGCATGTTTCACCCAGTCGTCATCGCTTGCTTTTGTTAATTTAAGACATTGGTAGCGAATGTTGAATAAGGATGACTGTTCGCCGAAGATTTGCGACAGAATCTCTGTTGATGCATCAAAACTAAAATCTCGTAGGTTCATTGGAAGGATGAAGTCAGTATAGCGTTCATGTCCAACCGTGCCAAGTTTCAAAGGAGCATCGTGACCTTTGTGCCGTCATCAATAAACCATGAATTAAATGTAATACCAGCCAAACCATCAAAATGAAAATTATTGATAAAATTGACGATGGAATCGGCGTGAAGTGTGCATGAGTTTTCTGACAAACTCTTCTAAGTAAGATTTGTGTTAAGATTTCTAGTACATGTATCTGGAATAGTTCATAGCATTCTTTTTGACGTCCCAGCAAAGTTTCAACGTGTTCAGAGGTCAATAACATTTTGATAAGCTTACCCCGTCGCCAGTGTTATGACTTGAACTTGATAGCTTGACCAGCTGCAGACAACTTATCACTCGAACGCCTAGAATCCTACCAGTCGCAAATTAAATAGACAGAAGACGAGTAGACAGAAAACTTTATTCCAATAAGATAGAGGGTGAGTTATGTACATAATATTCGTATATTAATAGTTTTCTGAAACAACGAGATCAGCATTAGGATCCATTCAATCCGAACTAAGAAGTTTCAACTATTACTCAATTAGAACGCGCCACATCTAAACTTTGGAATCTTCTGTTAATCAGTGATTGGGCAGAATGTCTTTGGCTCTTTTAAGGATTCTGGAGGCTTTTTCGAGGTTTCTAAGAGGCGTCCTAACAGTATTGAGCAATTTCATTACTTCATTTTTTGTCACATGAGGTTTTTCTGTAACGGAATAGACCTCACTGTGTCGAGTTCTATTGAGTTCCAGATTTAATCAGCAAATGAAGCAAGTTCATCTACTGGGTTGCTATGACATGTTATTAAAACTGCTTGTACTTGTTGTGGAAGTTTGATAGGAAGAGTTGACGAAGGAAATCCATCGTCGAAAGTGCGTTGACCAGTGATTTATCTTATGCGCTACAACATTTGTGTCGCTGAACCACTCAATGCTGTGGAACAATTTGTCATGATGTTGTCTGTCGGACAAATCTCCGCGTTTGAGAATTGAACTTTTGAGTTGATCGTAAGGTTCTACGCAGTCGGGACTGAATAAGAAAGGAGTGTGAATGTGACCATGTGACAGCAAGGAGTTGAACGCGTAGGTCTGTGGCACTGTGCTCTCGAAACTCGGTTCCTGCGTAGCATAACCAAACTTATATGTTTTCTGTCCAAAAGGGGATGAGCTGAAAGTTCGGAGACATGGGGGGTTAAATCCTAATAAGCTTAGGAGCTTGATCAGTCATCATTAAGGTACCAATATATGAGAATACAAAAGCATAATAAAAAATACGCTAAAAGGATAATAATTACACAAAAAGCACTCTGCTAAAAACTATAAACAGGAACGAATTTAAAGTTATGATTGCGCTCAGATCACATCGTGCCCATCAATGAAGTGCACCCAGTATATGACCAAGTAACGTTTGCCTGTATAACCAGAAGTAACTTATAACGATTAATCCTACACGTACGAATAAGAATTAATCAGAAGGCAGTAGGGGATGATGAAGAAGTTATATTTGATTGTGAGTAGAGCATAATAGGAAAGTAACGTGTATACTGGCTAACTAGAGACCGAGTTGTTACCCACGTCGTGTCGTGATCTGATGGTGATGCGTGGCCGAGCGCCTTCAGCTAGTCGTGTCCACTAAAACAAACATGGTCATCAACAATGACAAAAGCCGATACAATTATTTATTTAAATAATTATTTGCTGCTACAAGTACCTTATATTTACATGTTTAAGTGATTCCCGAACTAAGATTTTTAGCGGGTTTTTAAAATTCTGTAAGGTCAGTCCATCTCAGCCGAGACATACTTCACTTAGTATCGATTCAACCAGGTCTTGTGGTCAGATATGTTAAAGTAACCTACGATTAACTTTCATATTTTCTTTACTATCTGTATTACGCACATAATGGTGCTTGAGGTTAAATCATAATGGTGTTTATGACTGCTTTACATACAAATTAATTAAACCACATTAAGCAGTAGTGTTTGCCTGGGGGATTTTATGCGAACGGTTATCATTAGTCTGTGATAAGCGTGAAGTGACTTCTTGAGTAAATTACAAAAGAACAGTGTCAAAATGACATGTCCCAAACAACCTGTAAAATGTAAATAGAGGCGAATTTTTAATGTGAACTAAATGTAAATAATGGCGACAGTGCAGTATTTAGCGTCATATTGCAGTACACATGGATCATATAACTAACGTCTTCATTCGTGACCACATTCATGAGTAGTCCACTATGACATACTGTAAGGAAAATAAATATGGTGGATTTCATTAGGAAAGTATCAGGTGCGAAGAAGTCCAACTTCCCCTTCTGTTTATAAGGGAAATTGCAAATTAGAGAACCCGGTTCAAAACTGGTTCGTCACTGAATCTCTGGATGAAGTTTCCAAGAACCCCATCATTTATACAATGTTTCCAGATACATCCGTCAAAACATTGAGGGTTTCCTGTATATTGCGATTCAGTTTGGTGAAACTATAGTGGTAAACATAAGGAAGCACTTACTCAGCTGTTGATTTGTGTCTTAGTGTTGAAACTGGATTCGATGGTATCGAATCTACTTTTGTCTAAATGGTATATATATATATAATCTAGATTATAAGGATACTTTGCGATTGGTAACATTGATTTTTTCAAAGATACTTAGTTTAAGATACTGAACGTAGCCGCAACCAGCTTGCATTTCTGCTACATGCAAGTCGACAAAATCGTAAATGCAGTCGGCCGTGCGTTTTACTGTTTCCGTGCTAATCATTTTATGAAAGGCTGAGTTTACCTCTGACGCTTCTCCGTAGGCAGGAGTATTGTATCGTCATCAGTGAATTGATGGTATCCAATTAGTTTCGTAAAACACAAAATTAGCCCACTGGCAGCTGAAACGTCACCGAAGTGGTGCAGTACCACTTGTTTCATTGTACGCTAATACTCGTTTGGCTCCAGTGACTTTTGCATGTTGATGCCCAAGATGTTATTAGGATACATGCACAACTTGTCATTGATCAACCATTGCGATTGTACAACAAGAATTTCCTGCTCTGTGTTGGCGTTGGTAATTGTATAGGAAATCTGTGCAGGTTAAGAAATTACATAAAAGTATACAGAAGGGGTATAACTACTTCATTGTTTATCTGACTTGCGGAAATACACTTGCATAACATGTCAGTTATATGTGCGTACATGTACTCACTACTAACAGCTGAGCACATTAAATTATCAATGTCACTAGATGAGAATAGTGTAGGGAAAAACTGGTTGCATCAACGTACGGCCTAAATTGTATTAACCCATCCTCTCTGATTTATGTTATTAGTCCAAGTTTACCTTTAACAATGACTAGATTATTGGGTGAAGTAAAACAACCTTCCTATGACTAACTTGTTTTTAGAATCGTAAGTTATGACGATTCCCACTGGGTTTTAAATCGAAATTCTTAAGGTTCTCAATGAGTTAATTAAGTAGGTTAACATTCTATATGGATCAGAATTACTAATGATCACTCCAGTAGTGCATTAGTGCATATTACTTGATAACCAATCAATATCGGTAGTATCATGTTAGTATATTCGTAACATATTATTCACTGCAGTACATTTCCATAGATTTCCGTTGCGATTTTTCATACCTGTTTCAAGTGATTTCAGGTGCCATAATATTCAAGAGTTCTTGTCTAACGAATAAAATAGTTTGTCTAACTAGAAATTGTGAACTGCTTCAAGGTTTCTACACTTATTGACTCGAGAGATGAAATCTAGCCTAATTGTAAATAGCGGACATTATATTCGGTTACTATCGGGTTAGGTGGAACATCTTCAACATTCATAAATCTTAAATGTAACCTAGTAAGCTCATTTGTATATGGTTTTCATGTTAAACGTGTTATATTAGGTGTTAAAGACTGTCTACGTTTTAGATTTCGTTACATTTCGCTCCGATTTTTTACTTACCAGCTGATACATGTTCGCAATTCATTTACATTTCAAATACTTGGTGCTAACTAGTTAAATAGACAATTTTTGTTCATAAGTTTATTTTCTTTTTTTAATATCAATAATTCAATCACTATATGCGTCTAATTTAAAGAAGCCTTATTTTTCATCTTTCTAAACATAATACTAAGTCCTTAGTGTCATTTTTCAGATGGAAGATTCAATGTATGTAAAAAAGCTTCCAGCTCCACGTGAAGTTTCACCACTCATACGAACTGCGCGTTGGGGATTATTAGTTGCCGGAATTGTTTACGGAGCTCTGCGTCTAAGTTATCTTACGAAAAGAGAAAAGAAGATTTCTGAACATGATCGTGCAGTCATAGAAAAGAGATTAACCGAGTACAATGAATGGGTCGCTTTACAGAAAGAAAAATCTTTACGAGAGGCAACCGAAGCCATCGGTTTGCCATCGCTTGATTAGGTCACATAAATAGACTTTAGAAGTTTCTGTGATGTACATCACTTTCTAGATATATAATTACTCTATGATTTTATTTTTTACAATTTTAAACTAACAATAGTGCTCTATCCAAATAGGATGTGTGGCAACTTTTGTGTACGATACTTAGTTTCGTAATAAATCCCCAACTTTCGAATACGTGGTGTTATTTAAACGTGAGCTACAAAACTGGTTTACATCACATGCTATTGGTTATAAACCACTAAACTAATCAGATAGGTCTTTTGGAACTAGATAAGTTAAATAAAGCCGCAATGATTTGGTTACTTAAGTACACAACTAACAACTAATTAGTCAGTTATAATCAGTGTAGATCCTGACATAAATATATGTTAATGCAAGTTGCCATACCACATAAACACAACAAGATGAAATTTACATAACAAATATTAAGGTCGTAATAGTTGTAGTAACAATGATAGTAAGAAAGACAAAGCATTGAATAATACTGTTTTATAAGATGAAAGGGAAACGTTTATGAAAGGATATTGTAACTAAAGATCTAAGAAATATACCTGTACCACGTTAAGGTTTTCAACCACTGGTCGCGGTTATCGTACGAGTATCAGCCAAGTAATTCGGACCTACCTGTTTCGTTCAAACGAATGATCATTAATTTTGTAAATTGATAGGACATCTCGATTTGACCGCCTCTATCTTTCCTTAAATGTACTCGTACAACGTGGTCTAACATCCGGATGTAGACAGTGATCGAGTATGCGCGACGTATGACCCAACCATCTCAGTTGGTGGAGGCTTACTAACAGTATATGATACTTTTGTACAATCGCCACTAAACGAGAACGCTTCCTCGTCAATAATGTTAGCTCCGCTACTACATGTTTTATATCACTGCATTTCACTTTCTTCTTGTTTTGCGAAAAATCCAAACCGAACAAATAGGATGTCGTATGTATTAATTCTATATCACAAATATATAAATATTGGCTGGATTATTGTTATGAAGTCAGGAAAAGGCTGATGGGAGAGCATGACTAATTAGTGTGCTCCCACATCTGCCCTGTGATTGCTAGTCCCTTCCAAAGCCGGAGTGAAGAAGATAAGACGACTAAGCTGACCGCCAGACAATCGTATTATATCCCAGGCATTCCTTTATTTATACACAAAACCGGATTATACAATCAGCCAACTAGGAAGTTAACATTAATACAAAACATGAGCGATAGTGGTAAGAAATGGAGGTAACGTGTAGGCAACTAATTAACCGTAGTTCATATATAGGGAGATAATATACTAACAGTGAATATGCTAAATCGGAGGATAGGGTATGAAGAACATAATGATGATAGGGATAAAATGCTTACGTGAAGCAGCGAAAATAATTAAAATAGTTTGGAAAGTTAGTCATTCTTTAATCGCCCAATATAGCAATCATACTACGATGCCGACCTCCAGCGACTTTCTAGCCAATTAAAAACAACATTTGGCTACAGTTTAAGCTATAGTAAAAGTAGTGAAACTATAATCTATAAACAGTTTTTGCTTGACCAATGAGTTTTTTGTCTGAAATACATTCACTGACTAAAGAAAACCAAAACGTCTTTAATGAAGCAACTCAGCTATTGCTGTTACCTCGTGGTGGTCGAGCTTGCCTATCGTAACAATCTGATTGGGCTATACTGGCTGAAACAATCGTTCCGTAAGGCCATACCGTGAAAGGGAAGTCGATTGGTAAGACTATAAGCAGTAAATTTAAAGTCCGGGATCGAGGTCGTACTTCCGATTGTATGTAAATGTGACGTCAGTAAAGTGTTTCACTAAGACAACCAGCATGACAGCGGTGATGTCTCCACACTAAGAAAGTGTGGGATTAGAAATGATATGTCCTAAAAATGCACTCTTCACCTTCACGGATTTTCGTGTCCGTCAGAAGATCCTTAATAAACACTAAGCTAACACATCAAAAGCCACTCATAAGTTAGTTGTATGCAAATAGCCTCAAGCACAGCAGTCACATTTTCTGGTTTTTAGGACCTTCTTTTAGATATCATTAAAAGGAAATTTTTTTTCATTTTGTAGGCAACTGAGAAGTTATGACCGCTCTCATGCTTCTAACAGCACCTGAAATCACCCTGTTCATTATGTAATCCCTCCCCCATTTAAATAAACATCGCATATAACACCATAAGCATTATTTCGATCAAATCACAACAAGAAAATCAAAAGTTAAACAAAAATAAATTGAAATATTAATAAGGAATTTAGTTGGTGTTATTGTATTTCTTTGTTGGAATTGGAAAACAAAAATGAATTAGGCAACACATTCACTGAGTGTTAACTTGATTTCTTTTTTCAGTAATCAAGAAGATCATTTATGTTGTGGTTTTTGAATGAATATTCAATGTACAATTGATTATACATAACACAGATATGAAGCCTGTAGTTACTTGTAGCATTTACAGTGCTTCAATAAGTATTCAATAATTTAGACTAGATTTTTGTTCATTTAGTGTATGAATAGCGTAGATCTGGGTATGGCTTCTATCGAAGTTTTCATTTAACCCTTTCATTTTAAGCATATTTGTATATTTATCTTTGTTTTTGGTTGTACCTTATATGATGTGTTCATACCAGGCAGTTGATGATGACTCCAACCGATTAAAATGTAATCTTTATTGAGAATTATGCTGTAATAGTGCAGCACTCACCCACTGAATGAATGAATAAATAACAACAGTGATACATATCAATACAGCTAGTGAACATTGAATAGGTGGTTGATAACTTCAATAGGTATGAATATGTATGGTTGTTCTTTTTGGAATGCTTACATACATCACTTCTAATGAATGTATTTATATTAATTGAGTACTAAATTATAACATGATTGTAAACTTAACAACCAAAAATGAAACGTAAGAGGTGTATTGATGACTATTAGGTGTGTATGCATTTTGAATTATTTGAATGTTAATCAATTTAAAATGGTTGAATTGTTCACTTATTTACTAATGGATCAAGATGTTGACGACATTGATGATGCTGCTGATGATGAAGAACTAGAGGAAGAAGAAATTGGTATAATAAAATTCGAGTCATTCATTTTATTATCATTAGGATGTTTTAGATTTGATAGTAAGTTAAACCATGAATTGAGCATTGTCACAGGTACGGGCATCCATACACATTTATTTTCTGGAATACTCATAGTATCAGTCTTACTATTGTCATCATTAATAATATTATTGTAAGGATTCAAGTTCGGCGTCATTTTTAAATCTGTTAACGTCACTTGTTTCATTGGTATCCTATACTCATCAATAGGACAATGATAATCATTACTATTTATATCTCCGTTATAAGTAGTTTGTTCGTCATTCATAAAATTTAATTTTGTGAAATTATTTATTGATGTGTATTTGTTGGTATGCATTAAATTGTTATTTAATGAATAATTTCCTACTGGATTTAAACGATTCAATCGAGTTAATTGTTCGCCTAAACGCTTCATATTAATAGAATGACGTTCATTATGCAATTTAGCTGGTAGTTCATCAGTCATTTGTTTATTTGTGTAATCTGTCAATGTTTCCATGTTATTACTATGCTTATGAATGTCTTGTAAACAAGATGGTGTAATTTGATGCATATTTTGTATCAAGTGGATAATTCATTGCATGTGTCGGCAATTGAAAATGACAACTACATTCACAACATGGTGATCGAGGTCTTTCATTCTGATTAAAATATTGTCTAAAGAATAAGTCTTCAAATGTTATTGAATTATTTTTAGTAAACTGTATAGAATTGTCTTCATTATATTGTTGAGTATTTTCAATTTTTGATAATTCTGAATTGTATTTAGTACGTAGATTCATTGGACATTGATCAATACTTTGTTTATGCATTAAATGATGATTCTCTGAAAGATTTCTAAGAAATTCTTGTTTATTTCTTAATATGGAATCATTTTGCTCAGTTGTACAGTAAGAATTAGCTGAATGTATCTGATTTTGTTGTTGTTGTTCAATGTTGAATTGTTTATAAGATTTATGATAATTGAATGGATTCATCAATAAACTGCTTGATTCTTTAAAGCATTCTATTAATTGGAAATTATTGACGTAATTACTTTGTGATATAATAGAAGCCCATGAAGCAATAAAGTCAGTTAAATCATTCACTTCATTTGATGATGACATTTCAACTGGATTTTGTTCAGTTAAGTTTGATGTAGATTGACCAGAATGTTCTGGAAGAGCATTATTGTTTGTGGGGGAATTCATTTCAAAGTTGTTTTTATTCAAATATGAATTAATAAATGCTGAAAGTGCTGTTATGTCTAAATTAGTTGCAGAATTATGCATAGAGTTAGTATTATTTGAATAAGTCAAATTCGGCGTTGGTTCAGTTTGCATAGGTGTTAATGTACAACGATTTGTATTAGTAGTGATGATATTTGAATCATTGTTAGTAGTATTATTACTAGTAGCATATTTACAGTCTCGTTCATTTTCATGAAATTTAATACTATGAATAGGTGAATTAAGCCATTCTTTATGTTGGTGGTGGTGATAAGGGATGCTGATGATTAAATAATTCATTCGATTTATTACAATGATGTAATGAAGCAGTTACTGGAAAATTGGTATCGTCCATTTTTGAATGCATCACTAGTGTATTATTCAATGAGGTTTGTTGTAATGGATTATATGTAGATGGTACTGAACTGACCACTGTTGCTGTAGTCATTATTGATGTTGTAACTGATGTTGTTACTGGTGTTGAATTCAATGAAGTACAACAAAATTTAATCAAATGTTTTAATCCTATAAATTGATAAACAAATTTTCTTCCATGTACTTTACGTATTATATTCTTTTGATAGTAGTATCTTAATGCACGACTTAATTTATCATAATTCATACGATGATTTTTATCTTTACGCATGCCCCATAATTTGGCAACAATTTCAGCTTGTACTAAAATGAATTCACCACGTTTATTTGTCCATCTAATAATATGCTCATATTTATTAGATAGTAATAATTCTAATAAAAATTGCCATAATGTTAATTTTCCATTACTTCCATCTATTTCAGTAGTATACTGTAATTATGAGATATTTTTCAGAAAGAATAGAAAAAAGAATAAAAACTAAATGTTAGTAGTTATTTAAGTAAAATGCAGGAATGTTATGTATATAGAATGATACAAAAGACTGTTATTGAGTCATTCAAATATTACAACAGTTCCTTGTGTTCAACGGTTGGAGATGTTGGCTAACATGGTTCATAATCGATCTCAATCGATCAGATGTACGCATCGTTTATCCCTCAACAGATATTCAGTTTCTAAATTATTTTCCTACCTGTTTATATTCCTCTATACCTCATCCTTTTTACTACCATTAATGTTAAATTGGTATTCATTTCTCCGTACGGCGACTCGAATGGAGGCAAAATATGCCCTAGTTTCTTCATTGATTTTTAATAATTTAATCTAAGACATCGATAAAAATGATTAATCGTATGTTGAAAGTTTTGGCCACTGTTATTTATCATGCATTGTTCAAGTCAATCAATGGTCGTGATAACTGTCTCAGTGTGGAAGTCATCTAAAGAGTGAACTGATGTCTATTTCCTTTGATAGGAGGGTTGCTAAATTCATTACTGGTGTCCACAATAATTTCGTTCACAGATTGTGTCACTCCCACTTGGATTTCTGTACAGAATTTTATACTACTCAATATAATTCAATAGCTTGTGTTACTTTTTACATTTTGTTGCCTTTATTCTCTCTTGAACGTACTTGGTGAGGTAACACTGAAAATCAAGAAATATTGATAGTTGTTTAATCCTAGTAATAGTCCTCAATAATGAACGTCATCAACCCTACAAAAGGATCAGATGCAGGATCTTTGGGTCTCCTGATGACGAATGGTTAACTTCACATCTACACATTCTGGTGAAATGTCCTAACTAGTGTTCAAACATGTTGGGATGGTGACAGTTATCTCTGATGGCACTATTCGTCGCGTTATTTCATGAATTTACCGAAGTAAGAATCCCATCATTAGACCCAGACCCACTTCCTGACCTTCGACTTAAAAGTATAATTCACAAGACAGTGGAGTAACAATAAAAAGTGCAGTCTCATGGTAGCTTTGGGTACAATATGTCGGCATACTATTTGTAACCTCAGAAGTCTGTTTCCTTTTGGTTTCAAATTAATGTTCTCAGTTTCCTGTAGGTGTACCCTCTGCATCCACTATCATCCCAGACTCAGTGTCGGACGGTAAACTTACCACTTCTCTCATTCATAATAGCACCCCTCCCTCGCCACCCACCCCAACGTAATGTTAAAGCAGTGATAATGACTTCTTAAACAGAATTCATAAGCACGTGCTTGTATGAAAGGGTTTTGAGGAAGAAGAGCTGGTATATATTGACTTCAGTACAGTGTAAATAAACATCTACAATTACAGAAACTCATAATCTCCCTTAAATAGAGTGCCGGCAGTTTCTCACTATTTTGTACACAATACGAGACCGATCATATGTTACTTTTGAATAAGCAAAACGTCTACACTTAATCGATGAGGCATGCTTCATTTCAATCAGAAACCGTTATCTCGATAACTGACTACATATAATTTTACTAATTGTCTGATTTGAGGATGAGGCGTTAAGTAAACACTCATTTTTTTTCGTTACTTTGTTTGATATTCACTAAAATAAGTTGAACATTTATGAATAAAAATAACCGATTTCCATTTTAGAAAGTGTTTGTTACCCCCAAATATTATAATCACATTAAATTACACTACTTAAAATGTATACAATAAAAAAATCTTAGCTAAGAAATTAGTTCGTTGTATTCATTAGGCACCGTTGAAAGCCAGAAAGCAACGAATGTATGTGTGTATAATCCATATAGAACCTGGCACATGTATGCATCAGTCCAAGTTGCATACCTCAAAGGCACAATAATATTAGTACTACATTAATAGGAGCAGAAGTTACTTCAATGATAATAATAACGAAAATAAGTAAGCGTTAACTTATAGAATATGGTTCAAGGGGAAAGAAATAAAGTGTGGACAGAAGGCTATGAAATAATTCAAAGCTCATAATTTAAGAGAGAACAAAGAATGGATACACCTACGCCATTGTGACCGACTTTGAGCCATGTCACCCAAATTTTACAACCACTGGTAACGGCATTCCTGAAGACCCCAACTCAGTAGTTTGTATCTAACAACACGGTTTAAACCAAAAGTCAGTAACTTCGTGGACTGATGCCATGTTTTGGTTTAAGCCATCCCTAACTCTCTTCTATCCACACTCCTATATCAGTCATTCATCGCTCAGTCGAGGCAGACAGTGGTTAGGCATACTGTAACACATATCCCAACCACCCTAGTCGACTGAAGATTCACAACTTCATTGACTGATTTACCACCTTTCCTAAATACGCGGCTTCTAACCCCGTTATTGGTTACTCAATGATTCTAGTTAAAGCGAGCGATGTTTCGAATATATCAATAATCAAATACCAATAACCTACGAGAACAACGGATAGCTACCTACTTTTAGTACGACACACCGTCGCAGTGTATACCTACGAGGTATTGCGGCGAATATCAGCCACCAGCTCTACTGGGTCAGCAGTCAATGATAGAATTTTCACTTCAGTCAGTTTGTAATAAAGCGCGATAATCGTTCAAAGGGCACAGCTAAGGTATATCATACCAGAACTAACATGCTATCCAACGCTTACTGATTTTAAATGGTACCAAACCAAAATAAATGTAACGAATACAAACAACAAATTAGAACGAATCCCCACTAAACCAACTCAACTTAATAAACAAGTGTAATTTTCAACTTTCATGCAAAATATGTTTTCCTAACTAAAACGAATTTGACTAAATTTTGTAACTATTAGAGATCCATTGAATAAGCTTATCGTATTTGTCTGAAGATTTTCAGCAGGGAACTCTGGGGTAAGATTTCGTATTAGTTGACACTCGTCAACAAAAGGAACAGTTAGAAGTAACAAAATTTAAAAAAAATTGTATAGTAGTAGTACAAGTTTTCACATGAAAAAGATGAGAATAATGGTAGTTAAAGTGGAACACAGCCAATCACTTTCAGAAACACGGATTACATATATACTGAAAATACATTTTTGGTACTTCTTTATCACTAAATAATCATCACTTTAAAATACACTATTTGAGATAAGAAAATACCAACACTAAATCGATGTTTGAAGTAAATAATACAAAGCCATTGGATTTCAACTCATTCATCTATAGGTTAACATGGTGATCTCAAGAATTTGACTTGTATCAATCAACATAGAATCAAAATGTTTTGTTGACACTCATTACTGATTATCGAACTCAATGCATCTAACAGTTATTCAAATGGTACGACGATATGATGAAGTTCTTTTTAAAGGTTGTGTTTATCTATAACATTTCATTTCATAAGTGTGGAATTATTCACGCTCTAGTGTAATGCAAAGTGTGATGATAAGGCATGAAACGTTTAATAAAAATTACACCCAAATATGCAGTATTTACTCACATACTAAACGAATGGATAGGTGACCTAAAGAGCTGGATACAACACATTGAATACTGAAAATGGTTACTGACGAACCTGATCTTTTTTTGAACTAATCAGCTTTTTAAGATAACCAATTTCTTTATTATTATAATATTATTATTATTATTCGTATATATCATTACCAACGTTAGACTTAGTGCTTTCAAGTAAATTGAGCATTGGATAGGTCAATTATAAAAATGAGTAATATATATACCCAATAAGTAAAAATTAAGATTTTTGACGTTCTGCGGCTTAGTGCAAGTTGTTTCTTTAGAAAATAAATAAACAACTGAATCGAATTAACATAAATAAATCAAATTCACTTTAGATAGTGTCGATGAACACAATGAGTTACCAGTTTTAGACTGCCTTGTCAAAAGAAATTTGAATGGGAACTGTTAATCTTGACATTTACCGTAAACCTACATACTCGATTTGAATTCAGCACACCCATTCAGTGTCAAAAATATCCCTAGCACTAAACTTATTCAGGGGAGCCAATAAACTCATTACATCAGAAGATGACAAGAAATCCAAATACAAAAATATAATCATCACCTTACGACTTAATAATTTTCCAATGAATATTATTAAAAATCTGCAAAAAACGAAACGACCTATTACTTACTATTAGTAAATCAATTGAAATGTCATGGATTGGTACCGTCGTTCTATCGTATCGCTATGACGCAACTTAAGAATTGAAATGGACTCTAAAATAGCATGGGATTTAAGCTTTGTACAAAACTGCCAACACTCTTAGAGGTGCATTAGTTAAAAAAAGGACAAGATGCCTTTCACCTCTACACGGAATGGTGTCTACAGGTTAGCTTGTGTTGATTGTGATACTTTCTATATTGCATATTCTTCTGAAGAAATCGTAACCCGTGCCAAAAAACATGTGGGCTACACTAAACTACCTCTTAATAATCCTGTTGAACTATAAAATTTACAACTTAAATCAACAATAGTAGTACATGCAGTCTACCACAACCATAAAATCGATATTAAAAATTGCCAAATTATTCAAAGAGATTTTTCAGTTATAAAGAGAGAAGAATAACTGAAGCGTTTCACATGTTGTTAAATCCAACTGTACTTAACAAAAAGGAAGGTTTTACTATTCATCCAACATTGACTATTTATCCAAGCAACCATAATTAAAGTACATCGAATTTCACTTATGCTTACACAAACATACTATTTTAGCCTCATTTCACATATATTTTTCACAACTTTTCACATCACACTAACTCAACATGACACAATCAGACTCGTATCTAGATTCCAAGATCTTATTTTGATTTTGATGTATTCCATTGAGTATTACGTAATCTTGTGTTGATGCAATTCGCTTATTTATTTTAATCACCGAAGAAGAAGTAACTTGAACTAAGCAGGGAAAAGTCATAAATTTTAATTTTTACTCATTGGAACATTATAAATATATATCACTTATTTTATATTATTATTATTATTATTATTATTATTATTATTATTATTATTATTATTATTATTATTATTATTATTATTATTATTATTATTATTATTATTATTATTATTATTATTACCAAAAGAACACCTCAGTACTATCTCAACAGTATGGGTGTAAACATTTTCAACAATTTCGTTTCATCATGAAAACCAGTTTAATTGAATGAATGTCGAATTTTCTTTCCTCTCCATCTCCACCCCTCTCAGCTATTCATATTCACTTCCCCGAATTCGATAAATAGACAGGCAGACAGACAATTTGGTCTAGTAAAAACTACTATCCTGTAATATTATGTAGATGCATACATACATATTATAACTATGCCTGAATGCATGGGTTGTACAGTGTATACATACATGTATGCATGCACATACTTATTTGCTTCCGCCTGATTTTTCCCATTCTTCCGTCTATTGATTTTTTTTCTTCAGGATATAGAGCGGAAGCAGCTAGAATGTTTATAAGAAGAAGGTGGAAAATAGAATGACAGAGCGAGAGCGAGAGAGAGAGAGTCGACTAGTTAACTTCCTTAACCTTGGGATAGGTCATAAAATTTTACTATCTGAATTGATTTTCCGTTTTTGTTTTCATCTTACAAATTTATTTCATTAAAAATGCATGGCTATGCTTCATTTATTCAATCATGAAATTTTCAATGACCACAAATTAATAAGTAAAAAAAAAACTGTGTTTAGTGTTGATGAGAATGAATGGCAAAACTGCCTTCTAGAATAGAAATGTGACTTATAGTCTGAGGTTATCTGAAGTGTTTTGGAATGTTCAATAAGCACATAACAACACCAACGAGAGGACATTAACATATTCCAAATTATACCCGTTGTATAAGTAATACTCGGACATGTGTGACGTATGTCCAACTACGGCCGACCTCGTCGCCTGGTGTTGGCTGGTGTAGAAGTAGGATAAAAATCATAAGTAGGGACAGCCAAACCAAAACATGACATCAGTTCATGAAGTATTTAACTGTTGGTCTAGGTCATGTTGGCAAACGAAATAACCTGATTGTGGACCGGCATAATATTAGTGATCAGTGGCTGGAAGACACTGGGTGGTACAGCTTAGAATCAGGTCACAGTGGGGCAAATGTATTCACTCCTTCCGTTCTTCTAGATTTCAATTTCCATCATTCTTTCGCATATACTTTCACTTCATTCCTTCTTTTTGAGTTATATTGTGGTGTTAATCATGAAAATCTGATCTTCGTTGTACTAATGTGTTATGCTAACTTCGGATTATACTCAGATGTGCCAGGTGTTTTGTTGCCCATGACTGACTGAATACGATAGACTGCATTAAGTAGTTCGGTGGTGAACGCAACATATCTGACGACAAACTGACAGATTTTAACTTCAAAAACAGATATAAACACTGATTGTATGTGATTTCACTTAACAACCTATAATTTAACTTGAATCATACTTGTAAACTACTTTCGATATCAAGGTAATCCATTCAGGATGCAGATATGGTAACAGAGACTGATCGACTTCATAGTATCATGACATCAATAGGAAGATAGAAATACTTTGAAATTATGCTCATTAAGTACAATTTAATCCAAGATATTCAATCATTTCCTTTCAGATATTTAGCAAGTGAATGATGCAAATCAGAATGTAACTTTCAGTAAAGATTTCATTTAAAACCGTATCCTTCATTATACTTATGCTATTCATCCATTACTTAACCTGGACTACATTGAAATGTTCACAGAAGTTACAGAAAGCTTTAAATTCTTAAGATGAATTTTTTTTAAACAAAAATTAACCGGAAATATTAGATAAATCATGCTAATTAAACATTGAAAGCATTCCAGATAACCACAAGTGACATGAATGAAAAATAATCACAGGGATTTATATACATTCAAACTAAATTTAATCGGGTAAAGGGAATTCTATAAACGAATAGTGCAGAATAAAACGAATATCATTACTACTAGCCAACATGAAGCCCTTGGAGCGGGCGAAAATATAGTGTACGCACTACTGAAGAGCTCTGTATTAGGATGAAACGGTTGTTCAGTGCTCCCTGATTTTCAATGGTACCCTGCCAACATCAATATGTGAAGAATTCAGTCAGCTAAATTTATTAGAATGTATTGGAGTGGCTTGTAGAAATCTCATACAAGCCGTCAGAAACCTCAAAGGAGCTGAAAGCATTCCATACAACCACCATTCAGCAGAATTTCTATAATCTTTTGCAGGGTACCATCTAGATGATCGATTAAGTAGCATCGTACCCTCAGATTGGATTTCTAGTCATTTTAAGACTACAAATATATGTTTATTGTAAATATGTAATAGTAAAGTTTTCCTTCTTCTCTTCAGTTTTTCTTTTGTCATTAATAAACCGAAACATGCAAATAGTTACAATCCAGCGTATATTAATTGACCATGGAAGAGGAACGTGACTGTAGACGGTAATCTTCTCACTTAAAAACTCAAAGTTCTTTGGTACAGTCTTCTATTGGGTCAAGTCAATGAACTTCTGAGAATTCACAAACAGTGGAACATTCTACAAGATTCCAATCTGCAAGAAGCCCTATTTGCTCTAAGGAATGTTAGAGTGAGTTATAATACAGAATATCCATTTATTATAATTCTATATGTATTAGCTTACATACTCTAAATAGCTGGACTGCCGTGAAGTTGAGGTTTCAGATAACAGACTAGCTTCAGGTGGACAACCATTAGTCACTGTACGACTGTTTAGCCCTAATATGGAACCCTTCAGAAGTCCCCGTTCAAAGGCATATTGGGAATCAAACCTAAGGAATTTTTCGCCTCACAGTGAGTGCTTACATTTTAGACCACTGATTTAGCTGTACCCACAACCAATCGCCATGAAAATGAATCCGGTTGATTTGCGATATTTACTGGAATTAATGGAACACAATGAGTCTTGTAGATCTTATTTTAGCAAAAACGTACATCTAATCCTCATCGTTTAAAGTACCTCTTTTGTGCAAATTTGGATTGTGGCTGACAAGTGGAATTCAATATTCGCGTTTCATCCTATTTAGGACTCATCAGTACTGCTGCTACATTAATCCCAGTGTTCATCTTCACACAGGGACTTGAACTCATTTTGTTACATGTCAATCTCCATCGTGTTCACTACTAGACTACTGAGTCTTGACGACCGTATTTGTTCAGAGACTGTAGATATAATTTGAACCTCAGATTTATTAAGGCGATCCGCCTAGAATGCACATTTGACAACAGCGACTCATTAGTTTCTCTTAAAAGTCTTGGAAAAAGTGATGGGGAATAGCATATAATACATAAATTTGTAAAACATGCAAGTAACTGTCCAGTAGTGCCAAAACTACTTAGTCCAGTTACATAATAAATTAAATGAAAAACTTTCTACAACATGAACAAAACATATGACAACCGAAATAGATCAGGAATAAAAGTTATACCAAGATATGTGACATTTGACATGGTACACGCACAGATATATATTACTGTTACTTCTGAGAACAGGATATGTAATGTTAGATGAGGATTCGAATCAATACGATACAACGTCTACGTAACTAATCAACTCATTAAACAAGACTAAGTTCAAAGATTCATATCTGAGCCGTATTATTTGATATAAAAAACTAATGATACTAGTTGAACTGTTCAAATAGATGTGAGGCAATAGAGGAACTCGAACACATAATTAATCATTAATTGAAAATCTATTTGATTTAGCTGGCAATCCACTGCTCCACACTAATAAGTTACTAATTCTTTAGCTCAACTCATATAGTATAACTAGACCTACGGTTAGATTGTACGATATATGCATGTACAAATCACTTGGATTGGCTAAGAATCAGCCATTTCATTCAAAATTATCAAAATTAGTAAGTGACAATTTATAATAGGTCAAATTTTATGTGAATAATACTACTTATTATTATCTGAAAATTTGTTTAAAACTGAACAGTATTTTTTTATATCCGGTTTAGGTAAAACTTATATTTCCGTTGAACATTTATACATCCTGGATCATTAAACTACTTATATATATATATATATATATATATATATATATATATATATATATATATATATATATATATATATAATGTCAATTTTATGAGACGGAGGAATTCACAAGTGAGTGATTGGTAAATGATCTATGACTTAAATAGTAACAATCAATTAGTAAACACTTCAACAGTAATAAATAAACCCAACTAGAAAGTAATCCAGCATTTCAAATGTTACATTAGTCGGCAATCTAGGCAGCTAGTCTAAGAGCCTTTGTTTTTTACAAATAAATTACTAGATATGTGTTATTGTCAGTCATAAGTAACATGGAACCTGGAAAGTGTTTATCGGTTCAAGTTATCACACTACATCGATGCAGTGAGATAAAATTATCAAGTTGAAGTAGTAGAAGTATTGGCAATATCAGTGATATTAAAGAAGTTAGGCATGGAAAGTGTCGTTCAGGAAGAATGAATTCGTAGAATAGAAAGTATGTAACTTATATATTCAGGATTTTGAGAATAAATAAAGAGTAAACGCATCTGCCCTGCTGTGATCGATTCTAACCCATTCCATCTAACGTCTTCAGCTACCGATAATACTTATTATACGGACCCCAACCAAAAAGTCAAAACCTGTCAAGATAAAGTCAATAACTGTATAGAGTAATGGCAAATCATGGCAAAGCTGTTCGTAGCTTTTATTCAACCTACTCCTATCCCATCTAACTATTTTACATCGAGCTAGGTAGTGGTTGGGCATACGCAACACGTGACCTCACTACCACAGTTGGAAAAGATTCAAAACCGAATGACTATCGTCGTCCAATCTCAGTAGTGCTCACTTAGTCGTTGCACGATACACGAGTAATGTTTCGAGGACACCTCATGACCAAATCACTATTTTACAACTGTGGTAAACAGATAAATAATGAGTGTAAAAGTATAATGTAAACCACTTTCTAAACTATGACAACGATTTTATGATTCCGTTAGCTACTATTCTATCAGTAACAAAAACAATTTAATTACATACTTTAGCGGTTACAGTGTTATTATTGATTTTATAAACATCAGATTCAGTGTAAGCCTAGTTCAACAGTCAATATAATAAACTCTTATGTTATATAATGCGAATTAGTATCCAATTACAAAAATATCAAATGTGACTTATAGTACGATGCACGGTGGTGTCGTAATATGACCGAGACAACTATTACATTTTTTGGTGGCTAGCATAAAAGTTAAGCAAAAGATTGGGTACCAAACATAAATGTGACACTGGTCTATAAAGACAATAACAGGTAGACTGACATGTATCAGGAGACCCGAACTTCCTACTGGATAGGTAATTATAAACAACAGTTAATAATTTTGGATGACATGGTTCGAAATTGACTGTTTTGCTCAACTGTATTCAGTTCCAGTTTCAACAACAGTTTAAATCGATCCTTCTAACGTTTCCAGTCATTTTTTGCCATCATTGTCATTGATATTACTTCTACTCGTTTAGCTTTTAACGTTAGGAGCCTCTAATAATTCCTCGAAATTCTTCAGGAGACAGTAAAGTGCTTTAAGTGCTCCAAAGAGTAGTCAAATTATTGTATTAGTGTCATTGTGTTAGCGGCGACATGATAGGTGACAGAAAGTAAAGCATAATAAGATTACGGTTCGCTTTTGGTGCCGCTGTCGTGTTAGGTTGGCTGTTAAAAGACCGAGTTTACAATGCGTCAGTGAGAGCTGTTCCGCTTTTTACTTTGAGGACCTGGTTCCTCCGAGTTGAGGACGTTTACTAACTCTGTTCGATTAGCGTTGTCCGTAAAGAATTTTTAACATTTAGTGATAACATTTTGTTAGTAAAATTGAGTCTCGGTAATATATGAGACCACAATTCAGTAGGTGTCGCTATCTTAAATCTCCAACTTAAGTAGTTTGGACAAGATTCACGAATACCATCTTAATGGCGCAGTATCTATTTACACAGACTGGGTGACAAATGCGGTATGTTGTTCAGTTTGTGATATTGAGTCGTGATATGAAAGGTAGATGTATAGGACTGATAACTTTCGGTCTATTACAGTTCCGTCGTTGAGGTCTCAAAGCTGGTACAATTCAGTAGCTTGAAGCATAATCAGACATGGATCAGATTATGCATCACTGGTGACATTTTTTAGTTTTTTTACTACCCTCTTTATAAAAGTGAGACGGACTCTTCTAACTTAATTATTTCTAAATGATTTCTTTTCTTTATCTTAGGGTTATACTTCCTTTGCTTCTTCGAAACAACATTTTTTTATTTGTGTAGTCCATGTTACTTTAGATATCAGACATATCATAGTGTGTGTTTAAATAAGCGACTATGCAGGAAACTGCTATAATAAGGTTTCGTCCCAGTTAGTACTGATTAAAAACACATACCTGTAATCTCAAATTCAAGTCACGGAGCTTTATAGTATGTGACGTTACCACTGAGGTATTTTGGCAGAGACTTACCGCCTACAGGATAAAAATACTTACATAGGATGATCACTGAGTAGTAGCCAATATTGTGTTTGTCTAGCCCTTGATGCTAATAAAATTTTGTTGATCAAGTTGTAATATGACCATTAATAAGAGTTACTTGATATCCAGGCTACTTGTCTTCAAATGCTGAGTGAGTGGGGAGGGTGGCGGTAGTAGGTAAGAAACGTCGCTCGACATAAAATTTATTCTAGGACTAGAAAAACACAACATTCATGACAACTCAGTGATCAATCAATAAGAATGACACCATCATCCACTTGATGCAAAAATAAATTTCTTTTACAAGACATTTTTTTTCAGTCTTATATTTTATAGAATATTTTATTACTATCTATGGTAGAGAAAAGAGATTGTATTTTTCAGGACTGTTTACATTCTCTATTCAACATAATTGAAAATATCCACCTTTTTGAGACTAATTCATAAACCTGTAAATTCCTGAAGGTTGGTTTTCGATCAAATAATTAAAAATGAATCGATTATCTTATTATAAATGACGTATTCATTCAACAACTTTCTAGTTCATGTTTGTCATCAGTATTTGGAACAGTTTCAACTTCTTTCAGGTAACTGAAACTACTAGTATCAAAGTATATGGATTTCCCTGCATTTGATGTAAATAATGTCGACTAGGTTCTGTTGTTAATTGTTTTTCTTACTTTCTTCATTTGAGGTTGAGATTATTTACAACGTCTGAAATATTTAATAAGTATGTTGTATTCAGTACTTTAGATCATGTTTACATTCATTTAGTGACTAATCGTTATTTATTAGTTGAATGTTTATTAAGGATTTCAATTCAGGCTCTCTTCTTAAGATGTTTGTGATTTATACATGAAATACCGATCTACGATATACTGACATCTTTGTAATAGACAGTTAATGTTAACTGCATGGAATATCGATGAAAATTTTTATGTATATTACACTTTAATGTGTAATACTCAACTATCCGAAAGTATTAAGCACAATATATCCATTATGCATTGAAGCGTTGTAGACAGCCTTCACCATTCTCATAGTTAACTACAATTAAATCATCCATTGTGATCGGCTTTCAAATTCAATGTAAGCGAACTTACTTGAAAGCGGACAGTACCTAGTTTAACTGGCATATGTAACTTAACTTTACGTAACTATATTTTAGTGTTAGTAAAGCAAAGAAAACAACTGTAACAGAATAATTTATGAATTCATTTCATTTCGTCGTCTTTTCGTCAGCTTCATACAGTCTACAATTAATTAAAATCATTGAAAATGGACCGGTTATAGATAGTTTACATCAGAAACAATTTGATGAATTTCAAGTTTGATATGTAGGTGCAGATCAATTAGAAGAATACGACGTAGTTAGATTAGAATCAAGGTATCATTAAAACGTCTATTTATTGACTAGCAATAAAAAAACTCAGTAGGATTAAACTTTAGTGTTACCTTCGGGTGATTCCCTTAGTGACCTTGATTTGTCACATTTTTGCTGGCATCTGATTTCAGTCATTTCAATTGAGCACTGGGAAGGCACAGGGTTGGGAGTTCGCTAACCTGAAGCCCCTCAGGAGGAATTTAGGGTGTACACTGTTGGAGTCCCATACAGGGACAGAACAGCTGCCCAGTGCTTCCCGTTTTTTAATAGTACCCTAACAACATCAATCTGTGACGAATTCAATCGACTAAAAACTTACTATTTACCTCCATAAACCACCTCATTTCAACTAACTGATATGGCACGACCTATAACTTACATTAAAGAGTTTTCACTCACATACTCCAACCAAGCACGCATGCACACAAACGTCTAAAATACTTCTAGTTAATCAATAAATCAAATGCTTATAGCTTGTAATTATTTACAACAATCGTACAAAATAATTTCTAAGTTTCGCATCATGGGACGACAACTACTGAAAATCAGGAGGCACTGAAAAGCAGCTTCGTACTACTGTGGTACTTCTAACTAGTCCCCATCCACTTCCCTCTCCACTCGGTGAACACTTAATATTATGGGATTGGTAGTTAAGTGCCTCATATTTAACATGCTTAAATTCTACTGACCACGTATCTTGAAGGCTATCTCTTTAAAGTAGTCACTTGTAAGTTATCCAGTGATTTCTAGTTTTTAATGACTCTAAAATAAACATCAGTCCGTTATCTGAAACTTACAATTCTGAAATTTCCACGTAACAAATTAGTCACACACTAATCACTGTATAACCAAAAAAACCTACAAACAGTATAATGAGTAAAGATTCGAAGGTCAAGGGGAGAATATATTGTATGGTTTGGGTTCGACTTCAGGAACCCGTGATTAAACAAACTCATTTACTAAGTACAGATTTATGTACTTAGCTTAAAATCATGTTTCGGTTGCGTAAATACCAGTAAACTCTACTTCTTAAGCTGAAATAACTGGCGAAGAACTCGAATATGTAACTTAGGCATTGAGGATCTAAGGCCCTAACAACAAAATCATTGATTTATAAGACCATTCATGTCTTATGTACTATATGGTAATAATAATAATAATAATAATAATAATAATAATAATAATAATAATAATAATAATAATAATAGCTGCTTACATCTTCAGAATCACGATCACTTAATTGAAATTGAGTTGATCGAATTTGTGATTCTTTACTACCATTCAATAAATCAATATCTGTTATTCTATTTTGATTATGCGAATTCGTTTGATCATCATTAATATTTGTTACAGATATTGTTTGTTGTGTTATTATTGCCGGTGAGGACGAAGTAGATGTTGATAATGATGCTTTGTTAACATCTTGATTTATACATTCATCATCAGAAGTTAATTTAATTCCAGACTCAATATAACTCATATCCGGTGAATTGTTATTGTACACACCTTTCTTTTCTTGTTCTTTCATGAATGTTCCTTTTACTTTAGTGCAAGAACTTGTCAATTCTGTTGAGTGTGAATCTAGACGACTTCGTTTTATGGATAAATAGTCTGTTTCATCATCACATGTTGTTAAACTTTGTACATCGTCATCAATATTCATATTGTATTGTGTTATTCATCCCGAAAATAGATCCACTTATAGAAGCACCAAAATCGATACTTTATAATTATGCAATTTTAATTTATCTTTACTACACCATTAAGAATTTGAGGAAATAAGTGGATAAAAATGGTCAACCAATGTTTTTGTATCAATAATAGTAATAATAATAACAACAGAAATTTAGTATGCATTGAACATTTAATCTTCAAGTTTCCGGGCTGATCGAATCTATGTGTTGAATGGTTGTTGTTATTGTTGTTGTTGATGATGATGGTAATGTTGTTGATGTTCAGCCCTTTTTAGTAGTTGGTCAGCTTTTGTCCCCTTTCTTCGCAATAGAGCCAGACAATAACACACGTAAGTCATCTTTATTTTAATAATAATAGTAATAGTGTATTATTACTATTAGTGAATTGACGCCATTGTATTAACCGATAGACAGGGTTGGGAGGTGGTAGTGGAGGTGGCTTATTTCTAAATTTACTTAATGTTAAAAGACACGGAAATTGGGAAGCGGAAATATGAGATAAATGTATGTTATGCTAGAACACAACATATAAATACTGGATTTTAGTTGAAGAGTGTTTGTATGTGTGTGTGTGTGTGTTAGTTGTTCTCCCTATAAAATGAGTACATAAAATGAAATAATGCCCTAAATGGTGTTCTGTTCATTCAGCCTTCCTTCCGTATGTGTTTAGACACATGCATAATACAAGTATATGGTGAAGGGCGGAAACGTACCAAATATTTTTGTATGACATGTGTGGTACATCCGCTAGTGTATTAGTGAGTATGTACGTATGTGTTTCACTCTCTTCGTGAATGCGACATGAAAACATGTAGAAGTGCGTTATGTGCGTATGTATGTATGTGTATGTAACCGATCGATATACGGACAGGTTATTTTATTGACGGAAGTTTCAGGGATAGACAACTGTGAATGAATGGACAAACAAGACGGAAGTTTGTCTCGGATAGCGATTATTAATATTATTTTTTATTATTACTATCATTACAATTTTTATTATCACTGTTGTTTTGACCAAAATTTAACTAACCGATAAAACTGCCCTAGAGAAAATCAAGTTAAATCATTCATTCATTAACCTGTAAAATTAGAATAATAATAAACTGGGAAACTTGTGAAAATGAATTGGCTTGAATTAGACAATCATGGATCATTTCACGAATTGACTAAGTTAGAAATATCAACCTCTGGGTGCTGACTCAATAGTTTAGTGATAAGGCGTTCATCGAGCAGCTAGAGAGTCCCGAGTGTCGATCCCTGGTCATATCGTGCATCCACACTTCAGAAGAATCTCATACTGAGGCAAAATATCTGTCCAGTGCTTCTTGGTTGTCATTAGCTATCTAACTCTGACCAATCCACTATATCAAAATTGACATTCAAGTATCTGATGAGATTCAATTAAAATTTCAAAAGAAAGACGTAAGGATGGTAGGAATTAGATTATACTGTTGAACAAACCAATCGGCATGAAGATCTACGCTTCATAACTGTACAAACTCAAGCTGACTTTTAATTTGTGTGTGACATTAACAGAATGTTTATTATCAATTGGTTGAGGTTAACCAATCTCATGTCCTGCATGTGCCTGTGTATTGCTTTTCGTAAAATGAAGGATCTCTTGACTAATCAAAAGAACACGAGTGCTCTCACCAAAAGAAACGTATACGCTTAATAGTTTATTCTGCATAATCTTTGAGTATTCAATTAGCGAAGCCGTGAGCAAATACTCCTACGTGAATCAGTTACGAATCCACTAGATTCGTAACTGATTCACTAATCACCGCTCACTTATCCACTTCAGCAAGGCGAACTTTCCCAATGATTCCCAGCATCCTGAATATGTTATATAACAATTGAAGAGGTGCACGAAGCAGCGATCATACAAGCCAGCTGTCTCCAATCCTCTTACCAACCTTTCTGTACAGCTAAACTTGGAAAGTAGAACTCACATGTTACTACAGAGTCGACTTCATGTACCCAGCACTAAACACAACAGTGTTAATAATAATAATAATAATATATAATAATATATAATAGGTTTATTCATAGTATGTTAAGTGCATTATGAATTTCAGTACACAAGTTACTCACTTCCATGTACACATCTGAAAAGAATCAATCTAGGCAAAAAGTATCTATCTATCTATCATCTATCTATCTACTACTCTACGCACTATCTATCTACTACTATCTATTAAAAATCTCTAAGACGAGCTACGATCGATTACATCATCTAGCTATCTACGAGCTAGCTATCTATCTACATCTAGCGAGCGAGCGAGCGAGCGAGCGAGCGAGCGAGCGAGCGAGCGAGCGAGCGAGCGAGCGAGCGAGCGAGCGAGGAGCGAGCGAGCGAGCGAGCGAGCGAGCGAGCGAGCGAGCGAGCGAGCGAGCGAGCGAGCGAGCGAGCGAGCGAGCGAGCGAGCGAGCGAGCGAGCGAGCGAGCGAGCGAGCGAGCAGCGAGCGAGCGAGAGAGCGAGCGAGCGAGCGAGCGAGCAGCGAGCGCGAGCGAGCGAGCGAGCGAGCGAGCGAGCGAGCGAGAGCGAGCGAGCGAGCGAGAGAGCGAGCGAGCGAGCGAGCGAGCGAGCGAGCGAGCGAGGAGAGCGAGCGAGCGAGCGAGCGAGCTAGGCGAGCGAGCGAGCGAGCGAGCGAGCGAGCGCGCGAGCGAGCGGAGCGAGCGAGCGAGCGAGCGAGCGAGCGAGCGAGCGAGCGAGCGAGCTATCTATCTATCTATCTATCTATCTATCTATCTATCTATCTATCTATCTAGCGAGCTATCTATCGAGCGAGCTATCTAGCTAGCTAGCGATCTATCTATCTATCGATCTATCGATCTATCTATCTATCTATCTATCTATCGATCTATCTATCTATCTATCTATCTATCTATATATATATATATATATATATATATATATATATATATATATAATATCAAAAAATATATAATAAAGGTATTGTGTATTCATGTGTAAAATTTAGATTACGGTAACATAAAAGCAGGAGTCTTTGCGTTACATAATAATCCGTATTCTAAAAGCATATATTTTTAATTAGATCGCCTAATAGGACTTTTTCATCACGTAGAACATATGCTAAATGTAGAGTAGAGAAGCATTTATACGTTTTCTTACGTGCTTGAATTCTAATGTAACGGCGTCGTGTTCTGCTAGAAGATATACAACGTTAAATATGCGAATGAAGTGGGTGGTTTATATCTGATAGAATAGCACTATATAGCTGTCTGCAGAAATTTAAAAGTCTGTCTACAATCGTGTTCATAGTGACGTTGTAGTTTTTACCATACACTTTACTAACAGTTTTCAGTACTCTATGCAATACAGCATAGTCTTTTCTCTAAAGTCCGGGAAAACAGAATGGGTAACAATATAAAATAATCGGTAATATACATGAACTGACAAATTGTAACAATAAGTGATTGGTAATACGAAAACTACGTAATCGCTTGACATAATATATTAAACGAAAAGTTCTCTTTCATGTTAGCGAAACATGCGAATACTAGGGGAGATCATAAGTAAAAGTTACACCAAGATAAGTAACATTCGACGTAGTCCTAATTATAGAATCTCCAATTTTACAAACATTGGGTAAACTCATAAGAGCATTTAGGTCTTTTCATGTCTTAGACTGGAATCGACTGTTTGACATTTGGAGGGCTTAAGTTGAAGACCATTCAAACTAGACCATCGTTCAACATTCGCTAAGAAACAATTCATTTCACAACAGTTTGAGGAAGAAGAAACAGGCATACAAATAGTAAGATTGTCTACTTACTTAACAAAGATATTTTTAAGCCTACAGCCTTGCTACAACACTTGTCTAGCTAAGCCATTCCACCATATAACGTATAAGGTCCAAGTAGGATCAATGTAAATCCGCTCGATTATAGGCTTTTATGCATCCTGGGAGCACGAAAACTTACCTGAAGACCCATATCGGTCTAGATGAATGGTAGCTAGAGAACGTATTGTTAAATAACAGGAAGAATGTAAAAAAGGATATCTGCTTCATTATAAGGAAACCCAGCCTGCATAACAACTCTCCTCTATTTCAGGGAAAACGATATCACGTGTGACTTTAAGAGAGTCACAGTTGCTCCCACCAAATGTTAATAGTCAACCTATTAGTCAGCAATTTTTTCGGGGTTGTTAAGCCTAGTTGTTCACAATGCTTTCAATATTCATTACATACGTTTTGTCTGGTATTTTTCGCTCGTTCCTCGCATTCAGCCAGTAGGTGTATGTAGAGTTTGAAGAAGGGATTCCAAAAATAAAGATTTTAAGTCCTATATTTTGTTCCTTTTGTGTTCATTTTTAACCTGTACATCGGACTGTGCAACACTATGTATATTCATAGCAGCTGGATAAGGGTAACTTCGGTAATTTGAAATGATATCTTAGAGAAAATCACATTTTATTATGTAGCACTCATCTGCTGAATGAATTAAGTAGTATCCGAAAATACTTGATACAATGTACTTGTTGAACACGAGGGCGTTAAGGATAAGCTCTGCTCTGGAAATGCAATATAGTAAGAAAATGAACAAGGTAACTAGCTTATTGTCTACTGTTAGCAGATTTTTCCGTATACGGTATAATGATCTCCAGGTGGAGCATTTTCAGAAAGCTTGTTGGGATGCTAAATTTCCTAGAACAATCATTCATTCAGAGATTCAAGTAAGGGGCTTTATCAATTTGGAATTGCGAATTGGCTTGAACTAGACAATCGCTGACATTCAGGAAACATTGGACAGCTGTTTTGACCTAGTATGGTACTATTCAACAGTGCGTATCTACAACCTAACCAGGACTTGGTCCCTAGACCTTTTGCCTATTCGGGGAACCATTAAACCATGTCACCAACATAATTTGAACTCAGCTCCTATTACAAAATGAAATCAGACGGTGAGGTATATAATAACTGTATAATCTCTGTTTAAGACGAACTCAGAAATACGTGTACCTGATACAACTTGTATTTAAACGTTTAGAAAGTGACTATCTATTTGTTTTCTAATACACAAATGCTTTCAACTTTTCAACCCAGGAAAAGAAAGCAGATCATGGTAAACATGAATGATAGTTTACTTAGGTGGTTAGTTTATGTTTTGGAGACAAGCTAAGGTGTTGGATTGCAAATAACTTTGTAATTCTATAAGATCCAAGAAAATAAGGTGTTAATAATGAAAATTCCATATTTGTCCTATTGAGATAATAAAAAGCAACTTGTCATTTTTTAGAATTGTTTTAGAAATAACTAAAAAACACTGACTAAATGGAGTACATTCAATAAGTTACTGGCTCATGAAGACGTTCATGATTAAAAATCGTTCGTTCTAACACAAAATGTAATTAAACCGCTTAATCGAATGTGAAGGTTTTCATCATAAAATGACAGTAATTGGGAAAACCAGTAAATTACTAAGAAGTGCAATGTCAGACTCTAATCGAGGATGAATACAATAGTATGCGTCTTCTGCCCTAAAACGGATCGAATCATGACGTACTCGCTTATCACAATATGATACTGTTGAGTTACAAAGTGCGTATCTAATGGAGTGTATACTTCCGAGGTGTTGTCAATTCAACAATTCCAGCTTCAGCTGTGTGATCGAAGGATACATGTCCACCCCTTGGGATTATCACTGTCTTAATACCGTTCCAATCCTTCATTTCTTATTTTCCTTTCTCCACTGTTCTAATCCTCTTACAAGTCATTGCCACCAATTATTCTTCATTATCCATTGAGTTGATAACTATTTGTTGCACCTCATATCTAACATTTTATAGATGGTTATTTTGACTTGTAATATTCGATACCTATAAGCGTTTACTTGATTTTGATGACTTCGTTATGTGGAGCAACCCATTCGGTGTCTGCTTGAAGAAACTAATTATGAACTTCCCTCCACACTTTATCAGATACTTTAGAATGTAACTAGCTTTTTGATTACCATTGCAAATGATGTGATGCCTCATTATTTTGTTACCGTTACTAAAAGTGTTTGATAGATTTACTAAAATTACCAATATACTTTCCTAATAAATGACTTCATTGAAAGGCAATATTCTTCAATGAAATGACTTCATTTTGACTTTACCTGGAATCCCTCTAGGGTTACTGCCGGTTCCAAGTTCGAACAAAGAAGGAGGATTGGGCATGAGTTTAGCAAACCCATTGTGTTAAAACAACAATCTTGCTAAAAACACTCTAACCAGACGAAACTATTTTAACCACTAAATATTTTGTGGGGATCTTTAATTATAAATCTATTTGTATATTTCTTTTTAATGTGTTTCTCATCGTTCTATTGTTAAAAATGTGACACATATGAACAATCAACAATATTTATTCAAAAACGAAATCTACATCAACCGGAAGTTTCAACGGAACCATAAGATTCTTCCATTCCTTTTCATATTTATTTACTTTGAGAAAGTAAAAAGGTGATTTTATTCCGGAAAGAAACAAATAAACAACTGTGAATTCATGTAGGAGATTTATTTGACTTATAGATACAATTAACATAAACAGGAAATAAGTATATTGCCATTTATTTATGCAAATGTTCGTGTATTCAATGCATAAGTTAATTTCTTTTCTTTTTTAGAACTACTTATTTACTACTTAAAAAAATTAATCAATAGCGTAAAATGTATTGGAGGTTAAGGGGAAGGGGAGCATTTGACGCTCACAAAGATGTTAGCATTTGTCGTCATGAACTTTACATGGATTAGGTAACAATCAATGTTTCATTCTAGTATGGTACTGTGAAATAATGTACACCTAACATTCATTAATAACCAGTATAAGCTAACTAATAACTAAGTTTAGAAGGTAATTCCTGAAACTTTAGTTAGAAGATATGATTAGCGAAATTTAGTGATCATAAGGTTATGGCGGTTACTCTTCAATCGATGAAAACACTCGATATACTAAAAATTGACTGAAAGTAGAAAATGTAAACGATTGGATATCTTTTAAGGTAATCTGGCTGCGAAACATGATGGTCTTAGTTCCCACTCTATAGAGCGAAGAGGATATGGTTGTATTCTATTAAGTTGTTTTATGTTAAGACGAATAAACTGTTTAATACTTGCTGGTTTTCAAAGACGTGGATCAATTTGAGATCTCCACATAACCTAGTCATAAAAGAACAGTTGCTAAAATAACATTTGTGAAGATTTCTATGTGAATTGAACTATAACCCAGAAACTCCTTGTTCTGAGTCAAATATCCAGGCATCATGGATCTTGTTTCTCTACTATCCCTAGGAAATGTAGAGAATAATGTTCAAAGGACGATGTATTGTTAGCAACCAATAGAAGAAAATTGACTTAAATCAAGTGCTAATGGTCTCAAATGTATTCAAAAGGAATAAAAAAATGTAATAAATATTCAGTTAACTAAATAAGTCACTATGCGAAAAGTAAATAACATTTTCGATTGCGATAAAAGTCAAGGGTATCCTCAATAAAAAGTTTACTGACGAATAATGGAAATTCTGAGTCGAATAAAAGAAAAAAATATTTCAATATAGGCAGTAAGTATGTGAGTAGTTCCTTGAGAATTCGACACCGCCAACACGATCGTTCAGTATGAAATAAGTTTCCTTAGTTAAATAATATCGCCTAGAGAATAATTGAACAACATGGAACACTAGTTAACTGCTTTTTCATAGATTTATGGTATGTGTTTTAAAATTTTGAATGGCTCTTGATCGAAATTACGTTACACTGATCACTGAGTTATTTTTGTTTTTGTTAATATAGCCTTTCGATTTCTAGTTACTATGTTCATTAATCTAAGTAACTTGATATGATGTATAGTGTTTTGGTGTTAGGTAGTTTGAAGTAGTCTGAAGGAACTACGACATCTAGTCCTCAGGCTCGTGCTTGTTCGTTTAGGAAATCTGAAAAGCACCAGTATTCCTTTCGAATTTCCAGTCTACTTTTCAGTATTCAATGTTACCACGGAACTGTGAACTGAATCGACTTGCAGATGAAGAAGTCTGTGAACATTTTTCTACTATCCAGGTTTTGAAATAAGCGTAGAATAAGTAATGATTTGTCACTGAAAAATGAACTTTTTAGAGATGTGCTTGCATTGATATCCTGTTATTTCAAATCACATGTAATAATTTGGTGATTATACTTCGTAAACAGTGAGTTTTTATGTGAAATACATCAACGTAAGCAGAAACGTCACAAAATTTCGGAACTAATGACTGCTTTAATTTGAGGAGTTCTTGATTAGACACTAACTTAGCTAGGCCAACTGAAGTATGCAAATTACTCAACTGAACTGAACTCTCGTTTAATCAGTTCCCCTGATGGTGTTTACTATGATAACTGAACAGCGAATGGCAACAGAATAACATTTAACTGAATAGATGATTACTAGAACTGATCCATGTGTGTAGCAACTTATTAAAGGTTTTCATTTCCCCAAGAAATTACATTGAAGACATTTTCTTTTCGTCACAGCTCCGTTTTGTGGAGAGTTATTGAACATCCCAATCAAAAGTGTTGTAACATCTACCTGAATGCCTGTAAAACTATATAATATTAAATGGTCCTATGGAAATAGTGAATAGAAAACGCTTGCTTATCTATCGCAGAATATCTGCTTGAGGTATGCTGTAAGTCTGATTTTGTAACAGCTTTCAAAGATGTCGTAAGTGGATTTTTACGTTTGTCAAAGTCTTAGACATTAAGAAATTTAAACTTCCTTTAGACGTAGAGATTATACTGTAAAAATAACTTCAGAGAATAAAATCTAAATATACTAACATTCCACCAAGCAAATTGACCCCAAATTCTTCAAGGGAAAAATAATCGAAATCAACCTTGTAAAAGACATATGGTCAATCAACTAAACCCATATTTATTCATATTGAATAGATGGATTTAGTGCATTGTGAAAATATAAGGGTCAGATATATGAAAACAGTGACAGGTATGTATGTGTAACGATTTTCTTTTGTTATTAAGTATAATCATAAATTATTCCTTAAGCTATAGATAAGGACAACTACTGAACAGTTTGGAAGTATTATTTAAAACATTTGTGTGCAAACTAAATATGTCGACACATATGATAAGGAATATTGATCATACGATGCACGAATGTGATTAGAAGCAAGATTGTAGCTGAAAAATGAAATCTAGGAACTCCTTTTTTTGTCCTATTTGGGACTATCCATCTGGGTTTAATAGAACAGTGATGACCTCGGTGACTTTTTAACAGGGAATAGACTAACTTCGAGTCCTAATGAGAAAATCTACACTGAGATCCAGGTTCACTTACCTGACGAGTCCAAAACAGAAAGAAAAGTGCCTGCCTAGATTCTCCCCTTGCCAACGACAATTTAACTCAAATCATACTTGTGAAATAGCACTGTAATGAAACAATCTGCCTAGTATGAAAGTGTGACAATAGAGACTGATTGGTTTTAGTTCATAATAACATCAACGCGTAGATATAAACACGATCACTTGTGTAACAATGTTAAGTAAAATAATTAAACATAAATTGAATGGGATAATTGACTGAATACTACAAGTTGTTGTCGTTGTTGCTAAAGTAATTTTCCAGTTTTATGTAAAAATATCTTGACAAGTATATGTGCAACCTTGTTAAGATGGAAAGTAGTTTAGGACGAATACTTATGTCGAAAAAAGTTGTAGACTATCGAAGATTTGGCGTAATCGACAGTATAAGCCTGAACTCTGCATTAAATAGGAGTGAGTATAATCTTTAATTTTACTATAACCCTGTGGCGTAGTTAACTCCTTAAAATAAATAGTCATGCAGATATTTGTTATTGATGCTGACCATGTTTACTTGAATAGATAAGACTAGTTGAAGTCTCTTCGTTACATATGATCACCAAATCATGGAACAGCATAGTACGAAAAGTGACTCTTTCTCAAGATAGCCATCATATATGCTGGAAATTCGTTTACATTTTAATATCAGATACGTCTTTTGCTTCTTTTATTACTGTTATGTGTCTTGCTATCGTTTATAGGTTAAATAATTAAAGACATTCTGGAAGGATAAAATGTCATAATTGTTTGTATCCAAGGTATTCACTACTGGTGGGGTCGATGTGATTTAGTACGCGATCAAACCTTTTGTGAGTCCGTTCCTTTTAATGGTTGGTATATTTTTATAAACCTAGTATATTTTTGTACTTCTGCAATTAGATATTTTAATTTTTAGAATGACTAAATAGGCACCCAAATTAATTGAAATCAAGCCTTCCCCACTCTCTACAATACCAGATTTTCAACAGATTTGGATGGACGATATAGAAGCTTGACTTTGTTGCACCGAAGCTGTCTTGTGACTCTGATGTCACAGATCAGAGTACTCAATTTCAGTCCATCGTGTGGTCATTACAAGGAGAATTGAACAGGTTAGATACATTCTGTCTTTTCTTTCCAGAATATTCAAACGAAGAAATTCGTCCTATAAACAACTTATTATGTTGTTTTATAGCATCGAACCTGGAGGTGGTTCTCTAACAAAAGTGTTGTTACGAATGATAGAAGTCATCGGCTAACTCAACTTTGACGAAAGTTGCTTTCACCAAGCTACCTACAACAAGTATAAACAGTTTTGGTAACGTTTTGCAAAAATTCAGTAATCAAATAAGCTTCCTAGGTAACTAGGATTCTGATGATCACCAGAACTCATCCAAATAAAGTTTGTTCCATTATAGTAAAGCCGTGAGACATTCTGGAATGACAGCATGCGCAACTTGATTGTATCTAGGACATTCTTCAACCTTCAAACTCTTTGCAGTGTGTTGGAGTGTTTGCGGTTTTCTGTTGGCTGGTGGTTATAAGGAGAGAAGGCAGGAAACTCTGAACCTAGATTTTGTGCTATATGGTCCTTCTAAGCAAGGTGTACCTGAGATTTTGGGCGAATTGATACCTTTTGGTATATTCGATTCAAGACACCCTGTCTCACAATGTTATCGTTACTCATGAGCAGTCTGGTTCACGATTGATCCTATGGATGACTGAATAATGATAAGTGTCAGGCTTGTTTAGTATTTTAATTAGTAGATCTAGATATGACTCAGAATGGAAAATATCCACTGTTACTTTATAAGTAATATAACTAAGTGGAAACAACGAAGCCTATATTGTCATTTTATATGAATAGCTTTCCTTAATGTTTTCACCCTATGACCTCACCTCCTTTGGCTTTTACACTACTACTATTTCGCCTTTGTATGGAATACATCCTAATAACCGATTGTATCGATGATAGATTTATGACAACTTCTGGAGATGAATTCCTGAATTTTTGTCGATAACTCATACCTGATGCAGTTAAACCATATCAATCATAGATAACATTAAAAGACTCTGAAGCAATATCTTCAGTGAACTGAGGTTGGGAAAGTGAATTAGTGATTTTCAACTAAATGTGATATTTATACTTTATAATTATATTACTTATAAGTAACCAGATTTTTCTCAACTTCTCTTTATTTTATTGGTCTGTGTATTTTATGAGATGCCGAGACAGTTGCCATATGACCTTAATATATGTCGGGTGAGTTATTCTGTTGAAACTAACTCATAATGACCTTAAGTATTATGCTACTACTACTCTATGAATCGTGTAAATCATCGGTTGTTTGCTTTTCACTTAACTCGCTAACAAAAACTTCATCCAATCCTGCCAATCAAAAGGACTTTAAAATTGAAATAGATAGTAGATCACATATTGTCACAAGATCATATAGTAGGTATTCTATCACTATTAGTAAATGAATTAATTATCAAATAAAGATCACAGCCTAAATATAAACTCGCTTGGATTAATGATTAGTCGTAAGTATTATGAGTTTTGCTTCCGGCTGTCGGTATACAGTTTCATGCACATTTTTAGTTTTCTCGGTTGATTTTCTCAGCTGATTTAGTCACTTATTAAGGAGTGCGTATATTGTGACTGTATTAGACTCGTAGATTTTAACAATAAGTTCCCTCACTCACTTACTCCCCTCGCCTTCTAAAAAAGTAATGCACTGATCACATACAGAAATCGTTTATTATCAATCGATGAACCAACTAAGCAGTATGTGAACTTAAATTTATTCATTCAATTTATCAAGTATTTCTGTAGCACATGAAGCGATTTTCTCATAGGCATAATCAATATCTTTCATTGTCGTACCATGTATTGAAACAAATCGAAGAAATACAAGTGTTGTTTGGCTTGGTTTTACTGTGTTCGATGGATCCGATTGTTGATGTGCACTTTCATGAAATGAACTAAGAACAAGGTAGATTTCACCTTTACTTTGTAGACTTTTATGTAAATTCTCTGTTAGTTCATTGTTGTGCTGTTGAAGATAAAGAGTGAATAACAAAGATACTGAATAGTATTGACACTTATCAGAAAAAAAGTTCAGTGTTTTAAAGTTTACATCACTGACCGATATCGGGAATTGACCAAAGTTGTAAATGCAAATCATCTGATACTAATTGAGTGATCTACAGGTTAGATGGTTATCAGTAGGCCTGATAGTCCTGGGTTTGACTTCATCTAGGCCAAGGACACACGTCTATAAGAGGTTTCATATTAAGGCGAACTGTTCAGTGCTTTTAGGAATTTCAGTGGCTGTCTAACTAAAGTCATTGATATAGAGCTTATGAGCTTGCTATGAAACTCAAGAGTTGTGAGTAGAACAGTTGAATAAATTATAGGTGCGATAGATTACTAACCCCTGGTTTGCATTGGCACTCTAAATGAAATTAATTTTTGACTAAAATCAACAATATTAAGTGCATTTACAAATTCATAAGATCTAGTGGAGTAAAATACCATTTTTTCACGAAACACGAAGCCACTCATATGTTGGTGTACTAAGTTCTGAGTTAATGTTTTTCTGTTTTGATGAGCACCAGCAACGTTATCGATTTACCCTAATTAAGTTACATGAAATAAGGTTCAAATTTGTGACCAATCTTTATACGTTTGAGTACTTTTACTATCAAATCACTGCTCTCTTCACTGATGACTGAAGTCACTGTAAAGAATTCGACATTGTCTTTAAGTACCTTTCAATTAAAATTCTACTGATATTAGCTTTGAGGAATTTTAGTGCAGTTGGTATAGTATAAGAATGGTGTTAACGACTGTATAACTACAAACGTTAGTTTGTAAGTAGAGTTGGAGTAAAAGTGAGTCGTCTGAACGTAGGTTTTACAGAAAATACACTTCTTAACACCTTTCATTATATCAACTGATTGGACTAAATCTCTAAAGTAAATGTAGGAAGGAATTGAAATTCAAGTGTGATTTTAGACTATTCCGTATTATATTTGTCTATTCGTTTGTGCTAAGCGAATTCTGTTACTACTATGTGATCAGTTATTGAATATCTCAGTCACAAAGTTTCTTCGTTACAGATAACACCAGTTCCCTCAATACTTTAGATACAGTATGTCAATCCAAATTAGTACGAAACCTAAGTCGAGGATAGTTTCTTGTCGATTACTTATAGTCACCTAATGTTTAGAGGTCTTTGTTTAACATGATACCACAAATTAGCCTGAATCAGACAACCACTGATCACCAGAAAGCACCGGACAGCTATTTCATCCTAGTACAGTACTCCCCAACAATGTACATCCAGTACCCAGCCAGGGCTTGAACACAGAGCTCTCCAACTTCGTGGAGAAAGCTTTACCATTAGACCATCAAGTCGGTTTCTAACGACTGATATATCTAATTTAGTCAATTCTAAATACGTTTGCGCTACCCCATCCATTGCCATCAGCGGGTTACTGCTTCACACCCGATAGTGGCTGAGCTCCACTGGTCACGTCTTTTAACTAGAATGATCCTTGATTAGGTCGTGGGTTCACACAGCTAAAAAGTCCCTCAGTAGTATGAAACTGCTGTACCCAGTGCTTCCTAGTGACCAGTGGTTATCTAATTCAGACCAATTCTTGATACCAAATTAACATTTAACAATCTCCTACAACACCTAATTACAATCCTTATTTAAATCTCTTAGACTGAAGGCTCTAGAGTAGGTGTTAACCTTTTTACTGGATGTTACACTTGCTGATTTCACTGGTCAACCTATTTCAATGAGAATCTGAATAAGAATGAGTTAGGGAATAGCTGTTAAAATCAGTTTCGTCTTGGTTGTTGCTACCATTAGCGTGATAATCCTCAATAACTGAATAAAATAAAGGTTTATACATAAGTATATTACCATTAATCGAAAACAAACCAAACCGAATTGTACATCATTGATAATTTCAAAACGACCATCTGTTATAAGTAGTAGTTCAAACCTTTTCGCCAAATCGTGATGCTGAAAGATAGAAATGTAGTTATATATAATATTTACATGGTTGTGATATATGTTGGCTTGAAACACTTGGAAGAGAAGCTTAATTATCTATATATAATCAAACTGGTAATTGTTACAATGGGATGAATAATCGGTGAGTAACAAACTTAAGAAACTTCTTTCTGTCAACAAAGCTTATATTATTAAACAGTATTCATTTAACATCATGTTATTGAAGGCGTTTCCGTTGGCTTAGTAACTGTTATTATAATATTTTCCTTACTCAGGTTATTATAAAATAAGGTAATCTGAATGATCTCATATCCTGTATGCGAATTAGCCTAATCTTGTTTCCAAGTGTTGTACAGTCTACAGGAAATACACGTTTAAAAGAGAAATTTATTTGATTTACTGCCTCCCCCCACTCATGCAAACTTGTCTTCATCCTCACCCCATCTGAGGGATCACAAGCATAGTTCGCAAACGATCAATGGATAACCTATTTGTGGCTAATAAAGGAAGTTATCTTCTTATCTATGTAGGTTAATTTTAATTTTTATTGATGTAGTCATGTGGTCTTATGTATCATATATCTATCCTAAACAGAGAGGTTGATAGTAATATTAGGCAGACATTCTTGGTTGCTGAAGTTTCTAACGAAAGGAGCATTTAAGGTGGTTTTTTGTAAAGACCGGTATTGAAGTTTTTTGTTTGTATCCTATCATAGATTCATCTTGGTTGTGTGCTGATAGTTAAGCGTTCACCGCTAGACCTGAAGGTTATGATCTTGATTCTCAACAGCAACCGACAACACAGCCATCATAACAGAGGATAGTTTCTTAAAATATATAGTATCTACTAATATAAACAATCACAAGTTTTGGCTAGTGAAATGAATATATTTAGTAGTAATATAGTAATTAAACATAAACTTGATTTAGTGCATACTGTACATAAAAGAATATTACGGTTTTGTCGTTTGACGGAAGTTCAGAAAAGGAGAACCTGTTCTTTATGAATTTCTAGAGTTCTAGCATTTACCGTAATTGACTTCATGTGAACAACTTGTTGTAAAAAAGCACTCTTACAGGATCTCTTCAGTATGCTTCATCGGGTGTTTAAGCAACCGAAACTTCCAGTTCTGCTGAAATTTGACTATTTATGTTACATATTAGGCAGTATTGAAACATTAGAAGCCCATTTCATTGGATTTGGAGGTGAAGCATCGATAGAAAGTGATTTCACTGGTAATCTATGGTGTTATTGTTTGTCAATACATTATCAGAAGAATTTATCTAGTAATTTTCTGGTTTATAAGTAGAAGAACTGCCAAGATTATAAGTAGATTTTTTTTCCTTTTAAAGATTATGTTCTAGCACGGACACTATCTCATTGGCTCAATTGACAAGTAAGCACCAAGACAATTAAGTGCACAGATTTCAAAAAGTTAAAGAACTTAAAATTCGACCTGTCACCCTTTCGCCGTAGACGGTCAGCTAGCCACCAGGAATAATATTCAGTCTTCTTTTACTGTTCATCCTACGTATTAGACTAACACGCAGCCTATACAAATTTTTAATATAACTCATACAGAAACCAACTAATTTGAAGGGGGGGGGGTGATTTATTATCCTCCATGTATCGGCTAATCAGCATTTATCGTATCTGATCACAAGTTTCTAGGCATAAATCTTATTGATTTTGTATCAGCGCAAGACCATATCGTCATAGCTATTAAGATTATTTAACTAGCAAATTTAAAGTACTGTGGAGGGATATTCAGCGGTTAGACACCTATAAACGAATCAGTTGTGAGTTGCTAACTGATGAAACGGGAAATAATAACTATTCGTTCAGTCAATTATATTATAGTGCTTAATGTCCAACTTTTCTCCCATAACCCTCTCACTCAGTCCTTCAATTCTACTGCTTAACCTATAATCAAAAACATATTTACACGTGACCAATCAAGTAACTGATTTTCGACTCATAAAGTAGTGATTTCAGATTGTCGGCATTCATTGGCAATTAGCATCATCGCTTTTAAGTACAATGTCTATTTCAAATAATGGAGGTGGTATTATCTTCCAAGTTGCTTATTGGTGTAAAATTTCTAATTGACGCTGAATTCCTGTTACATTTAAAACCTTCTGAAAAAATAAACACTACCATTACGTAATACGTGACAATTTTCGAAATTCTAATGAATGTTATATAAGTATACAGAATAAAAGGCTGTTGTATGACTTTTCTCTTTGTATAATCCTACTACGTCATCTATGACAAATTTCTCAGTAGTTACCAATATACAACATCTTAGTTTCAATTCACAACTTCGAGATACTCAGTCACAGTAATTAGATGCCTACATACCTAGTGACATTATCTAATGTAACGTGGTATTTATAGATTTATAAATGTAGAACCTGATGAATAATTTGTCGAAAATAGCTGTTCACTTCAACATCTTTTATCTTTGAATATTACTATCATTTGTTCTAGAAGTAATTCCACTTTGTTTTTAAACGGTGACATAACATTTCTTTAAACTTACTGTTAAAAGTAGGTTACGAATATTTTTCAACCCGTATAAACGCAGAACAAACCAAAGTTTTAAAGCACGAAAACGTCTACCAAGTGATATACCCCAATTCTGTAAGATTAAACAAAATCCAGAAAGACATTAAATTCAACAATCTTCATAGCATCAACAAACGACAATTAACACGTTCTCACTTGTGACTGACTTTTGGAGATTAATCTATATCTCTAGTAAGAAGACTTAGTAAATGGGGTTCAACCATGTTCAGAGTGAAGAAGTTACTCACCAAGAGCACTAGATGAAGTTGTGCAATATCATTAATTGACATAAGTTGGAAATGTAATAGATCCAATGTTCACTGTTTTTTTCTGCTGAGTCCCATATGAGTGTAAAACATCTCTTCAGTGCTTCCAAGTAATAAGCAGTTGTTAAGATAGTTTGGGTGAGGTTGTCTCCATGATTTAGAATGTTCACTTTGTGTTTAATTCAGCATCCCTGGTCATTATTAGTTTCACTTTGTGAGTGGGCATTGTAAATTGGAGTGTATTAATGCAAGTTTTACTAATAAATAATCAGTTCATGTTCATTTACATTGTTCGTATGAAAAGTGTAGCCTTCTGGTTATGAGTGAAGACTTTTTCAAACATTTCAGCTGTTGCGATTACCTATTCTTTCATTCATCATAAATAAGATACATGAATTCCAATGTATTCATTTCTCACTGAATTAGTTCTCACTCAATGAGTCCGGTCATCATCATCATCATCATCATCATCATCATCATCATCATCATCATCATCATCATCATCATCATCATCATCATCATCATCATCATCATCATCATCATCATCATCATCATCATCATCATCATCATCATCTCATCATCATCATCATCATCATCATCATATGCCGCTTACAAAACACTTATGATTTTCTATAGATAATAAAAAATGTAATCAACTTACACGATATTCTGGCATTCCTTCATAAGTATGATGTAAATAGAGTGGATTCGTTTGAAAAGCATTAGATATTACAGTATGATCAGCTAACCATAGAAGTGAACAATCAAAGTTAACAAGCAGCAATTTATGAGCATTGATATTAACAGAATCAGCCAACTGTAAAAGATACGAAAATGTTGTATATATAGTCGATCTTACATCAGTCACATCATCGCTTTCACCATTATTACTATTCCTCTGAATAAAAGAACATGATGTAACCAAGCAGTTTTCAATATGATCAATTAATAATAATGCACAAGTTGAGAGAAACTCTAGCCTCTTGATCCTAACTAAGTCATAGAATATCAGACGGAAAAGAAACTTTGACCTGTGATTATGGCTATAGTATTGTATTGGAACGACCTTGGGTAATTCTTAAAATGCCTGTGAAAAATAATCACTATTGTCAGTCATCAAGGATTTTGGAAATCTGTATATACAATTCAGTCAACCAGCCTAGAGAATTTAAAGTTGGCTTTATTCACTCAGAAGGTAGTAATTGTATATGGCATTGGTTAGAGTCCCGTGTAAAGGTTAGTGATATAGTTAGTTCATGTGTTTTAGCTTAAATGTTGTGTTGATTTGTTTGTTAAACATAGTTCATTTGATAGGAACTTAGCGTTTGATACGTTTATCACTAGAATATTCACTTTGTAATGTTAAAAGTGAGTTTTTCTTATTTAGTTTACTCTTTCTGGAAGTTGAACCTCAGTGATTTTTGGTTTGCTTTGGATTTTTCAAATTGTCTTTAATTAGTTATGCTGGTTATTCTTCGCTGACAGTTTAAGATTAGCTCAAACTCGCCTTCTATATTATACTGTAACTGAAAGGTAGTTAAACGAATTTGTACTGTCTGATTTGACAGCACAAATAGGTTGTCCAATAAGAGTGTTCCAACTGCAAAAGGGATTTGATGAACAATTCTTACATAAAATAGAAAAATGTTATAGGCAAAATAGATGGCTGAGAATAAATTTCCCATGAAATATTAAAGGTGAATAATCACTATAGTCAATCAAATAAAATTTAGGGGATTCAAGCTAACCAAAAGGTACAGATTGTCGGTGAATATATCATCGGGTAAGCAAGTATATTAAAAACGGTATGCATACTTTACATAATTAGTGAATTTATGGAAGTATTCTATAGGTTTGTCTGAAAATGAAAGCAACAACGAAATGCAAATTCACCTAAATGCTAAGTTTCCGGAATTATTATATTATTTTGTTACAAATGAACTTGAACGATGAACAGTGACACAGTGATACTGAACTCGATTAAGTTATCCTCTGTGTCCCAACTCAGTTAAATAATACTACATTCTTCTTTATTACAATTTACAGATTCTCAAGTAAACAGTAATTCATTCCTGTACTCGGATTTCTTGGAGGGGTCGTGGGTGAGTGCTGCTAAATTCCCATACTAGAAAGAAACCATTGCTTAACTAAAACCACTAAGTGATATCATATTAAAACTCAACGATCTCCATGACAACCAATCACATCCTTATATTATATTTTCGGATTTATTTATATGATATGTTATACCTTTTAATACTTTAACTAACTTATAGGCCATAAATATAAATGGACCAACTTAAGTAATACTATTTTAAGTTTATCCACATACTGTGAACTATAAAAAAACATAATTATGTTATGATTCTCAAAAACAATTCGCTTTTTAGTTCTTCATCAGGAACTGGCTTTAGTTAGACAGCCATTTAAAATCACCGAGCATTTAGTAACTGTTTCGTATTCGTATGGAATTTCTCAGATTTCTTTTACTCAAAACCTCACCAGGGAGCATATTTAGAACATTTATGTCTCATAATCAATCAATTAATGCCTGTTACCCTCCATGAAGAGCATAGGCCACCAATCAGCGTTCTCCAACCAACTCTGTCCTGGATTTTTCTTTCCAGTTCTTCCCAAGTGCCTTTCATTCTTTTCATATCTGACTCCGATCCTCTAAGTAATGTGTTCTTTGGTTTTCCTCTTTTCTTTGGTCCTTGAGGAATTCAATGTCAGTGCTTGTAATGTGACGCAGTTTGATGATTTCCTCAATGTTTGTCCTATCCACCTCCAGCGGCTTTTCCTAATTTTTTCCTCATCTGGATATTGGTTAGTTTTTTCTGTGTCACATAAGGCTTTTGCCGACGATAACTAGCCAGCGAATCCGGAATGATACTTTTCGTAGTTCTCAATACAAGTTTCAGTTCTATAGAACATAACTGTTTTCACGTTTGCATTGGATTCTGACTTAGATGTTGGCTGACAGATGGTTTGAGTCCCAAATATTTTTCAGTTGTAGAAATGCCATCGTTGTCTTGTCAATATGTACCTTCACATCTATATCAAATCCTATTTGTTTACCAGTGATACTACTGCCCAGGTATGTAATCGTTTCTACATATTCCTGAGCGTCTCCGTCATGTGTATGTTGGGGTCTGCTGTTGGCTGAGGAGGCTAATACTACACTGCCCGTGTCTCATGGTGACTTATTAATCTTTGGATAATTAAGTTGTCATTCAATAATTTACATTTCAAACTTCAGTTAACTCATGATATAAATATGTCTTACACTGATTCCAGTTTCTGTTCAGTTTATTGATAGATAAGTTGCCAAGTTTCATATCATAAATCTTTTAGTTATATGCCTACTGAAGTTTAACAGTTCTAGTCTGTATTCTGCACGATCGCATCAATTAGGAGTTTTCAAATCATGGGAAACCCTATTGAACAGCTATACCATCATACTTTGAGACTTCTCAGCAGTAGAATAGTACCAACTACTTTGTAACTGACATAGTTAACTGATTTTATACTCGTCAGATCAAAATTACGCTTACTTCAATGCCTTTGCCTAAATGACGAAATTCAGGACAAAGCAATGCACTTCCTGCATATGCTGCATCTACATGAAACCAAATATTGAACTTCTTACCTGAAAAAACCAACATAAGTAATCATAAACAGTTGATATATAAATAGAAATATTGCATTTCTAGAGGTCTTTACTAATCTATTGTTCGTATTCACGGCAACATTCCTAAATATGAGATTTCTGGTGCCAATTTTTCCCACTTATTTTCTTTTTCGCACTGCCATATACTACTTAGTAATATTGAGTAGGTTACACGATTGTTAAACATTTTTTGAAATGTGATACTTTTGTGATAGTTTTGACGTTTCCAGTCAATCACTCAGTTACAGCGTAGAACTTGGTACGTGAATACATCAGTTCAAGTTGCCATGTTTCAATTAGCAGATAGAGATGAAATTGTCAGATTAAATCCCAGAGTAGTAGAGGTAGTAATAAGCCTTGAGATTTATTATATTTCATTATAGTAATTACATTCAGTGACAACTTGTCTATTTGTAACAATTTTTATATTAGATGTTGAATACTTCTTATTTCAATTTGTTGCCTTCCACTATTGATCCTGACACAGCTACGTGTCATTGTGTAATTATGTGTCTATTAAATATTCCCATTAAGTCATTAAGAATACAAAAAGAGAAAAGAAATTTCCCTTCAGTTAGATCTTCATCATGGTTCGACACTGATAAACATAGTTTTATATCTAAATACGAAGTTCAGTACCCATTAATTGGTGATAAGTAAATTATCATTATCACATTTAAGGCCTTCAAATCAGTATTTTTGTTTTCCCATTCAACTCATGAGGAAGTCACGAAGTAGGGACAAATTTCCAAGGTCAAGGTATTTGTCAGCTTTCACTAGTTATCTGGAGCCAATTATATTGGGTTCTCAAAGAGACGAATCTATAGTTGTGTTTCAAAGCGTCATTTATCGTGGTTTCGCAAAGGACAAATTAGAACAATGAGAAGTTTCACCCTAGAATATTTAGTCGACACAGGCCATCAAATTCATGTTAATTTAAGATTTAGATTGATACATCAAATTCCATTGAATTTATCCTCTACGTCTAGATGTAACCTCTTACAAATAACAGAAGCCAAAGTTATACATTTAAACAAATCCAAACTTTGTGTCCATAAAACATTTTTAAGATGACTTTCTTTGACTTGACAATCAAACTAATTTCAAGTGTTACACTCTACTCTTATTCTTCATTTTATTTCTGTCTTCATCGCATTTTATTGTTATCGATTATTTTTATTATTCACCATGTTTTCCAAACTTTTCCTGTGATTTTTTTTTATGTCTGGGTAATTAAATCGAGTAACTAAGTGATTTTCAAATCGAATCTTACATTTCTTTTAATCTATTAATTCACTAACCTTAGTGACAATTAACTAATCCTTTCTGTTTTGAACTGTCTTCATGTAATTGAACCTATTGAATTAGACTATATAATCATTATAATAATATACTCACCATCAGTTACTTAGGTACTGAATTCGTAGCTCAATGTAGCACTATGTCTATCAGTATTGAATCATGATAAGGAACTAATTTAAAAGAGATTGCTTCGCTGTGTTTGTGTAGTTCATTGCGTTTTTGTCGATTCTGCTTTTAAGCACCTTACTGGCTTATATCTATCAACCTTATTGTTCTTGCTATCTAGTATTAATATTAACATTTTGTTAAACAAATTCTATCATCAAATATCTGAATGCATGGTGTGTTAGCTTCTTAGTATTCAAATATCAACACCAGGAATGTAGATACGTCTTGCTGGTAATCCTCAAAATGGATAGAATACTAAATCTGAATTCATTACTAAGTAAACCCTAATAATATATATTCAAATAAAGCACAATGATTACAAAGATGATTCCTTTTCTTGCTAATTTGATATCACGAACTGGATCTGAATCATTGATCACCAGGAGGCACTAGAGAGATGTTTTACTCTAGTATGGGACTCCAGTAGTGTGTCTCCACAACTCAGAACTTCGGGCTGTGCGATGTACGCGAATCGACTGAGTCACCAATTACATTCAATTATCATCCGTTTCTGTCTGTACGAATTAATATTAGTTGGTATGTAATAGGAAAGTAGTGCAAACTAGATGATTGATTCACACTTACTAGGGACTATTGAGTAATATTTTACTCCTGTCTATGTAATCTAACACAATGATCACATGATTTTAACAATGAACCATCATTTTAATGACTTTCTGATTGATATCACTTCATTCTAGAATAATATTTTATCAAATCACTAAAGAATAAAACTACTTACAAATATTTCCAATTCCATAAAGATCTTCAAATTCACACGTTGATGTTGTACCCATTGTTGCTACACACTATTAAGTATAAAATAATTATGCAATAAAGTTATATGAAATGAGAGTTGTTAACATAATGTAATACGTTTGTTTATGTTTGTTAGCAAAGTTTACTTTAAAGGTAACCTTCATCTATAACAATCTATAATTTAATGTTGTCGGTGTTTATGACTATTTGTCATCAGTCTCTGTTAAACATACATAGGATTCTGATAGGATCGTGAATTATTTACAGGGTCTTCATATACTTTATATGAGGGTCTCAATAGAGATAACCAAACGTGTTTTGTTCTATTCGAGCCTCAATAACTTACAGTACATGGATATGAAGATTAATGCTCCCAGTGAGGAGTTAATTAAGTAGGGGTGGATTTATTGCTCGAAAGGATGGTTGCAGTTAGTGAGTGGTATAACTGTGGGGTTTTCACTGCCATTTCGGACGACTTCCATACGTTAACTGACTGTTGACTGACTCAAGTGTCAAGCTCATAAAAATTATCTGATCTTATTTGTGCTTCTCCCAGCTAAAATCACAACGTATTTTCAGTCAGATAGTGTGTCGATAATTGTCCTATATATATTATATCAATACCACACTTCTAAAAGAAGTTTGATTCAATAAAACCTCTACAACTAAACAACCCATATTAGAGAATGACATCTAAACAGAACTCTAATCCAGCACCTTTACTAATCTACTATGTTCAATGAAGTCACCAAAATTGACATAAAATTGCATTCAATTAACGATTCCAGTAATAAGATGAAACATGTATCCTGGGTATTTTTCTGCTAATTATAAACCAAATATACTGAGTCAGCAGGTAAAATAATTAAAGCAGCCAAGAATCAATCGATAAATACATGAATACTGACTAACAATGACCAGAAATAATGTGAAATCATATGATAATTTGGATCTTATAGTGAATGGTGTATTATGTAAGCTATTGAGCTGAAATTCACTGATTTTTATAATTAAAACCAACTGCATTTTAGTATAGGGAAGGAAAAGGGTGGGGGGGGGAGGTTGTAGAGACTGTTCGAAATTTTCAGTTTCATAACACAAACTGTTTTCAGCTAAACAATCTGTAAACTCCAAAGAGCATTAAACATCTGTTTTGTCCTATTATTAGAATCCTTAGAAGTGTACACTCATGATACTACAAAGATTTTAATCAAGAATCTGCAGGCGTCATGGATACTAGATTGATAACTGATGACTTACATTTATAAGTTCAGTCAATTTGTAAGATTGCACAACTGTCACTCATTTCCATTATTCACAATCTCGATAGAATTAAACTCTACTAGTCCTAGCTATTCATTAGAACTGGGAAAATTACACCTGGAAGTTAGTGACTAGTAAACATGTGACGACGTTTCGTATGAATCACATCACGATGATTGTGAAATTTTATCATTTAAAATTATTGGTGATTTATCATTTCACTTGGTTTTTCTTTTCTAAAAGAAATGAGATTGTGATGAACGTAATTTTCTTCAAAACTCTAAGAAAGTCATCGGGGTTGAAATTAACAGGAGAATTAAACGGAATTCAGAGTACAATCCAAATGGTAGACGAAAATCTAATGAACGCTTATATGCAGAAGAAGAAATTTCTTTGAAAATTCACTTTGTGATTACAGTGAGGAAATAAGAACAGTGGAATGTTAAGATGAATATGATAACGCAACATTTCGGTGTTAACCATGTTAGAATAGAAAGTTCCTTTCACCTATTTAAAAAGTGATTCAGATAAATGATACTTTTTGTAAGGAATCGAATCATACAAACACTAGAAACTAATGCAACCCTCCTTAATGATGTAGGCAAAGTCACAGCTTTACAATTGTATTCTATGATTGCGTGCTCAGAAATTTTGAGGAGATTCATTCAATGATACGTATGTAACTGATGCTCTCTGTTAGCTTTGAATAAAGGTCAGTGGATTTCATTGTAAAATACGTATAACCTCAATTAGTGGAAATATAAGAACAAGTATAAAAATCTATAGGCATTAAAATTAGTTTAACCATATGGTTAAATATCTTAAAGTAAACAGATAAACTGTCTAAAAAGCACCTTCATTACTTCAAACGATGTTGGATAATGTAAAGGTAGACAGATACTCTTAGTGTATCGTTTCCAGCTGTACATACAATGAATGCGGAGGTTCTCACTACTCATTATTGCAAAATACGAATATATTTAAGTAAAGAGTTCTAGTGGAAAACTAACTGGAAAACAAGTACTTCTTCACTCTACCTTGCTTTCTATTAACCTTTGTTGAGGAAATTTTTCCATCTCCAAATCAATGGTAATTAACCTTCAACTCGTTAATCAGTTTTGTTATTAGAAAACTAATGCCCAAGTTATGTCGTTTATTGTAGTCTATGATGTAATCTACAGAATCTTCACTTTTTAGTCATATACAGAAGAAAAGTGTAGGAGGTAAGAAGCCAGTGTACTCTGAACTTCTGATTGGAACTTCCAAGCAGGAATTTCTCATTTGACTGATCAGTATAAGTACATTAGATCAATAAATTTTAGGCATAAATCTTATTGTTCCAGAACAAAATCTCTTTAAGTGACTTTAAGCATCATCATTATTAACAAGTAAAATTAGTGTGGGTACGTATATAAACTCAAAATTTTGTAAGATAAACGATATACAGTATTATGGCACACTCAAAATGAAGTTACACTTGCAAAGACCTTGTAGATTCAGAACAGTATTAGTGCTTGCATGTATACATTCAAATTTCCTACACAAAAATGATGATTTTAAACCTTTCTTATTGCATCTGACTATACGAAGTCTTTAAAGACATTTCATTGGTCAATCACTATGTAGTGACTAATTTTGATGTTCATCAAGTCTTTAATAGTACCAGTTGCATTCTACAGATTTATGTGTAATATATCCATTAGTTTAGATAACTCGACGTCACTGGCACTTTACAGAAGGAGAAAGCAATTTTGGAGTGGAGGGTGGCAGTCAACAGGAGACTCTAACAACTATCCCCAAACCACCTTCCATCTCTTCGAAAAGCATCACAAGAGGGATAGGCTTTTTCAAGTGCAGTAGTATGATTACAAACTAACTAAACATATTAACTTAAATGTAATGAAGTAAGGTAAGTATAATACCTACGTATTTTCTAACTCTTGGTTAAATTAATCTTACCATAACTGGAATCAATCCATTGCTTTTATCATTTTCAATTGCTGTATCAAGATCCTTAGGGTCAAAAACTAATTTTTGTCCAATCCATTTAGTCGGTATCACATGACATTTCAGCATAGCCAAATTGAATGCACGAGTGACAGAGCTATGAGCCTAAAAAGTGATATGCACAGAAAATTAAGGATTTTTAATAAAATTTCTACTGAAGTGAAAATACAGAATGTTATATCACTGTAGAGAATAGGAAATCACTATCTATCAGGTCTATTCTTTGTGCTATTGAAACACTTACCGTTGAACTCCATCTGATTAAACATTTAGTAACTATGATATTTGTATTGTTAAAATTGTAAGCTTTTCATTGACTCATTAGTAGTTGTTATATGTGTTTACCTTCTGGAATTAATGTCACCTTATTATAATTCTCTTGTCCAGTATATGATGTATAAAAGTAATTGTTTTGGCTCAGTAACTCGGAATCGCTGTTGTTCATTATTTCTACTAATACATCTGGAGAAGGTCATGATCACTCAGTTATCACACTAACCAACCATCGTTTTCAAGTTTATCAAATCATAGTCATAACACAATTCTCATTGGCTCGTTTTGTCTTGACAACTTCAAGATCGCATCACAGATGTACTTACATCTAAGTGTTGATGTTCACATTAAAATTCTAGCTCAACAACTAGATCTTGTTACAAAATGTGTATTTTCAAGCAATCCACTCAGTTGGTGCATATATATCGACAAAGGCTGAATTCAATGTACTTTTGAATTAATATTTTAAAAAACTGAGATATTACTACATAATTATTAAGTAAGCTACATTTAACAACTTTAGTTAAAAGACTAAGTTTGTATAACCAAAGAGGACTGATATATTAAAACAGATAGTCACTGAGTTCATTAGACCAAATGGTTTGTTCTGATAACTGAAGCGAAACATAAGTTCAACAAAGAACTACTATTGTTCCAGTTAACCTTTTTCTTATAATCTTACAAGACTAAACAGACGTTATAACTAATAGACCACCGGTGGTTGTTCATTGATAAGAAAACCCTATGTTAGATATGTGCTGAGATTTAATTAAATTTTCTAATAGAAAAGTATTTGTACCTTCGTGGTGATGATGTTACTGCAGTGAGATCTATTAGTTTCTGTTACTATGGTTGTATCATGAGCGGATTTCCTCAGTGCAACGTTGACTCACTAATATAATAGTAGATGAATGAATTGTAGCTGGCAAATGGCTTGAAGTTGGAGCATTTCTTCTTGAAATGATGATGATAATTTGTAGCTCATGACGGTGTTTTTGGTTATACTACGTTCTCTGACTTAAATGATTAAAATGAGAAACTTCTGTAGTACAAAACATCTGATAGAAGTTCTATTAAAATCAAAATTAATTTACAACTTATGACTCAGAATCTGGAATGTCTGATCATTGATTTCAAGTGTTCACACCTACTTCGTGAAGTTAAATAAATTTGGGATAGAGTGACGAGTGTGAGAATATTAAGTCTTTGCTGTCTGTTGTTGTATTGTTCTCCCTGATAAAACAGTCTTTCCTGTTATTATCAGTAACTGAATTAACTACCGTTTTCAAGTTTCTTGATAAACGTCATGGTTTTGTGTTATCTCTTATGTCTAGTTTTAGGACTGACGACTTCCCTAGGCTTCTTTCCTATATTTTTTATTGAGATTACATATTCTAATAAGAAATTTATAAAGGATACACTACAATTACCTTCCTACTTATTAATAAAGAAAAGCTATTTCATGTATCATTTCATGATGTTCATTTCTTCTCTAAAATTACTGTATCCAGGAATTAGTAGGATCCAAAAGGGGATTCGAATTTGGCGACTGGCTTTAGCATTAGATCTATACTCACTGATTATAACGTAGTAATATTAGCTCATAGTATAATGGTTGTCAAATCCTTTGTAACACTGAATGAGTTCAGTCAACAAAGTCTGATTATAGCCATTAGTTTAAGCGACTCGACATGTTGAGAGGTAAGGTGGTGTGGGATGGGGGGTGGTTGGTAGGATATTTTATTTAACTCGAGTTTTGTGTTATCTAGCAGTCATCAGAAAGACGTAGTACAAACTTGAATGGACCGAGACATGTTGGATGATTCGATCTCCTGTCAGTCAGTTTGCAATCGTTACCACTGAGCTATTCACTATGGTAATTGACATAAGTCACTACCAAGTGATCAATCAATGTATACTTCTCAGTCATGCAGTAAGTAAGAAGCAGACAAAATTATTGAGGAGTAATGGCTGTAAACCATGAATTTGGACGACTTAAAGTCGATTCCATCAGGAATCATCGGTTTCTCCAAATTGAATGTACGCATAAATGACTTGTGCTAAATTTCAAGCAACGTAACTCAAACAGGGTTTATTGCAAACCACTTACATGTCATCTTCCAAGTATAAAATCTCGAAAAAACATACAGAATTTTCTTAAAAGTACGGTAGCACTATGAAAAACATAATGAACACTCAAACTGTAAGTTACATACGGATAAGTCACATAGTCATTAGTAATGTTAGAAATCAAGATCCTTATTGAAACAGAACCGTAGTGTATGCTATCAACTAAAAAAACAACATAGAGTAATAAGTGAGTTGTTGAAGAATAAATGGGTTTCACACAGCACCATTTAAATGAAAGGTGAAACAATGTAAACAAGGAGATATACTAATAACAATCAGAATTATATTACTGGCATCTGGGATATAGTGGTTACTACCTAAACTACTAACAAATATTAAGTAGAATAAGTCAAGACTCCTAAATAGTCAAATAATGAGGTTACAGTCACTGGAAATTAAAGAATAGCTAATAACTAGGAATATTTATCCAAAGATAATATCTGAAAAATGGCAGCCGGTTAATCGTAATTGTATACACGAACATTCTTTAATTTATCTAAGAAATGATTCCTTGGTTTAACAGAGGTTTTGACTAACTAATATCAGGTTAACCTTTATTGAGTAACAATGATGTAGTGACCGTATATTATAATATAAACTAGTTTTGCTGTATAAAATAAATTGAACACATTCAACTATCAGTTTTAAATGTTACTGTATCAGAAAATTTACTTCTTCAGCGGGCAGCATACTATGAAATAAAAGTGGCACATAGTGAGACGTCACTACGGTAGACAGTCAATCAGTTATAAACAACTTAGAAGGGGGGGGCACAAATATTTATCGATAAATCGATAAATGATTAATGCATCTTCACCACTGAGGCAATTTATCATCAGATATACCTATGGATTTTAATCATTGATCATGATTAATTTGAAGGTCTTAACTAGGTAGCTCGTATTTCCCTGCATGGTTCAGTGCAAATGCTATTGATTTCATGTACTAACACCTTTTTGTTTTGATAACAGAAAATTTTCTTCTAACCTATTTCTACACCATCCAGTATTGTCAGTAGGCACGTAGATGGTAGGCAAACTATGGTCTTATCGTATAAATCCCTGGATTATTAGTCAAACTGAAGTTAATATTTTACAATATGGCCTGAATACCCGTTGAAAATATATAGAATAACGTAGTTGAGATTTTCAACTAAAGCATACATGTGATATACAGAGAATCACACTAGTGTATTACTATCTCACTCCCTCCTTAGTTGATTTTACAGATTATTAGAAGTTTGGGAAATCTATTTCAAAGTCCGTCACTCTCGTAAGCATACTGACTAAATTTCTGAAATGTGTCATTTTTGAAGAATTATGTAAATGTCTTCAGTTCGATTTTGTAAGGTATAATAAGTAGTTTAGCTACAGTTGGAGCTCGTTGTAAGCTACAACTAAAATAGGCAATTGTTCCTCCAGATGACATAAGTTGAAGATGAAAATGATCTTTGGAACGAATAGTTCATTCTTTCTTGAATAATAAATCATATCAATATGATAGTTTTTACCTGATCTGATGTATATGCCACCATACGATCTCCTATTGATCCGATTTTATTGTTGTCTATGAAATTGATAAATTCATTGGTGTTTGGTGTGTAGGACTTCATCACTCGATCACGTATTCCGAGTGCTATTGTTGCACAAGCCAAACTTGCACTAACCTGTATTCATATATAGTTGAAGAAAACAAAAACGATTCGATTATATGTGTATGACAAAAGAAGATTTGCAAACGTAATCAATATTTACCTGCATTCTGTAGAACCTCAGTGGTTTACAGTTTGTCAGTGAATTATGTAACCTAAAGCTCTTGGATTTAGTCTCTAACAGTGTTGTGGAGTTCTATACTAGTTTAAAGCAGTGCTACACAGGACTGTCTTGTTTTCACTCAGAAGTCAGGTAGGTATAAATAAGTGACACTGAATGATGCCAACCTGTTTAGTAGTTCAATAAGAGACTAGTTCAGTTCTAAAAATTCACCTGTTACTGAGAAGAAAGTCAAATTATGTGCTATCTCAAGAATAAGCAAGAAATATAGTTATAAGAATGAAGTGTAGTGTAGGCTAATTATGCATCTAATCACGACCACTGCATACAAATACTTGTCGAGGTGGTCCAGTAACCTCCATACATTCGACTTTTGCAAATAATTATTCAGACTAATATAAAGCCCCTCACATTTTCGTAATCTTCTGACTTTTTAATAACTGGTTAGGTCATGGGTTAAGATGAGTGTATACTATGACTGAATCGAACTCGATGATTATAACAGAACTACGATATTTAAAATACACTAGAGTCTATATATGTAATGGCTCAAATTTCATACTTCAGTTACTTCATATTATTGACCGATAGTCATCTAGGGTTACTGACAGAATTCGCTTTACTGTTAACTAGGGATGAATCCCTATCAGTTACAAATCGTAACTGGATCTTTTGCGAATTCTTCATGATTCTAGCTCCTGGTTGTCATGTTGGCATAATTTAAAGAAAAGATGGCTGAACCTCCAGAACTATATTTTAGAAGTCCATTTCGTATACTTTGATTGTATACTTATTACACATTTTGCTCCCATTATCTTCATATTACTCCAGTCCTATGTTCATATATAAACCATTTACACTATTAGTATATAATTTATGGAAGACGAGATAGAACTATTGATTTATGAACCTCTGAATTCAGTTCAGTATAACTAATACTCTGTATCCATACTATTTTTTCTTATTGTGCTTGCGTGCAGTCCCGAAAACCATGTAGATATTTTCAGACATTTTGTAACATATATATGTATATATTCCAATTCCTGAACTGGTTTTCGTTATTCTCTGGCTTGGGCTAGATTATATCGGGGTAGACTGATAGGCTGTTAAGATATCCTGTTATCGTATTACCACCATCCCCAAACAATCTGAATGGCAAATTAACATTGGTCCCCCAAGTCTCAGTGAAGTTGTGAAGGCTATTGGAAACTTAAAGCGAGGGAGAGCGGCAGGACCAGATGGATTGACCCCTGAGATATTTAAGGAAGGTGGTCCAGTCTTAGCGGCGAGATTAACTGAGATCTTGGCTAGAATTTGGGAACTAGACGTAATCCCATCTGACTGGTCTCGAACACTAACCATTCCAGTATTTAAGAAAGGACAGAAGCCCTCGTGTGACAATTACCGAGGAATCAGTTTAACGAATATCGTGTCTAAAATACTAGCTTCAATAATACCTCGACGTCTAACTAAAGCTCGGGAAGAGCAAACTCGAGAAAACTAAGGTGGTTTCAGACGTGGACGTGGTTGTATAGACCAAATATTCACACTTAGGCAGGTTCTGGAACATAGGCACACTTTCAGACGCCCAACAATAGCTGTATTCCTTGACCTTAAGGCGGCGTTTGACTCTATTGATCGTAAGGTTATGTGGCAATGTCTGTCATTGAAAGGTGTACCGGAGAAGTACATTAACCTTATACAAGCTCTCTACTCGAACACCACATGTCGTGTTAGAGCTTATGGCAGATTGTCTTCGGAATTGACCACTTCTAGTGGTGTTCGTCAAGGTTGTCCGCTATCTCCATTTTTATTTAATTTTATCATTGACATACTTTTAGAGTTAACATTGTCATCGTCTGATTTCCCTGGGGTTGACCTCTTTCCAGGAGATAAACTTACTGACTTAGAATATGCTGATGATATAGTTCTATTGAGTGAAGATGATGATAAAATGCAGGATTTTTTGACCACCTTAAACATGAATGTAAGCATGTTTGGGATGCGACTCTCCCCATCCAAATGTAAAATGTTACTTCAGGACTGGCTTAATTCGGCACCAAAGTTAGTGATAGGGCGTGAAACTATTGAATGCGTTAACCGCTTTACTTATCTAGGGAGCCTCATCAGTCCTAACGGTCTGGTGTCCGATGAAATCTCGGCCCGTATACATAAGGCCCGATCGGCTTTTGCTAACCTGCGTCACTTGTGGCGTAGGCGAGACATTCGTTTAATGACAAAAGGACGCGTTTATTGTGCAGCAGTCAGATCCGTTTTACTTTATGGATGTGAAACATGGCCTTTAAGAGTAGAGGATATTCGTAGGCTCCTAGTATTCGATCATAGATGTCTCCGAAACATTGCTCGTGTTTGCTGGGACAACCGAGTAAGCAATGCATGGGTTAGGAATAGAGTACTAGGGAAATACGGTAAGTCTATTGATGAAGTAGTGAATCTTCACCGGCTGAGGTGGTTAGGACATGTGTTGCGTATGCCTGATCACCGTCTACCTCGACGAGCAATGTTGTCTGGTGTAGGAGTAGGCTGGAAGAAAGCTAGGGGTGGCCAAACGAAAACATGGCACCAATCCATGAAGTCATTGACGATTGGACTGAGCCATGTTAATAGATGTAGACTACCTGGTTGGGGCCCACACGATGATCGTAACAAATGGTTAGAGACTTTAGGTGATATGGCTCAAAATCGATTGCAATGGCGCAGGTGCATCCACTCCTTGTCTTCCTCCAAATTCTAATTTTTGAGCTTATTATAATTTTCTCTTTACTGAATCACTTTTATCTCAAATCTTATCTATGATCTCTATGCCTTCCCGTTAGTACTTACTCTGTTACTACCTCCCCTACTTTGGGATTTGGTCCGACAATTTAATCTTTATCTGCTAATTGAGGCATGGCAACTTGAACTGATGTACGCATGTACAAAGTTCTATGTTGTAACTGACTGACTGTTATCGTATTATCTATAGATTTTTCATTTCACTGAATAACCAAGATTTCATTGACAGTAATTGTCATATTTAAAAACATAATAACGTCGCTATATTGTTTGATTACTTTGCAGTGGTCAGTTTTTGTGTTCGTCAAGTCTTTTATAGTGCTGATAGAATTCTGTCAATTTTGTCTTAATGCAGTCACTAGTTTGAATGACTTGACATCACTGGCATTATGCAGAGTTACTGGTTTAGGTGTGGTCAGTAGAAAACCCTGGCAATCGTCAGTAACGTGTGCATACAGTCGTTGAGGGACTTTGTGCTTCCATTCGGATCCGATCCAGGAGCACCCAGTTTCACAGTCTGTTACAGTGAAACACTAATATTTTCGGGCCTACAACTGATCAGCTGAAGGAATGAGATGCATACATTAGTTGATAACTATGTGGTGATCAATTTTAAAGTAGCTGACCTGGGACTAAATCTACCAGTGAGCATGAGTCCCCTCAAAGATTAGCAATACACCTTGTTGATGAGTGCCAAATTGCCATGAAATCTAGAACCTACGTTTTTCCATTGACTACCAGAAAACAACTTCCCATCATAGTAGATTATTCTCTATAGATTGCTTGTATTATAATAAATACTTTGATTTTAAAACTTTTAAATTCTTCTTGGCATGAACTAACTTTATGTCATTGACGGACCATGAGTAAAGACTTATTATTTATGAATTCACATACTTTGACTATGTATCACAACTACTCTAGGTTCTATACCCACGCTATTTTTCTAATAATGTTTGTGTGCATATCTATGAAATTATTTTACAGTATCTGATGAAGATTCAGGATTGATGGACTGTGACTTCAAGTTCTGTAACCTACTGACTAAATCTAAATGGTATCTCAGTAGTCTAACAAGACAGTCATTGTTAAAGGTAGCTGTATCACTTGATCATGTATAAGATTGTGCTTCCATCGGTTAACCAAGTTTCAATATCAGTTACTTCATCCTAATTACTCAATGTTAGATATAGAGAAGTATTTGAAAAAAATAATACTATATTAAAATATTTCAATAGTTCAACTGAAATTACTTCAATAACTCCGCCACCTTTATGTAGAGAATCATTCATACTACTGGATGATAAAAATTTCTCCGGTAATCCAAAAGCATGAACCAACCAATCCAATGTAATCACTTCCAACTCTGTACATGAAGGACATGCTACCTGTGAATTCAATCAAATATAGAAATGTCACTGTTGTTGTTCGATTGGAACTGTACTTATGCACCGGTAATGTGCTGACAGATGTTTCATCAACACTAATGCAAACCGTCAATACAAAGAATGAGAAAGAATCTAAAATATTCAAGTAGTAAGGTGAATGCGTCTAATGCTTGTAACAATAACTACCCAGTAGATTTCTGGACTGTAGATTCATAAAATATGTACCATAAATGTGACTTGTATATTTCTCTTTTCTTTTATCTTTAGAGTAACAACTAGAAATTACTATAAAGTTGATACATTCGATATAATCAGTGATGTACAGTAATGAAATCTGAGTAAAACTGTTAGTAAACACTTACAGAAGAACATGAATACCAGCTAATGATCTCACTGTGAACATCAACATTGGGATGCAAGTATATTCCAGCTAACGAGTCCTATATAAGACGAAACGTGCGTCATAGATTCCATTTGCCAGTCACAATCCAACTTGAACAACAGCTAAAGATTGTTTAAAACATTTTTATGTACATATTCTTTGATAAAACAATTTTATTTTAGTGAAGGAATCCTTTTTCAACGAATTCATTATCAGGTTATGCAATCGTGATAATTTATGGGTCAATCCTGATATCACTGATATGGGTCATTTATTTGATTAGTGACCATGTGAAATTTGTGACGACCTAGTGATTCAAATAATCAATTAGTAAATGAAAGAGAGGATTTTCATGACACAAAAATTATAAAAATAGCAGGGTGGATACACAGTAATTGTGATTATCGTTAGATTCGGGTGAAGATTCGTAAATAAAAATCGTGAAAATCTGAACTGAGACAGTCTTTGTAGCAATAATAAATGTAATAATAATTGTGAATGGGAATAGCTAAGTTATGATTAGGAATTGGATAATGAAGAAACAGAAAAGTATAAATAAATAAATCAGTCAAATAAAGTGAACTTTGTAAACTAAAGTTATGGTAGAGAAAGCCATCTCATTAATTTCTACTGTATGCATAACTCTTGCCTCAAATTATGGATAGCTAATGCTTCTGCCATGTACAGTAGATTCAAACACTGGCCTCTTGGTGCGTTAAACGAAATTGTAAAGATTATGTCAAATGATGAATGTGAGATTACATGCCCTGAATCATCTGTGTAGGAGAAAAGTGAACAGGATTAATCTGTTCTGTTCTTTTCTTAGAACTACTAGTTGATGCTGTCTAATCGAGAGAAGGAGCTGCCTCGACGAAACATATTTCTTTGAGTATTCACATGTTAAATTTTATTGAAATACATTATATTTAGTATCGTGCACGGTAAGCATTGTTTTCATTATCATTAATTAAGAGACATACCCATGAAAATCCCAAACATGCAATACTTGAGCAGAATAAATCCCCCAATATCGATGCATACGATGTAGCTGTAGGATAATAAGCATGAAAATCTGGATGCTGCCAATGGGTAAGCTGAAATGTTTAAAGTAGACACACCAAAATAATGTTAGTTATTCATTATATATATTACTTAGAATCATAACTAATTTTTACATTGACTGATTACTGAGTAGTGACCAAAGTCAACTTTACTTACCCCTTTAATATTGATTACATTCTATGGAACAAGTTACAACATGTTCACTAGTCTAAGTGATTCAGGATCTCGTAAACTATATTTGAATGCTAAGTAGTTAAGAGTAGTCTGTATAAAGCTCTGAACCTGGATTTCTTACTAGACGATACTCAATAGAAAGGCGATTGGAATATCTGAATGATAATGCCCCTAGAAGGAGAACTAGATGATCAGTGTTAGAATCCTGAAGGGTGTATCAGTTCCCTCATAACCTCAGGTACATCTCAAGATGTGCCAGCCATCAATGAACGAATGTCATGTATAGATTTTAGTTGAATACCAACGAGCGACTATTGTTATTAATTACACCAAACTACTAATTTCATCCAAAGACTGACATTAAGCAGACATGAAATAAAACATTATAATCCTTATCACGTAAAATTCGGTTGGATAACACTAAATCCAAAGTTATACTGTACCTAATGAATGCTAGGTGTTTAGCGATTTTTCTAAGTTATTACTGCCGACATCTTTTGCGCGCAAAATCGAATACACAGAGTAAAATCGGTACTTGTTGCAGTATGAGTTGCAATCCATCTACGTATCTAATTTCTTTTTTGCTAAACATATGTTCTTGCCTAACAAGACTGACAATTATTTGGTATGTATTGAAGGAACATGAGAGTTTGGTTACTATAGTTAAAGTGAACCATACTACCGTATCATCGAACTTTTTATCTTCAATGTAAGACTACGTAAGTTAGTCAGTAATACTATCCTAACAGAATCAAATAGTGTTGGGCTATTGGTCGATATAAGGGGAACATCAGTAGAATTATTAAATGGATAGATCAGTAACAAATGGTTCCAATGACAGTATTAAATGGTGTATCTTAATTAGAAAGTATAATATTGTAAGAGAATGTTATAACCGTAAACTAAATGTTTTATAGTATTAGTTATTGTTCTTTATTTACACTTTACTGATGAATACATTAATAAACAAATCCCCTCTTCTTGATAGAGCAAGGCAAGAATTAGTGAAAAGTGTTTTATTCTACTGTAGAACTTTTCTGAAGTGAGTGTATACAATTTTCAGATTATGGAGAATATTTATTGCCCAGGCAGGGATTTTCGGAAGTGCTGCGTCATTTCACGTGGATAATCTAACCAATAACAGTATTCTTTAAAACAATGAATTACGTTCTCACTATGAGACCAAAGATGTATCAATGCAGGCATTAATTTTGGCGTACTCTTCCAGATGCTAGAATCTTTAGGTCGTACATAAATAAAATATAATCTATGACTAGAATTTATATTTGCAGGAAATATGTTTCGTCCGATTTGGGACTTGTCAGCAAGACTCATCTAAATTCTTGAAACCGTTGTATTTATTGAATATATTTTTAATTTAATAAGTTATGAAAGGATAGAAATTAGGTTTCTTTGAAATGAATACGCTAAACAGACGAACATTATAGTTGCGAACGAGTGTGGTTGTAAAATTAGTTACGTCCAAATAAAAGAAATTTTTAGTTTTCTCTAAATCACGCTGAAACTTCAATTATTCAATATGTCTCTATAATTCGAATCCCGTAACTGTGTTTCGTCTTTATTAGAGCTCATCAGTCAGGTGTTTATGTACCTTACCGTTGACATTTACACACTGACTACAATAAAAAGTGACTATTGATAGTAGTAAATATAAACGATTGTAAGTTGTATACTATAACTAACACACTGTTATCAAGTTATTAAATTACTAACAAATTAAACACTTTTAACCTTTAGACAGCTTACATTATTCAAAATCACTTTGCTTAATATTTGTTGGTAAACCGTTGAAAGTCCATGAGGCATCACATGAGAGCTTCATGTTATGAGACCCTCTTTGATCCAGCCATTATATTTTGACTAACATTAAAATGAAAATGCAGTCCATATTATCAGCATACAAAAAAGTTAAATCATCACAAATATCAAGTTATCCTTGTTGATCATGTAAGTCGCTATATAGACTCAGAAAGTCAATGGATCCTAATTTCACTGTAAACGTTAAGATTGAGTTATTAGCACATCCAGTTCCAGACAGAAAATAAAACAGATGTTCCATGAAGTACTGATAATTATATTTCAACCTTACTAAAACTTTTAACTAAAGGCAATACTACAGTAATTTGCTTACTATACACAGACTACTGATTACATGCCATGTTTATTATCAACAATACAAAGTTAAGGATCATTAATATAATTTATCATACCGTTTACTTACTCCAGGCATTATTTTGTCTTTGATATCTTGAAATATTTCATCGAAACTTTCTTTATCCTCCGGTGCTTTATTCGGTAAAAGAGATTTCAGATAATTTGGTTTAATTATTTCTTTATTTGGTAACACAGGAAATTCACGAGTAAATGCTGCATCTCTGTACTTCACTATGAATTGAAGCAATAATTCAGAGGCGGACAGAAACTCATCAGAATTCATTCTTATTGAATGTGATCTACAAAATATAAACATGTAATGTGTTAGTTAGCAAACAAGAGTTTATATTACTAATAATATATGAGTAAAAACTCCACCTGGAATCTCCTTAAGGTTACTACCGGTCCCAAGCTCAGACAAAGAAGGAGGGTTGGGTATAAGGTTAGCAATCGTATCCCGTATAAAACAACCGGTTGGCCCACTGGAGCAAATGGTTAGACGTTCTCCGACTTCAAGCCCCCAGGGCATAATCTGGGAGGCGCAATATTGCTCATGCTCCATACTAAGACTACGACACCTCTCCAGTGTTCTCTGGTTTTCAATTATACCCTGCCAACATCTATTTGTAATGAATTCAACCAACTGAACTTAATACCGATTTCTACAAACCAACTCAATCCAATTCTGATGATAGTCATATAAGAATAAAGCGACAACTATTAAAATGATCTAAGCGCAACACAACGACAAAAAATTGTGAAAAAAATCAAGCCAGAACTGACAAAAGGAAAACGAATGACACTAAGCTTATTTGTATCTTTACTTACTATACCCCCCCCCTCGCCCTTTTTATTATTACAAATCATATAAACAACGTTTCACATACCGTAATCAATCAACGACGATGAGTTCAAAACTGGAACAGAAAATCATAAAGACAGGCAGAGACTATCATATGTTTAACAAAATGTATGTATCAATAGTATTTATATACGGTTAAATGAAGTCAGTGTGACGTAGTAAAAGCTAAACAAGAAACAAAGTATTAGTAGCAATAATAATAAACAAATATTGATTATGTAATCAAGTCAACTATCTGGTCTAAAATTAAAACTGGCGTAATGAACGAAGGTCACTGGGAATTTTTTGCTCATTCATTTATTGATTACGCAATCATATGTTTATTGACTATTACTTCTTTTTCGTTTCTAACTTAGTATTATGTCATCACACTATTATTTGATATATAAGTACGATTCATTTGTGCTTGTTAATGCATTATATGCTCCTCTTTTATCTTCATGACATTCTATTCCGCTTTGGAGTCATTGTCAATGATTGATTAAGGTATGCCTAACATTGTTTATAATAATAATAATAATAATAATAATAATAATAATAATAATAATGACCAGCTAACTGTAATTTTAGGCGGTAGCCATGTAGTAACCATAAGTTGCCATGCAGTATGTTTGATTCAGTCATTCATTACTTAACAAATCACGTTACACTTGCATTGCTAAAATCGTCTAAAGTACTCTGAACTTTCATTATATCTTCATTAATATATACTGTAAACAAATTGATGGAAAGAAATAGGTTCATTTGTTATTCAAGACCTTAGCAGACATTTACTTTGGAAACATTGGAAAGTGGATCTCTCTACACTTTTACTGTTGTCACATCAACGATACTTTATTTGTCGTAATTCAGAATGTATCCTGAGAAGAACTATCGATCCAATTGATTGAATTCGTCATAGATTGATGTTACTAGGGAACCACTAGAAACTAGTGAGTAGTGAAGATCTGTTTCGTTCTAATATAGAGCTCCTCAACTGTGAGTACCCGGTATTCCGCCCCATGGGGTTCGGGTTGGATAATACCTAACCCGTCTACATTATTAGGCAAACTGCTACCGAGTGGTAGAATTCCTACTTTCACCAACTTGTAATATGTCGCACGATGATTATTTATTGTCGTATACTAAGACGAAGCGGCAATTTAGTACTCTCTGGTTATCAGTTGTACCCTGTCAACATCATTCTATGACGTATTCAGTCAGCTGAAAATACTAATCCCCACAAAGCATCTCAATCCAATAACTATTAATTCAGTTTAACAACATATATCCATAAATCAGTTTTACCTATGAGAATAAATATCATATCAGATTGCATCGGTAAAAAGAAGAGTATGTAGAAAGAATTCTAATGTAAGTCAATATATTTACTTCTATAGCTTTACACCCATTGGGTGTAACAGAAATCTTACTAAGTGTTTTGCCAATACCACAGGAAATATCAACTAGAAACACCATAACTGAGGAATTAAACTTCATTACTAATATACTGACTGAACTAAGTTGCACAAAAGATATTTTTGAAGAAATACTTGAATATAGAGAAAGAGAAGACAGACACTTAGACTAATGACGGAGAACCACTATCTATGAAATTACAATTTATTGCATATGCTACTAGCAATGTCTTTTGTAGACTAAGTTTTGATGGTGGCAATTAGAACCCTTTAAGAAATAAAACCTTGCTTGCAATTACCTATTCAACTAAAACGTTTAATTCAGAAAAAGGATAAGTAATAAGAATATTTCTCTTCTGTATGTCTATATCAGTTCGTCTGCTCCTGTGGAGTATGCTACATGAGGCTTGTTACCAGGTAACTTAGTCAACGGATGAATGAACACCTTCAAGCATGGTTCGAAAAAGGTCAAACAAAGTGTATGTACAGTTCCATCGTTCATCATTTGATAGATTGCGACCAAGAGATTGATAAAATTAAATCATTCAAAATAATTAAAAAAATGCACCATCACAACTTCCTAGTAGGGTTCATATTCTCTTATTTCACGCATCAGAAGCTAAATGGATTCGAATCAACAGCCGTGATTTATGTGTTTAAAGGAAATTTGTGACATTCCTATCTATTTGTTATCCAAACGAAGTAGAACAAACAATCTCATGATTTCTGCACAAATTTCGCTTTTTAATTTTGCCTTCTTTCTACTCAACCCCATTTTGTTTATTATTATCAGCACTTAAATGATAGCAAATGTCTGTTCACACACTCCATGTCGCCGAATTATTCTGATGATCATTATTTTAATAAGTTTAGCTTAAGAATTGAATTGAGGCGGTTTTGTGAAGTTTGATATTAAATTTAGTTGATTGGATTCGTCACACATTGATGTTGATGGGATAGCACTAAAAACTAGAAAATATTGAATAATTGTTCCATCCTAGAATGGGATTCCTCAGCTGTGGAAGAAACAGCTGTCTAGTGTTCTCCGGTTTTCAGTAGTACCCTGTCAACATCAATCTGTGATGAATTCAATCAGCTAAGCAAGACTTTGTGAAAACAAGAGTGATTGATAGTTAAAAATTGTCATACAGTAATAACAATTACAGAAAGAACTATATTCAATTTATTTATTTGGTTTTACAAATGTTTACTAAGTAAATAGAATTTAGAAGAGAAGATTGGGTGAAGTACAAATTCACTATGTGTATACTTAATTAATTAAATATATAATAATATGAATATGAATAATTGTGAATATAAGGAGTAGCGTTTGGACAGGATAAACTGAAGTTCTAGAAATACACATAAGAAGAGAAAAAGCTACATGTGTATTGTTACAATTGAATCATTATATGATTAAGGTGACAGTTGACCTAAGGGATCTCTTGTCGACCATAGCAGGAGAAGAGGTTGAACATACTTCTTTTGTATTTATAGTTCTGATTCGTATAGATATCGCCTCTGCAGTTTTAAGAACCTTGAGTCTAACTAACCTTGGTAGATAACCATTTACACGATATACTATTGTAAATGATTGGTTTATACTAGCCACATGACCTAGTTTGAATTTACTGAGCTAATATTGAACTGTTGATACTTTTAGTCACATTTGGTCAACTACACTGGAAGATACTCACTAGTAGGAAAGAACAAATTCCTTGATTTCATTTTAAGCGAAATTCAAACTACGAATACAAACACTTGATCTAATTAGTAGGATGAATTTGTATATTCCAATTGATTTGTTATAGACTAAAGCTGGTAAGTCACTGTTGCTATATGTGCATCCTGAGCGGATTGCCTCGATATAGCGATTATTCACAAGTATCATTTAAGTTGGATTGTGACTGACAAGTGGAATCCAGGACGCGCGTTTCGTCCTATTTGGGACTCGTCGGCTGGATGCACCTGCATCCCACTGTGAACATCAACAGCTTCAGTTAAACTTAATTGAAGAGTGACAAACAGTAAGAAACGCCCTATTCTCAATCCTACTGCCTACTATATTCTAACTGAAATAAATAAACAGATAACTAAATTAGAATAATATGATAATTATCTCATGATTTACACATTCCAATTAAGACTTATGCATTACATCATACACTAATAACTTAATAACTTCACAGAATGTAGATTTAGAAAACAACTACATCATCATCAGTTAAAAATTGTCGCAAATTACGTAAGAACGAAAACAGTGAAATAGTGGTTGTGTTATGATAAAAACTGATGAATTGTAGATAAATATTGATATGTTGTTAACACAAAGTACATTGGAGAGTGATGATGCAAATGCAATTAGATTATCATATTATCAAAACAGATTAGAAAGCAAGGTAAATATGAGATTGCATAAGACCAAGGTTACACCGAAATCAATATTCAGTTTCAGTTAGTTAATTGGATTATCATGCTATTACACTATTTCATTCTAACATAATTAAGTGTAATATTTAACTAATAGTGACGTAACTTTTCTCTAATTTTACATGTCATGAAGGCATTAAGTGTTTATTATGCAATTTAAACTTTTGTACTAACGTCATCTTAAATTCGTTGCAACTTCAATCTTATTTGAACTGTTTTCATAATATGATAATCTAATTTTTATTGTATCATCTTTCATTAATCCCCTTATGAATAACACACCAATATTCTAACTGATTGCATTTATTACAGATTGATGTTGGTAGGGTACCATTAGAAAACAAGAAGCACTGAACAGCTGTTTTTTCGTTATATAGGACTCTTTGGCAATACGCGCCCTAAATTTAACCCCAAGGGGCTTCCGAGTCGAGAGTGCCTAGCACTCATCAGTGTACAGTTCAAGCGACAAATAGCTTCCCATCAGTATCACACGACCAACTGGCGTTCAGCATTTAGAATTTCAATTTGTTTAATTTATAAAAAATTATGAAAAGTCCGATAAATATTGACTACTATTACTGATAATTTATTCACTCTCACCTTGTGTGATTAAGTTGATCTAATTGTGAATCAAATCACAATACTCTGGCACGATTTTTAGGCTTTAGATGCAAGACACAAGGTTCTAGCTTCGGTTCTCACGAGAAATTGTAGATATGTTACTGCTTAGTCCTACACTAATGCGAACTAGTTGTCCAATGCTTTCTGATTTCTAATGAAACCTAACCAAGATCAATCTGTAACAAATACAAACAACAGATATATTAAGACTTACTTCCTTTAATATTCCAGAGTATAAGTAACATTTATTAGAATATATTCAATATATATATATATATATATATATATATATATATATATATATATATATATATAAATTTCTTTCATGAGATACAAGTGCAATCTGATTGGTCTATAATTATCATTATGAAGTATGACAAGTAGGGAATTGAAAGCTGACACTGATGAGGAAATAGCTTTTGTGCATTGACTGATCATTTAATGAGGATCAATCCAATCTTTGTCTAGTTCTTGGATATAAAGAACTTGCCTACTAAATGAACGTAAGAATGCCTAAAACTGTTAAATATGACAGACTGGTAACGTTAAAAAATTGAAGATTACTCTAGTCAATGCATTCAATATTTTGAATCGAATTAAAACTATAAATGTACATAACGTTTTATTCATTTATGATGTTTAATTGACTAGAATATTCCTTTCTTATTTTTGTATTTCGATCTGAGACACAAAATGTTCAGGGGTCTGGAGACCGCAAAACAAGTATGCAGAGAGCGAACAATAGACTTAGCTCAAGTACATGGTTTACCACCACTTCACTTAGTCGATAAATTCCGTAAGTGAATGATATTATTCAGTTACCACTTAGGACGAATTATCAGAACATCATTGACTATCTAATAAAACAACAAATTATTTATTGTAATTTTAATGAGGATCAGTCAGTTAACAAGTAGTTTGATGATAATTATGAACGAAATCATGGTTAATATGAGCTTGAATTCATTGACTAACTGTCATTATGTTTGATGTCACGGAGGCAAAAGTTTTTGATTAACGTGGACAAGTATGTAGTCTGGATCCAGGTTTCCAACTGACTAGCGTAAGTTGTTTGACATTAACTATAAAGCATTTCGATACTAATAAGCTGTCTTTTACATTTTAGTATACCTGCATTATGGTTAGCAGTGTTGTTTAGTACTTAACAATGCAAATTCTAGCACACTGTCTATTATGTAAGTCAATGCCTATAGTTACTAATCTGCTTAGAGTATATAAAGGCATTAACAAGGATCTGTAAATTGTTTAAGGTTGACATCCTAACAGTTCCCTAACAGTTCTTTTCAAATGCTGTTCATTCCTTCCATGTCTAACTACAATTCCTAGCACAATGTGTTCTTTGAACTTTCTCTTTTCCTGTTAACTTCAGGATTCCATGTTAGTGCATGTAATGTGACTGCAGTTTGATGATTTCCTCAATGTGTGTCCTATCCACATCCAGTGTCTTTTTCTAAGATTTCCTCACTTGGATATTGGTTGGTTTTCATTTATGCCACAGAAGGTTGTTACTGATATTATCTCGGTCAACGAATCTGAAATATTTAGTACAAATAGCTGTTCAAAAATACGTGTACCTTTCGGAAGGATGCTTTTCATAGATCTCCAAGTTTTATCTCCATACAATCAGAAGCTATCTCTATGTTTTTACTGGAAATTCTGATTTTGATGTTATCTGACAGTTGGTATGAGTTTCAGACTTTTGATGATTGTAGGAATGCTATCAACTTTGTCTGTAGCTCTTCTAGGTTGCTGCAGGTCCCAAGCCCGGGTGAAGGAGGAGGGTTAGGCATAAGGCTAGCATCCCTATCCCGTAAGACACATGCTTACTAAAAAAACGCTAGCCTAGATTAAAACTAAACCATTTAAACTCTGTCCCGGGAGTGGAAGGAATGTTTATGACGCTTCATGATGAAAGCCGAGATTCTTCGAAAGTCATTAGGCCGATGCCCTCCTTCTAACGACTAGAGCAAAGATTTTTATAGGAACATCGAATGTTCGGACAATGTGGGAGACAGGAAAGATCAACCAGGTAGCAGCAGAAATGAAGAGATACAATTTAACTGTGCTCGAGATCAGCGAAACGCATTGGACTCAAACTAGACAGAAAATATTAGCCACGGGAGAGGTGCTACTATACTCCAGTGACGAAGAGGAAAATGCCCAACAAACCCAAGGAGTTGCTCCGATGCTGTGCAAGAAAGCGCGCAATGCACTTGTAGAATGGGAACCACATAGACCCAGGATCATCAAAGCATCTTTCAAGACAATGAAGAAGGGGATTACAATGAACAGCATCCAATGTTATGCACTCACCAACGACAGTAGTGACGAGGACAAAAATCAGTTTTATGATAGGCTGCAATCAATTATAGCGAAGTGTCTAGGAAAGGATCTGACAATCCTAATCGGGGACCTTAACACCAGAGCCGGATACGAAGACATCATGGGACAACAGGGACTGGGAGGAAGAAATGTGAATGGTGAAAGATTTACAAATCTATGCGCTTTCAACAAAATGGTCATAGGTGGTACAATATTCCCCCACAAACGCATACACAAGATTACATGGGTCTCACCGAATCATACTACAGAAAATCAAATTGATCATATATGCAGTCAATAAGAAATTTAGAAGATCAATGGAAAGATGTGAGAACCAGGAGAGGAGCTGATGTAGCTTCAGACCACCACCTAGTGGTTGCCAAAATGAAAGCTGAAAGCTAAAGAAGCAATGGATAATTAGGATTAACATCATTACAACTGTTCAATACAGCCTCTCTTCAAGATAATGATAAACTCAAGGAATTCAAAATAACTCTCAACAACAGGTTTCAAGCCTTACAAGATCTGCTGAACAAGGAAGAAACCACTATGGAGGAAAACTGGAAAGGAAGTCAAAGAGGCACTAACGTCAGCTTATCAAGAGGCTCTGAGATGCAAGAACCAACATTATAAGGAATGGATTTCCACTGAGACCCTCAGTAAAATTCAACAAAGGAGGAATAAGAAGATAGAAATCAACAACAGCCGAACTAGAAGCAGAGAAAATCAAGAAACATACTGAATACACAGCAGCGAATAAGCATGTAAAGGAGAGCATTAGAGCCGATGAACGGAAGTATATCGAAAGCCTTGCAACGACAGCGGAAAAAGCTGCAAGAGAAGGAAATATGAAACAGCTATACGACACAACGAAGAAACTGGCAGGGAAATATAATAAACCAGAGCGACCGGTCAGGAACAAATAAGCAAGCTAATCACCGAGATTCAAGAACAAAGAGACAGATGGGTAGAACATTTTGAGGAACTCTTGAATTGACCAGCTCCACCGAAGCCACCAGACATCGAAGCAGCATCTACAGACCTCCCGATAGATGTCACTTCACCAACGATGGAAGAAATCAAGATAGCCATCAGACAGATCAAAGTGGGAAAGAAGCAGGACCTGACAACATACCAGCCGAAACACTCAAGTCAGACATAGATATAACGGCAAGGATGCCCCAGGTTTAATTCAAGAGGATCTGGGAGGAAGAACAAGTGCCAACAAACTGGAAAGAAGGATACCTTATCAAGATACCAAAGAAAGGAGATTTGAGCAAATGTGAGAACTACAGAGGAATCACACTATTGTCAGTACCAGGGAAAGTCTTCAACAGAGTGTTGTCGAACAGAATGAAACACTCAGTAAATGCTCAACTTCGAGATCAACAGGCTGGTTTCCGTAAGGATCATCGTGCACAGACCGAAATTCGCAACACTATGGATCAGTCGTCTGAACAATCAAGTTGAATAGAACTCGTCACTGTACATCAACTTCATTGACTATGAGAAGGCGTTTGACAGCGTAGACAGGAAAACACTATGCAAACTTGTTCGACACTACGGCGTACCAGAGAAACTCGTCAACATAATCCGGAATTCTTACGACGAACTTCGGTGTGAAATCGTGCATGGAGGACAGCTGACAGATTCATTCCCAATGAGGACTGGTGTCAGACGAGGCTGTTCGCTTTCGCCCTACCTCTTCCTTCTAGTGGTTGATTGAATCATGAAAACCACTACATCTAAGGAGAAGCACGGGATTCAATGGACAAGTAGGATGCAACTCAATAATCTGGACTTCGCGGATGATCTAGCACTTCTATCCCATACACACCAGCAAATGCAAGTGAAGACAACCAAAGTAACAGCAACCTCAGCATCAATAGGCCTGAACATACATAAGGGAATGAGAAAGATACTCAAATTCAACATAGAGAGCACCGACCCAATTGAACGTGATGGTGAAACTCTGGAAAAAGTGGATACCTTCGCGTAACTGGGAAGCATTATCGATGAACAAGGAGGATCGGTTGCAGATGTAATGGCAAAGGATTGGCAAAGTAAGGGCAGCATTCCTACAGTTGAAGAATATATGGAACTACAAACAACTGTCTACCAACCTCAAAGTCAGACTCTCCAATTTGAACGTCAAGACAGTTCTGTTGTATGGAGCTGAAACGTGGAGAACTACTGCAAGCATCCTCAGGAGAGTACAGGTATTTATCAACAACTGTCTACGCAGAATATTAAATATCTGCTGGCCGGAAACCATCAGCAACAGCCTACTACGGGGGAGAACAAACCAACTTACATCTGAAGAGGAAATCAGGAAACGACGTTGGAAACGGATAGAACATACATTGCGGAAATCATCAGACTGTATCACAATACAAGCACTAACTTGAAATCCTGTTGGAAAACGGAAAAGAGGAAGGCCAACGAACACACTGCGTCGAGAACTAGAAATAGACATTAAAAGGATGAACAGGAACTGGAGACAGCTGAAAAGGACTGGTGAGGACAGAGTTGAATGGAGAATACTGGTGAGAGGCCTATGCTCCTTCTGACAGGGGTAACAGGCGTAAGTAAGTAAGGAATGCTATCGTTGTTTCGCCTTACGTCGCTTTGGTAATAAGTGCCTTCATATTTGCATCAGATTCTGCTTGTTTATCAGTGACACTGCTGTCCAAGTATGTCAAAGTTCCGAAATCTTTCAGAGTTTCTGCGTCATATGTAATTGGGTTGGTGTTGATTGTTTAGTATCGGGAAATCTTGCATTTTCCTTTGTGTGTGTTGAGGTCTACTGCTGCCTAAACTGTTTGTCTTTACTTGATTTTGCTGTTGTGTATGAGATAAAAAAGTTAGGTTTTGATTGTCAACTAAATTTGACAGTCATCACCTAAAATACCAATAAACAGCTAAAACGTCAGGTATCGGTAGTGGGTAAAGGATAATTAGCATTAATATAGCTGTGAACAGAAATCGAATTCCTTGTCAAGTGTGAAAGCTGCCAGTTAATTTTGTTAATATTCTAATGTCTCATGAAGTTTTGAAGCATGTCATGATGATAATGTTTCTGAGAAAGACAATGTTATTTCAACGTTCTAAACATTCTTCCTTGGTAACGAAATACCTTCATTTTCTTATTACTGAATGCTAGTTAATCTTAGTTTATCTTCAAAGAAAAATGTCAAACAGCAAGAAAGTAAATCCATGAGAATATAAGTAAGACTATTTCTATATTTAGATATTATCTCATGAATCTTTGCTTGAAGTTGTTTCTTTCTTTCAGCAAATAACAAGGAAACATTGTTTTTTCTAATAATGAAATGTTATTTCCGTTTACTTGAATAAGACAAAAACCATAGAAGAGAATAATCATTCGAATTAGAAGAAAGGAAGAATTATTTATTCATCAGGTATACATAAATTAGGTAGGTCAGTGAATGAAGTTATCCATGCATACATGAACGTATCCAAAAATGCGATATTCAAGTATTTGACTTTTTGAAATGAATAGTACTTGCTATGCAATTCAAACATTGGTCAGACTATAATTCCTAGTCCCTCCACAACAGTTGACAACCATGCAACATTAAATTATAGACGTAGGGTCTACTGTAGCTTGATTAAATTTACGTCATGATTATATACTCCACAGAGAGTGGTGCCCTTGACTTTGTGGCAAATATTTCATTTTGTTTCAAAATTACCAACTGGACAGGTCTACTTCTCACGGGATCAAATTGTCGGACTGTTTAGATTTCAAATTAAAATATAAAGCACACGATTTACAAAGATTCAACGATTTTAGCAGCACCAGACAATAGGAGAAAAATTAAAGTTACGGTTAATAGATGTGACTAGTAAAGTTCAACAATCTTAAGTATGAAGCAGTTACTCATGGATGATAATGGGCAAGGTCATGCGATATCACAAATCGACTGAAGTTAGAAACAATAACTATTGGATATCGGTTCAGTAGTATAAATGTTTAGCGTTTATCGTGGGACCTGGAATGCCTGGGTCCGATTCCTAGTGAGGACGAGTGTGCACCCTGCTGTGGAGTTTTGTACTAAATGGAACATGCTTCTAGTGTTTTTAGATTTTTGGTGATTATCTCATTATGAGTGATTCCAAAGTGGAACTTCATATTCGATAATCTCTATGACAAATAATAATCGGCAGTTTTCCTATAAATACATATTCTATCTAAATAAACATTATTTCCTGATACATGCATACCTAGGAATGTCGTTCATCTACAGTTGCTGTACTCATTTGTTACAGTGACAAAATTATAATAACTTGACTGGACAACTATATTATCACTCACGAACTGCAATACTTTTTCCGATTCCTGCATTACAATGTCTATACGCTCAGTAATGACACTTGAAAAACAGGATGGTCATTATAAAATCGACTGAGATTTCGGTACTGATCGGGGTACTGATCAAATACGAAAATTCAGCTGATGACGTTGTATATTTTTATCGACTTGGTAGTTGGGAAAAATGTTGCGCTTACTAAACTGCTGCCTATCTCAATGAGTAGTATTTTTTTGGAGTATTTCTAGTCTGAAAAAAAATTAAGGTGACCAAAGCTTAGTATTAGTCTATGAAATCATTGGATGATAGTCTGAGTTGAGCATGTTTGGACTACCTGATTACGATTCGTGCAATTATCGCGATCAATAGTTCTGAAATTTAGATGGCGTTTCTCAGAATCAATCATAATTGCCCAAATGCATTTACTTTTTGTTTTCATTAATACTTTATTTTCAAAGTATTTATTCATACATATCATTTTTGTTCTACTATTTGATGGCATGTACAACTTCAATCGCCCTTACAGTTGAATACAGATAATAAGCCAACAGAAAGTGCTTCATTAATCATGATCAAACTTTATTTAAACTATGAATCATTGGGAAATTTTGGAGCCAAATCTGGAAAGATATTGAAATACTCACTAAAAAGAAATGATAAAATAACCAAATGGGTGAGCAGGTTTGAAGGATGAAAACATCCCAATCAACAATAAATCATTTAATAGTAAATTAATGCTTAACTAAAATACGTCTCGGTTGCTGTGCATTTCTATTTTATGCAATTAAGTGTCAATCGAATAGAAACAACTGGTCATATCGACAATAAAAAGGTCAATAATTCTCCAGCAGAAAATTGTATAGTAATTGATTCATTGTAAATTTATTGTCTACATCTCTTAGCTACAAGATCCTTCAACATCTAAAATATACGTGGCAGCAAGCGAGATCTTTTCATAAGCGAATTTGATATCATCCATTGTTGCACCATGTATACACACGAATCGTAAGAATATAACTTTAGTAAGTTCGTTTCTATTTTCTATGATTTCTCCATCTTCAACCTCCTTTCTTTGTTTTGATTCTTGATTGATTTCTGTACAACCCAATACCAGAAATATCTCACCTTTCTTCATTAATTCTTTGTGTAAAGCGGTGGTCAATTGATTATCATTCTGAAATGGTGGAAATAAGAAAAGTGCATGTTTACCGAGGACATCAACTAACCACTTACATTTGTACTGTGGGGATAAAACTCAAGGTATTTCCACATACAAAGTAAGGTGTTTAGAAGAAATAAGCAGGAAAACTCGTTTTAACTAAATCTGGCAATTGGTGAGACTTTTCAACAGTTCATATCTTCAGTCTTCAGGGAGTTGAGGCTTCCAATAGTATTCGAAGTCACACCATAAGCTGCGTAGTCTAAAACTTTACCACTGAAGTATTCGGACTGTGACTGACATTCTATAAGACTAACAGATTTACACTAAGCAATACCATCTAACAGGAAACCTAGATATATGGTGTTCTGGAGACTACTTCTAGTAACCTTGACTCAAAATACAGTACATGCAATTATTAGTCACTTATCCTGACTACCACACTGCAATCTGATCGAAAGAATTTGATCCCCACTGTAGACGAGACAGATATAACACTAATCACTACTCACTCATCAATCACTAGTTAATATTAATCACCATTATTTCATTCAAGCCAAGTTTTTATCACGTAGTATGGGTGTGTGTATGTGTACAAAGAAGATTAAATTTTATATTTTACGATACGGACTCAATGTAGTAAGACACCCATTGAAACACTGAATAATTGTGTCACTCGAGCATAAGACTCATCAGAGGTGTGTATTTACAACTTCACTGAGGATCTAGCTCAGGGTCTATATTACCTTAGTACACTGAACTGAAATTCAAAGACTTATAATTCAAACTAGTTTCATTTTACAAACAAAGCGTCCATCGTCTACTCCTGACGGTAGATCTATTTTACTTCTGACATGGTCAAACTCAAATCTATCCAGCTTTTGTTGATATAAAAGACAGTAAATAGTAGTTGTAACTAACTTACTTTCAACTGAAAACACACTAAACCAAATCGAACACAGTTTGTAATTTGAAAACGACCATCATTTAATAACAATTTTTCGAATTCTTTCGCCAGTTCAGCGTGCTGTTTTGATCATAGATATTAATAAAATCAAACAGAGTAAGATTCCATTATGTAATATTAACAGATTATCATGTAAAATAGGTTTCCTGAACAGTTAAAAAATGTTTTTCATCTTAAAATTGGTTCACCTATCATATACAGTTTTGTGTGCTGGATTCCTAGGCAGATTCTAAGCATGAAGGTTAGGGAAACTTCTTTCCCCCCTAAATCGAAATAGATGGAACAGAGATTCGTCAACCTGAAATCCTCGGGTCCGACCCCCTGGCGGAATAAATTTATCATACTTATGAAGTGTCCCATACTAGGACGAAACAGATGTCCAGTATTCCTTGGTTTATGTCGATACCTAACCAACATTAACATGTGACAAATATTGTTATGACGTTAACAAAGCTGTTATGACCGATGAGTATGATCAATTGGTTGACGTGACTTTGTACACACGAAGCCACAATAACAAACTTTAATGAAAGAGCCTAGCTGATCCCTGCTCGACTGCTTGATGCCTACTCAATCCAAGGCCGGAAATAGAAAGAACTTAAGCTAATGGATCAACCAGACAAAATTTAACTATATTACAAACAATCCTTTATTTATACATAAAACTTAACCATTCAGTCAACTAATTAGAAAATTAACATTTATACAAAATAAAAGTAACAGTGACTGTGATCTGGACTAACGTGTGAACAAGTGATTAACCATGGATCATCAAAGTAAAATCATATACTAACAGTTAATATGATAAACGGGAGAATATAGCAAGAACGAAACATAACAATAATCGGAATAAAATATCCACTGTGTATACAACCAAAATAAATAAAGAAGACCACAGAAAAAAACAGTTCTAAAAGATAATCAGTCTTTTCTAGATGCCGACAAATCAAATACAAACAACTAAGCTCATCGTCATTTGTCAAACGCATAGACTGTTTCTGTAGAAGAATCGGTGAATATGGAAATCGTTTTTATAGAAAATAATACATAATGTAATGCTTAAGAAATAATTAAGTTGAGGTGGTTTTATGGAGGTTTGGTTTGTTTTGTTGTTTGTATTCGTTACAAACTGATCTTCGTTGGGTTCTATTAGAAGTCAAGGAGGATTGGACAACTACTTCATACTAATAAGAGGCTTAGCAAGGCTCCTCTAGGACCTTCACTTCTCGTAGCGACTTAACTATATCATATCTACTGTATTAGATTCTCTGTAATGATCGCGAATCCACACTACTGAATCCTATGTTAGGACAAAACGGATGTCCTGTTTTAGTCACTAGTCCCTAATTGATGGTGAATGCAAACAACAAATGAAAACCAGTCTTTACACAATCACTTCAACATAACAATAATAATCAACTTGATAGTCGCCTACTTCAAAATTCCTTCAAAATTCGATTGAGAAGTCATTACTCATAGACCGTAGATGACCTGAGATTGAAACAATTGTCATCAAAAGCATTGAATGATTTATTCTATATACCATAAATTGATTAAGGTGCAAGTTATGTCTTTAGGCGCCGCCCAGTGTTGATGATAGTCAAGAGTTCATACAGATACCTGAAACCTAGCAGTATCGTTAGTGATCATGGTTGATTAGCCCGATATCCATGAAGCATTGTTTTTCGGCAGTATTTAGCCACATTTGAACAGGAGGTTTAGTATCTTTACTTACAATGACTTTAGAAGTTAACACTTTTGGCAAAATTGATTGTAACGTTCTACACCTAATTACCTCTATAAATATCTATTAATGAAACAACGTACATTTTTAATAGTTGTCTACTGTCATGCTAGTAGGAAAAAGTTTTAATAATAAATTCTAGAGACTTTTTTCTAGGAAATCAAGATTGATATTGTTAACTTGTATTTACTAAATACGTACTACGCTAGTCATCAACATGACCTTAGTTTTAAGCCTCCAGTTGACGCATAGACTGTTAGTATGTCTCCCTTCTTTCTTCAGTTATTGGAGACCAATTATGAAACTGTTATTAAAGTTTTGTATCATTCGCTATTTATTTCTACGCACACTGTGTTTAATTCTATGAAGTAGCCTATTTTGTGAGCTGTAAACTCATATATAAACTCATAAAAGAACAACGACCATCTATAAGGTAATTGAACATTTTTTCGTTTTCTTAATTTGGTGGATTTTAAGCAACGACTTTTAGCTGGTTGGTTAAATTTTAGTGTGGTAGACAAAAGTTGTATTATCACAATATAGATGTATTTAGAGAATAGTAAAGATACAGGTACTCGAAAAGAGATCACGATGAAGTTATGAAAAGAATTATCGCACTTAGTATACGTCATCGGAGTGATAATAGACAAAGAGTACTTTTCAGTCAGCTACAAAGACAGCTACAATTAAGGAGAATAAATAAAATGCAGAGAATTGTAGGGGCACTCGTTCACTTTTTGTACCTCACTAAACTTCATATTCAGTCGGTGATTAAGAGATATTCGGTACTGAGATTGTTGACAATGAAAAATTCGACTACCTATCTCAGCAGTCATTCAGATCACCAGAACGTTGTATTCATTTAAAATGATAGATAAATACATGCTTCTGTTTTTACAACATTTAAAAGTGGTTATAATAAAAAGACAGATTCAAGTGTATTGAATTAATGCATTCACACTTACATGCCTTGTCATTTCTCGTAAACCATTTATTCCATACATACGTAGAACAAACCATATTTTCAGTGATCTGAAGCCTCTAGCAAGTGATAAACTCCATTTCTGTAGACGAAAAATAACAACTGAAAATCACTTTTATCATTAAATTCTCTTCGAATGTATCTGAAATACTCAATTTATTTTCTGAATATTTCATCCGTCAACTTGCGATATTAAGATCTACTGTTAATAAGAATAGCATGTATTTAGATCTTCCTATTCATTCATGAAATGAAGTCATTCATTCTCTGTTGCCATATTTGCATCATGAGCGGATTGCCTCGATATGGTGATTATTCACAAGCATTATTTGATTTGGATTGTAATTGGCAAGCTGAATCCAGGTTGAATGTCTCATCCTAATTGGAACTCGTTGGCTGGATATACCTGAATCTCACGGTTGATGTTCACACTGGAACTCTAACTGAGTTCGAGTGAACATCAACACTGGGACGCAAGTACATCCACCTGACGAGTTCCGAAGAGATGAGACATTCAACCTGGATTCAGTTTGCCAGTTACAATCCAAATCAAACAATGCTTGTGAATAATCACCATATCGAGGCAATTCACTCAGGATGCACATATAACATTAGAGGGTGACCAGTTTCAGTCCATGACTAATCAGCGGAAAGATACAAACTCATCCTAGTTATATCACTATATATCGGTTTTATGTAAACAGGCGGAAAAATCCACTTAGAGTGGGTTCATTCTTCACCTGTTCCAAAATTACCTTACAACAAATGATAATTTTGATAATGCGGTGATTTCTGGAGACACCTGCAATTACAGCGGCAGCCATGGCAAATATTAGTATGATGACATTTTTCAAATGGTATTGAAACTGCAGAGATATCTGTTAGGAGATACTAATGAGAACATCAGTGTCCACGAGTGATGTTGATAAAAACGTGGAGAATAATGGAATGGTTATGAAAAATTGCAAATATAATCAAGGGCGCAGCATTTATACATCATGGGTAGGTAGTTTATATGTCAGCCTACAATAGATTTTCGATATTTAGGAAGGACATCTTGGAAAAAGACACTTTCACGGGATTTTCGATCACGAAGTATCGATCTTTATCCCTATTATTAAGATATGATTTGAACCGGGAGTTACAATTTACACTGGTGATTTGATGTCACATAAGTGCCTGACAAGATGTGGATACAATTATTTTGTCGTAGTTCACAGTTGACATATTATAAATTTTACTATAGGAGTTCACATAAATAATATGGAGACAATGTGATCAAGGTTAAAGTCCGTCTTCACAAACACATAGAAACTCGTAAAAAAGGTGCTTTCTAATCACATGATTAAGTACTTTTAAAAAGGTTACTTTAAGTGCTTATAACCTTTCAATAACCCGTGAAACATTCATTAATCATGCGAAACTATTGTATACATTAAAAAAACTTCATTTTGATAGTTTTTTCCTAACAATAAAATCACCTTTTCCAAACTGGTGATTGTTTCACTCAGGTTTAGAATTCATTAAGGTTATACTAAGATTCACCCAACTCCATATCAACTGTTTACCCTGGCCAGATATGATAACATTATTTAAGTAATCGATAGACTAAGTAACATTGAAGCTATGTCAGAAGTTGATGGGACTGAAAATTCTACCATTGAATGCCAGTCGGATCAATTGTACAGAGGGTTAGGCGTTCGTCAACTTGAAACACCTATTGGTAAAATGTAGGGTGCATACTGTTGAAGAGTTAAATAGTAGAATGAAAAAGCTGTTCAGAGTTTTCTGATTTTTATCGGTATCCTACCAACATCAATCTGTGATGAATTCAGTCAACTAAAACTTAATACCGATCTCCACAAACTACCTCAATTCAACGAGATGATTACTTAACTAGTGAGGATTCTGTTTAAAACCAACTTTACTTACTGAGAAACACTTAAAATTTATTGCCTAATATCTTGTATAGACCACTTTCACTGATAATATTGTTAGAAATTTCTACAAACTATTGATGTTAACAGTTTTCTTGTAATTATATGTAGTGAAGATTATTGACTGTCAGTTTCACGAATTAGTCTGAACTAGACGACCATTTATTGCCTGGAAGCACTGAACAGCTGTTTCATCCTAATGTGGGACTCTTCATCAGTGCCCATCCACTACCCTATTGGGGAAGTGGACGTGAGCAGTGGAGTTTAACCGTGTCGAGTGTGAGACAGCTATCGTTGGCAATGGATGAGGTCGCGCAAGCGTATCACGAATTGACTGAGTCAGAAATATCATCTGTTGGGGTCCAACACAGTGGTCTGGTAGGTGAACGTTCCCTGAGGAGCCAGGAGGTCCCGAGTTGGACCCGCAAATGGGGTCTTGGATTCAGATTGCCGAGGGATTCCGTACTGGGACGCTACAGCTGCCCAGTGCTTCCTGGTGATCTATGGTTGCCTAATTCAGACTAATGCATTATACCAAGTAGGAAGTTTACCGTTCGGATGTAAAATCTCGGTTATCTGACAATGATATACATTAATGAAATACAAATAAACACTAATAGTTTGCAAAGAAAATATATTTCCCATAAGATTTACTCGATAATCTGGCATTCCTTTATATGTATGTTGTAAATAGAGTGGATTAGTTTCGAATGCTTCAGTCAATACTCGATAATCACTAAGCCATAGTGGTGAAGATTCCACACTGACCATCATCATTTTATGAGCGTTAATGTTGATTGAATCAGCAAACTGCAGATAAAGCAGAAGAAAACAAAACAATACAGAGTATATTTACAGTTAAAATATCAAATTATTCATGAGGTAATGATTCAATTTCTTCTCTTTCCTACATTTTTAGCGGTGAAAAATAGAATACCAAGAAATAGTTTCTTCTGTAAATGATCACATATAGATTTATATATATTTGACTTTGAGTTAATGATATTACCTGTTTGTTAATATTGAAGTAGTTGAATCTCATTTGAAACCTACGATTTAGTAATTGAAAGATAAACAGCTGAATCACTAAGTCATCGATTGTTATTATATGTTACATACTTCGTTTGAAGTATGCTTATACTTATGATATTCTACTTTTGAAATGTTAAAATAATTTCCGCAACACCTATAACATGTAGTGATTTGTGTACTTGTTAAAGAAAAACATTATTCATCGAAGTGAACTTATTATGAGTCATCAGGGAGTAGTAGGAGTTCGGTAATGCTAATTACAAGTAGAGATTATTTAAAGTGTTCTTAATATTCAATAGCTTGTTGTGCCCAGCACTTTTGATCACTTTTCTGTTTATTTATTAATTAAGTACTGTATACTGAAAGTATGACTTCTAGTAAGGATTCAGATTTAAGTTTGATGGAGTTACCTGTGGTTGTCTGATACGAGTATGTTAGTGTAGATCAAACAGAAATCTCGAATGCAAATTACAGATTAAAGGAATGGAAAAAAGGCCGAAATGGCTGGATATCTCATACCTTATGGATATTGTAAATATCTTTAAGCACTAAGTAAACTAATCATATGGTAATAACTTGATTCAATGCTCAGTTTAGTCCATCCTTTTCCATAGTTCGTGATGGTAAGCAATTTAGCAATGCAAAATAGTTAAACTACTTACTGGAATACAGCTCAGTAGCCAATGTAATTTTTACAACTTACCTCAATTCCTTTGCTTAGGTGACGAAATTCCGGACAAAGTAGTGCTATTCCACCATAAGCTGCATCTACATGAAACCATATATTGTAGTCTTTACCTGTTGCAAAACAACAATTTGTGGTGTTATTTTTTTTATCAGAATTTATTACTTATTAGCTAATTGAGTTCGTCACAGATTGTTACTGGTAGGGTACCGTTGAAAACCCGGAAGCACTAAACAACTATTTCGTTTTAGTATGGGACTCTTTAGTAGTGCACATTCTAGATTCCGCCTCAGGGGCTTGGTAAATCATTAGGTAAAAATCAATACCAATCTTCACAAACCGCATCAGTTCAATAATTACTTATTACTGAGATATTCATTAGCAATTGACAAATTCTAAAAATAATCTAAAAGCGTAAATATCATCTTGTAGCATTTAAAAGGCTTAATCACAGCTAGTTAATAAGCATTGCTGAGGAGTCTCACACTAGAACGAAAGAGCTGTCTAGTATCTCTTGGTTTTCAATAGTTGTCAAATTAAAGTCAATCTGTCATAGAGAAGCAGGAGACTTCTTTCCCCCCTCTCATATTGCTGGTTTATGACAATGTCGATTTTTAGTGTTCTTGGTTACTTGATTTTCGTAGAAGAAGAGTTATTTTAAATTATAAAGATCATGATATTTACCTCAGTGAGTTAATATAAAAAAAACATAAGAATAGTTCATCCGCTATCTGGAATGTTGATTATATTCGTTATATAAAGGTAATAATTCAATAAAGAATTTCATAAGATACCTTTTAAAGAGAAATGTTGTCTTTAATAAGACTGAACAGATCACATTCTATCTCTAGCTGCTTTATAACTGAGAGACAATTGTGAGTGGAATATTGCAATTAAGTAAATTATTAACACAGACATGAATAGTGTCTATAAGTTCATGTCTGAATCTGTCGTGACATACAATTTCATGTAAGTGTAACTGTTTGATTTTAATAAACAATTAGCCTTCTCCTTCTTGAGAAGTGGTTGGAAAAACTTCGGTAACTTCATAGTGACTTGATGGGATCTAGGAATATAATAACAAAAAGCACTAACAAGACATCCTACTACATTAAGTTTTGATTTTAAATTTGACTAAATCATTAAAGTAATTTGATGTAAGCACTATTAACAGATAAGTAAGAAAAAGATTACCAGTGTATCATGCACTACTTACACACTTGTCCTATTGCATAAAGATCTTCAAATTCACAAGTTGATGTTGTACCCATCGTTGCAACACACTAGAAGTAATAAATGGAAAACATTATTTTGTAGATTGGCATGTACATAACATCAGAAGCACAGCTCGTGTTTGCTGGGACCACTGAGGAAGTAATATGTGGGTTAGGAACAGACTGCTAAGTAAATATGGCAAATCGATCGGAGTTGTAAATCTTCATCAGCTGAGGTGGCTAGGACATGCGTTACGTATGTCCAACCACCGCCTACCTTGACAAGCAATGCTGCCTGGTGCAGGAGTAGGCCGAAATAAAGCTAGGAGTGGCCGAACCAAAACATGGCACCAGTCCATGAAGGTCACTGACAATTCAACTGAGCCATGTTAATAGGTGGAAACTACCTGGTTGGTGTCAGCGTAATGATCGTAACTAATGGCTAGAAACTTTAGGTGGCATGGCTCAAAATTGTTCGCCAACGGCGCAGATGCATACATTCCTTGCCTTTCTTCAAACTCTAAATTTCTGGATTCATCATAATTTTCTGTTTGCTAAATTATATTTTCATAGATCTTATCTTTGATCTTTAATCCTCTCCAATAATACTGCCTCTGTTATTACCTCCACTACTCTGGGATGTGGTCTGATAATTTGATCTCTAACTGCCGTTTAAGGATTGGTAATTTGATCTAATTTACATGCGCACCGAGTTCTCCGTTGTAACTGACTGACTTACCTTGGAATCTATTCTGAATTATTATGCAACTACCAAACATGACCCTAGAGACAGAATGACATACCTAGGCTGCTAGTATCAGACAACTACAAAATGTCTTTAGGGTGCTATCCTTGCACAGTAAAATAACTGACCTACCAATACCAAGGCTAAACATAAAGCTAGTGGTAAGCTATAATAAATATATGTATACGGCTGTCAAATGTGAAGACATTGTATATATTCTTCTGAATACCATATTCCGATCTCGAATAACTAACGCTGTCATATTCTATGTTTATCTATCAGTATACAATCTTCGTATATATTCAATTAATATGGGTAAATGAATAGCTCAGTACAAATATTATCTGCTTAGGTAATATGGATATTCAGTCAATTTACACTACTAAATGACTAAAGTTTTCTTTGCGAAAAGTCTGTGAATTTGAAACGACACAACAGCTTGATGTGTCACAACATTTTAGTATTTAGAGAATGAATGAATCTGACTGTATCACTTAAAAAGAAAATAAAAGCATTTCACTTAAGAGAATTACCATCTCCACAATTTCAATCGCTGTAGATATGCCATCGTATTAACAGTGATTTCAGAAAATGTGATTATGTTGCTTTTATTCATCATAGATTGATATTGACTGGGTAGTAGTAAAAATCAGAGAGCACTGAACGGCTGTTTTGTTCTAGTATGGAAATCCACGTACTCCTCATTGCATCAGGTAATCAAATCCAGGATATTCAGGTTTCAAAAAGATCCATTACCACCAGCACCACTGACCAGTGTTCAATGATATAATTTAAATTTCAATTAATTAATGAAATGGCTTAGCGATCAGTCAATTCCATAAAGGGGAACTGTCTAACTTCAGATATTTCTGAACCCAATCAGTCGTGATCATGCACTAGAACTTTGAAGAGATCTTAAAGTTAGTCATTACTGAGCTGATCATTTTAGTTGGTTTGAGGTAGTGGAGTTCCATACATAATCTCTGATTTTTAGAGGTACCTGACCGAGATCAATTTGTGACTCATGCATACAATAAAATTAAATATTAATCTCCGCGGAACTATCTAAAATGTTATTCATCTGAAAAATAGAATAAGAATACATCACCAAGGCACCCAGAAATTTTGAGTAAAATGAGAGGTAAGTATCCTTGGGGCAGAGATAAAACACATTCTAGAAATAATCATGATGATAATAAAGTATGAGTAATATACAGCTGGTATGTAGCACAAAACCAAGGTTCAGGGTTTTGTGTGGAAGCTTCCCCTTCCTCCAAGAGAAAAGGAACCATATTTCAAAAGTGAACAAACAAACGTAACGAAACTGTGTGTTAGAGTTCTCGCAAAATTAAGGATTGCACGTAGTGCTACTGTACAGATAGTTTAGATTTAGCCTGCCGAATAGCTAAAGCTTCTTCAGTGCACGAGTTTTTAACAAACGTTACCTTTGAGTTCATTTACTTGACTATGTATATGATACATAACCTGAACTGATAAAATGTTTTTCATTAAACTATTGATAGACTTATATCCTCTTCTAAAAAGGCTACACAATGAATATGATTATACAGCTTCAATAAATAAAATTGTCGTAAAACGTCTTCAGCACTCAATTTCAAATCTTGAAATCGTTACACTAGAATATTAAAGCCACTCTTACCATAAGTGGAATAAATCCTTTCATTAAATCTTTTTCAATTTCTTGACGAAGATCATCTGGATCAAATACAAGGCACTGATTGTGTAGTTTTGACTTAATTACTCGACTGTTGATCATCGCTATACGAAAAGCCCGAAGTACCGAACTATGTGCCTTGAAAATATCAAAACAAATCAATACATTTGATCATAAAGATATACAATTAAACCATCCAAACTAGACTATTGAAACTAAATTTTTGTAAAACCTAAAAACCATTATTTGCTCACACTAATATATTTTATCACGGAGTAGTTGTTTATCGGTTGAATAGTTCCACTTTCAACTATTAGGTGGTAGGTTCATGTCCTGCCACACAATCAGTCTTGATAGTTAAATAGTGCCACAAATGATCATATATATATTGGGGATTCAATGGCTGAATACACGAACCTTCAAAAAACCAATCTTTTGTACTTTTCAAATTTTCGTACCAGCTGTAGTTCATAATTTCTAATTTTGTCTACTATCAAGATAAGTCTTATATGGAAACGAAATAGCTGTTCAGTGCTTCATGATATTTTATTAATTGTCTAACTAAAGTTACCGTGCGTTGTGAAACTACAGAACTTCAACGATTTCCTCAACTTCATACATTACTAATGACTAACTCGGAGGATCGTTGGCTGGAGATAACTAGTGATAAGCTGTAACCAAGCAACAACAGCCATGTCAAGAGGAAGACAAAAGTCGAAAATAGCGATAGACCATCGTCATGTAATATTGTAAATTGACTGAAGGTAAAAATGAAAACTAACGGGTACCAAATTAGTAATATAATGGTTAAGTGCTATCAATTACACCTAAATGTCATAAGTTATTTCTCTAGTGGTTTATTAATGAGCTTTGCTAAATGATTTTATACTAAGACGAAACAATTATCTAATGATGCCTAGTTTGCAACAGTGGTTTAACTTAAGTTATATCGTCATGTAAAAGTGGAAAATGCCTTAATGTTTTATTTAAATTCAATATTTATAATTTAAAACATGAAGTGAGGAAACTTAAGACAATCACTAACAGAAGGTTACGTAATGAATACAAACGAAAGAATTTCAGTGTAACTAGGCGAACGTACTCTATAGATATTTTGCTATTCATTAACAAATAAGTTGACTGTTCAGAAAGTTCTCTGTGAAGAATTATAGAGTTCTACCAATCAGCTCAATGACTGATGAAGTATACGTAATCAAGGCCTATAGGACAATTTAGTCTATTAAGTTTAGTGAATGTGCTATACATACTACCAGCTTACTTGATCTGAAGTGTATGCGACCATTCGATCAACTAAGGAACCTGGTCCATTTCCAGTTAGATAGTCAGATTCTGTCAATAACTGTGGATTCTTGATGTAATTCCTAAGCATTCGATCACGTAAACCCATTGTCAGTACTGCACAGGCCATACTGGCCGACAGCTAAATTGTGTATTAAATTGAAAAAAACAAAGAAGTTTTGTCATCGTTATCAAACTAAAACATTAAAACAGTATTACCTATCAATTTATCACTGTCTAACTACTTAATCCATTCAACATACGCTTTATTTTGTCTAATGTGTATTATAATATTCATCGATCTATAACTGTAAGGGACTAATGATATGGATATTGAAAACAGCGGTTGTTTAATTGGATATCCCATATTAATGGTAATCGTGTAGAAAACTCAAGATATTCAAAACGCGGTATTTTTGCAGATCACGCATTTCAATGAAACTGTAAGTAATTTCGGAGATGTTTCGAATAGATATGACATATGTAAAGTTTGTACGATCTTAAGGAGATTAGTGTATCTTGCAGGATTGTCAACATCGTAACCTAGCTTCCCACTCGGCGACCGTTGCTGCTGAACTAATCAAGCATTTATTGACCTCTTGTAACATTGTAATAATAAAGTTGTTTATTGATTCAGAAGTGACCAAAGTACGGTGCACACGACACAAAATTTCTTAGACTAGTGACTAGACTTTGCGTCTCAACCTATAGAAATCGTCCATCAGTGAAGCATTAAGCAAACATGACACTCTTTCAATCAATATGTCCTGAACAAAAAGCAATATGACATATATATCAGTGAATCCAAGTTACCTCACCTACATCAGCTCAGTAAGATGAATACCAGTGGGTGTAATTAGCAGAAATATTAGTAGTTGCATTAAAATATAACTAAAAGAATACGATTTGAGAGGAAAAAATTAATTTTCGGGGTTTGAAAAATGCAATAATTTCAAAGCTCAGAACTTAAAGAAAGATAAGGAGTAAATACACCTGAGTAGTTACGTCATACATGTTCTCTATATATTCCTTAAGATAATTACGCGAACCCTAAATAACTAGTCTGCATCTAACAATAGTGGCTCAAACCAACATTCATATACTTTATCGACTAATGCTATTCAGTTTGACCGTCCTTATTATTAGATTATCCACTTATACGTCAGTCATCACTGGTCATCGAAGTTGACAGATTTTATCTGCTGATTTACTAACATTTCCTAGAACCGTGCATATAACTTTAACATTCCTTACTGGATGGCTTCAATATACGTGAGCAATGTTTCGACAACAACTATGACCATATTCTAGTAGCCAATAAATAACTTCTACTTTTAACAACTGCGCTTCATATCCGTATAGTAAAAGAGAGGGGACAGATATACAGTATACTGTTAACTACAGAACGGTCAATTTATACAAATATTTGGTAGTCTTTCCTCTCAGAAGTAAAAAGAATTGAAGTAGGGGAGTTCTCGGATAGACCCGATTCATTTACTTGATTAGCGATGTAACACATTTCTACGCGTTTAAGTAACATCGTCGTCACTTAACTGTCAAAATTACTGTCCATATCACAATTCAGTTAGCACAATATGTAGAGCTTAAGTAAGTTTAATAATTCATCAGAAACATAACGGATCTTATAGCTTGACAACAGTGAATTCAGAAAGGCAGTCAAGCTAAGCAAAAACTGAAATATGAAGTATTGGAATCGAGTTTTAATATAACGATCAGCATAGAAATGCATGTATATCAAGTTGATGAATCCTAAGTGGAGCAATATACTAACACCCTGAACTTTATTTTCAGCCACAGTTCATTTATTTTAAAATATCATGAAAATTATGGTTATACTGAAGCTTTCTGCTAAGGATGTATATGTACTAACAATGACAAGTCAGAATTCACTCTTAATCATTAACAACAAGATGGTTCGAGTCCTTAGTACTGGTAGTATAATTACTATTAATAATAATAACATTATTGTTTCTACTTCTACGTCTAATACAAATAATAATAGTAGTTATTTAAATTGAATAATATTTGTATAAAAACTGCTTAGTAATAATTTACTTCAATCATTCCACCCCCAGTATGTGTTGGGTCACCTTTTCCAGTAGCTGATAGAAATTTATTCGGTAGATTCAAAGCATGTACTAGCCAATCCATTATGATCACTTCTAATTCTGTACAAGCTGGACAAGCTAACTGTTATTATTACAAATTTTTGTTAAACAAAAAAGGCAAGAAATTGAAACTTCGCAACAATTCAGTTGTTTGTACTCGTTACAGATTGATGCTGTTTGGATACCACAGAAAACCGGGAAATACTGTACAATTGCTTCATTCTTGTATGGGACTCATCAGAAGTGTGCATTATTGGTTTCTTCAGGGGATTCAACCAACATCATTCTGTGATGAATACAAAAACAACTAAACTTAGTACTAACCTCCACAAAACCACCCTTACTAAAAAAAACTCTGTTATTTTACCAATGTGTGTAGAATGAACATTTGAATTGCCTTAACACTTGATCTATTACAGTCACTTTTACCATTGTTCTCTTATTGTTGTTTTTATTTTGTTGTTTTTAGTTATGGATGAATATAAGTACGCTGAGATGATACTGTTACTGTCTACCACTGTAAGTTCATTCATAAATATGACGTCTCAGTCTACCTACTAATAAAAATACTTATTTCTACCAGTTTCATTGTATTTGACATCCATAATTCCATAAACATATTGAATGCTTTAATTAGGACACTTCCTTGGCTTACTTATATTCTTCTTATACTATTTAAATTCATTCATTCATTTATTTGAGAAATCAATCAGACTTATATGGAAATATCATTTTGTGAGTATTGGATCAACTTGAGTAGTGTCAGTGGTGTATTCGGGTTGCATATTTTTATATTATTTAGTTAAAGGTAGTCTAGTTGACACTTGTCATCATATCGTAACACCAATGTTGAAGGGACTGACCCACCCTGTGTGATTCATTCCCGGAGAATACAGTTAATTTTAAAGGACTAGACAAACATAACCCTGGTCATTACTTAGTGATCCATTATTTTATATATCTGGTTAAAATAAGATTCATTGGTAAGCATTTTATTCTATTCAATAGTGATGAAGTGAATATAATTATATTCAGGTGTTTAGTTTTTAGACTGAAACTCGAACATTGGCTAATATGTCCTAGTGATGAAAATGCATTCACAGTTTATCTTCTTCTAGATCTTGAACTTTAATATCATTTTATTCGTCACTTCCTGCAATTTCATTAGTTGTTCTCGAATCATATTTCTTTCTAGCCACTGAAATTACTATTCATTCCATTAATTTGACAGTCACTTTGCTATGGTGTCAAGAATTTATTAACGTATTTAGGCACTACATTCTTCGATGTTTGCAACTGACTAATTATTTTACTGGCAACAACAATACAAACGGATGCTACCTACCTGGTCTGAACTTCCCTCACCCATTAGAACTGAGTAATACACCTTTGTATGTTTGTAATAAATTCATTTAAAAAAACTCATTTCAATTTAATACGTGTAGCAGTTTTGAAAAAAAACAAACAATCATAATGGTTAACTACTTGATTGTAGCTGAAGGATTCAGCGCAGTATAAACGTTAATAAAAACCTTCATAAGGTTAAAAAGTATTTGAATGCAGGTACATTTAGCCGACGAGTCCCAAATAGAACGTAACATGCGTGCTGAATTCCGCTTGCTAGTCATAATTGAACTCAAACAAAACTTCATAATTTTAGTTCGAAATATGTTCGTCTAAATTTATAGGGCTAAACCAGATAAAATGTATACAGGAATCCAGCCCTTGTTAAAAGAATGACTCTTTCTTAGAAAAAGGTTCAAAGGAATCTATTCACTGAATGTCAAAATTGTGTGGATTACCATACTACGAAAACCTAAGAAGTTAGACCACGATATTTCGTCTTACTGACGATTAAAACGTGACTTCATTATGATGCGTATAATACTAATAAGTAGTTTTGTCATGATCTGTCCTACTTTGTCTTTCAGCTGAGTTGAATGACATAGTAGCTGAGCTCAAAAGCTACGATCTAGCAAATTCTAAAGGGTATACAGGTTTTCTCACCGATTAATTAACTACTGAAATCTATTACAGACAGTAATGGTCTATGAACTCAGTTGATTAATTTAGGAGAAGACCAGATATATACAAAAGTTTGCTAAAAAATGATCTAACACACTCATCCTTCCCAGGCTTTTGATTCTTAAAAGTATAAATTTAAAACAAATCAAATTTACATCTTACCCATGTGAAACCTACACATCCAATAGCTGAAGCTAATAAATCACCAAGCATTGTTGGATACGATGTACAAGTTGGATAGAATGCATGAAAACCTGGATGTTGCCAATGTGTTACCTAATGTTAAGTAAAAAGCAAACGATTCACTAATAATATAAAGTAGACATGTCACATTCACAAAACTTGTCAAATCACTCAAAGATTTCTATGTATTAGGTATAAGTCTACTTAGACTTTTGGCTTACCATCTTTCTAGACATAAATTTATTGCTCCGAAATTTACTAGTTTACATAATTAAGATGTATTTGAATATTTCCGTTGATTTATCATGGACTGAAACTGGTCAATCCCTGTTGCTATTTGTGCTTCCTGAGCTGATTGCCTTGATATAGTGATAGATCACAAGTCCCAATATGAACATCAACATTGGGATGGAGGTGCATCCAGCTGATACGTCCCAAATATGACGAGATGAGCGTCCTGGTTCCCTCTTGTTAGTTACAATTCAATTGAAACAATTACAAGTCAACACTGTTTAAATAATCCTTTATTCACGTTTAGATGGGCTTTATACTAGTAAATGAACAATGTAGCTGATAGAATCGCCCGTGTTCCCAATGATGGCTAACTTTTACATGTCACCATTAAAATCATACACTTTCATCAGTTCAATCAGATCTCGTATGGGGCATAAATATGTAGATGATGCATCTATTATCGTAATAAGAACTTTACTGAAAATCTTTTTTAAACACATTAATATATTTTTAACATACACCAAATTCACTATTGATAATAAAAATGTACAATGTGAACTTCTGCTTTTAGATTGTTTAGCTATGGGCAACCCCAATCAAACCATCAGTACTACAATTTGCTTTAAGCCAACACATCAACCAACTGTAATCATAGACTTAAATTCAACACATTGTTTCAGTGCAAAACTTTCTGATGCTTTCAACTTATTCAGAAGCTGTTACATTAAATGATAATAAATAAAGCGAAATGAAGAATGCAACAAACATATTAGAGATTAATAATCCCCATCCCCTCTCATTTAATATGATCAATAATATTCAGAAACAATTCAATCCTCTGATAAATACAAACTCAGATGATACTCCATGGATTAACGTGGAGACTTTACTCTGTTTTCAAGGTGCAACCAAATAACTACAATAAGTTCTTCAACTATTTGATATAATTACTTTTTACAAAATAATAAACACGCTTCGTAATACATCAGTTCGAGTGAAAGAAAAGATTTCTTTCACCTAAACATAAATTTACGTTCATAGACAAAGCTATGTTGATTGGAGTGCTTCTTAGATTAGAGAATCCCCATAAGAAATTTCAAGTCAAGCCAAACAGTATCTGATTTATACAAAATGATCACTTAATAATCCTATCGATTTCAAAAAGGCCATAAATTACATCAGTAATAGCAGTACATTTTATTTTTACCAATTATCAAATGGATAGTAAAAAACATCAAAGTAGTTCACAACAAGTAGTTCCAACTACAAAGAAAGGAGAGTGGCTGAGGCATATATTGTTAAAGGTAACTGCACTAAGTAGAAAAGAAGGCTACTTTATGATGTATCTAAGTTGGACAATCACACATCTAACTCATACCTTTAATATTATACTAAAAATATACTCACAAATTAACTCTACCCTTACACATTACAAATATTTATCATCCATATGTTTCATTGTAATTTCGTTCATATAAATTCCCATATATGAAACTATTTTTTAAAACGCATGATATTTACATGATCAGATAGGGTTTTTTTGGATAAGGGAACCAGGAATTTCCATCATAGAATGCGCACATGCAGAATGTCTACGATGAAAATGAGATGTTATGTAACCTTCAGATTTATCGCAAGTTTACGATCTGTTATTGTTAACATTTATTGATGAGTATCATCTTACTTTATTGTTTACTTAGCATAAAAGTGCATTGAAACTAATAATTCAGGTCGACAAGAACTGATTGTGTTCTAGTCCTAGTGTAAATATTTACACTGAGATGTATACACACCTGGTTAATTAGTCCCAACAATAAAGGAACCTGCTTTCTAGATTTCACTTATTAGTTACAATTCTACTTAAATCATATTTTAATCTATCGCCGTGTTAAAAAAAAACCATTCAGTATGTACTTGTTGCAATATAGACTGATTAATTTCAACCCATAGTAACATCAATGAGAAGACGTAAATATTGTAACTAACTTACTCCAGGCATAATCTTCATGATTACATCTTTAAGTATTTCATCAAATTGTTCACTACTTTCTGGTGCTTTATTAGGCAGTATATTATACAAATATCCAGGTTTAATCATATTCATATCAGGTAGTACATTGAATTGTCGTTTATTTGCACCAGTTCGATATTCAATAATGTAATGAACAAGTTTTTCAGCAGCATTTTCAAAATCTTGACAATCCATTTATTTTATCTTTTAAAGTTAACAGTTATCTATCAAAGAATCATAAATTAGTAATAAAGTAACAGTAGTACTAATAGTAGTAATAGTATTAGTGAAAGTAATAACGTCATTTTCAATGTGAGTAGTAGTAGTAGTAGTAGTAATAGTAGCAGTTGTAGTGTGAGTGGTGGTAGTAGTTGTTGTAGTAGTACAATAACATTAATATACAACAATGAAATAAAAAGGTTACTATTTAGGCATTAAACAAATAGCTAAAGCAGTTGAAGAATACTTCTTTTCACTGAAACTCTACACTAATATATATGTAAACGTTATTTACAATCTTAATTGAAACATTATCAAATTACTGATGATGTATGAGATAATATGATTACAGAAACATAAAAGTGTTTACAAAAGTAATGTAAGGGACAATTAACAAAACAATTAAAACATAAAAAGTGAATGATGTAATTATGATGCTTGAAAGTATGCAAGTAAAATGGACAAGAAGTTTATGCTTAAAAGATGAAACGATCGAATCGGTTAAAAGACAATTACTTAAGAATAAGAATGTAATGATAATGCCTCGTTTATAAACATCTTGATAACACGACTAGTAAATGGTATAATTAGAATAAGTTTGGATCTTCACGTTGATTTATCATAGACTAAAAGTGATCAGTGTCATTTGCCATATGTGCATCCTGAGCGGATTGCTTCGACATAGAAGAAGTTCACAAGTATTTTTTAAGTTGAATTGTGACTAGCAAGTGGAATCTAGGACGTGTGAGTACATTCAGCTGACGAGTCTGAAATAGCACGAAACGCGCGTTCTAGATTCTGCTTGTCAGACACAACTCAACTTGGTGAAATCACCTCATCTGTGTGTATCTACTAATTCAGTGCAGCTTGTGGAACCAGTATATTGGACTCACAATAAGATTATTCCACCGGAGAATTTCCAAATATCACTCAAAATGCTTAAGAAAATGACAAATATAGCCAGTAAATAGCTCCATACCTGCACACTATATTTGCAAGGAACGTCAATTAAATCTAAAAACCACCTTCAAAACTATTTACCTAATCCAATCAGATTTGCCCCATAGTTCAGTCACACTTCTTTTTCATATGGCAAAAGTTATAGGCACCCATCTTTTTAAACTGGACCTGTGCATTGATACTTAATTTGTACAACTTTTCTCCCTGCTTTTAATCATCACAATGGCCGATGCTTGGATACTTTACAAATAACTTACTGCACTCACTATCTTTATTATTATCGTCATTATTGTTACTTCATATTTGGTTCACTTCTCGCAATTTATAAATTTGTGCTGCTTTTTCATTTATCTAATGATGACATTCACCTAATTCTTGTGTAATAGTCTTGATCATTTGAGTTCTTATAACTTCATCACTTCTCTCAGTAGATATTATGTTACTTTCCATGTACCAATTTATTCATTTTTTTTAATTTATACTTTTAAAAAATATGATTACCTCATCTTCTCTCATGTCCTAGTTGCATTGCTTTTCATTCGTAGTTAATAAATAGGATATAGCATCACGATCAGTCAGTGCTGTTTAAGAAAACTATTTCACTCCTGTAAGTTTAAACCCCATCAGTCACAACTTATCTTTGCAACTAATATACACGAAGCCACCTGAAATCGACTATGATAATTAGCTCATTAGTGACTGACTTCAAGATTTTCACAGAGTTCTAGTAAGAATTCATGTCTGTTGTAGTTCATACACATGAAACAGTTATCATCGATGATAATGGATTATCGTTGCACTATGTTACCATTTAATGAAAGTGAAAATCTTACCATAGGACGCTGGATAGGTAGCGCTTATAGTTAAACGTTCACCGTGTAACCTGGAGACCGTAGATTTAATTTCTGGACAGAATCGAGAGCGAAAACTGCTAAGGACTTCCATACTTAAAAAAAATAAATCTGTTCAATGCTCCTTAGTTTTCAGTTGTATCTAACTAAAATCAATCTATGACGAATAGAAATAACTAAACTTAATTAACATTTATATACAAAATGTATCTACAATTATAATAGAATTAATGCTTCATACAGGATTTAATAAATGAACATTTCAAATAAAAAACTTTCAATTTCAAATTATAAATGATCAATTATGGCATCAAGTTAAACAATTATTCCCAAGTATAGTTTACACATTCTAAAATATGTAATGCATATCAATATTGAATATAACATTATTGTAAAGAAATACATCAATAAATAGTTATCAACTTACAATAATTTCAGCTGAGAAGCTAAGAAATTCTTCTAGTTAGATACAACAGAATGGCTCTGTTATGATAGAAAAGATAGAATAACCTATTTATTATTTATTTATATATATGTATGTTACATGTAGAAAAAGATTTGTATATACTGATAAATGGTTATTACATTATGTAACCATACTAATCAGTTGACATAATTTATGGTATTTCAGTTATGTCATTAAGTTCAAATCGTGTAAGTTTCATAAGTCTTCTTAGTTGACTTTAACTTTCGTATAAATAATCAAATGTTTATCACATGAATACAAAATGAAGTTTTGTTTGAACATGTAAAATGAATTCTATATTGAATGATATGCAACATCATTACAATTGAGTTGTATTAAGGAAAGTATACAATATATGCTGATAGACTGGCGGTTAATATAATTCTATTTAGAGATTTTTATATATTATAACTTTAATATGAAGTTCTCAAAAATATGAACAAGAACAGATTCAATACTTCATATATAAGATTTGTAATGAAATAAATAATAGAGCATTTTTTTTTACACAACAAATTCTGTCTTGGAAGATGACTACAACATGTCATAGTAGGTTTTACTGCCCATGACTATACTAATGAATGTTTTTGATTGCACGTCTATTATTTTCTGGTTTATAAGTTATAGCATGATTAAACATAGAACATTGATATATTCTGTACACCCAACTAAGTTTGATTGGATCATCTAGTTGCAATTCATCGAAATAAACTAAATCACGATAACTAGTTTTCGATATTTACATTACACGTGGATCGTAATTCAAGTACCCCGTCGTTTATCGAAGATTGTATAAAAGTATACAAAATCTCATTATATGAATACTAGAATGGTGATCGTACAGAAGACTTGTTGAGACGCTACTACTCACAACATAATAATGTATAACCCCAGAAATAATTAATTTTCTGTATGTTTAGTATGATGTATTTAGGTTTTCGGCTTTAAAACTACTTTATAACTTTCGTATGACAAACGGAGCCATTCTCCTGAAACACGCTCTCTATATCCAAGCTATTTTACTAACAGTAATATTACTTCCAGTATTATTACTACTACTACTCACTACCGTTACTGCTACCTGACGTAGTGAACTGACTTTCCTATCTTGATGAACCATTTAGGCTACAGTGGTGTTCACTGACTTAAAAGCAGCTTTTGATTACATAAATTCAGTCCTGTGACGGTGTTTGTCGTTAAAAAGCGTACCTTAGAAATATATAAGCATTATAATGGCCCTTTAAGCGAACACTAGTAGTCATCTCAGAGAGTATGGTGAACTGTCATCTAAAATTGTAGCTTCAAGTGATGTCCATCACGGCTTTCCACTTTCTACACTTTTCTTTGATTTCATAATGGATGTAAGACGCAAATAACGCTTTTTTATCTGAATTTTCCGTAACTGATCCCCTACTACGAAGTACTTTGACTGAATTGGACCTATGTACATTTATGCCAGGCTCTAGGTTTTATATACATACATACGTACTACAGCTGCTACTACCACACCCACTAACACTGCTACATTGATACTCATTATGCTATCTTGTTATGGTATGGTAACATGAAACGATGCATATATGCGCCAGATTCTATAAGGCTTATGATTGACTTGTTGTGAAAGCGAAAGAGAAATTACAAGAGATAAAAAAATTTCACTTCACTTACTTTTATAAATTTCATGATGTAGATTACTGTTAATGATGTAGAGTGGGCTATTGAATTTTGAATTATTTAGTACTTTCTAAAGTCTAATCCCAGCATTATCTTATTAGTTCTACTTTTAAACAATTATCTAACTGCAAGATCAGTTGTTGAAATTAATGTGAACAGTATGATTATGTGAAGCTTATAAACAAAAACCACATTACTGATGAAAACGCTGTCAAGTAAATGGGTATCAAAAGACGGAATAGTGAATCAGCTAACTGAATAGTCCTATATGTCAAAATAATATCAAGATTTGAAAACGTAATAAACTTCAAGATCTTATTTTGTTTTATATAACATCCACGAGATGTTTATATAACAGTTATCCAGTTCTTATGTCAAGCTAATACAATATTTGTACAGTAAAACAAAGAGTATACATAATTTGCTGAATGAATTCAATATACGATGAGCTAAGCTTGTCAACTGTTGATTACTAGACAGTAAAAAGGAAGGAATTATAAAACTCAATGTACAGACAGACAGACAGATGCAACACAGAACTTCGTACGTACGTACATCAGTTCAGGTTGCCACACCACATCAGCACAGAGACGCAACTGTCAGTTCAAATCCAAGAGTGATAACGATAGTAGAAGTATTAGCAGTAATGCAGAAAATTAGGGAGCGAAGATATGATTCGAAAGTATAATTAAGTGAGATAAATTTGAAAGGAGAAAGATAGAGAATTCAGAAGGTTGGATTTTGAGAGAACACAAAGAGTGGATGCACCTGCGCCATTGCGAACGATTCTGAGCCATGTCGTTCAAGGTCTCTAACCATTGGTGACTTTCGTCTCGCGGACCCCAAGCACGCAGCCTACATCTACCAACATGACTTAGTCCACTTGTCAGTGACTTCGTCGATTTCTGCCATGTTTTGGTTTGGCCGCCCCTAGCTTTCTTCCAACCTATCCCTACACCGCAAAATATAGCACGTCGAGGCAGTCGGTAGTTAGACATGCGTAACACATGTCCCAACCACCTCAACTGATGAAGTTTTTTAAATACTTCATCTATTGATTTGCCCTCCTTTCCTAGAACCCGTTTCCTAACGACAGCATTGCTCACTCGGTTGTCCCATGATACACGAGCAATGCTTCGGAGGCACCTATGATCGAAGACCAGTAACCTACGAATGTCCTCTACTCTTAACGGCCATGTTTCGCTACCGTATAGTAGGACAGAGCGAACTACTGCACGGTACACTCGTCCTTTGGTTAGCAAGCGGATATCTCGCCTGCGCCATAAGTGACGCAACTTGGCAAAAGCCAATCGAGCTTTCTGTATCCGTGCTGAGATTTCGTCAGTCACCAGGCCATCAGCACTGCTGAGACTCCCCAGATACGTGAAGCGGTCTACACACTCGACTACTTCACTCCCTATCACTAGTTCAGGTGCCGATGCAACCCAATCCTGAAGCAACATTTTGCATTTCGAGAGGGAAAACCGCATCTCGAACATGCTTGCATTGTTGCTCAGGGTAGTCAGAAGACTCTGCGTTTTGTCAGCGTCTTCACCAAATAGGACTATGTCATCAGCATACTCTAAGTCAGTAAGCGAGGCTCCTGGTAGTAAGTCAACTCCTGAAAAGTCAGACGAAGACATGGTTATATCTAGGAGCATGTCTATGACAAAATTAAATAAGAATGAGGATAGTGGACATCCCTGACGGACACCACTTGAAGTGAGGAATTCCGATGACAGTTCGCCATAAGCTCTCACTCGACCTGTAGTTTTAGAGTAGAGAGCTTGTATAAGATTATTGTACTTCTTTGGTACACCTTTCAATGACAGACACTGCCACAGAACCTCACGATCAACAGAGTCGAATGCCGCCTTCAGGTCCAGGAAGACAATTATTGTAGGACGCTTAAATGTGTCTGTGTTCCAGGACCTGTCGCAGTGTGAAGATGTGGTCTATACAGCCACGTCCAGGTCTGAATCCAGCCTGGTTTTCTCTAGTCTGCTCTTCACGAGCTCTAGTTAAGCGTCTAAGTATAATCGAGGCTAACAATTTAGAAACTATATTGGTCAGACTGATTCCCCTGTGATTGTCACAAGAAGACTTTTGTCCTTTCTTATAAATTGGGACAATCAGGGATTGAGACCAGTCAGATGGTATTACGCCCAGTTCCCAGATTCTACCTAAGATTTCAGTCAATCTAGCTGCTAAAACTGGACCACCATCCTTAAAAATTTCAGGGGTAAGCCTATCAGGACCTGCTGCTCTACCTCGCTTCAGATTTCCTATAGCCTTCTCAATTTCATAAAGACTAGGAAGAGTTAAGTCGATTTGCCATTCAGGATGACTGATGATCGTAAGCAACCGAAGTGTGGCTGAAGGCCAGCTGAACTGATCCCTAAAATGTTCCGCCCATCGGTCCAATCTCCTGGACTGAGAATGAATTATAATCCCATCCTTTTCCGAGATAGCCTCACTCACATTTGGATTCCTAATACCAGTTTCCTTGATAAGTCAAAAAAGTTGTCTACTGTTGCCTGTCGCCGCTACCTTTTCCATCGTTTTTGCTTTCGCCACCCACCACTGTTTACGGTCGTTGCGTAGGCTTTTTATCAGCCTGCGCTTAAGCTCAATTCGCCCTTCATCATGTTCAGAGCCAGGTGGGATGAGTTTACGAGCATCCATCAGTTCGGTGGATGCTACTGCAATCCACGGCTTCATCATAGCCTTATGATTTACCTTACTAGCAGATATCACTGCTGTTTCCACAGTTTTTTGACATCATTCCAACCTGCTTCCGGATGGCAATCGCTTACACGGTCGCCTAACTGTTTTTCTAGTTGTTCCTGAAATATATTCTTAGCTTTATTATCATTAAGTAAAACCCTAAGAGGCTTCATTGCAATGTCTTTCCTACGTCCAGTAAGCCTCAAACAAATACGCGCTCGCACTAAAGCATGATCTGAATCTAAACATGTGCCCCAGAACGAGCGACAGTCCTCTACCGAACCCCTCCATCGGTGGCTGATGGCGATGTGATCTAGTTGGGTCCAACGTTGAGACGATTTGGGGGTCGCCAGGTCAAAAGATGTTTTTCCTTATGCCTAAAGTTAGTATTCGCTAGAAACAGGTGGTTATCTGAGCATAGTTGCAACAGACGGTCGCCATTATCTGTTCTGTGAGCCGTGACACCATAACATCCACCCAAGTGTCTCTCATTTTCACTTAGTCTACCTACTTGAGCATTAAAGTCACCAGCCATTATAACTATATCAGAGCGCCTAGCTTTTTGGAGGAGGTCCGTAAGCTTGCTGTAAAACTTATCTTTCACCTCGTCTGAACTGTAGTCAGTGTGGGCATAGGCAGATACGACAAAGAGGCAACGACGAGTGTCCCTATCTTTCCGAGTCCTAACTGTCCCGTTCAGTCTGACAGCGCACAAGCGACTACCTACAGGGATCCAGTCTAGGAGAGCTAGTTCTGCCCTACGACTCAATGCTATACCTACACCAGCGAGACCCCTGGAAGCAGCATCAGGGCTACCGGATACACGAAGAGTAAATTGGGCTGCTTCTTTATTTTGTTATGGTGAAATCAGGTTAATGATTTTACTAGGATCCTGTATGCGCGTTTCCGAGACGCAGTATACATCGATTGAGTGAGATTCTAAAGTCCTAGCTAAGGAAGTCTGTTGCCCTATTTGACTCAATGTTCGTACATTAAAAGCTCCAACATGTAGTCTAAATCGGGGTTTCAAGAGACAAGGAATGACTTTTCGTGAGCTCGCATCGTTTGCATTAGCGGTGCAGTGAGATGAAGGAATGTGAGTAGAGTTAGTCGTAGAGATCAGAGAGATATTATGGGGTGTAGAAAAGATTTGATTTTGACCAATTTGGACTCTCGTGCTTTTGTGGGTCTGAGGGCTGTTGTCACTTCCCGGCTGCCCACACCGTGGAAGGGTGTTTCTTGAGAAATTTGAAAAAGAGGGTAGATTAGTGTCGGTCTTAGAGACCTGAGAGCGTGACCACAGAGCCAAAGGGACTACTGCTTGAGTCCTGTCACGCACGGCCTTTTTATGAAAAGTTTTTTGAGTATTAGCTACGCACTTAAAAGCCCTTAGTGGGCACCCTTACCGCCGGAGACGGAAATCCGTGAGGTAGGGTGAGGTGTGACATTTTTAGGGCCGACCTTTTCTAACCCCTCCTTCCTTGTGAGAAGGCAGCACCGCTGCAGATGCTGGTTGTCCGAGGGAAACACCTTACTGCTGTCACACCCCTCTACAGTCAGCAGTACAACATCGCCCTCAGACCTTGAGTAGCTGCTTTTAGTCTCATCGTTCTTCAAATGACCTGCATGGCATGGTAGAACCTACAGGAACATGTGTTTCAGCCAATATAGCTCGGTTGGGTCATCACGATAAGTAAGCCTGACCACCACGTCAAGGTAGCAGCTACGGTCGGGCAATGTACAGTCTTGGTGAACATTTAGTGTACAATAAATCATCGTATGTCATTCCGCTTTATTCACTCGCATCGATGATATCACTTACTAAAGATGATTGGTAACTAATCAGTGATCGAAATCACATTTATCTAGTCCGTTTAAATGGTGATCGAAATTTACCGTTTGAATTGCAATCTAATGACTAAGTTGAGTGATTCAACATCACCCACATTCTGATGCATCTAGGAAGAAACCACCAGAATGTCAGTTTAACGCAGATGAGGATAGCAAGATAGTTGAAAGTCGGGTTTTGAAATGAATATGCTGCACTTATTTATAGTTATATCTTTGGTTGGAATTTAGATGGAAAATCTTTCAGTATACTGTGAAGGAAAATTACATCCGGGTGATATGATAGGAATAGATAATATTGCCAATATATCGAAGATACAAAAGAAGAAAACCGACTATTACTAGTAACAAGAAGTTACAAGACTGAAATTAACTGAATGTACATTGAATAAGTAGAAGGTAGGTTGATATTGTATGAGATAATCTAAATTCAACATGTGATATGGTGATACAATGCAATGAGTTAAATTTTATAAATGGAAGAAATGATGTAATTAAATCGATCAATTATCGCAACTGATGTAATGAAATTAAAGTTACGAATGTAAAAAAAGGGGTGACAGCTGCTTTCTATTGATAGCAGTAGCCTAAGGAAATTTTAAAAGTTTGCCTATTAAACACCTTCAAGGAATTCAGTATGTCTACCTCATGTCTGGTATCGCTAAGGTGTCTGGAGATGATACTGCTAGGAGAATCCATATCTTTTAGATGAAGATTCTTTAGAACATTTTCGTTGAATCTAAGGTAGGCTCATCTTTCAGTTTTTGGCCGATACACATGAATTTGTACAACCAGTTGGTAGTAACATGTGAAGAATACCTATCAGTCTAAGATTGATTGAGAGACCATGTTGTTCCGTACACAATAATCAGTTTTATTATACAGGGTTTGTTTTTGTCATCGTCGTATTCAATCACCTTTTGATTGTCGTTGCTGTATCATCTCCTTTAAATTTGAAACGAATAAAAACTGGTTTCTTGTTAGTTGTAATTTCTTTAAACTTCTAGCTTTAACATCTTTGTCATTTTTCAATGAATTTCACAATGTATCTGTTGTTTCTTAGGTAACTTGGATATTCATCAGTTCTTTAACTAATTCATCATTAATACATACCATATTTGCTTTGTGAAACAATGTTATCACTAATGCCTTATTGTAGTTTACAGAATAGAAGCTATTACAGTTCAAATATAATTCACTCTATGTACTCATTCTATGAATGGAGCGTTGAACTAAATAATTTTCTCTTCGTTTTATAGATTGTATACATTATAGACGCTCTATTCACCATCAGATATATCTTGTTCTCTACTCATCATCACCTTCAGATTTTGTCTTATCCATACATGCGGGTTAAATCATTAGAAGCTATTCCGGTTATATGACAAGCATAACTTGATTATAAACAAGATGTACTTCAAATCAAACAGAAGTAAACAAATTATTCTTATTCTGAGCAATCAGTTGCTTTTACTTTTTCAAAGGGAATAAAATGCAAGATATTTAAATTACTGACATGAAAGAAATTTCTAAGTGTACACTCTAAGATCAGTCTCATCATCATCAAGTAATCTAATTCTCTTGATATTATAATGAATGCACTATCAGATAGCTTCATCAATCAAAATTGTTGCATAATGAACTAACTGGCTTATCAATTTTGTTATCCTTGTATCAACATAAGATAAATTTAGCGAAATACCTTATTAGAAAAAATCACATAGATCCATGACATCATTACAAACGATACAAATGTGATAGGATGGTGTATATGAAGATAACGGATTGAGGTAGACGAATCAAACATTCCAGTGAAGACTGTGAGAATAATGCATAGTCAGATTAACTAATAGTCAGTTGTGTTTGTATGTAGATAAATATGTTTACTAATTGTAGAATCACTATCTAAATGGCTGATACATATGGTTGTAGTAAAATATTCCGAATTGAAATACAATTTAATAATCTCGGTACGGAACAAGTTTCAGAGATACTTCTAACAATTGTTATGATAAGTATCTTAGTACATATGAAAAGTACTTTGCGTGCAGATCATGGAGATCAAATACAGTTTCTCTTAACCTCTATATGTATATTTAGTGGACTGCAGAAATAGCTATTGTGAAACGACGGGAAAACCAAGTACGTGTTATGTCGGACCACTAAAGAAGAGTAACAAACTCTCAGTTTTGTGTTTTAGAACATGTACATTAATAAAGAAGTCGATAAGAAGAATTAGATAGAAATGTATTTTGAAAACAAAATAATCCAATAAATGACCAAGAATCAAACAGCCTGGAAGAGGTGTAAATTCAATCACACTTTGGACGTATTACTTTCTTACACTAGTTACCCCTCCCGGAGAAGCATAGGCCGCTCACCAGTATTCTCCATTCAACTCTGTCCTCACCAATCCTTTCCAGCTGTCTCCAGTTACTGTTCATCCTTTTTATGTCTGCTTCCAGTTCTCGGCGCAGTGTGTTCATTGGCCTTCCTCTTTTCCGTTTACTAACATGGTTCCAAGTTAATGCTTGTCTTGTGATGCAGTCTGATGATTTCCGCAATGTATGTTCTATCCATTTCCAACGTCGTTTCCTGATTTCCTCTTCAGATGGAAGTTGGCTTGTTTTCTTCCATACTAGGCTGTTGCTGATGGTTTACGGTCAATAGACATTCAGTATCTTGCGTAGACAGTTGTTGATAAATACATGTACTCTCCTGAGGATGTTTGAAGTAGTTCTCCACGTTTCAGCTCCATACAACAGAACTGTCTTGACGTTCGAATTGAAGAGTCTGACTTTGAGGTTGGTAGACAGCTGTTTGTAGTCCCATATGTTTTTCAACTGTGAGAATGCTGCTCTTGCCTTGCCAGTCCTCGGAGTTACATCTGCATCGGATCCTCCTTGTTCATCGATAATGCTTCCCAGTTACGTGAAGGTATCTACTTCTTCCAGAGTTTCACCATCAAGTTCAATTAGGTCGGTGCTCTCAGTCGTCCAGTTCAGACTAACTTGTGATACTGACAGTCAATAATCTTCACTACATATAATTACAAGAAAACTGTTAACATCAATAGTTTGTAGAAATTTCTAACAATATTATCAGTGAAAGTGGTCTATACAAGATATTAGGCAATAAATTTTAAGTGTTTCTCAGTAATTAAAATTGGTTTTAAACAGAATCCTCACTAGTTAATTAATCATCTCGTTGAATCGAGGTAGTTTGTGGAGATTGGTATTAAGTTTTAGTTGATTGAATTCATCACAGATTGATGTTGGTAGGATACCGATAAAAATCAGAAAACTCTGAACAGCTTTTTTATTCTACTATTTAACTCTTCAGCAGTATGCACCCTACATTTTACCAATAGGTGTTTCAAGTTGACGAACGCCTAACCCTCTGTACAATTGGTCCGACTGGAATTCAATGGTAGAATTTTCAGTCCCATCAACTTCTGACATAGCTTCAATGTTACTTAGTCTATCGATTACTTTAATAATGTTATCATCATATCTGGCCAGGTTAAACAGTTGATATGGAGTTGGGTGAATCTTAGTATAACCTTAATGAATTCTAAACCTGAGTGAAACAATCACCAGTTTGGAAAAGGTGATTTTAATGTTAGGAAAAAACTATCAAAATGAAGTTTTTTTAATGTATACAATAGTTTCGCATGATTAATGAATGTTTCACGGGTTATTGAAAGGTTATAAGCACTTAAAGTAACCTTTTTAAAAGTACTTAATCATGTGATTAGAAAGCACCTTTTTTAGGAGTTTCTATGTGTTTGTGAAGACGGACTTTAACCTTGATCACATTGTCTCCATATTATTTATGTGAACTCCTATAGTAAAATTTATAATATGTCAACTGTGAACTACGACAAAATAATTGTATCCACATCTTGTCAGGCACTTATGTGACATCAAATCACCAGTGTAAATTGTAACTCCCGGTTCAAATCATATCTTAATAATAGGGATAAAGATCGATACTTCGTGATCGAAAATCCCGTGAAAGTGTCTTTTTCCAAGATGTCCTTCCTAAATATCGAAAATCTATTGTAGGCTGACATATAAACTACCTACCCATGATGTATAAATGCTGCGCCCTTGATTATATTTGCAATTTTTCATAACCATTCCATTATTCTCCACGTTTTTATCAACATCACTCGTGGACACTGATGTTCTCATTAGTATCTCCTAACAGATATCTCTGCAGTTTCAATACCATGTGAAAAATGTCATCACACTAATATTTACCATGGCTGCCGCTGTAATTGCAGGTGTCTCCAGAAATCCCCGCATTATCAAAATTATCATTTGTTGTAAGGTAATTTTGGAACAGGTGAAGAATGAACCCACTCTAAGTGGATTTTTCCGCCTGTTTACATAAAACCGATATATAGTGATATAACTAGGATGAGTTTGTATCTTTCCGCTGATTAGTCATGGACTGAAACTGGTCACCCTCTAATGTTATATGTGCATCCTGAGTGAATTGCCTCGATATTGTGATTATTCACAAGCATTGTTTGATTTGGATTGTAACTGGCAAACTGAATCCAGGTTGGATGTCTCATCTATTTGGAACTCGTCAGGTGGATGTACTTGCGTCCCAGTGTTGATGTTCACTCGAACTCAGAGTTCCAATGTGAACATCAGCCGTGAGATTCAGGTATATCCAGTTGACGAGTTCCAATTAGGATGAGACATGCATCCTGGATTCAGCTTGCCAATTACAATCCAAATCAAATAATGCTTGTGAATAATCACCATATCGAGGCAATCCGCGCATGATGCAAATATGGCAACAGAGAATGAATAACTTCATTTCATAACAAATGAATAGGAAGATCTAAATACATCCTAATCTTATTAACAGTAGATGTTAATATGGCAAGTTGACGGATGAAGTATTCAGAAAATAAATTGAGTATTTCAGGTACATTCGAAGAGAATTTAGTGATAAAAGTGATTTTCAGTTGTTATTTTTCGTCTACAGAAATGGAGTTTATCACTTGCTAGAGGCTTCAGATCACTGAAAATATGGTTTGTGCTACGTATGTATGGAATAAATGGTTTACGAGAAATGACAAGGCATGTAAGTGTGAAAACATTAATTCAATACACTTGAATCTGTCTTTTTATTATAACCACTTTTAAATGTTGTAAAAACAGAAGCATGTATTTATCTATCATTTTAAATGAATACAACGTTCTAGTGATCTGAGTGACTGCTGAGATAGGTAGTCGAATTTTTCATTGTCACCAATCTCAGTACCGAATATCTGTTAATCACCGACTGAATATGAAATTTAGTGAGGTACAAAAGTGAACGAGTGCCCCTACAATTCTCTGCATTTTGTTTATTCTCCTTAATTGTAGCTGTCTTTGTAGCGGACTAAAAAGTACTCTTTGTCTATTCTCACTCCGAGGATGTATACTAAGTGCGATAATGCTTTTCATAACTTCATCGTGATCTCTTTTCGAGTACCTGTGTCTTCACTATTCTCTAAACACATCTATATTGCGATAATACAACTTTTGTCTACCACACTAAAATTTAACCAACCAGTTCAAAGTCGTTGCTTAAAAGCCACCAAAAAATGATCAGTTACCTTATAGATGGTCATTGTTCTTTAATGAGTCTATATATGAGTATACAGATTACAAAATAGGCTACTTCGTAGAATTAAACACAGTGTGCGTAGAAATAAATAGCGAATGATACAAAACTTTAATAACAGTTTCATAATTGGTCTCCAATAACTGAAGAAAGAAGGGAGACATACTAACAGTCTATGCGTCAACTGGAGGCTTAAAACTAAGGTCATGTTGATGACTAGCGTAGTACGTATTTAGTAAATACAGGTTAACAATATCAATCTTGATTTCCTAGAAGAAAGTGTCTAGAATTTATTATTAAAACATTTTTCTACTAGCATGACAGTAGACAACTATTAAGAATGTATGTTATTTTATTAATAGATGTTTATAGAGATAATTAGGTGTAAGACGTTACAATCAATTTTGCTAAAAGTGTTAACTTCTAAAGTCATTGTAAGTAAAGATACTAAATCTCCTGTTCAAATGTGGCTAAATACTGCGAAAAACAATGCTTCATGGATATCGGGCTAATCAACCATGATCACTAACGATACTGCTAGGTTTCAGGTATCTGTATGAACTCTTGACTATCATCAACACTGGGCGGCGCCTAAAGACATAACTTGCACCTTAATCAATTTATGGTATATAGAATAAATCATTCAATGCTTTTGATGACAATTATTTGAATCTCAGGTCATCTACGGTCTATGAGTAATGACTTCTCAATCGAATTTTGAAGGAATTTTGAAGTACGCGACTATCAAGTTGATTATTATTATCGTTATGTTGAAGTGATTGTGTAAAGACTGGTTTTCATTTGTTGTTTGCATTCACCATCAATTAGGGACTAGTGACTAAAACAGGACATCCGTTTTGTCCTAACATAGGATTCAGTAGTGTGGATTCGCGATCATTACAGAGAATCTAATACAGTAGATATGATATAGTTAAGTCGCTACGAGAAGTGAAGGTCCTAGAGGAGCCTTGCTAAGCCTCTTATTAGTATGAAGTAGTTGTCCAATCCTCCTTGACTTCTAATAGAACCCAACGAAGATCAGTCTGTAACGAATACAAACGACAAAACAAACCAAACCTCCATAAAACCACCTCAACTTAATTATTTCTTAAGCTTTACATTATGTATTATTTTCTATAAAAACGATTTCCATATTCACCGATTCTTCTACAGAAACAGTCTATGCGTTTGACAAATGACGATGAGCTTAGTTGTTTGTATTTGATTTGTCGGCATTTAGAAAAGACTGATTATCTTTTAGAACTGTTTTTTTCTGTGGTCTTCTTCATTTATTTTGGTTGTATACACAGTGGATATTTTATTCCGATTATTGTTATGTTTCGTTCTTGCTATATTCTCCCGTTTATCATATTAACTGTTAGTATATGATTTTACTTTGATGATCCATGGTTAATCACTTGTTCACACGTTAGTCCAGATCACAGTCACTGTTACTTTTATTTTGTATAAATGTTAATTTTCTAATTAGTTGACTGAATGGTTAAGTTTTATGTATAAATAAAGGATTGATTGTAATATAGTTTAATTTTGTCTGGTTGATCCATTGGCTTAAGTTCTTACTATTTCCGGCCTTGGATTGAGTAGGCATCAAGCAGTCGAGCAGGGATCAGCTAAGCTCTTTCATTAAAGTTTGTTATTGTGGCTTCGTGTGTACAAAGTCACGTCAACCAATTGATCATACTCATCGGTCATAACAGCTTTGTTAACGTCATAACAATATTTGTCACATGTTAATGTTGGTTAGGTATCGACATAAACCAAGGAATACTGGACATCTGTTTCGTCCTAGTATGGGACACTTCATAAGTATGATAAATTTATTCCGCCAGGGGGTCGGACCCGAGGATTTCAGGTTGACGAATCTCTGTTCCATCTAATTCGATTTAGGGGGGAAGGAGTTTCCCTAACCTTCATGCTTAGAATCTGCCTAGGAATCCAGCACACAAAACTGTATATGATAGGTGAACCAATTTTAAGATGAAAAACATTTTTTAACTGTTCAGGAAACCTATTTTACATGATAATCTGTTAATATTACATAATGGAATCTTACTCTGTTTGATTTTATTAATATCTATGATCAAAACAGCACGCTGAACTGGCGAAAGAATTCGAAAAATTGTTATTAAATGATGGTCGTTTTCAAATTACAAACTGTGTTCGATTTGGTTTAGTGTGTTTTCAGTTGAAAGTAAGTTAGTTACAACTACTATTTACTGTCTTTTATATCAACAAAAGCTGGATAGATTTGAGTTTGACCATGTCAGAAGTAAAAGAGATCTACCGTCAGGAGTAGACGATGGACGCTTTGTTTGTAAAATGAAACTAGTTTGAATTATAAGTCTTTGAATTTCAGTTCAGTGTACTAAGGTAATATAGACCCTGAGCTAGATCCTCAGTGAAGTTGTAAATACACACCTTTGATGAGTCTTATGCTCGGGTGACACAATTATTCAGTGTTTCAATGGGTGTCTTACTACATTGAGTCCGTATCGTAAAATATAAAATTTAATCTTCTTTGTACACATACACACACCTATACTACGTGATAAAAACTTGGCTTGAATGAAATAATGGTGATTAATATTAACTAGTGATTGATGAGTGAGTAGTGATGAGTGTTATATCTGTCTCGTCTACAGTGGGGATCAAATTCTTTCGATCAGATTGCAGTGTGGTAGTCAGGATAAGTGACTCATAATTGCATGTACTGTATTTTGAGTCAAGGTTACTAGAAGTAGTCTCCAGAACACCATATATCTAGGTTTCCTGTTAGATGGTATTGCTTAGTGTAAATCTGTTAGTCTTACAGAATGTCACTCATAGTCCGAATACTTCAGTGGTAAAGTTTTAGACTACGCAGCTTATGGTGTGACTTCGAATACTATTGGAAGCCTCAATTCCCTGAAGACTGGAGATATGAACTGTTGAAAAGTCTCACCAATTGCCAGATTTAGTTAAAACGAGTTTTCCTGCTTATTTCTTCTAAACACCTTACTTTGTATGTGGAAATACCTTGAGTTTTATCCCCACAGTACAAATATAAGTGGTTAGTTGATGTCCTCGGTAAACATGCACTTTTCTTATTTCCACCATTTCAGAATGATAATCAATTGACCACCGCTTTACACAAAGAATTAATGAAGAAAGGTGAGATATTTCTGGTATTGGGTTGTACAGAAACCAATCAAGAATCAAAACAAAGAAAGGAGGTTGAAGATGGAGAAATCATAGAAAATAGAAACGAACTTACTAAAGTTATATTCTTACGATTCGTGTGTATACATGGTGCAACAATGGATGATATCAAATTCGCTTATGAAAAGATCTCGCTTGCTGCCACGTATATTTTAGATGTTGAAGGATCTTGTAGCTAAGAGATGTAGACAATAAATTTACAATGAATCAATTACTATACAATTTTCTGCTGGAGAATTATTGACCTTTTTATTGTCGATATGACCAGTTGTTTCTATTCGATTGACACTTAATTGCATAAAATAGAAATGCACAGTAACCGAGACGTATTTTAGTTAAGCATTACTTTACTATTAAATGATTTATTGTTGATTGGGATGTTTTCATCCTTCAAACCTGCTCACCCATTTGGTTATTTCATCATTTCTTTTTAGTGTATATTTCAATATCTTTCCAGATTTGGCTCCAAAATTTCCCAATGATTCATAGTTTAAATAAAGTTTGATCATGATTAATGAAGCACTTTCTGTTGGCTTATTATCTGTATTCAACTGTAAGGGCGATTGAAGTTGCACATGCCATCAAATAGTAGAACAAAAATGATATGTATGAATAAATACTTTGAAAATAAAGTATTAATGAAAACAAAAAGTAAATGCATTTGGGCAATTATGATTGATTCTGAGAAACGCCATCTAAATTTCAGAACTATTGATCGCGATAATTGCACGAATCGTAATCAGGTAGTCCAAACATGCTCAACTCAGACTATCATCCAATGATTTCATAGACTAATACTAAGCTTTGGTCACCTTAATTTTTTTTCAGCCTAGAAATACTCCAAAAAAATACTACTCATTGAGATAGGCAGCAGTTTAGTAAGCGCAACATTTTTCTCAACTACCAAGTCGATAAAAATATACAACGTCATCAGCTGAATTTTCGTATTTGATCAGTACCCCGATCAGTACCGAAATCTCAGTCGATTTTATAATGACCATCCTGTTTTTCAAGTGTCATTACTGAGCGTATAGACATTGTAATGCAGGAATCGGAAAAAGTATTGCAGTTCGTGAGTGATAATATAGTTGTCCAGTCAAGTTATTATAATTTTGTCACTGTAACAAATGAGTACAGCAACTGTAGATGAACGACATTCCTAGGTATGCATGTATCAGGAAATAATGTTTATTTAGATAGAATATGTATTTATAGGAAAACTGCCGATTATTATTTGTCATAGAGATTATCGAATATGAAGTTCCCCTTTGGAATCACTCATAATGAGATAATCACCAAAAATCTAAAAACACTAGAAGCATGTTCCATTTAGTACAAAACTCCACAGCAGGGTGCACACTCGTCCTCACTAGGAATCGGACCCAGGCGTTCCAGGTCCCACGATAAACGCTAAACATTTATACTACTGAACCGATATTCAGTAGTTATTGTTTCTAACTTCAGTCAATTTGTGATATCGCATGACCTTGCCTATTATCATTGATGAGTAACTGCTTCACGCTTAAGATTGTTGAACTTTACTGGTCACATCTACTAACCGTGACTTTAATTTTTCTCCTATTGTCTGGTGCTGCTGAAATCGTTGAATCTTTGTAAATCGTGTGCTTTATATTTTAATTTGAAATCTAAACGGTCCGACAATTTGATCCCGTGAGAAGTAGACCTATCCAGTTGGTAATTTTCAAAGAAAATGAAATATTTGCCACAAAGTCAAGGGCACCACTCTCTGTGGAGTATATAATCATGAGGTAAATTTAATCAAGCTACAGTAGACCCACGTCTATAATGCTTATCAATTTTGTTATCCTTGTATCAACATAAGATAAATTTAGCGAAATACCTTATTAGAAAAAATCACATAGATCCATGACATCATTACAAACGATACAAATGTGATAGGATGGTGTATATGAAGATAACGGATTGAGGTAGACGAATCAAACATTCCAGTGAAGACTGTGAGAATAATGCATAGTCAGATTAACTAATAGTCAGTTGTGTTTGTATGTAGATAAATATGTTTACTAATTGTAGAATCACTATCTAAATGGCTGATACATATGGTTGTAGTAAAATATTCCGAATTGAAATACAATTTAATAATCTCGGTACGGAACAAGTTTCAGAGATACTTCTAACAATTGTTATGATAAGTATCTTAGTACATATGAAAAGTACTTTGCGTGCAGATCATGGAGATCAAATACAGTTTCTCTTAACCTCTATATGTATATTTAGTGGACTGCAGAAATAGCTATTGTGAAACGACGGGAAAACCAAGTACGTGTTATGTCGGACCACTAAAGAAGAGTAACAAACTCTCAGTTTTGTGTTTTAGAACATGTACATTAATAAAGAAGTCGATAAGAAGAATTAGATAGAAATGTATTTTGAAAACAAAATAATCCAATAAATGACCAAGAATCAAACAGCCTGGAAGAGGTGTAAATTCAATCACACTTTGGACGTATTACTTTCTTACACTAGTTACCCCTCCCGGAGAAGCATAGGCCGCTCACCAGTATTCTCCATTCAACTCTGTCCTCACCAATCCTTTCCAGCTGTCTCCAGTTACTGTTCATCCTTTTTATGTCTGCTTCCAGTTCTCGGCGCAGTGTGTTCATTGGCCTTCCTCTTTTCCGTTTACTAACATGGTTCCAAGTTAATGCTTGTCTTGTGATGCAGTCTGATGATTTCCGCAATGTATGTTCTATCCATTTCCAACGTCGTTTCCTGATTTCCTCTTCAGATGGAAGTTGGCTTGTTTTCTTCCATACTAGGCTGTTGCTGATGGTTTACGGTCAATAGACATTCAGTATCTTGCGTAGACAGTTGTTGATAAATACATGTACTCTCCTGAGGATGTTTGAAGTAGTTCTCCACGTTTCAGCTCCATACAACAGAACTGTCTTGACGTTCGAATTGAAGAGTCTGACTTTGAGGTTGGTAGACAGCTGTTTGTAGTCCCATATGTTTTTCAACTGTGAGAATGCTGCTCTTGCCTTGCCAGTCCTCGGAGTTACATCTGCATCGGATCCTCCTTGTTCATCGATAATGCTTCCCAGTTACGTGAAGGTATCTACTTCTTCCAGAGTTTCACCATCAAGTTCAATTAGGTCGGTGCTCTCAGTCGTCCAGTTCAGACTAATATAACATCTACATGTACTTTATGAAAATAAAACATGTTTTCTTTCTTTTCATTCAACTTATTGTTTTTTTACTAACAAACATTGTACTTTATTCATGTAATCGGAAATGATATTTCAATGTTAAATAGAACATTCTTTCCTCTTATTATAAAAACAAATGAATGAAATACAATTGAAAATGAAATTTCACGAAAAGAATGAATCAATTCAAATATAAAAGACAATCAGTTCATATTTTAACTGAATTATTTTTATTATTTATTATTTGTTAAAGAGGAAGTCGAAGAATTCACTGAAAGAAATACAACTTAGACTTATGTGATCTTATAAGAGATTATTGACAGTTTATGTTTACTGATTCTGTCAGTAGGCTTGTTAATAACAGTTTTAACTATCTTTATTTATATGCATCAAAATGATAAACTTGTTATGACGAGAGGAAATTGGGGGGGGTGATTGGGTGGATGGCCGAGTGCCAATCGCTAGTGCCTAGTTGGTTATTGCGCGTCTGCCCTCTGCCCACATAGTCCCAAGCCGAAATAAGAAGAATGCGAGCCAATAGGTCAGCCAGACAGAATCAAATCTATATTTCAAGCATTCTTTTATATATACATAAAATCAGACCACACAGCAAACCAATTAAAAAATTGGCGTGAATACAGAACGAGGGAAATAGTGGTAGTGAATAGGAACAACTTGTACACAATTAATTGACTGTAGTCCATAACAACAGACAATATAATAACAGTAATTATGCTAAACGGGATGATAGGGCAAGCGGAGCGTAACAATAATAGAAACAAAATGTTTACATTACAGACAGTTCGAATAAATGAAATAGTGTTCGCAAACACAGTTCTGAAAGTTTGTTACGCTTCTTTGTGGTCCGACCTAACAAAACTACACTGTAATTATGTCTTTAATGTTGTGTTTTACTGTATTTCTATTTATCTGTTAGCTAAAAAAAGAAACTGGTTGTACTAGTTTCATGTGTTTAATTTTGATGAAGTTGTAGAATTATTGATTAATTGTAATTATTCAACGTTACAGTTCTATTAACGGAGTATCAGTTAATTCATTAACAACTGCAGTATTCTGTAATCCACAAATCTTGGTCAATAAATTGATTGGTCTCCTCATCGTCTAGACATTGGAAATCCACTATAGTATCATTTACTCAATTTCTGATAGTACATTGACCTGTACATTTTGGTATACATCTCAGAGTTTGATCATTTAACAGGAAACCGGATCATATGAACATATCATTGTGGTGACAGATATTTATATATAATCATGGAAACAAGTGTCAGTCTTTCCAAGTAAATTAGTGTTATTACTGTAGACTATTTTATCAACGTGTACTGACATATACATGTGATTGTTACTAAGTGTGTATATAGAGGCGTTTTACTTTATTTTTCCTGTTGTTGGGCCGAACCAGAAAACCGCTTAAAATAAGTCCAGAAAGGCGTCAAAATCAATAGGAAACATTGTGTCCAATCAGCACGTAGATAGTTTTTTATCAGAAACGTCTAGACACTGGAAGTCACGTGATATGTCTTTGATTAGACAGTTATCTTACAACTACTGTGTTTAGTGGGATACAGAAATCTCTAGAAGCACAAATGACACTTATGATACTATAAATATCCGTTTTCTGAACATAATTGAAACTTGCAGTAAAGTGTTGTTTTCTAGCCGTAATTTCTGCTGCCTCTTTCGTGTTAACGTTGAAGTGTAGTTTTAACCTGGGGGGTGGTCGCATCAAAGCTGAAGAGCCGAATCAAGCGGTTACTCTAGACAAGATAAGAATTAGCAACAGAGATTTCACGGTCGATAGAAAAATCAAAACCACGCGTCACAACACCCATAAATATTCATTTATTAATATTAGTTCTTTTAGCCATCACAAATCACTACAATAATTCGCAACGTACACAGAATTAGTTGAATTCGTCACAAATTGATGTTAGCAGGGTACCATTAAGAATCAGGAAGTATTTGATAGCAGTTTCGTTCTAGTAGAAGTGTGAAATCTCTCATTGGATACCTGCCCAATGGCGGAGTTTTATGTGTTCGCAAATCTGAGGCCCCTGGGGCAGAGTTTTGGTACGAACTGTTGAAGAATTCTGCACTAGAACGAAACAGTTGTCCAACGCTCCCTGGTTTTCAATGGTACCCAACCAACATCAATCTGTAACGTATTCAATCAACTTAAAATTTCAGTCTCCACAAAACTAACCATTTCAATTCAAGTACACGGAATTAATAATTAACTGTTATAGATTAGTTCAGTACGTAGATAGCCTGAATATGATGTAAATTATATAACTTTAACATGGTAAAAATTTATTTTCGTGACAGATGTCTATATACTTAACAAGTTAAATCAGTAGTAAATATGATTTCTGTAAAATTATATAAGAAGATTATCGGATAGACTAAAGTATATCCAACAGTCTTCATAACACAAAATTAAAATTAATATCCCCTCAGTAGTGACTAACTTCTCGAGGAAACTCTTGGAGCTCTAATGAGAAGACGTAACCAATGGAGTTCAACTATGTCGGGTATGAGGGAGTTACCCTCCGATGGTACTGGATTAAGTCGTAAAATACATAGCGAAATGACTGAAATTGGGAGCTGGTTCAATAGTCCAATACGTTAAGGTTTGTCGCGAGGCATAAAGGTGTATTTTGCTGGTACTACTGTAACAGACTTCCACCTATTGCTTATAGTTTAGGCTATAGAGGATGGATTAATAAGAACGATGATTAAACCTCCAGAACTACTTTTCAGTAGTTCATTTCGTATGCTCTGATTGCATACTTATTGTACATTCTGTTTCTATTATTTTCATATAACACAAGTCCTAAGCACATATTTAAATCATTTTCACTATTAGTAAATCATTTATGGATGATGAGATAGAACTAATGATCTATGTACCTCTGAGTTCAGTTTAGTATAACTACACTTTGTATCCGAATAAATTTTCTTATTATGTTAGTATATATACATATCATGTATATATTTTCAGACAGTTCGCAATAAATATTTCAATAACTAAACTAGTTCTCGTTTTTCAGTTAGTGCGGATTACTATCGGGAAAACTGATAAGCCGTTACCACCTATCATTTTATCATCCGTGTGACAGAAGTAAACCAAGATTTCGGCAGTGTACACTTCTACATTCACGTTAACATTTATAATAATAAACATTAATGATATTGACTACTTACCATGTTCAAGTTGAATATGATTTAATTCTAAATAAGTATAGTTGGGATATATATACATTGTTTTCATTAGTATTTATGTAATTGTAAAAAAATGTTACAGTATTCTAATTGACTACTATACTATTTGTTATGTAATTTAGTTAAACATTCAAACAATCAGGGTCAATGTTGACTTTCATTTCTGTATGATTAATAAATCCTGAGTTCAACATGAATGAAAGATCATTCATTACATGCAGTATATACAAATAACTACATTAATGAAAATAGAACTTTGTTAAATTTACTCATTGATGCAATTGTTATATGTTGTATGTGATTGTGTAAATGAACTAGAAGCTAGTCGTGTTTCGTGTACATTTGTTTTGAGAAATGACTGATAGTAATCATCATGTATATATATGGGGTTACACGTTTGAGTAATCATTAAACATGCAACAGTTCGGTGGTTGATTGTTATATGTAAACATTAGTTTCTTTTCATATTCAAAACAGTCACATTGATGAAGAAATTTACAGAATCTTTATTACCATCTAAGTTTGAGTACATAGTTTGTGAAATAAAAGAAGAATATGTATATTGGGACAGTTATTGCCAGTTCTGAGGCAAGTAAAACATTATTTAGATATCAAGGAGAATTAGTTGATTGGAAGTTTTTTCTCATCGAGTTATTTATAAAATACGAATGTTAATGTTGAAATACTCATCATCATGTAACTTGTGAAACGTAAAAGACAATTGAGATAAACAAGATTATTAGTCAAATATGTATGCAGGTATCTCTGTATATGGGTGACATAGGTGATGGGGTGGTAGCAAAATACGATTAAATCAAGTGTTGGTAGACAAAGGTCAAATCCTATTTAAAATGAAACCGAATGGGTAAGATAAATACTTGTGAATAATCGCTATATCGAGGTAATCCGCTCAGGATGCACATATAGCAACAGTGACTGACCAGCTTCAGTCTATAACAAATCAATGGGAATATACAAATTCATCCTACTACCAATTCGCCCATTGCACAAACGTGACTGTCTGGACTCAGTAGTCTAGTGGTGTACGCGGTGGCGTATGACACGAACCGGACTGAGTTCGAATCCCACTGTGAACATCAACATTGGGATGCAGGTACATCCAGCCGATGAGTCCCAAATAGGACGAAACGCGCGTCCTGGATTCCACTCGCCAGTCACAATACAAATTAAATAATACGAATGGGTAAGAGTTTGTAAAATGGAGTGAACGATAACCAGAATTCATCAAATAGTAACAATAACAGTAATAAACATAATTACAATCAGTTCATTTGTTTGATCTTAAAATGCGATATTCAAATTCATTCCGTGTACTTTGATTAATAATAATAATAATAATAATAATAATAATAATAATAATAATAATAATAATAATAATAATATGGGAATGCACATCCAGAGGGAGAATACATATGCATTAATCACATTAAATCGCCGCATGATTAAGGTGGTGATTGGTTTAGTGGATCTTGCGTCGGCCATGGCAGAAGAAGAGGTTGAACGTACTTCTTCTGTATGCACAGGTCTGGCTTCTTGACTCGTATAGCTATCGTCTCTGATGTTTTAAGGACTTTGAGTCTAACCGATCTTGTCAGATAACTGTTTACACAAAATAATATTCTGAATGACTGATTTATGCTCGCCACATGACCTGTCTGAATTAGGTGAGCTAGTATTAAACTGTTAATACTTCTGACAACTCCTTTGGTCAACCAGACCGGAAGGTGCTCCCGAGCACGGAGGAGTAAATTCCTTGAGCATCTGTCAATGTAACTTGCTCCACAGGAGCAGTTGAACTGATAGATGAAAAATGTGGCAAGCTTAGGTAATTTATCCTCTATTCTCGGTATCACCATAGGGCGGGTAGAAAACACCAGTTGCAGTTTTCCAGCGTAAAATGTTCTCCAAATGGAACTACGTAACCTCAACGTTAGCATTTTGCTGGGCGCTTCCCCTCTGTATGCTAGCCTCAGAAAAAGCGGCATTTTTCTACGGTCTGAATCATCTTCCTATTCGCTTTCGAGATGGCATGTTTATATATATATATATATAAAACACAGTTATATGATCACCTGGATTCACCTGAACTAGATATTCGAATCCACCACACCTAAATTCTGAAATAATTTAGTATTAAAATAGTATATGCCACTCAAAGTGACTTTATTTTGAAGTAAAGGAAGGGTAAAGGATAGTACAATCAAAAAATCAACTAAGAAGAGAATATAATAATCGATACAGTTCAATACAATGTACGAACAAATAAATCTTTTCCAGGGTAATGGTGTCAATTGCAATTGTAGTTAACTACAGAAGGACCGCTAGTAGCTTCCACTTTGACATATTTCGTAATATCTGAAGCGATTGGGTTGCACAATACATGTTCTAGGCGTTTGAATCGTTGAAATTTATAGTCTTGTCAACTTGTTTATCATCTTTGTCTATTACACTATACCCAAACTCAGCATTTCTCAGTAGTGTCTACAAGCATTTAGATGCGCATATTATCAAATAAAAAAATGCTTCACGTAATACCTGTATGTTAAACGATTGTCCATTTGTTACTAAGAAAATTTTTAAATAAGGAGTAAATAAAATTGGGGTGAATACTACTCATAAGGTCATACATAAGTAGTCGAAAGTTAAAACGATAAATAGTATACGTGAGTTGGGAAGTGACAAGGAGCAAAGTCTGATAACAATACGTTAGAGAAATGAAGACAACCGAGGGAAACAGGCTAACAGCTAACTTTCTTCGAGGAACGCAAAGGACGTGCAAATAGATAATTAGAAGTAATGTATGTATTGTTTATGAGGTTTTCTATCTACACCGAACAGACGGTCAACCTTGGTCACTCCTTGAGACTTACGTAACATGGCTCGTTTGAGTAATGGTTCACATTTCTGTCATGTAACTGTGTAGTCAGCATTTCGTGTGAGTACACATCACTGATCTGGTGCACTGTTTGCTCATTAGTGATGTACTAGTGATTTGTGTGTAGAAAACGTAACCGTGCTGCTACCTTGATATGATCAGACTTGCCTCTCGTGATTAGTCAGTCGGACTATGCTGGACGGAATAATCCTCTTTCAATGTTGTACCATGGAAGGCAGGTCGGTTGAAGAGCGGTGAGTCTAAAATCAGTAAACATGAGGTCCGAGGACGAAGTCTTAGTGCTGACTGTAGAGGTGTGACAGCAGTAAGGTATTACCCACAGACAATCAACAAAACAGCGATGCAGCCTTTTCATAAAGGAAGGGTAGAATTGGGAAGGGTCAACTCTAAAAATACACACTTCACCTTACTCCACGAAAAATATTACAGTATTCTAATTGGCTACTATACTATTTGTTATGTAATTTAGTTAAATACTCAAATAATTTCCTAGAATTTTAATGCTTATGATGTGTGTTATGCATCATTAACCACCGCCTACCTCGATACATAATGATGATTAGGAGAGGATTAAGCTGTAGCAGATCATTAAGCTACCAAATGATAATCTTGCATCATCTCGTGGGTTGTATTTATTAGTCCATATTGCCTAATTAAGGCCAAGGTCGTCGTTTGGGTGCATTTAGTTAAACTGCCTAGACACAGTTGCATCCTCTCTTAGTCTTCCGTTTCACTCACTTCTGTGCGATTATATTTTCAATGTTTTGTCCTTTTCTACCACTTCTGTTATCAATAATTTCACTTTTGTGACCATTTTCAGTTTCTCTAGATGGATCGTTTCATTGATTGGAAGCACATTGAATTCCACACTACCTTCCAATTATCAAATAAATAATTAAATATGAAGTTATATACCAAAAATAAATGAAGATTTTGTTTAACATACATAGAGGCAGTGGTATGCGAGCGGTTAACACTTCCCAGTTGCCCACGCTGTTGAAGGGTTTTTTTTCTTGATGTGCCTGAAAAGCGAAATAGGTTAGGGTCCATCATAAAGACCTAAGAGAGTGACTGCAGTGCCCAAGGAGTAATTACTTGAGACCGGCCAGACACGGCCCTTTTTGTTGTTCCAGCTTCGTAATTGTTAATGCCTTACTGCCGGAGACGGAAGTCCGTGGAGTAAGGTGAAGTGTGTATTTTTAGAGTTGACCCTTCCCAACTCTACCCTTCCTTTATGAAAAGGCTGCATCGGTGTTTTGCTGATTGTCTGTGGGTAATACCTTACTGCTGTCACACCTCTACAGTCAGCACTAAGACTTCGTCCTCGGACCTCATGTTTACTGATTTTAGACTCACCGCTCTTCAACCGACCTGCCTTCCATGGTACAACATTGAAAGAGGATTATTCCGTCCAGCATAGTCCGACTGACTAATCACGAGAGGCAAGTCTGATCATATCAAGGTAGCAGCACGGTTACGTTTTCTACACACAAATCACTAGTACATCACTAATGAGCAAACAGTGCACCAGATCAGTGATGTGTACTCACACGAAATGCTGACTACACAGTTACATGACAGAAATGTGAACCATTACTCAAACGAGCCATGTTACGTAAGTCTCAAGGAGTGACCAAGGTTGACCGTCTGTTCGGTGTAGATAGAAAACCTCATAAACAATACATACATTACTTCTAATTATCTATTTGCACGTCCTTTGCGTTCCTCGAAGAAAGTTAGCTGTTAGCCTGTTTCCCTCGGTTGTCTTCATTTCTCTAACGTATTGTTATCAGACTTTGCTCCTTGTCACTTCCCAACTCACGTATACTATTTATCGTTTTAACTTTCGACTACTTATGTATGACCTTATGAGTAGTATTCACCCCAATTTTATTTACTCCTTATTTAAAAATTTTCTTAGTAACAAATGGACAATCGTTTAACATACAGGTATTACGTGAAGCATTTTTTTATTTGATAATATGCGCATCTAAATGCTTGTAGACACTACTGAGAAATGCTGAGTTTGGGTATAGTGTAATAGACAAAGATGATAAACAAGTTGACAAGACTATAAATTTTCAACGATTCAAACGCCTAGAACATGTATTGTGCAACCCAATCGCTTCAGATATTACGAAATATGTCAAAGTGGAAGCTACTAGCGGTCCTTCTGTAGTTAACTACAATTGCAATTGACACCATTACCCTGGAAAAGATTTATTTGTTCGTACATTGTATTGAACTGTATCGATTATTATATTCTCTTCTTAGTTGATTTTTTGATTGTACTATCCTTTACCCTTCCTTTACTTCAAAATAAAGTCACTTTGAGTGGCATATACTATTTTAATACTAAATTATTTCAGAATTTAGGTGTGGTGGATTCGAATATCTAGTTCAGGTGAATCCAGGTGATCATATAACTGTGTTTTATATATATATATATATAAACATGCCATCTCGAAAGCGAATAGGAAGATGATTCAGACCGTAGAAAAATGCCGCTTTTTCTGAGGCTAGCATACAGAGGGGAAGCGCCCAGCAAAATGCTAACGTTGAGGTTACGTAGTTCCATTTGGAGAACATTTTACGCTGGAAAACTGCAACTGGTGTTTTCTACCCGCCCTATGGTGATACCGAGAATAGAGGATAAATTACCTAAGCTTGCCACATTTTTCATCTATCAGTTCAACTGCTCCTGTGGAGCAAGTTACATTGACAGATGCTCAAGGAATTTACTCCCCCGTGCTCGGGAGCACCTTCCGGTCTGGTTGACCAAAGGAGTTGTCAGAAGTATTAACAGTTCAATACTAGCTCACCTAATTCAGACAGGTCATGTGGTGAACATAAATCAGTCATTCAGAGTAATATTTTGTGTAAACAGTTATCTTACAAGATCGGTTAGACTCAAAGTCCTTAAAACGTCAGAGGCGATAGCTATACGAGTCAAGAAGCCAGACCTGTGCATACAGAAGAAGTACGTTCAACCTCTTCGCCTGCCATGGCCGACGCAAGATCCACTAAACCAATCACCACCTTAATCATGCGGCGATTTAATGTGATTAATGCATATGTATTCTCCCTCTGGATGTGCATTCCCATATTATTATTATTATTATTATTATTATTATTATTATTATTATTATTATTATTATTATTATTAATCAAAGTACACGGAATGAATTTGAATATCGCATTTTAAGATCAAACAAATGAACTGATTGTAATTATGTTTATTATTGTTATTGTTACTATTTGATGAATTCTGGTTATCGTTCACTCCATTTTACAAACTCTTACCCATTCGTATTATTTAATTTGTATTGTGACTGGCGAGTGGAATCCAGGACGCGCGTTTCGTCCTATTTGGGACTCATCGGCTGGATGTACCTGCATCCCAATGTTGATGTTCACAGTGGGATTCGAACTCAGTCCGGTTCGTGTCATACGCCACCGCGTACACCACTAGACTACTGAGTCCAGACAGTCGCGTTTGTGCAATGGGCGAATTGGTAGTAGGATGAATTTGTATATTCCAATTGATTTGTTATAGACTGAAGCTGGTCAGTCACTGTTGCTATATGTGCATCCTGAGCGGATTACCTCGATATAGCGATTATTCACAAGTATTTATCTTACCCATTCGGTTTCATTTTAAATAGGATTTGACCTTTGTCTACCAACACTTGATTTAATCGTATTTTGCTACCACCCCACCACGTATGTCACCCATATACAGAGATACCTGCATACATATTTGACTAATAATTTTGTTTATCTCAATTGTCTTTTACGTTTCACAAGTTACATGATGATGAGTATTTCAACATTAACATTCGTATTTTATAAATAACTCGATGAGAAAAAACTTCCAATCAACTAATTCTCCTTGATATCTAAATAATGTTTTACTTGCCTCAGAACTGGCAATAACTGTCCCAATATACATATTCTTCTTTTATTTCACAAACTATGTACTCAAACTTAGATGGTAATAAGGATTCTGTAAATTTCTTCATCAATGTGACTGTTTTGAATATGAAAAGAAACTAATGTTCACATATAACAATCAACCACCGAACTGTTGCATGTTTAATGATTACTCAAACGTGTAACCCCATATATATACATGATGATTACTATCAGTCATTTCTCAAAACAAATGTACACGAAACATGACTAGCTTCCAGTTCATTTACACAATCACATACAACATATAACAATTGCATCAATGAGTAAATTTAACAAAGTTCTATTTTCATTAATGTAGTTATTTGTATATACTGCATGTAATGAATGATCTTTCATTCATGTTGAACTCAGGATTTATTAATCATACAGAAATGAAAGTCAACATTGACCCTGATTGTTTAAATGTTTAACTAAATTACATAACAAATAGTATAGTAGTCAATTAGAATACTGTAACATTTTTTTACAATTACATAAATACTAATGAAAACAATGTATATATAACTCAACTATACTTATTTAGAATTAAATCATATTCAACTTGAACATGGTAAGTAGTCAATATCATTATTGTTTATTATTATCAATGTTAGCGTGAATGTATAAGTTTACATATTGGACAAGCCGGAGTACAAATAGGAAATGCATGCTGGGAACTTTACTGTTTAGAACATGATATTCAACCGGATGGTTTATTACAAACTAATAAATTACCTAATAGACAAAGCAGTACATTAGATACATTTTTTCATGAGACAAGCTCTGGGAAATATGTACCACGTGCTGTATTTATTGATTTAGAACCAAATGTTATTGATGAAGTGAGAACTGGTAATTTTCGACAATTATTTCATCCAGAACAATTAATTACTGGTAAAGAAGATGCAGCGAATAACTATGCTCGCGGTCATTATACAATTGGCAAAGAAATTATTGATACAGTTTTGAATCGTATTAGAAAATCTGCTGATCAATGTAATGCCTTACAAGGTTTCTTAATTTTCCATTCATTTGGTGGTGGCACTGGATCTGGATTTACATCATTATTAATGGAAAGATTGAGTGTAGAATATGGCAAAAGATCTAAGCTGGAATTCGCTATCTATCCAGCACCACAGATTGCTACAGCCGTTGTAGAACCATACAATTCAATTCTTACCACGCATACAACATTGGAACATTCAGATTGTGCATTCATGGTGGATAACGAAGCAATTTATGATATTTGCAGGTAACAATTGATAATAGTTACAAACTAGTTGAATTTTCTTTTTAGAAAAAAGCTTGACATAGGAAGACCTACATATTTAAATCTTAATAGACTAATTGCTCAAATAGTTAGTTCTATTACTGCTTCACTTCGATTTCAAGGAGCTTTAAACGTTGATTTAACTGAATTTCAAACAAATTTAGTACCTTATCCTAGGATACACTTCCCACTAGCAACATATGCACCAATCATTTCAGCTGAAAAAGCTCATCATGAACAACTGAGTGTTGCAGAGATTACTAACTCTTGTTTTGAACCAGGGAATCAAATGGTTAAATGTGAACCACGAACTGGAAAGTATATGGCCTGTTGTTTGCTATATCGTGGTGATGTTATCCCTAAAGATGTTAATGTAGCGATAGCAAGCATAAGAACTAAAAAGACGGTTCATTTTGTAGACTGGTGTCCAACTGGTTTCAAGGTTGGAGTTAACCAACAACCTCCAACATCTGTACCTGGTGGTGATTTAGCTAAAGTACAAAGAGCTGTATGTATGCTAAGTAACACAACTGCAATCTCGGAAGCTTGGAAAAGGCTGGATAGTAAATTTGACTTGATGTACGCAAAACGTGCATTTGTTCATTGGTATGTAGGTGAAGGTATGGAAGAAGGTGAATTCAGTGAAGCACGAGAAGATATGGCTGCTTTGGAGAAAGATTATGAAGAAGTTACACAAGAAACACTTACTGAAGGTGAAGATGAATTTTAACCGTCATAACATTAATTTTACACAAGTTTTAGCACCTTTTAGAAATACATCAATATTTACCAATTAGATATATTTATATGAAATAGTTACGCTTTTATAAAAAAAAAAAGTATTTAAATAAACCGCTTGTTCAAACTATACTTCATAGCACTAGAATTTTATCAGTTCAATAATCGATGTATAAGTTATATCCTTAATTTCTGATCGATCAATCTCGGCTACCCCTCTCACAACAACCAGGTACTCAAGCTAGTCTGTCGATATTCTGAGCCAGAGAGGGAATAACATCTGGATGATCCGATAGTTAAATAATAAGGGTAGGATCAATTTATTTTATTCAATCGTTTATATATTTATAAATGCAAAACCAGAGCGTACAGTAGATCAATTATAACAATGACCAATATCAAGTGAAGACAACAGTAACAGAAAACTTGGGATAAAACGTACGGATTTAATTATTTCTACTTTATGAGTAGAAAGTAATATGATGACAGTCATTAGGTTAAATGAAAGGTTAGGATAAAATGAATACGAAAATAATAAGAACACAATATTCATCATTTAGGTAGTTAAAATATGTAAAGTAATATTTTAAAAAAAAGTTATAAAAGTTCAATAATTCTTCATGACTAACTAGTTATAGCAGTATAGCCTATCACTTTAGACAGGTTGAATGTAAAACAGTGCAACGAAAATCAAAGGATTTGAAATTCCTGAACGCAGTCGTTCGGCTAAGTGTAATGTTGATTGGTAGATCAATGGTTTTATTCTCAACCGTGGAGTTGTAGTTCTTAGCCCTACATTACCTACGGCGATTTTTGGTTACCCAGTAGTACCACTAACTGTTACGTTAAAAGCAAACTCTGAAACCGAGCAAACAAACGTTGTTGATCGATTATTAAACTGTAAAAGTCGGCTGATTGAAGTGCATAGCTTACGACACTACCAATTTAAACAGCATGAAGGGAACTTCAACGTTAATCAAATTGGTAGACATGACTTATACGGCCGAACTTGAGTGGTCGTTTAATGACTTTGATAGCCTTAGTCAGAATGAACCAGTCACGACCCTCTAAATTAGAATCGACGATTTTTCACTGAATTCTGGTGGTTTATTAAAAGTCTTAAGCCAAGACTTATTTTAATATGAGCCCCCCCCCCCCTGCGGAACTCTTTGGTAAAAGATGGAATATGCATCCGTTCAGAAAACAATCGGGTAATATTCTGAAATGCAATGAGAAATCCGCAATTCTTAATGAATAGCTTATAACTGAAATTGAAATCTATATGGGTTTATTATTTTTATTTTACCGAAAATCTTATTAAAGTTATTCTCGCATTCGTTCGACTTAATTTCACAATGCATTTTATATAAGTATTCGTCTGAATGACGGCATTGCATCCTCCTTCATCTAAAGTACTGTAGCATATGACACCTTACTCAGCTCCACATTAGTTTAGTATTATTCATATAAACTCTCGTTGATGGATCAACGAAGTTTTTCTTGTGCACTAATACCCTGTATACGTATCTCATATTTGAAAGTGATCCAGGTTTCCAACTGTCACTATATATTATTGTTACAGGTAGGACGTATTTTTCTACAGGTATAGGCAAAGTGATAAGTACAATAAGTCGCTTCAATCCTAATTTGGAATAAGTCAAACAGGAATCCGATCTGATGGACTCCTAACACCAACATTCAGTGCACCATAAGTAATATCAATATTAAGTTACTTGAGTTTTTAAAAACTGTCATTTAACTTCTACATTCACAATTTAATACTTTTCAAAACTACAGTGGTTTCAAAAGAATTGCAAACTCACTATAACTAACTAGATTTAGAGGACTCTCTGTCGTCAATATGATGTTTTCAAGTATCCGCTGTAAATTTGAAACGTTTCGGTCGTTCCTTACTGGTTCGGCCGTAAAAGTTATGTCCACCTTCAAATTTTATATTAAATAGCATCGTTTGACTACCATACTCACTGAAGTTGTAACCAGGAACACATACATTCCACCCAGACTAGTTCACTACCATCCACCTACATCAAATGGGTGGATGGGATATCGAATGTTACAAATAACACCGATAACGACGCATTAGTGATTGATTAGTGAAATTTCATAGCCATTAGGGAAATAACGCTTTACTACGCAGACACTTAGCAATATGTGTGATTTTACAGGTATTATATTGTCTAACAGTGCTAAAGTCAATCACCAATTATTTTATGAGTTAGTACTATGCTACTTTCTTCATCAAGGAAATGTTTATATTATAATTAGAATCATTGTTAGTTATTTACGTGTTTCTCGTGAAACAGATGAACAGAATTCGGAAATATCTACCTGTAATAGTAACAATTATTCACACAAAATGGAAGCAATCTTGTGATAGGACGTTAGTAAGCAATAGTATTTGTTACTCGTTTGACATATAAGCAACGTAGTGCGCCAATTCATGTGTTAACATTTAATATTAACTGAATGAATGAGGATAAACGAAAGACAAGTGAGTAAAAATGATCACATTTTTGATAGTGGAAAGCGATCAAGTCAGAAAATAAATAGTAATGTATTTAAGATTTAGACAGCGACAAATAATGAATGTATGTGCCACAAAGTTACGTCATCTATTGTCTGTGCTTACAGATCACTGTTATTTTAGAAGCCAACCAGAAGCTTGACACTGTCCCACTATTACATTACTCTAAAATCGATGTAGCTTAAACGATAAGATGGTGAGCAAAAAGCGTCGGCCTAAAAAATTCAACAAAGATGACGCTTCACAGGAATTCGAGTAAGTTTCAATAACAATCACAATCAGTATCATCACCTTCATCTTGCTATTTTGTATTCAACTCCTTTTACATATTCTTGTTTTAAATAGGTTAAAATATTGCAAACCACTAATTAGTATGTAGTATATGCCATAAATATTCATCATTTAATGAGAAAACCCAAATCACTACGTTTTCTCAAAATAAAATACACTGAGTTAACCTAATATGTGAATTCATCACAAATTTCTCTGCGATTCTTATATTCGAGTAGTCAAAGATCACAACCGTTTACTAAACAATGTAGTCATGAAAATACTATGTATGCTAACATAGTCCATGTACTAAACTCGATTAAAAGAGAAACCAAATTCTTGGGACCAGCCTTACCAGTTTCACAGATCTGTAATGAAGAGCGTAAATTTTACTAAACTAGTTTTGTCGTAGTGCAATTCGCTGGAACGATAGGTGCAGTTCTATCCCACTTAGTAAGAAGGATACTATTTTGTCAACAAGCGACCTCAATATACGAAACTTATGCTTTGATTGCGGTTGATAAAAACAAGTAGTTAGTAAGTTAATAACAACCAAAATCCTAGTAGATGCTTGAGTGAACCCAAGTTCCCATACTGCAGCAACACAACGAGACCAAATTAACAGGGTTAGTACCATAACATAATCAAACAAGATGGCACAGAAAGATGTTTGTGAAAATAACGAAACTCGAAATCTATACGGAAACAGAATGAAAACCTCTGCTTATCAACAAATAACGATGTAGAACCTATTATAAATTTAGACTCGTACGGATTGACACAGTATTTTGTGATGGAAACGACTTGAAAATTTAAAATGATATTAACTGCGAAAACGTAAAGAAAACGAGGAGTCGATATACTATAGAAGTAACACAAAAAATGTAAAAAAACGAGTCAGTTGGTATCATAGTGAGTGATTTTCAGTCTTATCACGTTTACAAAAACCCACTTTGATTGTAAAACAATTTGTTTTTGAACATACAGAATGAAGTAGCCACATAAATATTACAGATTACTGTTCCAGACACTGGATAGTCGATTAAAATGAATCTCAATCACTGAAACTAGTGTAAGTACATAATCACTTAACTTATCACCGTCACACGGCTGCACATGATTAAATGGCTTTTTTCTAATATAAAGCACCATTATCCAGACAGATACAACACAGAACTTCGTACGTACGTACATTAGTTCAGGTTGCCACACCACATCAGCACAGAGACGCAACTGTCAGTTCAAATCCAAGAGTTCACGGTCTCTAACCATTGGTGACTTTCGTCTCGCGGACCATTATCCACAAAGACCGAAGTGATCGGGAAAACAAAGTTGATATTAGTGGACATAAGCATCTATCAGTCATAAAGCAATCGTGAATACCTTCCATCTGCACAGTAAGTTGAGAATTATGTATGTATGTATGCATGATCAACATAGAACCTGGCACATGGGAGCATCGATTTAAGTAGCCATACAACAACTGCATCGACTGATTTACCACCTTTGCCTAACACTCGTCATCTAACATTGCAATTACTTACTCGATGATCCCAGCTAACACGAGCGACGTTTCGAAGACAGTGATAGTCAAAAACTAATAACCTACGCGTCGTTTACCCTTAATGGTCACGTCTCACAGCCATACAATAAGACAGAGCGAACTGTTGCGAAGTACACTCTTCCCTTTGTTGAAACGAATATCTAGTCTACGCTATAGGTGATGTAAGTTGGCGAAAGCCAAACGAGTTATTGAATTCGTACTGAGATCTCGTCAGAGACCGACTCATCAGGGCTAATCAGACATCCAAGATAAGTGAACTACTTAACTCCCTATCTTCAGCTTAGGTGTTGACGAAGACCAGTCCTGGAGCATTAATTTGCATTTAGAGGGAGAGAAACGCATTCCGAACATGGTTGCATTGGAGCTTATTGCTGTTAAAAATCATAATAACAGTGGCATCAAAGTGTGGGCATAATAAAGACTAGATACAGTACACTTGAAGAAAAAATTAAATTTTGGAAAAGTATAATATAACTTAATTCTCATAACCCGATCGACGTTAAAGAATGAATGCATATTCACCCTTATGATCGGTTCTCAGACACTACACATCGCTAACTACTGGTTATGGTTTGCACCTAACAATATGGTGAAAACCAGCAGACAAAAGTCAGTCAGTTACAACGTAGAACTTGGTACATGCGTACATCAGTTCAAATTGTCATGCTCCAATTAGCAGATAGAGGCTAAATTGTCGGACCAAATCCCAGAAAAAAGATCTCCTTTTCTGTTACTTACTCTGTTACTACTTCGAGGTAGTAAGCGGATATCTCGCCTGCGCCATAAGTGACGTAACTTGGCAAAAGCCGATCGAGCTTTCTGTATCCGTGCTGAGATTTCTTCCGTCACCAGGTCATCAGCACTGATGAGACTCCCCAGATACGTGAAGCGGTCTACACGCTCGACTACTTCACTCCCTATTACTAGTTCAGGTGCCGATGCAATTCCATCGTATACACGTTGGTGTTATTCTCCTCTGAGTTGTATTGTGGTGTTCACCTTGAAAATTTTGTCTCATCGTGCACTATGGTAAGTGCCGAATTCTGCGTCATTCACGACTACTGACCCATCTACAATTCGGTAGAGCCTACAAGCGGGGTAATCTCATTGGTATATCTTAAGACCGAAAAATAATATCATGGTAAATCAATCCATGGAAATTCAGTCTGTCATATATAATGTAATGCACCAGTTCAAGTTGCCAATTTACACTAATATGACAAAATGAACATTAAGTCAGTGCATGTAGCAGTTACATCAATGTTAATAGAAAAACAATGAGGGTATACACAGTAAGAGATAAAGAATTAGTTTATGAAAATGTATAAAATAATTTTAAGCTCATGATTTAAAGGAAGATAGAAAAGAAGTGAAATCTTCTGTGACCAGTTCTAAAACGAGTCATTCAGAATGTCCAAATAGTTAACTTCGTAACTTTCTACGCTCCAACTCTTTCTCCATGAACTATACTCCACATGCTCACTCTTCTTTGTCTTTATTATTTCTATCATTTAAGTAACTTCTACTAATGTGATGTTAATATTGGTGTGCTTTAGAGATATGGTAACTTGGACCGATACAAACGTGCTAAGTACTATGTTGATCATACATACACACTAACTAGATGTCTGCATCTACCAGCACGGCTCTGATCTGCGGAACTCGAAGGAAATTGTGATTTCTAGTGAATAACAGATAAATTAACAGTATCATGCTTATAACGTCGATTCGCTACATTGCCTAAAATCTAAGGTGTGATTCATGTAGTGACCTGTTTAACACCAAATAATAACTGAGTTAATAATTAAAAGAATTTAAATGTCGTTGCAGGAAAAGCACACTAACATCGACCGAAACTGACTAAAAGTAGGCCTCAGCTGGATAACTTTCAAGTAACGGAAACAGTAAATGGCTGAATCGGTCTCAGATTTTACAGTAGCTCCCGACAAAATTAAGCGTTGAACTAGACTCAGCTGCAACTCAACAGATAAGAATGAAACAAACAAGAGTACAAAGAATAATGAGACCTAGGATCAAGCGTATTATAGAGATTAGATATGTATGCGTTACTGTGACCAGTGATGAGCCATCACAGCACATCCAACAATTGATCACGATTGCCAAGCGAACCTCAACCAGTCAACCTACACCTACCAACATACCTAAGATCAGAAGTTAAGACTTTATAGACAGCTCCCACATCTTGGTTTGGCTGCCCCTACCTCTCATCCAGCTAACTCTTACCCCAGTCAGTATAGCGCGGTGCGGCAGACGGCGGTCAGGCATACTCAGTACATGTCCCAACCATCTCAGTTGAAAGTTCGCGACTTCGACTCGCTTGTCATGTTATCGTAGTACTATGTGCCTAACGCCAATACTACGTATCCGCTTATTCCACAATATGCAGATGATACTACAAAGACTACTATGATCAAAGAACTGGAACCAACACATATCTTCTATTTTCTTAGTCCATATTTCGAACGCATACGTAAAAACAAAGCAGCCTGCTACGCAGTACACTCGATTTTTCGATGGAAGACCGTCGTAAATAAGGTCACCCGGATAAGCATTAAGCTCTTGACAACTCGTAAGAGCTAAGGTTGCTATTGAATAATTAATTTACCTTATTTTTATACACTATCCGACAGGACCTAGCGAAATACATCACAACAAGACACTAGTCAACATAAACTATTTCTACGGTAGTTAAATAGACATTTGCTTCCATGATATAATCGTCGTAACCTAACAAATACCTTACGTTGCCTGTTACATTAGTCTATGATGGAAATCCCTGGATCCAATAAGACTATATAACCACCGATACATACTCAAATTAATTTCCTAAACGTAATCTTCTACTTGAGAAGAAGAATGATCCGACCGAGAATTTATTACATGACCAGACTACTTAAGTGGAATGAACCTGGAACTATGAGTTGCGCCAACACCAGGTCTACCGTGTTTAACAGGTTTATATGTTATAGAAAACTCTCCAAGGTAGTGACCAAGCATTTCTGGTCTGATTTCGACTGTATTAAACGATTTTCCGTTGTAAACACCGACAACAGATCCAATCATTTCAGGAACGATGATCATATCTCGCAAATGTGTTTTGACAGCCTAAAAGCTCAGAGTACTTATGAGGAACTTACAGCAGGTTTTTCACCTAGAGGACATTCTTTTTTGCTCTTCCTGAGCTTTTTCAGCAATGTTACGTGTTTTGTTCGCAGACCTCTATTAATTCGTCTTCGTATTCGTGCAGGCATTAGAAGGGCTATTTGCTCTCTATCGAGAACTTCAGTCACACTAAAATCGCTTACAAGTTCATATCCAGAAGTTGGTCTAGATCAACACCCCGATAGAAGAACTTTCTGAAGGGTCTACGCTTTTTGCCAGATTCTTCAGCCTATATAAATTTAAATGCAGGAAAGTTGGAGCCTTACCATAATAAGAGCGTGACTTAGTAAATATACCGCCCGAACCAGAATGAGGATTAAGGGTTTCAATGCTATTTCACTCCACACTCAAAACGTTGATAATGGAAGAGAAAGAGTTTTTTGTTGTCTCGAGGCATGCTTCTTGTAGAATTTCTCTAGAGCCAAAAGAACGAAATAATATCATGTGAAATTATTTTAACATAAGGCATATTAGATCCCTCAAAATCGCTGACGGAACTATAGTAAACGTTCAGTTTGTTTTTTCAAAGATTCCTGGGTGAGTATTGTCTAGATGAATTTTTCGGTTTATAATTTATTATGTAAAGGTTTACACGGATTTCGTACATGCTTTTCTTGACCAACACTCAGATGCATTCCCTATTAGGTGAAGCTTAGCTTTGCATCGTTTAACCAAAATGCTAAGAATTATGTGGTTAATGAGCGACCCGATATATCACGATTATATTCCTTCTTACACTTTGATACCAAACAAATCATTGGTTAATTGCCACCAGGCTAGTTAAGTAGGGTGTTTCTGCACACAAGTATATTTTTGAGTACCTTTCTTTCAACGCATTTCAGAAATATGCCTTCTTTCATAAGGTAAGCAGACAAAAACCGATTTTCTCGCGTAAGGTCTGAACCTGGTACTGCCTATCGGTAATCGATGCATTAAATAATTGATTGCACAAGTTCTCGTCACTGATGCCAGTCGTGTTTGTTCTAGTAGACACAAATATCTTAAGGCATTTTGTCAAGCATCACCAACAAATCATGAAGCTATTATTTTTAATCAGCCAGCCTATGCGTGAAATAATTTTTCTTAACAAAAAGAACATGGAATTTAAATTTATACTGAGGTTATAGGGTAATGTATCATCCATTATGTATGAAAACGCATCTCATAGATTTTCCATTTTTGTTCATATTGTCATTCTTTTAACCCTTTTAATATAGTTGGCCTCGGTCGCAAACATATGTACATTTACGTGGTTAGCTATTTACTGTTTGATTTACCAGAATATTTACTGACAGAACCTTTCACGTTTGCAAAGAAGATCTTTCCATTTTGTAGAATAACTAGTTTTAAGGCTTTCTAATGATGTGTTTTGTATTATAAATGGTTTTTGCGAATCGCTCACGTCAACTTTGGCTTTATAGTGATATAGTATTACTGGGATGGTTTTTAAGATTTTTATACATTACATTAATATATATTGCCGTACTTTACAAGGTAAATGTTTTATTGCCTGTCTTTTAGCCACACGATCTATATTTAACGTGCACTCGTAAAGTAAATTTCTGGGTTGACTTAATATTATTATTTGTTACTGAAAACGTTCTGATTATGACTATAATTTCACTAATATACTTACTTCGTGAAGTCACTAGCGGTCATTTCCTGGTATTTAATAACCGTAAAGTTAACGAGCATGTGAAAGTTGATTCCATTGCACAGGATTTTATAAAGGAGATCTCTTCTGGGTAATAAATGAAGTGTCAGAGTATGAATGATGAGAAACATGCAACCAATAAAAATCATTAGATTTAGTAACATGTGTAACGACTCTTTGATATAATGCTGCGACATGATTAACCTTTCCTTAACATACTTCGTAAAGCTTCATTATTCGTTCTTAAGAAAATATAAGGAAGTTTTTCAGGTAAAACATTTAAAAATTCATCAAGTATACGTTAAGTTGGGTGTGAAATCCAACAGATACTTTTTGGTGATAGTGTTAGTTATATGTAGTTAGTCAGGTACATGTAACACTGGTGGTGTTTACCAAATGTTTTATCGATAGGAGTAGTAATAATAAAAGTGGCAGTTTAAAAATTAGTTTAATAATCTAAGTACATAAATGAATATAAATGATGATGATATATTCTTGAAAATATACTTAAGTTTTATAAATGCTGTGTGACATGATAAGTGAAGCACATAGGCAGGCATAGCTGTTTATAAAATCAAACAATGTGAAGTGCTACAAGTACATGTCAAATGAAGTCGTAATATCAAGTGAGGAGTACACTATAACATCGAAAGCCGTTCATTGTAGGTATAGCCAACTAGATGTTATGGGCTCAAATCTAAATGGCATATATAGCAGCAAACTATGCATTACTTCAACTTGATTGCCTCAGTTAAACCACTGTATGTAACCGTAAACGTGAGACAGGTCCCGCCCTACAGGCAAAAAGAAGTCTGATGTTAATGCTCACACCATCACATCTGCTGGAAGGAATTTTCACCATTCCTTATTTTATAGCTTGTATGTTTAATAATTACAAGGTATTTTGAGTGATGCCCCTGCGACTCTACGTCACAAACTTCGTTCTAACTAGCTTTATCGAAGCACTAACTTATTACCTGTTATATAGACTATTAGAATCGCGACCTAAAAATCGGATACCCAAACGTCACTGTAATATTGTAAAGAGATCAAGTCATGAAAAGTGTGGAGTGATACGGTTTAAGGAGGCGGTTATTTGAGATAATGAAATCAAGTAGATGGTTATTAAAATAACAGAACAATAGCGGTGATGTAATTATCAGTAAAATATTAAGCTAACTGCGTGACAGGTGCAAATCAAAGGAAGGGGTAGTTAAGAGGAACTTTACGGAAGTTAAGTGATTAAAAACGCCTGAGAAAAACGAATGAACTCACATTGAATTGGAGATGCTGATGTTCACCGGAAGCCTACTGTTTGATGGATTATGCTCACATTTGTACTAAGCCAGAGGATTTCCGCGATTACGTTACAGTGAATAGTCAGGGTCACTGACCGAATATCTAGTTTACATTAAGTACTTTTGATGATAATTAAGCAGAACCCCAAATATACTTGTCAAGAGAGAGGATATATTGATATCATTGAACGTCATTTATTTAGGATAAATCCCATTACTGGCTGACATTAGTTTCGGAATCCACCGAGTTAAGCATTCATTTTTCTGCTGGGAGTCAATATCGTATAGAACTATAACTTTATTTGTTTTGTATATAGTTTGTTGTATGATCCTGATGTCGGTGGTAAAATTGCGAATTTTATCAAACCGTGTGTCCTATTACAACTGGCTGATTGGGAATAACATTACAAAAGCCACTTGGGGTTTGGGGTTGATTTCCGGTTTAATACAGGACTTACATGGAGTTCGAAGTCTTCATTATCGGCTTAGTCATAACAAACTAGCTCAGCTAACTTGACACTTGTTAACATGAAAGTGAAATAAGATTTATCCTAAATTCCGGGAAAATCGAAGTAATAGGTCAAGGCTAAATGATTAGGTCTATCTCAGAGTAAATGTTGTAAATTTACTTGTAGAATTACTTGACGCATTTAGTGTAAATACAAATAATGATAAATCAGAGACATAATATTCATTTTACTCTCTCTTACAGATAGTTTAGAGTTTACATGAGCGTACTGCACATTAAACTGGTCAAGTGCATGGCTTTTTGTTTTAGAGTCTGAAAAAATCGATAGTTTATTCAATGTCTTTGGGTTACTAAATAGTTTGTTTGTCTCTCGTATAAAGTAGACAAGAGTACAGATTTCTACCAGTAAAATATTGAAAATGTCATTGAATTCGCACACGATGAAATTAAATTGTATTTTAGTCTTACAATGTTTCATTTTTACTGTTCCTGAGTATTTTCTGAGGCTATATTTTGATGCTTTAATGGATTTTAACTAGGGGCTGGGAAAACTTACCAAAAGGTTTGCAACTTTAAATAGAATGTCAGGTTAAGCGTAGCTCTCCGAAGTGGTTCTAAGCTGAAAGCATCACACCGTGAAGTATAATCTAGTCCAAAATTCATCCCCAATGTTTTTTGTGAAGTATTTCTGTATTTCCTTCAATTTTATCTGGTCACTTCTTTGGAGGCCGCTGAGCATAGGCGAGAAATGTTCAAGCAATCAGATAACACAGACTCTATAAAGTATCAATTTAGATGCGTGTTGGTAGAAACTGTGTAGTATACAGTTCATTAGCCTGAGTGCCTGCGAAGTGACAGACGTTGTTTGTTCCTTAAAAATAGGGTCCATAAAGTATCATAAGTTTAGGTCCATTGTTGTTTCACGTTCAGAGATTTATTGCCCATCTACTTATTAGTATAGATTTAGGTTGCTGAGCCCGACCCTGATCTGTCCGCATTTGTGAGTATCAAAGTGAAGATGATATTATTTACTCTAGATAGAGATTTCGTCAACTCTTGCTACATGATCTTAACAGCATTGTGTAGTTTATCTCTGCCACAAGAGAAAACAACTTTCGAGTCGTCCGCGTATAGGAAAGTCCTACAGGAGTTGAAGTAAATACTGATACCGTTGATGCATATCATAAACAAGGAAAGCTCTAGTACATTCCCTTGTATAACCCCACTGGTTACTCATATAGGAGATGATTGTGCTGATTTCGATTTGTTTATCCAATATCAGTTACATGAGAATAAACTGAGCCATCTTAACAAAGGGTTATGAATCTCCATAGAGTATAGTTACTCATACAGTATACTGTGTGGTACCTGTCAAAGGTCTTAGATACATCAAGAAATAGGGCCATAAGTATTTTGCGTGAGTCGCGACAAGATGTAATGTGATTAGAAAAGTCAAAGTGATAGGTCGGACACGATCGATTTTTAGAAAACCACGTTGTGAATTAAGTATTTGATGGAAGGTAATCTAAGATAGCCTTTTAATGACCTTCATGATTTGTGAAGAACGGGGATAGTATTTATAGTTACCTGCGCATGCTCTATCGCTGGCTTGGTGTTTTGAGATGATGTAACTAGTTTTTCAGATGTTTGGATATTCTAAAGTGCCGTGTGGCATGGTGAACAATTCGAGGAGTATAAGCGGCACGTTCTCGCTACATCCTTTAAGGAATATTGTGGGAAGTGAATCAATTCCTGTACCTTTTGTAAACCTACGGTTTTTGATGGCATCGGATATATACTTAGCTCTAAAAGATACTCTGGCCACTTTGGTGTCTACAAGTACCATAAACGAATAAGTTGTAGGTGTTTTGGCCTCAATGTTGCTAAACAGATTAAAAAAGCTTTTGTATATTGCTGTAGGGTCAAAGCATACCTTGCTGCTCTGAATTAAAATGGAATATCTGTTCGGGTGAGTAAACATTTACACAGAAGTGCCGTCAAACTATCTGTTTTAATGCTACTTTTAAGTGCATAAATTCCTTCGTTTCTGTCTATGCGGTTTCAGGATATACTTATTTATTAACCAGACATTAATTAAGAGCAATTAGTTTTCAGTAACGACTCGACGACATAGTTGCCGATATAGATTATTATAGATGGAAGCAGTATGTCCTGCAACCTACACTTGTAACAATACTCCAGATTTTATAATTTATCGCAATATTAGTTTCACCATGACGAAAGTTGGTAAAAATGGTCTAGTAGCGATAGATGAATGGTTTTTACTTCTCGTTTTATTCTCTACGCCATGTAAAATGCACAGGTGAAACAAAAATTGCGCAGAAACCCTGGTTGCATTCAGCCTACAGACTTGGAGCTTTCGGTACAATTCATTAATGCTGTGATTAGAACAGCATTTTTACTACTGACTCCATGAAGTATTTTAGCTATTTTGTTCAAGACTATTCTACTATGCTTAGATAATAAAGCCCCTAAAAATTATCTAGGCCTAAAAGATAAACGTCTATGCTTTTCTCACGTAAACACAGTGCTAAAATCTTAGAGAATTCGCAATTCAATATTTTATCCTAATGAATTTCTATCTGGATACTTAATCTGGTAAACGCTAGATTCTGTTAGGATTTCACGTGACCTGGATGACAGGAACGAAGAGTTTAATAAACTTAGATGTATTACTATAAAAAAGGTCATACAGCAGTTCCGACTAAGCATATACGCACACCTTAGGCCTGAAAATTGTGTTAGTGCAGCTATTTTAAATAGAGCAACGAAAAACAGAAATTTCAAACCAAGAATGTCTTTTGAGCAGGATACAAATCTGTTTAATGGTTGAACTAAGAGATTAATGCTAAAAGAGGTAACAGGGGTCGCTTTTTAAACGTGGTTAGATTAGGAAACTTAACGGCAGACTCAGAGGAAAACTGGACAAGATTACTAGAAGTAATATTTAAATGTACAAAAAATTTGCCTAATACTAAGGAAGACAGACGGTTTCAAGGGTTCAGAGTGCCTGCGCGCAAGACCTTGATTGTGTGAAAATGTACGAATTAGGGGTAGTACTTAATCTGCGATCAAAATGCAGAGCAAGAAATTCTTGAAAGTGAAAATTTTCGGGTATAAAGCTTACGGTTGAATTATCTTAAAGCTACTCAGGGGGCGACATTGAGCCATGTAAATGGTTTCAAATCTGCCACATAACCCCTTGAAGTTTATTCAATAGGATTTCGGATATTGGTTTACAGGTGGCCCACATTAGATCGGATGTAGCTACTGTACTTGAATCGTGACTATCATCGTCCATACTAGTTAATGAACCTAGCCTTCACAACTTTACATTAGTAACGGCCAGCAAGATTCACAGTATTAGGGGAGAAGAGGTTGCACTAATCATCAAAACGGTATCCGATTTATAGCTGTAAACAAAGTGGCATATGTGAAATAGTCAGCTGCAGCCTAAATCTTTAAAAATGAGAGTTGTCGTTTTGTTCAGTTTTTCGTAGTTCACATTGTGAGACAAATAAGATTTCACTAGACACAATCAATCCTTGGTCTTAAAGCAGAAGGCGAATAATCTTAGGTGACTTCAATACACCAATAACAATCTGGAATGATCTAGGGACGGAATCGTCAGAAACCTTATTTTAGCAACATCTAATTAATACAATGACATCACCTACCTTAGTAAAACAGCCGACACAATATAATCATGATTCTGACCCGAATTTGTTGAATCTTATCTTAACCCATCATGGGTAAAATATCATAGACATCCATTACATATCATAATTAAACAAAACTGATCATGTGTTGTCAGACAATCGGTTGAATGGAACTCATCACTTTACATTAACTTCGTTGATTAGGAAAAAGCATTTAACAACGTAGACAGATTAACAGTATGAAGCCTACTTTGGCGCTGTGGTGCATCCGAAACGACAGTTATATCAAATTCTTACGACAAACCACGTACATAAGGGCATGAGGGTAGCACATAGATTCATTACAAGTGAGGATTGATGTTAGACAAGGGTGCTCACTCGCTTCTTATAGTAGTTGACAAGATTATGAAAACCTCGAAATATCTAAGAGGGCAGGGAATAGTGGATAACTTAGGTGAGGCTAGAGAACCAGGACTTTGCGAATGACCTAACTCATCAATCCCGCACACAGCTACAAATGCAGGTGGAGAAGGACAGTGTAGTATCAGTCGTGCAGCCTGCAGTAGGCTTCAAAATACACATGGGAGAAAGCGAGCACCAAACAAACTACATGTGACGAAAATCTTGAAGATCTAGAAGTTTTTATATACCTAGGCAGCAGCATCTTTGGCAAACAAAAAGGATCTAATTGGATAGATCGGAAAGTCAAGGGCAACATTTCTACAAATAAATAACACATGTAATTTAAAACAACTACCAGAACTTTCAATAAAAGTGGTAAGGCAGTTTTATTGCATGGAGTGAAAACTTATTAAACTAAGATAATCATCCTACAGATATTTAAAAATATTTATAAACATTTGTTTATGCAGGACATTTAGGATCCGTTTGCCAGACACCATCAGCAACGACCTGCTACGGTAGAGAACGAATCGACTTACAGCCGAGGAAGAAATTAAGAAAAGATGCTAGAGGTGAATAAGATACACAGTGAGAAAATTATTAAAATGTATTACAAGACAAGGCAGGAATTGAAGACAGATACGAAAAGAATGGATAGCACTTTAGAAGAACTGGTAAGGAAGTTTGAGGACAGAGTTTGTTGGAGAATGATGGTTGGTGGATTATGCTTCATGTGGGGTTACAAGCATTGACTGATTGATTATAAGGCATGGATGTTCAAAATGCAATCCTTATTGAGGTCACAGGAGTGGGGGGGGTAATTTGAGAAATCTCACACGAGAAAGTAACAGTTACCTAGTGCTTCATGATGTTGAATGGTAGCCTGACTAACGTCGGTCCCAGATAAGAAACTAAAAATAGTTCTACTTCTGGAAACTCGATGTTTTGATCTGCTAAATAAATCCAGTGTAGAAAAATCCATTAGATCAGATTAAAAGCATCTTAGACTGCTAAATAAACTATATCTTTCGGTGTAGTCTTTCACCTTTCTTTAACCCGAAGTAGACTACTTAGACCACCTATGTTGGGAAGATGGCATATTCAGTCTTGTATTCTAAACAAGTGCGCTGCATAAACCTGAAACTATTGATTCGTAAGATTGATCAACGGAGTCGTTGAGATTTTGGCGATGATTTTTCACACGACGCTATTTAAGCATTTGTTATACAACTTCATATTCTTTAGAGAGCTAAATGAGTAATTATGTCTCTCAAACTTACAACTAGCATGAAAAAGCTGATGTGCTCTAAAGGTCAAAGTATTCTTCCCGCAGATACAGCCTACATCGACGTTAAAAAGATATTTGACAATGTCTCTTACTCCAGACTGCTGTATAAGTTACAAAACATAGGACTTACGGAAAATTAATCTTAGGGATAAACGATTTACGAGTTGGGTGCGGATATACTTATTTAATGGAAAGGACTTTTCAGAACTCCAAACGAACCAACAGACATTAGAAAAATAAACTAGTACATGCCAACTTTAAGTGGATTTGTAGCTGAGGATTGTGGTGCATATTGAAAACCAAGACATAAATACATGCAAAATGACTAATGTTGTGCACCCTACCTTCCAGACATATGATGATCTAGTGATCATCGTCAGTGATAAACTAAAAACCACCAAACTTTCTAGTGCCATTGAAATCGAAAGCTTTAACACCCTCGGATAAATACATGGAGCTTCTAGCTATAAAAATGCTTGAGCATATCTGATTTTGTATACTGTTTATATGGCAAAAACTTAAATACTATGTATAAGTAGCTAGTTCCTGTCTAAAGTGAAATACTGAGTTATTGAGTAGAGTTCCAAGAACAGCAACTAGGTAAACTACTGAAACCTAAAGTTTTCCGTACAATAAGAGACTGGTTAAGCTAAACTTACTCCCTGCTGCATGCAGACGAACAGGATGAGACCTGAAGTGCACCCATTATATGACCAAGTGACGTTTCGTTGTATAAGTAGAGCAACTTCTACTCATTAAACCCACTCACATGAATAAGAATATATCAGAAGGCAATGAGGGATCGAATAGTTAAATATGATTGTGACGTGTGACCAAGCGCCTTCAACTAATCGTGCCTGCTAGGTCAAGCATGGTTAGCGTCGATGTCGAGAGCCTATACAACTATTTATTTTGGGGATAATTTGCCGCAACAGACCTAATAACAGTAATTAATAATAAACTTGGTTTTAACATGCTGTCCTTCCCCTTGCCTTTCAGAAAATAAATTTACGGGGATAGTTTGAAAGAGTTTATGAGACTAGAACAATCTACACTCCTAATGACCGAAGTTTTCCTTAGACGCTGTCCAACTAATGAAACAATCTACCACCGTACGAACGTAAAGTTCCATCTGTCGACTAATTCATAAGGTTATATCAAACAGTAGATTTTAATTTCCAGGGCTAATTAAGGCCTTTTGTTCTAATCACAATAAAGCAAAATTTAATTCTGGCTTTCCACATTAGAAGTTTTAAACGACTGGTTGGGAGTCAAGGCTGCGGCGGATAACTGGAATGGTAACGTTTCATTCAAAAAATTTATTTAATCGGATTCAGCTGTTTTCAGCCACGAAAATTGCTCCGTTTGCATGTGGCAGTATCGGTCGTAGACTATCTGCAGTGTTCTCTTCAAAAGTCCATTCATTATATAGTGTTTTTGAGCTTACAGACGGTGCAACACATCAAGATATCAAAGAAGCATTCTACCGGCTATCAAAAATATATCATCCTGATGTGACTAATGACCCAAACTCCAGAGCCAAGTTTCATGAGTTGGTCAAAGCCTATGAAATTTTAGGAAATCCCGTCAAACGAAATGAATATGATCGTGGCCTGATTCATGCTAGAAGAGACAGTGTACACCATTTCTCTGAAGACGGTTACACTATTGATTCTCTAAAGGATATAAGCTCAAATAGTTTCAGATCATTTTATGTGAAGCAGCATAACCGAACTGTGGACGCGTTTTGGAAAAGACGATCGGATCGTGATTCCACAATGTCCGCCCTTGAGTTGAGAAAGGACCACGCAACCTTTATATGTGTGATTATTATGACCCTATTTTCTACCCCACTATTGGCGTATGTTTTTTCAAAATATCACGAAAAACCCATTGAATTCATCCAGCACCCTGTAGATTAACCAAGATAGTTAATCGATATTTCAATCAAATTTATCTAATAGTTACTGTCATATTTTAAAATTACGAATTTAACAACTTTATTGTTCTTGTATTTTACTGCCTATACGAAATTAAAAAATTCAGGGGTAGTGTTCAGTTCCTAATCACTTAGATCTGACTATGTAGTGAGTAGGTTTAAGCAACCGGTTAGACTTCACATATGTCCTATACTCGGTGTAATTTTTAGTCTCAGTAGGAGATAGAGACTTAATGGCTGATACGTTAGTTATTGCTTTTTCAACTTGTCATATATTCTGTGAAGTTTTTTAGGCGTTTCTGAACATTTATTTACACTAATATATTTTCTCAGCTTACTCCTGTTAACCAATTGCTTTAGTGTATTTTAGTTATTTCATCTCATTTACTAGCTACTTTGTTTCGAATTACCTTCTAATTATGAGAGCTAATGATACTTTTCGGTTGCCTAAATCGAAATAGAAGGAGTGGGTTCAAATCTGTGACTACTATTCAAAGGTCATAAATCATAGCTGCATGAACTAGGGCACGTAGATGCAGAGTAAGAGAATGTTTTGTTCGTCGATTGAATATTAATACTCGATATATCAGGATAGAGAGATTGTCAAAACATTTTGGCGGAGGGTTTGTAATAAGTCATGTAAATTTATAATAGAGTTAGTAGAATACTTTGATAATAGTCAATTGTGAATAAACAGAGAACTAACGAGACGACGTAATCACAAAGTTAAACGGTTGAGAAACATGGATAGAAGTGTTTTGGAGTTCTTTTCGAACCCCAAGTTGTTAAAGTCTATACCGATTGACAGTAGAGTAAGGATTGTACCACCCGAATATAAATGTTTAGTTTATGAATGTTGATTGCAATAGCTTCAGCTGTATGCGGAAGACGGATCTGTAAGTCATGGGATAATTGGTGAAATTAGACAAATAAACATTTATTCAGATCATCTCGAGGTTCTATGTTAGTAAAGTGAGCCAGAATAGGGCTCTTGACACGATTAGATTGTTACTTGCTTCAACAATCGTAAATGTTTCATAGGCAATCAATCAGTAACTGTCACCCTACATGAGGCATAAGCCGCAAAGCAGTATTCTCAAACAAACTCCGTCCTAAGATTTCCTCCCAAGTGCTGTTATTTCTACTATTCATGTCTGACTCCAATTCCAACAACAATGTGTTATTTGGTCTTTCGCATATACGATTACAAGTTAAAGCTTGTCTTGTGATACAGTTTAATGATTTCCTCAATGTGTGTCCTATTCACCACCAGAGTTTATCCCTGATTTCTTTCTCACTTGAATATTGGTTGGTTTGTTCTCTGCCGCAGATTGTTGTTGATTGTATCTGACCAAAGGACCCGAAGTTTCTTACACAGACAGCTGTTTATAAATACGCGTATCTTCTGAACGATGCTTTTCGGCTGTTATCAATACGCGCTTCAGCTCCATACAATAGAACTGTCTTTACATTTGTATTGAAAATCCTGACTTTCATGTTGGTTAACAGGTAGTTTGAGTTCCACATGCTTTCCGATTGTAGAAATGTTGTCGTTGATCGGCCGATCTGAGCATTCATATCTGCATCACATCCTCTATGTTTATCGATGATGTTGTTGCCAAGGTATGTGAACGTTTCCACATCTTCCAGAGTTTCTCCGTCATGTGTAATTGGGTTGATGCTGATTGTTCTGTATCTGGGAAGAAAATCTTGCATTTCCGTTTGTTTATATTGATGCCTACTAATGCTACACAGTCCAACTTCACCTGAAATCAACAATATGTGTATGACAGAAGAGATAGGTGGTCTGGAAACTGCAAGTCGTTTGGTTGCATCCATGTTATCCACTTTATTCCATGCTTGCCTTGAGATGTTATAGTTCTCATAATCGAGACAACCACCAGTAGAAAGAGAAAGGGTGAGAGTAAGCAACCCTGTCTGACACCGATCTTCACTTCGAATGAATCTGTGAGCTGCTCTCCATGCACAATTTTACAGTGTAGTCCGTCATATGAATTCCATATGGTGTTGACAATCTTGTAGGATACACCATAGTGTTGAAGAAGGCTCCATAATATTGTTTTTTCCACGTTATCAGATGCCTTTACATAGTCAAGGAAATTGATGTGGAGTGGATGTAGAGTGTTGAATTCCATTCAACTGACTGTTCAACAACGATCCGTAGTGTCACGATTTGATTAGTACATGATCGATCCTTACCGAATCCGGCCTGTTGATCTGGACGTTGAGAGTCGACTGGATCATTCATTCGGTTCAGTAACACCGTTGAAGACGTTTTCCGGTACTGGAGTGGAGTGACATCTCTGTAGTTTTCACAAGTACTAAGATCTCCTTCCTTCTGTATCCTGATGAGGTATTCGTCTCTCCAATCTGTTCGCACCTGACCTTTCTCCAAAGTCTTTCTGATGAGAGTGAGGAGCATGTTTGCAGTTACTTCTATATCTGACTTTAGTGCCTCGTCTAGCTTGTATGTTGTCTGGCCATGTCGACGTGCCCCACTTGATTTATCGGATGGCCATTTTGGTTTCTCTGATTGTTAGTGTGTCGATATTGACAGTGAGATCCGCAGATTTTGCTTCGATGACTGGTGGTCTCAGTGTGACTTGTCTATTCAAAAGTTCTTCGAAGTGTTCTGTCCACCTGTTTTACTCTTCCTGGGTCTCAATGATTAGTTTGCCATCCTTGCTCGTGATTAGTCGTTCAAGTTTACAGTATTTACCAACTAGCCTCTTCGTTGTATCATATAGGTAGGTGTCTGATGTTTCCTGTCGTTCTAGCTTCTTACGTTGACATTACTAAGTCATACACATATTTCCATTTATCCATTCTAATACTCCTCTTCATTTGTTTGTTGGCTTGTATGTATTCGACCTGTGTCTTGGTTAACTCTGTTGTTGTTCGGCTGTTATCGATTGTTGTCTTCTTATTCCTCCTTTCTGGCATCTTATGCAGATTACCAACAGAGATGCATTCGTTATGGTGGTGTCTGTTTTTGCATAGAACCTGCTGATGTGTTGAAATTACTGCTTCGTTAATCCATTACTAGTTGTCGTCCACAGTAGTTTCATCATCTTCTAGTAGGTTGTGAATGGTCTGCAACTTAATGTTGATAGTCATCCTGGAATTCACTGAGTTTGTTAGTGTGTGGAAGGATGGTTGTAATGAACATTGGTGATGCTGGTGCTGCAGTGACCCAGTGCTCTTTCACTTCCACTTTTAACTTGTCCATTGGGTGAGCATTTCTCGATGATTCACTGTAGTCTCATACTGAAATGTTTGGTGATTGCCGTTGGCGTTGTTTGTGCGAGGGTGTGGGTGGGGTTGCATATCGCTAGATGACATTGATTGTTATCTCTTCCTTATTTATCTTGATGAATGATTTGATAATCGTAGATGCATGAGGTTTCCATACTATAAACGATTTCCGTGTTTCTTGGTTCAGCATTAGTGTTACTGCTTGTGTGCGTGTGTGTGTGTGTGAGAGAGAGAGAGATTTTGTTGTTGGTGACCGGAGAATGAGAGCACTTCTTCTGAGAATAATCTTTATTGTCCAGCTTGTAATCACTGGGTTTTGTTTATTTCAAGTTGTGTTGCAGTTTGTATGTTTTAATTGTTGCAGGTAATTGGATGTTTCTCCCTGTTCTTTGCTGCATAGTTAGTGGATATTTCATGTACTTATGTGAATTGTTGTTGTGATTGTGAGAAGTGGTGTCGGCCTCGTGACTTCCGAATACACTCTTCGAGATGAAAGCTTTCTATCTTGCAGATGTGAGTTAAAATGAATGAAATGGTGTTTTCAGGAAATCGTTTTATATGCAAGGTTGATATTCAGTGGATGAAGTTGGTAACCCCATGATCGACCATCCTCCTTTTGCCTAGAGCATGGGACCAGCATAGACGTAAGGTGATTTCAGGCGGATTCGCTTTATGAAATTATTTGAGGCTACTCCGTGTTACAGTTTCTGACATTTATATATATATATATATATATATATATATATATATATATATATATATATATTGTTTTTGATGTCGAATTTTTTGTCCTGATCTATTATATTGAGGACATTGTATTTGCTTATCAGTAAGTTATATGTATTGTTCTATAGTGAATAATTTTATTAGTACCTATTTGTTTTATTATCATTGTTTTTACCACATTTTCAGTTCACTGATTAGTAATCTGGGTTTGTAGAAATCTCAATAAAATTACTTCTGTGCTTTTCTCTTTGAGATACTGTAATACAAAATGAGTTTGTTTATACCCGCATTCATTGTATTTGTAATGAAAGGTAAGTGTTTTAGTTGTAATCCTTGATTAACAAATGAGATTCTATTTATCAATCTTTTAATACATAAATTGAATTTGTTGTAAAAATGTTAAAATTATAAAGTACTATTTTGTCTGTTATTAGGATAGACTGTAGAAATCTCTACAAAGTCTTCAGAAGC